>CM046343.1:33467826-34853539 GCA_025403435.1 Artocarpus heterophyllus
TTGTTTGGTAGGAAGAAAGTGGAAGCAAAGATAGGGGTGGGACTTGGGAGGATTAGGAATAGATCTTAAGGCTTCTTAGTTTTTGGTAGAGGGATTTCGGTAGGAGAGAATGTATTGGCGAGTGATTCAAAATCTTCCATAGGACTTAATTTGGTCTTTTTAAAGTTAGAGGATTGAACAAGGGAATTCATACCAAACACAATACGGAGAGGTTTTTTCATTTTTATTCTGTCTTGTTTTCTTTTCCTGTTACCAAACACGGCCGAAGAGAAGGCTGATTGCTTTTGTAAAAACTGTACTTCCCATGGCGACTTAAGTGACACTAAATCTATTCTTTCATGACTGTGTTGCAGTATGATTCTAACGGCATTAGGATATCATGAGGTGTGGACGATTGGTTCAATGGTCTAAATTATTTGCCTTGTTGCATAGGCGTAGCTACTAATAATGGCTACCCTTTTTCCACCAAATTCTTCTTTGTTATTTGACTAGTTTGTGGGAGGTAGTTGTGAAATTTTTAAGTCCATATGTCAAGGTGTGAAATTGAAGGCATTTTGCAAAGCGTTTTGTAGTAGCTGCAGGTGCCAAGGAGGAGCTTCTGGATTGATGACTCATTAGCTTTGGCAAGTTCCATGATCATAATGTTTGGGATAATTTTGTTGAAGTTGATTGAAAGAACAAATGTTGTTTCCTTCAGCAAAAGGGAAATTTTTTTTTTTTTTTGATAGAGGCACGTTCTCAAATATGGTAATGTTAACATTAACAATTACATATATGAATTTTATTTTCGTTATTTAATTTGGTCGATATTAGTCAATGTTACAGAAATTTGAGTTTTTAATGATTTCTTACAAACTAAAATTATACGCGTACAAAAGGGAATAGGCGGTAAAAGTGTGGATCTCTCTGTCTCAAAGGAAGAAGGCACTATACCTTTTTTAGGGGAAAATATATTTATACCTTCAAAATAAACTGCTTATACAAATATTAGAAGAATTTTTTTGAAAAAGAAACAAAAAGAGAGAGAGAATATAATTTCTTTGCACAAAACAATAATTTTTATTATTTAAAACTTTTTTTTTTTAAAAAAGAGAATTTCTTAAAAGGGTAAGAAATTTTATTAATTTTATAAAATTTATGTATACTTTTTTTTTTTTTGAGTGGAATAAAATTTATGTATTCTCATAATTGCGATAACTTCAAGCTAATTCATTGAATTCTACCTACAATTGTATTTTAAGAGCCTGTTTGTTTCGTGGTTTGAATCACAGTTTGAATCGTTTTGCTACAGTATTTTCTCTCACAAAAATTTAAATCTTCATTCAAATACTCTATTCAAATACTCGAACCAAACGGGCCCTAAACGTTTTTTTTAGGGTATTTTAAACACTTAGATTAGATATGCATGCTCCACTGGTTTTGCATACCTTTTTTTTTTCATTTTAATTTAATTTAATCAAATTTAACTTTCAAAAAATATGCTATCTATAAATACCTTTATAGTAGAAAAGCTTCTATACATCTCTATTATATCAGAGAATTAGAAATTTCTTCCTAAACTTACTGAATTAAAAAAGGTGCACTGTTATTCTTTAAAAAAAGAAGGAAAAAAAAAATTCTTAAAAGAAGAATATAAAAAATGGAAAAAAAAAGGGGTAAAGTACGTAAGGGTTGGGAGAAGGGCTTGCGGAAGAGCGTTGTTTCTGCAGGTATACCTCTTCTCTTTCTTTTCTTTATATTCACTCATCAATTTAAACTCTTTGACGATTTTCTCTTCCAACTATCGTTTATCATTATTTGTTTTAAAGATTTTGATGCATTGATTTCTGGGTTCATTTAGAACTTGTAAATGGTGGTATACACGAAACGAATTCGACCATTTTTTTATAATTTTATTTTTGTAGCTTTGAATGCATATGAAGATTCTTTGGAAAGAAAAATACAGGATAATTAGATATAGGGCTTGCTGTGTTTCAAGTTTTAAAGCTTGAAGGGTGTAGATTGGTTGTAGACATCAAGATAACATAGTTCGGGTTCTATCTCGGTTCTTCTCTTCTTCTATACAGATTACAAACAAATTCTTGAAGGACTAAGATTACGAGATTCTCAAAAACCTTCACCATACTGCTATTTTACCCTTTTCACATAGCTTTCCTAATTTATCGACCAAAATGCTGGTTCAGAAAAAAAAATCCTTTCTTAGAAATAACAATTCTCTCATTCTTGACCAGCTAAAACAAGTACACTAGCTAATCATCACAAATGGTTTTTGCCAACTTGAGAGTGTTTCTTTACGTCAAATTTTCTTCTTACCTGGTGGGAAATCCAGGACTATTGCCCAATACATCCAACGAATCCTATTCCACATGCAAAACCCCGAGGCACCTTCATGGGGTTTCGCCGTTCGGTTTTTCGCCACGTACGG
The DNA here is from genome assembly GCA_025403435.1 of Artocarpus heterophyllus. Taxonomy (NCBI): domain Eukaryota; kingdom Viridiplantae; phylum Streptophyta; class Magnoliopsida; order Rosales; family Moraceae; genus Artocarpus; species Artocarpus heterophyllus. The sequence goes on from CM046343.1 coordinate 33,470,252, forward strand.
GGAAATTCAAAACTGCATTTTCCACTTATGTTCACTTGCAGAGACTAGGACTCTTTCCGGGCTCTCTGAAGGCTTGCGTGAGGATTGGGCATAAGTTGGGCGGTTTTTTGGGTTCATGCCCAGGTTTATAAACATGGAAGTTGTTCGATGAAATGCCTGAGAGGAATGTGGTTTTGTGGAACTCTATTTTATCAGGGTATTTGAGTTCTGGGGATTTGCAAGCTGCCAAGAGGGTGTTCCATGATGTTCCAATGAAGGATGTTGTTTCATGGAATTCTATGATAACAGGGTATGCAAAAATGGGAAACATGGATGAGGCGATTGTTTTGTTTGAACTTATGCCTCAAAAGTAATTTGGCCTCTTGGAATGCAGTCATAAGCGGATACATGACTTGTGGGAATATGGGATCAGCAAGAAGAATTTTTGACGCAATGCCTGTGCGAAATAATGTCTCTTGGATTACGATGATTTTTGGGTATTCAAAATGTGGAGATGTTTTCTCTGCTCGTTTGCTTTTTGACCAGATTAATGATAAAGAAATGCTTGCATCTAACGCGATGATAGTTTGCAATGAACAAAATAACTAACTGAAAGAGGCTATTGAGCTGTTCAATCAGATGCTTAAACCGAGTTTTAATGTTCAGCCAGATGAGATGACCTTGACTAGTGTTATATCCGCTTGTTCACAACTTGGGTATATGAATTTCAGTCTCTGGATTGACTCATACATGAAGAAGAATGGAATGCAAATGGATGATCACTTGGCAAATGCTTTCATCGACACGTACGCAAATATTGACAAGGCGCTTGAGCTATTTCACGGCTTGGAAAAGAAGGATTTAATTTCTTATTCTGCAATGATTTCTGGATGTGGCGTAAATGGTAAAGCATTTGATGCAATCAAATTGTTTGAAGAGATGTTAAATGCCGGTATTTGCCCGAATCTTGTGACCTACAAGGGTCTACAAACTGCCTATAACCATGCCGGTCTAGTTGAAGAAGGGTACAAGTGTTTTAACTCCATGAAGGACCAAGGGTTGTTGCCTTTAGCAGATCATTATGGAATCATGGTTGATCTTTTAGGCAGGGTGGGAAGATTGGAAGAAGCACACGAGTTGATTAAGAGCATGCCAATGCAGCCCCATGGCGGTGTTTGGGGCGCTTTGCTTCTTGCTTGTAGGATTCATAACAATGTCAACCTCGGGGACATTGCTGCTAGGAATTGCTTTGATTTGCAGCCTGAAAAGACCTGTTATAGTTCTCTCCTTGCTAACATCTACGCCTTCGTTGAGAGGTGGGATGATGCGAGGAGATTGAGAGGCACAGTAGAGGAGAGGGGACTTGCCAAGATACCCTGATGTAGCTGGATGGAACCAGTTTGAAGTTTTTACAATAGGAAGTTCAGGCTTGGAGATGATAGCCAAATGGTTTTGGTTTTGGCATGGCGAATTCGTATTCAGGGTTAGAGGTTTTCTTCCTTGTTGTTAAGCATGTCTTCACATCTCATCACGAACAAGGAGTGAAAAGCAAAAGCGAGACCCTGATTTAAGTTGGAAATGTGGGGCCACTAGTCTTTATTACTGAGGTTGGTTCTTGTAAAGAATGGAGAGAAGATCCTTCTTAGATAGAGGAAAGAAAAGAGAAGAAGAAGATAAATTTCAAGAGAGGTAACACATTTGTATTCTTGAATTGATCATCCTAGGCTGGGAAGATTATGTTGATTCACGTTGTTGAGAGAACATTTCTTTTTGGACTGTCTTCATCTTGGATGAATAACACATACTTGAATTGCTTTTAAGAAAATGTAGTCTGAAGAGGAAGGCTGAGAGTAATATCTTCTGTCATATAGTGTATTCGCATGATTAGGTTTTCAAGATCTTGGTTCCTACTAAAAGTTTCTGTGGTAATATACCAACTACTACTGGATTGTTCTTTTAGTTTCCCAGGTCCTACAGAAACCTACTCTTCTACAATTTATTATCTTTTTTTTTAGACAAGATTTTGATGGAATTCAATTTTTTCTTTGCCCTATTTAATTTCTTGTTTGTTCATCTTGTCCTCTGTGTCTCTCTCTGTCTCTGTGTGTGTGTGTTGATGCTAGAAGTTTCTGGATTGTTTTCTTCTGCATGTGAAGACATTTATGGCAGTGATGTTAAGAAGGGTGGCGTTCTCATCTTGTGGGTGTTTTCTTGTTCTTGCAGTTCAGATTCTGAAGATTTCGAAGATATGGTCAATTCAATCAAAGGACTCTGCATTTCCTGGTAAACTACTTATTCCAACTTTCAGCATTTCTGGTCATGTGCAAAAAAATAATTACTAGTACTACATCATATTCGAATTCTTTGGTGGGATACAAAGAAAATCGTTTTATCTTTCGGTACGAAAAAACACACTACCAGTAGTTCTACATTGCTTTGGATCATTATTATCTTTATCCGATTTTGTTAAAATTTGCATACATTTTTTGGTTATTATATTATACAATTCTGATGTGATTTGGCAGTCTGATATTGTAAAATACCTTCCTTATCCATGTTGTGAGTTTTATATGATAGCAATTTCAAGTTCAAAGTAAGAGGGTGTCTTAGATGTTGTAGTTTATGTGTTATCAGCAACAGTTCCAGACCACAAGTAGTCAAGCGGGTTAGCTGTTAGTTTTGTGCACCTGGCTCGTGATGTGGACAATTCTGGTTCGAAATAGGGAATTTGTGGTAGGATACATATACATATATATATATATATATATCTTATTAGTACTACATCATTTTCGGACGTAAAATCACATCAAAATCATATTATGCTTAAAGAAGAACGAAAATTTAATCAAACTTTACAAGTATCAGATGGTTCCGAATTGCATAGTACAAAAAGGTCTCCTTTTTTTCTGTCATCTTTGAGTTCTCTTTCCTTCTATGAAATAGGTGGCTTTTGAAATATTAGATGCTATCTTGAGTTGCCTTCTCTTTTTGCCTCCGGCTCAAATTCTTCCTCTCATCGGTAATGAATGACATTTGCTTGCATTTTTTCTGTTTTGCAGTGATACACCAATGGCGCAATTCATAATCAACATGAATGCTGCGCTACCAGCATCACGGAAATTCATAATACACGTTTTGGATAGCACCCATTTGTTTGTGCACGCCGATGTGGGTGAGATGATAAGAAGTGCCATTGCAGAGTTTAGAGACCAAAATTCCTATGAGAAGCCTACTTAAATAGTCTTCGTCCTTTCCCCTTACTTTTTCTGTTATGAAATACAGCTCCTTAATGTAATCAAGTTACGGGCTTCTTGATTTGCCAAGAACTGGAAAGAGTGAAATGTGCTTTTTTCCCAGAGGAATGCTAGCATTTGACTTCATTTGCATTTTGCTTCATGATGAACAAGCAACTCCGTTGTGGGAATTGAGCAGAGAAAAATCAGAAACTAAATTCGACAGAGAACTTGCATACTTTTGTCTTTATCTTTACATTCTTCATTCCAATTTCACTTGGTTTGTTTGCTAAATACTAGCCAGAGGAGGCCTCGTTTTATTGCAATATATTTTCACAAAAATGATTCCTAATCCTAGGTTGTTTTGTTTTAAAAAAAAAAAAATCAGTGAAAAACGTTGCTTTTTATCATCATTGATTGACAATTGGTAAAGGGTGTCGATCCATGTCTATTAGTTATAATATAAAACACAATTAGAATCGTTATCAGGAACAATAACAAAAATTTAACAGTTCTTAATGAGGTTTTTTTTTTTTTTTTTTTTTTTTTTTTTTTGTTTTACCACCTCGCATACAAATTTTCTTGTGATAATAGTAACTTTATAGCAATTCAATAATAGTTATAAAAAATAATAAAAAAACTCCTAAAAATTAAAAAATAATAATAATTTAAAAAAGCTTTTAGCAATCTGCTTCACTTCACCACCGGGATTAAGCACTATAACGCGACTTATTTTTAGTATGCAGTGGTCGGCATTGCAAGCGCCTCTTGCATTGTTTTTATATTTAGCCAAGTTAAATGGAGCATCCAAACCAGCCCTGAAAACTACTTCTCCCGGTGGGGTCCAATCCTTAAATTTTGGACGGCATGGATTAGTTCTATTGGAACAAGCTAACATAGTACCGGTTGTATCTCAATCCTCCTCTTTTTGACAGTCTCTCTCTACTTCCCCGAGCTTCATTTCATTCTTCATCATCTTCTTCTTCGTCGTTCCGCTTTGAAGAAAATCTTCTCTTTTCCCAGAACCAGAACTAACTGGTGGGAAAGACAGCCATGGCCATCTCTTTCCATACAACCGCTTCTTCTCCTACCATTCATCCCCCACCTAGACTCTCTCTCTCCCCTTCCAGGTTCTCTCTCTCTCTCTCTCTCTCTTCTTCTTTTTTTTTTTATGACTGCGAGGTCTGAAAATGGTGATTGTTTATGGCAGTTGTGCAATCAAACTTTATTCGGGATTAAAGCTTCAATCTTCAGGTATGATTTCTATTCACTATCCTTGCTCTTATATAGGATTTTTGGATTTTTTTTTTCATATTATCTCATTATCTTGTTATTTTCCTCTCTTTCTCTCTCTGAACGAAGGAATTTTGGGAGCTGGAAAACCAAACTTGACGGCTGAGTTCTATGGAAAAGTGCATAAGAGCCTACAGCCTAGGTAATTTGTCGTACAAGCTTGTCTATTTTTTGCCGAATTATTATTAGAATTTGATGGGCTATTCTAAAATTTATTATATTTGAATTTTTTTGAATCATTAAAACATATGAATTTTTCATTCATAATGAAGCTCTGGAAATATTTTTATTAATCATAACCATAATTTGTCTGACCTCTTATTAGAAAAGAAAGAAAGAAATTGCTTTTTGATGACCTAATTAACCTTTTTTGGTTATTGGCTTGATATAATAGCGAACGAAAGGGATAATCTTGAGCTAATTTAGCTGCTTCTCACCATTTTCTCTTGATAACTTTTAGGGGTTTATTTTCAGTTTTAAGCAGAATGTTGATGCAATCTCATTTTGTCTTAGTGCTCTTGAAATGAAAGAATGTTGTACCTCCTCGTGAGGAAAAAAATAACCTTTGCAAACTATTTCATTTTGTAAATCGATGTGTGGCTTTCAGGAATGATAGTATTTGTTCATGCAGGATTCGAAACCATAAACCAACCAGAGCACAAGTGGGTATGATGCCTATTGGGACACCAAGGGTGCCCTATAGAACTCCTGGTGAGGGTACTTGGCAATGGGTTGACTTGTGGAATGCCCTGGTAAGATTGTCCCTCTTTGTCTCTGTGAAAGAAAGAGCAGTAGGTTTATCCACCTTGAAATTTTAGTTGCATTTATTATTACGAAGATGGCATAACTTGAGGGACTTATGCAATGGTAGATGAATTGGTTTCATAGAATGTGTGTGTCAATATCAACTTTGTTTGTAGTTTTTCCAAATTGGTTAAGATTATATCCTCTAAGGCAACACACTGAATTTTGAGAATGCAGTATAGAGAGCGTGTCATCTTCCTTGGGCAAGATATAGATGAAGAATTTAGTAACCAAATTCTAGCGACCATGCTGTACCTTGACAGTGTTGATGAAAAAAAGATCTATTTGTATATCAATGGTCCTGGTGGAGATGTGAGTCCCTCGTAAACTATACCTGTTTAAATGAAATTTGTCCGTGTTTTTCTTGATTTTCTGCTAACTTGTTAACCTTGTAGCTTACTCCAAGCTTGGCTGTCTATGACACCATGCAAAGCTTGAAGAGTCCTGTTTGCACGCATTGTGTGGGCTATGCCTACAATCTAGCGGCCTTTCTTCTTGCAGCTGGAGAAAAGGTAATATCTCTTCCTTGTAAGTTCATACTAATACGATCTGTAACGCTATTGTGTTATATGTGGAGTTAGCTGGTCCAAAGATGGAATGTTGCATAGAGTTTTAATTGAGGGAAGAACTATAATTTTTTTTATATAGAGTTTATGTAAATAAAGTGAAAATTTCAGAATTTCAGCAGGTCATGTGCCCCTGCTCACATGTATGTAGTTTTACCACTGGGTATTGGAGTCTGTAGAGCTAATAAATTCTAGAATGTTTAGTATTTGGGAAACGAGACCTACAATTTGGGTGATTGGCTAGTTAAAATTTGATTTAAGAATAGTGTTCCTGCTACAACTTAGCGCAGTTTATAGATCCCTTCTTTCACACCCTACGTTAGGTGGGTAAGCGTTCATAAATCAGGAATTTATGGAGGTGATGGTGAGGAGTACTGTTTCTATTACAATCATATTGGCTTCTTTGACATGTGTATTTTAGTAACCTCGGTGAATTTATGCATTGTTAAATAACTTATCTATTGGGTTCAAGTTCATGTATACTATGTTGATAACATTCTGAATTCTACCTTTTCTTTTTCTGCTTTGTTAAGGGTAATCGGTATGCAATGCCTCTATCAAGGATTGCATTGCAATCTCCTGCTGGAGCTGCTCGTGGTCAGGTATTAATCTATGTAATAGCACTGTAAAAGGCTATTGTATATGCATTTTTATGTCTACTGACTTTGGTTCTTGGCGCATTCATTATATTTGTATTGACAGGCTGATGACATTCAAAATGAAGCAAATGAACTACTAAGAATTAAAGATTACCTTTATAATGAGTTGGCTCAGAAAACGGGCCAGCCAATCGAGAAGGTTAGTTCAAAGAATTGATCAAAGATTGATACCCTATTTGTCACTGAGGACTCTGACTATAGATTCCATTTTATACCATTTATTTTTCAAAATTTTTCTATTTCTTGGTTTAATGAGACATTTGCGACTTCTGGAAACAATTGTGACTGTCATATTATTTTTTGCAATGTGTTTGTGCAGATTCACAAAGACTTAAGTCGGATGAAGCGCTTAAGTGCTCAGGAGGCTCTTGAATATGGGCTGATTGATCGAATTGTCAGGCCTCCTCGCATTAAGCCTGACGCACCTCGCAAGGATGCAGGAACAGGTCTTGGTTAGTGAATTTGTTGCTCACCTTCCAGATTTTCTGATACCAGAGGTAGGGTGGAGAATGGTTCCAAAGTTTATTTTAGTGCTTCTGTAATTGGCTATAATCTATATTTTTAGAAAGTGTTGCGTAGAAAGTTGACTGTTCTTGACATTTACGTCTTTTTATATAAAGGCGTTTGGTGAAAAGTTACTTTCGTCAAAAGAGGTAATCAGTAGCTCAAACAGATACAATTGGGTATGACCTAGATGGGAATTTACATTCCGCTGTTCACATCTGCATTACTTGAGATTCATGGTTGGGGCTTTGCTCAATGGGTATCATTGACTTTTAAACAATCTAATCCTGCGTTGGGATCCTTTCTTCCAAATTTATGCTTTTGTGTGTGTGTGTTTTTCTTTTCCCCCCTTCTTTTTGGTTTTTTCCTCTCGACATATGGCCTATTGAGACAAAAAACGACAAGTCGTTTCTTCAACAAAAGAAAAACGACATCTATAAACGGTGAAAATAGATGTCGTTTGGAGGGGTAAACAACGTGTATTTTGATCATCATAGTTCTCAACCACGTCTTTGTTTTCACTGTCGTTTTCTTTTGAGATAAAATGAAAAGGGTGTTTGGAAGCATTGGTTGGAACTAATTTTAGTTAAATACATTGTAGCATACTTCTTCTTGACACTGTAGCATGTGAGAACTTTAAACTTTAACAACTAACAACTAAAAATGCTGGTTCTAACTTACATTACCAAACACTTTGGAAATATCGTTTTTATAAACATCATTTTTAAACAGTAAAATTTGCGTATGGTGGTTTTCATGAATGTCCTTTTCTAAGCATGTTTCTTAAAACTATGTTCCTTAAGCTATAAAGATGGTTTTGAATGCTTCTCTAAAATAATAGACAGAGAGTGTCGTTTGCCTTCAGTGATAATGTCATTTTGATTCAAGATGAAATAGAATTGAATGCTTCTCCAAAATACACGTTTTTCCCCGAGAGGAAAACGACAATATGGTTTATTCTGAACGTCGTTTTTGCGTTTGACTGTTAACATCCTCCATGTTAATCTGATAGGCTCTGGTCCTTGATTGATCTCCTTGAGAAAGGGCTCAGATCTTGACCTTTATCCAAACCGAATTTTATTTTGAAGTCTTCCACCTTTCTTACGAATTCAATTCTATTTCATTTTGACTTCATAACTGGCTTCCGCAAATTCTATAACAGTCTAGACCCACCCAAAGTGCTTTGTTTCATGAAATATTCATATTTGCCATCACCCCTGGATTCGCGGCTCACTTCTTTTATACATTTTCAACTCTTGTACAAATTTGTTTACAAACATTGTTTATACGTCATCGTAAAATGATCGCTTCTTTAAAATATTAAGCATTTGTGCTCTTGTCATTGACCCGGTTTTGCGTTTGGTAAAATGGACAAGAATTTGCAGTAGGGTCAAGTAGGAGTAGTGCTCCTACCAAACACACATGCATAGGAAGCTCTTATGGTAGAACAAACATTTTAAAACTATTCAAGAAGTTTTGTTATTTTAACTGTTGAATTAATATTTCAACAATCTTATATATATTTGTCTGCGTCAAAAAATATGCGATGTATAACTTTTTTCAATTATAGACCACATCGTTGAAAAATTAATATTGTTGTAAAAAAAAAAAGACACACTAATAGGGTCAAAATACTTTGTACTATAAGTTTTGTCACATAAATATTACGCACTTCTGTCGGAGGCAAAAAGGTAAATAACAAATTCTAGGTTCCTCGGACCTGAGAGAGCAACTCTGCATCCGAATTGTTTAATCATAGTGCCCTTTGACTTTCTTTGTCTTGAAGATGATAATGATGAGTTGTTGTCTTGATGCTGAGATAATGTAACTGTCATGCTCTTACCCCTAACCACAACAATTGAAAGCCAAGCAATTTCTTGAGCCTTGCTTGTCACGCTGCTTGCCCCACAATTGTTTTCTAACTTTTATAAATTAATATTAAAAAATTGAAAAAATTTTTGGAAGTCAAAAAAATATCCATAATATCTATCCTACAATAATAATAATAATAATAATATTGTTCAAATTTAACGGTTTTAAAACATACACCACTGATAACTCTTATTAAATTTAACGGTTTCAAAATGTACACCACTAGTAGCTCTTATCAAAGAAGTCCAGAAAAAATATTATGAAAGCAAAATGGAAAGTATTCAACAGTTAAAGATCTACTAATGGAATCCGCTTCCCAAGGACCACAATATTCTTTATCTGTTATTATCGTTTCTTTTCTTGTTTTGATAAAAGAACATTCTTGAGAATGCACATTCACATTTTGAATCTGGCATGCCTCTTCAGTCTTGATATTGGTCAAACTAGAGATTCACCACCCCAAAAAAAAAAAAAAAAAAAAAAAAGATATTGATCAAACCAGGAGCAAAGGTGGTGAACATGGGCAATTGGGGTTTCTCAGAGATTTCCCTTGGCTGGATTGAAGAAAAGATGGAAAGCTGACACTACCAAAAAAAACTGACAAACAAACTTTCAAATCACAAATGCTAAAGTCCGAAGAAAAGGAAGATGCAGATGTCGAATAATACATCAAACTATTGTAATTTTACATGACACCAACAACAACAACAACAGCCGAAACCTACCTAAACAACTAATCGGAATAACACCTCTCCTCAAGGTAAAATAAAAGGGGGATCAACCCCAGATGGAAAACGACATGCTGGAACTAAATGTCAGTAAGTTTTACAGACGAATAAACGGCGGGAGTGAGATCCAAGAATTGAAGTTTGGTTGCCAATGTGGTCAGTGAAACAAACATCGTACTGCAACTACAGGAACTGGTTCGCTAGATCACCCTCCGGGCAAAGATACATTGATGTCGGTTGACTTGCTCTTTGAATCTGCAGGCAAGGAGGACCAGCTGTCTGCACGGAAGGGGCCTGAAGAAGTAAGGTTTACTTTCGGATCAGCGCTTGATATAGGAATGGCAGCGGTTGGCGTCGCGGTAGTGATGTACTCGTGCTTCTGTTTCTTTGGCTTTTGCTCATGCTGATTCCCGGCCAAAAAACTGCCTACTACAACCTATGTGCAGACCAACAAAAGGGTGCGTAAGAGTCATGTTTTTTCATAATTTAATGGCACTTATAGTCAGTTGTAATGTTATTGACTGAGATCAAAGTACAGGTCAGGCCTCTTTAAGGGGAAAAAAAAAGTACAGGTCAGGCCTAAAGCTAGAGATCACAGAACAAAAACCAATTTCCGTTTGGCTTTAAAAGAAAGAACCATGGAAAATATAACAAGGAACAAAAAGATCATGTCAAAACAGGAAAAAGCCAAACCTGCACGGGACTTGCAGCTACTAATAGCCCTGCAACTCCACCTCCAACGACTCGCCCATCTGGACTTGCCAAAGAGACGCTCATTCCACCGGATCTGCTTCTTGTTCCCCCTGTTTCGCTGGGCATGAATGAACCAGACAAGGAAAGTATTTCAAAACGGCCCTGCAAGAGCATGAATACAAACAACGGAATTAAATTAATAGCAGAAAATTTGCTCCTAAAACAGTAGAGGGAATCATGGTTGGGTGGGGGAAGAGTTTTGAAAGCTTTCATTTGTGAAAAGCACGATGATCGCTTGGGCTTTCATTTGTGAAAAGAAAGATGATCACTATGGAAATTTCATCGAAAACTAATGATTTTGTAGGATAAATATGCTTGTAATTTAACCCTAGAGAACAAGCAGCAAGGAGTTAACAGTGTTAATAGATATGACTATTACATGACTGAATGGTCATCGGAGGCATTATGGCGTAACAGTCTTTCAGTAGAGTAAGAGCAAGCATCTCATCCAATTAAGGCACGGAAACAACTTTAACAAATTTAATAAGATTACGATAAGAATTGAAGAATGGTATTTTTTTTTTTTTCTATTTGTGTAAACTTAGTTAAACAAAGAAACATACTTACAATTAATACTAAAGGTAGAGCAATTGAAAATTTATATTGAAAGCTTCAGAATTGTCACCGCTATGAGATCAGGGAAAAGTATGGAAAAGAAGGGATACGTGGCATCACCTCATACGTCAAGGTACCCCCAGAAGAATCAGGCTGACGAAGCGTAACGCTTGATATTACACCATTTGCAGAAAGGATGCATATAGCTCGAGGCCCTTGTTGAGAAAACGATATAATCTTCATTGTAACGTCCTAAAACAAGAATAAGAGAGAAATCCATTACAACTAGTCATCGCAAATGCTCGATGCAATCAATGAAGTTGAAAGCAAATAGAGGAACTTCTGAAAAATAATAATAATAATAATAATGAACTGAAGCCCAACAATTATGAAATATTCAAGGAAAGGTGAATTTCCTTGCAACCAAGATGTACCATAAACCCAAAAGAAGAGAGGTGAGAAAAAATACCTCGCCAGCATTAACAGTGATGATATGAGGTGTAAAATTAGCACCAACAGAGCAAGCAACCCATTCACCTACACATAAATGCTCATAAGATTAGCGACCTTAGCCTGTTCCAATACAAGAAAAGCAAAAACACTAGTGATGATTAAGAAGCAATCAAATCAATATCTAAAATTTCTTTCAATCATATATCTGACAGTTTCTTTCAGTTAAAACTTAAATGAACCTATTTTTTAATAACCTTCATATTTACCCCTTAATTCCCAGATATGATGGAACAATACTTCGGAAAAAAATAGTTAATACAGAACCCTGTTTCTATGTGACTGTTGGCACCCATGGTCAGAAAAATACAAGCAGAAATTTAGACAAAAATGCATTAAATCAATAAGGAAAGATGTTTGGAATATTAGTATTCGTTGCATCAAACAAAAACAATCGAGTTTCCTTGATGTTTGGAATCACATATTAATCCGCTTATTCAATAAGGAAAGATGTTAACTTATTCATTGCATTGGACAAAAATGCAACAATAGATGGATTATCCAAAAGGGAAAAAAGAACATAGAAAAGAAAATGAGACAATGAAATGAATCTGTATAAACAACTTTGCTTATTACTTCTTATTGTTATACTAATCAAATATTAGTGTATTGCTTCTGAAACTCACACATGCTATTATCTCAGCTTATGAAGGTAATTATTGCTTAAATATCCATCCATTAAGAATTAACAAAGCCTGCAGGACAAGGAACAAAAGAAGGCCTACCTCATAACTGTTTTTTTTTTTTCCATCCATCTTGTACAGATTCAGTTGAATATTAACTCACTAAACCTGATTTAGTAAATAAGACCGAGTAACCAGGAGAGAATAACTAGAAAAGCCTTTCTTCCAAGTTGGTAAAAAGGAATCATTATACAAGACAATAAGACTAGAAATATCCATTAACCTCTAATTACAACAGTCTGATTCCAAGAACCAACAAGACAGCATCTGTTCAGGAGGAAACATATTCAAATCTTTTTTTTTTTCCTTTTCCTTTTGGCAAAGTTCACAGTCCTTTGGAAGCAGATCAGATCAGCTCCGCCAGCAAGTTGAAGGAAAAAAAAGTTTTTTTTTTCTTTTTTTTTTTCAGGTTTAAACATCACTTGCAGAAGCTTTTTTTATTTTGCACACAATTTCCTCACTTCCCCTCGCCCTAAAAGGTGAGGGAGATGATAGAATTGCCAAAGGACAATAGGACAGGCAATACCTAGAAGATTCCATCATTCTTGTACCAACCAAACTTAAAAACTCTCTCACTCACTCATTTATCTTTTAAGAACTACCACACACGCTCCAAGATCTCTCTAACAAGGCAAGTGTATCCAATCAGAGGTCCCACACATCTACCAACAAGAATCATCCCATAAATCCAAATCTCCAAAAGGGTTATAATGCTTATAAGTTATACTCACCCAACCCCCACACAGTAATAACAACGTATTCACCAATATAAGCCCTGAAAACATGCACAAAACACCTCAACTTACATGAAAAAAAGACTCCGTTTTTCATCACCTAAATTCTCATGCACTTAAAATGCCATAAAGGACCCCAAACTCAAAAGGGTACATAACCTCAAAAAAAAAAAAAAAAAAAAAAGACCTCAAACTCAGAAGGGTACTTGAGAAAAAACACAATTTGCCATGAATAAAAGAAATGAAGCTAAGAAAGGAAAACAACATAAGAAAAGACAATTTTTTTTTCCTTACCTAAATTCTCAAGCTCGTATTTTGTCTTGCTAACCGAGCTCGCCGGCCGTACTTTTCCTCCGCCGCCCCCGCCGCTCTTCTCCGAGGAGAAGTCAATTATAGGAGGCGGCGCCGACGAAGATATGGGCTTGGGAGACAAAGCCATAGTCACAGACCCGTCTGGTCCGTACTTCCTTGGTCTTCCTCTCTTCTTCTTCACCGGCAAAGTCGTCGCCACCGGCGCCGGCGGAACCACGACGGCGGCCGGTTCAGGAGCTGATCCAGCGGTCTGAACAACCGGGTTGTTGTCGGACCTAGGAGCGACATGGTAGTCCGAGGGAGCATCTGATCCCACCACTGTAACCCCACTACTACTCACACCTTCTCTTCCCTCCATACTTAAAACGCAACCAAAAAAAGAAAGTTTCTTTCTTTCTTTGAAAAAATTTCAACTCTTTGTCAAAAACCCATTTTTATTTCCTTGACCTCAGAAGCTCAGAAATAGGAAAAATTATAAAAGCCCAGAAAATTTTCATACTTTTGGAACTCAGATTCTAGAAAAAGAAGGGGGAAAAAAAAAAGAAAAAAAAAGTTTGGAGCTTTGGTTTATAATTGATACAGTTTTGTGAAGCTTCTTCTTTTAAGTGTTGAGCTTGAAGAGAGCAAAGAAGCTGCAAAGAAAAGGATTTTTTTTTTTTTCAGAGGATTAGTTGAAAAAATAGAACATGGAGAAGATGATGATGGTTAGAAAATTTTTTCATGGAAAAGAAAAAAATTTTAAAAAAGTTCAGAGAATGGAATGAGCTTATGAAAAGAAAGTTTTTTTTTTTTTTTTTCTGGGCTCTCTGTAAATTTTTTGTTAGATAATAATAATAAGATACTTTGTTTTTGTTGTTCAGCTAATTGGGTTCCTAACTCTCTTAAGACTATCAGAATTTAAATTAAAAAATTAAATTAAGAAAAGAAAAATAGAAAGAGAATGGGAAGAAAAATATATATATTGAATAATGGGCATTAATGAATATTTGCTGTGTGATTTAATATTTCATGTTTAAAATATAGATATTTGTGTTTTGGTTGGAATCTGGTGACTTGTGAAGAAATAATTAATAAAGTAAAAATGGGGGTGGGTGGGGATTTTCTTATTCTTTTCTAATTTTATATACTTTTTGCTTGAAAAATGGGCAAAAGTGAAAAATAGTAATTATTATTGTTATTATTTTTTAATATCTTTTAGGTGACAGTGAAAGTAAAATTAGGATGCCAAGGCAAGAAGAAATTGTCTTGAAAAGGGGAAAAGATAGTGTGGCCTAAGGCAAGCATCACCTTTTTGGATTATGGCAAACATAATCTGGCACAAGCAAAGATAATGATAAATACCGACGGCAAATCATGAAAAAGCCAAGTGAAAATCCCATTTCATTTCATAATTTTGTTTTATTCTTCCACAGTTTTATTGTACTGCTCTTACAAATTCCGGTTTTTCCCTTAGCAGGGTAGGGAAGGAGGCAAGACTAAGCAATTAGTGTTGTTCATTTTTTTTCTAGCAAAAAAAACAAAAAATAGTATTGATTTTTTTTTAAGAAAAGGAAAAAACTAATATTTTTTATGCTTGAAAAATTATATATTCTATATGCTACCGAAAAATGTATTATGCACATATTAGTGTTGCAATTCAAATCTTCATAAAATAAACAGACATAAATAAATAAATAAAATTGTATTGCTCATATGGATGATGATGCTAATCCTTGAATGTTACTCCTTCCTTTTTCTTTGTTTACTCTCCTCCCTAAAATATTAAAAAGCATACGGGTGCCACTCATTTGGTAAAGTGTGAACGTTATATATATATATATATATATATATATATATATATATATATATATATATATATATATTATTAACATTATAAATTAAAGTGTCCATACTCGGTTTAAATAAACTCAACTAGGTGTCACTAAATTTGTGTTTAGTGAAATTTAATTTGGAAAATGAGTCTGAATGTTTTTTCATAACTCATAACAATAGTAAGTTTGGAGAATCTTAATTATCTTAATAGTTAAGTAGATGATTCCTAACTATATAAAATTTACCCATGTGAATACTCACGTGACTATTTTTTATGTTACTCTTTTCATGCAATTTACTAATTGTTTTTATTATTTAATCCTTGACCCAAATTTCAGATTTCCCTCCATACGACAGATGGAGGAGTAGGGTTTGAACTTTGAACATTATTCATCAAATGGAAGGAGGTTTTATTAATTATCAACCATCAAAAGAAGTGGGGAGTTGAAGTAGAAAGTGGTGACTTGACGTAGAAGCATACAAATAAAATAAATTTTTTTCCAATCAGGCTTTCCCACAAACAAGCCTCCAAGAGGGCCAAATGGATTAGGCAATTATTCTGATTAATGCTTTACATGTGATTTTAGAGGCTGCACATGATGTTGGAATCTTTTAACATATCATCTGTGTTCTTATCTTTTGAAGATAAAAGTGTTTATTTTAGACATAGTGGAATTAGGCACTTTTTTAGAATTAAAATGAGGTTAACTAGTGTCTTTTCTTTTTTTCTTTTTTTTTCTTTTTTTTTTTTGGGCTCTGAAAGATTAACACCTCATAAACTTTCTAATTTTGTTCCAAGCTTGGACAATACCAAAAAGCATATTGTTGGTCCATTCTAACCTCTTTTAACTGCCCCCAAAACCTTGTTTTGCTGCAAATTTTGCACTTAGTAATTCTTTTGGTTATTTTGTGATAAAAAAACTCAATTTGAATTCTTAATCCCTTTTGCTTTTCAAATTATGTCTCAATTGGTTGTTTTGAAAAAGGCAGGCGTATTGGAATGGAAGTGATCACATTTCAAAGTAGAAAATAGATTTAACTTTGGTGAGGGACCACAACACTCGCATTGACCAAGCAAATGCAATTCAATACAATTACATTATTCACAAGACTAGAGGCATCTTTGCATAAATATTGGTTTAAATATGTCACCAAAAAACAAGAAAAATTATAAAGAAATTAAGGTTAGATAAGAACAACCTAAATATTCAATTTTTTTTTTTTTGCCATTTTATAAATATGGTGTCTAGTTCGATGTACATTACCTTCCACAACTTTCTTCTTTTCCAAAATTTAAATAATAATAATTACAAAAAATAATGATTATGTAATGTATATTGGCCTGCAAATAGGGCTTCTTCCTCATTTTTTTAATTGATAATGACCTAATTAAGTTGTTACATTCAAGGAAAGCGAAAGATTAAAAAAAAAAAAGATAATGCGACCAATAAATGTTTATGAACAATATTATATAAACAATAGGAGGGGAAAACAATACACTTTGCAAATAAGAAACTAACACGTGAATTTTAGATGTAAGTGGTACTCTTATTGGACGTCCAAATCAAGAAACAAAGACTAGAAATTTCATGGGAAAGTAGGATAAAGTACTTATGGTGGTACTTGTATATTTTTATGTAAATTTATGCGTATATATACGTTATATATATATATATATACACACACACACACACGTAGATATAATGTATACACACTTTGCAGAAGAGTGCCTTGTGAGTTATCAAGAGATTGAATGACCCTCCTATAAAAATAAAGTGACGAATGCCAAACAAAAGAGGGAAAAGAAAAAGAAAAGTACATAAAGTTGAAGTTATTTTCTTCAGACCAATAGGAAATAAGAAAAAAAGGAAATAGAAGTTACCAGTTCTAACAAAGCAAATGATTGGGAATGTACTATAGGGTAACCACACCTTTAATTACCTTTTCACTTTTGGAATTTTCAGTCAAGATGATTTGGAGTATCAGTCAAATGGGTTATTCAGATTGGAGATTGAATCTTTTCATGCAGGGTCCAAAATCACATGGCGCAATTCATTGTTTAGATTGTTTTCTTATTTTCTTTTTGTTTTTTTGCTCTGATTTTTTATTTTATTTTTTTTTATTTTTGCTTAGATTGGTTGAGATTGTTTCTTTATCTAAGTACAACTACTATTGGTTCCACAGTTTCCTCTCAATTCTAAAGATTCGTAAATAAAGGCTGAGTTTTTTTACATTACTTTAAAAATTAAAAGGATTTTTGGCACCCCATAACTTTTTTTTTTCTTTTTGCAAATTTAGTAAATTTCTGATTGTCTTCTGCATTTTTTTTTTATTTCAGCAAATCACTTTCAAATTAAGTTAAAAAAATCATTTACAAATTTTAACTATTTGTAGTGTCCTTTAAATAATTTGTATCTTTTAAATTTGAAAGAAAACACCTTGTACATATTATATAATGTGTTTCGTTTTTATCCAAAATTTTCATCGAGTCCTTCAAGCAAGACAATGTATTATGTATGAGGGAGCTTCCTTTTTTTTTATTTATTCTAACGGTCGTCATAGATCTGCAGCACCTTATTGAATTCAAGAAATAATTTATCAAAATTTAAAAAAAAAATTCATAAAACAACTTGCTATTCATGAAAACTGTGGGGGCAAAAGTGTGTGTTTCCAATATAATACTCAAATAAAATCATTTTGACCTATTTGAAGAAGAGTTGGATCCAATTTAATTCAATGAGATGCTAGGAATTGGAATGCCATTTATTTTCACTAATTGGCATACACATATCCTAAGCTCTAGTAAAGCCCAAGTGACATTGCCTTCTTAGATAATGGAAGGAGTGATTTCTTGACTAAGAAATAAGAACAATTTTACTCCAAATTTTTGTTTTTGTTTTTGTTTTTTTTGTTGGTCTCCTTTTTGCTGGAAAAATCTTGGTCCAAAGTTGTACTTCATGTTTTGGAACATAATAATAAAGTTATAATTGGCAAATATGAGGTTGTGGGACTTGAGGAGTCACATCACTATCACAAACTGAGCTTGGTCACCCTTAAGCCATAAACATGTGCCGGTGTCATCAGACATTAATTCAGCAGAATCTCACGCAGAGACTTCTGCCAAAAAAATTTTATTTTATTTTTTTTTGCAAGTGTTTAGTGGGAATTGAAAAAAAATATATATCAATAAATATATATTTTTTAGTCGTAAGATCTATATAATAAATAATTTTAATGATTAAAACATGTGTAGTCAATACCTATTGATAAAATCTCTTTCTTTATACTTTTTCTGAAACTTGATTTTTCCTTGGACAAACAAATCCGTACCTTTTTGAGCATTCAAATGACAGATACTTTATTTTTTCACTTTGCATCGTCAAAATTTTCAGTGGTGCATGAATTTCATAAAACGTAAGAAAGTACCAAATCCGGGCAAATTTCCCATTAGATCCTGCAAATTAAGTACCAAGAAAAGGACTTGAAGTTGGCAGGAAAGATTCCTCTTGAAGCTGGTCCTTTTTTTGTTGTTTTCTTTGGTCAAAAATACCAACTCAGTCTGCAAATCTTCTGAACCAAGAAAAAAAATATTTTTTGAATCATCACTGGATGTCTCCCAGGCTTTCAACACCTCGTAAAAATGCACAAATTAAAAAAAAAAAAAAAGGGGACTTAGTTTTTCAAACTTGTAATCTCCAACTAGCAAGTTAAACATATAAAAATTCACTTTCCCCTAAACCATGGCTTATATTAATAATTAGCCAAAGCTGTTATAAAAGCCTTTTTATGCATCATGAACCCATATTCAAGCCTGAACAAAATACCTGTCAAGCTGCCATATGCCCTTTTCTGCCACCTCGTCATCAACAAGCTGCCCGCCTTTCGATTATAAACGGTGGTTTGTGGTTTAGCCTTTTGGACGTCGGTTTGAATTAGCTGTTTGGTATCTCTGGCTGAAACTTGAGAACTAACCGTTTCAAATTAATAAATAGTGCGAAGCTCTTAACAATTATAATAAAAAATAAAAAGTTACTACAACATAGAGTTTTATATGCTACAATTTTTAAACCACTATTCTTAATTCCAAACCCTCTCTCAAACACCCTATAAGTTTGAACCCAACCCCATCTCAAACTCACTCTTTCCCTCCCTACCTCCTTCTGTCTCTCCCTCTATAACATTATGTTTGGTAAGAGAGAGATGGAGGGACGAAGAGGGGTGGAGGGAGAGAAAAAGAATCCATTGTTTGGTTGGAAGGAGGTGTGGAGGACAACGAGAATAAATAAAAGTAGGGTCTCTCCCTTTGGGCCCTTCAATTTGAATCATTTTATTAATAGAGAGATCGAACCTATCACCAAATTTAAATTAAATTTTTTTTTATCCTTCAAAATAATTAGACAAATAAAACTATCATATGTTCTTTTAACTATCATTCCTTCCTAATAAACAACATAAAATAGTATTATAATTCTCTCTATCCTTTATATTCTCCATCCCTCTACTCTCTTCATATGTTAGCAAGCATGAAATACTCGTTGGGTTTATAGGGTATGTTAAAAACTATTGAACGTGAATAGGTAATAGAACAGTATCGCAAAACAAACTTTCTACAGCGGTTCAATACTATACAAATGTGATTGTTTTTGTTTTCTCTCTATATAGTGTAACGCCTTGGAATTTATTTAATAGGATTAATAGGTAATTGGTGGATTTGTGTGCCTATTGCAATTTTAAAGTTTATTTTACAATTTAAAGTTTATTTAATCATTTTGGCATTTTTCAAATTTATTTCGTTTTTAGTCCTTTGTTATTTTTCTTAAATTCTATAGTTGTCAAAAACTACCATGAGTGTATTTTAGCGTTCTGTTAACTCTTTTGAACAATTTTGATGATTTCTATTCAATCTATTTTGTCTAATTATTACCTTGAAGACCCTAGTCTCCTTTTATTTAAACTCTCTCTCACAGTCTTTCTCTCTCTCTTCATTTTCATTCACTCCCGATGCTCTCTCTCTCATTTCCTTTCCAAAAATTTCAACCTCAAGCTCCATAACCACGGATTTGAGGCTAAGAATCAAAGTTCAAGCCACAAAAACTCCTTCAAAAACATTCATCAAAGGCCAACCCTCTTTCTCTAAAATTTTTGGATTTTCATTTTGAATCCTTTGTGCAACCTTTAATTTAAGTTTATGGAACCTTAAACACCATGAATCCGAGCTCGGTTTGAACAAAAACAAGATTTAAACTACTTTTTACATTTTTCCTATTTTTCGGATTAAACCTTTGATTCGCATGAAAACTTGTTAAAAGGTGTTCAAATGTGTGCTATTATGTTATTCAATCATGTTTTGATGTTACTCAAGCTCTGGGAATTGAGAAAAATAGGTTTGATTGAGTTTTTGTAACGCCCCTATATGGGGGTTAACAGTTTTTAATGAGATAAAATAAAAATAAATAATAAAAGTAAAACCTTAAAAATAAAATTTGCCCGGGACTTAAATGAAAACTCTCAACTCAAAAATAAAAATATAAACGACAAATAAACCACAGTTTTAATGTAGCACCTTAAATTTAATAATATAAACTGTTGTCATCATCATTTTAACCCTCAACACATTGTAATACAGTCACAGAAAGTAACAATTGATGCTTACATTATCATGAAGAGCATTCTCAACGATTGAAGCAGTCCCAATGTAATATAGCTACATCACTTCCTCAACTATATTTCTCGTAGCCACCTCACACTTAGTGAGTCCTGAAAAGATATAAACATAAGGGAATGAGCAACACTATGCTCAGTAGAGAAAGCCATTACTCACATTTAGGTTTTTATCATTACCACATTAAAATCTGCATGGTTAGTAGGTTACATCATATTCCAGATTATGAGGTTTATTATGATCACATCTTATGGATACCGTAGTTAATCATTACCAAGTGTCATAATTACACATTTATACAAATATTACCAATCATCATTGTTCCTAGGTATCCATGTTAAATTGAGTATCACTCAACTCATCGAAACCCAAATGGGCGCACTTGATCACCCTATAAACATTCCAAGGGTGTTCCGGTGAGGGGACATCAAGCCCCGAGTCCTCACCAAATCGATTCCTGTACAGTGTGTTCTGGGACTTTCAACCCAAGGAAGCGTCATCGCCTTCCCCCTATTTTACCTTTTAGGGTATTCATGCCCAAGGACGTAACCGTCGCCCTCTTCATGTCTCACAATTTCTCTATATTGAATCATTATCAATAGAGTTAGTTTTCCTAACCATGCTTCTCAATTTATAACATGTGTCAATTCATTATGTTCCTCGCCGTACAATACAAGACGAGTCCATGTCATAGTTTCATATGTGATAATCATATAATATCAGTTCAACATAGATATATATATATTGCGGCAAAACAATCAATTTTAATTCTATAAAAACCTCACAAAAGATGAGTAATAGAATCCCTACCTTTTAAGCTTATCAACAGTCTCTTAATCCTGGAATCAATTAACGTTAGCTCCATACTCCCTTGATCCTAAGGCGTGCATAAGGACAATTAAAACTAAAGCACAACATACAACTACATTCATAAAATTTATTTTAATTTAATCTTAGAATTTCAAGAAATAACCACTGCCCATAGAGGTATTATAAAGTTTAACAATATAAATTTTCTGTCTAGGGCATATACACTTAGACTTCATACATATGCTCCAAAATAGCAACAAACATATACTTAGGTTTAAGAACGCAAATTTGAATAATCCTTTAGTATAAAAGAAAATTTATAAATGAAAGACTAAATTTGTTCATAAGATTCTAACCTCGGATTATGGTTAGTTGGAAGCTTGAAATGGCTTCAAAACAGGTTCCTTTACTTCGGTATGACTGAAATTCTTGCTCAAATGGAGGTGATGGTGGCTGATTTTTATGGCTGCCTTGAAGAAGTTCTCTAAGTATTTTGCTTCAGCAAAGAAATGAGAAGAAGAGTGTGGGAACCGTGGAAGAGAAAGGAAGAAAAGATGAAGTCTTTGAAGAGAAGTGATGGAAACAATTATAGAGGAGACATGTTGAAGCATGTCACGGAGGAAATAAAGAAAATGAGGGTCAAGAGTAGTTGGAAAAGATATCCTTATGTCTCATCTAAAGACTTTAACACACATAATGCCAATATGACATTTTTGAGATTTATTAGAAGTTCTAAGGCTTTTTAGTAATCATACTAAATAAATATAGGAGAATTTTAGAAAACTTAAAAATAGATAAAAATAAATATTATAAAATAAATTTAAATGAAGCAATTTTTTTTTTATACATTAAAAATTAATTTAATTACCTCAATACCCGTTAGGAGAATAACGGGTGTCACAGCTCTACCCCACTTAAAGAAATTTCGTCCTCGAAATTTCAATTCTAGCAATACTAGTAAAAATTTTGATTCCATTATGATTCCAATTCCGAGTCTAAACCGTTAATGTTGTTTATCTTCCAAAATTAAGTTATCGTATCTCCACTTATTTACTTGCATAATAAATCTTACTCCTAAATCCCTCAATGAGAGTATTTCTGACAAGTTTCAACTTATAACACCGTATAATAGTCTAAGAATCTGATCAGGCATACATATTGACCATACCATGATTCCAGTCCTTCATTGTCCATGGACTGTGATTTACAATCACATTTAAGGAGATTGCCAGAGAAATTTTATATACTTCATCTTTAGGTTCCTTTTCCTTTTTGAGTAAGGAAAAGTCAAATAGATTTGATTTCATACCTCAACTAATAAACTAAAACATAATCATAAAACATATATCACAAACACTTCTATTCAAAACCATACATTAAACTTATTCATAGAGATATTAAGCGGAATCTCTGGTTGCAAACATACCCGACATATTTTTCATTAAACAGCTATCCTCATGACACAAACATTCAACCCAAATAATATACTCATATTTCATATGGAATATCCCCATAACTGACTCTGGTACTTCCACATAATATTAACAGAATATTACACATTACAAACATAATACGGATACGTTTCGAGAGTACAAGGCACTCCGTATACCAGCTATCCATATCATGCATGCTTAGAGGATACAAAAACATCGATAAACAAAAGATCGGACCTTAAGAAGGATGCGTTTCGAGAGCATCAAGTACTTCGTATTCAGCCATCCCGGCATTAGGCTCAATGAATCTAAAAGATTGAACAACAACGTACCACAAGAAACACAGAATACAAGGCAAACGGTTATTCGTAACACACGGAATATGGACACACATGCCTACATGCCAAAGATAAAACAAAAAGATTACAGATGGAGATTCAAATCAATTGGCCGCTCCCGGCTTTCCCTTTCCCATTCAAGCTTGGATGTTGCAGTGTCGGATTCTGGATGTATGATTTGCATTTTATCTATCAATTCCTCAGCTGTTGAAGCAGTGACAAAGATTTGTCTCTCCGATTCTGTAGTGATGTTTTCTTCCACAGCGTAATCTAGAAATTTCAAAAGACCGTCATAAAAACCCTTTACGTTCAGCAGTCCCAAAGGTTTGGAATAAAAGCCCAATAATTGCCCACAAGCAACTATAAATATTTCCTCAAGAGTACCTAGACCACCAGGTAATGCTATAAAAGCATCAGAATTATAGATTATGTCTTTAAAATTTTTAGGGATACTCCTGACTCCTTCTCCCTTACCTATGGCTTCCTTACAAAGGTTTCCTTCAACTGGAATATGAGGCCAAATTCTTACATCAGTAGCGTCGCTAGACCTAGCTGCTAGTGCCATATTTACCATCATTTTTATACTACCACCCCCATAGATTATGTTAATCTTCTTGCGTGCTAGGACTTGCCCTAAGTGATTTGCAGCTTCTAAATAGGCTTTATCTTTTCCAAGGCTGGAACCACAAAAGACACAGACATTCTTTATTTTCTTCGTGGACTGGGAGGTAGACATATTTGGTTTATAGAAGTGGTTGCTTAATGTCTGCTCCACTTAGACTTCGGGTTCTATATGAGATTTTAAAGATGAGAAATATACAAAAAGGGCTAAAGAGATAGACGAGTAGGTAATGAAAAGGTAATCCAAAGATTTAAACAAAATATTGTGCGGATAAGAAAGTAAGATAAGGTGATTGATAGTTTTCAGAAAATCTGATTCACTTTTTGAAAAAGATTAGACTCTAATTGTATAACTTTTGACAATTGAGAACAATTCGACAGAAGACCGTCTTGACGCAACTGTAGACTTTTTGACAAATATACACCAAGTCGAGAAATTTAATATAAACGACAAATACTGTAGAACTTTTGAAATTTGAGACACAAATCTTGAAATATCTGGATAAGTTTTTCAAAATTCAAACATATTACTGTACCGTATGTAATGTGTCTGATAAGATAATATATTTTATTATATATATATTTAAGAAAATCATAAATTAAATAAGATATTAACACTTACTGTATCAATCTAATAATCACAATTATTTCAAACACAAAAGCAAATATTCTGAGTAAAAGAAAAACACAAACTGTTGAACATCAGCTAAAACTGCTTCAAATAAGCAAAGACTAAATAACCTTTATAGTGCGATGACTTATTCCCCATCCAGTTTTCTTATGGCTTGGCAAACAGGATCTAGAAATACCATATTCCTGAGGCGTTGTCTTTCTGTATAAAATTTAGGCCAGAGTTTAAAAATAGCTCCTTGAACATATCCACTAGGGTGACCGTGGAGAGGAGGATGGATGCTATCCAAGTTCTCCTTTGAAAGTCCATCCCTACAAAACCTTATTTTATCCTCTCTATTCGTAGACATATAACCAGGTGAAGTACATTTACCGTTACAATTTTGTCTTCCACATTTGTTACAAGTGACCACGATGGCACGAGCTCTTCTTTTCATTGCACTACGACTGGTACCTGTTCCTGGTAAACCGACATCTTGACTAAAGTCACTCGGACGGATTTTCCCCTCTATCAACATTCTCACATCACAAGGGATACCAAAACGCATAAGAATCCACAACCGAGTAATTCTAGCCTTGTATTTCTTTCTAAGAATCTTTTGGGAGAGTGATGGGAAATACTTTCTCAGGTGTTGGTACTTTGGGTCCATGATGAGATGAAAGAAGAGTAAATAGAAAGGAAAAATTAAGATAGTAAATTGCAGAATCCTAGAATTCCTTCTTCTTTTAGAGGAAAAGAAGAATTTTTAATGAAAAAGAAGAGGATTTGCGATTTAGAGAGAAAATAACAAATTAAGAGAGAAAAAGTGAACTCGGAGAAATAAGCTCCTATGCACAGTAAACGTATATGTAAACAATGATTAAACCACTGTATATGACACGTATAGAAACCACGTGGGAGAGACAGTGTGAATCAAACTGATTTAAGATTTGAACTAGGCCCAAATGTTCTTAGTTGAAAATGGTCAGGTTGTTTCGGGCCTTAACACATTTAGAACGAGTTAAATAACAAACATAAAATTGAAAACCAATTTGTATACATCTTAAACCCAATTTAAAGCCCACTATAGATAAAGTTAACTATAAACAACAAATCTAATTTAACGACAACAAGGATCTTCCTGAATGATCCAGCAACTCAAATAATTTTGTTTTAATCAAAACCTTATTGAACAATGCATACACCCATATGTTATTGATAATACTTAACATCTATCAATGGATTCATCATCATTGCTACCAAGGGTTTAGAATGTGACTAACCTTGAAATCAATACGATTTACGTCTTTCAACATAGACCATATCAATGAACAAAGACACTTGATGTTACTACTTAAGAACATCTACAATCCCCACAATTCTACTTATACAATATATAATTTCCTCATATAACAAAACCTTAGGTAACCAAAAGATTCACTGATACACTTAAATACAATGTACGTAACGAAATATTCCAATTTTGAGATTCATGCATTCTAGACTTTACACAGTCTCAACAGACCAAAAGTCTAACATTTATCTCTCTTAAGATTCAATACCATGATTCCCAACTTATATCATATTCCTCAAATAAATAGAACTTTTAAGAAAAGACATTGACACTTATGTGCTCCATCGAATCCACACATAATCATTACTTAGGTTTGAATCAATTACGAAAAATTTGGCATATCTATGTCAAACTTTAAAATCAATAAATCAAGCCTTATATATATATTTTTTTTATTGTTTTTCACGAGACAAAAGGCTCTTAAATCCTCGTATCTACACGAATTTTTCATCGTTTATACGAATTAGATATGCTTATAGATCCTAATATTATACGAATCTCTCATAAGCATTCTACTTATAAACTCATTCCATATAATTATCATTCCCTTATAACTATTAATACTTTCCTTCTATATAATTATTGTACTCATATAACTATTGATATTTTCATTCTATGGCCTTTCCATGTTACATCCTTCTAGACTGTATAAATCAATGTGAAGGTTCATTTTGATGATGACAATGAAAATTCAGCTTCAAAACCATCTCAAAAATATATTTTTTTAAAGTGGTGCTACACTCCCTAGGTTAACCGAACCTAGGCTCTGATACCAAAAATTCTGTAACGCCCCTATATGGGGGTTAACAGTTTTTAATGAGATAAAATAAAAATAAATAATAAAAGTAAAACCTTAAAAATAAAATTTGCCCGGGACTTAAATGAAAACTCTCAACTCAAAAATAAAAATATAAACGACAAATAAACCACAGTTTTAATGTAGCACCTTAAATTTAATAATATAAACTGTTGTCATCATCATTTTAACCCTCAACACATTGTAATACAGTCACAGAAAGTAACAATTGATGCTTACATTATCATGAAGAGCATTCTCAACGATTGAAGCAGTCCCAATGTAATATAGCTACATCACTTCCTCAACTATATTTCTCGTAGCCACCTCACACTTAGTGAGTCCTGAAAAGATATAAACATAAGGGAATGAGCAACACTATGCTCAGTAGAGAAAGCCATTACTCACATTTAGGTTTTTATCATTACCACATTAAAATCTGCATGGTTAGTAGGTTACATCATATTCCAGATTATGAGGTTTATTATGATCACATCTTATGGATACCGTAGTTAATCATTACCAAGTGTCATAATTACACATTTATACAAATATTACCAATCATCATTGTTCCTAGGTATCCATGTTAAATTGAGTATCACTCAACTCATCGAAACCCAAATGGGCGCACTTGATCACCCTATAAACATTCCAAGGGTGTTCCGGTGAGGGGACATCAAGCCCCGAGTCCTCACCAAATCGATTCCTGTACAGTGTGTTCTGGGACTTTCAACCCAAGGAAGCGTCATCGCCTTCCCCCTATTTTACCTTTTAGGGTATTCATGCCCAAGGACGTAACCGTCGCCCTCTTCATGTCTCACAATTTCTCTATATTGAATCATTATCAATAGAGTTAGTTTTCCTAACCATGCTTCTCAATTTATAACATGTGTCAATTCATTATGTTCCTCGCCGTACAATACAAGACGAGTCCATGTCATAGTTTCATATGTGATAATCATATAATATCAGTTCAACATAGATATATATATATTGCGGCAAAACAATCAATTTTAATTCTATAAAAACCTCACAAAAGATGAGTAATAGAATCCCTACCTTTTAAGCTTATCAACAGTCTCTTAATCCTGGAATCAATTAACGTTAGCTCCATACTCCCTTGATCCTAAGGCGTGCATAAGGACAATTAAAACTAAAGCACAACATACAACTACATTCATAAAATTTATTTTAATTTAATCTTAGAATTTCAAGAAATAACCACTGCCCATAGAGGTATTATAAAGTTTAACAATATAAATTTTCTGTCTAGGGCATATACACTTAGACTTCATACATATGCTCCAAAATAGCAACAAACATATACTTAGGTTTAAGAACGCAAATTTGAATAATCCTTTAGTATAAAAGAAAATTTATAAATGAAAGACTAAATTTGTTCATAAGATTCTAACCTCGGATTATGGTTAGTTGGAAGCTTGAAATGGCTTCAAAACAGGTTCCTTTACTTCGGTATGACTGAAATTCTTGCTCAAATGGAGGTGATGGTGGCTGATTTTTATGGCTGCCTTGAAGAAGTTCTCTAAGTATTTTGCTTCAGCAAAGAAATGAGAAGAAGAGTGTGGGAACCGTGGAAGAGAAAGGAAGAAAAGATGAAGTCTTTGAAGAGAAGTGATGGAAACAATTATAGAGGAGACATGTTGAAGCATGTCACGGAGGAAATAAAGAAAATGAGGGTCAAGAGTAGTTGGAAAAGATATCCTTATGTCTCATCTAAAGACTTTAACACACATAATGCCAATATGACATTTTTGAGATTTATTAGAAGTTCTAAGGCTTTTTAGTAATCATACTAAATAAATATAGGAGAATTTTAGAAAACTTAAAAATAGATAAAAATAAATATTATAAAATAAATTTAAATGAAGCAATTTTTTTTTTATACATTAAAAATTAATTTAATTACCTCAATACCCGTTAGGAGAATAACGGGTGTCACAGTTTTGAACTTGGATTTGATGAAAACTCAAGACCTGGCGATTTTGAGTTTAGCATGCTAGATTCAAAGTGATTGGAAGGCCGATTTCAGAGGTTCGAAAGGCCGATGTTTGGCAGGCAAAACTTGTGGGTCCGGTAGGCCAAACACATAGTCGACTGCGGTATGCATAGTGCGGTTGATCGCACAGCTCACAGAGAGCTGATTTCGTACCACCTGAGTCCCGTTGATTCGAACCTGTAATTTAAATATATTTTACTTGCTTTACAAATTTAAGCTTGTTTTAAATGTGATCTAAACTATGTTTGAATACCAAGAAAAGCCATGAGACCTTGTGATTCGGCATTGCACACTAAGATACCGTGGTATAGCACACTAATGTGGAATAATTTAAGATTAGACATTGATATACTTAGTCCTTATTGAAGGTGGTTCGTGGTTCCGTGGAGCTAACGTGTAACAAACTGGAAATGTGGTGTTTGTGTTATCTTATTAAGGTAGGACTCTAGAAGCATTTTTCTTGGTAGCCATGATTTTTGCAAGTGATTTGGCCACGACCTATTTTCCTGGAATGTCTACAAGGTATGACTTTAATATATATATATATATATATATATATATATAGTTGTTTTCAATGATTGATGAATGATGAGAGTTCATGATAAACAAATGAACTAAATAAAGGAATGTAAATGATGAAACTCGGTAATTGAGGCTTGACTAATGACTTGAACAACCGAACGAGTATTAGGGCATGATGCCATGATTCAAAGCTCAGGTCATGTAAAGAGCGACCTTGGGGGCAGGTTCTGAAATATAACTAGGCCACTATTGTGAATTCATTGGCTTTTCCTCGAAAATGATAATGAATATGTTAATAGATGATTGATAGACCGAAATAGTGAGTATGAGAGCAACTAATTACATTCACTGTTCTTGATAATTTTATTTACATTAATGCTATTTCTTTTATTTAAATTTGATGTATACTTCATTTATTTAAATAGATGTTTTCAGATTTTAAGTCTTACTGAGCCTTTCGCTTACTATTTTATTGTTTTAAAATCTCCCCTTCTAGGTGGTTTGCAGTACACTACCGACTAGGTGCAGCGGATCGTGCGAGTAGACTGTAGAGGCATTATTTAAGTTATTTCTCATTCGATCAAGGCATGTAATTATTTGGTATTATTTATATATTTCTGATTAGACTGTGGTTTGTATCTTATTTACGTTGTTCATGTGTGTGCACTATGTGGGCCGGTATTGGACCTACCCGCTCTCGTTGGATTTACTTTTAATTTGGTTTTAAAATTGAGGTAACACCTAGCTTATATATTAGGAATTAATAAATGGTAGTTATCAAAAAGGTTTTAAATTTATCAAATTTTCATAACTAACCTAATAATAAATAGACAAGTTTAGCTAATATTCTTTAAATAATTTAATTAGACTGCTACGTCACTATCTCCGTTTTGTGTTTGTGACATATAGATATTGCTATCACACGTGATTAGACACCAGTAGGTTCCAATGGAATTTTTTTTTTCTATTTGAAATCAAAAGACACCCCTCCTTTTTTAAACAATAAAAAGTATTTCATTCAATTGAAATAAAGATTAATACAATTCCAAATCTTAGAGAAATACGAAGATCGATATAATAAATATTTCTTACAACACAAATCATTTATAAAGCAGTGAGGATTTTTTCATTGTTCACTCTTCTATTCAAGTGAGACAAATTTAAGCTCAATATGAAATAAATCTTCAACCTCTTTTAAAAGTGCCCTTTGCCTACATTCCTTTGATTAAAACAATAAAAAATATATTGTTAATATCAATCTCCACATGTCTAATTTCTTCCAACTTATAAAAGGTTTCAAATATATCAACGTGACATAAATTTAAAGTAAGTTGTTATAGAAGTCTAAAAACATGTAAAAGTTGTTGCATGCCACAAAATTTTCTCATTTAGATAAGCATGACTTTATTCCAATTCTGTCTTGTTATGCTCAGTAAGAATTGGATTGAATTAGAAAAAAATTTTCTCATTTAGACAAGCATGACTTTATTCGAATTCTTGTTATGCTCAGTGAGACTTGGATTGAATTAGAAAATAATTTTAATAAATTCGCATTGAATGTGCTTTTTTATTTTTTTATTTTTTTTTGAAAAAGTGAAGTCTACTTTTACGTATAAAAACAATACGGGTGAATAACATGATTTTAAAAGGGTTATTGATACTTACTGGCGAAGCCAGCTTCTGATAAGTGGGGACTGTCTCCACTCATTTTTTAAAATTATATTTTTATTCTTATTTTCTAGTCTAAAATTTTAATTATGCCCTTATTTGAAAGAAAATTACAACAATGGCCTTATAAAATAATAGAAAAATATTGTTATGCCTCATGAAATAATTAAAATATATTATTATGTCCTCATAAAATAATTTAAATATGTTGTTATGTCTCTATTTTACAAGAAAAATTATAGTTATCCCTACCCAATTATTGAAATATATGGTTATATCCTTATTCAATAAAATATTAATTTCAAGTTTTTTATATGGTGTCGCCACTAATAAAATTTTTTGACTCTGCCACTGCCCTAATGCTTCAAAATTTTCTTAGGATTGTTTTGGCCTCCCATTTACTATTTGAAAGAAGAGCTCCTATCCCTCACATGAGTTATCCGTTTTTTGGACCACGTTTAAAAGGACCACGTAATTAAAAAACATGCCCCTTCACTACTTTAGTCTTGTGTCTTTCCTATAAGAATTATCTTTCTTAGGAGAAAGTAAGCATTAAAATCTTTTATCAATGAAAAAAAAAAAGAAAGAGGTCATTTGAGAGAAAAATGGCAAAAAAAAGGGGCATAAATTTATATCCTTTTTCACGAAAGGCATTTTCTCTAAATCTCTCAAAAGAAAACATTACACTATGCCGTTTGGTTATGTTTTTAAAATATGTGAAAATGTTTTTGTTTTAAAAAATGAGAATTTCTTGAGAATTATGCTGGTAGTGTTTTTAAATTTTTTTTCTCAAAAAGCATACGAAAACATTTCTAAAGATTATGAAAACATAACCAAACCCCCCAACCAAATTATTCCAGTAAAATTGAAACTTATTAAAATTCTTAGAAAATTTTAACAATAGTTATAATGACATAGTAATGTAGATTTGGGATCTTTTAAGACTTACTTTTTATAAATATCATAATGTTTATTTATGGTAAAACTTAACATATAATATAACTGTTAGTGTGATATAATTTTTTCTAAATATAACATAAATAAACACATCTTTTAATAGCCTGGCATGCCGATGTAAACTTGGGCCGCATTGAAACTGAACTGGGCCCCTTGTTCTAAGCCTGCTTGCTGGAACCTCACCAATCTGAAGTTCCCTTTTTCTAAAAGGCTTCACCAGTCCTAGGCGTCGCCCAATAACAGGAAGCTGGTTTTTATGGAGATGGGTTGGTCTTAGATCTTATGACCCTCTTTAGGTTTGATGAAGAACTCAAACATTCTAATTAGAATACCAAATCTGCATGAGTTTGAACACGTGCCCACGATCAGCTTAGATTATAGTCCGCTCCTTTTAAATCTTGAGCCACCAAGAGATAAGCTAAGCATTACCCTGATTTGTTTCATGGTGGCTAGTAAAACACCACCTATCATTTGGCAGCGTTGGAGCAGTAACACTGTATATTTTTCTCGATAAGATCTTGCGTTCGAGCTAGTCTTGTTTTGATGAGTGAGGTATGTTCAGGAGAGACTTATATACCGTATGCAACTGTCTTACCTCCCTAGAATTATTTGAGTATGCTACTTTCTACACCAAAAATCCAAGAAAAAACTTGTTAATAATCTTAAAACCAAAATTATTCTCAGTCATCAGGCACCCAAAGGGGTATTGCAATTTCTTATATTATCTTTTGTGTCATATTTTTTGAGACTCATCAAGGAGTGATCATTGATACATAAACATAATTAGAGAGTGCCAAATGCTAGAGTGGATAAATAATACATTATCTCAAATGAGGCAGGCCCTCTTCTTTGGTACATAAACTACCATAAAAGAGAATTTTTAAGAAAACGATGTTTCTCAAAATAGGGACATTGATATTAATGCTCCCCCAACTAAATATTTTCTTCCTCTTGACTTTATCTTTTTGTTGGTATCATGGATCTTAAGGGTCGACCTGGTCTAGTGGTCTTTGGTTTTGGCACAACAAGTTAACAACTGCCTTCCAAACCGGGGTTGGCTTGTCCAAATCATCAAAATTATATATATAAATATATATATGTATGTATGTAAATACAAATATATATATATATATATATATATATATATATATATTATCCATAAGACCTTGCCTCTGCAACTTGTACTTCAATTACTTATAATATAATGGTTCAATTTTTTTATTAAGTTGTTTTAAATTATTTGACTTAATTTACATTAGTTGGGAGTGGTTCATAGTGCTGCCGACAAAGCTTGCAGTTAGATAAAACCGCAAAGTTAAGCAGTTTCGTCATGTACAAAAAGTCTTAAGATATGACCACTTTCTTTATTTTGGTGCAAATTGTATTTATTTATTGAATTTGCTTCTAAAAATGGTTGGTTGGAGGTTTAGAATTGCAACAAGTAGCAAAAATATATCGCGTGGACAATAATAATAATAAAAAACTACACCAAAAAGAGCCATATAGTAATTGCACCAATTTTATATTAGCATTAATCACTAACTGATATGATTGTTAAACTGCTCAATAAAGAAAAAGAAAGAAAGAAAGAAAGAAAGATGGAAGAAGGAAATGTCATATATGCTTAACAAAATGGCCTAGGAGAACCCTATGAAGACAAGACTTTTATCCATGAAATTCTGAAGTTATGTTATGGATAAAAAAAACCCTAACTCTATCGAGAGCAAACAAAAACGCATGAAAGAAAAATAAGTAGAAAAATAAACACATAAAATTTATAATAGTTCATCCTCAATCAATCGTTGTAATATATATATATATATATATATATATATCATTACGATGAATTTATGAGGATATTCAATTGGGCTTCACAAGTTAACAAGCCATGCATGGTGTATTGGTATCGGAGAGCTAAAACAAACATAATCAGGTTAAGAATCTACTTTTACTTATAAAGACCTAGCATGTAGAAGCATGTTTCAGATAGTACTGGAAATGTCTTTCCAACACCCTTTTTAGTAAGCATTTGCCTCAAAAAATCTGTATAAACACTTTGATAGAGCCTGGAAAGCCCGCAGACAAGCTTAAAGAAAGAATCTTCTTTACAAACGTTTAGGGTTGCAGTGAATAAACAAGTCTCACAAAGAAGGACTCGCTTTGTTGGATTCTCCATTAAACAAATTCCCAAAATTAAATCTAGCTGGGTGAGGCATTGTTTAGTTTGGTGATCATGGTACAATTAACAAAATAATGTGACAAGAGCTTAAATACAAGGAAAACAACAATGTTATACTAGTCGAATATTCGGTTCTAATATGCTTCAAACTTGAATTTTTAATACTTTCGTAAAAGAATAAATTTGTCTTGATCTTTGTCAATTGCTTGATTTAAGAAAGAAGTACTGACTTATAACTAGACAATTCCACTTAAACTACAAGGGTGATTAGCAGTTGATGGTCCGAAAATCACTTTTTCAAGTTATAAACAGTGTAAAGCTCTCACGTATTACAATAACAATAAAAAAAATCACTACAGTGTAAAGCTCTTACATATTACAGTAAAAACAGCTCTAACCAACGGTTCTAACCACTCTGACACATTAGAAGTTTTAGAAAATTGTTGGTTTTTTATTTTTTATTTTTTATTTTTGGCCTTTTATCGATCTCTATCATTAGTGAAAGACCAAGATCCAAATGTTAAGTTCAGTTCCCTATGATAATTGACAACTAGGGATGTAGTTGATAGCATAAAACAGATTATAAGACAATTGGCTGAGAACAATTGGTAAACGTCATCTTATTACACAACTATGCATAGAATCCATTCTGAAACATTGGAATTATTAAAATATTGTAGTTTGAACAAGCTGGAAAGCGTCAACTTTACTTGCATTACAACCATACAGCAAAACGGCTATGAAAATTTGGAACGACATATATTCCACTTACAAATGAAGAGGACAAACAATTTATATCCAAAATGTGTATGTGTGTGTGTGTCTATATATATATATATATTATCATCAGTACCAAAGCTGTAAAATATATAATTAACTGTACTCTTAGATGTAAGTGATTATTTCTTAAAAAAGCCAAATTAGCTGATTTGGACACTTAAAATAATTATTGGGAGAGCCTTTTTATTTGTTCTTGTTTTTGTTTTTCCCCCTTCTCTTTTCTTGTAAGTGACTACAAAAGGAAAATAACTATAGTAAAAGGCCATTAGGCAACCAAAGGTGATATTATCTAAACAATAATCAACTGCCACTTTTCATTATTAGTATCTTAATAATATATAATTAGCATAACAAACACTCTCCAGAATCTGGCTGAGAAAGAAAGAAAAGAAAAGAGGGTTGCTTGAGATATAAAACTTTTTGCATGCTTCACATCATATATACAAATATACACACACACACACACACGCACACATCAATTACTATGTCAATATATTTAGTATAACAAACATTCACCAGAATCTGGCTGAGAACCTTTTTTTCTTTCTTTCTTTCTTAAGAAAAAAGAAAAAGAAAAGATAAGAAAGAGGGTTGTTTGAGATTTAAAACAGTTTGCATGCTTCACATTCTTTATATTTACATACGTACATACATACATACATACATACATACACACACACACACACATATATATATATATATATATATATATATTAATTAGATACTTTGCCCATATATTTTTCATAAGCAAGGAACTTCAAAGTTGTCTGAACGTGAGCCAGAAAAAGCCTAAAAACAAGCATATATGTGTAAAGGAGATTCCACTCACAAAAGAAATATAAGAAAGCAGCCTATAGTGAACAAACAAAATCTCTCCCAATTAGGAAGCGCTAGGCAGCAGTATTCACTTTGTTGGATTCTCCAATCAAACTGTTTTGAATTTTATTATCAATTACGAGTCACAAAACTGTTTTGAATTTTATTATCAATTACGAGTCACAAAAAAAAGGGTTGTATATAATTTGGTAAACAAGATGAACCAAATGAAAAGGTTAATACAAGGGTTTTTTTTTTTTTTTTTAAATATTGGATAGGTACTTTTTTAGCCATTAATTAATGTCCTTATCTTTTAACTTATTTTCCGTACTGTCTTGGTGAGTAAGGCCTAAGGGAGATGGATGGTGCCATGGTGGGGCATTTTGTTCTTTAGTAAATATACCATCTGAAGAGAGTGGGGCTATAATTCAGTTAGTGCCCAAGCCATTATTTTTATTTGAATTAATTACATAATTATACCTTGTATTTTTGAATCTGTTTCTCTGTTTTTGAAAATTATAAAGATATTCTTTAAATTTAAAAAACTTATTTAAATTTTACTAGATCTTATACATACGCTTTTGCTAGCAAGTGACTTAATTAAAAAATTCTTTATATTTAAATACTTAAAGTTTGTTAGAATATATGTTTATACCAATTGTACAGCTGGTAGACATTGTAAACATAATATAGGGATAAATTTACACCCGACTTCGTCACAAAGTGTAGGGCAGAGTCCCTCACTTTTTATGTCCAGTGAGAGTTTTGCTTCTACATGTATATGTAATATACTAGGTGTACAGTTAGTACAACACCAATTGCACAATTAATTGGCTTTTTCACAAGCTAAAACGACTTTTCCATTTAACATTGAAAAAGAAAAATACTGCAAATTAGAAGATTCTGAGCATTTATGCCTAAAGAATCTAACTCAATATTATCTAAGAATATGGGTATACCTTGTTCTTAAAGTTAAAGGTTACGTTAAATGCCAAACTACAAGCCGACTCTTGGAGATACAAATATACAATTGCAAAGATATATATTATAAAAGCATGTTTATCTTTTGGAACAGACATTTACACATGGAAAAAGAGCTTATAAAATATTCTACACAGGATCTTGCATAATTAGTGATTTAATAAATATGGTAATCTTTCCTCCTATATTAAATATTAATAGACATATAATCTGCTTTGTTATGTTTCATTTTGATTTTATTGTTGAGTTTCTAGAAATATTCCGCAAGAATTAAACAAGTTTGAATATTCATTGGTTTAAATTCAATGCCAAATACATTGGGTGGAATCATAATCTGGCAAAAGAAAAAGTTTATGCAATGGAAGAAAAATTCACTTTGATTTTATGCTTATGGTTTACTTAATTCATATGCACAGCAAGTCTCCCAATGAGATCCAACCTTAGGAATCAATCATGCACTTGTGCTTTTAATCAGAATTTTCGAAAATCTGAAAAACAATAGATATACAGTTTATTTAAATGGAAAAACTGTTTAGAATCTGCATCGTTTTGCATAGGATCTGATCCATCTATATCTGTTTCATGGTGATAAAAGTAAAGCACATAGCCAGATATTCAGCGCTCAACTTGTTTCATGGTGTTGCAGGCTAGTAGTAATTATACACTTGATTCTACGATAAGGTGTGGAATTACTCAATTCTTCTACTTGCAAAATTGAAAATAATATAAAAAAAGAAGTAATAACTTTATCAAAGAGATTTTTAGCACTTTTGCATCCTTCCCAGAATCTTTTATGTTTTAACAACTTGCCCCCCTAAATTTTTCATTTTGATATTTTACCAACTCGGTTTTCTAAATCGTTGCAATATGTTCTCTTACGTTTTTGGTCAGGTTTGAAGAGATGGTTTGAGGATTTGAGTGATTTATGTTAGGGTTTAGAGTTGAGATTTGCAGATTTTTGGTTGAAAGTGAGGTAGTCATTGGCTTTTTTGTTTGCTAATGTAACGTCCATTAATAAAATACAACACGTTACTATATTTTTGCAAGTTGAGGGAGTAAAATGCTAAAATTAGAAGCTCAAGTGGCAAGTTGTTAAAACTCAAAAGCTTCGGGGATGGGGCAAAAGTATTAAAAACACTTAAGAAAATAAGGGTTATTTCAAATTCAACCCCTCATAATGCATGTAGTCTCACTTTAACCCATACACTTCAAAATGGCACAAAACTTATAACTTTTGTACTTTAGTCAATAAAACATTAATTTTTGATAGTTTTTAACATGTATAAGTCATGTGTCTGTCTAACAAAGAGAAATAAAGTAAATTTAAATAAAAGAGACTTTAAAATTTTAATTTTTTTTTAAATTTTAAATGTGTTCTTGCTTTAAACCATAGGTGTCATTGCCTTCTTTACTCACAGCTTCCACATCATCTTCACCATCCTATATTGACTTTAACAAATGAATCAAGTGAACCTATGCGTTTAAAACTGTTAAAAAATTAATGTTTCATCGGCGCATGGATCAAAGTTGTAATTTCTAATAAGCTTGGGGGTCAATTCTATGTCATTTGATTTTTTATAAGCTCGGAGGTCAACTCTATGCCATAAATTTTAAATTATAGAGATCAAAGAGCAAAAAAAAAAAATCTTTACTATTTTGAGGGTTAAATTTGAAATCAACCTTGAAAATAAAGGGGGAAAAAAAAGAAGAGGAGAAGATTGCCATGCTCGTTGAAAAGAATGTTATAAATCACGTACGCATTGTTTCCTACCTTGGTCTAAAACTACATCCCTGGTTTATAGGCACAAAGGTTAAGGTAGCTCCATGTGTTGCCAAAAATAAAATAATAAAAAAAAAACA
Organism: Artocarpus heterophyllus; assembly: GCA_025403435.1. Taxonomy (NCBI): domain Eukaryota; kingdom Viridiplantae; phylum Streptophyta; class Magnoliopsida; order Rosales; family Moraceae; genus Artocarpus; species Artocarpus heterophyllus. The sequence continues at coordinate 33,508,653 of CM046343.1, forward strand.
ACTAAGATTAATTTTAATCTTGATTTCTCGAGTGGGGACTTAACTTGAGGGTCGTCTTGATAGATCACAAAAAAAAAAAAAAAAAATACAATCCAAGAAATAAAAAAGGAAAACACTAGTAAAAAAGTGCATGCATTTGTTTAGCTAATATTATCCATATTTTGAGCCCCATAATCAACGGGGCATGAACCTTTTCATGTGCTACTTAGACCAATTTACGAGAGAGTCATCAAACAAGTCCATGTAAAGCAGAGCCAATTAGAGGAAAATATATAAATTAATATATGCACGTATATATAGTGTGTGTGTGTATATATATATATATATATATATATAATACACACAAACGAAAGGGTGTGAACTTCACTGTGAAGTTGTGCATGTGATTGTCACGTTGTCACTTTCTCATGTAATTATTTCAAAGTTTCAAACACAACAAAAGTACAAAGAGACACCAGCTCAGCTCTTCCTTGTTAACCGGCGTAGTTGCTGCCCCGCCACGTTACTCTTTGCTCGTTACAGCCAACCCCTCTGGCCTTTGGCTCCAACCGCAAATTCTACACGGTAGCGACCCTTTTTTTCAAAGTACGTTTTTCAAACTATCTCTTTCAAAAAAATTTTGGTCCTTCGAAAAATTTTCAATCAAAACTATAAAATATGCCTTCTAATTGATCTTAAATAAGCTTTTTTAAAAATTTAAAACCTGTACTAAAGTTTTATGATTTTTTTACTAAACTTTAATATATTTAAGAGAGTAGTTTAAACTCTCGTTTAAAAAGAAAATAGTATAAAATATATAAACAGTATATAGTAAAAATATACAAAAGTGTGTGATCCAAACCCTAGATTTGAAAAATTTCTCCCAAACATCCTATTAAATTGCTTATCTTCATTATAATCATGTATAAGTATAACTTAGTCTTGTTTCCCTTTTCGTTTCACCAAAGTCAAAACTCTCTTAGTTGTTCACCACCAACCCTTTTTATATTTCTCTCTTCTCTTTCCCCATTGTTTGGACCACTGTCACTAAATACCATGGACTTAGTTGTTAGTGGTTTTAGATTCTTACAGCTTGGAATTTGCGTGTTGGAGACATCGGCTTTAAACTATTTTGGTTGGCAGCAATAAATTATGTTTGTTCCTTACTTTTTTGAAAATTGAAACTGGTTGGCAGAATATTGAGTAGAAGTAATTAATACAAAATTCTGCCCACCACCCTTATGCCCATAGTAAATGTACATAACAAATAATTTGTGACCATATTTATGATGTGTCAATTTTTATTTTTATTTTTTTATTTTTTGTGATTCTCGTGAACGAGTCTCATGAAGATTAGTGAATTTCTATAATTTTTTTTTTTTTTCCAATTTGAAGAGAATGAAGGAAAGATGTCCCGAAAGAGAAGCATCTAAACATTGTTGATTTTCTAACGTTCTAGATATGTTGAAATTTTATAATTGAGGGAAGAAAAGTATGAGACTTTTGTTTAGAAAGAAGCCATTTCACATTTGGGATCGGCCAAATGTCGGTGGTTGTAGCGTTTTCTCTTAAAAGAGAAACATGCCAAAGACAACCCAACCGTTTCATAAACAAATATTATATAAGCCCTTTTTTGTTAATATTATCATATTTTAATCTTTCCTACCTTTGACTACCCTCTTAAAGTTGTATAAGATTTTGAATCAATTAGTGGGTTATTAAGCTAGTGAGAAGAATATTATGAAGAAGGATCCATGTACTTATGTGCAGTTGACCTATTAGGCGTCCATTTGTAACAATTATTTTAATTATAGATAATTTTTCAATTTAAAACAGATAAATAATTTGGTCCAAATTTTATAGCGAAGAACACGTATTGTCATAAAGAGATACATCCACCACAACAAATAATGCGAGAGTTGGGTAAGTCCAGCTATAAAACAAGTTAGCCATTATTATTATTTCTTTTGAAAAAAATGCCATAGTAACTATACTCATTTGGCAGGAAAATAACCTTAGAAGCAGCCTCAAGAATTAACATTTCGTTTTTTTTTTTTTTTTGGGCTTTTGAAAAGAAAAAGAAAATTTTGCAATACAATAGTTATCATTTCGAGGAAGAACATGATCCAAAACCATAAATGAGATTTAAATAAAACTTACCTGTAAAATATCAAGTTCTTTGCTGGATCTATGACAATTATTTTGGGACCTGATTCTTGAAATGTATGTGTATATATATATCTAACAAGAACTTGTTCTTTAAGCTCATACGTTACATCCTCAACAAATACCTTTTAGCTCTTCCTCAAAATTACTCCACTACAAAAAATTCCATTGAATTGTTTAATAAATGATAATACCTAACATCTTTTAGGGGAGTTAATAAATTACATTAGTAGCTTATCTAGAACTTCTCTATTTTAAGCAAAACTGAAAGAGTCCAAATTGCCAAAGATTCGAATTACACGGCAATAGATTCTTCTTTTAAAAGTTTTGGGTGCATAATACAACCACACAAATTGGTTAAGAAAAGAGAATTGAGAGAAATGTAATAAATAAATAATAAACAAATCTCAGGTCAACCATTAGCTCTCTAATACTGAACAAGTTGTTTTTATGTACAAAACAAACGTGTGGTGAAATGTCGTGTATAAGCCCCATTTCTTCTTCTTTTTTTTTTAGTACCTAACCTCCCAACCAGTACAGAAAAAAAAAATATCAAATACCACCACCAACACCTTTTTAACATTCCCATCTGCCTTTTTTTTTACCCTACCTATAATTCAAACGACAGCGTTTAAAATGATCCAACGAACCCCTCCCCTCTACCATATAATTATCAATTGGCACCAACCAAACCCAACCATAACAGCCAACTATTACTACTATTACCAAATTCCCACCTTTTCTCTTCTTTTCTTTTTGCCTCTTATCACTTTCTATGTACACAAAGCTCAAACCTCAAGCAAAGAATATTATATGCCAACAACGTGGACAAATCTTCTACTGCCAAATTGCCCTTTTAGTGTGAGTGACTACTCTTGCTTAAGAATAAGATCTAATCAATCCCAAATTGTATAGATTCCTCCTCACTAAGCTCCCAAGTGATAACAACACTGCCCCACCAACCCCAACTGCCTCCTCTTCGCTTTCTGCCTTGGAGTGATATACCAATGGCAGTTCCTTTACTTTCAAGTTACTCAGCCCTATTCTCTGTCGGACTGATTCAATCGTTTTTGGGTCCGCAGGGTTCCCAACGGCGTCAGTTACGTAGAAAACGTTCCGAGCCATTTCGCCGGAGGTAGAGACCTCGGCCCTTGTCACGTTTAGGCCGTTTTCACGGAATGTTCTTGTCACATCTGCTAAAAGACACGGTCTGTCCGCTGTGCATAATTCTAGCCTCACACCCTGAAAATGTGACACCAAAATTAGATGTAACCATTTGCAGCATCAAATAAAAATAACAAAATTATTTCCTAAATAATAAAATCATTAAACTATGGTTGTTAGTCCATACCTCAGATGCCCTTCTTTTAATGGCCGCTTGTAAACATTGAATAACACGTTGTCGTTCGGGTTCTGAGCTAATTGGAGTTCCATCTTTATGCCTAATGCAAAATTCCTGCAAACAAATACAAACCCACAAATCTCAGTCACTAGGATGTTTTAAAACAATAACTATAGCCACACAAAACTGAAAAACATTCGACAACATACGCACCAAGCAAGCTCTATTATCCCTTGCTGTATTAACGGTGCCATGGAAAACCACATACTCCATATCTGTTAATGTGCAAACGATATCAAACAAAAGCTTGATTCGATCCCTGCACTGAATATTCACCACCGAGTAACCCCTTTCCGCCCAGTTCTGCACCGTGACCACTGGAGAATCTGCAGAGAACTGCAAGATCGGCTTCCTCTCATAATCGCGGTCCGCAAACATCATCTGGTGTAGTCTTCTCTCTGTGTGGGTGACGTCCATGGAAACAGAGGTCTTTGCGCTCCGAATATCATTGTCTCCCTTGAGAACATTCCTCAGTAGGGCTTCGATTCTGTTGATCTTCTGCAAGTCCTCAATCGGGCAACCGGAATCACAGTCCTTTACGTAGATAAGCGAAGCAATCCGGCCATTGTGCGTCCACACCTTGGACTCTACCACGTTGCACTGAAGGTCAGCTAGAACAGCAAACACTTCAGAAAGCAGGCCAACCCGGTCCGTCCCCGTTAGCTCCAGAGCCGTTAATCCGTTAATTTCGTTGGATCTTTCATAGTGAATGGTAGCAAGGGACTGAAAACGTATCAAACCATTCCAACATCAGTTCAGAAACCAAGTAATAAATTTCCATTAAATGAGCACTTTTTGGTTTTCCACAGTTAACTACCTTCTCAATGTAACTTATGACGCTCTCGTCCGTTAATTTATCGCCGTTTTGATCAGTCACATGAAAAACTGCAGGAAATAAAGCAAAACCCATGTCACAATTAATCTAACATATATCAATTTCCATTAAAAAAACAGAAAGTTGCTTGTTTACGCTAGGTATCAGGTAAACGTTAGCAGAGAGACTTTTCTTTTTCTTCTTCTTTTGTGTGGTCAGTTTTTTGTATAAAAATTCACCCAAAATAAAGTAGAAAAAAAGAACTAGTATACTTTTCTTACCATCCATGAACCACCGACCATCTGAAGAAATGTAAGCCTTTTTTATTGAAAGGTTCAGATCCGTGAGAACCTGAACTGCCTCCAAGAGAATTCCATGTCTTCTGGCACTATCAACCTGTTAGACCGAGCCACAAGAAAACAGAGAAAAACGAAAGATTAGTTTTTTTTTTCTTATTTGTTTTTCCAATTAAAACCCATTAATTTGTGGTCTTCTTCAATGGGGTTTCGTAGAAGCTAACCTTGACCAGAGTCGCCGTGGGACAAACGGCATTATCGATCACGACCCTGAAAAAAAAAAAAAAAAAAAAAGCAATAGAAAGGTCAAGCTAGAGAAACAAATTTCCTTTTCTTTTTTTTTTTCTATTTTTTTATTTTTTGTTTTTTTTTTTCAATAGTTCTTAACTTTGTATACACGGCAATCTTTGAAAAAATCTTTAAAATAATAAGACTGTTTGGACCACTGGAAAGCACGAGAAATCGGTGGAAAAGTCAGAGTTTAAAATAATGTTCACATGGGAACAATTAAACAATTACTTTAATTAGTTGCAATTAGGGAAAATTTAGATAAGGTCTAAGTTGAATTCAATAGATGAAATTATACTGAGGCAAAAAATTTCCACAAAATTGAAATTAAATCAGGAACAGATCTGAATTTATTCAACAGAAAAAAAGTTGCCTATTCGGAAACAATTTCAGAAAAAGGAAAGTAAGAAATAAAAGGCCACAAATTCCGTTGGAAAGAAAAATAGCAAAAAAATGTAAAAAAATTCGGATTGGAGAATTTGCAGCGACGAACAAGAAAGGAGAAGGAAAGAGAAAACGATGGTGAGAGAGAGACTAAATCAAGAAACTATGGAAAAAACCAAAAAAAAGAAAAGGAGGGAAAACACGAGAAAATTAGGGAAATTAATTGAAAACAACACAAAGAATCAGGTGAAAATCAACAAATACTCGCAATAACATCTGATAAATTCTGACCTTGGAGTGTTCATGCGGAAAACAAGCTTCTCATACTCATCCAAAAAAGCAGGCCACTCCATTTCTCTTCTTCTACCTTTCAATTCTTCAACAGTAAAGTGAAATCAACAAACACAACTCCAAAGATCAAAAACAAAATAAATCCCTTTTGATCTTCTTCTGAAAATAAAAACTGTTTTCTGAGCTTTAACGGCGAACAAGGAGGAATCTCCCAGAGATATCGGACTCTTCGCCGTACTAAAAACAAGAGCCCCAAAATGCCAGAGTAGATACCTCAAAATCCTCTCTCTCTCTTGATTTATTTGCTTTAGACCTTCGACCAAATCGCCATTAACAACTTTCACCAAACACCTATGAGAGTTTACTGTCGCTTTCTCTCTCCTCTCGCTCCCTCTTACTCAATTAACTCGCTTCTGTCTCAAATCGGTGGGAATGGTGGCTCTAATATATTTGCCCTTTTATTTATATTAATTTTTTTATAAAAAAATTCAACTTATTTATTCGCATTTTTTAATTTCGAAACCACGCATACACGCAAAGACAGGGACAGACAGTCACATGCGTGAGTAGTGCCTGCCCGTTAAGTACTGCCCTCGCTGACCTACTCTTTTTCACTCTCTCTTGTATTTTTTTTAATTTTTAATTCTCTATCTTTTCCGGTCAACCAATAATACAACGACGCGTCAGATGGTTCCCAAACCCGAGTGCTCACAGAATCCAGCTAGGAAGCCAGTCTTCTGAAGGGCTCTGTGTGTGTGTGGTGTGCTGTACCTGCACCTTTGCGTGCGCCCGACTCCATTTAGAGCAATAGTGGTTGCTAGAAAGGAAGTCTGTGGATGGTTGATTCTTGATGGACCGGAAGGGTCAGTCCACGTGGCGGTTAACAGTTAGTGGGTCCCAAATGACTTGGTAATTAAGTTGCCATTCGCCGACGGGAATCATGGCGTCGGCACGTGACGGCTCACCAGCCTTTCTCCTCTGTCGTTGTTTCGGCCGATTTTCTTGTACGTCTCGTCGTATCTTTCGATCTTTATGGGCCTGTTTATTTCGTGATTCGAATCACAGTTTCAATCATTTTGCTACAGTATTTTCCCTCATAAAAATTTAAATCTTCATTCAAATACTCTATTCAAATACTCAAACCAAACAGACTCTACTCACGATCACACTCTTTTAATCCCCAAAATACCCTCCAGTACTTTGCAGATTAGTAATTACATAGCTCGGATGCCTGTTTGATGCCGAATCTTACGCTTTAGATACCGTTGTATTGATTAGTCAAAACAAATATTAACGAACCGACGTGTCGCTATCTCATTGGTTTTCGGGTACAATTACGCGCATGAGCGTTAGACGTAGTCGTGGAGGCACGTCTTTGGAATTATTATTATGCTCCCCTCCGCTCCGTTTTCGTGACGCAATTTTTAATTAAAAAATATATATTCTGAGAGAGCGACACGTGGCAAGCTAGGATCGATTCAACAGAAACTAGGGCCACGTGGGCCCGCAAGGTAGCCTCTTTGTCTGACAATTACGTGCGATCTCACAGAAAACACGTTCGCTGGTTGGAAGCTGTCTCTCCACCGTCTCCGTATTCCGTTAAACGGAGATTCTCTCCGTTTGTTCTGCTTTTTGACGTGGAGTCTTAGTATCGATTTAAAAAAAAAAAATTTATTAAGTTCGTCCACAAGAAAGTGTTTGTTTAAACGACAGGTGTGGCGGTTAGATTCGCACCGTTTCAAGTGGGTTATGGCGGGAGAGTCATCTGTTTCCCACTGCTGGTGGGTCCACGTCATTTACGGGTATATCCACATCGATATGAGGAGGTAAGGGTTTAAAAAAAAAGGGAACATGGGCCCACATTCTTTTTTTTTTTTTTGAGGCGAAAAATTCGAGAGCGAAATAGGACTGGCTTTTTGCAGCGCGGAAGGGCCATGTGCGAGGAGAAAGAGGGGACGCGGGGGAATGGAAGAAACGAGACACGTGGACGAAGCTCAGACGTTGGTCGCTGGGTCCCACGTTTGTGAGAATTATTTTATTTTTAAAAAAATTCTAATTTTTTTTCGTAATTCCCGCCTTTTTTCTTGGGGCTCTCTCTTTCCTCCGATTAGCTTTTTTGACCGTTAAAACGTTCTTTGGCGGCAAATTCGAAAACCGTGGTGAGCGGGAGAGACCAAGAGCGGAAGAGAAGATGTCCGGGTGGGAGTGGGATTTTGTTCCAATACAACGGCGCCGCAGATCTCTCCGTGGGACACTCGAGGCATGTTTTGATCCAACGTGATTAAACATGTTGGCTTAACAACAATGTTATATTAAGTTAATCAAAATTAATTATCCATAAATTTTCGTCCATATCTTATGTCCGATTTTTTGCCAATGAACTTGGATATAAATTGTGTTTCCCACTTATTCACTACTTCACATTGTAATTATATAAAAAGTTCTTCTGTGTTTTCTCAATCCAGTACACGATTCCACATATTCTTATTTCCACAATTAGTTTTATCAGTGGGCCCCCTTTGGAAGCAAATTTCTGCAAGATTTTTCCCGTTTTATTAAAATAATTATAGCCCAGAATATGGTCAAAGAGTATGCATGTGACAAGAAAAGAAAAAAAAAAAAAGATATAATAATATGACTGTAATAGTGTAGTGTGTCTTTTCCTTTTCTCGTTTTTTCTTTCTTTCTAATAATTTCTTGAGCTTTAATTTTCTTTTCCCTAAATTTTGGTTTTCAAAGTAGTGGATATTTTGATGGCATGTCCAATGGAAAAAAATTCAAAGATAATTTTTGTCGTTCGTGTATTTGCTGGATAGGAAGAAACGTAAAATGAGTTTGATTTTTGTAACGTACACGATTCATCCCTTTCACACTTGTTTTGACAATGGCTACTAGCACATGAGATGAATTTGTTACGTTATGGAAACATGGCTTTTCATTCATTATATGTGTAAAGTTTTTTAGTGTGAAATCTAAGTAGATGACGTGAAAAATTTCTGCTCGGATCATAATTTGCAAATCAAGTACACTTGCATATTTTTTTCAATTATCAAAGTAAATAGGGTGTTTAGCAGGTCAATTGGTTCCCACTGACTATAGTATAAAGTTCTCAACAACTATAATAAAAAGTAAAAAATTACTACAGTGTAAAGCTTTCATTTACTATAGTTTTTAAACTAAAATTTTTAGCTCCAACTGGTTTGCCAAACACCTTCTAAATTACTAGTGGATCCAAAACACAAAAAATTAATCACAAGCCGAAAGATTTTATAAGAAGAGGTTTAACCTAAAACACTATAATAATTCAAATTTTGAAGAGAACATTGTAACAATTGATTTAAACTAAAATTTTTTTGTTCGAACCAAGTTTTCAACCAAGCTCTGTTTTTATCTTTTTTTTTTTTTTTAATCCCCACGAAGGGCAAAAACAAACTTAAATTTGGCTAATTCCATTATATACACAGCAAAGAAACTAGTACAAATTAGCAAAGCCAACCACATGGGTATTGCTTGAAAGTCAACACAACAGTGTATCACATAAAATCTTTGACCAAAAAAAGTTGACTTTCCTGATTAATTGAATGGTCAGTAGTAATAGTACATTACTATCGTCGTTTTTAGTATATTCTAACGTCCTTTAGGGGATTCGCCCTTGTCAGAGAAGCTTTACCAAATGAGGCGCAAAGTGAAGTAGATGCTTCCTAAATATAGATCATATCAGGATGCGACAGACCGTTGAATCACTATCCTACGGCTGGCATTAAAAAAAAGTTAAGAACAACAAAGGAAAACGTAAACAAAAAAGGAGGAGACTTTTGGGGACCTTTCATGCTTCCTGGTTGTGGCTTGCCTAGTAAGTCTGGTTTCTAACAGCTAATGGGGTGTTTGGCAGTGGTAAAAACTATTGATGAGAATTATTTTTATTGTAGCATGTGAGAGTTTTATACTGTAGAATATTTTTTTTTATTGTTACTGTAGCATGTGAGAGCTTTACACTGTTCATAACTGAGATTGTGGTGGGAACTGAGTGGTTCCCACCACTGCCAAACACCCCTTTAGTTTTGTTTGAAAAATCCGTTATTGCTTCAGTATAAAATTCTCATATATTATAATAAAAAATAAAAATTTATTATAGTCTAAAGCTTTCACATATTATAATTTTCATTTTCAAACTATAAGTACCAACGTTGTTTCCAAACACACTATCTGTCTTGTAAATAGTCTTGAGAATGGAATAAAAGTCCAACTTTTAATCCTGGATCAAAAACCAAATTTCAAATTATTATGTTTAGGAGCTTTCTAAAATATAAAATTCTGAGGGTTAAAAATAGATCTTACGTGCAGGTAATTTTTCATACTATATTGTACGTGTGATTCTCTTTTTTGTTTAATTATGAAAGTCCACCCTGAAATTAGTTGTGCCCACAAGTTCATTAACTTAAAATCATTGCAGCTTAATAAAAAAATGCTTCTTAAAAATACAAAATAATTAACTTGATGGATTATTCTCGAGATATACCATGATGGAAATATGACCTATCACCTATGTCACCACCTTGTTTATTTTTTTTTTTCTTTTACTTCTTTTTTTATTAGATTATAATTATGTGTTATAATATGTAGCATATATTATGTTTCAAAAAAATAAAACTTAAAATTGTTGGCATTGATGTAATGCTGTTTTCCTCCTGTGCACAAAAGGGGTTAAGCAAAAACTTTTGGTCCTTTAGAGACAAATTTGTATAATAAAAAGTTACTAGAGATATTAGCCATCATGTTTCTTTATGATGTGATTATTTTTGGCTGAGGATTAGAGGTAATCTTTTACCCTTTTCCTTGATTTTGTGCATAATTAAGTATTGTGTTGAATAGTATTTGTCCCTTCAAAATTTACAGTAAAGATATTAAGGGGTTATAATCCTTCTTTTTTTTTTTCATACAATAAAGGGTTGCAATTTGCAAGTTGGATGGCCAGCTGGATATGATGGGCTTGAGGGATACATATAGTCAGACTTGAAAAACATGAAAAATAAAAATCTTGAAGTTAGGGCTACTTTCATATATATAAATGAAATAAAGGCGAATTTCAAATTAGTTATTTATGACCTATAAGATTGTTAGGGTGTTTGGAAGAGTGGTGGGAACCACTTTTACTGTAGCATGTGAGAGTTTTATACTGTAGCATATTTTTTTATTGTTACTGTAGCATATGAGAGTTTTACACTGTTCATAACTGAGTTTGTGGTAAGAACTGAGTGTTTTTTTTTTTTTTTTGTTGCTTGAACTTATGAAAATGTGACTTTGCTTTTTAGTTTTGCCGAAATGCCTCACAATTTAGGTGTGTGTTCCATTTAGCTCTACGTGAAAGAACATTGTACCCGACTACGGCCAAGTGCCTTATTGGACCTTTTATAAATTATTCATGTGCTACATAGAAGAAGACAAAAACACTCCCTTCTGTTTTTCATTTACTTCTCAAATATTTGTGTCCATGGTCCCTCATAAGGAAAAAAGGACAGTACTAATATCAATAGTGACAAAAAAAAATCCCAAAAAAAAATGAAAAAGAAATTCATCACCTAGAGAAAACGTTTATGAAATTTGGAGAAGGCAAAAATCGGATCTTTTTTCTTGCCACTCAAGGCTAGTTTAAATGGTTGCGTACGTGAGTGTATATGCGTGTCCATCAAGTATGAATTAGGTTTTATTTCGGCCTCACTCCATATTAAAAAAAAGAAGCATTAATATATTAATTTAATTAAAAAATCATAGTACTTTAGCCTCGTAAGTTGTCGTCCACCATAACTAACAGAAATGAATTGATTTGCATATTTAACTAAATCTACCACTAAAACTATCGTCACTTTGTCAAAATTAATTTTATTTACCTACCCTTTTCAATGTCCCAACTCTTAGATATTTATAGAACTGGTCACATTATTTGCCATATTTTTTAAACGCATTAATTTGATTAATACACTCAAATCGTACATATATAGCATGTCATATTGATTATTAAAAACATAAAAACAGCTGGCTTAGGACAGTTTCTTCTATTTTTGGGAGCCACAAGGGATCAATTTCGCAGTGGAAAACAAGTTTAGAAAGCCATGACGCCCCTTCCACATTTTAATGGCTATTTTATTAATTAGTTAATTTCTTTCTTTTTTGGGTTTAATTAGTGAATCATATCAATAAGAGATTTGTTTACGTTACAAGACATATAAGGATAACCAATATGAGCTATCTAGTTAGATCTGTCGGCCAACTACCTTTTGCTTTTTTCTTGTTGTTTTGTTGAGATCTCAGGATTGTGAGCAAAATACGTCTCCACCAAGAAAGTTGTGTGAACTATTATCAAGTCAAATCAGTTGTTTAATTTTAACAGTTGTTTAATTTTAAGATGTTAATCCCACCAAACTAACATCTAACTTGATTAATATATATATATATATATATATGTGTGCGCGCGCGTGCATATATCATAACATGAACCTCATGTTTCTAGGCTTCCCTATCTTGTCATTGTTGAAGGAAAAAAGTGAGCAGAAAAATAAATAAAGAGACAAAAAAATTTTTTTTTTTGCCCCTATTGTTTGATGGCTTCTTGTTAAGGTCACCTATGCACTTGTAAAATGGTAAACTCATTTTCATTAAAACATATTAGTTCTATATCATCTGAAAGCCTTGAAAGAAGCTACAAAGGTTTGAACTTACCATTATAGGAAAAGGGACGAGAAATTAGACGACATGACTGGTTTTGGCCACATTTTTAAAACTTTTCAAAAGGTTTTTTTTTAGGACAATAGTCGTTGGTTCGTCATGATTGATAAATTATTAATTGACATTAGTTCAACACTCATTATATCATCAATCAATGATTGATTATCATTGCTTGTTACTGTTTGCTAATTAACCTTAAAAAGAGCCATTTTTCTAATTTAACAAAACCTAGGATATTTATTAGAGCAATGAAGACCATTTTCCCACACATCATAATATGAAAAATATTAGACAAACAACACAACTTTTAATTGTTATTTGTTTATTATTGACAATCATCATTAAAAAAAAGGAAGAAAAAAAGAGAAATTATCGGTATTGCATATAAATATATTTTTTTCATGCACTAAAACCTCCCTTAATTTCTTGATTTTCTTGTGCCTCGTTCCTTTTCTTATTGTTTTAAACACTTTATGCAGTTGAGTTGAGGTGGTGCAAAAAAGAAGAAGGCGAGTTAATGTTTAATGTAGGGCCCGTTTGTTTCAATACTCGAATCACGATTTGAATCATTTTGTTACAGTATTTTCTCTCACAAAAATTTAAATATTCATTCAAATACTCTATTCAAATACTCGAACCAAACAGGCCCGTAATGTTCATACTTTAATGGTATTTATGAAATTACAGTTATTGTTATGTTAGCCTTTCGTTAGCATTACAGACAGATCTTGAGAGAAGACTATTTTGAATGATGTTATGTAGTGAGAAGGTGCAATGTCCTCTTTTAAAAGTTGATTATGATGCCAACTGTTGAAGTGTAGGTTCATGTAGAATGAACCCTCAAGTAAATATGGAATTTCATATTCACTAAAATCGTTTGTGATTGTTTTTTTTTTTTTAAAAATACCATATAAGCACGTACGATTAAAAGTGACAACCACAAATTAAGATGATTGGATCAATTTGAATAATATTGTAATACCCCTTTACAACTAGAGGTATATTTTTCAAACCGAAAGTTCCAAACTCAGGCCGACAGGTACAACTAATTAAATCATTAGAACTACTCTTTTACTAGCACAAGAATCTCACAACGTGATTTTCAGCTTTTTTTCATATGTGACTCAGACGTGTTTCACTTTTTCTTAGTTATTATTGGGCTTATTATCTCAACTTATAGGCAGCATGGGATATATCAACTAAGGTAAATGTGGCTATATATAACAGTCTGCTAAAAGATCTTGTGATGTGATCAATAGATCACAATTGGAATTTTAAATTTTTCTACTTTGGCAAAAATATTTTGGAGATTTCTATGGTAGAATCTTAACTGATGGTGTACATTTTAAAACTGTTAGATCTAATCAAAATTATTTTTTTGTATAGATATGATGCCTGAAAGACATATATTGACTAATGGGTATCTTTTTAGCTTGCGTCGAAGAAGTGCTAGATTTTTTTTTTTTTACATGAGATTTTTCTTGTAGGTAGAGAAACATAATCTATTAGTAAATACATATTTTTTAGTCATTAGATCTACAAGAAAAAGGTGATTTTGATAAGATGTAATGATCACTTGAAAACATACACTATCGGTAAGAATATCCAGTGGAGAAGGACCTTGTCCTTTAATTGAAAAAAAAAAGATTTTTATTTGAGAAAATGAGTGGCATTCCATATGTGCCTGTTCACTTGCATCCAAATTCCCTTGAAAGAAAGCAACATCCTAAACGCTCCTCCTTCTAAGACCACCAAGGAACACGATTCTCATAGTCTGCTAAATAAATTAGTTTTTTTTGCTAAATACAATTCTTGTTGCTTCTAGAAGCTTAATTTATAGACTCTGGATTAACATGTAATTATGATGTAAACTATTAGTATATCTCTTTTCATAAAAGAGACCATGTTTATTTTGTTCATCCATTAACTCAACTTTTTCAAGTAAATAAACAACATTTAATATTTAAGCCTTTTTCATAGGTACTTGTTTCAAGAATTGTGCTTATTAACCAATTATAAATAATTTATTAGTTTTTTTTTAAACGAGGGCATTTGCGGTTTCATTTTGAAAAGTTTTAAATTGGAAAAAAAATATTGCTACGTAATTATGTTTAAGGAATGTTTTAAAACATAATTGAAACTATAAGTTAGAACATAAATATTATAACATATAAAAATTTTATATTATAATAAATTTTTATTTTATAATATAACATATAAGAGCCTTCTACTAAGTTCAATAGTATAAGCTCAAAAGCGGTGGTTGATATTTACGGGTTACATGCAATGCACTAAACATCACGTCAATTTGATACCACGGGAATGACAAATATCCTATAATTCCCTATAATTACCTAAACCAAAGTCAAACAATAAAAGAGTCACCTCATGCGTGCCGTACATGCAAAGAAGGGATGGACTCACATGCTGAGATCTATTTTTAGACGCCTCAAAACAAGCACACCTCTTCATGCCACTCTTATTTATGTCATTTTTCATTTTTTTGGTCATTTTTCATTTCAGCCCACCAAAAAAAAGAAAGAAAGAAAAAGAAAAAAAAGAAGGTTTCAAACATTCCAATTTGACCATTCAGATCTTTACCCCTAAGTTATGCTATTTTTCTCCCCCACAATGCACTGCAAGAAACACGAAGGACCTAAGCTTTTATGAACGGGAGGAAAAAAAAAAGACTACGTAGGCTGCAAAAAATATCCAAGTGGGCAGCCACTTTCCCTGTGGACTTCCACCTAAATTAGTCAAGAAAACAGTGACCCTGCTTGTGAAATTTTCACGAACCCATTTCCCAAAGGGTAACTGTCCCACAATGCCCATTCAGGGTTGGAAGTAAATTTCAAAAAAGTCCCCAATATATATATATTTTTTCATTTTTTACCTTTATCTCTCAACTTTTAATATGCGGTGTTGAGCCTTCCGTACTCTCAAAAGTTTGCAACTTGATCGCTCCATCAAAACTCTAATCGACATTTATCGTCACTTAATATTTTAGACTTTCTTGATGGAATTAGACAAACGAACCAAAGTTGAAAGTACCGACGACCACATCTTAATTTAAAACCACAGGTGAAAATTTAACTGAAATTCAAGTTCAAAGTTTAAAATTTTTCCTTCCTAAAAAAGGTGTAACTTACACTTGTTGCCACGTCACATGGGTCCACATGATATATCATATGAGTAGGCTATCCTTTTTTGGGACAATGGGGTCCGGGGTCCATTCTGGGGTGTGGTCCGAGACAGACCCTTTTGGAGGGTTGCCTTTGTCAGTAAAAATAAAAACTAATCAAATTGTTGGTAATTGGCAGTTGCTAATTACTAAGCACAAGAGCAGCTTGTGTGTCAGAAACATCATTATTCAGATGCAATGAAGAGGAGGAATGGCATGGGCAGTTGTTCGGTCAACCCAACCGCAATGTACGTTTGTTACTCAATTCAGTAGCTGCGCACATGATTCTTCACATAACATCCTGGGAAACTCTGAAATGTCTCTGCTTCAATACTCTCCCTTGCATTAATCACAAGCGTTGACACAATGGGCAAGTAGAGTTTTTGATTTTTGATTTTATTTCTTCTCTCTCTGTGAGATGATCAGTTGGGCCAAAATGAGGTTTTATGTCCTTTACTTAAATTGACTCTGTCTGAATCCACACCTTAAGCTACCACAAAGGCAAATTTAGAGAAATAACACGTTTTAATTAGCATTATAGCTTATAGTTATATTTATTTATCTTTTGAAATATACCCAGAAATGATGTAACTAGCGTCAAAAGCTTATATATAGTCGATTGATCTTGAAAACGATCGTGTAATGAGTGATTAAATACATATTACGTATAACAATGCCCAAAAGAAGAGAGTTTTAGAAACGAACTGTGCTTTCGAGAATAATACTTCATAAAATGGGCCAAGAACAAGCCCATTGATTGTCCGTCTATTCTGTAGTAAAAGTAGGCTGAGGCCCACTGAGTGAGAATTCTCTAATTGGGTCAGGACCACACACCAAGGATCTATTGGTTCATGGGTTGGGTAGGGGTTTGAATTTTGTAGTTTGAAATAGAATGTTTAAAAAGTGTTGCTGTAACTTTTTGATTTAAACAAGAGATGAGGGGCATAGAAATTGAGGATCAGTTGCAATCTAATCCTTATTCATATTTAAAAAGCCTCAATCTGTTAATTCAGTGAATCCTCCATTCCAATTTGAAAAATTGGATTTTGGGGATTGGATTATATGGATTCAGAGATTATAAGCAATATCTATTGTCTCATTTTCTTGCTTTATCTCCCCAGTTAAATTTTAATATCTAAAACTCCACTGATTAAGCCTATTAATTAGAACGAAAAAAAGACAAAGGAGGTACGAGATTGTTGCGGGGAGTGGAATGGATGGTTTTATGAGACTACGATAAGGTGCCTACTTTTAAGTGGGGCTAAGCGTGACTCGAACCCTCAACCCACGGTTGAAGTAGAGAAACTTACAACTAATTAAGCTGCCTTCACTTGTCAGTAACATGTAAGCTTAGGGACTTATAATATGTGTACATATTTATTAATATATATTGAAAGTTGCTCAATCTTAATCTTAAGATTGGGAAAATTTCTATAAACTTGAGTTGGATTGAACAGATTTACGAGTTTGGTGAACATTTCTAATTCAAATTAGCTGAAAACTAAGGGTGTAAATCCTGATTTTAGGTTCAAAACAGAAAATTATTAGTTTGAACTAAGACTGAAAAAGGAAAAAAAAAAAACCGTTGCCCAAATGCTGGTTCATTTGAACTCTTTGGTTCAAACTTTAGTGAACCAACCAGCAAAACGGACTTCAAAGTAAAACGGCATCTTATTCAAGAAAAAAAGAAAACGACATATTTTCTTTAGACGAAAAACACGACGTCGTTTCTGTCCTATCCGTTTACATGTCCAGACCAAGCAAAACCCAGACTATCTAGAGCGACGGAGAGAGAGAGAGAGAGAAAAGTTGGAAGCTTTTCTTCTCCTTCTTCCCCAAAAATGGCGTCTGGTAATGCAACTTTTCTCTCCAAGCTTCCCAGAACGACATCAATTTCGCCCCTCAATCTCAGACCCAGAAGTTTACAGAGCCCATGGCTGGGAGGCACCAACAGTCTCTCGCTTCAGTCAACGATCCTCAGACCTCACCACGACAAAGTCCGCCTTGTCGTCGCCACAGTCTCTTTCAGCCTCCCAACAGCGTAATTTTCTTCCACGTTTCTTTTTTCATCAGAAATTGTTTGCTTTTACCCATTTTAGATGAGACACGGTATTGTTTCTGATACTTGTAATTTGGCACTTTGCAGAAAACCAGAGACGGATTCTTCCCTAGAGAAAGAACCCAAGTAAGTTTCTTTTTTTTTTTTTAGGTTGGGATTTTACATTTGGTTTCTGGGTTTTTTTGGGATTGATTTTTGGTTTTTTTTTTTTTAATTTTTTTTTTGATTGGGTATCGACTTGGGAGCAGGTGGTCATGGAGGGCAATAAAGTCATTTGTCATGGCTGAACTGGAAGCTAGGAAGCTCAAGTACCCAGCCACTGGAACTGAAGCCCTTCTCATGGGAATCCTCGTTGAGGGTAACCAACCAATCGTTTTTTTTTAAATCATATATGTTAGTTAAATCTCTACGTTTTTAATCTTAATCATATATGTTACCTTAGTACATTTTTTTGTAAAAAAAATCCCAATGACTTTGTTAGGAATTCTTTTGGCCATTGCAAACTACTCCTTTAGAGCTGCTATTTTAAAGTCTAGAAGAAATTAATTCCATGCCTAAAGTTCTAACTTTTAGCTCAAATTTCTCTACCTTGTTGATGGCGAATGAGAATTTTACATCTTTTAATGTATTGGTTACAATACACATTTCTTGCTGCATGTAATGTAAGCTATTTGGGTATTTTCTCAGACTAGTGTAGTTCGAAATGATTAATTAAGTGGTGGAAAGAAAGTTCTACCTGCGTTAATTGAGTAATTCAACTTACATTTTGCCTTGTTTAATTTGTTAGGGTGGGGGAAGTATGAGGATAGTGAAACCGCTTCGTTTTAATCTTAATCATACTAGGACTTATTAATTAGTTTGGTAGGAGGGATTAGAGAAGGGGTGGATCCGTTGAGGGACTAAAAGTTGTCTATACGACCCCAATTTTGATCCCTATAAAGGTGGGAGGATGGAAGGTGGGAACTCGTATCAAACACTAATGAAAGAAAAATCCTGCCCGTCTTCTCTATTTTCTTCTCGTAGATTATATATTTCTCCGTCGTACCAAATGCAACCTAAAGGTGTTTCTGCAAGGAAAAAGTGAGAAGTTGACATCTGTGTTCTAAAATGAAAACTACCTCAATCAAAATCTTGTGGTCATTCTTCTAATGCAGGACTTAGGATTGTAGCTATGCATGTTATAAAGCTGATATCATGTTAACAGTCTCCCTCTTGGAGTTCATTTGAGTTCCATGACTAATGAGAAGTTCACATGGCACTTAGTCATTGGAGCAGTGGAGATATTATTTATTGAATTTGTACTGTTTGTTCAACATGTTGAATACTTACTTTTTGGGACCTCAGGTACCGGTCTGGCTGCAAAGTTTTTGCGAGCAAATGGAATAACACTTTTAAAGGTGCGAGAAGAGACTATTAAGTTACTTGGGAAGGCAGACATGTACTTCTTCAGTCCTGAGCATCCTCCGTTGACCGAAGATGCTCAAAGGGTACTTGATTGGGCTATTGACAAAAAGATAGAATCTGGTAAGTTTCAGTTGTCTTCTTCTTGGCAATTATTTTGGTTGCTTTGACTCAATATACACGAAAACATTTTGCCTTACATGTTGAATCTAAGTTCATTCCTTTTGGGATCTGCATGCTATTATTTAATATATGGGTCTTGAATACAAGTTTAATCTATTAACTGGTTACCTGCACTTCATGTTTGCTGAGAGAGTAAATTGTGCCTGTTGCTCCCCAAATGAGCTTGCCCTAAATCAAATCCTATCGAATTTCAAAAGACAACATTGATTTTCTTTCTTATAGTAGGGCAAAATTACGATCAATTTGTTAACGCCCATTAGCTATCAGTCCTTCAGGGTGAAATTAACCGAAACTGAAAGTTTAGGGTCCATTCCGCAAAATAACAATTACTTCCTGGCGCAACAATGGATTTTCTCTTGTTAGATTGATTTTTCTTTTTAGTCTAAGAGTAAAATTACATTGCATGACAATAGTTGATATCGTGCCACTTTTGGAACTTTAATTTCATATCAGCTGGCATCAATCTCATTTTGCGGCATTGATGGATTTAGCAGCATTGCGCGAATTCCTATTTTCTTTGGCACATGTCCTATACTGTTCTTCTTTATGCTGAAATATCTTTTCTTGTTGATTCGTTGGTCATTAATTCCAGGAGATAGTGGAGAAATTACAACTTCTTATCTGCTTCTTGGCATTTGGTCAGAAGTCAATTCCCCAGGCCACAAAATAATGGCAACCTTTGGATTCAGTGATGAGAAAGCCAAGGAGCTGGAGTCTTTAAGTTCTGAACCCGGATTTGATGATGATTAATACTTGGATGTAATTTTCTTTTTGATTTGTGATCTTGTTTTCTTGGTTGAAGATGAATCAAAGGATGTTCTGCTGACATTTTAATTTGCTGTACAAGTTAATCAATTCGTGCAACCATGGTGTCTCTTCCCGAAATTCCACCAAACTGGTGCAAATTCTTTACGTGATCTGAATTTTTGTTTAACTGCTTGATGCGTTCATTCATTTCATGTTTTTTCTTTTTGTTTTTTTTTGTTTTTTTGTTTTTTGTCTTTAAATAGGGTTGGAAATCCAAACATGTAAACCGTCCAAACTCCAGACCACATTGCGAAAACCGTTGGTTTTATAAACAGCCAAACCCATATCTAGTTGGCTTGGTTTTAATTCAAACTGATGGTTTTCTTGAGTTGATTTGGTTTGAAATTTTGAAGCCATGGTCCAAACAGTCAAACTGTATATTCATTTTTAATTATTAATTTATATCTATATATATATATACACACATATGTATATATTTTTTATTGTCATGTAGAATGATGCGTCATGCATGATTAGTGAGTGATTCACTAAAGGCATGTTTATCAAACCTTATGTAAAGGAAAAGTTGATTGAAAAGAAGAGTAAAGTATTAGGAGTGAGTATCATTTATTTTTTTTTAGTGTTTATTTATTTAATAGCGTAACGAGAAACAATCTCATTTTCTTTTAATTGTTTACTTACTTAGAAATGAGTATGTTATTTAATATAATTATTAAAATATCATTTTTTTATATAAGTAATAGCTATTAAATAACAACATTTGAATTTGGACATCTAATCAAATATGGTTTTCATTTACTTTGATAGAGAATCAATATTAAAATGTATATGAGGATTGATATTCTCTTTTCTCATTCTCTATATTGTGTGGGGTCTATAAAACTCTCATTACTGATTTTATAAATAATCATATTATTTATAGGAAAAAAGAACCACTTCTTACTTTTCTTTTTCCTTCGATGCAAAATAGACATGCCCTAAAACTGAATATTTATGGAAGGCATGATAGCAATGTTTAGAGGCCCAATTTATAGAAATTAAATAAAAGTTAACAGGCACATCTACTTAATAGTCATACATATAATGTATAGCACATGCACCAGCCACAAAATCATACATTTAACGTAATAACGTACAGTGGATGGAATTTTTGCCCTCTTTTTATTTCGAAATGATATTTTGTTAATTAATGAAAATATTTAGTGGGGAGAGGATGTAGGACCAGATGGATAATGGAAAAGAAAGAAGATATAGAATGTAAATAGAAAAGAACCATATGAGAAAAATAGAGGATTCAAAAGATAAGTGGGGGTAACTTAGTTGGTTGCAAGTCCTTGTATTTTAACCATAGGTTGATGATTCGAATCACATTTAACCATATTCAAAAGTAAGTGGTATTTCTTCTCCTCTTATATTAAAAAAAAAAAAAGAGGATTCAAAAGAAGTATACTAACTCGAAAGGAGGAATCAATACTTAGATACAAATTTAGTTGATGAAAAATTTGCACATTTTTATGATTTTATGGATAAGATAATTTAAAATTTTTATCCTTGAGGAATCTTTAAACTGCAGTTTCAAACTGCTTTTAATGGTTTAATTTGGTTTGAAATTTCTAAACCTTAAAATTGCAGTCTTGATTGAAAAATGCTTCCAATTGCATTAAATCACGCCGCTTGAAGTGAACACCTAATGAAGATTTGGCAGTCTAGAAATGTGCAATATCTGATAGGGCGTCTTTTTTTTTCATACCCTATCAAAGAATTCCTTTTTTTTTTTTTTTTCCTATCATACTTGTCCATTATCAAGTGTCTGTAGAGTTTTGTGATCCCCATCACTACTCACCTCGGAGCCAGGGGCAGGACAAACAACAACAGAAGCAAGTATCTGTGCCTTACCAGCTTCTTCATCCCATTTGATCCGAAAAACAAACACCAACTAACAAAACCACACTAGTAGTAACCCCTATCAACAGACCTATAAATAGCCCACCAAGCCCAATCGCAGCCTTAAAGGCTAAAACCACGCCTAAAGGCAAGGCCAGGAGATAAAACCCCCCAAGAATTGCATACATGGCAAGCCATGGCCTAGCAGTTCCCCTAACAATTCCTCCACAAACCGTTAATGGGGAATTCATGATTTCCACCAAAGCCATCAACAACATTATCTTCTTCACCTCTCTTACAATCTCCTTGTCATGGCTGAACAAACTCCCCCAAACTCCCCTGGCTGCAACCATCAACAAGCTGCCTATGAAGCCGCTGATCATACTCACTGCAAGAGACACGTAGGCTGCATGATGGGCGGGGCCTGCTCTGTTTGCTCCGAGCTCGTTGGACACACGTGTTGCTGCACAAGTAGCGAGAGAAAGCATGACGGAGTAGAGAAGGTAGTCAAAGTTTAGCACAATGGTCATGACCGCAACTGTTTGTTTGGGGTTCTCAAGCCTTCCTGATAAAAGGACTAGGATCTCATAACACCACCACTCAAGGCATGCTGTGAGGCAACATGGTCCTGAAAGCTTGAGAAGCTTCTTCCAATCTTCATATTTTTGGTCCCACCACCCACCTTCCTTCCATTTTCCTTCCGTTCCGTGTTTCATTACAAACACATATGTAGCTAGAAGAATCACAATTATGAGATCACTAATCCACACTGCCATCGAAACCCCCTCGAGACCTTTGGCTCTGGAGAGAAATATGTTGATGGGGACATGACAACCGAGTGCCAGAGCTGAGCTGAGCATGATTGGAACTGTTATGCTTTGTGAGCTCAAGTACGCCTTTAAAGGACAGAGTAATGAGTTGACTACTGAGTTAGGTAGGAGGTGAAAAAGGTAGTTTTTCGCGACGGTTGCAATGTCTTCCTGTTGGCCGCCGAAATGGATGAGGATTTGGTCTATATGGAGCCACAAGAAAGAAATAGGAATTGTCACTAGCAGCAACAAAAGGGTCACCATGAGAAGGGTCTTGTGGAGGATCTTGACGTTTTTAGCTCCACAAGCTTGGCCACATATCGGTTCCATGGCGCCACATAGCCCACTCAAGACGGAGAAGCCAGTGACATTAGCGAAAGTTGAGCCAAGCGCGCCACCTGCAAGCTCAAGCTCTCCCAGCCGGCCTAGAAACGCTGTTGTGATGGTTATCTTTATGAACCACGTCGAGTTCATAACCACCAATGGAACAGTTATTCTTTGTTGAGTTTTTAGCTCTGATATCATGTTCCTGGCGCAATACTTTGCAGGCCATTTTAGGGTACTTGAGGCTAATGTGCTTTGATTCGCTTGTAAGTTTGGTGTTTCAGGCATGGTGGGTTCTTTTTTTTTTGTTTTTTTTTTTTTTTTTCTTCAGAAGGCTTTAGAAAGGGTTTTTTTATGCAAGGTTGATCGTGTATGAGAAATGCATGAATCTCGTGACTTGTGGTGATGGTGTTTTTTTTTTTTTTTTTTAATTTTTTTAGAAGAAGCAAATTGGAAAAAGGACTCAACAATTTTAAAAGGCCCAATTGTGGAGAAGAGAGGGAGGGATAATGGTGGATTTATAGTGCATGATGAGAGTGAGAAAGGATTAATTATTGCTCAGTGCTCATGACATATATCATCCTTGGAATCACTTAAGATTTTCTCTGTGTTTGTGTTCCTTTCTTTTTCTTGAAAAAAGAGTCCATAAAATAAATACTTGAAGCAAAGCAGGTGGGAAAAGAATTTGGACAAAAATAATAAAGAAGAAATTTAGTCAGTTATTAACTGAGCTATGACAGTGGATAAATTTGCATAATCCATAGATTTCCAAACTTTAATGGTGGATAAATTTTCAAGAATTTCTATGGTGGGGTAACTGTATCATTTAAATCATGAGGCGCTTATCAAGCAAATGTAAACGTCTTTCTCAAAAAATCTTTCTATAATATCCAACTATTATATCATATACGTCGTCTGATTTAAGTCATACTGTTGTAGTTGATAACAACATATTGACCTTTTTTAGTTTTAACGGGTGGCATTGATATAAAGAAGAGCTTAAAGGTATTTTTTTGCTTCTGCTTCAAGAACTTATTTTTAGGACCATGCCAAAAGCAAAGAAGTCCTTATTCTTATCTGCACCTAGCCATTCCCCATCACTGAAAGCTATTATCAAATTTTAGATGGCTAATTGCGCGTGAATTTTAAGAAAAAATGATAGGGACCCACTAGTTGGCAAATTAACCACAACTTGCAAAAAAAACACTTTTTTAATCTTTTTATTTGGCTAACCCAATAAATATTTTGTCATGTTACCATATTCATTCTGTTGCAACTATTTGTACCGAAGTGATCAATATCAAAGACATGTTGGAAAATAATTTTTCATGTGGGCCTACATATGGAATTAAACGTGTTATTTAATGCTATCTTAAAGTAAAGCCTAAATTAAAATGATATAATTAAGATAAAGTTAAAAGGCTTTTTGGGTATTAATATAATGTATGGGTTATTATTATTATTATATGTGTAGATACCAATTTGTAATTTTTAGATTTTATAATGGACAAAACTGAAAATACATTAAAATAACTAAGGAAAGTTATGTATTCTGGTTATGGTTCCCAATTCATACGTATTATTCATTCAGAAAGTTCTAAACAAATTCTTGCTTCTCTGAAATCCCATCATCAGAAAAGATTTCAAGAAAAACGTATAGAATTGGAAGACAATAACCCACAACGATCAAGAATCATGAATCAAGGTACGCTTCCGCAATTCAAAATGATTCCTCTCAATGTTTTGACATGAACGATTTTGGTAGATCATAATAATTTGGTTCCAACAAATGGCATCAGAGTGGTTTCATGTTGAATCATTGAGAAATATTTTCTCAAATTTTTGGTTAAAATTTTCAGTTGAATAAGGTTATAGTTGTTTGGTTTTTTTTTTTTTTTTTTTTTTTTTTTTTTTTTTTTATGTGAATGCATATTTGCATACATATTGTTCACGCATACCGAGTATTTAATTGAGCCTGCCATTCATAATCATTGATTCATTTATGCATGCTGGCTGAGTATTCATTTTATTACTGTAATACGGCATTGCACTGCAACAATTAATTAAAAAAAAATTACTCACTGCCATATACGATTTCTTTGAAATTGAAGTGTGAGTCGGTTAAGTAACCCGTGGGATTGCCGCCAGCAAGGAACTCCGGCCGAGACCCTCAGGCCTTGCCGGAGAGGGAGAGACACGGTCTCTAGCTGCGGCGGGGCATGAGAATGGCGGCCAAAAGCCTCTGTATAAAAAAGAAGAAGAAGAAGAAGGGCCTGGGTTTTGGCCCGCGCCCGATTGCTTCACCGCCGATGTCGGGGCTCTCTGGAGCCACCGACTGGCTACGCGGGCGAGTAGAGCCGACCGTCGGCGGAGTTGCTTTGGCGGCAGCCCAAGCCAACCGCCCCTCGTGACGGTAACCAGGGGTCACGACCCCTGGGTGTGATGCAATTCTAGCCCAGAATTGCTTCTGGTCTTAGCCCATAATTGCTTCTGGTTTACATAGGCCAAATAGGCCCGTTACTAGATGATACCCAGGGGCTCAAACCCTGGGTGACCAAACCCAAAAAAAAAAAAAGGGGGGGGGGGGCGGGGGGCGCTGGAGTTGGATCCGGGTCGGGGCAACCTGAGCCGGTCCACTCTTGACCCGGTCATGGACCACTCTTAACCCGGTTAGAGTCAACGGTCAACATTGACTTTGACATGGTTGACTTTTTGACCAAAAAAAATTTTTTGGTCAATTTTTGGGTGCAACTTTAAAATTCAAATTGTGTTTTTAGATTATTAATATTATCAAATTAATTAATTGAACCAATAAGCTGCCAAAGTAACCTCTTTTGTGGATGTTAATTAATTTGTGATATTAAGATGGTTGTGTGAATTTAATTCATGTGAATATTAATTGGCCCAAAGGAAGCTTAATATTTTGCCGAATTTAATTCATACCTGTGGTGATAAATATGTAACAATTATATGGTTATTTTTGACATATAAATAATAAGTAGATCTAAAGATTGGCTTATTATTTGATATGATTTATTGTTAATATTTGATCACTACACCAAGAATACCACTTACAAGTTAATATTTCTATCCAAAGACTAAATATTAATGTTGTTACAGGTTTCTTGTGATGAGATTAATCATTGTTTGAATTTTATTGGTTGTTTTATGTGAACTCTTATATGAATATGTGATTTTGTTCTTTGTTTAACTGTAGTATCATCTTCCTCGATATCTGCAAGTGTTAATTCGATTCCTATGTTGAATGAGACTAACTTCAAGGACTGGAAAGAGAATATGTTAATCGTTCTCGGTTGCCTAGATCTGGACTTAGCCATAAGGATTGAACGTCCCACTATTACGAATTCTAGTTCCACTGATAATAAAAGGGAACTTGACAGATGAGATCGTTTTAACCGAATGAGTCTGATGATCATTAAGAGAGGCATTCCAAAAGTCTTCAGGGGCACTGTGCCTGATGAGGTCACTACAGCCAAAGGTTTCCTTGAGGCCATTGAGAAATGCTTTGCAAAGAATGATAAGGCTGCAACAAGCACGCTTTTGGCAAGCTTGATTTCAATGAGGTATAAAGCAAAAAGAAACATAAGGGAGTACATCATGAAGATGTCTCATCTAGCTTCAAAATTAAAGACACTAGATCTAGAAATTTCTGAGGACCTTCTAGTGCATCTTGTCTTAATTTCTCTTCCTGCACAATTCAGCCAATTCAAGATCAGTTACAACTGCCAGAAAGAGAAATGGACTATTAATGAGTTAATTCTTATTGTGTGTAAGAGGAAGAAAGACTAAAGCAAGAGAAGACTAAAAGTGCTCACTTGGCTAGCACCTCTAAGGACAAGAAGAAGAAAAGAAAGAAGAGTAATGAAGCTGCTAAAGGTCCAACACAAAAGAAACAAGATAAGGATAAAAATGATGGAGATGTTGCTTATTACTTTAGTGGTAAACTTGGACACATGAAGAAGGTCTGCACCAAGTATCATGCTTGGCATGCAAAGAAAGGCATGCTTCTCAATTTGGTTTGGTCTGAGATTAATTTAACTTTAGCGCCTAGACACACTTGGTGGATTGATTCAGGTGCCACTACTCATATAAGTGTGTCTATGCAGGGTTGCCTGAGCTGCCGAAAGCCAATTGATGCTAAAAGATTCATCTATGTGGGCGATGACAAATCGGTAGAAGTTGAAGCAATAGGGCACTTTAGGTTATTATTAATTTCAGTTATTATTTGGATTTGAAAGACACTTTTGTTGTACCGTTGTTTAGGCGGGATTTAATTTCTATTTCTACTTTGGACAAATCTGGATATTATTGTTCATTTAGAAATAGTCAGTTTAGTCTTTCTTTAAATTCAAATGTTATTGGTACCGGTTCTTTATCATTTCAAGATAACCTATATTTGTTTGATACAATTGCTTCTTATTATGAAACATTGCATGTTAGTTATCGTGGCATAAAATGTAAATTAACCGATGAGAATTCCACTTTATTATGGCATAAGCGATTAGGACATATTTCAAGGAAAATGATGGAAAGGCTTGTGTTAGATGGAATTCTTAATTCCCTTGATTTTACAAATTTTGAAATCTGTATTGATTGTATTAAAGGGAAACAGACAAATAAAAGGGGATTGGGTGCCAATAGAGCTACAGATGTAGTAGAATTGATACATACGGACATTTGTGGACCATTTCCTGTGGCTTCATGGAATGGTCAACAATACTTTGTATCGTTCATAGATGATTATTCTCAGTATGGCTACCTATATCTCATACATGAGAAGTCATAGACTTTGGACGTGTTTAAGTCATATAAGGCTGAGGTTGAGCTTCAACTCAGCAAAAGAATTAAGGGCGTCAGATCTGACCGTGGTGGTGAGTACTATGGCAGATATGATGGATCAGGTGAACAATGTCCAAGACCTTTTGCTAAATTCCTAGAGGAATGCGGGATAGTCCTTCAATATACCATGCTAGGTTCACCTAGCATGAATGGTGTAGCTGAGAGATGAAACCGGACACTTAAGGACATGGTAAGGAGTATGATTTGTCATTCCACCTTACCTGAATCCCTCTGGGGTGAAGCACTCAAGACTATAGCTTATATTCTCAACAGAGTACCAACAAAGGTAGCAGCCAAAACACCTTATGAGCTGTGCACTAGCAAAAGGCCTAGTCTGAAGTATTTACATACTTGGGGTTGTCCAACAAAGGCAAGGCCTTATAGACCAAATGAAAATAAATTGGACTCCAAGACAGTGAGCTGTTATTTTATTGGTTACTCTGAACCGTCAAGGGGTTACAAATTTTATGATCCCACTACTAAGGCTATTTTTGAGACGGGAATTGCAACATTCTTTGAGGATGTTGAGTTTGGGGGGAGAAATATGGTTAGAGACTTTGTCTTTGAGGATGAATTTGATCCTGTTCCTCTTGTTCAAGAGGGATTGGTTCCTATTCCCATGATTGCTTTTGATAATGTTCAGGTTTCTATCCTTGAAATTGATCAAGTTGCATATCAAGAACAACCAGACATAGTCGTTTAACCCCTTCAGGTACAAATTCAACAATCTCAAGAACCAAAACCTCAAGAACTTGTGCCATTAAGGAGATCCACTAGAGAGAGGAGAAGTGCTATTCCGGATGATTACATAATATTTCTCCAAGAACATGAGGAAAGTATTGGATTGATGGATGATGATCTGATCAATGTCCATCAAGCCGTGCATAGTTCGAACTCTCAAAAGTGGATGGATGCCATGAAAGATGAGTTAAAGTCTATGAAAGACAATGACGTTTGGGATCTTGTTCCATTACCTGAAGGTGCGAAGCCCATTGGTTGTAAATGGATATTTACAACCAAGAGGGATTTAAAAGGTGATGTAGAGCGACATAAGACTCGTCTTGTCGCTAAGGGCTTTACTCAAAAGGAAGGCATTGATTATAAAGAGACTTTCTCTCCGGTTTTAACGAAAGACTCTTTTAGGACAATTATGGCACTTGTAGCACATTTTGATCTTGAGCTACATCAGATGGATGTTAAAACGACGTTTCTAAATGGTGACATCGATGAAACGATCTATATGGTGCAGCCAAAAAACTTTGAGTCAGGAGACCCAAAGAAGATGGTTTGGAAATTAAAGAAATCCATCTATGGGCTTAAGCAAACTTCTCGTCAATGGTATTACAAATTTCATCAAGTGATAGTCTCATTTGGTTTCGAGATGAACACTGTAGATGATTGTATATACCATAAGTTTAGTGGGAGTAAGCGTATTCTTCTGGTATTGTATGTTGACGATATACTGCTTGCCACCAATGATATAGGCTTATTGCACGAAACCAAGAGATTTCTATCAAAGAAATTTAAAATGAAAGATCTCGATAATGCCTCTTTTGTGTTAGGAATTAAAATACACTGAAATTGTTCTCGGGGTATTCTTGGGTTATCACAAAAGAGCTATATCGAAAAGGTGCTTAAAAGATTTGGCGTGCAGGATTGTAAACCAGGAGATACCCTTGTGGCTAAAGGAGATAAGTTCAATTTAAGTCAGTGTCCTAAGAATGACCTTGAGGTTAAGGAAATGGAAAAGATCCCAAATGCATAAGTTGTTGGGAGTCTAATGTATGCTCAAGTTTGTACTCGTCTGGATATAGCATACATTGTTGGATTGTTGGGCAGATATTTGAGTAACCCTGGAATGGGTCATTAGAAAGCAGCCAAACGGGTTATGCGATATTTACAGAGAACAAAAGATCATATGCTTACATATAGAAGGTCAGACCAACTCGAGATCATTGGTTATTCGGACTCAGATTTTACTAGATGTCAAGATAGTCATCGATCCACTTTGGGCTATATTTTTTTGCTTGCTGGAAGAGCTGTTTCTTGGAGGAGTGCCAAGCAGTCACTCATAGCTTCTTCCACTATGGAGGCAGAATTTATAGCATGTTATGAGGCATCCAATCATGGAATATGGGTGCAAAACATTGTCACTGGGTTGCGAATTATAAAAAAGTATAGAAAGACCACTTAAATTGTTTTGTGACAATAAATCTGCAGTCTTATATTCTAACAACAACATGAGCTCTTCAAAGTCAAAACATATAAAGATTAAGTTTCTTGTTATTAAAGAAAGAGTTCAGAATGGTCAGGTGTCTATAGAGCATATTGGTACAAACTCCATGATAGCAGATCCGCTTACAAAATGGCTTCCACCTAAGGTCTTTCATGAGCACACTACTCATATGGGTGTTCAGTTGCTTAATGATATGCAGTTTTAGTGAGAGTTTGTATTTGAATGCTAATTTTCTTTATATATAGACATTATGTGTTTGTATATGTTTTTTACAGAAATAAAGAATACGGTTCACTTACACTCTGATTTTGGTACGGTTTTGATCTCATTCAGATATAAGGTTGGACCAGTTGAAAATAGATATGTTTAGATCACTTTGCATGTAATTTCCATGCTATACATCCATACTTGATCTATGTCATTTGGTTATATCGATATGTGTGATCATTAATGGGTCTAGTCACGTTATATTTGTGACAAAGACCGCTTTGGTTCTATGTTTGTATGATCAATGGACGAGATTGTTTAGGAATACCCTTATATGTGATAGCAAAAGTTAAGCTCATTAAGGTAAACACATTTTTTGCAAAGAAACATATGTGACCCAAGTGGGAGATTGTTGGAAAATAATTTTTCATGTGGGCCTACATATGTAATTAAATGTGTTATTTAATACTATCTTAAAGTGAAACCTAAATTAAAGTGATATAATTAAGATAAAGTTAAAAGGCTTTTTGAGTATTAATATAATGTATGAGTTATTATTATTATTTTTATTATATGTGTAGATACCAATTTGTAATTTCCAGATTTTATGATGTGCAAAACTGAAAATATATTAAAATAACTAAAGAAAGTTTTTTATTCTGGTTATGGTCCCCAATTCATATGTATTATTCATTCAGAAAGTTTTAAAGAAATTCATGCTTCTCTGAAATCCCATCATAAAAAAATATTTCAAGGAATACGTATAGAATTAGAAGGCAATAACCTACAACGATCAAGAATCATGAATCAAGGTATGCTTCTGCAATTCAGAATGATTCCTCTTAATGTTTTGACATGAATGATCTTGGTAGATCATGATAATTTGGTTCCAACAAGACAATCTTGAGCTCTTTTTCTTCTTATCACAAAATTGCTAGACATTTTTGATAAGTTTAGCATATCCAGTTCATAAGAACCATGTTCCAACAAAATTTAGAAGATCTCTAAAACGAAGAAGTCGGTTTAAAGATACACCTATAGTAACCTATGGGCAAATATTCTGATATGGTTCCAATAGCAATATACATGTCCTTACAAACAGGAAAAAAATAATTCTGCAACTCTAATTTGTTATATGAATTAAGAAATTTCAACGCAAAAAAAAAGAAAAGAAGAAAGAAGATGAGAAATAATTCTGTGGTCCTCCACGGCCTTTGAGGCTAGTATCTCTATGATTCTTATCTATGGGGATTAAAAGAAGCAGTTTGATTAAAGGGCCCCATCTTGAAGCTTTTTCTTTCATTTTATAATGTTCATTCTAGATTCTTCAGTCAAATTTTCTTCCATGCAAAATTATTGAATAATTTTTTTTTTAAATGTTTACCTTGCTAATGTTAACGGTCTATAGTAGCTAGAAAACATGTGCTTGCAAGA
Organism: Artocarpus heterophyllus; assembly: GCA_025403435.1. Lineage (NCBI taxonomy): Eukaryota > Viridiplantae > Streptophyta > Magnoliopsida > Rosales > Moraceae > Artocarpus > Artocarpus heterophyllus. The sequence continues at coordinate 33,540,342 of CM046343.1, forward strand.
TTAATCTTACCCCATTTTTCATAGTCTTGTTAATTGACTTAATTTCCCCTCACACAGAGACATCCAAGAGATACGAACTTGTAGAATGATTTGTAACCATTTTTTTTTTTCTATAGAACATTTCTTGGTCATTTATTGAAATAATTGGAGTCATGCATGACTTTCCTCACATTTCACTGCCTAGGGAACAAAGAAACCATAATGCACCAAAAGTCTCCTGCTTGTGATCATATTAGTCATTTTCATTTTTTTTTTGGGGGATTAATCGTTTTCATTTTGTCCCTAATAATGGCAGAGTAGCTTCAAATGAGGGAGATAGTTATTAAGCTAGATCCAAACTCCACTTTGGTGGAAGAGCTTTAAGCCAAAATACACCTAGAAATCACTATTTTTGCCCTGACAACAACCGTAGGTTGGAAAAATCAAAGCTTAAAAAACAATTTTTTTTTTTTTTTAGGCCGAGCAATGGGCACAAAGGCCCAACTCAAAAAACAAAGTTACACACTAATATTTACTACTGTATAAAGGAAATGAATTATTTATAATAAGAAAACCAACAAAAGTACAGCGTCAATAATGGACGTGGACCAATTATGTTGCCCCCATCATTTGTTTCTCCCTTTGTTGTTCTTCTTTTATTGAAAAGGATTGTACATATCTTTTTTAATTTTTAGAGCACTTAACTTTCCAACCTTTTATAAAGAGCACTACACTTCTGCCTTAATTCTAAAATCTAATCAGCCTTATTGTTCATTTCATGTATTTCTTTCTTGTAGGGCACTAATAAGTATATCATCTATTTATGCCTCCTCTTCCTTCCTCTCTTTCTCTGAAAAAAAAAAAAAAAAAAACACGTACTCATTTTGGGCATTTAAGGCATGAGAACACAAATATAGAGTCAGAGACAAAGTCACTTATAGACAAGGGTGAGCGATAGCGTCTGCAAACTTTTTTTTTTTTTCCTAATTAGAAACTTGTGTTTTGTCCCATCTCATATTGTATCACGCACCCTTTAAAATTTTACATCATTTTCTCATGAGTCCAGTCATGCCCACACCCACCATAACTAATGATTCTGGCTCCACTCAGCAGATCAGTGAATCCTCTAGTGGGCATCTGTTTTACAATGATACTGATTGAAAATGCTAGTTAGTAACTTGTAAGAAATGAAGCCCCAAGAGATTCTATAGTATAGCTCATATCCCTTTATTTGATGAGTCCAGTCATGCCCACACCCATCATAACTAATAATTCTAGCTCCACTCAGCAGATCAGTGAATTCTCTAGTGGGCATCGGTTTTACATTGATTCTGATTTAAAATGCTAGTTAATAACTTGTAAGATATGAAGCCCCAAGAGATTCCATAGTATAGCTTATGTCCCTTTATTCAAGATGATGTAAGGTTGATGGATAGGAATAAAGAAAAGAAAACATAAACCCTTCCAGACTAGGAATTAATATTTCCGACCAAAGAATTTCAGCATATATCAGTTGTATATGAAGTATTTTAATTGTAACATTCTTAGGAATATGGTATGTACCATGATGCAAAGGGAAGTATAAATATTAAAAAAATGTAGTAAAAATTGTAACTTTAGTTGCAGCATGACCAAGATAGATGCCAATTGGATGAGAATAATCTTTATTTTCTTAGTTTTGTACAATTTCTAATCTTATACTCATTATAAATTATTCATTGACTTTATTTACATGTGTAAAATTTTTTGTACATATGCAATCTTTGTCCAATTAGATAATGGGCAACTACCAAGGTAATAACGTAATGATATTGGACTTACCTCTAAATCTAATTAATTTGGTGGATAGGAGGTTCGAGTCTTATAGGAAGCACTCAAGAATATATTTGGCCTTTAGACCATACACCGGCTCAATATTGAGTTAAGATGACGCATTTTATCTCAATGTAAATTTTTTATGACTCAACACTGACATTACTTAGTGTATAGGGGATTGAATCACACTCAAAAAAATAGTTATGGTTGGTTGCTCTATCCTATATTTTTATTAAAAAAACAAACAGAAAAAAAATCAGATGATGGGCAAAGATATATCACAATAAGTCCGGGCAAGTATTTCTTTTCTGGGAAATAATTAAGATAGCTAGAGCTACCTGGACTTTTCACTCTGCAGAGAGTACTTTTTTGCTCCACTCTCTTCTTTTTTTGTGAAAGTAGCACCTGGTGGTAAGATTGTGTAGATGAAGGATAAGTCCAAAAGCTGGAGACGATCCCCTTTTATCTTGCTAATTAATCATCAAATTGGTTTAGCTTTCACAATGCCATCTCTCTGATCTCTCTTCTATTTCTTCCAGTCACTCAATTTTTAACCTTTATTTTTTTTCTTTTAACTTTAGCTAGGGATCTAAACTTTACACGTTGTGATGAAATTTGTTATAGATTTACCATTAGACTATGCCTGTAATCATAATTCTTAGTCATTATTGGTGCTCATTAAAAACCAAGACAAACCCTGATACTAACCACCAACAAATTATGTCACTCTCAATTCATAAATGAGTGCCAATCTGCCAAGTTTAATCAAGTACAACTAAATTGACATCCCATATCTCTTCTTCAATAGATTTTTTTTTTTCATGGATTTTTCTTGGTTAGTCTTCAAGTAGAAACATATGTTGAAATTTTAGTGGGGTGGAAGGGTCAAGAAACTATTCTAGATACCAAATTTAAAAACTGTTGCAAAAATGCTCTCGTGCTAATCCATAAAGCTTCAATGTATCTCATGAACAAAGCTTACCGTAAAATAAAAATGATTAAGAGCTGAAAAACAATGGACTCACCGCTGGCCACTAATTATTAGGACGGGATAAAAATCTCCATGATTATGGAAATGGTCAAAATTCACATTCTAAGTGGCTTTGTTAATTGATTTCTTCTACAATTATTGGACGTGACACTGAACAATACCAACAAAATGGAGTGTGATAACACAACAATATGCTTCTCTATCTACCACACATTCCCTCACATGCTCAGTTTGTTAAAGTACGGACATGAAAGAGAATAATATTTTATATTACCATAAGTTCAAAGGGAATCTGATAAATATTTTACATTGTTGTAATCCACATAGCAAGAAGAGAGAAGTTATATAAGGGAAGGACAAAGTCAAATTATAATATTCTTATTTCAAGTACTCTTCTATGTGTTTGTGCGCATTACAAAAAATGAGACTTTTAGTCACAATAATTTTTAACAAAATTTTTAGTTACAACACTTGTTGTGATTAATATGTATTTAGTTACAAACTTTAGTTTAATTTTTATTGTGACTAAAATTTTTAACTACAAGATTTTTAGCAACGGAAATATTTTATGACTAAACATCCCGTGACTAAAGGTTTTAGTCACAACAAAATTAGATTAAATTTTATGACTAATTGCACATTAGTCACAACATTTTGTTGTGACCTAAAGTTTTACTAAAAATTATTGTGACTAAAAATTTAGTTTTTTATAGTAGGTGTTGTCCCCAAAAGGCCAAATTACCGTCTTATTTCCAACAAAGATCCAAACCCTAAGTGCTTGTTTGCTGGAAGCGAAAACAAGGAATGTGTAACCGTGTAACAAATTTTGTTCATTATTTGTTTAGAGTTTGGGTAAAAGTGTAGAAGAACGTTGTTAAAATTTATTCATCAATTTTTGTCGATCGAGTCCTCATTCATTCTTCTACGCCATTCTCTATTGCCCATGCATTATTGAAAAACCAAACCATTCGAGGATAGAATGGTAATTGAATAATTATTTTTCCCCCCGTCTCTTAAATTTATACAAAATAAGAGAAATGAGTTTTGTTTCTTTCTTTGCATACCATAAACCCTGAAAAGACCTCTTTCTCCTTCTCAATTTTCCTTCATTTAAATTATCTACCTCTCTTTCCTTCCTACCATCATCCAGATAGCTTACATATTGGAGTTTGGGGGTATCACAAATTTGCATCCAAAAGGAATATTTAGTTAATAATAGATGCCATATGTGAACAAACAGACATATATTTGAGGAGGTGATATGGATAGTGAGTGCATGTGTAACTTTGACAAGGATGTGTAGCTCCAAATGATCACCAAATCTGTACTGAAAATCTATAAAGGGCTGTGAATGCTCAGTAGTAAATGATGAATTGGGTTGATAAGGACATGTAGATGGGCCAATAGATTTCTGAAGAGAACCTGAGGAGCTAGTAAGTTAGATTTTCCACTATCCTTTATGTTTTAATTTATATATTGTGGATAAGATCCTTTGAGGACAAATAACTAAGAGGGTGGGAACTATTGTTTGGATTGATAATATTGTAGCTATTTGAATTTTACGAGAGAAAATATTACAACAAAACTGATTTAAACTGAAATTTTGCTGTTTTAAACCGACAAACTAAACATATAATAAATAAGTTCAAGAATATAATAAGTTATATATATATATATATATATTTGGGGTTGTGGGGGAGCACGTGTATATGATAAGATGGTAATGGAGAATGAATCATACTTTCCCAATTCTAAAGCATAGATGGATGATTATTAGCATTATTATGAATTAACTTTCTATCAAACTCCTCAGGTAGATTCTTATAGTGGGATCAGAGGTGTATACCTCTTTGCTTTGTCCATTTAATAAAAGTTTGTGCTTGCTGTCCTGGGACTAATTCCAAAATATATGGATCAATCAATCAATAAAAAATATTGCCATGTCATCATATTTCTATATGTAACACGACATTTGAAACAAAAGACACAACAAACATTTGATAGAAGGTATGGTTTGGACAACCAGGAATCTCCTTTCAAGTTCCATTTAAATTAACTTTAATCACTTTAATCGATTTTGACACTAGTGCCAATTATAAGAATTCCGATGCATGCAATGTCTTCCTCCAAATGCAAAGAGTATCCAACCATAAGATGCAAAAAATTCGGAAATCCATATGGTGAGGATTGTTTTTTCTTTTCTTTTTCTTTTTCGTACCGGTTTTTGTTTTTGTTTTAGTTGTGGGATTAGTTATTTGTCGAATTAGCTTTTTAACGATATGATCCGCGAATAAAAATAATACTGTATGCTTGTTGTAAATATTTTTATGGACACTCACGTATCAAAGTTAACTAGTTAATCAAATAGGTTAAAACAACAGTTCTTATTGGTATGAAAAAAAAAAAAAAAAAACAGTTTCTACTATATGGAAACTAAAAAAATTTTGTTCCTAATGTGGCCTGACTTTTGCAAACAGTTGGACAATTTTGTTTCAAAGAGGCAATTGATAGAAAAGCTACACTACTCAACTTGCATGATAGAATGAACGGATTTAGGAAAATTATGGATAATATCTCTTTATAGTAAAAATAACATATTTCCATAAATAAGGTTTTAATTCTAAATAAGTTTGTTAAGGGTAACAAATAAGTTTGTCAATTAAGCAATTAGTAAATATTGTGACAATAAAAATAGTAAATATCGATAAAAAAATTATAATTAAAGTTTAGTGGGGGTAAATTCTGTGACTATCATACCTATTAAATTTGATCACGAATAAATCTTGAATTTATTAGATTCATTCATAAAGAATTTATGATTATCAAATAAAATCTGGATTTACTGAATTTAACATAATGTAAATATAAAATTTATCCACTAAAATATAAATATACTATTATTTATTAATTTTTAAGCAATTTCTGTCATTTATCTTTATCTTTCCAAAAAAAAACTATTTACCTCTATCTCACTTTAATTTTTACTCATTCTCAAAACCCAAAGGTTTGGGCTGAAATCATAGGTTCCATTTCTTCATATAAAAAGACATATCAAATTGAATGTCGTTTTTGAGACGGACAAACTTGAGGTGGTTTGAACATGACTCTCTACAAAGTACAGCATAACTTGATTTTAGTCAAAGTTATCATTTTAAGATATTGTATTGGTACACCAAGGTTTCATTTCAAATGGTGCATAATTACTATATCTTCTCATGTTAATTCAAGTTAGGTTATGTGCTGTCATTGTCCAATTATATAAATATATAAACTTTTTTTAATAGTTATATTTCTGATAATTACATTTGTTTAACAACAATTGATGGCATGAAGTAATAATAATATAATTTCACTAATTATCATAAAAATTTAAAAACTATTTATCTCATTACAACTGTCAAATTTATATCAAACAGCTAATAATAATAATATCTATTAAAACGTAACTATAAAAACTACACTCATATATATATATATATATTGTTTTAATTATAGCAATAATAAAAAGGGCATGAGTCTTCTTATCCAAGCACCGTGGAAAAAGGTTTCCCTAAGTATTGAGATCTGACTCAGCATAATCCAATAAGAGCTGAAATCTGAACGTGAAAACAAGATTAAAAAAAATTTAACTTTAACATTACAGACAATTAAATATTTCTTAAGCCTTACTCAAGTATTATATTATTGATGTTTATTATCGTGCAGTAGTGATCTTCCTTTTTTTTTTTTCCTGCATATTTTTCTAATCTTCCTTGTATAATTTAGAAGAATAACCAAATTTGTGCCTTATTTGCAAAAGGGGTAAATTTTTTTTATTTTTTTGAAGATAGAGAAAATAAGATTTTTTTTTATAAAAAAATTCTTCATGAGAAGAAATGTTTTCTTCATTTGTAGACAGAAAGAGGGGTTTTTTACCTGAATGATTGAGGCTTGGATTGATCTATACCATACAAAAAATAATTGTAGAAAATACCATGCGATATTATTATCTTACATTTTTAAAAATTAAATATACCCTCATGGTATCAAGCCGGTTGATTTCGACATCTGTCGCGGATACCAGCTGGTATCTGCCACTGTTAGCGGCCAATAACAGCCAAGATTGACGTCATTACAGTGGTCATCGTTGCTGGAAAATTCAAAAAAATACACAAAAAAATCACAAAATCCGTAAAAAAAAAAAAAAGATTATTTTAAAAAAACCAAAACTTATATCTGGCTGCCTCCTCCGCACGGCGGCCGCGACAAGAAAGAACCCCGCCGCACTGAGGAGACGAGTCTCCTTCGCTCGGCTGCGACGAGGAGAGCGAAAAAGAAGGTGAGTCACCACGCGAAAGAGATCTCCCTCCAACTTCAGAGCCATTGTCGCCACCGCCTTTGTGCCTGACCAGATTCGACTTTTCCAACGGATCTACTCCACAAGCAAACAACGCTGATCCGCAGCTTCCGCCAAGTGGCAATATTTTCAGCATCGTCACAGATCAGTGAAAAGGAAGATCAATTTCCTCAGTCGTGGAAGAGATTGATCTCGCAAAGGCGATTTGCTAAATGTGCGTGACAGGCAGAGATCTTAGATAGCCGAGCTCGACAATGTTAGCCGTTCAAAGATTCTCCCGTGAGAGTAGTTGTGGAAATCTACATTAAACGCCATCAAAGCTTGCAAAAATGGGGGAAAAATCCACGGTGTACTCGACGAGCTAACTCGAAAATACGATGGAGTCGCCGGATTCGAGCGACGCATAAGCTTTTCTGCCTCATTAGACACCATAGAGTCCCAACATAGGTAGGAGGGGAGTCGACATTGGTGGGGAAGTCATGTCTGGGCACTTATAGCTCGTGCAGAGGGGGAAAACGGGGAAGAAGAAGCTAGATGGTATAGAAGGTAGAGGAAGAGTAAGCCCTAACTTAGGGTATTTTAGTCTATTTAATTTTTGTTTTTTCTACCGACATGGCAAAAATTGTAAATGATTTTGTTGCGGTGGCATAAGTCCATCTACCTTGTCTTTACATGGCACTCCCAGTAGTTATCTCGGGAGAAGCAATTTACGTAAATGTCATTTTTTTTAACTCTTATTTTTTATTTATGTCACAAAATATTAAAAATTTTACAACAACAAGCAGGGATCTTGGCATTTATCAGTGTAAGGATTAATTATCGCTTCACAGCCTCTCTGCATCAAACCAAACATGAATGCATCATTCAAGAGATTCACATATACAAATTTAAAAGCAAATAAAAATAAATAAATAATTCACGTGTAAACAAAAGAGAAAACCTTTTGCAAATCAATGAATTTGAAAGAAAATGAAAGTGCCAAAGCACATAAACTTGATCGATTATAATAGAATCTAAGATCTAGATTTCTCTTGTAAGCTAGGAAATTAAAACAAAGGCACAAAATAATAAAAAAAAAACGAATTAACAAGGATCAATTTGAAGTACAAGTACCTAAGCTGAAAACAGAACTGGCTACCTCATGAAAGCAAGGCCTACGCCAAAGGGAGATGATGTCAAGGAGAGATCCGTCGCCTGAGCTCGGTCGTTCCCTTAGTTCGTCGGAGCATGAACATGGAGGTTTTCTCCTTCGTGTACGCGAATCACATGTTTCTTGTGGATCGCCGGCATCGTCACGCATTAGAAGCTTCAACGTTTTCTCCTTCAACGATCATCCCATGAAGAGAGAAAGAGAGGCAGTAGGGAAGAGAGAGGGAGAGAAAGCTTTGGCATTCTCGCAATCGCCCATTGTCCTTGTTCCATCTTTGGACGCATTGTCATCGGAGCTTTCTACCTTGATCATGTTGTAGATTGTTGTCACCAGAGTAGGTATGGACGGACAGTGCTAGTGGTGACAGGAGGAAGATGATCGTTGTCGGTTTTCGGGAGGGAGAGGGAGGGTGATGTGAGAGAAAGGATAATTTGGCTTGGGTGAGAGAGAGAGACACACATTGATGAGAGAGCAGAGTGTATTTCAAGAAGAGAGATTTAAAAAAAAAAAAAAAAAAAAAAGCGGCATAAAGCTTTTGTGTCTGTGGCTTAACTTTTTTAAAACTTCAATTTGTATGGCATAGACGATTTAGAAGTGTGTCACATTATGTAATTTGTTTACACAATAACTAAAGCTTTGGTTTGGTCCACTACGAAAGAAAACTAGGTTGGGCTTCCGCAAACTGTGACAGCATGGAAGTTATAGCTCGCAGTGCCACTTTGGGAAGGTTGGGATGGACAATTTCCATTACCCAAGAAATTCTTGCATTTTATGCCACCCATGAGTATTCATCTAGTCTTGTGAAGACGATTTTACCCATAAGTATTCACGAACAAAATTCTTCAAAAACAAACTGAGCATGATGGAGAACAATTGGAATTTCCAAAACCGATCCAAAACGAAAGTTTAAATAAGAAATTCAATAGAATATTGCAAGAGAAATTCCGTTTGTGATATTAATTTAAGATTGAATCGAAGAACACTCACCAAATTATCAAAGAAGATCAAAGACTATGATACATCAGCCCAGGTAAATCATGAAGCTTATGAAATCTCAAATGAATCAATTTCGCCGTTGACGGTCGATAGGTCACTTGGGTGTCTGTGAAGATACCAACGTGGATAAGGGTAATTTGTCTTAAGGGCAGTTTAGAGAGCACACTAAATTAACTAACGTGGCAAGGTGGCACTTTTTAAAATATTTTTCCCTTATGGCATGTGTCAATCTAGGTAACAAAATGTGGCATATGTCTGAAGCTCCAGACAGCTTGTAAAAGTGTAACGAATCACAAATAATATTTTTTTTGTTTCTACATTTATTGTAAACATCCAGAGGTATGTTCCCCTAGCGAAGAGCATTTCTATTTAATTTCATGAAGTAAAGTCCTCTTACTTGTAAATAGTGGGTTAAGGATTTTGTTCCTACGAGGATGAAAAAGATATAAAAGATATAGCAAAAGAGGCTATGAATTGAGTAAAACTTGAACAAATGCTCAACCAGTAGAAGGGTTTAAGGATTTATACTCTTTTTGGATAATTTATATTTTCACCTAGCTTTTTACCATTACACATCAGTTTAAGTACTGCAAAATTCTAAAAGAACATCATCAAACTAAAGAAGTCAATTAAGAGACATTATCTAATCTTATCATTAATATACTTTTTTAGACACTAAAAATTATCTACCCTCATTTTTTCCTTCTAATTATTAACTTAAGAGGGTAGAATTCCAAAAGTTACTCAATATAAAAAGGTGAGTTAAAGGGGATGTATTTTCTCTCTCTTTCTTGTTCCTTGAATTATCAAGAAAACCCAAATGTGTAGACCGTAGATATACAAAACGGGTTGAAATTATCTCAAAATGCAAGTTTATGACTTTGATATATTATTTTTTAAAGGAAGATAACTTCTGTTTAGAAAAACTACACACATATGCAAACATGCATATTATTCTCACTTTACTATAACTGATCAATCTGGATATAATAATTAAGTGCAGTAAATTTGTGCCAACTAATTGATTATGATATACTTTCTCATTAAATTACTTTACTCTAAAAACAATGCAGATAGAGCTTAATTATCAATAGTCAGCATCAGCATCCCAAACATACGTGACCATAAGAAATTATACTTTGCTTCATGTTCAAACAAATTTATGTATTATATATATGTATTATAATCGGTGAATAATATAAATGTACTACACATGTTAATCATCTGTTTTATGTGCGCATGTAACTCTTAATTGTTGTCAAATGACTTTATATTCTCAAAAAATAAAACATCAAAAGAATCAGTAATAGTTGTGACAACCATTAACAGTAGAAATTTAAAGAACTGCTAAGCATTGAGCATTGCCCCAAAGTTACCAGTTTTTGTTTCGCTCGTCCGTGTATGGATGCTGAAGCAACTTAACTTAAATTAAGAATTAAAAGACGAAACATGATTTTTTGTATAATAATAATAATAATATCCCAAAATATTGTTCATTAATTCCTTATATATATAGTATATATCATGATATGTAATAAAACTTCATCATTCAATACACACACTCCTAGATCGTTGCCTCAATATCTCTGTCTACACGGAAGTGCTGCAGAAGAAATTGAACATTTTTATCACTTAGGGCCCAAGTTTTAGCTAAAAATAACTTTTGCGATGTATGCATGGGTTTTTCATAATTAGGAGGATTTAGAGATTAATTTACAGTGTACCAGTCCTATTATAATCAATAACTACATACAGTGGCGGAGCAACTCAGTGGCGGAGCAACTTATAGTTGAGTGGGGGCACGTAACCTATTTTTGAACGGTTGATATTTTACTCACAATTTTTTAAAAAATTTAGTCATACCCTTGTTTTATGTGAAAATTTATAGTTGTGCCCCCATAAAATTGAAATATATTATTGTGTCCTCATTTTCTTATAAAAATTATGATATGTGCCCCATTTAATACTTATAAAACATATATTACGTTTGTATGCAAGAAAAATTATCAGTAATCTTTTACATAGTGCTCCCACTGACAAAAACTTCTGGCTTCGCCATTGACTATATATTTATTGTTTAGATGAAACCGGCCGAAAAGGAAGTAGTTATTCAAATTACAGTCTAGATTAAAAAATACTTTAAACTGCACCAAATCATGCCATTCTAAGGGAACGCCCCATGAAAATTTGACGCTCTAAATATGTGCAATATCTGAAAGGGCATTTTTTTTCCATACCCTATCCAAGAATTCTCTTTTTCTCATACTCGGCCATTATCAACTGTCTCTAAAATTCTGTGATCCTCATCACCGCTCACCTCAGAGCCAGAGGCAGGACAAGCTACAACCGAAGCAAGTATCTGTGCCTTACTAGCTTCTTCATCCCATTTGATCCTAAAAACGAACACCAGCAACAAAACCAGACAAGTGGTAACTCCTACCAATAAACCTATAAGTAGCCCACAAAGCCCAATCGCAACCTTAAAAGCTAAAACCACCCCTAAAGGCAAGGCCAGGAGATAAAACCCCCCAAGATTTGCATACATGGCAAGCCATGGCCTGGCAGTTCCCCAAGCAATTCCTCCACAAACCGTTAATGGGAAATTCATAAATTCCACCAAGGCCATCACCAACATCATCTTCTTCACCCCTTTTATAATTTCCTTGTCATGGCTGAACAAACTCCCCCAAACTCCCCTGGCTGAAACTATCAAGAAGCTGCCTACGAAGCCGGTGATCACACTCACCGCAAGAGACACGTAGGCTGCATGATGGGAAGAGCCTGCTCTGTTCGCACCAAGCTCGTTGGACACACGTGTCGACACGCAAGTAGCAAGGGAAAGCGTGACGGAGAAGATAAGGTAGTCTAAGTTTAGCAAAATGGTCATGACCCCAACTGTTTGTTTGGGGTTCTTAAGCCTTCCTGCTAAAAGGACTAGAATCTCATAAAACCACCACTCAAGGCATCCTGTGAGGCAACATGGTCCTGAAAGCTTGAGAAGCTTCTTCCAATCTTCATATTTTTGGTCCCACCACCCACCTTCCTTCCATTTTCCTTCCTTTCCGTGTTCTACTACAAACACATATGTAGCTAGAAGAATCACAATTATGAGATCACTAATCCACACAGCCATGGAAACCCCGTCAAGACCTTTGGCTTTGGAGAGAAATATATTGATGGGGACATGACAAGCAAGTGCCAGAGCTGAGCTTAGCATGATTGGAACTGTTATGCTTTGTGCGCTCAAGTACGCCTTTAAAGGACGGAGCAATGAGTTGACTACTAAGTTAGGCAGGAGGTGAAAAAGGTATTTTTTCGCGATGATTGCAATGTCTTCCTGTTGGCGGCCGAAATGGATGAGGATTTGGTCTACATGGAGCCACAAGAAAGAAATAGGAATTGTCACTAGAAGCAACAATATGGTCACCATGAGAAGGGTCTTGTGGAGGAGCTTGACGTTTTTAGCTCCACAAGCTTGGCCACATATCGGCTCCATGGCGCCACATAGCCCACTCAGGACGGAGAAGCCAGTGACATTAGCGAAAGTTGAGCCAAGCGCCCCGCCGGCAAGCTCAAGCTCTCCGAGCCGGCCTAGAAATGCTATTGTGATGGTTGTCTTTATGAACCATGTCAAGTTCATGACTATCAATGGACCAATTATTCTTTGTTGAGTTTTTAGCTCTGATATCACGTTCTTGGTACAATAATTTGCAGGCCATGTTTGAATAGCCTGCAAGTTTGGTGTTTCAGGCATGGTGGGTTTTTTTCTTTTCTTTTCTTTTCTTTTTTTTTGGTTTTGAGTGAACGTTTGAAAAAGGGGTGTTTTTATGCAAGGTTGATTGTGTATAAGAAGGGAATGGATCTCGTGACTTCTGGGGATTTATTTATTTATTTATAGAAGAAAAAAAATTGGAAAAAGGACTTGAAACAATTTTAAAACGGCCAATTGTGGAGGAGAGAGAGAGAGTGATAGTGGTGGATTTGTAGTGCGTGATGAGAGTGAAAAAGGTATTAATAATTGCTCAGTGCCCATGACATGTATAATCCCTGGCTGAAATCACAGGTTCCAATTCTTCATATGAAAAGACATCAAATTGCATGCCAATTTGGAGGCAGGCAAGGTTGAGGTGGTTTGAACATCACTCCCTACAAAGGACAACATCCCTTAATTATTTACAAAATAATTTTAGCCCTAAAAAGATATCATTTCAAGATATTATATTGGTGCACCAAGGTACCATTTCAAATGGTGCTTAATTACTATCTTCTCATGTTAATCCAAGTTAGGCTATGTGATGTCATTGTCCATTTGTGTATAATAATAATAATAATAATAATAAGTTTTGTTTTTAATTATAGCAATAATAAAACAGGGCATGAGTCTTCTTATCCGAGCACCGTGGAAAAAAGCTTCCTTGAGTATTGAGATCTGACTTGGCATAATCCAATAAGAGCTGAAATCTAAACGTGAAAACAAGATTAAAAGGTAATAACATAGATTACACGGAATAATCTTTTTATAAGAAAAAAAATAAACCTTAACTTTAATATTAGAGACAACAAGACTAAAAAGTAATAGCATATATTACTTTATAAGAAAAAAAATTAACTTTAATATTAGAGACATTTAAACATTTCTCAAGCATTGCTAAAGCATTAAATTATGGATGTTTATTATTGTGTACTGGTGATACTTTTTTTCCCTGCATGCCAATGGTCGTTTTTTTTTCCCTAATCTTCATTTTGCTAATTTGAATTAGTAACCAAATTTATGCCTTATTTGGAAAACGGCTAATTTTTTAATAGTTTTAAAAATAGAAGAAACAAAGATTTTTTAAAAAATCCTTCATGAGAAGAAATGTTTCCTCCATTTGCCCAGAGAGGGAGAGAGAGTAAATGGGCCTTTTGGACCTGACCTCTACGATAACCCTATTTCTTCCGGTCATACCTTTTGTTAAAATGACGCTTGGGCTTGTGTAAAAGTGTAAGTAAAAATTACACAAGTCACCCTTTTTTAAGTAGAGAATTAAAACTTATCTTTATTTTATAAATATCGCTTATATGTTTTTTTTTTAAATTACATATATAGAAAATCTAAAAATACCCTTTAAGTAGACTTTATCATGTATTTATTTTTATTTTTTTAACAAATTTACTTATTTTTCTCATAGTTGAGTCGTTTAAAAAAATGATATTAGAGAAATACAGATATACTTAATTAATTACAATGTAACTTAATCAACAAAAAAATCATCCATGTCATTAAATTACTTACAATAGAATTTCAAAAAAAATTATAACAAGAAGCAATAAAAATGAATATCATTAACTTAATGTAACATTATTTGTTTTACCAATCTATAACATTAGAATACCCTAAATAGGAGTATCATTATCTTTTGAAGTCTTAAAAATAAATGTCATTAAATATCATTATCATTATGTATCATTAACTTAATGATATATCAATTATATAACCTATAAGACACACAAAAAGATTTAATAAATACTATTTCATTAATTTAATTACCTATCACCAAAAAAAAGGAAATGTCATCACCACTTGAAGTCTTAAAAAAGTAAATGTCATTACGTATCATTAACTTAATAATATATTAATTGTATAACCTGTAAGACATAAAAAAAGACTTAATAAATACTATATCATTAATTTAATTACAACATCTAATTTCAATTTGTCAATAAAATCATGATTCTATAAAAAAAAATTCTATATTTTATTTGAGAGAATTTTTAAATCGTTATTTTGGATATTAATTTGAATTAAAACAACAAACTACCTAATTTTAAGGATTTTTTTAAATACAATGATATCATAATCCGTTTAAAATCTTAAATACGTATATTCTAATTATTCTAAAAAATAAAGTAAAATTAACAATATTATTATTTAGGTCGTTAATGTCATTATACAAATGCATTGCAACATATAAAGAATATTCATAAGCTAGAGATATATTTTAACTCTACAAATAAAAAAGGGCTACACCTCTTATTAACCCAAAGTGTAATTGATCACAAATTATTTATTTATATTTTAAAAAATATAGAGGAATGTTGCTTTAAGGAGGAGCACTACTTTTTATTCCCAATATAGTAGAACCCTCTACTCATAAACACTGGGTAAAGGATTTTATTTCTATGAGGATCTAAAGGATTGTTTTTTAGTATTAAGTAAAATTTGAACAAAAAGCTTATAAAGGAGAAGGGCATAAAGATGTATACAGTGTTTGAATACTATATATGTGTACTTAAGTTTTTACCATTACACATCAGTTTAAGGACCGCAAAATTCTAATAGAACATCCTCAAACTAAAGAAGTTAGTTAAGAGACAAATTATCTGATTTTATCATTAATATACTTTCTTAAACATACCCTCATTTTTTTTGCCTGTTAATTATTAACTTAAGAGAATAGAATTCTAAAGAGAATGGCTCAATATAAAAAGATCAGTTAAAGGGGACATATTTTCTCTCTCGTCAATTGTATATAATTTTATCTCTCCTTGCTTGAATTATCGAGAAAATCCAAACGCGTGTAGACCGTAGATATACAAAAGAGGTTGAAGTTATTAATCCAAAAAGCAAGTTTATGACTTTGATATTTTATTCTTTAAAGGAAAACTTAAAGGTTTGTAACTTCTGTTTAGAAAGACAACACATTTACACAGACATGCATATCATTCTCAATTGTCATATTTCTGTTTTTATACTTTTGTTTTATGTCAATTCAAAAAGTATACCTTCAATTTTTGATCTCGTTAAAAGTATAGCTTCATATTAGGTTTAATATACAAATTTATATCTTATCTGAGTCAATAGTTGATTTTTACCTTTAAAAAGATCAAATTATCTTTAAGTAAAAGAAAAAAGAATTAAAACTTTAAAAAATAAAAAAAAAGACAAAACAAAAACACACAAAAAACCTATTTTTGGTAGTATTCTTTACATTTTGAAAGTCAAAGACCTTAGTATAAATTTTTTCAAGTTTTAAAGTTTTTTTTTTTAATTTTTAATATAAGGGTATTTTGGCCAATTTATTAGGTCAAATTGAAAATTGATCATGAAAAGATATAAATTTGTGTGTTAAATCTAATTTGAAGGTAAAGATTTGATGAGATCAAAAACTGAAGGTGTATTGTTTAAATTAACCTAAAATACATGGTATAAAAAGATAAACAACCACCTTCTCAATTTAATATTAACTGATCAATGTGGATATAATTTTTAAGTGCAGTAAATTTGTACCTACTAATTAATTGAAATTCTATGCTTTCTCATTAAATTACTTTGCTCCAAGAACATTGCAGATAGAGCTTAATTATCCAGTCTCAGACGGCATTCCAAACATACTTTGCCTCATGTTCAAACCAATTTATGTAGTATAATCGATGAGTAAAATATAAATATACTACACATATATACGTTATATGTTTTGTGTGTGGATCAAAATCTTAAAATAATCCCATGAACAATACTACAATAGAATTCAAAGAACTGTTAAGCATTGAGCAATATTGTCTCAAAGTTTCCAGTTTTTGTTATAATATTTGGCTCGTCCGTACATGGATGAAAAACAACTCAACTTAATTAATCAAGAATTAAGAGACAAAACGTACTTTTAATATAATAATTATAACACAAAATGTTGTTAAATAGTTCCATGTATTATAGTATCGTAATTTATACTAAAACTTCATCATTCAATATATATATACTCCTCGATCGTTGCTTAAATCTGTCTATATGGGAATACAGAAATTGCAAAATTTTATCACAAATTAGGACCTAAGTTTTAGCTAGAATTCTTAGGCAAAAGAACAAAAATGTTTTTTTTTTTTTTGCTAGAATCAATTTATTGTAAACTCAGAGCGATCTTTCTTCAACACATTTACATAAAGAATAGCAATTGGGATATTTTTATTTTTTGAGGATACCATTGGGATATTTGCGCGGACGACCTTTCATAATAGAAGGATTAAGCGATTGTATAATACCTAATAGTGTACTAGTCCTACAATAATTAATTACTATTTGTTATTCAGATGAAACCGGCCAAAAAGAAAGTAGATATAGGTTTAATTCCTAAATATTTTAGCTTAGATACCTTAGATAACAAATTCATATAATTAGATTTTTATTAAATTATAGGATGAAGATTTAAGGATCTCCTACTCCATGATATATATAATACCTACAGAAAGTTTCATTAATTAAGGGTGAGAATACACACACACATATATGTATGTATTCAACGTCTTCCACCGAGAAACCAGCTAGCTAACCGATAGAGCTAGCGTATAGTGTGAAAGGGGTAATTTGATGCAAAACGAAGTTAATAGCTAGCATTGGAGTAGATGATCATCACATACTATAGATGAACAGATCGAAAGAAAGAAAGAAAAAAAAAAAGATTCCTAATTTTAACAATTTTCGTCGTTCACGTGGATACCTCATTTGTCGTTTTGCTTAATCTCCAAAAAAAAAAAAAAAAAAAAAAATCCTCTCAACTCTAAGCTTTATACAATTAATTAAAACCCCACATGTAAACGGCCCAAGATATGCTGGTCTTCCCTGGCCGACGAAAAGAAGCAAAATTAGAAAAGGAGTATCCAACACCAAAAAGCCTGTCTGCCTCTCTCTCTCTCTCTCTCTCTCTCTCTCTCTCTAGGCCTCTTCAAACCGCAAATATAGGGCTTGTGAGAGAAAGCACACAACTCTGCCAGCAGATTCTAGGCATGGCTGGCTTTCACATGGGAGCTAGCTAAGGGAGTAATTAAAATAACCTTTTCTTCCATATTATTTTCTTATATTTGGTCCAGCTCATGAATATTTTATACATTGATTAGCCCTTCATGGACCTTGCTTACTAGATATAATTGTTTATTTAGGGAGTGGTGATGGGGTTTGATTGTTTTATGAAGATGCAATAGTATAGCTTGATGATCATCAATATTAATTACATAAATTAATTGGCTTATAATGGAACAATAAACAATTAATTAGGTCACTCCCATTAAGGCTGTAACAGTTTTTGATCATCTTTTTCATCATCATCATCTACTTGTTCCTCAAGTTTAGAGCCTGTCTTTCTTGAAGAACACAAAGTCACATTGAGACTTACTGATTGGATTATAAGTTACTTTTCATGTTAGGCCTATTTTATATATTTACTTCTTATATTTGACTCAAGTGCATGTATATTTTGGAGGGTATTTAGTTGGAGGTCACAATTCACATAATATATATATATATATATATATATATATATATATATATAATATGTTGAAAACAAGAATGAATATAGGTACACCTTTAATTGTACATAAAAGACCTCAAAAAGGTTCAAATAATATGACAACCAAGTATATTATAGCCTTTAATTATTGGTCAATACTTAATCAGATATAATGCTTACAGCTTTTAATTTTAAGAGCCCGTGAAGAAGTCAACTTGCTAGGACTTCGATGCATAAAAACAATCTCCTAATTTTGGCGAAAGAAGACAAAAATATACATTGTACATCAATTATGATAATGAGCTTGTGAACTTGAAAATCAAAACTAATGACTTCATCTAATTAGCTAGGTTCTCCTTAAATTACGAAGATTCTATTCATTATTTGACACCCAAACCTAGCTCCGACCAGTTATTTTAAAATTAATAAATATCTCTAATTTCTTTGATTTTTGATTTATTTTTTTTTAATTTTTGTGGCTATGTATAGAAAAGAATTGAAAATTTATAAATTCCAGAGGGTATGGAGGCAATAGATACTGTTGTTAATATCGATGGATGTAAGTTGAATTGACATATATTATAACCATGTATAATTAGGCTTGATTACTATCACATTGAGGCTGCGTAGTATGACTAAAATTTTCGTTTTTATGCTAATCCAACATTGATGTTGGTAAGAGGAACCTTTTGTTAGAAGAACCATAAAAGAAACTATATATTTGTTTGTGTATATATGTAGTTCGTTAACTGTAACATAGTGTGAATATTGCAGAGGCAGCGAATTAGATGCACTTGACGTACGTGATTAATTTAACGACATGAATTTCAATCAATAAATAAAAGTGGTGACATGACTGTGGGCTGTGTTATGTTGCAGGGTCAGCTATATAAATGTCTATATATATTATATTTCTGTGTGACTGTATATTTTTTTGTTAACTAATATTGTTGTTATTTGTCTTTTCCGCAAGGAACAATTAACAACTCAAACGAGCCGTGAATTTTCAAACAATTATAATTAACTAAGAAAAGAAACTACTAGCTCAATCCAATGAGAGAACGACGAATGTGACATGATGCTAACAGTCCGTACGTCAAAGTTCTCTTTTTAAATCTCTCTCTTTCTCTTACTCGCCTTTGTTTCTGGATAATTTTTTTTTTATTAAATTACAGTTTGCTCAACTGAATAAACCTTGGAAAAAAAGAAGAAGAAGATATTAGACTAGATCAAGGATATGGCAACATATATATATATATATGCCATATATGTATATATCTGCTTTTATTTTTCATGAAAATATTGCCATAAAGCTATATACATACATCCCAAACGTATATAATTAACATTTAACACATACTTTTATTTCCTTTAAATTAAGAGAGATGAAAATTTTTGTTGTTTGTCCGTTTTCTATTACATGTAACCCACATGACCTCCTAATTAGTGGAATAGTGCATTGGACCATTAGTCGCTCCTTCTTATATATAGCCCCTAAATAATTCTATTTGATTAGGTCAATATAGAAGGGAATCAACCCTTTTTTGTCGTTTGCTCTCTGCATTGCTTGTTAATCATGAATGTCAGTTAGCGATAGGTGGTCAACTAATTGAGAGAGAAGCTCGACAATACAGCTAAACGACAAGAAGCGTGAAAGCATAATCCTTTTTTTTTTTCTTTTTTTGAAAAACATAATCCTTTTTCACATGTATGTTTGGCTGGAAGTGGATTAATAAAAAACAATAATATTATAAAATACAAATTCTCATCGTCAAACTAAGTATTTTCTTTACACTACAAGATTGAATATATTAAAATAATAATAATAAGGGTATTAGATAACTTTTATAATGATATTCTTATTAGTAGATTTGTTTTGACACCATTGAAGCCAATATCTTAGATTATAACTTGACATATAACAATCAGAAACTAGCTATGTATAGTAAATGAAGAAATTACTATATATCAACAGTGTGTAGCTTGTACATACGTATATATAACAAATGGTCACATTAATATATTCACAATCAATATTATAATATTGTGATATGGGGTGGTCCTAAACGAAGACATATTGCTTTATATATATATTTATACACAAGAGTAGCTAGCTAGTTAGAAAGGAAATGAAATTGGATGGGAGTCTCGTAGTCGTTTCAACATGGGAGAGATCATCAAGAGTGACGAACAAGTTTTATTTTTTATTTTTTGGTTAGCCGGGATTTGAGGATAAGATTAATGGGGAAAGTGTGGGCCAAAAGGAAGAGAAAGAGAGAGAGAGAGGTCCGACAAAGAGCATCTTTTTAATCATAAAAACATGGGTTTGCGTCCTGAAGGCCGATTTGCACACAACACTACTACTGCATAAGATCGCATGCGATCATACTAAACTGGCTAGTTGCTTTGATTTGTTTTTGTTTTGAGTTTTGGAGTTTCTTTTTTGTTAATTTTTTTTTTTCTTTTGGGTTACATGAGTTTATTGGCATTGGCAGTGCAGGCAAAACAGAAAGCAAAGTCTCCTGCGCTCGTGCGTTAGTAGTAGTAGTAGTAGTGACTGGCGCTTTATGTGGGTGTGTCAGCGCCACACAAGCGTCGTCTTCTGGCAGCTCTCAC
Organism: Artocarpus heterophyllus; assembly: GCA_025403435.1. Lineage (NCBI taxonomy): Eukaryota > Viridiplantae > Streptophyta > Magnoliopsida > Rosales > Moraceae > Artocarpus > Artocarpus heterophyllus. The sequence continues at coordinate 33,561,485 of CM046343.1, forward strand.
TCCCACGCCCACGCCCCCAGTCACTCTTGAATACAAATCTGGATTATATATATATTGTTCTCATCTAACCCTACTACATATTCTGCCAAATAAATTAGAATGATATGTATGAATAGACAAGGGTGCATGTGAGTCATACAACAATACTCGTATGTAATATATATAGATGGACTCCTTCTTAAGTTTTTCTTTTATTGGTGGGAATTATTCAACATTTAGGATAAGAAAAATTATAAAATAAAAAGAGTTGGGATAACTGATAAGTATATCATGGTTTGGCTATTGGTTCTTTGTTTTCGAAAATAGAGAGAGAAATTGTTCTCAATTATTTATTGCGAACGAAGGGTGTTTGCTTAAGTATATTTTAAAAGCGATTTTCAAATGTCCCAAAACAGAAAACATGTTGGGATAAAGAATTTTCCAAAAACCATTTTTTGGTTGTTTTGTAGAGATCAAGATTGAGGTCAAGGTATTGAGTCAGGGCTAACAAGATTGATGATAGGTTCAAACTATAGTCAGGGTTTGGTCCCAACGGATGCCTAACTAGAATTGGGCCAGGTTCAGGTTTGATGTTGGGTTAGATTAAGTTGTGATTGGCACCAAGGTCGGTGAAGACGGGGTTCCAGATGTATGGTTGGGTCAACAGTCTAGGACTAAGTAGGTCGACTGATAGGCTGGGATCGATGTAGAGGCCTGACTAAGATAGACACCATGGTTCAGGTTAGGGGTAGGCTCGGGTTGATGCATTAATCTACGTTCGGTTCGAATGGATAGAACAAGGTAGGAATCACATGAACATAAGTGATGTTAGACATTATGCCCTAAGGAGTAAAAATTTAACAAGTTTTTGGAGACATTTTTATCAATAAAGAATTTATTTATTGTTTATATACCAAATCTTATCCTCTTTATGTTTATATTTGTTAAATGTATGTTAAGCAAACAAAAGTTTGAGAATGTCGTTCTAAACTTTTAAGAATTGGGCATATGATGGACAGATTATGCGGAAGACATGATTCTTAAAGTGATAGTCTAAATCATAATATCAGCAATTGAGGGAATAAAGTTGGGCGCTTTATTCATGCAAAGATTGTTATGTTATTTATATCCATTTTGGGAGATGATTTGTCTTAAGCATCGGAGGTGGACTCTATGAATAGAAACATTGGCACGTTGTCATAGGTGATGATGTGTTGGATCGGGACATAAAGTGAATTGTATCTTAATACTAAGATGAATAGTGGGCCCGTTATCTTGACTTGTATCTTTTGATGTACCAAAGGGTGACACCCACATCTTAATAGTCGTATGTATGCCGGTACGTTGGAGGCATGACTCTTGATAGCGTAGACCTGTTGTTCATAGATATGGAATCCATAGCTCATCTTTAGGAGTAGTGATATTCTCTTATAAGCGTTATCCTGTAATTAAAAAACTAAAGCGCTTAACCATTTGGATACATAGGTGTAACCGAATGGTATACTGTCTTTGGATGGTAAGTTTTTTGATGGTGAGATAATGGAACGTAAGATAAAAAGAATAGGGAAGGTAAGACAAAACTTGTCCTTAAGCCGATTATGGATAATCCTATGCGAATACGATACACTATGATATGTCATAGAGACTTAGCTATATGTGCTTCGTAATTCTATGTAGTTCGAGAGTACAACTCTAAGCTTTTAGTGAAGTAGCGTTGGAGCTGATAATTATGAAATATATATCTGGGATATTAGGTTTCGTAATTATCAGAAGTTTGAACTATATAGGTCCATTTGGTCCCATTTGCTAGCTCACAACATCCTGTAACGATACGGCGTGCTTTTTCAATAATTGCTAACTTATGTCAGATTTATTAGATTGGTTGAAATTTGGACGAATCAAATAATTCATGTCTGTTTATCGGTTGAATTAATTTTGTGACGAAATTAATTCAAGATAAACTTGTTGAATTATTGGGATCGGATAATTCTTGTCGTTTGATTTATTTTTTAATAAATTAGATCAAGATAAACTTGTAGAATTATTAAGAATTCATTTATTTTCCTAGAGATTATCTAGATAAAGTTGTTTTAATTAGATAACTTCTCTATTGGGTTATTTGAATTAAAACTGAGACTTTATCCTATAGAATCTTAGGTGAAAAATAAAAGATTCACTGAGATTTTTTTTCGACAGTTCGGCATGCCGATCCTCAAGTTCGGCCTACCGATGGGGCAAGTTCAGCCTGTCGACTAGGCAGATCGGCCTGTCGATGTGCAAAAAAAAGATTACGCATTTTCACGTAGATTTCATCAGATATTGATCTGAATTTGATTTTGATTTGAATTTTTGAGACCTTATCTGATAAGGACTAACCCTAGACCCAACCTCTATAAATAGGGAGTAAGTCTCATAAGTTATTTAGATCAATTGAGAGATTAAGAGTGATACTTTGTTGGTGAGAATCTGTAACTCCCTGAGAGCTCTTGTTCATAAATCACGAACACTAGCTTTGGGTTCTCTCAATCGGTTGGAAGGAGGTCACCTGGAGGAAAAGCTGTACATGTGAGCCCACACTCACTCCAATCGTGGATAGAGAATGGCAAAGAAGACCAGTTGGTTGAGGCTTTTCTGGAACGTTACTTCTTTTCACAGATTACAAAAGTTATTTGGCATTCAAAGATTAGCAAGATCTGGTTAATTTATGCATATAACATGTCAAACTTGTGTTTTAAAAAATACTCTGATATAAAATTTTTAAAATTCTACTGCATACTATCTTTCCAACAATTGGTATCAGAGTTATGGTTTTTACATAAATTTACGAGTTTGTGATCATACTATATGCATAATTTTTGTGATCTTATTATCTCATATGCTTGAATTTAATTTTATAGAGAGTTGGTACTCTAGGTTTTTATATAATTTTATGTTGTCATGGATTATGTGGTGATGTTTATTAATTAATTATGGTTGATTAAATGATTATTTAATTAATTATTAATTAATTTAATTTATACCGATTATGGTTCCTTAGAGGTTAAAATGTGTATCTAGTTTTTTTTTCATGTAATTAGATGACAGACTATCATCTCCGTCTAGGAATTATTATTTAATTTTAAATTTATAAAAATTTTGTAATTAAATAATCATTCGGAGAAGACGGATCTATAAGGCGGATCTAGAATATAGATGATGGCGCTCTCAAGTATTTCTTGAGTCTCTAATTTTATATTTTTGAATTGTTGAAAATAAAATTAATGAATTGCATTAAAAATTGTATTTTCTAACAAGGGTAATTTTTGCTTGGTCGGCAACCCTCCAGTTCGACAGGCAGATGGTTACAGATCGACAGGCCAGACGTGAGGTTCGGTAGGCCGACAGTGGGGCGAAAATTAGGTGGCTCTGGTGGTAGGCCGAACTTCTAGTTCGGCAAGCTGATCTGTCATGAATCGACAGGCCGATCTATGAAGATCGATAGGCCGATGGGTATGACCAGCAGGCCAATCACCCAAATCAGCTTGCCGACAGAGAGTTGGAAATTTCTCCAAAAAAGTTGCAGTTTTTCAATGCAGTTTTAATTTTATTTTTGGAACAATTCTAAGAGACATTGAATTTGGACATTACATATGGGATTGAAGACTTGAAGATGGACATTACATGAAGAAAGATACAGTTTGAGGATTCAAGGATGAAGAATCGATAATATGTTTCGATTATTCTCTTGTAATCTTTGTTTTCTATTCTCTAGGATGGAACCATAATATTACGGTTATTATTATTTTGCTTGATTGCTTTGCTTGTCTGCATTATAATATGATTTGCCATGTATATTGATAACATGTCATATAGAATAGGGAGTGCTGCACATATTAAAATTGTTCATGCATGTTCTTAAAATAAAACATTGATTTCAAAAGATTGAGTGGGAGAAGGTTTTCAAAGAAAGGACCTAAGGCCTCCATTGTTGGCCCATAGGAAGAACATGGTAGTCCCAACCCCTAGGATGAGATTTCTATCATGTACCAGATTGGATCTCTGAAAGAATAAAGTATTTTAGCATGATTCATGGTTGCACACCCCTAGGTGGTGATTATAAATCATAGATAAAATATTAAAACGATGGTTAGACACTCACGTTAATTTTATTATTAACCTCTCTTAGGAGCTCTGTTAATAGAATTAATGGCCAAAGAAATAATTATTAATATATGGTAGATCATACGGGTCCTAGATGGCATATATTAATCAGGAGGGGATCCGTGTTCCTGATTGATTTTGGCATGACTCTCTTAGGAGCTTTTTGAATTCTGAGTTGGGAATTATCGTTATAAGGTTGTGATATTTTTAAGGTTTTGACACATAAACACATTTGTATGTTTTTACATGATTGTATTATCTTACTAAATTATTATTATATGTTTGCTTATGTTTGGTATATGATTCTTTATTATACATTAAAAATGTCTAAAAACGCTTTATCTTCAATACTTGACAAAAACCTATTAACCAGAGAGAATTATAATGATTGAAAACGGAACCTGGATATCGTCCTTTCCTTTGAGAAACTGAAATTTGTGTTGACAACCCCTTGTCCTCCCGAGCCTATGGGAGACTCCACTAATTAGCAATTCCAAGCGTACGATCGCTAGAAAGATGCAAATGATTAGGCCCGCTACTATGTTATGGCTAGCATGAATAATGTGCTGCAGGCTCAACATGAAGATTATGAGACTGCGAAACAGATCTTGGATAATCTTGAAGATATGTTTGGAGGTCAGGCCATAACAAAGCGGCAAGGGGCACTTCGAAAACTCTTGAACTATAAGCAGAGACCGGGGACATCTATAAAGGAGCACATGATGTTGGTCATAGGTTACCTCGTTGAGGCTCAAACCAATGGAGCCGACATTGATGCTGAAACTCAGATGACTATGGTCTTTGAGACTCTGTCAAAGGAATTTATTCCGTTTAGAGCTACGTTTAATTTAAGCAATAGACAGAATATGACCTTGACGAAATTAATGAAACAGTTACAAGAGTTTGAACTGCTGATTAGGGAGTCTCCTGTGGGTGGAGAGGCCAATATGGTAGCTACTTCTGGTTCCAATCTCAATTCTAGGAATGGAAAGAAACAACGGGCAAAGAATGGGAAGTCTTCCATTGCTAGCACCAAGAGCAAGAAAAAAAGAAGAACCCGAAGAAGCTTAAGTGCTTATTCTGTGGGAAAATCAGGCACATAAAGAAGCATTGTAAGGACTTCCTTTCTAAAGGAGGTAGATGTGATCTTCTATATTTAGAAACTTGTTTGGTTGAGGAATCCAGTGACATTTGGGTCATAGATTCTGGTGCAACTAATCATGTTTGTGTTTCTCTACAGGGATTCAAAGAAACGAGAAGTCTGCTACATGAAGACTTCACGCTTCGAATGAGCGATGGATCCTTGGTCTTAGCAGAAGCAGTGGGAGACGTTCATCTTTATTTTGATAATTATAGGAATTTAATTTTGCGAGATTGTTTTTATGTTCTTAAATTTAAAAAGAATTTAATTTCTATAGCTTGTTTATTTAAAGACTCTTATTTGGTTTCTTTTAATGATAAAGTGGTGATTCGTAAAAACAAATATTTTATCTGTTTTGGATGGATGCAAAATAATCTATATTTTATTAAACCTAAGATGGACTTACTGCTTAATGTTGAGATGAATGATAATAACTCTAAAAGACTTAAAACTTCTCACTCTAATAAGACTTATCTTTGGCCATTGCGTCTTGGTCATATTAACCTGAACAGGATTCAAAGGTTGGTAAGGGATGGACCTTTAAGTCACTTAAATGTGAAATTTATACCTCAATGTGAATCTTGTTTGGAGGATAAAATGACCAAAAGACCATACGAGTCTAAGGGCAATAGGGTCGAAGGGGTTCTAGAACTTATGCATAGTGATGTTTGCAGACGATGAACATCCGGGCACGAGGAAGGTATGAGTACTTCATCGCTTTTATTGACGATTACTCAAGATATGGGTATGTGTACCTGATGTACCATAAAAGTGAAACTTTTGACAAGTTCAGGGAGTTTTGGGCTGAAGTGGAAAAGGAATTAGGTAGACCCATAAAAGCACTTCGATCCGATTAAGGTAGAGAATACCTTTCTGATGAGTTCTTGGGACACTTATTAGAGAATGAGATTTTATCCATTTGACTGCGCCGGGCACTCCGTAGCAGAATGGGATAGCGGAGAGAAGGGATAGGACTTTATTGGACATGGTAAGGTCCATGATGAGTTATTCATCATTGCCTTTATCCTTTTGGGATATGCACTACAAACCACATGTTATCTTTTGAACAATGTGCCTTCAAACTTGGTCCCTAAAACTCCTCACGAGTTGTGGACGGGCAGGAAGACATCCTTAAACCATATTCGCATATGGGGATGTCCGGCTCATGTCTTGTTTAAGGATGCGAATAAGTTGAAAGCACGTTTGAAAGTTTGCGTGTTTATAGGATATCCAAAAGGGACTAAAGGGGGTTATTTCTATAACCCAAAGGAAAATAAAGTCGTGATTTCAACTAATGCAACTTTCCTTAAGGAGAGTTACATGGACGAATGGTATACTGTCTTTGAATGGTATACATGGAGACATTTTTATCAATAAAGAATTTTTTTATTGTTTATATACTAAATCTTGTCCTCTTTACATTCATATTTGTTGAATGTATGTTAAGCAAACAAAAGTCTGAGACTGTCGGTTTAAACCTTTAAGAATTGGGCATATGATGGACAGATTATGTGGAAGACACGATTCTTAAGGTGATAGTTTAAATCATAAGATCCGCAATGGAAGGAATAAAGTTGGGTGCTTTATGCATGCAAAGATTGTTATGTTGTCTATATCCCTCTTGGGAGATGATTTGTCTTGACCATCGGAGGTGGGCTTCATGAATAGAAATATTGGCACGTTGTCATAGGTGACGATGTGTTGGATCGGGACATAAAGTGAATTGATTTGGATTAATAATTATGTCTCTACAAATCGATTCACTTTAGACAATCATTTGTATTGTATCTTAATCCTAAGATGAATAGTGGGCTTGTTGTCTTGACTTGTGTCTTTTGATGTACCAAAGGGTGACACCCACATCTTAATAGTCGTATGCATGCCGGTACGTTGGAGGCATGACTCTTGATAGCATAGACCTGTTATTCATAGATAAGGAATCCATAGCTCCTCTTTAGGAGTAGTGATATCCTCTTATATGTGTTATCCGGTAATTAAAAAATTAGAGCGCTCAACCATTTAGATACATAGGTGTAACTGAATGGTATACTATCTTTGGATGGTAAGTTTTCCAATGGTGAGATAATGGAACGTACGATAAAAATAATCGGGAAGGTAAGATAGAACTTGTCCTTAAGCCGATTATGAATAATCCTATACGGATACGATACACTATGATATGACATGGAGACTTAGCTATATAGGCTTCGTAATTTTATGTAGTTTGAGAGTACAGCTCCAAGCTTTTAGTGGAGTAGCGTTGGAGCTGATAATTGTGAAATGTACATCTGAGATATTGGGTTTCGTAATTATCAGAAACTTGAACTATATAGGTCCATTTGGTCCCATTTGCTAGCTCACAACATCCTGTAACGATACAACGTGCTTTTCTAATAATTGGTGACTTATGTCAGATTTATTAGATTGGTTGAAATTCGAAAGAATCAAATAATTCATGTCTGTTTATCGGTTGAATTAATTTTGTGATGAAATTAATTCAAGATAAACTTGTTGAATTATTGAGATCGGATAATTCTTGTCGGTTGATTTAATTTTTGAATAAATTAGATCAAGATAAACTTGTAGAATTATTAGGAATTCATTTATTTTCCTAGAGATTATCTAGATAAAGTTATTTTAATTAGATAACTTCATTGGGTTATTTGAATTTAAAATAAGATTTTATCCTATATAATATCGGGTGGAAAATAAAAAATTCGCTGAGATTTTTTTTCGACAGTTCGGCATACCGATCCTCAAGTTCGGCCTGCTGATATGTGGAAAAAAGATTACGCATTTTCACACAGATTTCATCAGATATTGATCCGAATTTGATTTTGATTCAAAATTTTGAGACCTTATCTGATAAGGACTAATACTAGACCTAACCTCTATAAATAGGGAGTAAGTCTCATAAGTTATTTAGATCAATTGAGAGAGTAAGAGTGATAATATGCTGGTAAGAATCTATAACTCCCTAAGAGCTCTTGTTTACAAATCACGAATACTAGCTTTGGGTTCTCTCAATCGATTGGAAGGAGAGTCACTTGGAGGACGAGCAACACATGTGAGCCCACACTTACTCCGATCATGGATAGAGAATAGCAAAGAAGACCCGTTGGTTGAGGCTCTTCTAGAACGTTACTTCTCTTCATAGATTACGAAAGTTCTTCGGCATTCAAAGGTTAGTAAGATCTTGTTAATTTATGCATATAGTATATCAAACTTGTGTTTTAGAAAATACTCTGATATAAAATTTTTAAAATTCTGCTGCGTCCTATCTTTCCAACAAGTGACGCATTGGCTTGACTCCGATATAGATTCTGCTCGTCACCTCAACCTCTGCTCTTATTCTAGCCTGATTGCAACACCATTCTTTGCCCATCAGCTTTGACCTTGATATTGATCTTGAGTAGTTGTTTCAAACCTTGGCACAAAACCTAACAAGTTGGTTTGACTCCAATTGGGGCCAAGGCTAGGTTGATTTTGAGGTCGAGTCAAAGCTAAGTCTAAGGTCTAGTCTAGGCCACGGGCAGATGCATACTATATATGTGTACATACACTAATATAAAATGTACTTTATATTAGGAATTGTTCTAGTAAACACAGTTTTTTCCTAAATTTTCTAATTTTAGTAATTTTATTTTTGAAAATCATCAAGAACAATACAAACATGTTGCTTAATTTTTTTTTCCAAAAATATAAAATTATTTTCAAGATGCATGGCCCAACATGCCCTAAATCACTTTTTTTTAGATATAGAGAAAAATGACCTTTTTGAAATAAATGACAATACTTTTTCTAAATTAGTAAAATGGTCCCTCCTTATTAATTATGAAGTCACAATGACAAAAATAATCATTACTAATTATTAATCAGCTATTGTATACTTGTGATATACTCTACTACATCAGTGATAAACCCGAGTACATTAATGATAAACCCGAGTGTATTAGTAATAAACCGTAATATATCAGTGATATAGTATAGTACATCAAAAATAAACCTAACTACATTGGTGATAAATTGTAATGTATTAGTGATAAATAGCCTAGGATATCACTTAATACTTCATTGATAAACCTCAATACATTACTGATAAGAATAAACCCTAAAAAAAAAAAACCTAATCCCTCACATTCTCTCTCTTTTCTCCCTCCTCCCTGTTGCCATCACCGACCAACTAGACCTATCGTCGAATATCTCTATAGGAACCAAGATGTGTGTAGATCATCGGCAATCCCTTCTAGTCTTTCTTGTAGTCGGTAAAGTCGTTGTCATTGTTGCAGAGCAGGTTGGCAGAGGAGGAGGTCATCGTGGCTGTCGGAGTCATGGTCGTGCACAACAGCCCATTGCCAAAGTTGCACGAAGGAGCTCGTTGTAGCCCGTCATTGTCGTCACCTGTTGCGCCTTTAACAAGAGAGTTAATTTGGTCGTATTTTCGTATCTATATTGGTTTTGATTCTCAATTACTTGTTTTTTTTTTTTTTAGTCTTGGGGTTTAATTTCAATTACCGGTATTGGTTCTCAATATTTTTGCTTTCTTTTTACAGAAGTACCATGATAGGGGAGTAGATTTTTGAAGGGGAGACCTATATATATAGATATGTCGAATAAACAAATTTGCAACAACTTCTATAAATATATATATATGCATAGTTGTACCCTACATGGTCATTCACCAGCCACCAATGACACTGTATAGCAATCCAGAAGCAGACTTCTGGACAAGAATTCAATTAATACTTTATATCCTACTAAATAACTAAGAGAAAATTAGGTTTTGTATAACAAGTGCATCATAATTTCACCGTGCATGAGCAGCCATTTCATTTTTTATGGTTTGAATTATTTTTTTAAAATTTTATAAAAAAAACACTATAACAAAAATAGTTGGAACCATAAAAACGATTCATTTGCTAAACAAATCCTTAGTATTTTTTCACATTTAAAAAGCAAGCAAAGATTGAACCGTTGGATGATAGTTTTTTGTAATATGATGATAGCTAGATTAATAGGCTTTTTTCTAATTAATATAGGCTTGCTTTTTGTCAATACACTTGGAGCCCACCAAACTCTAATGTCGAAGGGGCAAAAATGAAAAGTTGTACATTATATTACCAAAAACATTTTCTACTACATTATTAAAAAAATATGCATGTGTGTGTATGTGTGAAACGACATTGGTAGATAACATATAATAAACTAAAAAAGATGTTTTTGCCCTCTCAATAAAAACAACACTACACGATATGCATGTGTCTTCCATGTACAGCAGTTTTTTTTTTTTTTTTAAATATCTATTGCCAATGTATTTGCGTACGTAATGCTGATACGTGGGTATTAACTTCTCACTTTCAATATTCTTAATCGAGTCCAATTGGCCAATTTATGAAAGTTAGGCCTACTTATGAAAAAAGATTGACGTAGTTTCTTTTTTTTTTTTTTTTCCTGATCTGATAAGATTGACTAGGTAGTTAGGTCGAGATGATGCGAAAAGAACAGCTAGCAAAATTAGAACCATAAATGTTAGTAACCAATTCCCTATGACACTAAAAAAGCATGCGCATTTTTCATAATATTAAGACCGTACATTTTTGCTGCTGAACGTACAATTTTCTTTACTTTCATTTGTATGATTAATGATTGGTTGGGTGTTTGGGTTTGGAGAGTGTGGTTTAGAACTTTATGATTTAATTTATAGGTTTTAAGTTGTATAATTTAAATGGTAGTTTTGAATTGATGTTTAGAAAACTATGATTTATAAAAGAAAAACAAGAATAAGAATAGTTGTTACCAGTAAAAAATAGTTCAAATTGTGTGAACTTGAAAGGAGTGGGGAGGGGGTAAAGTTTAAATTTTGAGAGTTTTCACTGTTTTAAAACAGCCCTTATGGTTTGAATTGGTCTTAGTTATTACTCCACTAAACGTTAATTTAAACAATTTTTATGATTTGAACTACCTTAAATTGTTACCAAACGGCCTATAATTCTTTCTCCCACGGTTTACTTATGATCATTTACCAATATTTCATGTCAAGATATTCATATCTTAGAGAACTGTCTTCATAATTAGACAGAGAATAACAGTTAAATTGCCATTTTTTCTTACTTTCGTGATCACACAAAGTATATATGGATTGGTTTTTCATATTCTCTGCCTTAGAATACAGCAGAAAAAAAAAAATAAACTAATCATTAATTGAAACAATATTATGGAAAGCAACTAATCACCTCTCCAATTAGGGCCGTACAAAAACCGTCCCGCACCCGCCAACCGCCCGCGCCCCAGCCCGCCCATCTCAAAAAAAGCGGGTTTACGTTAGCAATCCACTGAACCCGCCCACCGAATATATTCGGTGGGCGGGTTTGATTTTAAGTTTTTGAGGGCAGGTTCAACCCGCACCCGCCTGCCTATATATTTTTTTAAAAAAACTTATCATTTATTTGATTTTGTTCTTATTTTAGAGATGATTGAACAATCCAACACTTCAAGCATGGGCTCGGCTGCCTCTTCACATATTAGAAACTGAAAATTCTCCTATTATTTTGTGAAGTGATCAAAATTCAAATCAAGTAAGTTAGTAAAAAAAGCCCTAAAAGAAAAAGAACACTTGACTTTGTTCATCATTTCATTTGTAGCATTCTATTATTTTCGAACCCAGTGAATAGGCTTTAATCTTTATGGACTCTTGACTTTGTTCATCACTTTATATGTAGTTGATGTTTATTGTTGCAGTGAATGATTATGTTTCTTAATTTGTACTTTTGAATATGGTCACTGTCTTTAAGTATCAAACTTGTTGGGAATGCTTTATGTATTATCATCTTATATTTTTTATAAATTTTCTTCATTTTCTAAAAAAAAGGTCCAAAAAATTACATTGGGCAATAGCATAGGTTTAAACTGCCTCAACCCGTCTGCAACCACCCAAAACCAAACCAAAACCGCCCGCCATGTGATGGGCGGTTTGCAAGTTGGTTAATCGCCAACCCGCCATCTAAAAGAACCGCACCACACCCGCCCAAAAACCATCAAACCGTTCGCCGTTCACCCCTATCTCTAATGGCAGAAAAAGGAATTAAAGACAAGTTTTATTTGAATCGACCCAAGAGGAAAGGGGGAAGAGACACGTGGCATGCTTTTTAGAGCAAGTGGACCTCAACGATATGCTAAGGTTTAAATTTTAGAGATAAAGATAAGAGGTTGCAGACCTAGTGGTGCATGTGGGTCATGGAAAATTGAAGCACACCTTCTCTCTCTCTCTTATTGATATTATTACATGACAGTCCAAATTGTAATTATAATGTGTTAAACTTTGTATGATTAATGATTTTATGGCCATATATATGGATATGGTAATTATTCAATTAAGACAAATCTTTGAATCTAATTTGGTCAAACAAATATACATAAAATCTTCATTATGATGTGTGCTATTTCTTATCTTGATTATTGTCTATTTACCGCAAGTAATTCAGTTAGAAACTGACTGATGTTTACTGTTGAGCTACTTGGCATGTATAGGTTTCACTGCATGAATGAAATTTTGCAGATTAATTATTAAATCCAATTACTTATTAGGTAATAAATCTAAGCGCTTTCTTAAAGAGAGCTTCCAGTAGAGCATGTTAATTAATACTGAAAAAAATATTACAATGATTGATGATCTAGTTCCAAAACATGATGAAACCTCTTCGAAAAGAAAATGATGAAACGATTATCCAAAAGAATAACTGTCTTCGAAGAAGGAGTACTTAATAATATCAATAATGGGACAAGAGAAAATAAGGAAAAACTTGCGTTCGTGTGTTAATTAATCTAATTACTACGTCCGAAAGTCTAATAATTATATAATTTCTTTAGAATCCTTGCGCAGCTCAAAAGAAACTAGATAGAACCCATGTATGCTAGTGGAAAAGAATATGATCATCAATAAGCGGCACCAAAAAGAAGTTAAAATAGACAAAAACAAAATTGAAGCATATGAGTTTGAAGATAAGTAGTGCTTAATTACGACTTTGTGGGCTTTTAAATTATTGAGTAAAATAATAATATTTCCCTTAAGCACATTGCACCATATATATTATATAATTATAGAGAGAGAGAAGAGAGAGAGAGAGTTGGGGAGCCATCCACCGCCCACAAGCACGCAGTTCTACCGAAACAAAACCCATCCCCAATCTATTTTTTTGTTTCTCAATCTAACCCTAACCCAACACTTAACACACCCCAAGTTTATCAGAGAGAAGGAGAATCCCTCTCTACCCACGACTATTCTTCATCTCTCCCTCTCTCCCCCCAAATCTTGAACAACATATATTCACCCTCAAGATCATGATCATCATGATGAGCCTAAAGAAGCGTTAGATTAGAAGATCATCATCATCATCAACAAGAATTATAATTATGGCATAATTCAGCTCAGATTTTGGTGGCCTTAACACCAAATTAACCTTTCTAGTACTACTCTACATCTTTTTTCACATGATTTCCACAAACCCAAAAACAAACTAGTTTGAGCTTGCTCTAGTTTAGAATTTCTTTTTTAATTTTGAACAAAAAAATCCTCTTTGTTTCATTTTTATAGTTCTATTTAGTATAAAAAAGCTATATTATTATATGATATATATGTTTTATATATAGATATATTGGTAGAGAAAATGGATGCTCATTCTCTTCCACCCCCTTTCCACACAAGAGATTTTCATTTCCAACAACAGCAGCAGCAATTCCACCACCAGAGCTCCGAGGACGACCAAACCGGCAACCACTCCAAGGCCCCCAAGAGAGACCGAAGCGGCGGCGACGACGACAACGACAGCGGCGGAGACAATTCCAATCATGACCTCGTCATCGGCGGCGGCGATGACCACGACAAGATCACCAGGCGGCCCAGGGGGCGGCCCTCCGGGTCCAAGAACAAGCTAAAGCCGCCGATCATCATCACCCGGGACAGCGCCAACGCCCTCCGGACACATGTGATGGAGATCGCCGATGGATGCGATGTCGTTGAGAGCGTCTCCACCTTCGCCCACCGCCGCCAGCGCGGTGTCTGCATCATGAGCGGCACCGGCACGGTCACCAACGTCACGCTTCGCCAGCCGGCCTCCCCGGGCGCCATCGTAACACTACACGGCCAATTCGAGATCCTCTCCCTCGCCGGTTCGTTCCTCCCTCCACCGGCCCCTCCAGCCGCCACCGGGCTCACAATTTACCTCGCCGGAGGGCAAGGGCAGGTCGTCGGCGGAAGCGTTGTTGGAACACTGATAGCCTCTGGCCCGGTGGTGGTCATGGCGGTGTCGTTTAGTAACGCGGCATACGAAAGGCTGCCGTTGGAGGAAGACGATCAGTCTCAGCTGCCGCTGCCAGGAGGCGGCGGAGGAGGAGTAGGGTCTCCCAGCGGCGGTGTCGGATCGCATCAGCAGCAGCAGCAAATGATGGCGGAGGTGGCTAACTGGGGTGTGGCGCCACCGCTATTTCACGGGTTGCCGCCGAATCTTTTGAATATCCAAATGCCGGCGGAGGCCTATTGGGCTACTGGTCGACCTCCGTACTAGCGACAGTTATTTCAGTCATAAAAGGTTAGTTCATAATGAAGAAGCACTCATATCTATCTATGCCATATATAGAATATATGCATGTACATATTTATATATATGGCTAGGAAGGAAGGAAATGAGGATTTGGGTTTTGTTGAGAAAGCTTTGATTATGATGATGATTATCAGGTTTTATTTTTTCCCTTGACATTTATATCTGTTTAATTTTCTTCTTTTTTTTTTGTTTTTTGGGTTTCCTTTGTTTCTATTTTGATGATGTTTAGAGAGATGGTTAGTTTTCAAATGTTGATTTGAAGGACTTTGTATATTATTTAATGATGAATTCGTGGTCAGTTAGATTATGTTTAATTCTATGCAAAATAATAAACTTATCTTGTTCGAGCTATATAATCTTTTTTCTTTTTTTGGTTTATAATAATACATATAACGAAATAGAATATAAAGACCTAAAGTTGGATGGAGTAGAGTAAGAGAGTTGTTTAACATGCACTCCATTTTTCGCCGGAGTAGTTAATTTCTAGCATGAAATGAGCGCTATATATTAAAACATACATAAAATATATATATATATATATATATATATATATATGTTATGATGGTTCAAATATTCCTTGGTAGTTCCTCAGTAAAAAAATATATAGTCCATGAAATAATAAAACAATATAGTTCGTCTATGAATTTCATGTACATTTTTTGTTCTTAAACGAGGCTGGACTAATCTCATATGAAATATTATCTCTCTTCCATAATGTATATCATATGCTTTGTCTCATAAATATTATCACTTTAATTGCATTGACCTATAATATCGTATAATATATACTTCCAAATCATACATTTACCATATTTCCTTGAACTTAATATCGTCACTATAGTAATGATTTACTATACTATAATTTTATACATTGACATTATAGTTATTGGTTTCAATTGGGATCTCTCTCTATGTATGTGGATGTGTTATAATTACATTGAAATTGATAGACTAATTATTATAAGCTAAGGACAAATTTTCGTACTTGTTTTTGTGGCTTTAACTTTCTTGTAAGCAAAGACGTATGGGCTTAGAGTTTTCCACGAGTTTCCATTTCTTTTCTGCAATAAGAGATAGATCAGAAAGAGAGAGAGAGAGGGAGATAGATTTTAATGTGAAAATTGAAATAAACATTGTGAGGATATTCCAGGGACATGAAAATATTTGGGTACTGGTATACACGTGCAGTGCTCTGAAGATGCTCCTTTACGAGGCAAACAACATCAAACAACACTTACTTCCATTAAAAGCCCACAAGACACAATGTGCCTTCGACCGCTTCTTTCTCTCTCTAGGTCTCTCTCTCTCTCTCTCTCTCTCTTTCTCTTCTCTCTTTGTCTCTTGGGTTCAGAGAATCAAGGGATTGGGCAGCTGTACTACATGGGATATATGGAACTCCCACTTATACCCATTGTAACCATTGCAAACTTATCCATTCTCTTTTTGCTTTATATCAACATACATATTAGTTCTTTTGAATATCTTTTTCTCGCTTTTTAATTTTGGATTTTGGTCAACCGACTATTTAAATTAGGAATTTAATTCTTTCTTGAACCCCCATCTCTTTTTAAATCATGCTAAATGAATTGTTCCAAGTTTGTTCCATTATTGGTAGCTAATGCCATATATTATTTTCCTTCATTATTTTGCTATCATGATTTCGGTGGCAACTTGTAGGTACTATCAAATGATTAGCCTTATTATAACATTGAAGGTTATTTATGAATGCTTAGCCATAATATTCCCATTTTTCTCCTATTATATAGTCAAAGGGCTCTATTTATACGTTCACACATGCATAAACATAACATATGCATGTATTTTGAAACTTGAAGTTACATTTTGTGACACAGTCAAGCATAAAATAAACACTAAACTATGCCTACAACCACTTAAATTTTTATATATAGGTTTACAATTCTTAAGAAAAAAATAACAAAGAACGAACCTATGCTAGCGCGGGAACATTTTTATGTATAAAATGGCAAAGAGCCAAACAGACCAATTAAAAAAGGGCAAATTCTCTTCAGAGTGTGTGAGAAAAAAAAAAAAAAAACATCGTTAAGAGATGCAAAAATTGGTTCTCTTTTTTTTTTTTTTTTTTCCTTCCCTATTTATTTCTATACAATAAATATACAAACTGATCATGTGAAGCTACCACTGCAGGGTCACACCAAAATGAAAATATGAAAGAGAGATAATATTATAAACAAATTTGGATGTGATAATCAAACTACATAATATATGATAGACTATAAACCAAAATGAACCAGCTGATGACCTCGGCAGGAACAAAGCTAAGCGATGTTGGACGTGGAAGCGTTCTCCTTTTTTTTTTTTTTTTTTTTTGACTAGAAACCAAATTCTTCACCAAAATTAAATCCCCAACACAACCTTCAGTTAGTCAAAAAACACTACAACCACGCCACAAACTTGTCAATAGTCTATCCTTAGCCGCCTCAATTCGGCCAGGAAAGTGGGGCTCGAAGTTAGCGTTCTATGCGCTAGATTTCTGATGTCTTCACGTGAACAGTCTCGAGAGATGCGGACCAACTCCCACAAGGCGCCTCCGGTGATCATTTCTCTCGCGTTGACTTCTGTAAAGTGTAAAGTTCGAGGATTGTTTTAGGCTTCGAGTTGTGTTGTAGATGGCTAGTGCCAAGTGAAGAAAGAAAGCAAGTATTTAAGTTAAATACCATGTTGTGCTAAGTGGCAGAGAGCAAGCTCAATATGGCGTCTGATGGCCGAGGCTTCATTGTTGGCATTCTGCACAATCCAAGGAAGTGCACCATCCTCGATCAAAAGCGATCTTCCAGGCTTCGTCCCTGTAAAGGTTAAAAAGAAACTCGAGTCAAACATCATCCAAGTATAATGATCATAGATCTTAATAAGGATATTCAGCAACCCTGTTCAATAGGTTGACCTTTCAAACTGAAACCCCAAGCAAGCGCTACTGTCCCTAAATCCTCGGGGAAAAAAAAAGTGTTCAACTCAATCTGTAGGATCTTCTATATGTTAAATCAAAGTCACATTCTTCATATAATATACAATAGCCTTTTACCTTGTGTGGATGCTCTAGATTCGCATTTTGCATAGTTAGCTATTCCACGAGCAACTTGAGCAAGAACATCAGGATGCCCACTTCTGACCATTCCTAACAAAGCCTTGATGCCCCCTTCACCCCGTAGCTTTGTCTGTAACTTATCTGAAACATGCAGTTTTTGTCTTTGTTAGTGACAGCAGCATGTTCTGCTACCTTTAATTAATTCCCAATTACCAACCCTCTTTAATCACTCTTTTTATACTTTCAGAAAGACAATGACAGGGTCCTAATATTTTAGTCTCAACTAACATGACATATAAATTGTTATCCTTCTATTGGTAGGTGTTTAAAAAATTACCAAATCAATTAGTACTGATTTTTTTAATAGAACAATTAGTACTAAAAATTACATGTACTAATGGCAAGATGACTACTCACCAGCCATTTGAGTTGGCGTAAAAAAGTTGGATAAAATTAGTACTCTTGACACTACTCTTTCAACAAAAAAAAAAAAAAAAAACCTTCATATCAACCTTTTAATTAGCTTTAATATGTTAAAAGTGATCTGATTCTCTAAATAAGTGCAAACTTTGAACTTGTATCTTATAAAGAAAACTGCAAATTCATGTCATCGCCATAAGCCGATCTATTAATAAAGATCCTTAATTTCCTTGGAACTATTTGAAAATGGTAAGGCATAAAAAAAGAAAAAAGAAAAAAGAAAAAAATCTGTGAAAATGAACAGCACAATTGTCAAAAGTTTACCATTGCCACAAAGGTTAGCGATCGCCCCAGCAACCATTCGAAGGGTTTGTGGATCTTCAGCATTGGCTGCTGTCATTGACAATAAACTAATTCCTCCCTGAGCCATTATAAGCTCCTGGTTGCTCTCTGATAAGAAATTTTTATAGAAGAGAATCAGAGCCGAAACTAGTGCATTTTTCAACCACGGTCCATGCTTATAAGTCATAATACATATGCCACAAACCACACATAGCAGATGTAAAAACTTTTACCATTCATTGCCAGATTCGCAATTGCACCAGCGGCAACTCTATGTATGGTTTCGTCCTGACAGCTTTTAAGCAGCATTAGCAAGGACGTTAGGCCTCCAGCTTGTACAATCTTCTCTTGGTTTGACTCTGCACATAAGAAGCAAGACTAGCGTGTAAGAAAAAGGGGCCCTAAAGCATTGTGCCATTAAGTGACAATAGTTCAAGTATAGACAAAGTTTTGTTGAACACAACGTGAAACTAAGATTTCTTATATAAGGACATCTTGATCCTACAATATGGTATCTTAAGTGAAACCTCATGTTCCATCAAAAGGTATTTGAGGAAGACACAAATCCAAAGCCATTATCCTCCGGTTTTGGAATCCAAAAAAAAAAAAAAAATCACCAGCCAGCATAGCCAACAATTATGGTACCACGAATGAATATACAGCTTGAGGATGAGGCAAGCTACTAAGAAAATTTAAGCACAAACTTGAGGTACAATATAGAAAACTTGCATACAAATGATAAAGGTATGGAAGTCAATTCACCTTCAGCTGCAAGATTGGCTACAACTTTAACAGCATGAATTCGCACATCAGCGTCTTCTGCTTCAAGCAAAGATAAGATCTTTTGCAATCCCACTGTAATATGTTGAACTTTTATTATTTATGACAAGGAAATAGATATCCACAATTTAAATTATCAGCATCAAAAGGAAACATTAGCCATCAGAAAAGAACAAGCTAGAACCTTGCTCAAAGAGTTTGGCTATTGAGGCTTTCTCTTCATTTCCTGAATCTTTTAGCTGTGGATGCCTCGCTTGATCCATTAGAGAATCGATACCGCCAAGAATTCTCCCAGGCTCATTAATATCAAGTTGTTTTCTCGTCTACAAAAAAACATTACAGTTACAATCTACACGTTAGATACTAACATGGACATGCTGCTTATTATTGAAATGAAATTGTTCTGGACTCGAAGTAAGATGTTCATTAAGTTATAGTTCTTTTTATATTTTAGATACGAACTTACATCATCAGCTTCAAAACTAATTTGCATCAACTGACTTTGTAGTACTGCTATTTCTCCTTCCAGTTTCTCTTTCTGCTGGGACTCATCTTCCAGCATCTTGCGAAGCTTCAAGATTTCAGCATTCCCTGCAGCCTGGTACACACGAAAACAAAATTTAAAGTAAAATGAAGCTGAGTAGCTAAATATGAGATTGGAACACCAATAATAAGGGAATATGAAAATACAAGGAGTCAAGGAGAGGCAATAAAACATACCTCTGACCTTTTCCAATTAGAAAGTTGATTTTTGAGATTACTGACTTCCTCTTCAGCGGCCTTCCTTAGATGAGTTTCTTTTTGAAGCAGCTTTTTAAGCTCAACAACTTCCTCAATTGCCGCCAAATTCTGCAAGCGACAAATTTTCAGAGCGTGCTTTAAGATATCATTCAACATGTCAGCTACTGAAGGGGGAAGAGAAAAGAAGCCAGAAAATCAGCCGCTGGGAATGGCAGTAAAGAAGGGTATTTCTGGAAAAAAGAGCATACAGTGGATCTGCAGGACTACGGAAATAAAAATCTCCCATCCATGTCAAACATACAGAAAATTTGTTTCTATTATATTACTGCTATTTTTCATATGGTTTGTTTGTTTGCTTGTCTTATTCTCTATGCTACAAATAGCTCCTACGACGCATTTAAACTCATGTATCAAGACCTAAGAGTAAGCACACAACTTATAGGTTTTTGTCAAATTACTATCAATGGTCTCGATGCTCAAATGAAAAAAAAAAGAATGAAACAAAAACAAGAAAACAAGAAAACAAAAAACAAGGCAACTGCATCCTTAAGGTATCCAGGCAGCTGCACATATTTATGATGGAACGAACAGAAAAATAAAATATGTTTTATGATTAGAAACCATCGAAATAATATGTAGAAATGAAGGGGGGGAAAAGAAGCTCCACAAGTAGAGCATACTTTTATCTATAGTAAAGCATTCTATTTCAAAGATATGAAACCTGAAACTACCTCTTTGTTAGATGTCACATTAGCACCATCCTCTTTCGTTCCATTCATGATCTTTTCACTGCCACAGTTTCTCTGATTCATCATCAATTGCTCTTCAAGCTTCCTTATTGATTCCATATAATCTTTCTGGTATTTCAGCCTTTCCTTCTAAAATTAGAAAAAATGTGGAGTTTAATTACCAGCGTAAACCAACTATAAGTTCCAAACAAATCAGATGAGTTTCTCTTCTAGATGAGTTTCTTTTCTTGATTCGGAAACGCAATTAAATGAAAAAACATTAATACAAATTAGATATAGAAAAATTCTCAAATGCATGCTTCTCAATTAATGATTCGGAAACGCAATTAATGCATGCTTCTCAAAACCGTATAATCATGTACAGTGAGACACTTATTTATGCCCCGCTTGAGGGCTTTCTCTGACACGAATGAACACGCCAAGGGACACAAATGAACATGCCGGAGATATGCTTGGGCACACTGTGCATAATATTTACCTCCAATGAATCAGCATAATCCCTTTCAACCTCAGATATCTGATTTTGTGCCTCCAAGGTTATCTTCTCAATTTCATCCTCGAATGCTTTCTGCTGCCTTTCATGTTCCGCAATAAGTTTGTCTAGTTGTATATCTAGCCGTCTGGATAAGCTTTTGTAATCGAATTCCTCCTTTAGTTTCAACATATTTTCAACCTTCATAGCCTAAAAATGGACAAAAAAACAAATTAAGTATTCTCCTTCAGAATTGGAAGGAAGGATTTAAATGGCAAACCGTTACCGTTATTTATGCTAAAATTCACATGATGATGGTTCGTGATCAAGCACACAACAAAGCCATTAAAAAAAAAAATCATACTCAAGCACTGGTTTACTTTATCAAAAATATGTTAAAGACTCACTATTGAAGAATATACTAACTGGCTTTTATGCACATATAAAAGAAAAAAGTATATGTTCTGTCCAAAAGAAAAAAAAAAAAGAAATGAATTTGAAACATACCCGTTGTCCAAACATAATAGTGCTAGATGTCTCTCCTCGATGGCGCGGGGATGGACCAATTGTAATAACTAGAGAAGTTCTTGCAGTGCCTGTCATTACAACAATAAAAAAAAAAAAAGTAAAAATAAAATAAAAATAAATAAAAACAACTGCTCGTTAAGGAAAAAACCAATCTGAATGATTGAATAAAACTGACCACAAGGGAAAAGAAAATGTTCATATTCATTTACTTCTCACCTCCAAATGAATCCCGAAGCAACCTTGTAAGCTTTGAATCCCGCACTGGGACATGTGCACTGTTTTCTGCCAACGCATTAATGCACTTCCCTAATGCACTTAAAGAGAGATTGATAGACTTTGCTTCCTCTAATGTATGTCCTTCACTTCCTGCAAAATACTTGTCTATGAATAAACATAATATTTCATTGGGAAAATCTGAAGGTACAATGAACCTCATTCCAGTCGTGCTCCAGTCTCAGAGCCATGATTTAATATAAAACAATTCCATTCCAAGCTTTCCTAAAATGTAACAAAAACACAGCTAAATGCGTCACAAATTCTCAGGTAAACTGCATAGATGGGCATGCTATTCCTCACTAAGTTAAACCTCTCGTTCTATTTAATCATCCTTCTTACTCATTTGCATCCAAGCAGTCATCCCTTACTTTCTCGGTTATTTCATGACTAACCCATTTATTTTTTATGTTTCCTATTATTTCATTTAAAATGTCTCACAAGTTTTAAATTCAGACGAAAATAAAACATGCAACTTTGTTGGACTTTACAACCACACATGAGCTAAAAGCATCTACTTACATATCTCACATTGTTATATGTAAGTTTCTGCAGAGTTAAGACAAGTCAACAAAGAAAGAGATTAATGAATAATATAATTTTATCATGAAAGGCAAAAACACTTGTAATACTCATCTGTTGCAAGCACACACCTGACTTGTCTATACGCTCTGAACCAGCAAGATCCACTACAACTAGCTTGCCCTTCCTAACAATCGGAGCCTTTAAATTTTTTACCATGTGGGAATGACCATTTTCATTTGAAAAGGATGGATCTTTTCCTTTTACATGCCTCTTCACATGTACCTGTTGCAGGAGACAAATTGTTAACGCTCAAACTTCATCAGCCTGCAAATTCTCAAGTAATTACCAAAGTTCTTCAAACTTTTAGAAGACTATTTACCATCAAAATAGCATGACTACGTGAAGATTCAGTATTCAACTTTGTATTTGCAGCAAAACGGTGAGCTTCCCCTAGTCTTAATAGTTCCACAAAACTCTGCTGGTCCCTAATTTCAATAAGACTAGCTCCAGGTACGGAGACATCTCCAGTTTTTGGATCTTCCATGATTACAATGTTATCATTTGCTGGATCAACAAAGTCTTGTAGAGTCTCCATATAAAGCTACATGCATGCAAAAACAATTAAGACTCGGACAAATAAGAAGATATAAAAGAAAACGCCAAATATAAGATAATTCAAGATTGTTTCAAGCATGAAACAAGTTTGATTGATTAAAATTACATCCAACAAGACAATGTTTAAAAATAATTCTAACGTTTTTCTTAAAAGGTAACAACCTGCAAATAGGAAACCGACACAGAATCAGTCTCTAGAGAAATATCTGCTAAAATATCCTCCATTGCGCGCACCATAATACCACGAGCAGCCGTATCTTCCCCTCCAAGTCGTCCGAGAGTATAAGTTTTACCAGTACCAGTCTGCCCATATGCCATAACTGTCCCATTATAACCTTCCAGGACGCTCTGTGATAAAGAAATTAAGTTAAATGCGAGGCGCTTTTCTACTAAAATGTCTATAAATGAGTACAAGCATGCTAACAAAACTTAAGTTTCATATATGCGCACCTCCACAACAGGCTTAGCCACAACTTCGTAGACACGTTTTTGTGATGCAAACTCAGTGAGCACCTCATCAAACTCAAATGTATCAGAGTCCCAATTGTTTTTCCTTAGTTTTAACCTTTTAAGCTGAAAATTTTGGACGAGCATGAGACAAGAACAAAATGATTTGGGAGATGGGATAGTTATAGCGTCGTACCTCTGGCTGTAATTCTACACAGTCAGCAAAATCGGCGTCGGCCACCAATTCTTCCGAATTTCGGGGTCGCAATCTTACAGCTACCCGAACTCTTCCCGGAACTACATCGGCATATAAGAACATAAGATGAATGAATTACTAAAACTCAACTTGAAAAACTTGAAACAAGCATAGAAAGAAAAGAACAAAAGCATCCCTTTCGCTTCTGATATAAAAGACAACATTTTATTATCCTTGACAAGGAGAACATTTCTGGTGAAAAAAAACTTACCATTACCTAGCATTCACCAATGCAAAATTTAACAATAGAGATCGAAAATTTACAAACGTGTAATACAGATTTAACGGAGAAAAATGCACCCATCATTATCAAAATCAGCTTATTTGGCCAAATTTAAATTCATGGAAAAAAGACGAGAAATTGAGAAAACCATCACAGAACTGAACATGCTATAAACAAATAGAGCTTTTTGCCTTTTGTAAATTAATTAAGCTATGAGATTGTTTTCCCCTTTTTGGCCAGCAAAGTCAGACTATAATGTATCTACTCTGAAAATTCATGCTTGAATGGCCAAGGAATTTTTTGTACTAAAAAACTGTTAAAAACAATGAAATAAAACAAATTCAAAAACTGCATATACATCCAAGTCAAAAGCAGTTCAATTTCACAGGACCACAAATGCAACTCCTGCTAAAAAAAAGTGGACTTTTTTTCCATCTTCACAAGACTGATTATCACATCAATCAAGAATACAAAAATTCAAAAACTCCATTCCTTAAACAACTTGAAGAAGAACAAAGATATAAACTTTAAGAAAAAACAATGTATTACTGCCACAAACAAAAGAAATAGAAATTACAAGAAATGGCAAAAATGAAGATCCCAATCATATTCAATTTATCAACTGAAAAGCATTGAAACGAAATTTTTTTTTTAAAAAAAGAAGAAACGAACAAACCTCCGGTATCGTCCTTGGGGGAGCCAGCAATGGAGCCGGCGCTGTTCCGACGCACGCCTCCAGAAGACGACAAAGATGGCTTCGATTTGACGGCGCTGTTCTTCGGATTAGAGTTCACCGAGAGAGGCCTATCTACCTTAAGCGAGCTTCTCTGACTCCCATTCCTGTAATTATAACCACCACCAGAAGCAGCCATTGTCGATACTGAACTCAGTTTCAACGACTCTTCAGAAGGTCAGGACCGCCATTGACGAATTAGAACCCAGAAAAATACTCTCAGACAGTGAAATTGAAAGATTGAAGAAGAAGAAAAAGAAAAAGAAGGTTTTGAAAGAAAGAAAGAAAGAAAGAAAGAAAGGAAGCAACAAACTTTGGCAGTAGTAAAGTGAATTTGGTGGTAGAAGTGGACCTGAAATCGTGTTAGACGTGACTCAGACAAATTAGGATTGCTCTCATTATTTTATTTCATTTTATTTTCTTTTCTTTTTTGCGTTTGTTTAGTAATCAGTAGACAAAGAATTATAACTAGTCAGCGAACAAGTAATATTGTATTAGAGGATTTTGCTTCTTCACTTAATCATTGGTGGTTCTAGCTTCATTTTATTAAAAAGCGTTCTGTATATCTTTATATATATATTTTATTTGACAGGAGGTAAGGACACTACTAATAAATTCTCATTTTTATTTTATAAAAAAAGTGATATTCTATTAAAGAGAGGGTAATAAAAAAGGACGAAAAAACATGATGTATTTAGTCTTGATTAATAAGGTGTTTAATATGATAGTAAAAATAATTATTTAAAACTGTTTTTATTGTAGTATATAAAAATTTTATATTATATTAAATTTTATTATAGTATGTAAAAATTTATATTATTTATAATTAAGATAATGATTGATACCGTCTATTACCAAACTAATATAAAATTTATTTGCTTTAGAGAAAAGCAAAAGGAATTTAGAAAAGGAAAAAAATTAATTAATTAATTAATATTTCCTCACTTGCACGGAGAGACAGAGTAGGGTACCGTCACCGCGTTGGTGGGGACCGGATCTTCAATTTAATCCTCTTCCAAGGTAAAAGTACAAAACTGACCTTCTTTATTTAATTTTAATTTTTTAGAGGGGCACCTTCTTTATTTTCAAAAAAAAATTTGAATCCTGTGAGAATAAAAAAATATATACAAATCTCCTTAAAATAAAAAAGTATTCGATTTTCTTTTCTTTTTAAAAAAATTATATATGTGGATACTTTTACCATTGTTGTATACAATTTTCTTTTCCTAAAAAAAATTATATTTGGATCTTTTACGGTTTTACCATTGTTGTCACTATTTGCGGTAAAATTTTGGATTGAAGGTGTCAATTTTTTTATTGTTTTTTGATCTGCGTGCCGATTCTAGAAAACTCATTGAAACATGTACGATGCTTACGACGATTAAAAAAAAAAAAATTTACATGGAATAACTAAATAAGTAACAGTAGCTGTCCAAAATACTAAACTGTTTTGAGCATTATTTGTTTACGTAATTTATGCACTATGTACATCCATGGTTTTGGAATTGCATGACATGGAACGTGATTTGACGTCAAATTAATTTTTTTTGTTTCGGTCTTCTTTTTGCAAATATTTCTCTGTGCTTTCTTTAAAAAAAAAACTCATCATCTGCAAACAGCGGAGGAAAAAAAAAACAATTAAACACAACTTTTTCTTAACAACTTATAATCTGTTGCCTTTTTATTAGATTTGTCTTTTTGTTTGAAACTCCCGTTTGAACCGGTAAGGTGCTTAAGGGTATTTGTTTGAATTAATCTGGTTCAAACCATTATAGCATATAAAAATTTTACATTATAATTTATTTTTATTTTATACTGTAACATTTAAAAGTTTTATATGTTTAAGTTTAAACCAATTAGTTTAAACTAATGCCCCAAACAACCTATAAATTTACAGTATAACATTTTTAACAACTATAGTATTTTTTATTTAAATTATTTGGTTTGAACTTTTCTTCTAAACACCCTGTTTATTTATATTTCTTTTATAGTTTATGTTCCTATATGTTAAAATGTCAACTCAATAATTCCTAGCTTAAAAGAAAATAGTATTAACTTTTTTTTTTTGACCTTTTGGCTGGAAAAGTGCAAACTATCTGCTTTCACAGGTTTTTTGTTTTTCTGCAGAAACATTTGTGTCCCATTATGCTTTGAGCTTTATTTTATCACTGGCAATACTATGCACTGTTTACATGTTGTTTGATATAATGATAAAAATTATTGGTTAAAAATATTTTTATTATAATATATGAAAGTTTTATATTGTAGTAATTTTTTTTTACTGTAGTATATAAAAGCTTTACACTATTTATAACTGAGATAATAGTATAGACTATCCTATACCAAACACCCTATTAGTTTATTTGCGCTTTTCTTATTGTTTTTCTTAGTTGTTTCTTTTTCTATCTCCAAATATTTATTGGCTATAGTTAGAGCTTGTATTATATTGTTGCTTGAGTAAATATGTAATTAATAGGGAAATGATTAAAAAACAATATTTTATAAAAAATTTTGGATATTCTTAATGCGTTAAATGCTAGAATCATTCTTTTGTCACTCTCTACCTTTTGCCATTGTCATGTATCAGCTTATTTTTCTATATAAAAAAAAAGCATAACTAAAGACCATTATTTTGCAATTTACTACAATTATGTCATTCTTTTTTTTAATATTTTGGGTTTTTATTATTTTTCTAATATATGTTGAGAACGTTTGTAGAGAAGATATTGCAATATCCGGTTTGAGAATGAACATTCACGAATAAAATTAGTTGAGTTTTGGATGTGTCTCAAATGCTAAGTAAAGAAAAATAATAAAAATTTATCTTACAAAAGAAACTGTACGGTGTAATTGAAGAAAAAGTACATAAAAAAATCTCACCCAAAATTCATTTTTTGGAGAAAAAAAAAAAAAAAAAAAAGAATGACATAAATGTAATAGAGTGTAAGATAAAAGTCTTTAGTTACGTTTGTTTTTTATAAGAAAATGAGCTTACACATGACGATAGCAAAAGATAAAGAGCGATAAAGAGAATAACCTTAAGCATTCCTTGTCACTTATTTTTGTTTGAGTTAATATGTAACTAATAGGAGAAGATTTAAAACCATGTACATTCATTTCATGATTAATGTTGAAGCCATATTTCAAATTCACATGGTTTCAATCCTAGCCAAACATTTTCTGATTAAATGAGGAAATGATTGATTGTTGACGTTTTCATGTCCATGTAATTATCGCACCATGTCCTAAGCTTTAAACATATATATTGTTCCAATTCTTTTGAATCCCTTTCATAATGATATCGGATATGAATCAAGACTAAAAAAAGATAAATTTCCATTGAATATATATGGGTTAAAATTCATAATCATAATATAGACTCTGCTCTCTCTATAGATATATATATATATATATATATCAATATATTTTTATTTATCATGTGATATATGGGCGCGAAGAGATTGAAAATTTTATGGACATAAAGCTAAAGGAATATATATAGTACAAAAAGAAAAAGGGTGATGAATCGGCATTTGAGCACTCTGAAATCTGTTAGAGAGAGAGAGAGAGAGAGCTGTTTTAATTTTAAAGGGTATCGTATTAAAAGTGAGGAGGGACCTATTGAAGCGCGCGCACATACACACATATATGTTTAGTAATTTGAATCAAAATGGTACCAAATAACATCGAATACTAAGTCGATCTTTATAAATATATATTATAGTAATTAAACTAATCTGAAAAGGCGTCTTCCGTTTTGAAATGGAACACATAAATCTATAAAGAGACCAAGACATGCAGGCCATTGGCAGCCCATTTCTGTAAGCTCTGGATCATGGGGACCTGGAAAGACAAAAGTATCCCATTAAAGATTGAGCTCATGTCTCAGTCTTTTCGACTCTGTATAACTACAAAGAAAAAAAAAGGAGACTTCTTTTATGCAGTCAAGGGTGTACCCACCAAATTGCCAACAAAAAATATAAAATTATTAAAAACGGAAATATATTGTACCATATTCTATGTACCATCATAAAACTATGCCAGTTTAAACCATCACCTCCTAATATATGTTTATTATATATGCATATAATAAATGTGTATTATATGTGCACTTGAACTGTCTCATCTAACATATGTGTACTATATATATGCATATATACATGACAAATTGTAAATCTGTATTATTAGATCAAGTACTTGAGAAGCACATGATTACTTGAATCTATTTGAAACCTCACATACAATCTATAGTTATTAGATGGTTCTTATCTATATAATTATTATAATGTCATAAATATTCTAATTAGTGATCTAGCGATTCATCATCATGTCCGCTACACAAATACGGCCCCTTAATTAATTAATGAGTAAATAATGATTAGTTTTGCTCTACTTACATATATATATATATATACATATATGTTAATTGAGTATATCTTTTAGCAATGATATTTAAGCTCAAGTACCTAGTCCGCTTAGAAACAAAAATGTTAATTAATTATAAATCAGAACAATATATGATACACATTCCACATGCAGCAGTCAGCAGAAGCTACATACACATGCATACAAGACATGCAACCCACTTCTACAAAGCCGGCCCGTGGCCTCCTTTAATTTCTCTAAAGGTCTTGGATTATTTGGTAGAGATCACTAGACATCTACATTAGGGCTACATGTACACGGTAAAATAGAGAATGACATGTGCGTGCGTGTGTGTGTGTGTGTGTGTTGTACTAATAATTTTATCTAAGGTATCATTACCAAGGGACAAATATTGGTATACCAATGTATATATGGACCATGTCCAATTGGAAGATGGAGCGTTGGTACATATTGAGCTGTCTATAGATTGAATTCCCCACATCATGATAAGTGTAATTATTTATATTCTCTTTGCGCGTGGTAGGGAAATAATTAATAATGTTGTTCATGATCATTTTGGTTTCAAAAAGAATGGTGCGTTGGGAAAGGCAAGAAAAATATCCTCATATTAAAGAGAATCATATATATGTTGGGTTTTCAGGTTCCCATCAAGTCCTTGTGATCTAATTCTCTATTCTATTTCTAACCAATGTGGGGATATTGTTTACACACTCCCAACATCCTATCGAATGAAGGCAAACTAGTACGATTGCAACTCCATTGCATTTAAGATCCCCGCTTTACCGTTGAGTTTTCATAAAATTCCAGAATTTCCTAATTCCACAGGCCGAATCTTAAAGTTCTGCCAGATTCATGAGTTCGGCAGGCCAGATTCATACGTCTGGTAGGCCAAACTTGGAAAACTCCTACAGGTCGGACTTGAATTGCTGGTAGGCTGAACTGTACAGTTCGACAGGCTTGAACTGCACAGTTCAAGCATGCCGAACTAGGGAGACCGACAGGCTGACCTGCGTATAGTAAAAATCTATCATGTTTCACCTAGTTTCCATTATTCTGAACCCCAATAGAGATTTTAAACTTTCAATATGATTTTATAAACATGAATGACACACTAGGATACCAGGAGATAGCTTAGCAACATACGGATATTTTAAACTAGATATTGACAGACCTAGTTTAGATTTCCCGTTATTACAATATCTATTCTGAAGACCCATCAACCTTCATCCGATTTTCTTTGAGAATTCATCTTGCACGTACATAAGACTATATTTGGAATTGACTTTTACACTATTTGTTGGGTGGTTATGTCCTAAAATGTAAACTTAGAAGGAGTAGCGTAACACATTATAAATTCATTCTCAATTTTATATCTGGTCGATTTAGAATTTTGTGTGCATAATGAACAAAGAAGCGGTTTCTCAAATTATAGTTCAATTTAAAGAGATAGAGCTCAATTCAGAGAGAGAATGAGAGTACAATATGGTTGCTCGACCATTTCCACGGTACGTGGGCCTTCAGGGTAACCTTTATCTGCCCTTTACTTTCTCGTTGCTTGATAAAGAGAAAGACTTAGTCACTCTTAAAGTTCCAAGTTAGAGAATTAAGGGCAGTGGTCCTAGAAATGCATTAAATACTGCAAATGCCATATATATACCTTAGAATTGTCATATAAACAAAAACACCCACACGCAAAATAAATAAAATTTTCTCATACCTAATTTCACATGAATTGTTGGGCGACGCTCCCTTAATGTTTCTCTTTTTCCCCCCTCTATATTCTATAACATAATAAGCAAGTTCATCAATCATACATCATTTTAGCAATTGAGGTGCAGGCAAAGGATCGCATGGCCTCAGAGGTGTAATCACAACCCCCAACAAAAAAATAAAGAAAAACCTCCAAAGACTTGGAGACAATTGCTTTTTATTTATTTATTTTTTTGTTTGAAATTGCTTTGGACTTTAACCAATTAATGGTTGTAATACTAATTAGTTGTCAATTTTTATAACATTTAATTCTCTTTCAACTATAAATAAAGAGGACAGACAATATCGTTCCTCATAAATTAGGCTCCTAATCTCCTTTTACTTCAAAGTCGTCTTCGGAGGAAGTGTCTTTTGTTCCTCCTCCCTCTTTCTTCTTCTGTTATTTCCTTATAAACCTGTGTGGCTTCTTTCTTTTCTTTTCTTTTGGCTGTAAGTTTGTAATTTGTTTTTTTAAATGTTTGTGTTGAATAAATAGCTCTATTGGGGGAAAAAAGAAAGAAAGTAAAAGTATGATGATTATGGTCTTCATCTGAATTATTGATTGGAGCAAATTTATTACTGTTGAGCTACATAGCCCTATAAATGATCAACCCTTCATAAAGGGGTTGCCTTAGACGTGAGTCCACTGGAAATTAAAGCCACATCAAGAGGCACATGTGAAGAGAATAATGAGCGAGGTGTTTTAGGCCACAAATTTGAACTAATATGGACATTGCTAAAAATCCACAAAATATAGACTTCTGGCTTTTGAAAACAATGGCAAATAAATGTTCCATGGCAAAATTAATGAGTTTCCCGCGGTTTGGAATCGTAGTTCGACCCAACTATTTGAACCTAAACAACTATAATAATTAAAAATTCTATGAAACATATATATATATATATATATATATGTTGTAGATGTGGAGTCAAATCAAGTCAACACTCTAGCAAAAAGGAAGAAAAAAAGGAAAAACACAACGTTCGTGAGGCAGAGAGGCAGCGCCACGGCATTGGAACAAGAGCGCCTAGGTGCTGGTTGAAGGGTGCCTAGGCGCTGGGCATTCAGCGTCGTGGCGCTAAGTGAATAGTGCTGCGGCTCCGCAAGGGAGCGTCACAGTGCTCATTTCGAGCGCCGCGGCGCTGAGGTGTTGTGTTGCGCGATATTTTTTGAGTCAGAGTCGAACTCAAACGCCTTAAAAATAGGAAACTATTAGGGTTTCTCATTAGTTGCTATTTTTCTCTTTCTTTAGGTATAAATAGACATAAGGTGGTTAGGGTTGAGTGTGTGTGACATTGTGAGTGACATTATTTTGTGTGAAGCATAATTTTTGAGAGCTTCATCTTTGAGAGAGAAAAAATTTCCACAGAGTGCTAAGTAGAAGAGAGTTTTAGTAAGCACAATTTAAGAGTGTATGAGAAACTTCTCTTGTAATTTATAATCTCTTTCATTATAGTGGAATCTGTAACGAGCAGAAACATGACGTAGTTTCAATTTTGGATAAACCTGTATAAAATTTAGTGTTTTTCTTTTCTTCTTTTCTCCAATTTCTTTTCTGTAATTATTCATTCTTGCTATCCTTGAAATTAAGAGACACCTAATTCCCAACAATATATTCATGTCATCCTGCGGGAAATTTGGAGCAAATTTAAAGCCAGCATAATTAAGATCGTATTAAAAAAGGAAAATTTTCTACCAATAAAATTAGGTTGCTTATAGGATTCCTGAATAACGTTGTACATCCATAACCTTTTGTTGAAAGCGCCAATGCGAGTAGGCCATATCCAAGCAATATTATTATTTCATGTCATGCATTATTGGTATGTGTGTGAGTAGGGATTTGGAGCACAGGACTGGGGTTTTGATGTTTCTTAAGTACTTCCATGAAATTAAAGTGCTAATAAATTAACTGTCTTTGGCGTAGTACGGCCAAATCTTAGCTCTATTAATATATGGGGCAGTTTGTTTCACGTATTCAAATACCTATTCAAATTCAAATCTTTAAAATCCTTTAAATATGTTTTTTTTCCTCAAAATTCAAATCAAATAAATCATTTGAATTAAAGTTTTACTTCTCCTTGAACTCTTTGAATTCGGATATATTTGCTACAATAAAAGCTGAATTTTTCTCTCTTATATTTGAGCCACAAAAATCATCTTAGATATTTGATTGAAAAAATTCTTTTTTCATTACGTTCCTAATAAAGAGAAGAATAAATCAAGATTTATATTACATATTTTTTAGGATCACGAAATTAAAATTTTGTTAGATTTGTTAATAAATCAAAAACTTTTTTCGCTATCTATCCAAACACAAATTCTAAATGTATTTCTTATTCAAATTAACACTTTAAATGCACATCCAAACGTAATTCATATAGCAATTTAAATCATATAACTTAAATCGAAATAATTCAAATCAACACAATTTGAATCCATTTACAAAATAGACCTTATATATACACATTAATATTCAGACCCAAAATTATTGTGCTAGCTCCATCTATAGTCCTATACATGAAGGATGCCCATTTAATAAATGCTTTGGGTGTGTTCCAGATGCTCTATAGCTTGCGCCAGTTGTTTAAGATACACGCAAACTATATGACCCAACTCCCAACCTTTTTACCTAACTTCAAGAGAGACCATGAATTTAGGACACACACAAACATTATTGAAAACACCACCTCCTCTGCCACATATTCTTAAATTGTGAGCAATATGTTTGGAGCTTGAACTTTTTCTTCGATAATAATCATAAAATTGACTATGAATTTGTGTAATTTAACGTTGGTGACTATGTTTATCAAGTGTAAATTATTATCCTCTGTTTTGTCAAAAATCCTTGAAACTTTGAATATTTTGCACTTAACATAACTAACAAAAGCCTTTTCTTTTTTGTAAACTTTTGTAATTATTATGTGTTAGTTAAATTTAGAAAATCTTAGAGTCGCGACATTAACACTCATAATCAAGGGATTAATTCAATTAAGCCTGTCGTTTTAATAGCTTTTAGTAGGGTACTCTCTAAGAATTTGTTATAGGGTGTTGGGCTCAAGCTTATACAAGACGATCATGCGAGGTGATGATCACACGTCTTCTCACAATTTGTGCACACAGGCCCAAGAATGTGAGAAAGGCCATATCGATTATATAGTAGAAAATAAATTTGCATATTCAAGCTAAATGAAATGCAAAAGAACCTGTACAAGCAAAAACAATTCAATTGTATGGTTAACGAATCGTAAGCACAATATATTATGTATAACTATCATGAACTGTATAAATCGTAAGCACAATATTTTTGAAGCCTTCTAAAAATAGCTTCTCCAACATATATAAACACGTCTCAGACGCACAATCTACAAAAGACATTAGTGGAAAGCCAACTTAGAGCTCCTGTTATTGTTGATAAATTAACGCGGCTTACAGATTCCTACAATCATACATTGCAAATTCCCACGTGATAGTTGATGGATTGTGTGGTGTGCTTCTGCTTATGCTTACCTTCTCGTCACTGATCATGCTTTTATTTTTTTTAAGTGTCAAAATCCCGTTTAAGAAATGAATTTAAACCGAAAAATCTCGGTTTAAACTTATTTTTTTATCGTCTTTTTCCGCATGAAATTTAAACTATTATTGTACAAACTTAAACTTTTTTGGTTGAAGCCCATTTTCTATACAGCCTAACATACTTGTAATTGGGATGATGTTTGCTTTCCAAAAAATACTATGGTTTGAAGAGTAACAAAAATGACGAAGTCTAGGGTAAAGATAAGTGTAATTTTACACACACAATTCCATGCCATCCTGTTTTATTTATATTAAATCATTAGTGTAAGTGTGAAACATATTTTTTTATCAGTCTCATTCCATACATATGTCAACAAGAAGATCGGAAAATATACTTTCTTTCTACATCAAAAGTGAAAGAAAAAGACAGAAGAAAACGACGACTGCTAGTGAATACATTAAAAAAGACAACTGCATGCCTAAAAGTAAAAGTTAGGTGATAGAATTAATTTTAACTAAAATTTTTAATTGTTATAGTGTAAAATTTTTACATATTAAAATAATAAAAAAATAAGCTAAAATGTTAACTTTTACATGTTATAGTTTTTAATTTAAAAATTTCATGACCACTTTCCTAACACCCTGTAAGACTTGATCAGCTCAATTCATAGAGTATACTTCCTACAACATAAAATAAAAATCAAACAACAAAGTGGTCATCCATACAAGAACTTATGAACAATGTTGTCACACAACATGCAAACCAAAAAAAAAAAAAAACCATGCGATGGATATTACAACTGGTCCGACATCACTATCAATATAATATACTTTAAACCATGTGAAATTATATTTACATTAAAGTAGACCAAAAAAAAAAAAACAACATAGAGTTCTTTTTCTTTTTTTTTCTCATTCACCTTACCAAAAAATTCTTTGACAAACATTTATAAGATGTTTGAAAGAGTAATTTAAACCAATAGCTTAAACTATAACTAACGTAAAATTTTTACATATTATTGATAAAGACTATAATATAAAATTTTTATATGCTAATTTTAAAGTTAAACTAATAGTTTAAACTACTTTTTCAATCATCTTATATCTAAAAGCTAGTTTCAACACCAAACAAAAGAGAGGAGAAAGAATATATTATTGAGCTTTAAAAAAAAAAAGGAAAAAGACTAACAATAATAATAAAAAAGGGGATTAATGTGCATCATTATTGAACCAAAAACCAAACCAAAGACCTTCTCCAAAACCACCAACCGAGCCACTTCCTTTTCCAATCCCAAGCCATCCAACCCCCACCACCAACACTTCACCTATAACCACCTCATTAACTAAAAAGTAAAAATAAAAATAAAAAGGAAAAGAAAAATACGTACATGAGAAATTCATTTTTTCCGTTAATTAATTAATTAAACCAGTAAATAAAAATATTAGGATTAGAACTTCCTAAATTTATCGGCCTTAACAACCGGATTAGCCTTCGCGATCGCCTCCCTACCGACGCCCTTGTAATCAAACGTACAGCCGTGCTTCTCCGGGTACCGGTGGGTCTCACAGAAGGTGGTCCCGCACTTGCACACGAATCCCGTGAGACGGACCTTCCTGTTGCAGCTCCCGCACCTGTTCTTCGCCGCCGCCTTCGGACCTTCGCTTGTGCCGGCGGCGACATCCGACGGCGTCGTTTTATCGCCGTCGCTGTGGTTATGGATCTCCGGTTTCGGATTGAGAGACTTTTCCACGGCGGATTTGGCCGAGTTGGCTTGCTCTTCTCTGATCCGGACGTCTCTGAAGCACTTCGAGCAGAGGTTCATGGTCGCCGCGCTGCCGAAGAAGCCGCAGTTGTTGGCGCACGGCTTCGGCTCCGTCGGCTGGTACTCGTTCTGCTCCGAACTCATGGTGTTTGTTTCTCGTGATTTTTCGATTTTCTCGGAAAAACTAAAACTCCTGCCGTCAAATAAGATGATGATTACATTTTATATATTAGGCTCGCCGAAATTTATTAAAAAAAAGGTGTAAAGCCTATAATCTATGAAGTTCCAATAAAAGATTCAATTTTTTTTCTTTTTACTCTTACAAATTCTGAAAGAAAACAAAGAACCAAGCAAAAACAACAACAACATTAACTAATTATTTCATAATTTGAAAGGAGAAAACTTTTCACGTACGCAAAGTAATAGAGACATTTCCATACCTGAAATTAAATCAGACGGTGGCGGATATAAACTTGGCAGCAGAAATATAATTGAGAAGTTAGAACTAGTATTAGGAAAATAAATAGCAATTACGTGTGGATAATTGTATAAGGACTAGATTAGAACAAAGTGATAGTTTGTCAAAGAAGATGAGTAATTCTCACTGATAAGTAACGCAGTGGATGATAGTATTTTAATTTACCTCCGGGTTTTCTGGTATTTCCACGGCACCCCCTGTTTTTCTTTTTCCTTCTCTTCTGAGTTCTGACTTTTTTCTGTAGCTGTCGGACTTTAGCTAGGGTGCACGGAACATTCGGTGAGCCCCTCTATTTGTCGCTGTCCGATGACCGACTCGCTGTCATCATCACGTCATCCCCTTGCAATCCGACGGTCAGTTTGTGCAGTGTTTTGTTGTTGGCGACCGTGTGGAGTGGGACCCTATGATTCTTGGTGAAGGACGACTCTTTCTCTGCGCTTTTAATATTATCATTGTTAATATACATATTTTTTTTCTTTTCCATTTTGAAAACATTTCACTTCATTATTTTGGTTTACACTCTCGGTGAACACGACGCTTCCAGAGGCTCGCACGCCTGCGGCGAACCGGCCGGTTCACGACGAAACGAGTGGTTTGGTACTGGGAACTCATTGACCCGGTCTACGCGGGTAAGTGTTTCTTTTTTATCGTACGTCACCCACTAGGCCCGCTAAGTCCAACAGCTAGGAGTAGTGACGTGGCATTTTGTGCTTGATTGGGCCAGCATATGGAAAGTTAGGCCCATGTATCCAGAGACAAGACATTCAAAGGCACAGGGGGCCCTTTAGACCCGTACCAAAATTTTGGGTAAAAATACATTTTTTAAAATTATGTTTATTTATATCATATTTTAAAAATATTATATTATATTATCACTTATATTATATATTAAATTATGTCATAAATAAACATATATGACTTTTATTAATAGTAATTTTTTAAAAAATAGCATTTATAAAAAAGCCTTAAATTTAAGTGTTCAAATGTAACAAAATTTTTAGAATACCATGGGCATAGCAAAATATATATTTATATGTACACATATATATTATTAAATCAACAGCATAATTACTATTATTTAATCTAATTATATATTATAAGATGCGACGTCATTATGATAATTATTATGCATTTATCGATATTTTAAAATATTTTGAAATTTTGGCTAATTTTTTAAAGTAAAATTTCGCTAAAATTTCAATTCCACCCAAATAGTTTTACGATGTAGTGTAATTAATACTTGAGGGGCAGGTTTAGTAGGCCTAGCTTGATATGTCCTAAAACGGGCGTAAAAAGGTTAATTACACCGACATCATTTCTCTTAAACACTACTTATTTTCTTTTCCTTTTATACATATAACTTTTACCATTTAAATAACATAACTAACCCAAGAAGAAAAAAAAGAAAAGAAAAGAAAAAACCCTAACCATGTCCCCACATTTTCTTCTATCTCTCCCTTTTCTTTCATGATGTTACCCTATTATCATTGGCCTTACCTCAACACTGATGCCACCCGAAAAACTTTTTTTGTCCCGCTCGGGCTCCAACCCGTGTCTCTCATACGGGTGGGCCTAGAGCCCGCTCGGGACAAATATAATTGCTCGATGCCACCCACTATAGAAAGTTGAATGCCGTCCTCCTCGTCAATCTCAACATGGCGTCCTCATGC
This sequence comes from Artocarpus heterophyllus, assembly GCA_025403435.1. Lineage (NCBI taxonomy): Eukaryota > Viridiplantae > Streptophyta > Magnoliopsida > Rosales > Moraceae > Artocarpus > Artocarpus heterophyllus. The sequence continues at coordinate 33,600,069 of CM046343.1, forward strand.
CAATTGTCATCCCCGTTGCAGATCCAACGATGTCAATTTTCAGATAATCTTAACGCTCTTTCATATTGTTGTCAGCAAAGCAACGGCGTCCCAATGGTGAGATATGCAAACTGTGGCCACGACGAGTCTTTAGTCTCCTCCCAATTCAACCGCAAGAGTAGCTTTGGGCTTCAACTGCATCTCGTTCCTCCCTACGAATCTCTGAGCTTAAGCTTAGCAGCAACGTGTGGTACACATCGAAGGGAAGAGAGAAGAGAGGGAGAGGCCAGAATGAAACCTTAAGTTATTGCAAAAATTTTTGAAAAAGTTAGTAAATTGTAGTAAGTCTGGATTTATCAAGTCGACACTATGATCAAATTTGGGAAAACCCAAATCTTACTTTAGTAAATCACAAATTTACACCATCATCAAATGTGGTAAATCCAAGATTTATTCCATAAATTCCGAACCCCAAAATTAAATTGTTATTAATAAATTTAGAATTTACTGTATTTACTCACATAAAACCTTAAATTACATTTTAGAATTAAAATTACTATTCATTTAGAATTTTTGTAAATATGCTATTTACTTCTACAAAAACCTATTTGCTACAATTTTTTTTTTCTTTTTTGTGATCCAAAGAAACTAGGCCTCACCAGATCAATTGCATATGGAACCTGTACTTCGAAAGAGCAACGTTTTTGTTTGGTTTAGAATCTCACAAATGGCATTGGTACACTAACTTATGAAAAATGCTAGTCTTCACGAATTTTTATAACACGTTTTCAAGAATCATGTCAATGAAGAGGAAGAACAAGTGCAAGTCCGAGAGCACGTGGCACTTGTCAAATTGAAATTCATGAAGTGTAGAGGCGCTCAAAAGAGAGAGAAAAAAACATATATTTGTAGTGTTTTTATAGTATTTTTTAAAAAAAATAAAAATTTTTAGAAAATTGTGGTGAGAATTTTTTTTTTTTGAAATTTTTGCTTTAAAAGTTGTACAAAGATATTTTCAAAAACATTTGAAAATAATATCAAACTGGCCAATTTGTTGCTCCCCATGACAAATTCTCAAAGAAATATTGTGAATTGGTTTCTACAACGGATTCTATGAAATGTTTTATCTAACGCTTAATGAAATATTCTCAGTGGCAAACATTAGTGCCTGATCAATAAGCAAGTTCATAAGTGATCATGAGAGCTGCATTTTCATCAAGTGGCTGCACACAAAAAGCATTAAAATGGACTGCTCATGTGATCATGTCTTCTGAAGTGAATTCTTATGAACCATTACAATGCTCGTAATAATTATGCTGATCCCAAGAAATATCACAATCTCCACAAAAATGCAATAATCGCGTACAATCATTTTCCAGTTGAAAAACCCAATGAAACTAATTTTAATTTCTAGAAACTACTCTATAAAAAATTATAAATAGACAAGCTAAGCTTTTATTTACCCCCGTTTGATTTATTGGTTCAAATTGTGTTAGTTTAAACTTTTTTAATCTGAATATAAAAATTTAAATTGTGTAGTTTAAACAGTAATTCAAACTAGCGTTTGATGTGTAGTTAAAGTATTAATTTGAACAAAATGTCCAAATTAAATTTGTGTGTAGATAAGTATTAAAAACTCTAGTTTGAGGCATGAAAAATTATTTAAATTAAAGAATAAATACAAAATATGTGACAAAAAAGTTATTTAATTAAAAATAATATAAAATAATAGTGTTAAATTATAAAATATAAATCTATAGGAGTAAAATCACGGTTCAATATTGGTTCAAAATATTAAAATGAAGGGCAGGTTTAAATTTTAAAGTGGACAATTTAACTCAGTTTAAACTATCAATTTAGTTCAAACTAAATGTTTTATTAAAAACGGAATAGAACTAGACTAAATTAGTCAAACAAAGAGGTGATTGTTTGTTTGTTTCCATTATATCATAATGGAGAGCAGCAAAAATTTACATGTTGATGATGATGAAGGTGCAATCCAATATGAATATGCAATCAACTGCAGGTTTGTCCTATAACTAGGTGATGGATTAGATACGTAAATCACCTGGCCAATGAGTCTTGATGTCTGTGGGTCCGGACAGATTGGGAATATTTTATACATATACATGTGTGTATGTGTATATATATATATACACACACATATACATACACACAGATAAAGACGAAGACACCTATGGACGGCTAACCCCGAATTTTTTTCCCTTTTAATTTTGTATATAAGATTTTATAAAAGTTGTGTTTTGTTCTTTTTTTCGTTTAAAATTGTATTCCAACCCACTCCGTTTAAAAAAAAAAAAACCAACGCATTTTGTTCCTCTTAAAATTCTACTCCCCTGTTTTGAAAAATTTCTAAGGATCGAATTTTTCTGTTTGATTGCTAAAAACAAATTACAACGGTCCTAACACATATATACATCCAAGAAAAATAAGTAAGCTTCTGTTACAAAGGAAAAAAATCAAAGCTATAAATAAAAATTGATACAAAACCAAAAAATAGAAGTCAACAGCTAGTTGTCCCACGATTTCCTTCTCAGCAAATTGATGCAGTCCATATTTGGAAGATTTAGCAGCTGGCAAGATGCTTTCCAAACACAAAGATGATATCGAATATCCAATTTCTCAGGAGCCTTTCTCAAGCTGGAAACAAGATGACAGCTTGTAGATATTGGATATTAGATATGCCTCCCTCAAGCTGGCTTGTTGTAGTCTCCAAGGCCAATATTTGTAAGCAGCATATTGAACTGAACATGTCCAAGTCCCTTGGTGAAGACATTGGCCAGCTGGCTATAAGACAGTACAAATCCGAACTTGAGTAGCTTCTCCCCGTGCTTCTTTCCGGACGAAGTGGCAGTCTCATTCGATGTGTTTGGTTCGCTCATGAAATACTAAATTGGTTGCTATATGAATGGCCAATTTGTTGTCGGAAAATAGGCTAATCGACTTTGGGACCTCCACGAACATGTCCTTGAGAAGATATGTTAACTGAACAATCTTTGTTGTAGTCTTGGCCATGGCATGATACTCTGCTTCAGCGGAAGATAAAGAAATAGTTGGCTGCTTCTTAGGGTGCCAAGTTAGTGGTGCCTTGCCAAGAAATGTGGCAAAGCCGATGATGGATCTCCTTGTGGTGGGGTAGCTTGCCTAGTCTATGTCACAATAGACTTTAAGGACTAATTCATTATCTTTAGGGTAGAATATTCCCTTGTTAGAAGTGTTGTTGAGGTAACGGACAACCCGCTTAGCTGTCAAAACCCACCTTTTACTGGCTGTGATAAACATTTTTCTTACTTACGTATAGACAAAAACTTAGGAACTTTTTTTTTCAAATACAAATTTTAGCATCTTTTGAAATACAAATATATACATATATTTACATAAACAAACTTTCCTTTACAATCCTGTTTGCTAAACATTAAGTTTTCAAAATAACTTAAAATATATTACAGTGGAAACATACTGTGGCGGCATTCATACCCATTCTGCATACTACTCATCCCTCCGCCAGCTCATCAATGAAATTATTCTAACCTTCTTGTGAGAATACCTACAGTATGAAATATTTAGTGAGCTTACGCCCAGTAAGTCCTAATACAGCTCACATGCACATTCGTTAAAATGCATGACCCAGTTATGCTTTCTTATGAACATTTTTTATCATTATCATGTCTTATCTTTAACTAGGGCCCAAGTGTTCGTACCATTACGCACATAGGTCTACGTGACATCGAGACCGTACTATATCCTTAAACTCCTCTTGAGTTAGGAGTCGATATGAAACTCGTTTTAATTCTGGTGGTATATTTACTAGTCCAATTATTATGGTTATCATACCATGCATGAAGTTATAATCACATGTTATACACAAAACATAAATACTCTTGTACGGTATAGTGCACACAGGTACATACTTTATATACTCATAGGTATATTTTCATATACACACAAGTATACAACATAATATATACACAGGTATTTATTTTGTATACTCACAAGTACACACCAATATACTTATAGGTACTTATATTATAGCATACATACAGGTGTATATACCTGTGAGATGTGTACTTACTATTTCATACTGTAGGTGGGATGTGTACTTACTTGGTTTGGGTTTCCGTGCACTTTGACCTTAGTTCCTTCTTTCCTAGTCTTCTAGGGTCTTGTTTGCCAATGACAACACTGTTAGCCAACTTTTCACTACTTCCTCTATGTGTCATTACAAAATGATCGTTAATTAATAATTCGAGTTGCATAACTATATATAACTCTGAAAACCACTGGTTTTTTTATTCTTATCTTACTCTATCCTAGCATCTCTAACGCAAGACAGAAATCTTACTAATAATCCCTTTTTCCCATTTGGAATGTTTTGGAGTAATTCGAGTCACTCGGGGAAAAATGACGATTTTGCCCTCAGTGGACCTACTAAACTTCTCGAGCTCGACTTCGCTATTTTAAAAAAAATAGTCGCGTACTAATTTTAAAATAATACCCTAGTGGGTCGAATATCCTTATTTTACATCGATGCCCCATTTTAGTAAAACTTTACAATTTTGCCCCTTATCTAAAAATTTTGAACCAAAATTTTCCAGTTTTCACAAGGATCCTTTTTGCTCATAGTACCATACCCTAAATCCTTTTTAGAAAATGATGTTTTTTCCCTTTTAATTTTTTTTTTCCAAATTTAACAAATTTTTGTAAAATTAATATCTCACAAACGTTTGTGATTTTTGACGAACTGTTTGCGATGCTTAGTAGTTTCGTCGAGATCTACAACTTTTGTATTTTAATTTTTTCAAAATTCTCACTACATTGAGTTGTTTTTGGGCATTGTTTAATTCTATTGAGAAAAAACTTTTTCTTGCAATTTAGTCCTTGGGTCATTTTTGTAAAAATACATTTTTAAACAGCATCTCCACCCCTGTGAAGACAATTCCAACCTTTGTCTAAACCATTTTTATGCCCAATCATCATTTTTGCAAAACTAGCATTAAAATTACAAAAATAACATATTTTGCATAAACTAACATTTTGCACATTCAACCATTGACTTCCACAATACTAACATGCCATAAATCACATATCCATGGAATTTAATCAAAAATTTACTTAAATATCCACATGCTTTTTGAAATAACAAAAATCAAAACAAAAATCACATAAACTGTAAGTTTTTTAAAAAATAAAAACTTACCCAAAGGAAGTTTGCGTTTCTAGCCTTTTCAAGGGTTTCTTTGAAGCTTTTCCTAGGCATTTTCACATGAGAATTCCTTGAGTCAAATTCCCCTCTTAACCCAAGAAAATAAAACTAGGAGAATTTGAAAAAAAGTTAAGATTTTTATCTCAAACTTGATAAAATCCCTTGAACTTTGCTTCTTGAACTTAATTGGGGCCAATTTTACAAAGATGTGAAGTTGAAAATTTTTTGGGAAGGTGCTTCAATGGCTGCTGGTTTTGGGAAGGAAGAAAAATGAAAGATTTTTGGCTTATCTCACATTTATTTCATGCTTATCCCATTAAGGTGACTCACCAAGTAATCCATTGGTTTACTAAGGTGGCTTGGTGTGATTGGGCCACCTTTCATGCCATGGTGGCCCAATAAAATTTTAGTGGGTGTACACTTGGTGGGCTCCAAAAATTTACACTGTGTAATTTTTTACTACATAGTATTTTTCTAACATTGCCATAGTAAAATCAATGCAAAACATATTCTTAGATTGTATAAAATATTTTACTTGCCTTTGGTTTATTTTTGGAGGCCAAACATAACATTTTCTATATCTACGTTTTCATTTAACAGTATACTTATACCGCATCAGGCCCCCCTTTCACACTGGTTTAGGATTTTGGTGGACTCTATATCTTATTTATACCTTAATTACTCATCTATTTATATCCCAATTCTATAATTTATTGTGATATAAAATTCATTTTATGGATATTATTTACAAATTCTTGAGTATTTAAACTCATAAAATCTGTATTAAGAAAATAATATCCAACATTGCATCACGTTCACAATGGAATTTCCAATTAATACTGCTTATTTATGTATTATCATAATTTTACAATTAATGTAATTTTTTAAGAGTAAATTTATTAATTAAACCCAATTAAATATTAGATTCTATTAATGAATTTCCCTGGTCATTACAACCTACCCCTTTAGGAATTTTCATCCTCGAAAATCAAAACAATTCGGGGTAGATTTTTCTCATTTCATCCTCTCACTCCCAAGTTGCCTCCTCCACTTACTAGTTGCGCCATCAAACTTTGACAAGAGGTATCTTCTTGTTCCTTAATTCTTTTCTTCTCGAGCTAGAATTCGAACTGGTTTCTCTTCATAAGATAGATTCTCTTGTATGTCAATTTCCTCAGACTACAGAACATATGAAGGATCAGGTACATACTTTTTTAGCATGGATATATGAAACACATTGTGCGCCGATGTCATTTTAGGGGGTAAAGCCAACTTATAAGCCACACTACCTACTCTTTCCAGAATTTCAAACGGTCCAATATACCTTGGGCCGAGTTTTTCTCTCTTTCCAGACCTTATTATTCCTTTCATTGGCATTACCTTCAGGAAAACCAAATCCCCTACTTGGAACTCCAGGGGTCTTCGTTGTCGATTTGCATAACTCTTCTGGCGACTGAAAGCAGTTTCCATTCATTGACGGATTAGTTTCACGTCCTCCGTTGTCCTTTGCACAAAATCTGTAGTCGATAATGTCTTTTCTCTAGTTTCATAACAATGTAGTGGTGATCTACATCTTATCCTATACAGAGCTTCATATGGAGCCATTCCTATGGAGGTTTGATAGCTATTGTTATAAGCAAATTCGATCAATGGAAGCTTTTTATGTTGGAAAAAAGTGCGCAACGGAATTTTAAAAATTTTCGTCAGAGTATTTTCCAAAACACAAGTTTGACATGTTATATGTATAAATTAAACAGATCTTACTAACCTCAGTGTGTCGAAGAACCTCCGCGACCTATGTAGAGAAGTAACGTTCCAGAAGAGCCTCAACCAACTGGTCTTCTTTGCTATTCTCTATCCACAACCGGAGTGAGTGTGGGCTCACACGTACAGCTTTTCCACCGGTGACTCTCCTTCCAACCAACAGAGAGAACCCAAAGCTAGTGTTCGTGATTTGTGAACAAAAGCTCTCAGGGAGTTTTCAGATGCTCACTCGAAGAGTATCACTCTTAATCTCTCAAATTGATCTGAGTAAATCATTAGACTCACTCCCTTTTTATACCTATTGGTCCTAGGGTCAGTCCATATCAGATTAGGTCTCAAAAAATTGAAACAGAATCAAGTTCGTATCAATATCTGATAAGATCCGCATGAAAATGCGTAATCTTAACTGTCGTCGGTCGGCAGGCTGAACTTTCTGATAGACAGGCCGAACAGGCTAGTTGGGCAGGCCGAACACGTCATCCGGCAGGCCGAACTGTCGGGAAAAAATCTCCGCGAATCTTTTATTTTTCACCCGAGATTCTAAAGGATAAAGTCTCAGTTTTGATTCAAATAGCCCAATAGAAAAGATATCTGATCAAAACAAACTTTATCAAGATAATCTCTAAGAAAATAAATCAATTCACAATAATTCTACAAGTTTATCTTGTTTTAATTGTCCAAAATTAAAACAACCGATAAACAGACAAGAATTACCCGAACGCAATAATTCAACAAGTTCATATTGAACTAATTTTCTTACATAATTAATTCAACCGATAAACAGACATGAATTATTTGATTCTTATAAATTTTAAACCAATCTGATAAATCCGACATAAGTCACCAATTATTGGAAAAGCACGCCGTGTCGTTACAGGATTTTGTGAGCTAGCAAAGGGGACCAAAATGGACCTATAAAGTTCAAGCTCATGATAATTATGAAACCCAATATCCCATATATACATTTCACAATTATCAACTCCAACGCTACTCCACTAAAAGCTTGGAGCTGCACTCTCGAACTTTATAGAATTACGAAGCTCGTGTAGCTAAGTCTCCATGACATATCATAGTGTATCGCATCCCCACATGATCATCCATAATCGGCTTAAGGACAAATTCTGTCTTACCTTCCCGATTATTTTTATCTTACGTTCCATTGTCTCACCATTAGAAAACTTACCATCCAAAGATAGTATACCATTCGGTTACACCTATGTATCCAAATGGTTGAGCGCTCTCAGTTTTTCAATTACAGGACAACGCATATAAGAGGATATCATTACTCCTAAAGAGGTGCTATGGATTCCATATCTATGAATAACAAGTCTACGCTATCAAGAGTCATGCCTCCAACGTACCGGCATGCATGCCACTATAGAAATGTGGGAGTCACCATTGGTACATCAAAAGACACAAGTCGAGACAACGGGCCCATTATTCATCTCAGGATTAAGATACAATACAAATGATTGTCTAAAGTGAATCGATTTGTCAAGACAGAATTATTAATCCAAATCAATTCACTTTATGTCCCGATCCAACACATCGTCACCTTTGACAACGTGCCAATGTTTCTATTCATGGAGTCCAACTCCGATGGTCAAGACAAACCATCTCCCAAAAAGGGATATAGATAACATAACAATCTTTACATGAATAAAGCGCCCAACTTTATTCCCTCGATTGCGGATCATATGTTTTAGACCGTCACCCTAAGAATTGTGTCTTCCGCATAATCATCCCATCATATGCCCAATTCTTAGGGTTTAGACTGACGGTCTCAGACTACTGTTTGCTTATCATACTTTTAACAAATATGAACATAAAGAGGACAATATTTGGTATATATAAATGAATAAATTCTTTATTGATAAAAATGTCTCCAAAAACGTATTACATTTTTACTCCTTAGAGCATACATGTCTAACAATCTCCCACTTGCACTAAGTCAGTAAATACTGCAAATTTCACATCCCCATAGCTTCCACATGCCTCCTGAAGACTCTCCCAGTAAGTGTCTTCGTGAATGGATCAGCTAAATTTTCCTCTGACGTTATCTTGCACACTGTGACATGCCCGCTCTCAACGAAGTCCTTTATCACATGATACTTCCGATCAATATGCTTACTCTTCTTGTGAAATCTTGGTTCCTTAGCATTAGCTACCGCCGCACTGTTATCACAGTATAGTGATACCGCCTTATCTATACCAGGAACTACCTCAAGATCCCTAAGGAACTTGCGGAGCCACACTGCTTCTTTCGAAGCATCACTAGCCGCCACATACTCGGCCTCCATCGTTGAATCCGAAGTGCAATCTTGCTTCGCACTTCTCCAACTGATGTCACCGCCACCTAGAGTAAACACAAACCCCGAAGTCAATTTCCTAGAATCTAGGCAGGATTGAAAATCCGAATCAGTGTATCCTAGAGGAGTTAAATCCTCACCCGAATACACAAGCATATACCCTCGAGTCCTTCTCAGGTACTTGAAAATATGCTTTACCGCAACCCAATGGTTCGGTCCTGGATCCGCCTGAAATCGACTCACAATCCCGACCGCATAGCTAATATCCGGTCGAGTGCAAAGCATGGCATACATGAGACTACCCACTGCAGAAGCATAAGGTACCTTCTTCATATATTCTCTTTCTTCATAAGACTTTGGAGAGTCTTTCTTAGAAAGAGTAATTCCAGACCTAGATGGTTGCCCACCTTTCTTGGAATCCTGCATTGCAAACCTCCTGAGAATTTTATCTATGTAGCCGGCCTGTGACAAAGCTATCATTTTGTTCTTCCTATCCCGAAAGATCTGGATACCGAGAACAAAATTAGCCTCACCTAAGTCCTTCATGTCAAACTGCTTGGTCAACCATAATTTGACCGATGGCAATGCCCCAACGTCATTGCCAATTAGCAGAATGTCATCTACATAGAGTAATAGAAAAACCAGCTTCCCATTCTTAATGTGTTTGTAAACACATGGTTCATCCACATTTTGTGAGAACCCATAAGTCTTGATCACTTGATCAAATCTTATGTTCCAAGAACGAGAAGCCTGCTTAAGTCCATAAATTGACTTTAGCAGCTTACAAACCTTACCCTCTTGACCCGCGACCTTGAACCCATCTGGTTGTTCCATATAAATGGACTCATCAAGATAGCCATTCAGAAAAGCCGTCTTGACATCCATCTGCCAAATCTCGTAGTCGAGAGCGGCAGCTATGGACAAGAGAATCCGGATGGACTTAAGCATGGCTATAGGCGAAAAGGTTTCCTCATAATCGATTCCTTCCTTTTGCGTATAACCCTTAGCTACCAGTCTAGCCTTAAAGGTTTCGACCTTTCCATCCACTCCTCTTTTCCTCTTGTAGATCCACTTACATCCTATGGGTTTTACCCCTTTGGGAAGATCCACAAGCTCCCAGACCCGATTAGTCTCCATAGACTTCATCTCTATGTTCATTGCCTCTGTCCAGAGTCTTGAATCAACATCCTCCATGGCTTCTGCGTAAGTATAAGGATCCCTATCATGTTCATCCGGTTCAGCCAAAAAGACTTCCCCATTGAACATATACTTCTCAGGTTGACGCCCGATCCTCCCACTACGCCAAAGCCCCTGAGGTTGTTGTTCAGGTTTGTTTGGTTTTTCTACACTGATCGGAATGGTTTCATTCGGAACCTCCGGAGTAAACGGATCACCCCTCAACTCCTCAAGCACCACTTTACTTCAAGGTTTAAAGTCGTTCATGTAACTCTCCTCAAGGAAAGTTGCATTAGTTAAAACCACGACTTTATTTTCCTTTGGGTTATAAAAATAACCCCCTTTAGTCCCTTTTGGATATCCTACAAACACGCAAACTTCTGAACGTGCTTCCAACTTATTCAGATCCTTAAACAGGACATGAGCTGGACATCCCCATATGCGAATATGGTTTAAGGATGTCTTCCGTCTTGTCCACAACTCGTGAGGAGTTTTAGGGACCGATTTTGAAGGCACATTGTTCAAAAGATAACATGCGGTTTGTAGTGCATATCCCCAAAAGGATAAAGGCAATGATGAATAACTCATCATGGACCGAATCATGTCCAACAAAGTCCTATTCCTTCTCTCCGCTACGCCATTCTGCTGCGGAGTGCCAGGCGCAGTCAAATGGGATAAAATCCCATTCTCTAACAAGTGTCCTAAGAACTCTTCAGAAAGGTATTCCCCACCTTGATTAGATCGAAGTGCCTTTATGGGTTTACCCAATTGCTTTTCCACTTCAGCTCGAAACTCCTTGAACTTATCATAAGTTTTGCTTTTGTGGTGCATCAGGTACACATACCCATATCTTGAGTAATCGTCAATAAAAGTGACGAAGTTCTCATACCCTCCTTGTGCCCGGATGTTCATCGGTCCGCAAACATCACTATGCACAAGTTCTAGAACCCCTTCGGCCCTATTGCCCTTAGACCCGTATGGTCTTTTGGTCATTTTACCCTCTAAACAAGACTCACATTGAGGTATAGATTCCACCTTTAAGTGACTTAAAGGTCCATCCCTTACCAACCTTTGAATCCTATTCAGGTTAATATGGCCAAGGCGCAAATGCCAAAGATAAGTCTTATTAGAATGAGAAGTTTTAAGTCTTTTTGAGTCATTATCATTTATCTCAGCATTAAGCAATAGGTCCATCTTAGGTTTGATAAAATATAGATTATTTTGCATCCATCTAGAACAGATAAAAGATTTGTTTTTACGAATCATCACTTTTTCATTAAAAGATACCACGTAGGAGTCTTTAAATAAAAAAGATACAGAAATTAAATTCCTTTTAAATTTAGGAACATAAAAACAGTCTCGCAAAATTAAACTCCTATAATTATCAAAATAAAGATGGACATCTCCCACTGCTTCTGCTGAGACCAAGGATCCATCGCCTATCCGAAGCGTTAAGTCTTCACGAAGTAGACTTCTCGTTTCTTTGAATCCCTGCAGAGAAACACAAACATAATTAGTTGCACCAGAATCTATGACCCAGATGTCACTGGATTCCTCAACCAAACAAGTTTCTAAATATAGAAGATCACACCTACCTCCCTTGGAAAGGAAGTCCTTGCAATGCTTCTTTATATGCCCGACCTTACCACAAAAGAAGCACTTAAGCTTCTTTGGGTTCTTCTTCTTCTTCTTCTTGCTCTTGGTTGCAGCAGGAATAGAAGACTTGCCACTCTTGGCCCGTTGCTTCTTTCCATTCCCAGAGTTAGGATTGGAACCAGAAGCAGCTACCATATTGGCCTCTCCACCAGCAGGAGACTCCCTGATCAGCAGTTCAAACTCCTATAACTGTTTCATCAGTTCTGTTAAGGTCATATCCTGTCTATTGCTTAAATTAAAAGTAGCTCTAAATGGAATAAATTCCTTAGACAGAGTCTCAAAGACCATAGTCATCTGAGTTTCAGCATCGATGTCGGCTCCATTGGTTTGTGCCTCAGCGAGGTAACCCATGACCAACATCATGTGCTCCTTTACAGATGTCCCCGGTCTCTGTCTACAGTTTAAGAGTTTTCGAAGAGCCCCTTGCCGCTTTGTTATGGCTTGGCCTCCAAACATGTCCTCAAGATTATCCAAGATCTGCTTCGCAGTCTCATAATCCTGATGTTGAGCCTACAGCACATTGTTCATGCTAGCCATAACATAGCAGCGGGCCTGATCATTAGCATCTTTCCAGCGATCGTACACTTGGAATTGCTCATTACTTGAGTCTCCCGTAGGCTCGGGAGGACAATGAGTTGTCAGTACATATTTCAGTTTCTCAAAGGAAAGGACGATGTCCAGGTTTCGTTTCCAATCATTATAGTTCTCACCGGTTGATTGGTTTTTGTCAAGTATCGATGATAAAGCATTTTTAGAAATTTTCAATCTACAATAAAGAATCATATACCAAACATAAGCAAACATATATAATAATTTAGTAAGATAACACAATCATGTAAAATTATACAAATGTGTTTATGTGTCAAAACCTTGAAAATATCACAACCTTACAACGATAATTCCCAACTCAGAATTCAACAAGCTCCTAGGGGAGTCATGCCAAATTCAATTAGGAACACGGATCCCCTCCTGATTAATATATGCCATCTAGGACCCGTATGATCCAGCATATACTAATAATCGTTTCTTTGGCCATTAATTTTATTAACAGAGCTCCTAGGGGAGGTTAATAATAAAATTAACGTGAGTGTATAACCACCGTTTCAATATTTTATCCATGATTTATAATCACCACCTAGGGGTATGCAACCATAAATCATACTAAAATACCTTATCCTTTCAGAGATCCAATCTGGTACATGATAGAAATCCCTTCCTAGGGGTCAGGACCACCATGTTCTTCCTATGGACCAACGATGGAGGCCTTAGGTTCTCTCTTCGAAAACCTTCTCCCACTCAATCTTTTGAAGTCAAGGTTTTATTTTAAAATTATGCATGAACAATTTTAATATGAGCGGCACTCCCTATTCTATATGACATGTTATCAATATACATGGTAAATCATATTATAATGCAGACAAGCAAAGCAATCAAGCAAAGCTACAAGCATAATAATAATAACCGTAATATTATGGTTCCACCATAGAGAATAGAAAAATAAGATTACAAGAGAATAATCGAGACATTTATCGATTCTTCATCCTTGAATCCTCAAGCTGTATCCTTCTTCATGTAATATCCATCTTCAAGTCCTTTATCCCGTATGAATCGAACACTCCATATTTCCGGTCAAATCCAAATTTAGTGTTTCTCAGAATCGTCTCAAAAATAAAATTAAAACTGCATTGGAAAAATTATACCTTTCCTGGACACCTGGTAGCTCTCGGTCGGCAGTCCGATCTGGGTGATCGGTCTGCCGATCATGGTGGTTCGGCCTGCCGAACATGAAGGTTTGGCCTGCCGGCAGAGCACCAAAATTTTTGCCCCACTGTCGGCTTGCCGGACCGTACGTCCGGCCTGCCGATTTGTGACCTTCGGCCTGCCGAACTGTGAGGTCCGGCATGCCGACCGAGCAGAAGAAACCTTAATCCAAAAAATACAATTTTAATGCAATTCATCAATTTTATTTTCAACAATTCAAAAACATAAAATTAGAGACTCAGGAAATACCTGGATGCGCCATCATCAATCTTTAAGATCCGACTTCTCGTTCCGTCTTCTCCGAATAATTATTTAATTACAAAATTCTTACAAATTAAAAATTAAATAACAATTCCTAGACGGAGATGATAGTCCGCCATCTAATTACATGAAAAACCTAGATACACATTCTAACCTCTAAGGAACCATAACCGGTATTAATTAATTAATTAATAAATAATTAAACAACAATTTAATCAACTATAATTAATTAATAAATATTCACCACATAATCTATGACAACATTTATATATTATATAGAAACCTAGAGTGCCATCTCTCTATAAAATTCAATTCAAGCATAGGAGAGATTAAGATCACAAAATTTATGCATATAACATAATCACAAACTTGCAAATTTATGTAAAAACCTTGGCTCTGATACCAGTTGTTGGAAACAAAGTGCGCAACAGAATTTTAAAAATTTTCGTCAGAGTATTTTCCAAAACACAAGTTTGACATGTTATATGTATAAATTAAACAGATCTTACTAACCTCAGTGTGCCGAAGAACCTCCGCGACCTATGTAGAGAAGTAACGTTCTAGAAGAGCCTCAACCAACTGGTCTTCTTTGCTATTCTCTATCCACAACCGGAGTGAGTGTGGGCTCACACATACAGCTTTTTCACCGATGACTCTCCTTCCAACCAACAGAGAGAACCCAAAGCTAGTGTTCGTGATTTGTGAACAAAAGCTCTCAGGGAGTTTTCAGATGCTCACTCGAAGAGTATCACTCTTAATCTCTCAAATTGATCTGAGTAAATCATTAGACTCACTCCCTTTTTATAACTATTGGTCCTAGGGTCAGTCCATATCAGATTAGGTCTCAAAAAATCGAAACAGAATCAAGTTCGGATCAATATCTGATAAGATCCGCATGAAAACGCGTAATCTTAACTGTCGTCGGTCGGCAGGCCGAACTTTCTGATAGGCAGGCTGAACACGTCATCCGACAGGCCGAACTGCCGGGAAAAAATCTCCGCGAATCTTTTATTTTCCACTCGAGATTCTAAAGGATAAAGTCTCAGTTTTGATTCAAATAGCCCAATAGAAAATATATCTGATCAAAACAAACTTTATCAAGATAATCTCTAAGAAAATAAATCAATTCACAATAATTCTACAAGTTTATCTTGTTCTAATTGTCTAAAATTAAAACAACCGATAAACAGACAAGAATTACCCGAACGCAATAATTCAACAAGTTCATATTGAACTAATTTTCTAACATAATTAATTCAACCGATAACAGACATGAATTATTTGATTCTTATAAATTTTAAACCAATCTGATAAATCTGACATAAGTCACCAATTATTGGAAAAGCACACCGTGTCGTTACAGGATTTTGTGAGCTAGCAAAGGGGACCAAAATGGACCTATAAAGTTCAAGCTCATGATAATTATGAAACCCAATATCCTAGATATACATTTCACAATTATCAACTCCAACGCTACTCCACTAAAAGCTTGGAGCTGCACTCTCGAACTTTATAGAATTACGAAGCTCGTGTAGCTAAGTCTCCATGACATATCATAGTGTATCACATCCCCACATGATCATCCATAATCGGCTTAAGGACAAATTTTGTCTTACCTTCCCGATTATTTTTATCTTACGTTCCATTGTCTCACCATTAGAAAACTTACCATCCAAAGATAGTATACCATTCGGTTACACCTATGTATCCAAATGGTTGAGCGCTCCAATTTTTCAATTACAGGACAACGCATATAAGAGGATATCATCACTCCTAAAGAGGAGCTATGGATTCCATATCTATGAATAACAAGTCTACGCTATCAAGAGTCATGCCTCCAACGTACCGGCATGCATGCCACTATAGAAATGTGGGAGTCACCCATTGGTACATCAAAAGACACAAGTCGAGACAACGGGCCCATTATTCATCTCAGGATTAAGATACAATACAAATGATTGTCTAAAGTGAATCGATTTGCCAAGACAGAATTATTAATCCAAATCAATTCACTTTATGTCCCGATCCAACACATCGTCACCTTTGACAACATGCCAATGTTTCTATTCATGGAGTCCAACTCCGATGGTCAAGACAAACCATCTCCCAAAAAGGGATATAGACAACATAATAATCTTTACATGAATAAAGCGCCCAAATTTATCCCCTCGATTGCGGATCATATGTTTTAGACTGTCACCCTAAGAATTGTGTCTTCCACATAATCATCCCATCATATGCCCAATTCTTAGGGTTTAGACTGACAGTCTCAGACTACTGTTTGCTTATCATACATTCAACAAATATGAACGTAAAGATGACAATATTTGGTATATATAAATGAATAAATTCTTTATTGATAAAAATGTCTCCAAAAACGTATTACATTTTTACTCCTTAGAGCATACATGTCTAACATTTTATCCCATCCTCCTTTGAAATCTAACACACAGGCTCTCAACATATCCTCTAGAGTTTGAATGGTCATTTCAGACTGACCATTCGTTTGAGGGTGGAAAGCGATACAAAAGGTCAGCTTTGTTCCCATTGCTTGGTAAATTCTCCTCCAAAACTTAGAAGTGAACCGACCATCCCTATCAGAAATAATGGACTTTGGAATTCCGTGGTACCTAACTATATGGGCAACGTATAGTTTGGCTAATCACTCTACGGAGCTGGTAAGTTTAATGAGTAAAAAGTGTGTCGATTTGGTCAATCTGTCCACGATTACCCATATAGCACTGTGTCCCCCCGTAGTTTTGGGTAGCCCAGTCACCAGATTTATAGTTATCTGATCCCATTTCCATTCTAGAATTTCAATTTTCTATAATTTGCTTGCCGTTCGTTGATGTTCAGCCTTCACTTTTTGACACGTGAGACATTTGTTGATGAATCTCGCAATGTCATTCTTCATTTCATACCACCAATAGTGCTCTTTCATATCTTGGTACATTTTGGTAGCTTTTGGATGAGCAACATACGGTGCTTCATGAGCCTCCTCCAATATTTGCCTCTTTAAATCTTTATCGTTGGGAATGCATAATCTGCCTTTATAACGGAGAATGCCATCTTCCAAGATGCTAAATTCTGCTTCTTTGTTCTCAAGGACCTTATTCTTATATTTGAGCAACGATGGATCTGCTTCTTATCACTCCTTTAAATTCTCCAAGGTAGCTGGTCGAAATGATAGGTTGGCTAGTCCTCCTGTAATTATCTCTATTCCTGTTTTTATCAAGTCTTTCTGAAGAGGTTTGGGAATTAATTACACCATTGCAAGCGAAGACGTTGTTCTACGACTGAGTGCATCAGCTACTCAGTTAGCCTTTCTAGGGTGATATAAAATTTTGTAGTCATAGTCCTTAACTAGCTCAAGCCATCTTCGCTGTGTCATATTAAGCTCCTCCTGTGTGAAGATATACTTTAGACTCTAATGGTCAGTATAAATCTCACATTTAGCTCCATATAAATAGTGACGCCAAATCTTCAGTGCAAATACGACCGCTGCTAACTCTAAGTCATGTGTCGGATAGTTCCTTTCATGATCCTTTAGTTGCTGAGATGCATATGCAATCACTTTTCCATTTTGCATAAGTATGGCTCCCAATCCTGTTTTTGATGCATCGTTGTAGATCATGAAATTCCCTAGGTTCGGATCAGGTATGGTCAATACTGGTGTACTTGTGAGTCACCTTTTGAACTCTTGAAAACTATCTTCCCACTTCTTAGTCCATTCGTACTTTGCTACCTTTCATGTAAGAGCTGTAAGCGATGCTGCGAGTTTGAAGAATCTTTCTACAAAACATAGCTAATAGCCTGCTAGATCGAGGAAACTCCTAATCTCGGTAACACTCTTCAGTGTAGGCCACTTATTTACTGCTTCAACTTTGGAAGGATCAACAGATACTCCATCTTATGACACCACATGCCCTAGGAAATGAACTTTTTCCAACCAAAATTCATATTTTGAGAACTTGGCGTACAACTGATGTTTTCTCAACAACTATAGATCAATCCTCAGGTGTTTCTCATGTTCCTTCGACGTTCTTGAATAGATGAGGATGTCGTCAATGAAAACGATAACGAATTTATCGAGATAATCCTTAAAAATCTAGTTTATAAGATCAATAAAGGCTGTCGGGGCATTAGTCAATTCAAATGGCATAACACAGAATTCGTAATGTCCACACCATGTTTGAAACGCTGTCTTTGGCACATCCTCTTCCTTAACTTGATATCTAGAGCGCAGGTCAATTTTTGAGAATACCAACGCTCCTTTTAATTGATCAAATAGGTCGTCAATCCTTGGAAGTAGATACTTGTTTTTAATCGTGACCTTGTTCAGTTCCCGGTAATCAATGCACATCTGTAAGGTTCCCTCTTTCTTCTTAACGAATAGAACGGGCGCTCCCCATGGGAAATGACTCGGCTGAATAAACCTTTTGTCCAACAATTCTTGTAATTACACTTGAAGCTCCTTGAGTTCTCCTAGAGCCATACAATACGGTGCCTTCGAAATTGGAGCTGTACTTGGTGTCAATTCAATCTAGAACGAAATCTCCCGCTCTGGTGGTAAGCCCCGTAATTCATTCAGAAATACGTCAACGAATTCTTTTACTATGGGGACATTCTTTGGTCCTAACTGAGCTTCTTGATCTTTATTTACTAAATTCACCAGATGACCGGTGCATCCACTCTCCAACATCTTCTTTGCTTTTAACACTGAAATTAGTGCCTTTGGAGCCTTAAGAATCTTTCCTGAATACACAAACTTCTCACTTCTGGAAGGTCGAAATGTAACCTTGCGATGTCGGCAGTTAATCTTGGCAGTGTACTTTCCCAAGAAATCCATTCCCAAGATAACTTTATATTCTTGTATATCAATTATTGTTAAATCGATATACAATTCTCTTCCACAAATGATGATGGGTATGTGACATAACCAATAATCAAAACTTAATACCTCCCCAGAGGGAAATGTAGTTCTAAAAGTCTATTCTATCCTATCCCCTTCATTTCCTATCCGTTTAGCAAACTTAAGTGATGCAAATGAATGCGTTGCTCCAGAATCAAATAAAACATAGGCATCAGTATTGGCAACAGAAAACTGACATGTCACCACTGTTGAGGTTCCCACATCATCCTTTTTCTTTGTATAAGCATAAATCTGTCCACTGGGTTTCGAAGCTTCCAAGCGTCCCTAACTGATGCTAAGGCCTTCAATTTGCGCTTGGACTGCATGAAGTTAGGTTCCTTGGGGTTTTGCTGATTCTGATTATTCTGATTTTGGGGATTGGAAAAACAATTTCTGGCATAATGTCCTTCTTTGCCACAAATGAAACACTTATTTGTGCCAGCTTTACACTCTCCCGCATTGACCACAGAGTGGTTTGTTTTCCCTCCATCATTGATCCTCTTCTGGGGTTGTCCCTTTTGATTCTTTAGATTATTCACGCTCCATTTCCTTTTATTATCGGTATTGCGGTTACGTCCAGCTGGATGACTCTAGGACTGCCCTTGACTCGAAATGCTTCCTTGTCCTTTTGCTTGTAAAGTTTGACTCTGTTTGGCTAAAGCTTTTTCCTCCTTCTAAGCTTTAAAAATTCTTGCTCTTTCCTCCTTATCACGGGCAATTCTAAACTCAGCTCTAGTAGCCCGTTCAACACAATCCTCTACATCTTTAAGGGCTTGCCCTCCACTATCAACTACAAGGGCTATGTCAGTTTGGAACATCTACATTAGTCTTTTTATCTGCTCTCGATCAGTAGGTACCCACTCAGGGCTTGCCCTCCACTATCAACTACAAGGGCTATGTCGGTTTGGAACATCTACATTAGTCTTTTTATCTGCTCTCGATCAGTAGGTACCCACTCGGGACGAAGACGTGCTAATTGATTGAATCTCTTTACAGCGTCAACCACTGACATATTGCCTTGTCTAAAGTTGTTGAATTCTTCTTGATGGGCTACCATTGTTTCCACATTGAAATAAGCCCTTCCAAATTCTTCCATGAAATCTGGCCATGACATTTCATCTACATTCCTTCTACGTTCTACCGACTACGACCATCTCTTGGAATCTTTAGTGAGAGAAAATGAGGCACATAAAACTTTCTCACGGTCACTGAGCCCCATAAATTTCAGAACCCTTTCTATACCGGTAAGCCAATCATCAGCTTCTAGTGGGTCCATAGATCCATCAAATGCTGGGGCCTTCATCCATCAGAATCTTTTATAAAATTCAGTTGCAGATAATACTAGAGCAGTTGGAATAGCTGGTGTAGCTGGTTCTACTTGTTGAGGCGGTGGTACTAGGGGTGGAGAGTTCACGCGTGCCTATGGTACAGGATTCTGGTTCGATAATTGCTCTCTCAATTTTTGCATTTCTAACTCCTGAGCCCAAAGTTTCTATTGTAATTCCGTGATGATGGCCATCAGGTCCGCATTTGCAGGTCCTCTGGGTACATCAGCCATCGATAGTAAAGTTTGTTTATAGGTCTATCATACAAATTCGTTATTACGTCAGTATATATTATTAACTTAATAGTATTAATTTTTTTTTTCAAATAATATATTTCAACTTAATAGTAAAGTTTGTTTATAGGTCTATCACACATTTCATTTCATCAGCTTCTTTCTTTTTCTTTTACATTACATAAGTGACTAACATACACACTTACTTTCCTTTCTTACATAAACTTTTTATATTATTCTCGGGAGCAGTTATCTTTTCTAGTAACATATACCCTACCGTTGAGAAGGATACCCCTTACTGGGGGTACACTCGTATACAAGGGCAACAAAGCCAAAATTGTACTAATCACACATCTACGTACATCTTAATACATAAAAATCTTCATAGGTCCATTTCTTTCTAATCTAACTCTACACCAGACATATCGCTATTTTCGGGATCCTCCCCAAGTTCCTCCTCCTCCTCTTCTTCCCTAGAATTCGTAGACTTGTCGTCACTAGCAATAATAAGTTCAGGAGGTACTGGAACAAATTCAAGCTCATCATCATCATCATCATCACCATTATCATCTTTATCATCATCTTCCATTTCCACTGGGGGATCCTTTAAAGGCGCGACCACGTTTTGCTTAGCATGTAGTACTTCCATAATAAAATTATTGAGGGTGAGGAAATCTCTTGGGTACTGCATGTAATGCTGGACTACTTTAGAAAGGTCCCTCCATATAAGATCACAAATTTGTCACAGTAGTATTTCCGTCGGGATCAACGGTATCATGGTACGATAAAATCTTATGATATAATGGTCCATCGATTCCTCTACGTACCTACTCCATATTGGTTCTACATGCATATATAGCCAACGACACCAATCTGCCCATAACATCGAAAGCACTTGAACTTGCATATCATCAGCAAGTGGTAAAGGTGCAAATTCTACTAAAATTTATTCCCTAAAGCCTTGCCAATCCATACGTTGTTCATCGGGACCGATCCTAAGCCACCATGCAAGCGCTTCTCTCTGCAACCGTCCCGAAGCTAATAAAACCTAGAGGTGAGGTGTGACACCCGTTATTCTCCTAACGGGTATTGAGGTAATTAAATTAATTTTTAATGTATAAAAAAAAATTGCTTCATTTAAATTTATTTTATAATATTTATTTTTATCTATTTTTAAGTTTTCTAAAATTCTCCTATATTTATTTAGTATGATTACTAAAAAGCCTTAGAACTTCTAATAAATCTCAAAAATGTCATATTGGCATTATGTGTGTTAAAGTCTTTAGATGAGACATAAGGATATCTTTTCCAACTACTCTTGACCCTCATTTTCTTTATTTCCTCCGTGACATGCTTCAACATGTCTCCTCTATAATTGTTTCTATCACTTCTCTTCAAAGACTTCATCTTTTCTTCATTTCTCTTCCACGGTTCCCACACTCTTCTTCTTATTTCTTTGCTGAAGCAAAATACTTAGAGAACTTCTTTAAGGCAGCCATAAAAATCTGCCACCATCACCTCCATTTGAGCAAGAATTTCAGTCATACCGAAGTAAAGGAACCTGTTTTGAAGCCATTTCAAGCTTCCAACTGACCATAATCCGAGGTTAGAATCTTATGAACAAATTTAGTCTTTCATTTATAAATTTTCTTTTATACTAAAGGATTATTCAAATTTGCGTTCTTAAACCTAAGTATATGTTTGTTGCTATTTTGGAGCATATGTATGAAGTCTAAGTGTATATGCCCTAGACAGAAAATTTATATTGTTAAACTTTATAATACCTCTATGGGCAGTGGTTATTTCTTGAAATTCTAAGATTAAATTAAAATAAATTTTATGAATGTAGTTGTATGTTGTGCTTTAGTTTTAATTGTCCTTATGCACGCCTTAGGATCAATGGAGTATGGAGCTAACGTTAATTGATTCCAGGATTAAAAGATTGTTGATAAGCTTGAAAGGTAGGGATTCTATTACTCATCTTTTGTGAGGTTTTTATAGAATTAAAATTGATTGTTTTGCCGCAATATATATATCTATGTTGAACTAATATTATATGAGTATCACATATGAAACTATGACATGGACTCGTCTTGTATTGTACGGCGAGGAACATAATGAATTGACACATGTTATAAATTGAGAAGCATGGTTAGGAAAACTAACTCTATTAATAATGATTCAATATAGAGAAATTGTGAGACATGAAAAGGGCGACGGTTACGTCCTTGGGCATGAATACCCTAAAAGGTAAAGTAGGGGGAAGGCGATGACGCTTCCTTGGGTTGAAAGTCCCAGAACACACTGTACAGGAATCGACTTGGTGAGGACTCGGGGCTTGATGTCCCCTCACCGGAACACCCTTGGAATGTTTATAGGGTGATCAAGTGCGCCCATTTGGGTTTCGATGAGTTGAGTGATACTCAATTTAACATGGATACCTAGGAACAATGATGATTGGTAATATTTGTATAAATGTGTAATTATGACACTTGGTAACGATTAACTACGGTATCCATAAGATGTGATCATAATAAACCTCATAATCTGGAATATGATGTAACTTACTAACCATGCAGGTTTTAATGTGGTAATGATAAAAACCTAAATGTGAGTAATGGTTTTCTCTACTGAGCATAGTGTTGCTCATACCCTTATGTTTATATCTTTTCAGGACTCACTAAGTGTGAGGTGGCTACGAGAAATATAGTTGAGGAAGTGATGTAGCTATATTACATTGGGACTGCTTCAATTCTTGAGAATGTTCTTCATGATAATGTAAGCATCAATTGTTACTTTCTGTGACTGTATTACAATGTGTTGAGGGTTAAAATGATGATGACAACAGTTTATATTATTAAATTTAAGGTGCTACATTAAACTGTGGTTTATTTGTCGTTTATATTTTTATTTTTTTAGTTGAGAGTTTTCATTTAAGTCCCGGGCAAATTTTATTTTTAAGGTTTTACTTTTATTATTTATTTTTATTTTATCTCATTAAAAACTGTTAACCCCCACATAGGGGCGTTACAGAATTTTTGGTATCAGAGCCTAGGTTCGGTTAACCTAGGGAGTGTAGCACCACTTTAAAAAAATATATTTTTGAGATGGTTTTGAAACTGAATTTTCATTGTCATCATCAAAATGAACCTTCACATTGATTTATACAGTCTAGAAGGATGTAACATGGAAAGGCCATAGAATGAAAATATTAATAGTTATATGAGTACAATAATTATATAGAAGGAAAGTATTAATAGTTATGAGGGAATGATAATTATATGGAATGAGTTTATAAGTAGATTGCTTATGAGAGATTCGTATAATATTTGGATCTATAAGCATATCTAATTCGTATAAACGATGAGAAATTCGTATAGATAAAAGGATTTAAGAGCCTTTTGTCTCGTGAAAAACAATGAGAAATATAAGGCTTGATTTATTGATTTTAAAGTTTGGCATAGATATGCCAAATTTTTCGTAATTGATTCAAACCTAAGTAATGATTATGTGTGGATTCGATGGAGCACATCAGTGTCAATAACTTTTCTTGAAAGTTCTATTTATTTAAGGAATATGATATAAGTTGGGAATCATGGTATTGAATCTTGAGAGAGATAAATGTTAGACTTTTGGTCTGTTGAGACTGTGTAAAGTCTAGAATGCATGAATCTCAAAATTGGAATATTTCGTTACGTACATTGTATTTAAGTGTATCAGTGAATCTTTTGGTTACCTAAGATTTTGTTATATGAGGAAATTATATATTGTATGAGTAGAATTGTGGGGATTGTAGATGTTCTTAAGTAGTAACATCAAGTGTCTTTGCTCATTGATATGGTCTATGTTGAAAGACGTAAATCGTATTGATTTCAAGGTTAGTCACATTCTAAACCCTTGGTAGTAATGATGATGAATCCATTGATAGATGTTGAGTATTAGGAATAACATATGGGTGTATGTATTGTTCAATAAGGTTTTGATTAAAACAAAATTATTTGAGTTGCTGGAGGATTATGTTGTTATGAAATGATTTTAAATATCATTCAGGAAGATCCTTGTTGTCGTTAAATTAGATTTGTTGTTTATAGTCAACTTTATCTATAGTGGGCTTTGAATTGGGTTTAAGATTCATACGAATTGGTTTTCAATTTTATGTTTGTTATTTAACTCGTTCTAAATGTGTTAAGGCCGAAACAACCTGACCATTTTCAACTTAGAACATTTGGGCCTAGTTCAAATCTTAAATCAGTTTGATTCACACTGTCTCTCCCACGTGGTCTCTATACGTGTCATATACAGTGGTTTAATTATTGTTTACATATACGTTTACTGTGCGTAAGACCTTATTTCTCCGAGTTCACTTTTTCTCTCTTAATTTGTTATTTTTTTCTCTAAATCGCAAATCCTCTTCTTTTTCATTAAAAATTCTTCTTTTCCTCTAAAAGAAGAAGGAATTCTAGGATTCTGCAATTTACTATCTTAATTTTTCCTTTCTATTTACTCTTCTTTCATCTCATCATGGACCCAAAGTACCAACACATGAGAAAGTATTTCCCATCACTCTCCCAAAAGATTCTCAGAAAGAAATATAAGGCTAGAATTACTCGGTTGTGGATTCTTATGCGTTTTGGTATCCCTTGTGATGTGAGAATGTTGATAGAGGGGAAAATCCGTCCGAGTGACTTTAGTCAAGATGTCGGTTTACCAGGAACAGGTACCAGTCGTAGTGCAATGAAAAGAAGAGCTCGTGCCATCGTGGTCACTTGTAACAAATGTGGAAGACAAAATTGTAACGGTAAATGTACTTCACCTGGTTATATGTCTACGAATAGAGAGGATAAAATAAGGTTTTGTAGGGATGGACTTTCAAAGGAGAACTTGGATAGCATCCATCCTCCTCTCCACGGTCACCCTAGTGGATATGTTCAAGGAGCTATTTTTAAACTCTGGCCTAAATTTTATACAGAAAGACAACGCCTCAGGAATATGGTATTTCTAGATCCTGTTTGTCAAGCCATAAGAAAACTGGATGGGGAATAAGTCATCGCTCTATAAAGGTTATTTAGTCTTTACTTATTTGAAGCAGTTTTAGCTGATGTTCAACAGTATGTGTTTTTCTTTTACTCAGAATATTTGCTTTTGTGTTTGAAATAATTGTGATTATTAGATTGATACAGTAAGTGTTAATATCTTATTTAATTTATGATTTTCTTAAATATATATATAATAAAATATATATCTTATCAGACACGTTACATACGGTACAGTAATATGTTTGAATTTTGAAAAGCTTATCCAGATATTTCAAGATTTGTGTCTCAAATTTCAAAAGTTCTACAGTATTTGTCGTTTATATTAAATTTCTAGACTTGGTGTATATTTGTCAAAAAGTCTACAGTTGTGTCAAGAGGGTCTTTTGTCGAATTGTTCTCAATTGTCAAAAGTTATACAATTAGAGTCTAATCTTTTTCAAAAAGTGAATCAGATTTTCTGTAAACTATCAATCACCTTATCTTACTTTCTTATCCGCACAAGATTTTGTTTAAATCTTTGGATTACCTTTTCATTACCTACTCGTCTATCTCTTTAGCCCTTTTTGTAGATTTCTCATCTTTAAAATCTCATGTAGAACCCGAAGTCTAAGTGGAGCAGACATTAAGCAACCACTTCTATAAACCAAATATGTCTACCTCCCAGTCCACGAAGAAAATAAAGAATGTCTGTGTCTTTTGTGGTTCCAGCTTTGGAAAAGATAAAGCTTATTTAGAAGCTGCAAATCACTTAGGGCAAGTCCTAGCACGCAAAAAGATTAACATAATCTATGGGGGTGGTAGTATAAAAATGATGGTAAATATGGCACTAGCAGCTAGGTCTAGCGACGCTACTGATGTAAGAATTTGGCCTCATATTCCAGTTGAAGGAAACCTTTGTAAGGAAGCCATAGGTAAGGGAGAAGGAGTCAGGAGTATCCCTAAAAATTTTAAAGACATAATCTATAATTCTGATGCTTTTATAGCATTACCTGGTGGTCTAGGTACTCTTGAGGAAATATTTATAGTTGCTTGTGGGCAATTGTTGGGCTTTTATTCCAAACCTTTGGGACTGTTGAACGTAAAGGGTTTTTATGACGGTCTTTTGAAATTTCTAGATTACGCTGTGGAAGAAAACATCACTACAGAATCGGAGAGACAAATCTTTGTCACTGCTCCAACAGCTGAGGAATTGATAGATAAAATGCAAATCATACATCCAGAATCCGACACTGCAACATCCAAGCTTGAATGGGAAAGGGAAAGCCGGGAGCGGCCAATTGATTTGAATCTCCATCTGTAATCTTTTTGTTTTATCTTTGGCATGTAGGCATGTGTGTCCGTATTTCGTGTGTTACGAATAACCGTTTGCCTTGTATTATGTGTTTCTTGTGGTACGTCGTTGTTAAATCTTTTAGATTCATTGAGCCTAATGCCGGGATGGCTGGATACGGAGTACTTGATGCTCTCGAAACGCATCCTTCTTAAGGTCCGATCTTTTGTTTATCGATGTTTTTGTATCCTCTAAGCATGCATGATATGGATAGCTGGTATACGGAGTGCCTTGTACTCTCGAAACGTATCCGTATTATGTTTGTAATGTGTAATATTCTGTTAATATTATGTGGAAGTACCAGAGTCAGTTATGGGGATATTCCATATGAAATATGAGTATATTATTTGGGTTGAATGTTTGTGTCATGAGGATAGCTGTTTAATGAAAAATATGTCGGGTATGTTTGCAACCAGAGATTCCGTTTAATATCTCTATGAGTAAGTTTAATGTATAGTTTTGAATAAAAGTGTTTGTGATATATGTTTTATGATTATGTTTTAGTTTATTAGTTGAGGTATGAAATCAAATATATTTGACTTTTCCTTACTTAAAAAGGGAAAGGAACCTAAAGATGAAGTATATAAAATTTCTCTGGCAATCTCCTTAAATGTGATTGTAAATCACAGTCCATGGACAATGAAGGACCGGAATCATGATATGGTCAATATGTATGCCTGATCAGATTCTTAGACTATTATACGGTGTTATAAGTTGAAACTTGTCAGAAATACTCTTATTGAGGGATTTAGGAGTAAGATTTATTATGCAAGTAAATAAGTGAAAATACGATAACTTAACTTTGGAAGATAAAACACATTAACGGTTTAGACTCGGAATTGGAATCATAATGGAATCAAAATTTTTACTAGTATTGCTAGAATTGAAATTTCGAGGACGAAATTTCTTTAAGGGGGGTAGAGCTGTGACACCCGTTATTCTCCTAACGGGTATTGAGGTAATTAAATTAATTTTTAATGTATAAAAAAAAAATTGCTTCATTTAAATTTATTTTATAATATTTATTTTTATCTATTTTTAAGTTTTCTAAAATTCTCCTATATTTATTTAGTATGATTACTAAAAAGCCTTAGAACTTCTAATAAATCTCAAAAATGTCATATTGGCATTATGTGTGTTAAAGTCTTTAGATGAGACATAAGGATATCTTTTCCAACTACTCTTGACCCTCATTTTCTTTATTTCCTCCGTGACATGCTTCAACATGTCTCCTCTATAATTGTTTCTATCACTTCTCTTCAAAGACTTCATCTTTTCTTCATTTCTCTTCCACGGTTCCCACACTCTTCTTCTTATTTCTTTGCTGAAGCAAAATACTTAGAGAACTTCTTTAAGGCAGCCATAAAAATCTGCCACCATCACCTCCATTTGAGCAAGAATTTCAGTCATACCGAAGTAAAGGAACCTGTTTTGAAGCCATTTCAAGCTTCCAACTAACCATAATCCGAGGTTAGAATCTTATGAACAAATTTAGTCTTTCATTTATAAATTTTCTTTTATACTAAAGGATTATTCAAATTTGCGTTCTTAAACCTAAGTATATGTTTGTTGCTATTTTGGAGCATATGTATGAAGTCTAAGTGTATATGCCCTAGACAGAAAATTTATATTGTTAAACTTTATAATACCTCTATGGGCAGTGGTTATTTCTTGAAATTCTAAGATTAAATTAAAATAAATTTTATGAATGTAGTTGTATGTTGTGCTTTAGTTTTAATTGTCCTTATGCACGCCTTAGGATCAATGGAGTATGGAGCTAACGTTAATTGATTCCAGGATTAAAAGATTGTTGATAAGCTTGAAAGGTAGGGATTCTATTACTCATCTTTTGTGAGGTTTTTATAGAATTAAAATTGATTGTTTTGCCGCAATATATATATCTATGTTGAACTAATATTATATGAGTATCACATATGAAACTATGACATGGACTCGTCTTGTATTGTACGGCGAGGAACATAATGAATTGACACATGTTATAAATTGAGAAGCATGGTTAGGAAAACTAACTCTATTAATAATGATTCAATATAGAGAAATTGTGAGACATGAAAAGGGCGACGGTTACGTCCTTGGGCATGAATACCCTAAAAGGTAAAGTAGGGGGAAGGCGATGACGCTTCCTTGGGTTGAAAGTCCCAGAACACACTGTACAGGAATCGACTTGGTGAGGACTCGGGGCTTGATGTCCCCTCACCGGAACACCCTTGGAATGTTTATAGGGTGATCAAGTGCGCCCATTTGGGTTTCGATGAGTTGAGTGATACTCAATTTAACATGGATACCTAGGAACAATGATGATTGGTAATATTTGTATAAATGTGTAATTATGACACTTGGTAACGATTAACTACGGTATCCATAAGATGTGATCATAATAAACCTCATAATCTGGAATATGATGTAACTTACTAACCATGCAGGTTTTAATGTGGTAATGATAAAAACCTAAATGTGAGTAATGGTTTTCTCTACTGAGCATAGTGTTGCTCATACCCTTATGTTTATATCTTTTCAGGACTCACTAAGTGTGAGGTGGCTACGAGAAATATAGTTGAGGAAGTGATGTAGCTATATTACATTGGGACTGCTTCAATTCTTGAGAATGTTCTTCATGATAATGTAAGCATCAATTGTTACTTTCTGTGACTGTATTACAATGTGTTGAGGGTTAAAATGATGATGACAACAGTTTATATTATTAAATTTAAGGTGCTACATTAAACTGTGGTTTATTTGTCGTTTATATTTTTATTTTTTTAGTTGAGAGTTTTCATTTAAGTCCCGGGCAAATTTTATTTTTAAGGTTTTACTTTTATTATTTATTTTTATTTTATCTCATTAAAAACTGTTAACCCCCACATAGGGGCGTTACAGAATTTTTGGTATCAGAGCCTAGGTTCGGTTAACCTCTTTTTACGGGCTATGATAAACCTCTTTTTTACTTACGTATAGACAAAAACTTCTTTCACATACAGATTTTAGCATATTTTGAAATACAAATATATACATATATTTACATAAACAAACTTTCTTTTACAATACTGTTTGTTAAACATTACGTTTCTAAAATAACTTAAAATATATTACAGTGAAAACATACTGTGGCGGCATCCATACCCATTCTACACACTACTCATCCCTCCGCCAACTCATCAATGAAATTATTCTGACCTTCTTGTGGGAAGACCTACAGCATGAAATACTTAATGAGCTTACATCCAGTAAGTCCCAATACAGTCCACATGCACATTCACTAAAATGCATAACCTAGTTATGCTTTCTTATAAACATTCTTTATCATTATCATGTCTTATCTTTAACTAGGGCCCAAGTGTTCATACCATTGCATACATAGGTCTATGTGACACCGAGACCATACTATATCCTTAAACTCCTCTTGAGTCAAGAGTCAGTACGACACTCTTTTTAATTCCGGTGGTATATTTACTAGTCCAATTATTATGGTTATCATACTATGCATGAAATTATAATCACATGTTATACACAAAACATAAACACTCTTATACGGTATAATACACACAAGTACATACTTTATATACTTACAGGTATATTTTAATATACACATAAGTATACAACATAATATATACATAGATATTTATTTTGTATACTCACAGGTACACACCAATATACTTATAGGTACTCATATTATAGCATGTACACAGGTATACATCTTGATATACACACAGGTATACATATACATATTTCACATTCTATACCTATAATTCAACACTGTAGGTGGGATGAGTACTTACTTGATTTGAGTTTCGATGCACTTTGACCTCAGTTCATTCTTTCCTAGTCTTCTAGGATCCTGTTTGGTCAATTACAACACTATTGGCCAACTTTTCAGTACTTCCTCTATGTATCATTACAAAATGATCGTTAATTAATAATTCGAGTTGCATAACTATATACAACTCCAAAAATTACTGGTTTTCTTATTTTTATCTTACTCTACCTTAGCATCTCTAAAGTAAGATGAAAATCTTACTAATAATCCCTTTTTCCCATTTGGAACGTTTCGGAGTAATTCGAGTCACTCGGGGGAAAAAATGACAATTTTGCCCTCGGTGGGCCTACTAAACTTCCTGAGCTCGACTTCATTACTTTAACAAAAATAGTCGCATACTAATTTTAAAATAATACCCTAGTAGGTCGAATCTCTTTATTTTACATCGATGCCCCATGAACCAAAATTTTCCATTTTTCACAAGGATCATTTTTGTTCAAAGTACTATACCCTAAATCTTTTGAAAAATGACATTTTTGCCCTTTTAAATTTTTTCCAAATTTAACAAATTTTTGTAAAATTAATATGTCACAAATGGTCGTGATTTTCAACGAACTGTTCGCGATGCATAATAGTTTCGTCGAGATCTACAACTTTTATGTTTTAACTTCTTCAAAATTCTCACTGCACAAGGGTGTTTTTGGGCATTTTTTAACTCTGCCAAGAAAAAGTTTTTTCTTGCAATTTAGTCCTTGGGTCATTTTTGTAAAAATACATTTTTAAACAGCATCTCCACCCCTGTGAAGGCAGTTCCAACCTTTGTCTAAACCATTTTCATGCCCAATCATCATTTTTGCAAAACTAACATTAAAATTACAAAAATAACATATTTTGCATAAACTAACATTTTGCACATTCAACCACTGACTTCCACAATACCAACATGCCATAAATCACATATCCATGGAATTTAATCATAAATTTGCTTAAATATCCACATGCTTTTTGAAATAACAAAAATCAAAACAAAAATCACATAAACTTTAAGTTTTTTAAAAAATAAAAACTTACCCAAAGGAAGTTTGCGTTTCTAGCCTTTCCAATTCTTTGAAGCTTTTCCTAGGCATTTTCACATGAGAATTCCTTGAGTCAAATTCCCCTCTTAACCCAAGAAAAGAAAACTAGGAGAATTTGAAAAAAAGTTTAGATTTTTACCTCAAACTTGGTAAAATCCTTTGAACTTTGCTTCTTGAACTTAATTAGGGCCAATTTGCAAAGATGTGAAGTTGAAAATTTTTTGGGAAGGTGCTTCAATGGCTGTTGGTTTTGGGAAGGAAGAAAAATGAAAGATTTTTGGCTTATCTCACATGTATTTCATGCTTATCCCATTAAGGTAACTCACCAAGTAATCCATTGGTTTACTAAGGTGGCTTGGTGTGATTGGGCCACCTTTCATGGCATGGTGGCCCAATGAAATTTTAGTGGGTGTCCACTTGGTGGGCCCTAAAAATTTACACTATGTAATTTTTCACCACACAGTATTTTTCTTTCACTACAGTAGTAAAATTAGTGCAAAACATATTCTTAGACTGTATAAAATATTTTACTTGCCTTTGGTTTATTTTTGGAGGTCAAACATAACATTTCCTATATCTGCGTTTTCATTTAGCAGTATACTTATATTGCATCAGGCCCCCTTTCACACTGGTTTGGGGTCTTGGTGGACTCTATATCTTATTTATACCTTAATTACTCATTCATTTATATGACAATTCTACAATTTATTGTGATATAAAATTCATTTTATAGATATTATTTATAAATTCTTGAATATTTGAACTCATAAAATCTGTATTAACAATATCCAACATTGCATCACGTTCGTAGTGGAATTTTCAATTAATACTGCTTATTTATACATTATCATAATTTTACAATTAATATAAAATTTTAAGGGTAAATTCATTAATTAAACCCAATTAAATATTAGATTCTATTAATGAATTTCCTTGGCCATTACATTAACAATCTCCATGTGCGGCACTTTTGGACTTTTAAGAAACTGGCTGAGTAGGTGGACTGTATAAGACAAGTCTAGCCTTGTCAATGCCAAGTAAAGTAATCTCCCTATCAATCTCCTATATTCTCCAATGTCGCGTAGGAGGTCACCATCATTGGTTGAAAGAGCGTGATGTTGAGGAATTGGTGTCTTGACTCTTTTAGAGTTCTTAAGGCATATGCCTCATCAACTATGTCTCGCATGTATTTATGTTGGTAAAGAGAAATCCAGTCCCTTGTCCTCTTGACCTCAAGTCTAAGAAAATAGTGGAGTTATCCTAAATCCTTGATTTGAAAACAACTTTGCAAATATTGTTTAAATTTCTCACATCTATTATTATCATTTCCAATGAGAATTAGATCATCAAAACAATCATTTTGACACCATCTTTATTGAATGTAAATAAGGAATTGTCAGAGTCGTTTTGTTTAAAGCCATAGTTGAACAACACATCAGAAAGCTTACCAAACTATTGTCTGGATGCTTGTTTCAAGTCATAGAATGACTTGTATAATCTACACACCAATTTTGAGTTAGAAGTGGGTAGTCCTTGTGGGATCTTTATGAAGACTTCCTCATCTAAATCTCCATTGAGAAACACGTTGTTCACATTTAGCTGATACAATTTCCACTTTCTTATGGTTGCTATGGCGATGAGACATGACGATGGAAAACTTTGCTATTGGTGCAAAAGTTTCGTTGTAATCAAGTCCCTTGACTTGACTGTACTCCTTGGCTATGAGCCCAAGCTTTGTACCTTTTAATTGTCCCATTTGGCTTGTGCTTGACCTTGTATACCCACTTGGATCCTACTGCCTTCTTCCTCTTTGGCAACTCTGTGAGACTCCATGTCTTGTTTTGGGATAAGACATGCAGTTCATTACTCATGGCCTCCCTCCATTTCAGATTTTTATATGCTTTCTCAAAGGAGTTTGGCTCAACGTCAACATTCATGGCTGCTGCATCATGAGCAAAATTTGGTGTAATAAGGTGGTCATAAGTGGATAAGGTTGAGTAAGTGCCTTCGATAAGTGGCTGGCCATGGACCCTTGGAATGGTTTGCTGTAGGGGTAATATTATTGCTTGAACAAGTCAGCACCTAATGTTCAAGATTCTTTGACAAGTGCCTCTCTTGTGACGGCCTTGTTGGAGGGTTGTTGCTTGTTGCCTCTTGTGTAACCTGATCATTGGTTATCATACTTTCATTCTCTGCTTCTTCAGGATCTTCCTCATCACTTGAGTCATCAAATGCCCGAGTATGTTGTTGTGACTTTGCTACTGCTTCTTACTCAACATTTTTCTTTTCTTGGTCTTGGAAAGGAAATAAGTCCTTGTAAAAAATATCCTGAGACAAATATTTCTAAGGATTGAATTTTTCTGTTTGATTGCTAAAAATGAATTACAATGGTCTTTACATATATATACATCCAAGAAGAACAAGTAAGCTTCTGTTATAAAGGAAAAAAAATCAAAGCTATAAATACAAATTGATACAAAACCAAAAAAAGGGAAGACAACAGCTAGTTATCCCATGATTTCCTTCTCAGCAAATTGATACAATCCATATTTGGAAGATTTGGCAGTTGGCAAGATACTTTTCAAACATAGAGATGATATCGAATATCTAATTTCTTAAGATGATTGATTCATTAGTTCGAATTGTGTTGTTTGAATTTTTTTTTTTAGTTTGAACACAAAATCCAAATTATGTGGTTTAAACAGTGATCCTAACTAGCGTTTGGAAGTGTAGTTAAAGTATTAATTTAAATAGGATATCCAATTTGAATTTGTATTTAGATAAGTATTGAAAACTCTAGTTTGAAATATGAAAAATTATTTAATTGAAGAATAAATATGATATAAGTAAAAAGAAGTTATTTAATAAAAAATGATATGAAATAATAGTGTTAAATTATATATATAAATATATAGGAATGAAACCATTATTCAATTTTGGTTCGAAATGTTGAAATGAAAGGGGGTTTGAACTCTACGTTGGACAGTTTCAGTTTGAACTATCAGTTTAGTTCAAATTAAATGTTTTACCAAACATCAATTTAAACTGTAATGGTTGTTCGAACTGAGTCGAACTGGACTAAACCAGTCAAACAAACAAGATGTAAATCTTTTTATTATTTGTCCCATCTAATTATTCAGTCACGTTTTGTCATTTTAATTAAATTTTTTAGCTCCATCTTTTATCCATATAAATATACGACACTCATTTTAAAAAGTATATATATGTATAAATGATTTCAAAAAGTATATAAGTATAAATAGTACTATGTTATGCTGCATCGCCATAATAGTACTTATGTGCATGTGAACTACGTCAAATGGTGTATAATTTGGCTGAGCATCTCAGGCAGGGAGCGTCAGTAACACTTGAGTAGGCGGAGAAAAATTATACAAAAAGGAATTATATACATGACATTTCTTTCATTTCTTGGTTGACCTATTTGTATATATTCATATCCCTTATCGTTCTCTTGTAAAAGGAGAAATAAGTAGGCTTTAAGTGCTTCTAGTCCTATTCCTCAGCCATTCAAGAGAAAATGATTAGATCACCTCCAACATGGTGCACATACACACACACGTATATATGTATGTATCTATAAATGATAATATGCATGTTGAACATATAAATATATATATATATATATATTTATTTTTTTTTCAATATGAAAACATGTAATATATTTTTGTACACATATTAAATATGACTTGGGCTGTCAAATTCTAAGTTATTAGTTAATATTTCGTAAACAAAAATACTAGTTTGAGAATATAGTTCTAATTGAAAAAGTTAATTCGAATTAGTTTTGATATAGTGTTTTCTTTTATATAATTTTAATTGTTAGGATATGTTATATTCGAATTGTATTTTCAAACTGGCTATAAGTATACCTTTTCTTTTCTGTAATGATCTTTAATCTCTTTTTAAAGCTAGAGAACACTCCATAAAGATAGACTATTATGTCTCAAAAATAAAAAAGCTGGGAAACACTCACTGTGAGTCAGTGACCTATATTTAGAGGCCTCATCAATATTAGTGTTGACGAAGAGATTGTACATTTATATATGTCATGATGAGCACAAATAGTGATAATCTTATTGTGGCCAGTGGTGAAAGGGAGATACACACACACATATATAGATCATTATATAAAAGGACAACGGGTTCCCAAAATATTCCTAGCCCTCAATGTATCAACATTTGACTCTTTTATGTATGTGTTCAAAGAGGTATAATGAGAGAGGAAGACGTGAATAAGGAGGGGTATAGGTTGGATGTGTAATGGGACATATAGAGCTAAAAGATGGCAAAGAAAGAGAGAAATTTGTGTACTGTGGTCGTCGTTG
Organism: Artocarpus heterophyllus; assembly: GCA_025403435.1. NCBI lineage: Eukaryota > Viridiplantae > Streptophyta > Magnoliopsida > Rosales > Moraceae > Artocarpus > Artocarpus heterophyllus. The sequence continues at coordinate 33,636,232 of CM046343.1, forward strand.
TAGAGGGGCCGCAAAATTATGGAGGCACCAATAAGCCAATTGTGATAAGCCTACCAAGGCCATCAAATATAATGCCGACCGTGAGTGTCCAATATATATATATATATATATATGGTTACCATTGATGTTATTGCATGTTTAATGATTTTGCCAAGAAGAGCTAGCTATACCCAATTCAAGCTAAAGCTTTGACATGAATGTCTTAGTCCCCTTTTAATTCGATCGATATTTTAGTCCACTTTTTATTCGATCGATATTTTGGGTCATGAATGATTCTCTTGTGGGGTGCTCTTTTCTTTTCTATTTCCTTGAAAAAAATTAGGGAAAATGGTTATTAGTTTATCTGCCTGTTCATAATACTATAATTCTATTTATTTTTTTAAATTAATTATTTATAGTATTGGTTTTGTCTTTTTGTATGTTTTGATATCGACAAGTTTTATACTCTTGTTTGTTAATTATTATAGGATTTTTTTTGTTTGATTTCATCAAATATTTCTATTCTTTATCAAGTCTTTTAAAATTTTAAATTTATTTCATTATCATAGACTTGCAATCTTTATAGAACTGAAATTAGGAGTAGTAGTGTCATTATACATATAGTTATTACTAGCTCTACAGTAAAATTAAATTGCAGACGTTTTTTACTTTTTTTTTAATTGAACACTACATTTAGGCAAACATATCATTGACTAAATTCTATAAATAAAATCGAGAAAGTCTGAGTGTTAAAAAAATCACATATTTATTTTTTTTACCATTTTAAAAAATCTCATTCACTCAATGCTTCATTTACCAAAAATACTAGATTGTGTAGACAAATATATACCTCAAAGTTTTTTCTTTCTTTCTTGTAAAATATGATTTTTCCTCTGCCTCTTCTTCTAGCTTCTCTATTTCCAAAGGCACCCCTCATATTTGGCGATGGATGGACTTGGGAATGAAGCGCAACACTGTAATTTTTAAAAAATGTGGGCCAAAACTGAAATTTTCAAAAATGACCAGAGTGTTGTAAAATTAAATATAATCCATAAATTTAGGTATGGCATTAAGATGTTTTAATCTTACTTGACAATTCGAGCAAACAAAAGACAAAATCTTTTCGAGCAAACAAAAGACAAAATCTTCCTTGGCAATTATTTTAACGAGATTTTTATAATAGGACGTGAAAAAATACCTTACTAATAGAGTTCTATTTTGATCAGTATGATGTGTATGAGAAACCATCAATTATACATACATATATATATTTTTATTTTGATGTAATTTTGTGTTTAGCAGGCTCAGTTCAAACCAAAATATTTAATTGCTACAGTGTAAAGCTCTCACATCTTACAATATTTTTAACGGATTAATTATAAAAATATACCTCTTAATTTTTATTTATTTCATGATTTATCCTGCTATTTTAGGAAACTATAAAGATGTCTTTTAAATTCGAAGAAATTGTTTCAATTCTATCCCTTTGTCAATTATAAACTAGAAAAAAGAGGCAAAATTAAATTTTTTGACCTAAATGCCCTCTCATAAATAATACTAATTAGAAATAAAAAACGATATAATAATAATAATAATAATAATAATAATAATAATAGAAATGATGCCATGACGAACTGATTAAAAATACTTAATGAATTTTTAGCAAAAATTAAAAGAAAAAATAAAAACTTTGGACTGAACTAATTGATTAGTTCCCATACTTGCCATAAATAAATGGGTAAATTTTTTCAGCTAAAATTTTTTCGGAGACAACTTGAAAGAAATGGGCAATTTTTCATCAAGTTTTATTTTGCAATTGTGAAGCTTCTTTCTTTTCTAATCAGCGATCCATTCCATTTTTCCCCTTGTTTGAAGTAATCACGAATAACCAAATAAGAATTGTATTTGCTGGGTGGCAATCAACGAAGATCCTGTGGCAGGGGTTGCATGCAACAATTTGTGGGCTTCGAAGGCTGGCTGGGGTTCACGGTGGACAAGAATGCTCTGGCTATATTAAAAGTGTGTTTTTGAATTTTTGAGAGCAAAAACTATTTTTTAAATGGAGTTCAATTACTCAAACACAGCCTTCTACCTAAAGAGTTTATTGTCCTTTTAGTTGCTCAAAGATGAAATTGACATAATTTCTTCAAATCTAAAGATACATTTGTAGTTTCTTAAAATAAAAAAGATAAATTATGAAATAAATAAAACTACAAAATATACTTTTATAATTAACTCTATTTTTAACTAAATAGCTGCTAACTAATACTCTAAACACCCTATTAATTATATTTAACTTTTAAAAACTATGCACAGTAATGATATACTTAAAGGCTCCTTCTTTTAAAAATGTACTCTTTTTTTTTTTTGGTTGAAATAATTCAACATAATACTTAATACCTGGAAGATAGAGCCAAGATTACTGAAGGGCATATCCCCTTTCCATATTTGAAGGCTTTTCCCCTCGTACATTAACATGGGTTGATGCTTAGTTTTCCCTTCTGCAATCATGAGTTCACCTGCCATCATTACAAGAAGATAAATCTCTCTGTCTCTCTCTCTCTCTAGCCTAGCACAGGATACACAAACTATAGATATGTAAAACTCATTTACACTATATAAAAGGTTCACTCCATGCATTCTTCTCTCATCAATCCCCACTCAATCATACTCTCTTTCTTCTGAGAAATCACCCAAGAATGTGCATCGGCACAACAGAAAGAGTCCCATATGGTATCTTTCGAAGATCAAAGCGATCTAAGCTTCAGGTTCACAGACTTACCAAGTAAGTTTTATAGCCTAAAAACAAATCTCTGTATCACTGCTACATATTTTCAGAGAAAAAACCTTGTTTTAGTTTCTTTTCTTTCTCCCCCCTTTGGCGATCATATACTGTATATTTACATGCGTGTCATGATTTATAAGAGTATGCTAACGCAAGAGGTTGTGCTTTAGCAGGAGACGGTTCATGAGCGAGGAAAAGGCGGGGTCCACTGATATGGAACTAATGAATTTGAAGCTATATTTGGAGAACAAAACTATCACTGAAGAAAACGAGAAGCTGAGAAAGACTGCTAATCTTCTCCACCAAGAGAATATGGCTTTGTTGTCTGAGTTGCAGAAGAAGTTTCGAAATTTAGATCGCCAATCCACACCCTTTTTGTTCTTCTTCACAAATGTTAGTCGGCGATATATATAACCCTTGAAGAGAGATATATATAGAGGAGACTCTCTCTCTCTCTCTCTCTCTCTCTTGTTTTCTTAATTCTAGAGAATAAGAGCTCATATATATATATATATATTGAGCTCATATATATATATATATATATTGCATATCATGCATGTATAACTCAATATATGTCATGATTTGATAAATTATGTCTCATGCTTGTTTCTCCAATTGTACTAGCTTTCCATAAGATGAACCTGTTCTAGAACGGAAGAAAATAAGGAAACATGGAGGTATGATATATACATGATGATAGGTTCTATATATTATATGTTGTTTGTGCCCCGTTGGGCTTTGCACAACTATATTCTTTCTAACATAAACATAGCGTATAAGCCAGACAGTTCATAAAAAAGTTTTTTTTTTTTAAAGAAAATGATGATCTTTTGTTTTGTCTTAAATCAGTATTTTACACTCCTATTTAACCCTAAACATATGGGTTACATTACCCATAAAACAATGATTTTTAGCTTGAAAAGTATCCTATATATTAGACCACACTGCATATTAAACCGGGTCCAGCTTTTTTTCAGCAGTGAGATTTTAATTCAATGAAGATAAAAATAATTTTTCTTTTGACAATGACATTTATCGGCAACTTTCCCTCCCAAAAATCAACTACAAACATGCTTTAAAGTTTAAATAACCCGCTCAGATATTCATTTGAACAAAATTTAGTCATCCATAATTAAGCAAAAGTAAAGTCATCGAACTCGAACTGTATATTCGTAAGGTTGGTGTTCTATTTTGTGGACATTTACAGACATGCCTATGCTCCTAGATATATGAAAGAGTGTTTGTAAGATCAGCTTTAATTAAAACTTTGGTTTCGACTGCTAAAATATAAAGTTTTTATATGTTACAGAAATTAAAAAAAAATAAGTTATAGTATGAAGCTCTCATATTATAATTTTCAGTTTAAAAGTTTTAGTTATAACCATATTTGATAATTATTCTTTTAGTTTTGGCTTCTTTGCTTGTTAATCAACAATAAAGTAATGATTGACAATAAACATAGCCAAGAAAATTGCATAAACCTCAATGATTGCAATTCAAATATTGGACATAATAAAAAAATATTATCGAATGACAAAAATGTTACATTTTAATCCAACTGGTGAGACTCAGTTCAACCTCTTGTTTGGAAAGCTAGTTATTGCTTGGAACAAAGAGAAGTATTTAAATATTATAATAAATAGAGTGCAAAAAATTAGCCCAAAAAAGTGCCAAAAAATCGATAAAAGACTCCAAAAAAGCTATTATAACATGAAAGACATCTTTTCAACATTTCACATGCAGCAAAACGAAAAGCAAAAGTTTTCTCCTTCAACAGGGGTTCGTAGAAACTCTCTTATGAGGAAGCTTCTTGATCTGTCCTTTTTTTTCCCCTGCAAGGACACAAAAAGACACAAGCAGAATTTTTACTGGTTAGGCCAACTGGCCTTGTAAAATGTAAAGTGACCCTTTTTCCTTAGAAGATTAGTCCTGTACCAAGGAGCTACTTATTCATCCAACTAAAATAAGAGCAATGAAAGATAAATATTCTTTTGGAAAATACACAAATTTTCTTGCCCATGTTTCTCTAGTGCTAGGCTTCAATAAGATAGATTTCGGGCTTGTTTCTAGTTCATGGGAGTAATTACATGGCGTGTGTTTTCTGCTTGTTCGCCGGTGTATCTTAGGAGATAGGCACTGTTGTATCTTCAAGCACCAACGGTGAGGAGCGAATATGTTTAAAAGACACTGTCTAGTATTCGGATCGTAGCTTATGCATGTAATAAAAAATATTTGCATAAATCAATTTTAAGTTTTTGTTTCTATTTCCAGTATTCTTTTGTCCATTATATTACGCTATTATCATATTCTTCTATTCAATGCTTTTTCTTATGGTAGAGAGACAAATGTAGAAAGTCCGTAGATTATTCTTGGGTTGAGATCTTCTCGTGTTTTGCATATACGAAATGAAGCATAACACATCAGGGGGCTGTCTACAGGTGTTAAGGCTGCTTGAAGAGCAACCAATACTTGCAAAATTACCAAGTCATCATTTTTTTGGGTATTTCTTTTCCACTATCAATCGGAGAGAATACACAAAATAATCTTTTTCCGTTTAGTAAATGGATTTGAATTAGTGATTTAATTTGAGTTAGTGTGATTTGAATTAGGATATGAGTTAGTGATTTGAATTGTTATTCGAATTTGGATGTACATATAAGTTTTAATTTGAGTATAGAATAAAATTGGAATTTGTGTTTGGAGAGATAGTGAAGATAGTTTTTAATTTATTAATAAATCTAATACAATCTTAATGTTAATGATCTTAAAAAATATACAATATGGATCTTGATTTATTCCTCTCTTTATTAGAAACATAGTGAAAAAAGAATCATCTCAATTGGATATCACATGAAAAAGTTATGATTTTTTTTTCTCAAATATAGAAGAGAGAAATTTATTTTTTACTGTAGCAAAGATATCCAAGTATCAAAAGTTTATGGGGGATGAGAATTCTGAAAACTTAGATTCTTGATACTCAAATGATTCAGATTTTAGGGGAAACAAACACATATCTGAAAGATTCTTGATACTCGAATCCAAATTTAAATCTATTGAGTTCAAAGAATGTATTAAACAAACATACCAAGGGTTGGGTAAAAACAAGAATGCAGAATATGTACAAATATTACAAATTATAAATTCATCAGCTTATCTTTCATATGAACAGTATTTTATGTACGATTCTCTCTTAAAATTTTGCAAACGTTTTCTCACTTTAGAGCAAGAAAGAAATACCAATTGGAATATAAGATAATGTTTTAATCACTTTGTCACGCCCCGGAGTACGGGAGGTGACGTGGCGGAATATTTAGATTAATTAAAAGAGAGTTTAATTGAAAACCGAGAGTTTGAGAATCAAATTAAATAAAAATTAAGAAGATTTTTCCACCACATTTGATAAAGAATTTAAAATCATTAAACAAATAACAATAATTGAATAAAAACCGCGAATATGGGTTCCACAACCCACAACTTGTGCACACACATGGATCTGACAATATCACAAATACAATTACAGTCCAAGTACAAATAAAGTTAAGTCTTACATGCCTTGATTAATAATACAGAATGTAAACAAATTCTCCTATTGCTCCTGAGTTCGGTCCGAAGAATCTTCCCCAAACCTAAATGGGAAACCACCTAGAGGGGGGGGGATTTAAAACAGTAAAACGTGAGCGAAAGGCTCAGTAGGACTAGGTTTTATAAAATAATTTGATGCAAAGAAACAAAACATTATCAGGAGTATACAGAAATAAAACGTTAGATAAATAAATAAATAAATTGAGTAGAACCGTTCTGACACAGAACAATCTACTCGTCAAATCAAAACACCAATTTACTTTTACCTAGGCAAACCATGATATCACCACCATAGTGGCCCAGCTGGGTTTCGGGACCTGCCCCCAAGGTCGTTCGTCACACGACCCGATCTCTGATATGGCATCATGCCTTAGTGTTTGTTATCATTATCATTCAAACCCAATTACCGAGTATTGTCAATTACATTCATTATGAAATTCATTTCATAATCACGGTGTATTAAAATACTACCGATAAAACCATTTTCAAACAACCGTTGAAACATTTTGATAGAAATCCTTTTTAAAGCCAAATCATTTCAAAACCAGGCTACCAAAGAAATAGGATAGGAGTCCTACCTCAGTACTCGTGCCGGTACCCCACACCGTAATCCCGGTCCGCTATACGTTAGCTCCACGGAACCACGAACAATCCTAGATACAAACTAAGTCAATCAATATCTAGTTCGAGACATTCTATGTTACTAAATCATTTCATGATGTCCTAGTGTGCCATTTGTATCATTAAAATCATCCTATAAGGTTGGGATTTAAATCAGGGTTCAAAACAATGAAACCATGTAAAAATCACAAAATTTTCCATGCCTCGGTCGGCCTGCCGGACGCCCTGCTTCGGCCTGCCGAACTGTACAGTTCGGCCTGCCGGAAACAAGGTTCGGCCTGCCGAACATTGCCCCAGATTCGGCCTGCCGATCGGAAGAACACCGGCCTGCCGATCATCACTTCGGCCTGCCGAACATGAACTTCGGCCTGCCGAACTGGGAAAATCCAGAAATCCCAGCCACGGGTTTCTCGATCCCCAAAATCCAAATCTGAATTCCAACCTGTTTTTCTCAATTCCCAGGCATGAAAAATAACTATAGTTGATAGAAAAACATTCTAAAACATGTTTGGAATCATTTAAACAACATTTGAACTCAAAATCTTCAAAATCCGAAAATGAGAAAAAGAGGAGAAAAATGAAAATCTTGAATCCAATCCGTTTTTCTTCAATCTAGGTTTAGATTCTAGTTGTTCTAAGCTCATTTAACACAAATCCACGGTTTTCTAAGCTTAAACAAACTTAGATTTCAAAAACACACAAAATCGAAAATTTTGAAAAAGTTTAGAAATTTCGAATCTAACCTCGAATCGAAGCTTCAATCCGCGTTCTCGGTTGCCGAATCACGTCCCCGAGCTTCCTCCTTGCTGTTCCGAAGCTTGGATTCGAATGGAAATCAAAATTTTTTGAAGAAATTAGAGAGAGAGAGGGAGGCTGCCGAGAGGGAGAGTGAAGAGAGAGAGAGAGAGTTCGTGAGAGTGAGGAGAGAGAGAGAGGAAAGGAAAATAAATAGAGAAAATCGGTGGGCGGTTTTACTGTGCGAAAACCATGTGCCGCCCACGGTTTTGTAAAACAGAGTATTTTTAACATTTTACAAATTGTTGTGTTTTAAAACTCAAAACATCATTTTAAAACAAATGAGAAATCATTTGAATACATCAGTTTAACAAAACAACCAAAATTCAAAATCCAACCAAATAATCTAATTAAAGTTAAAACTTTAATTATGGCACACTAATTCATCATTTACATTACATTAATGTTAAGTAAATTTCGGGACGTTACAGTTCTCCACCCCTAAAAGAAATTTCGTCCACGAAATTTACAACTCATTTCAGAAACAAAACAAATGCGGATACAATTCCCGCACATTCGATTCTAATTCCCAAGTGGCTTCATCAACCCCGTGATGCTGCCACACGACCTTTACCAACGGTATCTCACGACGACGCAAGCTAATCACTTTCCGGTCGATGATCTGAATCGGCACTTCTTCGTACGTCGTATCCTCCTGAACCTGCACATCGCGAAACGAAACTATCTTATCCTGCTCAGGTGGACACTTCCTAAGCATCGACACATGAAACACATCATGCACATGAGAAAGTTCGGGCGGAAGATCAAGCCGATAAGCGACCACGCCAACACGCTGAGTGATCTCGAACGGCCCAATATACCTCGACGCGAGTTTCCCACTCACTCCGAACCGCATGGTTCCCTTACGAGGTGACACCCTCAAGAGAACAAAATCTCCAACCGCGAATTCTAAGGGTCTACGTCTCCTATCCGCGTAGCTCTTCTGCCGACTCTGAGCTGCCCTCAACCGATCTCGAATCACCGCGACTTTCTCGTTGCTATCACGAATCTCTTCCGGCCCAAGAATAACTCTATCTTCCGGCTCGGCCCAACACACAGGTGACCGACACGGTCGCCCATACAATGCCTCAAATGGTGCCATACCGATACTCGCCTGATAACTGTTGTTGTACGCGAACTCCGCCAAATGCAAATGTTGCTTCCAATTTCCGCCGAAGTCCAACGCACAAGCACGCAACATATCCTCGAGAACCTGAATAACCCGCTCAGACTGCCCATCAGTCTGAGGATGAAACGCCGTACTGAAGTTCAAATCCGTACCCAAAGCTTCCTGAAAACTCCTCCAGTACTTAGCATTAAACCTGGTGTCTCGATCAGAGGTGATGGACAAAGGAACTCCATGCAACCTCACAATGTTCTGCATATACAACTCCCCGAGAATCTTCCTCGAACACGTCGACCTAAACGGAATGAAATGCGCCGATTTAGTCAACCTGTCGACCACAACCCAAACTGCATCATGCCGCTGCTCCGTCCTCGGCAAACCTGTGAGAAAATCCATCGTCACATGCTCCCATTTCCAACCTGGAATAGGAAGCGGCTGAAGCTGACCTGCAAGCTTCTGATGCTCAGCTTTCACCTGAAGACACGTCGAACACTTGGCCACGTACTCGCGAACATCTTTCTTCATGCCTCTCCACCAATAGTGCCTCTTCAAATCACGATACATCTTGGTGCTCCCTGGATGAATAGCGAACTGAGACCTATGAGCTTCATCTAGAACGGCTTTCGTCACCTCGGCGATAACTGGAACTGCAAGACGCTCCCGGAAGTACAACGATCCATCTGCATGCACGCTCCATTCTTCAAACTGCTCCCCGTTCTGAATCCGCGACCAAATCCCCTGCAAATGTCGATCCTGCCACTGACCTTGCTTCACCATCCGAACAAGAGCTGGAGTCGCTTTCACGTGATATAACAAAACTCGATCACCGTCTTCATGATACTGTAGCCGATACTCACTCACTGTCGCATCCCTGCTCCAGTCCTCAAAAATCAAACAAGCGAGAATCCCTGAAGACTTTCTGCTAAGCGCGTCCGCTACCACATTAGCTTTCCCGGGATGATACTGCAACGCGAAATCATAATCCTCCATGTACTCCACCCATCTGCGCTGCCTCAAGTTGAGATCCCTCTGAGTGAACAAATGCCTCAAACTCTTATGATCGGAGAAGACCTGAAACGATGCTCCATACAAGTAACATCTCCAAATCTTCAGCGCGTAGATCACCGCTGCAAGCTCTAAATCGTGAGTAGGATAATTCCGCTCGTGAGGTCGTAGCTGTCTCGATCCGTACGCAACCACACGTCCATGCTGCATCAACACGCATCCAAGTCCGCGCCCTGAAGCATCAGCATAAACCTCATACGGCTCGTCACTACTAGGAATAACTAATACTGGAGCTGAAGTCAACCGGTTCTTCAATTCCTGAAAAGCAGACTCACAGTCTTCATCCCACTCAAACCTGACATTTTTCTTGGTCAACCTCGTCAACGGAGCTGCAATCTTCGAAAAGTCCTTTACAAATTTCCGGTAATATCCAGCAAGACCTAAGAAGCTGCGAATCTCCGCTACATTCCTTGGTCGTTCCCACTCCAATATAGCTTCAATCTTGGACGGATCCACTGAAATACCATGCTCCGAAATGACATGACCCAGAAATTTGACCTCGGTCAACCAGAACTCACACTTTTCCCTCTTAGCATACAACTGGTGCTCCCGCAAAGTCTGAAGCACGATCCGAAGATGCTGCTCATGCTCCTCCCATGTCTTAGAATACACAAGAATATCATCGATGAACACGATCACAAACTGATCCAGGTACGGCCTGAATATCCTGTTCATCAGATCCATGAAAGCTGCTGGAGCATTCGTCAACCCGAAAGACATAACCAGAAACTCGAAGTGCCCATACCGAGTCCTAAAAGCTGTCTTGGGAATATCCTCTTCCTTGATTCTGAGCTGATGATAACCTGACCGCAAATCAATCTTCGAGAAGTATCGCGAACCTCCCAACTGATCAAATAGCTCATCAATCCTAGGCAAAGGATACTTGTTCTTCACCGTAACACGGTTCAGCTGCCGATAATCCACACATAACCTGAGAGTCCCATCGTGCTTCTTAGCAAACAAAACTGGTGCTCCCCACGGAGATGTGCTATTCCGAATATATCCTTTATCAGCAAGCTCCTGAAGTTGCTTCCTCAATTCCTTCATTTCTGCCGGCGCCATCCGATAAGGTGCCATAGAAATCGGTGATGTCCCTGGAAACAACTCGATACCAAACTCAATTTCCCGATACGGTGGCAATCCTGGCAACTCGTCGGGGAAAACATCCTCGAACTCACCAACCACCGGAATCGCTACACTACTACTCGAAACATAGGGCTCGCAATCTAGATTGGCAAGAAAAGCAAAACAATCTAGATTCCTTCGCCCTCCTAGACATGACTTCATGAGACGCTCACTCATTAGCCAATCACCACCACCCTGGTAAGTGATTACCGTCCCCCTATCAGACACTAGGGTCACTTTTCTAAGTTGGCAGTCCACAACTGCATTATACCTGGACAACCAGTCCATTCCTAGAATCACATCATAGGAACTCATGGGGAGTATAATCAAATCACTTTTCAAAATCTCATCCCCAATCTTTATTTTACAAGATTTACACATATGATTTACACACACCCGCCCCAAGGGAGAAATTATAGCTAGGGGTTCATTAAACTCTTCTATCTCTAATCCCAAGGCATGTACAAAAGAACTCGAAATGAGAGAATGAGATGCACCGGTATCAAATAGAACGCGTGCTAGAGATCTGGAAACCAAGATCATACCATCAACAACTGCGTTACCAGTCTGAGAATCTGACCCTCCAGATGCCATTGCATGAACCTGCACTGGCGCCTTTCCTTTTCCTCTACCGACATTGCTGGGTCCTGCATTATTCGGTCGATACTGCTGAGATGGAGACAACTGCACACTACCTGCACTCGGAGCTCTATACTGAGGAACACTGCGCTGGAAATACTGCTGCTGCTGTCCCCGTGCCGGATATGTGAATTGCTGAGGAGAAAACTGCGGATACTGCAACTGCGGGTACTGCGGAGGTGGAGGTAGGGTCTGAGGCTGAGGCTGAGATGAACGACTGGCATCCTCCCCAGTCTGCGATCCAAGACGAGCACTCCTGATCGGGCAATTCCTCTTGATGTGTCCGGGCTGCTGACAGAAATGACAATGGAAGCTGTAGGGATTGCTGCGCCCGCTGCCAGACGAACTGCTGCTACCACTGGTCGCACCTCCTTGCTTGCCTTTCCCCGGAGCTGGACGACTACTGGTGCTCTTCCTGCCACTCCTCTGCGGTCCTCCTGAAGCCTTGGCTCGATCTTCACAATACTGCACGTAATCATTCTCCACGGAGATCGCCGACGACACAAGCTCTCCGAAACTCCTAAGCCGTAGAGCAACCAACTGCCGCCGAATAGGAGCCTTGAGTCCCTCCTGAAACTTGATGCATTTCTCACGCTCCGATGCCACAGCTGATGGAGCAAACCTAGCCAACTCGTTAAACCTTGCCTCATACTCCCGAACTGACATATCACCCTGCTGCAATCTATAAAACTCAGCTGCCTTCTGATCTCTATACCCCTGTGGAAAATACCGATCATAGAACAGATCCTCGAACTTGTCCCAACCGATATCGCCACCGCGCTCCAAACGCTTAGTTTGTTTCCACCAGGTGTTAGCGCCACCCTCGAGCTTATACGCCGCAAACTCCACACGATACTCCTCAGGCACACCAAGGGTATCAAGATGCTTCAAAATCGAATCCAACCAATACTCTGCTAACTGCGGATCCCCATTGCCATCAAAAGTCGGAATAGACGCCCGCCGAAATTCCTTAAAGAAAGCATGCCGACTACCAACACTGGAGTCTTCCGGTCTAGCCCTGGCTGCCATCTGCCGGAAAGCCGCCATCATAGACCTCATCAGGCCCTCATCATTTCCGAACTCCGCGTCAGCTGTCGAATGACGTCTAGGTGCCATTCTCTCACTTCTGAAAACAAAATTTGGACTGTCAGATGTATTTCATTGTCAAACCTATGTGTGCACAATTCCCAAGGTTCATAACCTTGAGCTCTGATACCATTCTGTCACGCCCCGGAGTACGGGAGGTGACGTGGCGGAATATTTAGATTAATTAAAAGAGAGTTTAATTGAAAACCGAGAGTTTGAGAATCAAATTAAATAAAAATTAAGAAGATTTTTCCACCACATTTGATAAAGAATTTAAAATCATTAAACAAATAACAATAATTGAATAAAAACCGCGAATATGGGTTCCACAACCCACAACTTGTGCACACACATGGATCTGACAATATCACAAATACAATTACAGTCCAAGTACAAATAAAGTTAAGTCTTACATGCCTTGATTAATAATACAGAATGTAAACAAATTCTCCTATTGCTCCTGAGTTCGGTCCGAAGAATCTTCCCCAAACCTAAATGGGAAACCACCTAGAGGGGGGGGGGATTTAAAACAGTAAAACGTGAGCGAAAGGCTCAGTAGGACTAGGTTTTATAAAATAATTTGATGCAAAGAAACAAAACATTATCAGGAGTATACAGAAATAAAACGTTAGATAAATAAATAAATAAATTGAGTAGAACCGTTCTGACACAGAACAATCTACTCGTCAAATCAAAACACCAATTTACTTTTACCTAGGCAAACCATGATATCACCACCGTAGTGGCCCAGCTGGGTTTCGGGACCTGCCCCCAAGGTCGTTCGTCACACGACCCGATCTCTGATATGGCATCATGCCTTAGTGTTTGTTATCATTATCATTCAAACCCAATTACCGAGTATTGTCAATTACATTCATTATGAAATTCATTTCATAATCACGGTGTATTAAAATACTACCGATAAAACCATTTTCAAACAACCGTTGAAACATTTTGATAGAAATCCTTTTTAAAGCCAAATCATTTCAAAACCAGGCTACCAAAGAAATAGGATAGGAGTCCTACCTCAGTACTCGTGCCGGTACCCCACACCGTAATCCCGGTCCGCTATACGTTAGCTCCACGGAACCACGAACAATCCTAGATACAAACTAAGTCAATCAATATCTAGTTCGAGACATTCTATGTTACTAAATCATTTCATGATGTCCTAGTGTGCCATTTGTATCATTAAAATCATCCTATAAGGTTGGGATTTAAATCAGGGTTCAAAACAATGAAACCAGGTAAAAATCACAAAATTTTCCATGCCTCGGTCGGCCTGCCGGACGCCCTGCTTCGGCCTGCCGAACTGTACAGTTCGGCCTGCCGGAAACAAGGTTCGGCCTGCCGAACATTGCCCCAGATTCGGCCTGCCGATCGGAAGAACACCGGCCTGCCGATCATCACTTCGGCCTGCCGAACATGAACTTCGGCCTGCCGAACTGGGAAAATCCAGAAATCCCAGCCACGGGTTTCTCGATCCCCAAAATCCAAATCTGAATTCCAACCTGTTTTTCTCAATTCCCAGGCATGAAAAATAACTATAGTTGATAGAAAAACATTCTAAAACATGTTTGGAATCATTTAAACAACATTTGAACTCAAAATCTTCAAAATCCGAAAATGAGAAAAAGAGGAGAAAAATGAAAATCTTGAATCCAATCCGTTTTTCTTCAATCTAGGTTTAGATTCTAGTTGTTCTAAGCTCATTTAACACAAATCCACGGTTTTCTAAGCTTAAACAAACTTAGATTTCAAAAACACACAAAATCGAAAATTTTGAAAAAGTTTAGAAATTTCGAATCTAACCTCGAATCGAAGCTTCAATCCGCGTTCTCGGTTGCCGAATCACGTCCCCGAGCTTCCTCCTTGCTGTTCCGAAGCTTGGATTCGAATGGAAATCAAAATTTTTTGAAGAAATTAGAGAGAGAGAGGGAGGCTGCCGAGAGGGAGAGTGAAGAGAGAGAGAGAGAGTTCGTGAGAGTGAGGAGAGAGAGAGAGGAAAGGAAAATAAATAGAGAAAATCGGTGGGCGGTTTTACTGTGCGAAAACCATGTGCCGCCCACGGTTTTGTAAAACAGAGTATTTTTAACATTTTACAAATTGTTGTGTTTTAAAACTCAAAACATCATTTTAAAACAAATGAGAAATCATTTGAATACATCAGTTTAACAAAACAACCAAAATTCAAAATCCAACCAAATAATCTAATTAAAGTTAAAACTTTAATTATGGCACACTAATTCATCATTTACATTACATTAATGTTAAGTAAATTTCGGGACGTTACACACTTGCATCTAGAATAATAATTAGATGGTAGATAAATGAACGAGCTAAAATGCAAAAAAGGCACGCATATATAGAAGCAAAATTGAGTTTTCTTAAAAGAATGCAATGTACATGGCTACATGCAAGTCACATATATACTACAAAAAATTGGACTTTTAATTACGACAATTTTTAATAAAACTTTTGGTCACAATAAAATGTTATGATTAATATGCATTTAGTCACCAATTTTAGTTCAATTTTTGTTATCACAAAAACTTTTAACCATAAGATTTTTATTCACGAAATATTTCATGACTAAAAACCCCGTAGCTAAAAATTTTAATCACAACAAAAATTAAACCAAAGTTTGTGACTATATATACATTAGCCACAACAAATATTGTGACTAGACGTTTTACTTAAAATTAGTGTGATTAAAAGTCCTTTTTTTTTTTTTTGTAGTATTAGTCTCAAGAGCAAGAAGAGAAAATGTAAAATAAACAAGAGTGAAACAACTATAAAACCACTGAAAAAGCTCATTCTTTTTCCTTTTTTTTTTTTCCCCTCTTCGAAAGAGTTTTTTTTTTTTTTTTGGTTGCCGTTTTTTGGAAAAAGGAAAACAACGATAGTGAAACAACCATAATGAAAGCTTTCCTTTCCTTATTTATTAATAATTTTTGGCACATAAACACTCAAGTCAAGAAAAAAATAATCATGTAAACATAAAAAAGCAAAGCATTTTTTTTTTTTAAGTCTGATAGAAGAACAACTCACCATACCCCAAAAATGGCCCTTCTTTCCAGGACACATTTCAAAGTTTGTCCCCATATTTACATGCATGGGTGGCTTTCTTTGACTAGATTTGGGTAGTCAATTGAGAAGAAAACAACAGAAAAGATATATCGTTTTGTGTAGAGCGAAACAAGGTTTTTAGAACAAAAAGGGTGTTTGTTGCCATGGCTCATGGCTGGGAAATTGTTTTAAGAATTTCTTGCTGTGATTTTAGGAGAGTGAAAATTAATTCTAGGATATGCGGACAGAAAGGATTTTAATGAAAGATAGGCTTTTAAGGAATAAAGGAATACTACATTGTTAATATGATAAATTTTGATCATGAATCGCTCACGACGAAACGTTACTTCCAAGATGGTAAGAAAACGACAATAAATGCATGAATCTAACACCAACTACTATTACAACCATTAAACGACGTCAACGTAAGAAAACGAGATATTCTCCATAAACAAAAAATTATTAGAAACGACAATACACTATGAGGATATATACTTCAATAAACGACGGTCAAATTTTTGATAAGGGCAATGGATTAAGGGTTATTTACTTTTTTTTTTATACGATGTATTTTAGGTTTATTTAAATATTATACCTTCAGCTTTTAATCTCATTGAATATGTACTTTTAGATTATATTTAATATACAAATTTATATTTTTTATCGACCAATTTTCAATTTTGACCTAAAAATTACCCAAAATATCCTCAAATGGAGAAATAAGAGAACTTTAAGAACTTAAAAAATCTTTATACTAAGTTTTTTTTTTACTTCAAAAGTGTATAAAATACCCTCTAAAATAGATGTTTTGTATGTTTTTGTTTTTATTTTGTTTTTATTTTTTGAAAGTTTTAATTTTTTTCTCATTTACTTAAGAATAATTTGATTATTTTAAAAGTCAAAATCAACTATTGACTGAGTGAATGTATAGATTTATATATTAAATTAAATATGAAGATATATATTTGATGAGATCAAAAATTGAAGATATAACTTTTGAATTAATCCAAAATAGAAGGTATAACAAGATAAATATCCTATGGATAAAACAAACATCAACCACTGTTACGGAAGACGTTGACCCCAAAACGCTTAAAAAATGGCTCAAAAAATGCTAAGAGGCATCACTGGTATTAAGTCCCATGTGGGACCCACCATCTATTAGTGGATAGTATTTAACACCACCGCCGATGAGCAAAGGATAAGATTACACGTTTTTACATAGATCTTATCAGATATTGATCCGAACTTGATTCTGTTTCAAGCTTTTAAGACCTAATCTGATAAGGATGCTTTACAGCAATGTTCAAGACACTATAAATGTACAAATCAACAAAATTTTTGATAACCGTGAAAACGCACTAAAAATGACAACTGTTAACTAAGAACTACAATATATATAGCATGAGAACAAGTACTACATAATTTTTTTTTCTTTTTCAAAATAAAGTTGTTGGGACACAAAAGTCAGAGGTGCACCAGAGAATCCTAACTAAGTTAACACCCTCATAGCATCCTCATCATTTACTCGTCCCCAACATATTATTTATGACATAAATTTCAAAAAGTAGATGAGTCCAACTATTTACAAGCCTATCCGTCTTTCCTACTTCTCTTTTTCTCCAAGCACTTGACAATTATGGGCCACGGGATCAGTCACAAAATTTTGCCAAAACATAAGAATACATTACGAACTAGAATTAAGAGCTTGGCTATTATAGGATATTCATCAAGTTTGTCCGCGGGAATATTGAAGATGAGTTTGTTGCTTCCTTGTTTGCTTCTTTGGAGCATGAAGAATCGTCGACGGAGGTGTTGCTGTTGTTGTTGATAGGTTTTAAGCACATACAGAAGTCCCTTGATCCCAAGTTTATCGCCTTCTTCCTTGCATTCAAACCTACAAAGATTTAGAAGAACAATCCACAAGAACCAAACTTTAAAATTATGATGTTAAAAAAGAAATATAATATTAAAAACTTGCTTGATAAACAAGAAACTCAATAGAACCGGAGCAACTTACTTTCGAAGCTGTAGCTCGAGTAGTGAAGCATGAAACGGTGTGGATCAGTCTCCGCCAGCAGCGGCCTCCGCTTCTCCGCCTTGTAAATCTTCAGCACCACATCCTCACCTCATCAAGTCTTCGACGGTCTCCTCCGTCGTTAAAACCACCTGCAACGCCCTAAAACTCCCATTCACAGTCACCTTCACCGGCATTTTCGTAAGTCGCCTCGATGTCGTTTGAGGAATTATTGTGAAAACTACGCACGTCGTTTTTCTTTTTACGGAGACACGGGCTGTAAGTGTAGGGAATAATTTTATATACTATTTTTATAATCACTCATGTTGCTAGAAGTAGTGGCGATCTAATAATAATAATTATAATATATAACTCATGTTGCTAGAGTGAATTTTCTATAGTTGGCACAACCTTTTGGTATTTTAATTTTTTTCCTTATTTGGTTCTCTTCTTTAATTTATTTCATGATACATAAAGTTTATGCAATATCCTTGCTCAAATTAAATGTCAATGAAGGACAGAAATCTGGTTGGTCAATTAGTTTGTACAGTGATGATGATTTTTCTAAAACTTATTGTCACGCCCCGGAGTACGGGAGGTGACGTGGTGAAATATCTAGATTAATTAAAAGAAGATTTGATTGAAATTAAGGGTTTAAGATTCAAATTACATGAGAAATAAGGAGATTTTCCACCACATTTGATAAAAGAATTTATAGATATTAAGCAAATAATACAAATTAAATAAAAATCGCGAGTATGGGTTCCACAACCCACAACTTGTGCACACACATGGTTCTGACAATATCATAAATACAATTTACAGTCTAGGTACAAATGAAGTTAAAGTCTTACATGCCTTGATTAATAATACAGAATATAAATAAATTCTCCTATTGCTCGTGAGCTCGGTCCGAAGAATCTTCTCCAAACCTAAATGGGAAACCACCTAGAAGGGGGGAATTTAAAACAGATAAGACGTGAACGAAAGGCTCAGTAGGACTAGGTTTTATAAAAATAGTTTAACGCAAAGGAACATAGCATTATTAGAAGTTATTCAAAGGAAACTTAGATAAATCAATAAATAAATAAATAAATAATTTGAGTAGAACCGTCCTGACACAGAACAGTCTACTCGTCAAATCAAAACACCATTTTACTTTTACCTAGGCAAACCATGATATCACCACCGTAGTGGCCCAGCTGGGTTTCGGGACCTGCCCTCAAGGTCGATCGCTACACGACCCGATCTCTGGTATGGCATCATGTCTTTGTGTTTGTTATCATTATCATTCAAAACCCAATTACCGAGTGTTGTCAATTACATTTATTATGAAATCCATTTAAGATCACGGTATATTAAAATATAACAGATAAAACCATTTCCAAACAACCGTTGAAAACATTTTGATAGAAATCCCTTTCAAAGCCAAATCATTTCAAAACCAGGCTACCAAAGGAATATGATAAAAGTCCTACCTCAATATTCGTGCCGGTACCCCACACCGTAATCCCGGTCCGCTATACGTTAGCTCCACGGAACCATGAACGATCCTAGATACAAACTAAGTCGATCAATATCTAGTTTGAGACATTCTATGTTACTAAATCATTTCATAATGTCCTAGTGTGCCATTTGTACCTTTAAAATCATCCTATAAGGTTGGGATTTAAATCAGGGTTCAAAACAGTGAAAACGAGTAAAAATCACAAAAATTTCCATGCCTCGGTCGGCCTGTCGGACGTCCTGCTTCGGCCTGCCGAACTGCACAGTTCGGCCTGCCGGAAGCAAAGTTCGGTCGGTCGAACATTTCCCCAGATTCGGCCTGCCGGTCGGAAGAACACCGGCCTGCCGATCATCACTCCGGCCTGCCGAACACACAGTTCGGCCTGCCGAACTGGGAAAATCCAGAAATCCCAGCCACAGGTTTCTCGATCCCCAAAATCCAAATCTAGATTCCAACCTGTTTTTCTCAAATCCCAGGCATGAAAAACGTTCATAGATGATAGAAAAACATACTAGAACATGTTTGGACTCATTTAAACAAGATTTGAACTCAAAATCCTCAAAAATCCGAAAATGAGAAAATGAGGGGAAAAATGAAAAATCTTGAATCCAATCCGTTTTTCTTCAATCTAAGCTTAGATTCTAGTTGTTCTAAGTTCATTTAACACAAATCCACGGTTTTCTAAGCTTAAACAACCCTAGATTTCAAAGATGCACAAAATTGAAATTTTCTAGAAAAAGTTTAGAAATTTCGAATCTAACCTCGAATCGAAGCTTCAATCCGCGTTCTCGGTTGCCGAATCACGTCCCCGAGCTTCCTCCTTGCTGTCCCGAAGCTTGGATTCGAATTTGTTTTAAAATTTGAGAGAGATGTAGAGAGAGAGAGTGAGCTGCCGAGAGAGAGAGAAATAGAGAGAGAGAATGTCACGGGAGGGAATGAGAGGAGAGAGAGAGGAAGGAAATAAATAGAGAAAATCGGTGGGCGGTTTTACTGTGCGAAAACCATATGTCGCCCACGGTTTTGCAAAACAGAGTATTTTTAACATTTTACAAATTGTTGTGTTTTAAAACTCAAAGCATCATTTTAAAACAATAAGAAATCTTTTGAACACATCAATTTAACAAAACAACTAAAAATTCAAAATCCAACCAAATAATCTAATTAATGTTAAAACGTTAATTATGGCACACTAATTCATCATTTATAGTACATTAATATTAAATAAATTTCAGGACGTTACACTTATATAAGCGATTTCAGGTTTCCTTGAAGAAACTAATGTTGGTTTGTTGCTAAACCCTACTTTGTATATGTGGCAACGTTTAATCGAGGAGAGAACTATTGAAACAAGGGGAAAAAGACAAGATCTCGTAAATAATGAAGTGGGATTAACGTGCTTGCCTTTTGGTAAGTTGCTTTTGGAAGATCAAGCGATTCTGACTACTATGCGAACATGTTGTAGAAGTATGAAACTCCGATAGAAGAGAGTTCTTAGTGTGTAAGAATAGGCTCTCTCTTGTCTTTTCTAGTCATTATAAAAGAGGCACTAGAAGTAACTTAGAAGTATAATTGGACTAGAATTAATTTTAAAAAATGGACAATTAGCATTGTTACTTTATTTTGTTGAAATCAAATTGTCACTTATTTTTAGGTGATTTTAGCCAAATTATAAATTGAAACGAACAACTGAATTTCTTACCTTTTTTTAAATTTCAAAAGTGAAAAATAAGTTAGTTAGGGTTGTCTTTGCCAGTATTTCTAGCAGTAGAAGGACTACGATTTTACACTTCTTCTGTTTACCTTTTTGGATTAGAATTAATTTTAAAAAATGGGTAATTAACATTGTTACTTTTTTTGTTGAAAATCAAATCGTCACTTATTTTTAGTTGATTTCATTCAAATTATAAATAGAAACGAATAACTCCCCTTTACTTTTTTTAATTTTAGATGTTAAAAATAAGTTAGCTAAGGTTGCCTTGGCCAGGATTTCTAGGAATAGAAGGACAATAACTTTCCACTTCTTCTCTTTATTTTTTTCCCCCTTTTTTTTAACTTGAGAGATCATGTGGTTTACCAATTACAGTATACAAAGTTTATACTAGTAACACTTTTTCTTAATTACTTTCCTATTACGTATAAATATGGTTACCTTTCCCTTATCTGATCAGTTGAATAAAGGTATTAAGGGTTAATTATCTCAAAAAATAATATAAACCAAATCCAAGTCGGACTTTGAAACTAACAAGGCTTATAGTTTGCTTAGGGAATAATTAATTAGGAGTATGTCCCTATTTATAGTAGCTAAGCATACTCATTACTTCTCATTCTCTCTTGCTTTGATCTCATTCGCAAACACATAAATCATGATGTCTACCATAAGATCCGACCCCGAACTCAATGACTATGATCACACTTACGTTTTCGCAGAGAATATCGCTGTTCCAGACGATCAAACACTTTCCATGCCAGTGTTCTCCATTGTTTTCCGCGTCTTAAAGACATTTTACCCGAGTGGAACTATAAGATCAGCTAGAAACAGAATCATTATACACGACACCACGCGCGATTTTGAGCACCCGGTTCACCGTTTTTGGTCTCCATTGGACTCGGAATCCGCCATATCTGAGATGCTATCGAGCATCGAAATCCCGTTCCCTTGGGACAACAATCTCTTCTGGAAGGACTGGCACCGCAACGGCGGAGTACTTGCGCTGCGGCTGAACTGCGCCACCGACATGGTAGCTAGGGTTTCGGAGTTCTCCCGCCGAATGATCGTCTCGGCGGCTGAAACAGGACGCAAGAGGCTCCGCATGGTAGTCACGATCGAGAGGCGAGTTCTCTTTTCACGCCCAAACTATGAGGTGATGGTTTCTATTGGACGAATCTTAGAGGACTTGCGGAGTTTTCAAAATTCGTCGCGGGCTTTAGGGGCCGTATTCGACGACAACCGGACAGAGTTTGGATGGAAGCCGGCTGCTAAATCGGCGGTGGAGGCGTTGAAGAAGTGGACTTGTGATGACCAATCAAGAGTGACGTGTCCCATCTGCACGGAAGAGGTGATGAGTGGGTCCCACATGATTGGCATGCCTTGCTCTCATATGTTTCACGGAGATTGCATTCTGGAGTGGTTGAAGAAGAATCATACTTGCCCATTATGTCGTTTTAGTTTGCCAATCGATTGATAAAACTATAGGGCTAGTTTGTTTACAATTAAACACCGTTTTGGTACATCACTTAAATTATGATATAATTAGTTATGATCTGTTCTTGATTATCAATTAAATTATACATAATCTTTTCAAATTAATTTGTTCTTTGAACGTCGTTTATACGTAGTACGCGATAATGTCTGCAAAACTATATGTGAAATTGAATCACACTTGCTCGGTGTGTCGTTTCAACTTTAATTTGCTTTTAAAAGAGAAAAAGAAAATAGAAAGCCCTATTTTTTATATTATGGTTTAGATAATAATCTATTCTACTTTACAAGGTTGTTGAGACCTGAAAACTTCCTCATGTCGCTTATATCATAGGATGATAAAACATGAACAAAAATGTTCAGTGTGGAAACTTCAAAATAGTTTTAGAATTTTTATGGAAGCTCTCTATGTATTTTTGGGGTTTCTTGGGTTTTTTTGAGGGGTTTTGATAGGAGTTTTAACCATGATCTATTTCAAGAGAAATAGTTAAGGTCAAGCTCTTTGTAGAGGATCTTAAGGCTCACAAAAGAAATTCTTAAGTAAATCCTAAACTTTACACTAGAAATTATGTTCTTTTCGTGGAAGTTTGGCATGCATAATTAAAGAAGAGACCATTGCATGTTTAAAAGACATTATGGCATGATGATGATGTTAGATGAGTAGAAACTAGGGTTTTTATGTGCTTAAAAACCTAGTTTAAAAAACTTTGTTGGACTTTGAGGCAATCTAATTTTTGGAAGAAATATTAGTTCTACTCAAAACAGTGAGGGCAACAATTTTTATGAACAAGATTTGGTAAAATTTCATTGGGTTCAAGTGAAAAGGTTATAACTTTTGGGTTAGTCTAAAAAAGCCATTAAACCCCATTGTGCAGTCTGAATTTTAGAAAAGTTAAAATATAAAAGTTGTAGAACTTATCGAAGCTATTAAGCATCTTAGATGGCTCACAAAAATTCCACATGTTTATGAGTTATGAATTTATAAGTTTTAATCACAAGAATTTTGAAAAAAAAAACATTTTTTAATTGAAGGAACTTGACTTAGAAACTTTAGAAAATTTACTCGTTGCGAAAAATGGAGCCCATTGGTATAAAATGATCTTTTTTGCTCTGGGACAAAATCGTCAAAAATATAATTTGAGTCAAAATCATAAAGTTTTGTTAAAATGGATTTTTTTACTGCAAAAAGAAAATCGGCGCCTTGTTTTTCTTACCGCGCTGTTAATAAGTAACATTTTGCAATCGAGGGCAAAAATATCTTTTTTACGATACGGCTTAAAGGACCCGAAACGTCCAAAATAGAAAAAGGCTCTCTTAGCAAGAATTTTTCCATATTCCATTGAAAACAAAAAGGCAATGCAAGATTAGAGAAAATAAATCCCGAAATGCTTGGGTTTCTTATAGTAAACCGACCCATGGTTATATTAAGTATTTAAATGTCTAAGTTTAGTGATTGATAAGTAGATGATGGGAAAAATGTGGGGTAAAAATATCATTTGGCATTTTAAGAACTAAAAATTAAATTTTAAATACGACAAATGCAACAAAATTTTAAATAACTGAAAATTAACATCAAAAATTACACTGGCATACTTAATAATTAAATTTAGCATAACTAACCTTACTTTAAAATTCTGGGGTGTTACAATCCACCCTTCTTAAAAGAAATTTCATCCTCAAAATTTAAAAACATCAAAAGTTTAAAATCACAAATAACACTGTGTACTCAAACGCAACTGTAACGACAACTGTCCCGACATAGGACTTGAAAAATCAAAATACAATAGTAAAAATCTCACAGGTTCAGTTCCCGAAAGATCTGAAGCCTACGCTCTGATACCAGTTATGACGTCTCATAAATGGGGTTTGAGAGTTTTAAGTAAATAAGATGAAATAAATGAGGTAAATAAAGAAAAAGTAAATAAATATACGTGAAAAATAAATATCATCGGAAACAAATAATATCATCGGCGGTCACCGTTATGTGAATGCCACGAAGGTAACAAGTTAGCTAATGGTGATAAATTATCTAAGCAGGAAGCTTAGACCAATAGTGAAGGAACAGGAAATTGGATAAATACAGAGCAAATTCTAAGTAAGTTGCACACCCCACCTACAGCGTAGACAAAAAGGTTTTCAAAAATGTTATTTATTTTATTTTAATCAATTGCATTTATAATATACTTGTTTTAAGTTTTAAAGCATTATGAATGGTATGTCACCATAATTTTTTTAAAAAAATGGTATATGATTGATCAAATAAGATAAAAAAGTAATGTATCAAGCTCCGATACAAGTGAAGTTCCAAGTTATATTACAGTTTCGATGTTACGATGACTTATATGCACATTCGGTGTTGATGACTATGGATTAATAAATTTGGGGTTCCAAGGACCAAAGTTTATACTTAGAATAACGGACAAGAGCCTCCGGACAACGTGCAAGAAAGGTTAGTTCATTGTATTGCAGATGTTTCTTGTAAGGTAATGTTTGACATGTGTCGGATCTTCCACCATGACTTTTTTGGTTCAGACCATCGAGCAATACATGTGATGTTGGATCTCAGTTTGTTTGGTGACTTAGCAATAAATGGAGGTAAGAGCAGGTTTAAATTTGAGCCTTTATGGTGATCTAAAGAAGAATATAAAGATATCCTCTTAGGGCCTCTGTGTTGGGAGAATATAGGTGAAGATGGTGGTTTGCTAATGTCCACCTAAGCGTTGCATTGTAGGCTTGAAGAAATATGGTTCGGATATTTTGGTAATATTCCCTGGATGGTTAAAGATTTGCAAGCCGAGATAACAGAGCTCAATATGAAGGTTGGTGGTGCGGGGTATAAGTTACGTGTTTCAGACTTTTTGAAAGAACTTGATTGTCTACTTGCTCTTGAAGAATATTACTGGAAACAGTAGTCTTGGGGCAGATTGGATGAAGGGCCGGACAAAAAAACAAAATTCTTTCCTTCTAAAGCTTCCCAGCGGGAAAACAAAAACATCATTAAAGCTTCGAGAACGAAGTGGGGGAGTGGGTGTCGTCAAAAGGAGTAGTTCAAGAGAGTGTGAACTATTTTGAGGAGATTTTTTCTACTAGTCCCCTGGTTGAAGCTGCTATTGAGGATGTTATTCAGAGTGCGGGCTGCCGTGTTTAGCCCGAGGTCAGGGATGCACTGGATATGCCTTTCTTTTTTTTTGTTGAAGAAGTTAAGGGGGCTTTGTTCTATATGAGTGCATGGAAATCACCAGGCCCAGATGGTTTTTACTCAGGTTTCTTCCAAGAAAACTGGGAGTTGGTTGGAAGAGATGTCACTCAGGTATGTCTTAATGTCCTTAATGGGCATAAGTAGATGCAAGGGTTGAATAACACATAAGCGACATTCATTCCAAAAATAAAGGCCTCCAAGAAGATGTCGGACTTTAGGCCGATCAGTTTATGTAAAGGTTATTACAAAAGCTTTTGAAAATTGGCTTAAAGCCTTTTATTATTTCAGAGAAGCAAAGTGTTTTTGTTCAAGGGCGCCTTATTTCAGATAACATTATTGTTGCCTTTGAGACGATACATTCTATCACAGAAAGACAGGGGTGGAAATGGTTATATGGCTCTCAAACTAGATATGAGCAAAGCATATGACAAGGTGGAATAGAGGTTTTTGCAAGGAATTATGTTGAGGATGGGTTTTTCCAAATCCTGGGTGAAACGGATCATGGATGTGTTACTACAGTGCGATTCTCATTTTTAATTAATGGTGAACCATGTGGGCATGTTGTTCTGTAAAGAGGGATTCGTCAGGGCTGTCCTTTATTGCCCTACTTATTTCTTTCATTTGCTGAGGGGTTCTCGGCCCTTCTCAGAAAAAAGCAGCAGGAGAATCGTTTGGTTGGAATCTCATGTGCATGGGGTGCACCAAAAATAAGTCACTTTTTCTTTGCCGATGACAGCATTGTTTACGGAAAAGCTGATGAGGAGTGCCGCAGGGTCATTAAGTAGGTTATTTGGGATTATTTAAAAGAGTTTCATGGTGGGCCAATAATTGATTTATGTGACTACTTTGCTGTTACAGGCTTTGGGAAACATGTAGACCTCTTTTATGCTATGATGTGGAGCATGTGGTGAGCAGAAATAGAAGGGTCTTCAAAGGTAATGTGGAAAGTTCGCAAATCATATTAGAACGTTTTGGCAGGCTTCTTTGGAACTACTCAACTTGTAGTAAATTGGAAGCCCAACGACAAAACAATTACAGGGATCGAGAGAGAAATGGCAGGGGCTCCTCCACCGGGTTTTGTTAAAGCAAATTTTGGATTTCATAGGTGTTGTTATTATTGTCCAAGATGAGGAAGGCTATGTACTGGGTTCAGCGGCAATTCAAATTTCAGGGCAATTTGCGGAATGGCTAGCTGTAAGGGAAGGTGCTCGTTTCATTCCTAAGGCCTGTTTTACCAATTGGATCGTGGAATCGGATGCAGTCAATGTGATGAATGTAAATCGTAATCCGATGTAAAGATCTTTGAAGCTTCAATTGTTGATGACATCCGAGAAGCTATTTCTAAAGCAAACAATAGCTTTGTTTGTTATTGTTAGAGTATGATGACCTGAATTCAGTTTGATCCGACTCGAGAAGTTCACGGTGTGATAATTATAATGAAAGAACAAATATAGGACTTTTGATGAGATCTGTGATGGCAGCAGAGGGATCGAGCCGATAGCCCCGCAGTACGACCTTTATATTTTGAGTCATTTAGTTTATGTTTGGGCCCGTTATGTGATATCACATATTAGGATTTTATTTATGCCTATATATAAATGATGTATTACATTAAGGTTTGGTATTATCGTGTTTAGCCGCCCTAATCACCGTCGCCTTGTAATTTTTTTCGAGTTTAGTGATTTCTTAACTTCTGCCCATAGTTTTTTCCTATCTTAGATTTCTATATAAATCCTATGTGTGTGTTCTTGTTATTTGTTTTTATCGCATTATTTTCGTAATAGTTATATTTCTAGTTAATGAAATTTGTAGTTCGCTGTCTAACTAATTATTATATTTTACCACATAAAATTCACTTTTCCCTTAAAAAAATCTTTTTCTCACCACATAAAAGGGAAATATAAAAACAAGTTGGAATTTTAAAAAAGGTGTTGATTATAAATGACGGAAATTCCATGTCTATCACTCTATATAACCTCTTCTTTCCTATTAGTTCTAGATATGGATAATATTATGTACGTCTTCATGAATAATAGAATCAACTTTCATATACATGATCGAGTTTTGCATTAAAAAAAATCAGCGACAAGTTGTTTTATATGTCCATTCTGATTTCTTGATCAGGAAATTACAAGAACATGTTAGTTTTGTAGGAGTAAAGTATCCAGACAAATTAATATAGTTTAATTTAATTTTAAAAAATATTTTAATTAATTATTGTAGGATTAATTAATTAATGGGTTATTTATCTTTATATCCCGTATTTTATATTAATTCAAACATTATACTTTCAATTTTGGATCTCATTGAATTTATATCTTCAAATTAGACTTAATACACTAATTTATACATTTTCCCTATTAATATTCAATTTTGATATAAGAAATTGCTTACAATACTTTCAAATTGAAAAATAAAAAAACTTTACAAATTTAAAAAAAATTTATACTAAGATCTTTGACCTCAAAAATATATAGAGTACCCTCAAAATTAGGTATTTTGTGTGTTTTTGTTTTTAATTTCTTTTTTTTTTAACATTTTAATTTTTTTCTATTTTACTTAAAGATAATTTGGTCATTTCAAATGTTAAAATCAGCTATTGAATGAAGTAAGATATAAATTTATGTATTAAAGCTAATCTAAAAGTATGCATTTGATGAGATTAAAAACTCAATGTATAAGTTTTGAAATAACTTAAAATAGAGGGTTTAAAAAGATAAATATCTCTTAATTAATTAACTAAATAATACTAATTTGTTGTTTTATATACAATCTATTTTTTTGAAGGGTTTTATATACAATCTCATAAACAAAAAGGTTTTTTTTCTTTAAAAAATGACTGATCAGAGGGATGTTGTTGTTGGGTTTTTTTTTTTTTTTTGGTGGTGTATCTTTTCAAAATCAAAATGTAAGGCCATCTGTAGTATTTTGGTGAAGTTTGAATAATATATATTTATTATGTTTTCTTTTTTCTTTTTCATATATATATATATACGTATTAAAAAATTACCGTAACGAATTAGTCTCTATATCCAGCGGTCATATTTTAATGCTACTAGTTTTGCTATATATATATATATATATATATATATATATATATATATATATATATATATATATATATATATTAGGTGCGTATATATATATTTTTTATTTTTTAAAAAAATTTTAAATTAGTACCATGTGTTATATCGAAATATACATTTAGGACTCTAGTTTTGGAATATTTAATATTGGTATCTCGACATATTAGAAAATCTTTTTTTAGTACCTCGAAGTCGTTTTGAGATATAAAAAGACAAAATTATCCTAAATATAAAATATAAAGGGTTGACCGAAAATTTTAAGCAAAAAAAAAAAAAAAACTATACCATCCCCTTCTCATCCCTATCCCCAAAACCCTACCGTCCCCATCCCTAGAACTCTTTCAACTTCTACGACTTCTTTAAGGAAACAACTTGAAGAAGTTGTCTTGGCTTACAAGGGAACGTTTTGCTTTGATCGGTCTAGTTTGGCTACATGGAAAAGCACAGAAAGATTAAAAGTCGTTTTTTTACTACATCAAATGGTTTTGAAAAGATAAACTAAGAACTAAAAAACATAAGATTGAAAAAAAAAAAAAAAACCTAACCTAATCAGATTTTCATTCCAACCAAAACCAGCTGCTTTCCATTGCCCCTTGCCCTTTGCCTCCTCTTCTTGCGCCAACGAACCTTCCTACGTGATGGCAAGCTTTCGAAGTTGATCGGTGACAACTGACGAAGATCTTGCGAAGTCGATCAGCAGCAAATGACGAACCCTGCGAAGAAGATTGGTGACCATGATGTGATGAAGACGAGAGTTCTAGAATTGAGATGGCGAAGAGAGGCCAATAAGTTGAAGATGTTTTAGAATATTTACTATTAGTATCTCTCTACTTTGTAATAGTAGAGAAACTAATATTAAATATTCTAAAATATAGGATATTAAACACATATTTCTATATAACATAGGATACTAATTTGAAACTTGCCCTTTTTTGAGGTGTTAAGAGTTATGCCAACCCAGTCCAAGTCCAAATTTAAAATAATGAAGGCTTTTAGTTTGCCTAGGGAATATTAATTATGAGTCCTCCCTATTTATAGTAGCTAATCATACTCGTTAGTTCTTATCCCTCCCTTTCTCTGATCTCATTCGCAAGCACATTAGTCATGATTTTTATCATAAGATTCGACCCTAAACTCAACGACTATGATCGCACTTATGTTTTTGTAGAGAATATCAGTGTCCCAGATGAGCACTATTTTTTTATTTTTTTTTTTGGGTTTGTTTTGAAGGGTTAGGGGGGGATGGATTTGATGGCAATGGAAAGGAAAAAGTATTCGAGTTTATTTTTTATTTTTTAAAAAATTAATTAGTATTTTATTTTTTTTGTTCTCTTTCTTTATAAGAATATTTTGGTTACACTTTTGGTCAAAATTAGCTACAAATATCCCCTCCCCCTCCCCCCACCACAAAAAAAAAAAAAAAAAAAAAAAAAAAAAAACTACACATTTAGTCATTAAAAAAACCACACGATATTTATTTTAGATTTTATTTGTAATATTTTTGTAATCCCTGCACATAGGTTCTAGAGAATATGAAAGAAGACATATCATCTCTTTTAATTCTTTTTTCAGTAAAGTAAATTTTATAAATTGGACAAGCAGCAACACGGGCTCAACTCGGGTGTTACACACTTGTGAGATCAGCAAGACTTAATTAAGTACCTTAAATGATCCATTGTTTTCAATACTCATCATCCACTACTTTGTGCCTCTTTTGGTCCATCGTGAAAAACACACATTGGACATTTCAGCTCAACTTTTTCTCTCTCTCTCTCTCTCTCCTTTTTTTTTTTCCCCTTTTAAGGTCGAAAGTACTCTACTTTTGCTTTCTCTCTTAGCATAGTCATGGAGGAGTCTTATTCAAGACCAGTGATATCCGACACCACAACTCATAATACACAGGTCTACACAAGTGTGAGACCCATCTATTGGAAGTAGTAATGCCGGCAACTGATCTCATTTACCTTTTTGTTTTCCTCAAAATAATCAAGACTTCTTACCTTAAACCATTTTCAAAAGGCTTCCATCTTCCTGTATTTTTTACATTTTTCATTTTTATTTTTGAATCCCTGCACTCATCTGTTTAATTAAGTCTTTCTTATAATAAGTTGCATTCTGCATTTTGTGTATTCAATTATTTCGTAGGAAATGCTCCAAGAGCTTTGGGCTAAAAATTGAATTGAAACTTTTGTTTTCAACAGCAATTAAGATACAAAAGAGATTACATTAAACTTCAGATATACCCTTTGAAAATGAAACCACAATGAAAAATTGGATTTCCTTTTAGTGCTTAAGCAGAGTACAAGGCAAATCATGACCTCCGGAGATAATCAATATGTACAATATTACTTCACTATATAAGTTTTGTATAAAATGAGAAATATGAATTATAATGAAAAAATAATATGCCTAATTGGCAAGAGATTTCAAAGTATGCTGTGTTGCTCCAACAAATTGTGCTTGCAAATGTTTCGCGACGCCCTCACTGCGAGCAAACCAAGATCTTCCAAACCTTTCGCGATCTTCTTACAATCTTTAAGATTTCAAGGGCCAGAAACGATGGAAGTAAG
Source organism: Artocarpus heterophyllus (assembly GCA_025403435.1). Classification (NCBI taxonomy): domain Eukaryota; kingdom Viridiplantae; phylum Streptophyta; class Magnoliopsida; order Rosales; family Moraceae; genus Artocarpus; species Artocarpus heterophyllus. The sequence continues at coordinate 33,667,682 of CM046343.1, forward strand.
AAGAAAGGAGGTGGAGGAGAGGTTGCACTTTCAGGAACAATTTCGGAGGTAGACGCTCCATTGTTGCTGCTGTTGCGGCTGCTGCTCTTAAGGAGATAAAAACTTCTACTACCTAGATCCCCTATTATCTCTGCTTTATCCAAACCTGCCCAATTAGGAGATTGTTGTATTTGCTATATCAAAACGAGGTACAACTTTTGCCTACAACAAAACGGGCAATAAGCAGTGATGTTTTTGTAGATATGAAATGCTTAACACCATCCTTACTGAAAGTAGTTTTAATATTTCCTAATGCAAGAAAAAACTTCTTGAGAAAAGTCAATTTTTTTTAATATATTATTTTTTTCCTCTTCGAGGGTAAGATCTTAGATAACTTTAGATAGCATAAACAACAACTAACAAGTTTAGAAATGTGGCAAAAAACAAAAATCAACATTAATGACTTTAGGCGCCATTTGTCATCCTTCTAAAGGGGACCATATTTTTGGCATCATTTATCCATTGGTGAGACATATATGCATAAAGAAACTTTAGTTCCCAGCCAATTCGAGAAGCAACTTGATCATCAAAGCATAACAAGAAAAAAGAAAACATATATAAAGTTTTCCCTTAAACCTCCTCATTATGATAACTTCCATTATATTTAAAGCAATTCTCCGATGGGAACTAAAAAAAGATAATTATGGAAAAAAAAAAATTAGCCTAGATTTAACGGTTTCAAAACATGCACCATCAATTGAGATCTCCACGAGAGAAATCCTCTGTATTTAAATGGTCAAGACTATTACCTTGATCATTATATGTGCGTGCGTGCAAAAAGACATAAAAAATCCAAACAGATATATGGAAGCTTGGCTTACTTTGAAGGCTGAAACAGGAATGGTGCAATTCAAGAGAAGATGAAGAATCCTTATCAAGCTTAGGAGTTCTGCCTTCTTCGTTGTATCTGTCAACAACATGCTTCATAGTCTCTTCCACACTTGATCCTAATTTGATCATAGTCCTTAATGGTCCTGGACTTCCCTCAACTGTCACATTAACAACCACTTTTGCATCTCTCTTGTACCCCAAAATCTGCATTTGCAAATGATATTTCACCCAAATTTAGCTGCTTTCGACTATTCTACACATGCCCATTATGTCAAAATCTTATGAAAATAACCACAAACACCAATAATGATTAATGGATCTAACCCAAAAATTGACAGAATTCAATCCAGCAGCATATCTAATTATTTCATTGAATATATAATAATATATGTCAACATCTACTATGTACACATTCAATTATTTGTGTAAAAGTTACTTCTTCTTTTTTTTTAGGAGAGTGTATACTTTACTTCTAAGAAGGTTAGGTTGGTGAAAACAAAAAAAAATAATATTTTCTTATTTTTTTTAAAAAAGGTAATTATGTTAATTAAACGTGTGAAAGTAAAGTTGATATATTTATGCGACATACTTTGTGTGTTTGACACGATAATTAAAACTATTGATTAAAATTATATTTACTATAATATGTAAAAACTTTACATTGTAGCTTTTCCTTTTACTGTAACATATAAAAATTTTATTCTATCCACAACTGAAATTATAGCCCAGACTAATCTTACCAAACAGCCTTTTTGTTTGGTTGGTCTTCCAAATAGTGAATAAACAAACAAATAAATAAAGAAAAAAAGAAAAGAGTTAATCACAAACATTCATGTTTTCCAACTACAAAACAATTCCTTAAATTTAAAAAACCCGCAAAGTTTGAATTTTACCTCGTTACTCTGCTGAGGGGAGAAAGCATGCGGCCGGAAGAGGAAGTTCTCCGATCCCAAAAATGGGCGGAGATCTTCGTCTCCGGCGTTTCTTCCGGAGTTCCACAGGGCCGGTTCCGACGAGCAGCGCTTCAGAATCTTGATGAGCTTGGAGTGCATCAATCGGCTAGGCGCCGACGGCGCTGGGTGCTGCGGCCTGGTCCTCTGGCGGGCCATCGCAGGTGATCTCCGCCGTGTACCCCTTTCCGACATTTAACTGTCTATATATCTATGTGTATATACAGATTAAAGTACTAAGATGAATAAAATTATTTTGTGGAAAAAACAATTTGCAGATTGTAGATCATCATAAGATGGTTTCTTGAGTATAGTTTAGAGGATTCGAAGAAATCTAAGAAGGGTTTTGAAGAGAGAAGAGGAAACTTGAAGTGGTGAATGGGAGTTGGATAAATAAATATAAATATAAATAAATAAAAGCAAATAGGACAGTCGATGGACGTAGTGGCTTAGCATGGCAAAGGAGGTTTGGTCGGTTTTTGGATATTGGTCTCCCTATTTAACTTTTTTTTTAAATGATTATTATTTCATTTTGAACAAGATCTCCCTATTTAGCTTGCCTCTTATTATATCATTTTTAACTTGAAAAAACTATATGTCATTTCATATGTAAAAGGATTTAGGTGAAGGGTTAATTCTATAGTTTTTATTATTTTTTTATTTATTTTTTTATTTTAAAAAACTATGAACGTATTTTTTAAATTTAAAAAAACTTATTTTAATTTTATCCTTTATAGATATTTTTTACTTAAAAATATAAAAATAAGATAAAAAAATATCCTTACTTAAACCTAATTTATTTATGAAATAGATGTTTGTTCTTAAAAAAATTTAGAAAATATATTTTGAAATTTAAAAAGTCATATAACTTAAAACCTTTTTTTGAAATTTGATTTTTGTTTTAGGATTTTTTTATGTTTTTTTAATATATAAAAAATTTATCATAACTATTTAAAAGTAGTTATGTTATTTTGCTTAATTTTTTCTATTCATGGATTAAAAGTGAAATAAAAATTTAAAAGTTTCTAAGAATAGAGAGACAAATTAAGTAATGGTTAAAATTAGAAGATATAATTATATAACTAACCCTTAAAAAAAATAAATTTGTGGCATTTTTTTTGTGCTTTCTCTCTTTCCCTCTTTCTGTCTTTTTTTTAATATAGAACATGTTATTATAAAGAGTTTCTCGTAACGAAATAAGCTTATTGTATACATTAAGAGTACAAGCGGCCAAATAATGGACATCTATATTAGCTTCTTTAAACATATGACTTAACTTTAGTTCCTCCAGAAAAGAAAATGAGCTGGATATATGTGATAACAAAAGCACCAAACTCATTTCACAAAGAATAATGTTTTTTAAAACTTTGAATAAGAATGAAGGTTTATACCAACACCTTTACCCCACACAAGACTGATAGAAAGGGCTTTACCTTTAGTTTCATGAACAGTTAAAACGCCATAAAGTTTATTTGCTTGAGTAGCCATGATGAATCCTCCAAAATCTCTAATAATTGCTCCAACACCCATCAACCTTTTGTGGTTGGAAATAGACGCTTCAACTTTTAGCTTAAAGCAGTGAGGATATGGGGAGTCCATTTATAGGGTGTTTGGAAATGTGGTGGAAACCAGTTGTGGGAACCACTTTTACTGTAGCATGTAAGAGTTTTACACTGTAACATATTTTTTTATTGTTATTGTAGCATGTGAGAGCTTTACACTGTTCATAATTGAAATTGTGGTGGAAACTGAGTGGTTCTCACCACTGCCAATCTCTTGGGGAGAAATCCTAATTGAAAGTGTAACTATCTTCTTATGTTGAGCTGCAAGATAGTCAGATAGCCTTCTTTCTGTCTTTAGTTGTAGGGGTGTTAGACAAACTGGTTTTAACTGAAAAATTAATTGGTTCAATAATTTATTCTCTCTTTTCTTTTTATTTCAATTTAAGACACGCTTTGATCTCTCTTTTTTTTGCCCCTTCGTTTCCTTGTCAGTCTGTCTCTTTACATGTTTATGGGATACTTTTTTTTCAGGCCAAGTGATCTTCATTAAAAACTAAGGATCGCACCAAATTCCGTATTTCTGTCTATATATTCTTCCTTTGTTTAGAAGCAAAATTACTTCTTTTTGAGTAATTTTGCTTTTCCAGGGGGTGCTTTTGGCGCCCTTGAGTCACACACATTACTTCACAAAAGGGTTTATAATTGACTGTATTATTAATATCGATAATATATATCATTCTTTATTATGACTGTTGATAAGTTAGTTTTAGGTTAATTAATTAGATGATTCTCACTTAATATTTTTGTTAGTTTTGAGCGATTTATAAGAATTTAATAGTGTTTTATGTTCTTTTATAGGTTTTGAAGAAAATCGATGCATAATGGCAAAGCGCTGAGCAAAGCATATCGAAAATTGAGCAAAAGTGGACTCGGGATGAAATGGAGCCTAGACGTCAACTATTGGGCGTCTAGGCACTGCTACAGATGAAGTTTCATACAAAAAACCCGAGAACATAACGCCTAGGCGCCACAATTTGGGCGCCTAGGCGCCATTTAGGAGGCCAGTATAGCGCCTAGGCTCTATAATCCTGGCGCCTAGGAGCTAAAATCATGGTGCCTAGGCACCGTAATGAGGCCTAGGCGCTAAAAAATCGAGCCTAGGCGCCATTGCGATCCCCATTCAAATTCTAGTGTAATTTCGTTTTAAAATTGCCCTTTTAAACCCTAGCCTATAAATAGAACATTATGAAGGGTTAGAGCACGAATGCTAAGAGGGAAAAACTACAGACAAGAGGGAAGAACTCATTGCTTTGGAGAAGAAGAACGGTGCAACCCGGAGACGGAAATCATCTTCGCATTCAAACACAGTTCTTTTCCTTCAATCATCATGTTTAAGATATTATTTAGAATTGTTTTTAGTTTCATTAGGAACTAATTTTCTCTATTCTAGGGCTACGATATAGCCAGATTATGAATGTTCACTTTTGTTTAATTTAATTCAATTCGATGTTTATTCATTATCTATGCTGAGTATTTAATCTAATCTTAATGCTTGTAAAAGTTTGCACACCTTTTGCATGATTTGTGATTTAATTTGAGGCTGAGAAGCGATAATTAAATTAGACAATGATTGAATGCTATGAGATCATCATAGAATAGAGATATCTATGAGACTTGTGTAACACTATGAATTGCTTGTTCTTAATGAATCTTGATAAGTTTAGAGTTTCCACAGAGATATAAGAAATTTACTAACTAGGATAAATTATTAATGCTTGAGAAAGATTAATGACTACCTAAGAGAACTTCGTTATCGGCATAGGAGTAAACATCAGTTGATTAAATTAGATAATTTGAATAGGATTAATTTAGGTGAAATCGGATGTCCTAGTCTTTTATTATTTAGGTTTTCATTTATATTTTTTTGTTTTGTTATTTTTCTATTTTATATTTGATTGTTCAAATAATTTTAGGGTTAACCAATTTCGGTACTTAGCTAGATTAATGCAATCCTTGTAGGAACGATACTTTACTCACTCTTTATTACTTGTCTACGATTCTGTGCACTTGTAGATTTTCCGCAACAAGTTTTTGGCACCGTTGCCGGGGATTGTTGTTTAATTTAGTTAATATCGATACCAATTAGCTCTAGAATTACTTTGAATTTTTTTATTTGTTTTATTTTGTTTTTATTTGTTCTAATTTTTTTTCTTTTAAGTCATTTGTTTCCCAAGGAACTTCATGATGTTGCATCGGAATATCCTCGCAAGTTTTGTCCAACAATATATGGAACCATTTTATACGGTTTGGGAGTGATTTAAAGATATGCTTGAGCGGTATCCATATCACAACTTGCCAAAGTGGGCACTTCTCCAAATTTTTATTGAAGGATTGCATTTTGAAGCTAGAGATTGGGTGGAAAAAGGCGTAGTTTCTGATGGTCATTATTTCTTTTCAAGAACTGTTGATGAAGCTTACTACTTATTGGAGGATATGGCAACCTTTAATCATCATTGGCATTTGAATTCTTCAATGCATAATTCTTGCTGGGAGAGACACCAAAATCTTTCATAGAATATCCATCCCAACATGATGGAATGATCATGTAGCCAATATCAAGAAGAGAAGATAGCTTTGGAAGTTGCTTTAGACCGTCTAAAGGCCACTCTTGAGGGAAGTCATGAAATCTCCAACTCTAGGCAATATCTTGATAAACAAATCCGTTTAAAGAGCACAATTTTAGAGAGTCATCTAGAGGAGGAAATTACTACATTAAATCCTTATGGTGACCATAAAACAATAAAGGATGTGGTTTTGTTTGATGATGATTGTGCGAAACCTCAGGAATTTGAGCCTCTAGAGGAAATGGAACCTCAAGATGAAGAACAAGAACCCTTTGAAGTTGTCTTAGCTCAACCATTTGCTGAGTTGGGATCTTGCTCAATCAATAACGATGTACATTTGCTAAATCAAGAGGAGTCTATCCAAAACTTTGACTTTTATGAAGACCAAATCACAAGAATGCTAATGGATAGCCAAAAGAAAAGGGAAGAGCAAATTCAAGGGTCATTAGAGAAATTCCTATATGAGGAGAAGCCGTGAGCGTCGTTGGATGATATAGAAGCGCATAAGACTGTTGATTTGAGCTCATCAATGGTTCCAACATATAGATCACCAACTAATTCATGTTGGCCATGGACATCACAACCATCACATCTCACCATGTTCAAGCTCGAGCCAATAATGAAGTTCCCATCAAAAGCACATCATTTAAAGACGTTTGTTGTTGGTGCAACATGCGAATCACTTCTAAATCTTGCCAAGCTTGAGGGCATCTATAACCAAGACCCATATGTGGTGCCATTTGACACTAACTATGGGCGAAAGCCGCTCTTTCACAAGCGCTTCTTTGAGAGTCAGGCCGATGACTATAAAACAAGTGCTTCTTGGGAGGCAACCCAAGCTCTCTATCCTTTTCAATTTTAGTTTTCATAATATTATTTAGTTTATTAGTTGTTTCTTTTAGTTTTAGTCTTTTTTGCTACTTAATCATGATGTAAGTCTTGTTTGTGGTAATTCCAGGTTTTCGAGGGACATCAAGGTGCTCAGCTTGCTAAAAAAAAAATTCAAAAACTGAAACCATATCGGCAACCTGGCACAGATGATGAACCACATGGCCATGCATCTGAACATGAACTTGGACAATTTTTCCACAGTCTCTGCTTTCAATAAAGATAATGAAGAAAATGAGGATGAGGAGGAATAGGCTGCCTCAACCTTCAGCTTAGGGAGTGTTCTTTCTTTTCTTATTTTTGTTTTCTTTTTACATTGAGGACAATATATTGTTCAAGTTTGGGGGTGGTGTGTTGCTTTATTTTTTATTTTATTTTTTGTGTGTCAATTAGTCGTTATGGTTTAATTAGGTTTTAGTTTAGGTTTTTTTTTTTTCTTTAAATTTGATAGTAATTAGGATAGTAAAGTTGTGTCGTTTGAGCATTATTTAACTTGAATCATAGGAGGCCAATGATAAGACAATGGTTGAGATTGAATATGGCTTTTAGGAAATAATAATTATTGTTGGTCTATCCTTGTTGTTCTTATGATTTGTTTGTCATACTGTGATTCTTTGAGTACTCATGCCTTGATCACCTAAGTATTCTACACTTAGAGGACTTTTATGTTAATTAAGTGATATTTTTATCTCAAATGAACGCTAGAACCTATTTGATAACCACTCGAGGCGAAATCCTAGGCTATACATCATTAAGGACATGATTTAGGCCATTTTTGGACTGTTTGAGCCTTTCAAGCTTACCATTAATATCATTTAATCACTAGTTACCTCGTTGAGCCTTATTAACCATTTTCTTTGTTACCCACATAATCAACCTAGCCTTTGAATAACTTATCCTACTTAGTCCCTCACCCATAAACGTGACTAGTTTGTTCAGGAAATTATTTGAAGGTAGTTGGCATTATGGGAGGATGGGTGGAGTTTTGAAGAACTTATCAAGGAAATATATTTTCCTATCATTCATTAATGGGTGGAGTTTTGAGTATTGTTATCAAGGGATTATATATTCATGTTTATTCATTGTCCAAAAAAAGAAAAGAAAAAAAAAGAAAAGCAAAAAAAAAGAAGAAGAAAAGTAAAAAGAAAAAAAGAAAAAAAAAGAAAAAGAAAAAAATAATACACACGTCAAATAAATGTGAATAACAAAGGGAGTGCAACATAAGTTTAAGGGTGTACTTAGAAAGAAAGAAAAAATGATGTTCTCATAAGGTCCTGAGACAAATTGTGTGTTTATGGGTGAATTTTGAGCTACATTATATCCTTTATCTCACCTTTTTACCTTAGCCACACATTACAAGCCGAATAAAGTCCTAATGATCTCTGATGATGCGATAGTCTATAATAGTGGAGAGTGGGTTTGAAAAATAGGCCTATGGAGTTCATACATTTCACTAATCTAGAGATCTTTCAAAATAAGCTTGTTGACATAAACTAATCCGAGTGTAGATACATAAGTGCTACAGGCATCACACACACACACACTCAAGGAATTATAAGTATGGTAAACCTAAGATTTAAATTGATTTTTTTTTTTTACATGATCACAATGGTTAGAGTTTCCTTTGAGTCATAAAATTTTTGCAATCTTTGAGGCCAAGTATGATGAAAAATTAAATTGATGCTCGAACTATGTCGTGCGTTAGTGTCAGCCCCGTCCTTTTGTCTTGTTCTTTGTTCTTTTTTTTTGTGTCTTTTGCTCGAGGACTAGCAAAATCTTAAGTTTGGGGGTATTTGATAAGTTAGTTTTAGGTTAATTAATTAGATGATTCTCACTTAATATTTTTGTTAGTTTTGAGCGATTTATAAGAATTTAATAGTGTTTTATGTTCTTTTATAGGTTTTGAAGAAAAACGATGCATAATGGCAAAGCGCAGGGCAAAGCATATCGAAAATTGAGCAAAAGTGGACTCGGGATGAAATGGAGCCTAGACGTCAACTATTGGGCGCCTAGGCGCTGCTACAGATGAAGTTTCACACAAAAAACCCGAGAACATAGCGCCTAGGCACCACAATTTGGGCGCATAGGCACCATTTAGGAGGCCAGTAGGCGCTATAATCCTGGCGCCTAGGCGCTACAATCATGGTGCCTAGGCGCCGTAATGAAGCCTAGGCGCCAGAAAATCGAGCCTAAGAGCCATTACGATCCCAATTCAAATTCTAGTATAATTTCATTCCAAAATTGCCCTTTTAAACCCTAGCCTATAAATAGAACATTATGAAGGGTTGGAGCACGAATGCTAAGAGGGAAAAACTACAGACAAGAGGGAAGAACTCATTGCTTTAGAGAAGAAGAATGGTGCAACCCGAAGACAGAAATCATCTTCGCATCCAAACACAGTTCTTTTCCTTCAATCATCATGTTTAAGATATTATTTAGAATTGTTTTTAGTTTCATTAGGAACTAATTTTCTCTATTCTAGGGCTACGATATAGCCGGATTATGAATGTTCACTTTTGTTTAATTTAATTCAATTCGATGTTTATTCATTATCTATGCTGAGTATTTAATCTAATCTTAATGCTTGTAAAAGTTTGCGCACCTTTTGCATGATTTGTGATTTAATTTAAGGCTGAAAAGCGATAATTAAATTAGACAATGATTGAATGTCATGAGATCATCATAGGATAGAGATATCTATGAGACTTGTGTAACACTATGAATTTCTTGTTCTTAATGAATCTTGGTAAGTTTAGAGTTTCCACATAGATGTAAAAAATTTGCTAACTAGGATAAATTATTAATGCTTGAGAAAGATTAATGACTACCTAAGAGAACTTTGTTATCGGCATAGGAGTAAAAATCAGTTGATTAAATTAGATAATTTGAATAGGATTAGTTTAGGTGAAATCAGATGCCCTAGTCTTTTATTATTTAGGTTTTCATTTATATTTTTTTGTTTTGTTATTGTTTTTATTTTATATTTGATTGTTCAAATAATTTTAGGGTTAACCAATTTCGATACTTAGTTAGATTAACGCAATCCTCGTGGGAACGATACTTTACTCACTCTTTATTACTTGTCTACGATTCTGTGCGCTTATAGATTTTCCGCAACAACTGTGTGTAAAATTGGTCATTCCAGTGCCGGATTTCATGATAATAAATTAATCCAACATACTTTCTTGATATCCTAGCAATTATTGTACACTCAAAGGCCTTTTTAATTATTATTATTATTATTATATTATATTTTTTTTTTTTACTCTTGAAAGTGTGATCTCTCTTTGGTCACGTTAGAAAAAAGAAAAAGTGATTCCTAGGAGAAGGTCCAAACTCCAAACTTTCACTTATATCCCAACGATTAACATTATCATTGCTTCACCTTTACACACGGCATCCTAACTATGTCAGCTATACAAGAAAGTGAGATCTATAGAATTTGATTTCAATATATTTTTTAATAAGATATGCCAATTTCTGGAGGTTACTCACTAAGGGCATCTTTGATACATTGTATTAGCATTCTGTATTAAGATGTATAGAAAGATACATGTATAATATGTTTTGAACGGAATTATAATATACTATTGAGATATGCAGAACTATAAAATTCTTCTAAGACAAACTCAATAAAGGGTGATTACAAGACATGTTGTACACGTTAAGCCTAAACTAAATAGAAACACCAAAGTGGCAACAAGTAACGAACACGACAGAGCCAGCAAAAGGAAAAACAAATAACAAAAGCGACAAGAGAGATAAATTATTGAAATTAAAGAAACAATTATTGATCATGACATGCAAAATATGTACAATTATTGCCCTCAGCAAAAGCCATGCCTATTCCCTTTCTACTTCAGCTTGGACGGAAAGTTGTTCGTTTTATAAGTATGAGTATATTAATCAAAGATTATTGTTTAATGATGTTACGAGTGCTTACTAAAAATAAATTAATGACGCAATTTTTAGCGGATTTTTTTAAGTTTTTTTGGCAGACGAATATTGTTTTTAATAAGTAATGATCTTATCGTTTGTAAGGTAAGTTGTCGTTCACAAAGCCTTTATTGTTTGTAAGCTGTCGTTTAGAAAGCGCTTGTAGCTTTCGATAGTAGGAAAAAGGCCTTGTGATTTGTCGTTTATTGGATTTTGCCTCATTATAGATACGATGTCTTTAACTGATTTGTTGTAGTTTTCATTTGTTTTTGTCGTTGTGTGCATATGATTATTACCCGCCGTTCGTATGTGATAATTCCTTTTACTGATGCTATTGGTGAGTAAATTATTGTTTTATTTGTAAAATAAAATACATTTTGTTTTCCAATATGTTGTTTGACAGAGACAACTAGACAAGATATCGTCGTTTTACATTATCGTCGTTTTTAGGCAAGCTGTCGTTTTATAAAGTTATTCCTGTGTTGGAATTTTGATATACTGTCGTTTTCTTGGCTTTTATAGGATTAAAGGTGGTGTTTTGTTGTCATTTGTGGGAATGTCGTCTCTTTCAAAATTTATTGTCGTCTTAATATGATATCATTTATTATGGCATGTTTCCAATTCGAAGTGCCTATAACTATATATATATATATATATATATATATATATATATATATGTCGTTTTGCTGTTTGGAAGATTGTCTGGTTTAAATTCAGATTTGTTTGCGAGCAAGTTGTTTTGTATACCTTTTGTCGTGTTGATATGTTGTTGTTTCATCATTTGTTTATAAGATGTAGTGGCGTTTGCAAGACATTGTCGTTTCATTGGTAGCTTCGTTTCTATAGCAAATTGTGGTTTTACAAATTTTTTTTATCTCGGTCTCTTTTATTGTTTCCAGGATCTGATGTTGTTTATAGTTTTTTTTTTTCTTCTAATTTTTTTATTTATTAAATAATAGTATAGTTGTCTATAAAATAAGTTGTCGTTTTCAAGATATCCCTTGTCGCTTAAACAGAGCAATGGGATATCGGTGCAAGCAAAATTTAACTTTTCAAAAAAGAAAAAAAATTTCCAATCAAAATAAACCAAAAGAGGGATAAGTGTCTAAATTAAGAGCTAAGATGAAGCAGAACAATTCAGTAGTAACCTTTAACATATATATGTATATATATATATATATAGTGAGAATAAGTTTCGCGTGGTGCTCTCAGGATGCTCGAAACTTGAATTGTCTTATCGTTTCTTTTTGAGAGATGCCTTTTTTTTAATTTTATAGCCGAAATGTTTTTTTCTTTTTAATTGCTTGAAATGTTTTTCCTTCAATAAATTTTTTTTATTTTTATTTTTTTGTTAACATGCTTAATATACCCCCGCGGAGTGCATACTTTCTAACTAGTGTGCATATATATGTGTATATATATATATATATTACCTCAAAAACTTCTATAGTTACCAAGAAAAAAAAAAAAGAATAAGAAACACCAGTGACCTCTAACAATTGGAATTGGATGCAATCTATGGTTTCCACATTGAACACAAGGACACCAAATTTTATCACCATTGGCATGACTTTTGGCAAAATCTAAGAACTCTTTCATACCAGTCACATTTTTTTTAGACAATCAAAAATCCTGCATTTATTTCCTATCCATTTCGCAAGTCCTAAATTCAAATAATAAATTGCAAATATTCAATTAAAATTAAATTCACAAATTATACATACCCACCATATATATTCTAATCAGGCATAAAACAAAAACATTCACTCATCATAAAACAAATAAATCATGCCCATGATCCACAATACAATAATCACATATTAAGCAACAAAATCAACAACAATTTATTAATTTTGGATTAATTAAACAACAAAATCAACAACAATTTATCAATTTCTAACAAAAACTTACAATTTGGAATGAGATTAAGGAGTGTGGATACGAAGACGGACAGCGCAGCTGTTTCAAAGGGGTCTGTGTTCGTATTTGAAAGGAGAGTTTCTGATTTGTACTTGATTGTCGAGGTGGAAAAAAGGTTTTAAGTGAGCCACCGCAACGATTTTTGGCAAAAACTGTCATGGTAGACACCATTCATACCACGATAGTTTTCATATTCACAGGCGTAACTTGCCACAGTTTTTTTCCCTTATCACAACGGTTTTTAAGAAACGGTCGTTAAATAAAGGTCGTATAATCTCGAATTTGTTATAGTGACCACGATCTTGTAATTTATGTTTTCGTAATGACAGTAGTCACAAATCTATGATCAAACACTGTACAACGGGTAGTTATTTGCGTAGAAGCCTCTAAATTATGGCTTGGATTGAGGGCTGCTTTAAAGTAGTCTTACTTAACCTCATCCATTATAGTTTTTTTTTTACAAACAGTGCCAATAGAAGAATTTCAATGAAAAATTTTGAGATCTTATCTCCTTGGAATAGAAGAGTTTAAACACTCGTGAAATCAGACCCTAAATCTTTCCGAAAATGCCTGCCTTTGGTATGAATCCTTCATTTTTTTTATTCGAGATTTATCCGTTTAGACATGATTAAGTATTATGTATAATGGGATTAGCACAGTGTTATTCAGGTTCTTAATGACATTTGGTTGTAATAAGACACTCTCCAATGCACACTCTATTGCGGTGTTATTTTTATGCGACATTTGTCATATGTTAAAACTTTGTAGAAAATTTGCCACCAAGTACTATTACGGTAAATTTGGTGTTTGATTTTTAGTCATTAATATATATATTGACTTTTCTTTTTTAACCATTACAACATTGTTTCTTTTGAATTATTTTAATATTAAAAGTCACTTTTATAAGTTTTACATTTTGTTTTTGTCAAATAACAGCATTGATGTTTCCGCCACATGTATTTTTGTTTTGTTTTTTATTGTAGCAATAGAGGTGGTTTTTTCACTTTCCAATGTGGAGCTAGGCCTTAATGCCTTTAGTCTCTTGATCTCGTTCAATCAAAGTTATTCACTGCCTATAGTATGTGTGAATGAATGTTTTCCGTGCTCGATTAGTGATGTGCCTTCTGTTTCTTTGTGTTGGAATTCAGTACACGTGTTGCCCTTTTAGTGTTTTCAATCGGATCTATTGATGGTTCTGGTGAATGTAATTTCTATTTTATTTTAAAAAAGATTATGTATTGGAGCATGAAATTGTTTAATACATCAAATATGCTATCTTTACATACGGTTTTTTATGGCAAATTATATAGCGTTAATGTTAGCATTTGTATTTGAGATGGTTAAGATTAATAAATATTTTTTCATGAAGATTAAGTGAGATTAATTTAATAATTTAAGTAGCAAAGTGAGAATCATTAAACATCGGTAGCAAAGTGGGAAAGGCCAAAAAGGTTTAATGTTTGAAGCACAAATAAGAATAACTCTAAAAGTTTTGTTTCTGACAGTTATCATCGTATTATCAGAACATGTTATCATTTTCTTCTATATTTTTTTGTTGTTTCTTGAATTTATTTCATTTGTCTTCGATTGTCCTTTTTCTACACTGATATGATAATTTCATTAACTCATTGTCGTACAGAATAGATATGGTTCGATTGTTAAAAAGTAGCAATTCTAGTAAATATCATTTTTTTAAACTAATTCTAGTAAATATTAGATTTTAAAAATATTTATAATAAATAGTATATATATAGTGTAAATAATTTATTTATCCTTATATACGTATAAATAATTCTTATTTATATAGTTTATATACAAATAATTTATTCACCTATTGTTAATTAATATTATTTATACAGTAAACAAACTATTTCATTGTAAATCTATAGTTTCCCTCATTTTCCTTAAAAGTAATTCTTGTTTTCTCAAATATTGTTATTTTTATGTAGAAGTGGCCTCTTTCAAGTTCTTATCGTTTCCAAGAGTTGTTGTCGTATGCAACAGGTTTTATTGTTCTAACATATGTCGTCGTTTTGAAGATATTTTGTCGTTTTAAGGAAGCTATTTTCATATTGTTGTTATTCCTATGTTGATGTCGTTTATAGACGTTGCATCGCCACAGTGGATGAAGAAATAATTGTTTTCTTTGATGTTGGAGTGTCGCGTCTTAAATAAATCAAAGAGAAATTTTAAGTTGAGGCTAAATACTACAAAGAGTGGTCACAGTCAATTCAAAAAGTTACCAGTTAACCATTTCAGATTCAAAATAATTTATTTAATATACTGATGAAATTCTGTCGATGTGTAATGCGCTCAAACACAAGGGTTATCTACTTAAATATTTTTTCTTTAAAGAAAAAGATTAGAAGTCTTGATCATAGTTACGTTGAAAATCCTTCCAAAAAAAAAAAATTCAAGTTTATCTAATTTGAAAGAAAACATATTCCATGTACACTTCAATTAACTATCACATAGCAATTTCTAAAAGGATTACATCGTTGTTTCAAAAAAAAAAAAGGATTTAGTAAATTTATATGATCACTCGATAAATTAGACTGAAAAGTATAATAACAATAGTGCCTCTAACAGAGATTAGTTTTTCCTTTTTTATAATTCCATCAAGATATTTTTCCTCTAGTTGTCCGTTCAACTTTAAAAATAAATAAATAAACAAATAAATAAATAAAACATAGTACTAATAATAAATGACGTATATATTTCAAGAACGACAATTCAAATTCGAGTCAAATTCAACAACTACAGTATTAGTTTCCTTTTTTATTTCCCCTCTAAAGAATCTCCTCTATTTATACTATTTATGATCACCATATAATATCACTTTTACTGAATTGCTTTAATCTATCTTTGATAATCAACAAGTAGCCATAATGTCTAGTCCGTACGTCAATGTCAACGGCATGCAAGATAACGTAAGGGAAATAAGGATTCGTGGTCCTAGAAATTTTTTTATGATATCACTTGGGCCATTTATTAGCGTAAGTGATTATGATCATCAGCCAGATCATGATCAGTTCAACATGACAATCGATCAGAGTTTCTTGGATTCTGCGGCAGCGTTTAGGGCTGGCCCGGCGGCTAAATACGCAGTTGAGGCGTTGGAGAAGGTGACATATGATGGAATTAGTAATGGTGATGACCATGAAGATGAAGATGAAGATGAATCAAAGTTGACGATCAAGACGTGCGTGATCTGCATGGAAGAGGTGATGGTTGGGTCCCACCTCACTCGCATGCCTTGTTCTCATCTTTTTCATGATGATTGCATTCTGCAATGGCTACGTAGGAATCACACTTGCCCGCTCTGTCGTTTTAAATTGCCTATTAATTGATATCAATATTCAGTAGGTTTTATTATTTAGAATTCTATTTTATATCTACGGAGTTGTTGAAGGAAAGACAGAATTCATGTGAGAAATTTTGAAGATTTTTTTAGTTTGAGTTTGACTTTTTTTGCTCTTTTTAAGTGATTGTTCAGTTTAAAGTTTAGTGGAATTAAGCAATTACGTTATGAAGAACAAAGAATTCTAGCAACAAAGATAGAAATTTTATTAGATATTTCACCTGAATTGATCTCGCTATTTTTTTTATTATGTTTGATTCTAATAAGGTCTAAATATTTAATTTTTGATAAATTAGCATAAGTTGGAACCTCAATGAGTCCATATGTTATTAATAATTTCCATATTTTTGTTGTTTCTTACAGGCCCTTTGGTATTGTTTTCGAAATAGGTGAAAATATTTTTGTTTTAAAAAATGAGAATTTTTTAAAAATTGTGCTAAGAGTGTTTTTAAAATATTTATCTTGAAAAACGTGTGGAAAATATTTTAAAAAATTTTAAGAACAAAAACAAATGGGGCATTAGTTTATTGCCATTTTCTATATCATTCTCCCTTTTTATGCCCTAATAACATATTATTGAACTCATTCTTTCAGAATAGATGATGTCAAATGTTTTTCAACCAAAAAAAAAAAAAAGATGATGTCAATTGTTGAAAGTAATACTTGTTTTTTCAAGTATTGTCAGGTTTATACATGCGCGCACAAGTTGGTTTCAGGTTCTTATTGCTTACAAACATTATTTGTCGTATGCAAACAAATGTTATTGTTAACATATGTTTTCTTCTTCTTTTTTTTTTTATAAGATGTTAACAATAGAGTGTAACACGCTTAAATAAATAAATATTAGAAGGAGACAACTAATTAACGTGATATAAACATTTGATGCCTCCGAATGTTTTCATCCTCAAGTGTCCCAGATGCTTGAAATATGTCATGATTTTAAATATAGAACACTCAGGCAAAGCATGTTCCAAACAATCAAAAAACGACTGTAATCAGTCATCTTATTCAAAATCAGGGACGAAGTTAGGAATATTACTTAAGAAACAAAGAATATACTAACATTATAAATCAAAGTTAAATGAAGATATATCAATAAAACTCTCACTACCTCACCCCACCTCATCCACCGTCTAGGCTAGTCTTAGATAAGAAATTAAGAGGTTTCTGTTAGACATGTATGCCCTAAGAAGTAAAAATATAATAAATTTTTGGAGACATTTTTATCAATAAAGAATTTATTCATTATTTATATACCAAATCTTGTCCTCTTTACGTTCATGTTTGTTGAATGTATGTTAAGCAAACAATAATCTGAAACTGTCGGTCTAAACCTTAAGAATTGGGCATATGATGGACGGATTATGCGGAAAACACGATTCTTAAAGTAATGGTCTAAATCATACGATCCGCAATCGAGGAAATAAAGTTGGGCGCTTTATTCATGCAAAGATTGTTATGTTGTCTATATCCCTTTAGGGAAATGGTTTGTCTTGACCATCGGAGGTGGACTCCATGAATAGAAACATTGGCACGTTGTCATAGGTGACGATGTGTTGGATCGAAACATAAAGTGAATCGATTTGGATTAATAATTCTGTCTCGACAAATCGATTCACTTTAGACAATCATTTGTGTTGTATCTTAATCCTGAGATGAATAGTGGGCCCGTTGTCTTGACTTGTGTCTTTTAATATACCAAAGGGTGACACCCACATCTTAATAGTGGTATGCATGCTGGTACGTTGGAGGCATGACTCTTGATACGTAGACCTGTTATTGATAGATATGGAACCCATAGCTCCTCTTTAGGAGTAATGATATCCTCTTATATGCGTTATCCTGTAATTGAAAAACTAGAGCGCTCAACCATTTAGATACATAGGTGTAACCGAATGGAATACTGTCATTGGATAGTAAGTTTTCTGATGGTGAGATAATGGAACGTAAGATAAAAATAATCGGGAAGGTAAGACAGAACTTTTCCTTAAGCCGATTATGGATTATCATATGGGGATACGATACACTATGATATGTCATGGAGACTTAGCTATACGAGCTTCGTAATTCTATGTAGTTCGAGAATGCAGCTCCAAGCTTTTAGTAGAGTAGCGTTGGAGTTGATAATTATGAAATGTATATCTAGGATATTGGGTTTTATAATTATCGGGAGCTTGAACTATATAGGTCCATTTGGTCCCCTTTGCTAGCTTACAACATCCTGTAACGACACGGCGTGTTTTTTCAATAATTGATGACTTATGTCAGATTTATCAGATTGGTTAAAATTTGAAAGAATTAAATAATTCATGTCTGTTTATCAGTTGAATTAATTTTGTAATAAAATTAATTCAAGATAACTTGTTGAATTATTGGCATCGGATAATTTTTGTTTGTTTATCGGTTGATTTAATTTTAGATAAATTAGATCAGGATAAACTTGAAGAATTATTGGGAATTGATTTATTTTCTTAAAGATTATCTAGATAAAGTTGTTTTGATCAGATAACTTATCTATTGGGTTATTTGAATTAAAACTAAGACTTTATCCTATATAATCTTAGGTGGAAAATAAAAGATTTGCGAAATTTTTATTCAGCAGTTCAGCCTACCGATGGACGTATTCAGCCGACTGATGGGGCCTGTTCGGCCTGCCGATCAGCGAAGGATAAGATCACGTATTTCAACGCAAATCTTATCAGATATTGATCCGAATTTAATTTTGATCCAAATTTTGAGACCTAATCTGATGAGGATTGACCCTAGGACCAACCTCTATAAATAGTGAGTGATTCTCACAAGTTACTCAGATCAATTGAGAGATTAAGAGTGATACTCTGCTAAGTGAGAATCTGAAAAACTCCCTAAGAGCTTTTGTTCACAAATCACGAACACTTGCTTTGGGTTCTCTCGATTGGTTGGAAAGAGAGTCATCGGTGGAAGAGCTGTATGTGTAAGCACACACTCACTTCGGTCGTAGACAGAGAATAGCAAAGAAGACCAGTTGGTTGAGGCTCTTCTGGAACGTTATTTCTCTTCACAGATTGCGGAGGTTCTTCGACACACCAAGGTTAGTAAGATCTGGTTAATTTATACATATAGCATGTCAAACTTGTGTTTTGTAAATTACTCTGATATAAAATTTTTAAAATTTCGCTACGCACTCTTTTTCTAACAGTTTCAAGATAAGAAATAGAGTCATCA
This sequence comes from Artocarpus heterophyllus, assembly GCA_025403435.1. NCBI lineage: Eukaryota > Viridiplantae > Streptophyta > Magnoliopsida > Rosales > Moraceae > Artocarpus > Artocarpus heterophyllus. Next base: position 33,686,937 of record CM046343.1, read on the forward strand.
ATTACATGCAACTTGACAACAAATTCTATCAAACCAATTTGTAAACCAACTCTCTTTCTACTCAGATATAAACAATATTTAAGTGAAAGTGTAAATGTAAAACGAAACATGAAAATGATTAAATCTTATTTTTATTCTTACAGATGACCCATGTATGAATTACGTGAACTTAGTTATGTATAATGAACAGAAAATTAGAAGTTCAAGAAGGCAGCAGATAAATCAACAGTGGCGAGATTGGAGAGATTAAGATACAACAGAAGTAGTATTGATCATGATGATGATGATGTGTCAAGAAAAATATTCACGTGCGTGATTTGCATGGAAGAAGCGACGATTGGGTCCCAACTCATTTGGATGCCTTGCCCTCATATGTTTCATGAAGATTGTATTTTGCAGTGGCTACAAACAATGCGTGTCCTCTCTGCCGTTTCACTTGGCCTTCCAGGTAGTCATAAACATTTAATGGCTACATTAACTTCCAGATTAGCTTAATTTGTTACTATTTTGGGTTTTGAACTTCATATTTTCTTTGGGGTAACGTCCACGACTTTTACGATGAACTTTAGATGTAATCTCATCCAATTATCTTTATCTCGTATCATATTTTTCTCATATTCTAGTATTAAAACCAGATTATTCAGGTTCAATAACGAAAGATTCCGAAAGTTACTTTAAGCTACCTTGCAGGTCCTTTCACTTTTCCTAAGAAATAGTTCAGTGCCTTCATTTAAAAATAGTTCATTACCTTTAATGACTCGTTTGTTGATTCAAACGAATACTGAGAAGTTGAAATTAAGGCAAATTAAAAAAAAAAACTTTCAAAATGTTTATTCATAACCAGTCTGTCCATAACAAAAGCAGTACGGTTCTTATATTTTAAAACCCTAACATCTGGAAACGAGAAAATTACAAACAAGTCCCAAAACTTAAAGAAAAAATGCAAAATAGTCCCTACAAATTACAGTAAATAACAAAAGTGTCATTTCAATCTAAAATTTTAGGCGATGGAATTCATCAAGAATCACGAATTCTCCGAGGTTACACTCGGAGATTGTTCAAAACATTGTTTTCACTTGGAAAAGTAGTATCTCTAGTCAAATATGGACACCATTTGACTTTTATGTCAAACTAGGACTTTGACTCTTTTGGGTCTTTTGATTGTCCCCAACGGCCTTGAACGCCTATAATTTTAGCATTGCATTAGTAATTAAGTAATATTCTAACAGAAAAATTATCTATACCCCTCAAAAAAAGAAAAAACATAATAGAACAACTTTCAACTCTATATGAGAGGAAAACCATTTGTGAGAAAAACACAATTAGGCTTCTTCGAGTATAATTTCCTACGGAAATCGCTGGAGGACACCAAGTGGATCTTGGAAGAATCTTTTTGCAAGTGCAAGGGTCAGTATAATAAGAAGACTTTTTTTTCGTGAAAACCTCTAGTTCTTACCAATGATGCATATTATAAAACCTTAAACCTAGTTAAAATTATTTTTTTAATTTACAGATTTAACAGCTGATGAAAAACAAATACCAATTAATAGATAACTTTTTCTGATTCTACTAAAAAACTTGCCTTATAATAATTCAAAAAAAAGCAATGGTTTGAGAGATGTCGTCGATGTTATACTGCTCACAAGGGACATGAAAGACAAATCTTTGTGTCTCGTGGGATAGTTTTCTCTGCAGTGCTTTCACATCAATAAAATAAATGTTCTAGATAAATGCTTTTCAATTAATCAAGTAGCACTATTTTATGTTATTCAAAAAATTGACGTAGAATAAACCAAACATATGCTAAAAATAGCTATTTTGCTTCTATGTAAGTGCGTTCGCCGCAGAATTTAATTTACGAACACGCGTAAATTAACTTTTTGGCAGCGTGTGTAACAAGACGGTGGCGGGCAATTTTTTTTTTCTTTTTTCTTTTGGTGGAAAATTGGAAAATATGATTTTATTGAATCGCTTGATGTTATTGATAGGTAGAAAAAGAGCGTGGTAAAGTGAAGTTCTTTGGGGACTCTGAAGTTGAAGTAGAACAAAAAAAAAAGAAAGAGAGTGAGAAGTTAGAGGGGAAAGAGAGAGAATTCTAGAGAATAAAAGAGATTGACAATCTCGAGAGGGTACTGCCCTGAATATGAAGAATAAGAGAGAAGAAATCGAGAGAGAGACGGTCTCAAGAGGACCCAATCTCAAAAGGATAATACTTTGATGCCATATAAAAAAATAATACTTTGATACCATATAAAAAATTAAGGAAGAAAATAAAATTAGAAGAGAAAAATGAATATCATATCAAGAATAATAGAGAGATCTTTCATTGAATAAACAAAGTATTTCTTGAGTTTACAAAAATAACCATAAATTGAGTAAGTTTACAATTCAGATACTCAAAAGAAAAAACTAAATAACAAGAAACTAACTAGATAACAAAAAAGGAAAAAAAATCTAAATTCTTAATATTTACAAATTTTAAATTATTTAATATTATTTAAATAATATCTTCATTGTTTTATTAGAGGGCTATAAATATCTTTATTAGCTAATTATAAGATACTAAAATAATAAATATTAAATATAAACTTTAAATGTTTTCTCTCTTGGTTGGGGATTTTCTCTTTAAAAAGATTTCTTAAATGGATTTTGCAATTCTCTGTTCAGATTAAGCTGCAATTCACTACGTTTTCCAATTCCGTTGCATCAAATATTATATCTCTGAAACAAGAGACCTACAATACTCTCTAATTTGGAATTTCCAACACTAAATTGGTGTTTATAGATCTGTTACGTCACCTGTGTTGCAAAAAGTTAGTAGAAAAATTGAGAAGACATTTACCTATCAAACATAATGTTTAATAAATATGACTATCCTAAGCAGCGGTGGAACGAGAAAAATAAGCAAAAATAGATAAGCATATAAGTTCTAGATTTGAGAGAAGATGAGCTATAAGTTTCAACAAAAGATACATACAAAATTAAAAGAAAAAAGTTAAAGTGAGGCGCTTATGTTGCTACTTAAGGCTCTGCTACTGGACCCTTATTGTTATATAATATGATTTTAGTACAAATATCAATATCTAGGTAAATTCGCATAAACAAAGAACTAATCTACCACTTGCAAGTTGGCCATTAGAACCTGGATACAAAACAGAGTTCTTTTACAATTAATATCTATGCTATTTAGGCACATTTCTGGATTATTTAGATCTTAATTCAATAAGGCTAATTGACAAAAGGCATAACAGGAGTGACAACTAAGTGCAGATCGTTCCTCCTCCTACAACTTACTTTGTACTCCTCAGACATGTCAAGTTCTTCCATTTTGCCGTCAGTTGGGATTTGCCAATCAAAGTGATACAGCAACTGAGCAAGCACTAGTTCCATGTTTGGAAAAGAAAATGGTATCCCAGGACACATTCTTCTCCCAGCCCCAAATGGAACAAACTCAAAGTCGGTCCCTTTTAGATCAACGGATGAATGCAGGAATCTTTCTGGCTCAAAGCAATTGGCATTCTCCCAAATTTCCGGATCTCTTCCTAATGCCCAAGCATTGATAACTATCTTTGTTTTGTAAGGAATGTCATATCCTAGGATTTGGCATCCTTCTCTTGATTCTCTGCCTAACAAGGGGGCGGGAGGATGTAACCGAAGCGTTTCCTTGATTACACAATTCAGATAACGCAGCTCTTTTATGTCATCTTCATTGATTTTCACTTTTCCTCCAAGGACATCCCGTACCTCAGCTTGTGCCTTCTCCAATACTCTTGGATTCTTTATAAGTTCCGACATTGCCCATTCTAAGGCAGTTGCTGTTGTTTCACCTCCTGCACCTACAATATCCTGAAATCTTGTCCTAATTATCACTAGTGAACACATAATAAACCAATAAAATAGATTCTTCAGCTCAATCAAATATAACTGTAAAACATACTAATCTATTAGTATGTAGAAGTAAATGGTAATCTTAACTCTAGGTACATTTAATCATTATATTTAACAAATTGACAAAAGATGAAAGTTCAAACCTGTAAAAAGTAAAATTTTTATGAACATAAACACAAACAAGTAAAAGTAAAGATGATGCAAATTATATGACTTGATCATACCATAATCACAGTTTTTATATGATTGGTTGTGAGCTCAAATTTGAGTTCACTTGATTGTTGGAGTCTCAAAAGCACATCAAGCAAATCTTCTTCCTCCGCCGCCGCCTCATCCACCGTGGTTCTCGTGGGCTTGATCCTCATCCTATGATCATCAACGATATCATCAAGAATCTTGGACATCTTCTGTCGTATTCTCTGCAGTGTAGCCTTAATACCCGTCACATGACCGAGGATTTTTATAGAAGGAAAGCAATCAGCCACAGTAAATCCTGTGCTGAAAGTCAGCAACTCCTTGAGCAATGATACGTACTCATCATGTCCCCTACACTTTTTCCCATACACCGTCGTTGAAATCGTGGCGATCGTCATCGAAATGATCATCTCGCTGCGGTTGATCACAATCTGTGAAGATGAATTCTTAGATGTACTGATAATGGATTCGATGAGGCTCCACACTTGCTCTTCTCTGACCGACCTAAACGACGTCACACGCTTGGGACTGAGCAGCTCAACGACACAGATTTTCCTCATTTGTCGCCAGTACTCCCCATAAGGAGAGGAAACTAGACCACCCGGATGATCAAACGACATCGCTTCAAGCCCAAGCGTGAGGGGCCTTTGTGCAAAAACAAGTTCTTGGGTCTGCAAAACTTCTTTGGCTGCTTCTGGAGATGAAATCACGACCGTCAAAACCTGACCAAAGTGGAGTTTCATCACTGGCCCGTATTTTTTTGCTAAGTCTTTTAAGAAGCGATGTGGGAGTGAAGAAGAAGAAGAAGAAGAAGAGAATGCTAATTGATGCAAGTTTCCAATAATTGGAAGCTTCCATGGTCCTGGGGGAAGATTATAATTATGGGTTTTGAATGATCTTTTTTTCCATAATAATAATATTAGTGGAAATAAGAAGAGAAGAACAATAAGGAAAACATGAAACCAAGAAATCATTTGCAACATTTTTTTTTTTTTTTTTTTTTAACTTGGAATATGGAAGGGAAGGGCAATGTTTCTAGTTGTTTTGTATAACTTTTATTATACGGGTGCGATACAGATGAACGTGGTTAGTTAAGCGTGTTAATGCACACGTTTATATCTTGAGAGAAAGGACAAAAACACAAAAGCAAGTGGACAACAATTGCGGTAAGAATGCATTAACATTTGATGCGTATACGTATCTGTTCTATAAAAAAACTCCTTATTCGATACCAAAAAAAAGAAGACAAAAATGAAAGACAAAAAAAGAGGGTTTTCTCTTTATTATATATATATCTTATTTATGAGCATTCACGGAGCAGGCTAGGGGCTGGAGCCTCCTCGTTTTTTTTTTTTTCCTTTAAAACACTCACAACTTTTATGTAATTGTAACAAATAGATATAACCCAAAAAAGAATCTGATTATACGTATCACTGAAAAGACTGAAAAAATATCACTGTAAAAATTGTCCCACTGCAATTTAATATACTCTTATGGTTCAATGATCAGTAAGTTACTAGTATTAGTATATTAACATCTTTGTAAGCCAATTTTAATGGGCTAGATTTGACTGGGGCAAGTTGATTGGGCATCTAAAATTTGGACCTTTAAGTTCAAGATTATTTAAATTCGGCATCATATGCCAATTATAAAATATGGTTTAGTCACATGTCTACATCGATTAAGCTGTACTACAATGACACGACAATTTTTTTTGTTGTGTCTGAGTGCATGCATTATTTAAGAGAAAGGAAAAATACAAAAAATAAAAAATAAAAAATAAAAAGCTAAGGCGGCAGCCATTGCCTTAAGCATGAATAAATGAATATCCATAAGTACCCATCTTTATTTTTCTAGCCAAAAAAAAAAAAAAAAGTCCTTATTTGTATAAGAAGAAAAGAAGAGTTTTATTATATGTCTTGGAATCATGGACAGAACTAGCTAGGGGCTTGAGTCCCCAGAATTTTTTTTCCTTTTAAGAAACGTTGAACTTAATTATAATTAGAGAAATTCTATTTACACCTCAAATATTCCTAATGACACCTAAAATAAAAACTTTAATTTTAAAATTTAAAATTATATACTTTTAATATTAAAAACTATCATATTTCTCAATTACCCCTCACAATACACCCCAAAAAAATTTAGTATAAAAGAAATATGTGTATCTATTTTTTTTTTAATAACAATGTCCATCATCAAGACCCTATCGAGGACAATGACCTTTTTTCTGCCGCTTCTTTGGATCAAATGCTTTGGAACTTTTAAATAATAATATCCATGCTATCATATTATAAATTTTTGTTTTCATTATAGGAAATTTCTAGAGCCATGATTCATGCTTACATCCTTGCTGTAAGGCTATTTGTATTAGAATATGAGGAAAAGGAAATGATTATCCGAAAAGTTTTCAAATAATGTTATCCATTTACAGTGACCCGAAATCACCACCATCATTTCCAAAGCCAATAGTGATTGTGTTCTTAATCATTTAGTCTACTACAAATGAAAATGAATCATTAAGATTATCAAAAAAAACATAAGCTCAGCGGTTCTGTGTTTATATATAGAAAGAGTGGCACTAGTCGGCGTCTACATAGAAAGATGGGCACTAGTCCCTTATGTTCTTTAGCAGGACCATCTCATTTTTTTCATCAAATGTTAAGAATAAAGTGTAACACGCCTTAAATTTAAATATGATAAACAAAACTGTTGAATGTGATATAATAAGCATTCAGTCCCATGTTAAAAATGTTGAAATTTTTAGTAGTCCAAACCATGTAGAAGTGTCAAAAGGCCAGTCAGGTCCTTTTTGACCCTAGGTCTATGATGGGTCTAGGCAGTACTAGGTCCAGGCCTCTGTAGTAGAAGATCGTATCTAGACCAAGCCTAAGGAAAAACTCTCAAGCCCAGTCCTAGCCCACGCCTAGCCCTTAAAGGATCATGTCGAGCTCAAGCTCAGGCCTTATAGGGCCAAACCTTGTAGTTTTAAATTTCAAAATTTTTTATTTTTTTAATAAGTTTTAATATGTAACTAATGCAAGTTACATATTAATTATGAGACTATTAAGTGTAAAAAAAACTCTAAATATTATATAAAGTATTGAAAAAAAAATTCTTATTTTTATCATTATGTAACTAATACAAGGTTATATTTTAAACTTGTAATATGTGTATTAACATAATAAATATAGTCAAAACTTAAAAATTACATAAATAATTTTCTACCTTAGTGGTTTGTTTGACTCTTATTTTCTCCTCAAAGTTCAAGATCTAAACCTTGAGGAAGATAAAATAGGTGTATTTTTTTAAACACCTAAAGGAGCAATGCTCGAAAGGTCTTAACATGCCAGGGCCGGGCCAGCTCGGCCTGCTACAATACGGCCAGCCCTGCACTCTAAGATGGGTTGGGCCTTCGTGCCCAATTGATCACACCTCTAAAACCATGACTCGAAATATGTTATGGCTAATTAAAGTAGGAGACGAAGGCAAGCGTGTTCCAAACAAATAAAGAACCGTAAGTCATAGTTATCTCATGATCCAATATTGAAGGAGGTGAGAGAAATAACGATGACCAGCTTGATGCAACCAGCGTAGCGAAATAGAAATCCAACAGCAATCCACACTTTTTTTTTTTTTACTTGTTTATTCAAACGAATATTGAGAAGTTAAAAGAAAAATTAAAATAACTCCCAAAATGTTTATTCATTAGTCCATGATAAAAGCAGTACGATTCTAATATATTAACAGCCCTAACATTGAAAACGAGAAAATTACAAACGAGTCTCAAAACTATTAGAAAAACTACAAAATACTCCTCACAAATTAAGGAAAATAATAAAAGTATTGTTTTAACCACAAAGACAATAGAATTCACCTAAAATCACGGGAGCTCCGAGGTTGTACTCGGAGATTTGTTGAGGACATCTTTTCTATTTAAAAAAGTGATATCTTTTGTCAAAAACAGACAGCGTTTGACTTTTATGTCAAACTAGGACTTTGAGTCTTCTAAGTCTTTAGACCCTACGGGCCATAAACTTCTACTCATTTAGCATCCCATCATTAATTAAGTAATAGAATAACTATTTCTAAATAATAATAATAATAATAGAACAAGCAACTCTAACACGAGCAAAAAAACACAACTAAGAATATACTTGTTTCGTATATTCTTCAAACTCAACGAACTCAAATTTAAATTTAAATATCAAGAATCTTTTGTATACGTATTTGTTTCCCCCGAAATTCAAATCATTTGAGCATCAAGAATCTAAAGTTTTTAAGTTTTCATCTATTTTAAACTTTTGATACTCGGATATCTTTGTTACAGTAAAAACTAAAATTCTCTCTCATATATTTGAGGAAAAAAATCATAACTTCTTCATTTGATATCCAACTAAGATGATTCTTTTTTCACTATATTCTTAATGAAGAGAGGAATAAATCAAGATCCATATTGTATTTTTTTAAGAACATTAACATTAAGATTTTATTAGATTTATTAATAAATCAAAAACTATCTTTATTACCTCTTCAAACATAAATTCTAATTTTATTCTATACTCAGATTAAAACTTAAATGCACATCCAAACGTCAATTTGAATAACAATTTAAAGCACTAACTCAAATCTTAATTCAAATCACACTAACTTAAATTAAATCACTAATTCAAATCTATTTACCAAACAGACCCTAAACTTCTTGCAATAAGATAGGAAGGTTTAAAATAGATAAGCAACGTAGATTTTCTTACGGAAATGGCTGGAGGCACATCAACAAGTGGATCTTGGAAGAATCTATTTGCAAGTGCAAAGCGTTAGAATAACATGCGTACTTTTCCCAGTGAAAACCCTAATTTTCACTCATGGTATAAATATAAAACCATTAAATATGATCAAAATCTTCTTCTTTTTTTTTTTTTTTTTTTGGACTGGTGGGTATCTTTTTAGTTCCACCAGCAAAATTATTGTATAATAATTAAAAAAAGATAAGATGGTTTGAGAAATTGTGCAGCTGTTATACTGCTCACAAGAGACATAAAAGGCAAAGCTTGTGTCTCGTAGGATAGTGTTCTTTTCAGCACTTTCACATCAATAAAACAAAATGTTCTAGATAACTACTTTCAATTAATCCAGTATATTTTATGTCATTGACGTCGAAGAATATAACATTTTATGTTAATTTTTTTGAACGAAAGTATCATTAAAACAATCTATTTAACAAAACCAAAATTTACTAAAATTAGCTATTTTGCTTTTTTTATAGCAACAATTAGAGAGGAGAGGGGAAAAAGTACATATTTCCATGCGGTGAAGTTGATTTACGGACACGTGTCATCATTAAAGAGTTTTTTTCTTTAAACTAAGGAGCTAAGTTCCGATCAAAGTTGCATTATAAAAATAAATAATAAAAATAGTTTTAAAGTTAAATTTACTTTTGGGGTTATTAGAAATTAAAACCATAGGATAGAGGATTAATAATACATGTTGGCTTAAAAAAGACTTATTTTGAATTTTTTAAAAAATATATAGAGTTAGTTTTAAAAGGAGTCTAAGATTATTTAGCATACTAGATATATCACGTAAATTTAATATTTGGGTTGTTTTGTCTTTCTTGTCAACTTTTTATGATTATATTTCTCTTTGCTAATGTGTAGTGTATTAATTGTTGATTTAAAATCATTATAATTACTCTACTTAAATATCTTATACCGATGGATCAAACTTTAAATTATTTTTAAATTTTTAAAATATTATTTTTAATTAAAAGTTATTTCATCATATTGATTAACGTTTCCTATTTGTTCTTCTTTTGGTGGATTTATTGCTAAGTGTTGCTTTTGTCATGGACAAAGGCATATATATTTTTTTTCCCCGGAATAATGTCCTTGAACAACTAGAAAGAAGAACAACCACCCAAAAAGAAAAGCAAAAAAAAAAATTAATATGTATATTATATAATTTAGACGTGGAAAGTACAAAAATAAACTTAAATATTGAAATAAAGTAACGCCTTCCTAGCAAAAAAAAAACATAGTAATGCATTATTTTTTAGTCTCCTACTCTACACTGACCTTTATATATTGCGTTATATTAAAGCAGTTCCCGCCTCAGTGGATATTACCTTTCCAAATAAATTATCACTATCAATACTTTACCAATTAATGATTCAGTGTTATTTCTAATTCTATAAAGATAGTAAGAGACCTTAAAGAGATATTTAGAGAAGATGTCAAAAAAAAATTACAGTGGATTGAATTTTACTATATCCTAAAAGGTATTGCATTCACTATTATATTGTTTAAATAAAATTACTTTGTTAAACAACTATACCTACTTGACCAACAAGCATTTCAACAAAAAGACTATAGAGTTTAATTAACATGAACCATAAAATTTAAGAGTATAGTTTGTATTCTAAATATATTGTGTGACATATCTGTGGCATTTTCTACAAGTATTTTTTCTTGTGGCATAAATTAATCCAAGTCTAGAATTTGTAGCATTCTTGTAAACATCCAAACTTAAAACTTTCAAACATGTTTTTCTTTATAATATTAACAAGATTATAATAAACAAAAGCATAATCCAAATGACAAAACATTTTTTTAACTTTTTAGTAGTTAAATACTAATGATTAGAATGTAGAAGGTGAATCAGTGTTGATCAGCAAAAAATAAATAAAATTAAAATAAAAAGACCGTCATTTAAAATTACCACATAAATTTAAATGTATAAAGCAATATTTTAATCCAAAGGAATTGAGTTCTATGTTTTAAATTCCAATGTTAACTTTTATATTTAAAATTAGATGAAGTGGATCCACCTAATATGTAATTAAATTCCTTAATATGGGAAACTTATCTTATGTAATGACCGAGAAAACGTCATCAATAAAATCTAATATTTAATTAGGTTTAATTAATGAATTTATTCTTAAAAATGTGAAATTTTTGTAAAAATTGTAATTTATTTGAAAATTACAATAAAATATGAATGAGCGGCATTGATTGCAAATTTTATGGCATATGTAATGCAATGGTGGATATTATAAAATACAAATTTTATGAGTTTGATGACTCAGAGATTTGTGCATAATATCCATAAAATGAATTTCATGTCACAATTAATTGTGAAATTGTGATATAAACGAATGAATGATTAGAATGTAAATAGGACTTAGAGGTTGTCCTAACCCTAACCGGGGGTAGAAAGGAGACCAGAGCAGTATAAGAATCTGCTAAATGAAAACGCAGATACGAAAAATGTTATGATTGGCCTCAAAAAGTAAACGAAAAGCAAGTTAAATATTTTTATACAGTCTAAGGATAGAAAGTACACTGAATTGACCACGGCAGTATAGGAAAAATACTGTGTGGTGAAAAATTACACAGTATAAATTTTTAACTCCACAAAGTGGACATTTGCTTGAATTCTATTGGGCCAACAAGCCATGCAATGTGGCCCAATAAGATGAGGACACCTAGTGGTATACTCATGGGTTACCATGAGTCACCAAATGTGATAAGGATGCATTTAAGGCAAAGTTATCACAAAAATTCACTTCCTTTCTTTCCTTCCAAGATTCGGCAGCCATGTCCAAGTCTCTAAAAAAATTTCTCAGCCCCCAAACTTTGCAAAAATAACCCCAAACAAGTTTTACAAGCAAGAACAAGGATTTCCCACAAGTTTTAAGGTAAAATCCTAAACTTTTTCATGAGTTTTCAAGGGATTTTTCATGGATAAAGGGCAAAGATTAATCCATGCTATTTTTGCATGAAAAGGAAGTCCAAGAAGAAGTTCAAGAAGCCTTTGAAGGTTAGAAATCCAAAAAGTGTTATTTGGGTAAGTTTTAAAGTTTAAAGTTTTGAATTTTGTTTTGATTTTATTCTTTCAAACCCATGAGGGGTTTTGAACATGTATTTGCTGAAATTTTATGTATATGTGATGATTGGCAAGTTTGAGTTGTGAAACTTTGGTTTATAGTGCAAAATAGTAATTTTTGCAAAAAGAGTTATTTTTGTAATTTTGATGTTTGACTTTGTAAAAGTGATGTTTGAGCATGAGAATGTGTGGATTAAGGCATGGAATGGTTTCTGCAGGGGTAGAATTGCAAGTTTGAAACGGATTTTTGTAAAAATGCCAAAGGGACTAAATTGAAAGAAAAAGTTCCTTTTCGGCAGATTTAAAAAATAGTAAAAAACGCCCCTGTACAGTGAGATTTTGGAAAAATTTAAAACATGAAAGTTGTAGATCTCGATGAAACTGTTGGGTCACATAGACGGTTTGTCTAAAAACTCAATCGTTTGTGAGTTTTTGATTTTTCAAGAATATATTAAAAGTGAAAAAAGTGTTAAATGGAAAAAATGTTATTTTTGCAAATGATTTAAGGTATGGTACCTTAAGTAAAAATGATCCTTGAGAAAAATAGGAAATTTTGATGCAAAGAAGTAAATTTTAGTCCCGGGGGTAAAATCGTCAAAATTTTCAATTCATGGACTAAACCGTAAAGTTTTATAAAAATGGGGCATAATTGAGAAATAAAGAGATTTGACCTACTAGGGTGTTATTTTGAAATTAGTATATGGTTATTTTCGTAAGAATAACGAAATCGAGTTCGGGTAGGTTAGTGGACCCACGGAGGGCAAAATCGTCATTTTTGTCCAAATAACCCGAACCGTTTTAAAATGTTTCCAATGGAATAAGAAAACGACTAGAAAGGTTCCTGCCCTTCGTTAGAAACGATAGGGTAAAGTTAGATAAAAATAAGAAAAAAACCAGTGGTTTTTAGAGTTGTACATAGTAATGCAACTCAATTTATTAACTAACGGATGTTTCGTATCGAAACATAGTGAAATTTGGCTAATGGCTTTGTAATTGGCCAACAGGATCCTAGGAGTCTAGGAGAAGGGAAATCGAGGTTAAGTTGCCCGACATTCGCATCAAGTAAGTACCATTCCCACCTACAATATGAAATGTAGGTTTAGAAAGAAATGTATGTATATGTATACCTGTGCATATAATTAAGTGTAAACTTGTATGTTTGCCATGATATGAATACCTAGGGGTATAGTCATGTATGAATAAGTGTGAGCATATTAATGTGTACCAGTGTGTACAAGCTGTTATGTACTTGTATGTACAATAATGAAAATGAGCATGTGTACTATGATTTTGTACCTGTGTGTATAATATATTGTGTACCTGTGTGTACAATAATGAAAATGAGCATGTGTATCATGATTTCGTACCTGTGTGTACAATGATAAATACTTGAGTATGTATAAAGTAGGTATCTGTGTGTACATTTTATGTTAAGTACCTGTGAGTACATTATGCTATATACTTGTGCGTATATTAATGTGTACCAGTGTGTATAAAAAGTAAGTACCTGTGTGTACTATGCTATGCAAGAGAATTTATGTTTCATGGATAATATGTGATTATCACTTCATGCATGGTATGTCAACCATAATAAATGAGCTGGTAAATGTATCACCAGAAATTAAGAAAAATATCGTACCGGCTCCTAACTCAAGGGGAGTTTAAAGGATATGTTACGGTCACGGTGTTACGTAGACCTAAATGAAATTGCGCAATGGTACGAACACTTGGGCCCTAATAAAGATAAGAAATGATGAGAATAAAGAAAGTTTATAAGAAAGCATAATTGATTCATGCATTCATGTGAATATCCATGTGAGATTTATGGGACTTACTGAGCGTTAGCTCATTAAGTTTTTCATGCTGTAGGTATTCCGACGAAAAGGTCAGAATAAGTCGCAATGATGAGCTGGCGGACGGATGAGGTGTGCAGATTGGGTATAGAGTCCGTTGCTGTAATGTTTTCCGCCACGCATGTTTAAAGTTATTTTGATATGAAATGATTAAAAGAAAGATGTTATGAAAGTAAAAGTATTAATTATATAAATACAAGTATGTGAAAGTATTTTGGGAGTTATCAAAGTTAATGTAAGTAAATATTTATTTCCGTTTAAAAAAAAAATTTCCTAAATTTTTGCCCTAAAGTAAGTAAGAAAGAGTTTTATCACAGCCTGAAAAGGCGGGTTGTGACATCTTACACCTCTTATATGCGAAACTTAGTTTCTTTTCCTAAAAATAGCAACCAATGAATTTATTTTTCAATTGTACCCTTACTTTAAGTTAGTTATTTATTTCACATAAAGGTAATTTTGTAATCACGCTTATTTTATTCCAATTCCTTATCATTATTTAGCAAAGTAAACAAAATAATAGGAATTCAATTCCCTTCGTGATTTAATTCCCTAATGATTAGTAAACGCTTTAATGCGATTCTAGAAGTTAATTTCATGGAACATAATTCCTTTTCTCTTGAAATTTATTCCTTATTCTTCAAATTCCTGATTAGTAAACCTGCCAAAGTTAAATAATTAATATAAGAAATTTAAGTTGAATAATTATGGTGATTTTGAATCAACAATTAATTCACTATACACTAGGAAATAGAAATATAAATATAAGAAGCTAACAAGGACAAAACAATCCAAATGTTAAATCTCTACTGGATGAGTGTACCACATAATTACAATAACTTGGCACACCCGGTGTATTGAAAAATTTTTCTGTTCTTAACCTCATAGAAATAAGATTATTGGAATGTTCTCTTCTCAAACCCCTTTATATATGTATGTTTTTATATGAAACTGATTATTAAAAAATAAAAAAGAATAATTAGTTAGTTAGAACAATGTCATCTTTCACCTTCGATATGCATCCTATAGAAAGTAACATATGGTTGACCTAAATCTTTGAAGCGGTATTAGGTTAGGTTTCAATATCCTAATCAAACTAGTTGTACGTTCAGAATCTAACGCCAGAGTGATAAAACTGTTCTTCCTACGTTTTCTCGATTCCGTGGTGAAAGACATATTTCCGGCATATAATCTTCTTTGGTACCAGTTTCAACCGCACAACTTTGGTGAACAGGACGATTATGTCAATGAATATGAAGGCTACTTGTATTGTTGGCTTCCAGATATTCAACTGTAGTCCCATATATTATTGATGACGACAACGACGACGACTAAGAAGCGTTCAATGGCTGCAGAACACAAATATGTGTGCTCTCTGTCGTTTTAGTTTGCCTTCTAGGCTCTAGCTAGTCATAATTATAATTAGCGGTTGTATTAATTTCTAAATTAGCTTTGTTATTATTTATGTTGTTTTGGACTTGATGCTCTTAGAATCAATGAGTTTGTTATAGTTAGTTAGTCTGTTAGTAACTGATGAGCTAGCAAGTTAGTTATAACTTATTTGTTGTTAGTTACGCTATCAAATAGATTACATCTCTTACAAGACTGATATATAAGCCAGTTGGCTTTGTACACACATAATGCAGTAAATAGATAATAAAATTTCTTCCACTCTCAATTCTTCGTTCATCTTCGACCTCATTTTGTCATCCGTTTCCTTCCTGATTCTTCCATTGAATCTTGATTGATTTAGTTCTAAAATGGTATCAGTTTCATCAACGTTCTCTGTTGCATCCTCTAATTGCTTCGATCTTTCCAATTCTTGAATGCTCCTTGTGGTTCTCAGCTTGGAAATTCATAGAGTCCTCTAATTCAAGAAGCTCCATGGCTATTGTTGAACGATCTGCCATAGATGATCCTTCCAGTCCTTATTTTTTGCACCATTCTGACAGTCCAGGCGTCACTCTGTGTCACAGCCATTAACAGGAGATACCTATGCCTCCTGGAGCAGAGCGATGCTTATTGCCCTCTTTGTCACGAAAAAATTTAGGGTTCGTTGATAGTTCCATCACTAAACCTACAAGTATTGATCCATATCTCCTCAATTCCTGGATTCTTAATTTCTTGGATACTTAATTTTGTTTTCAAAGAAATCTATGCAAGTATCATCTTTTTCGATTCAACTCATGAGATTTGGCTTGATCTCAAAGATCGGTTTCAACAGAGTAATGGACCGAGAATTTTTCAACTTCGTCATGAATTAGCCAATCTTAGCCAAGAACAAACTTCTATTAGTGTTTATTTTACAAAACTCAAAACACTTTGAGAAGAATTGAGCAACTACAAACCTGCTTGTACATGTGGAAAATGTTCCTGTGGCGGTGTTAAAGATCTCACCATGTATTACCAGATGGAATACATCATGGCCTCCTTCATAATTACAAAATTACCACTGTTCCTTACTTGCTCCCTCCACTTCCCTCTACAATCCTCATATCAAAAAACCATATCCTCTATCCAATTTTATCTCCTACAATTCCCTATCCCCATCCTACAAGCACTTCATCCTTAATGTGTCCTCTAATTTTGAACCCTAATTTTACCATCAAGCTGTCAAATTTCCTCATTGGAAAAAAGCTATGCAAGCTGAATTGAATGTTATAAATCTCAACTAGACTTGGTCCATAGTCCCTCAACCTGAAGGCAAACACACAATTGGTTGTAAGTGGATTTACAAAGTCAAACACAATTCTGATGGTTCCATTGATCGCTATAAAGCAAGGTTAGTTGCTAAGGGATACACTCAACAAGAGGGTGTCGACTTCATGGATACATTCTCCCCTGTAGCAAAATTGGTCACTGTCAAAGCCCTACTTGCCTTAGCTGCAAGTCAATCTTGGAACTTAACTCACTTAGATATCAATAATGCCTTCCTCAATGGGGATCTTTTTGAGGAAGTCTACATGGATCTTCCCCTTGGTTATACCAATACAAAGGAATCTACCATCTCAAGATCTAAGTTGGTATGCAAGTTACACAAGTCTATATATGGCCTCAAACAAGCCTCAAGACAATGGTACTCCAAATTTTCTCTTTCCCTTATGCAATTTGGCTTCCATCAGTCTAAATCTGATTACTCTCTCTTCACCAAAGGATAGGGTTCTTCATTTGGGGCATTATTAGTCTATGTTGATGATATCATCATTACAGGACCCTCCATGATAGTCATTAATTCCCTCAAATCCTTCTTACACACTCAGCTCAAACTCAAAGACTTACGGACTTTAAAATACTTCCTAGGCTTGGAAATTGCTAGATCATCAAATGGCATTGTCCTTTCATAGCGCCATTACACCCTACAACTTCTTGAAGACACTGGCTTCCTTGCATCTAAACTAGCTCCTATCCCAATGGATCCAAATTTAAAACTCAGTGCTACTGAAGGTGATTCTCTAGAAGATTCCTCATAGTATAGGCGACTCATTGGTCGCTTACTCTATCTCATCCTTTCTAGACCTGATATCACATACGCAGTTCATAAACTTAGTCAGTTTTTACCTCATCCAAGAGTACAACATTTGCAGGCAATACATCATCTTCTTAGACATCTAAAGGCACGTCCTGGTCAAGGCCTACTTTTCTCTTCCTCTTGTTCACTTCAACTTAAAGCATTCTCAGATGCAGACTGGGGCTCATGTCCAGATACAAGGAAGTTAGTCACTAGCTTCTGCATATTTTTAGGCGATTCCCTTATCTCATGGAATGCTAAGAAACAATTCACCATCTCATGTTCATCAGCAGAGGCAAAATATTGTGCCTTAGCAACCACCAATAGTGAGATCGTCTAGTTACAAGATCTTTTAAATGATTTTTGTATCACAACTTCTTCCCCTACTCTGATTTTTTATGATAACCAAGCTGCACTTCACATAGCAACAAATCCTACATTCCATGAACACACTAAACATATTGAAATCGACTACCATGTTGCTCGAGACAAGCTTACAGAAGGTTTCATAAAACTTCTTCTCATCAGAGCTCAACATCAGCTTGCTGATATCTTCACCAAAGCTCTACCTTCCTCATTACTCTTTCCATTATTATCCAAGATGGCTGTCAAAGACATATACAGTCCATCTTGAGGGGGAGTCTTAGAATTATTAAGTTTGTTATAGTTAGTTAGTCTGTTAGTAAATGATGAGCTGGCAAGTTATTTATAACTTATTTGTTGTTAGTTCTCCATCAGATAGATTACTTCTCTTGCAAGACTGATATATAAGCCAGTTGGCTTTGTACACACATAATGCAGTACACAGATAATAAAATTTCTTCCACTCCCCATTCTTCGTTCATCTTCTACCTCATTTCGTCATCCGTATCCTACCTCATTCTTCCATTGAATCTTGATTGATTTAGTTCTAATAGATGCATTTTCTTTTTTTTTTAATAAAGAATTGAGACAGTCGGACCAACTTTCTACGTAAATTCCATTCAGTTCTCTTTATCTCACATCATATTGTTATGAGATTATACTTCTTTTCTTTTTTATCAAAACCAACTTATCATTTGTGTTTTTCCTTTGCCGCTGGGCATCAACTTGTTTAGGCTGACTTTACAGCAGTAATTGCTGCTGATTTCTATTTTATTTAATTGTTTATTGTATTATATATCCAATCTCTATTAATTCTTTAAAGAAGACAAATCTTTCATGCTCTATTTTAGTTCGTAGAGATTTTGTTTCTATCTGTCATTGTGGAAAAAATCAATAACGTCATGGACAATAATTTTCTATCCGTGCAAGAGTTCCAAAGTTCCGCATGAAAAATTTGAAAGGTTGGTTTCTCATCATTGGGTAATAACAACAATAATTGGAACATTAGGCGACGTATATACGTGTGTGTATATATATATATATATATATAGATATATATCATGATCATGGCGGCTGTGATGTTGATTACGATTATGGATTTGTGTATGGGATAGCATTTAAACCGCAAACAATGTAGGCCCTCACCCACTTGCTACAATATAACATGTTAAAATACGCGATAGCGTAAAACTCTTGCATACTCCAATATACGGCGTATACAATTCAAACTCTAAGGTAGGTTAGAACTCTTCTCCCATATTGAGTAGATGAACCAACCGCAGGGAGGTTAACATGCAAAAATTCTACATCTAGTGATGATGATAGGGAAACAGAGTACTTTGTTTCAAGGATGTGAGATAATAGCGTAATGTACTCTCTCAAGAGCCTTCACAATTCACGTAGAAATTTTTTTAGTAACGCAAGTCACTTTTGTGGGCGACTACCCAGCGTTCGTAGTCTGTACAAAGATATTACTAGCATATCAACGCAGAATAACTTCTTTTAATAGAAAGGAAATGCTAAACAGCACAAAACCTGGACATTTTAAGCATTCCTCAAGAACCAAACCACAACCATTTAAATAACTAGTCGGAAAATTCGTACTAATAGCTACATACCTTTCAATCTCCATGTTTTACAATCACAGATCAGGACGTTTACCACGTGAAAAAGAAGAGAACCAGTCCAAAACATTTGGAATGGAGCCATCTCAACTATATCATGTTCGATGCATTCGATATCGAAAACTAATCCTGACAATATGACATCTTCATGGTACTTTGGAGGGGAGAAATAAAGGAAACATGAACCATTAGAAGCTCATTTATGTTTAGATCTAAATCCTTAATCTCTTGTCCTCCCACGAGGATAGCTGCTCCTGTCCCTAGCATCTGCTGTTTTCATCCTACCAGACTGCTGCGAACGAGAAGACCCAGCTCCGTCTATGGTATTTGGCATCCATCTACCAGAATGCTGCGAGGATTCTGTGGAGGGAAGGGCCCAACCTCCCCCGCCATTGTGTCCACTGCTGCTAGCTCCTGAAACAAATTGTCACCACAAACGTATTGATTTTTAAGTTATCTTCTCAGATAAATTTTGTTCTCAAATAATGAAATAGGCCTAAACCATTTCACAAATAAAGTAGGATATGCTGGAGTCGAGGAAACGACTTACCTGCAGTTCCATGACCGCTAAAATTACCAGACCATCCAGGCAAGTGTTTTTGAGCGGTTCCCTTCCAAGCTTCTTCAAAATTATCAAGCTCATCTAAAAGTTTCAGAAGAAAACATTTCATATTAGCCCACAAAGCTGTGGTTATCCTAGGAGACTCGGGCAAATACACATTATAACAATATTAAGTACCTTCATTAAGATTGTGTAAGGTCTGCATAGTGTCCACCCTACCATCTGAATTGAGCTTTCTTGTAAGAGAATGGCCCTGAAAAAGTGAAAGCCAGACGTAAGTTAAATAATTATTCAAACTCGTAAAAGAGCCCCGCAAAAAGTAAAAGAAAATAAAACACTGATGGCACGACCAATAAATCCCTAGCAGAAGGATACCTTATTGTGGAGGGCCCTCGATAGTCTGTGGGATGCTTGTCCGGAAGTAGTATCAGCTTCTTTGTTTTCTTCAATAGTCACCTGTTCAGACGTCACAAAAATAAGACACGACTTTTTTCCCCTGTTTTTGGATAGAAAGTCAGAAGCAGTAATAACTAGTGATTAAAGAGACTGACGGCATTTCAAATACTTACTCCATCACTTCCCGTTCTCCTTGTCTTAGAAGTGGTATAATAAGCTCCATTTGCTCCCCCATAAGTGACAGAGGAGCTTTGAAAGGTAAAGCCGTGAGTTGGGGGTTGCCACTGCATGCGATTGGACCCGCTATAATCATTCCAATATTGCAAATGCCTACTCTTCTTCTCTGCAACAAGGAACACATGAAATCCAACATGCTAGATCAGATCCATGCAAGTACAATTGAAAGTCAATAAAGTCAAAAGCGCCCAACAAAAGAACATGCTTTACCTTCAGCTTCATCATCAGGATCCTCAACATAAGGTCCACTTCCTGACCTACCGTCCTTTCTAGGATTTTCTTTCCTCTCTCTGTCAGCATCTTCTTTCTCATCATCCGAATTAATTTCCTCAATGATTGGCCCCCTGGAAATTTTAGGCTCCGGAGTTTCTCGTTGCTCAATAAACCCAGATGGATGCATATCCACAAAAGGATTTCCCATTGGACGGAAGAAGCTCGAATCAAAAAGGCCTCCTCCAAGTGGGCGAGTAAAGAAAGGGTCATCAAACGGATCTCGTCCTCCGAAAAAACTAGACATCAGATTTCCTTGACCCCCAATACTGCCAAAACCCCCAAAACCAGCAAAAGGATCAGGAAAGTCGAAAAAAGAATTCCTCCCACCTCTGCCTTGTCCTCCTTGCATCTTTAGTGGGTTGTAACCCCTGAAAAGAACCAGAATATCAGCAACCCCAAACCAAAAGCATTTCATTTTCTAGCAAAAATAGCTTGGAAACTATAAAATTGAGGGAATAGCATATGGCGTATAGCTAATATTACCGAATACAAATGCAAAATTTACCCTCAATAACTGAAATAGGATGAAGACAAAAACCAGTTATGCACAAAGTATCATAAAAACTCAAGCTCCAAAACACAAGTAAATTTCTAACCATCCCAAACTGGAAATCTACATCTATAAAATTAAAAAGGAAAGAGAAACAAAACCTTCAAATCGACAAATGTTTGCAACAGAACATAGATAAAACATGTTTAAAAGTGGAAAAGTATGAATATAAGCAAAAAAACGAATAATCACGAATGTAAATGATTACAAATCAAGCCAAGATTCTAAACAAAGAGAGAGGGAAAAAAAAAAAAAAGCCGTCAATCTAATTTTCTCATAAATCAAACGTAATCCTAAGTAAAGCCTATCCATCAAATCATCAAACAACGGCCGTCTTAAAGAAGATGAAACCAGAGATTCGCTTCGCAAAAAGGGAGTAAATCTCAAGCAAAAAAGGCAACTTTTTTCTTCACTTCGAAAAAAAATTGAAAACATTGCAACGCTCACCATATCTAAACCTGAAAAAATAGCTAAAGTAAGCGACAAAAAACGTCCGCCGATCGATCATCGAAGAACATAACAATCAAATTAAGCAACAATCACGAAACCCTAACAAGAGAGAGAAAGAGAGGGATTACCTGCAACAATTTCGGAAGAGGAAGAAACTGAAATCAGGGGAGAAATTTTGAGAAGAGAATTGGAATGATCGGAGAATTGAATTTGAATCTGATAATTCTTGTGGTTGTGGAGATGGAATATTATTTTAGTTTTGTGATGGGAGAAGTACGAGTATGTTTATCATTGATGTTTATTTCCTGTATTTTTTGAATTTTATGTTTAAGTTTTAAAAAAAATTTAGATTTATGTTTGTTTTTTTTTTAATTTAAATTATTTAAGTATTAAAAATTTAAATTTTTAAAGTTTTTATCCTTTTAAATTTTTTATACTTGTATATTTTTGTTATAGTAAAAACTAAAATTTTTTTTTATATTTATGAAAAAAAAAATTATAACTCCTTCGTTTGATATTTAATTGAGATGATTTTTTTTATTGTGTTTCTAATAAAAAGGAAAATAAATCAATATCTATATTGCATATTTTTTTAAGATCATTAACCTTCAGATTTTATTAGATTTATTAATAAATCAAAAATTATCTTTACTACCTCTTCAAACACAAATTTTGATTTTATTTTATACTTAGATTAAAACTTAAATGCACATACAAACGTCAATTCGAATAAGAATTTAAATCACTAACTCAAATCTTAATTCAAATCATATTAACTCAAATTAAATCACTAATTTGAATATATTAACCAAAGGACTTGAATTACCCGCCTAAGTCTAATCCTAAAGGAGATGATATTACTTTCACTTTTAAACCAAGGAAACTCACTCTTATACATTTTCCAATCCAGCACAACAGATGCAAGTGTTTTTGTTTTTATTTTTATTTTTATCTTTTTATCATTATGTTCTCTAATTTTAAGGAAGGTTCCAGTATACCCAAGATCTTTCTCTGCTTCTGTTTTCTTTTTCTTTTTTTTTGAATAAAGAGGTTTTTTTTTCTACTCTTTGCGCCTTGACACCGTAATAAATCGGAGATTGTGTGCCCACTGTATTTACCTAAGAATTTT
Organism: Artocarpus heterophyllus; assembly: GCA_025403435.1. Lineage (NCBI taxonomy): Eukaryota > Viridiplantae > Streptophyta > Magnoliopsida > Rosales > Moraceae > Artocarpus > Artocarpus heterophyllus. The sequence goes on from CM046343.1 coordinate 33,709,847, forward strand.
CAATTTTTTTCTTTTCGGAATTTTTCTTTTTTTTAAGGATTTTTTTAATTTATTTCTTTGTGTTACTATTTGTTGCAAATTGGATTCCATGCCACTTTTCTTCACCCTTGACTGTACGTGGGGAATTCACATGAATGTTAACTTTTTAAACCTAATTTTTATTTATACTATAAAATGTGAAAAGTTTTTACATTACAAACTTAATGCACGTCTTTAATATGTCCTTTCGATACACTTGGAGATGTCCTTTCAAGACATATACCGGTGTCGTTTTGAAATATCCAGAAAAGGACATTTTTGGGTGGCTTCTGAGACATTTTTGTGTCTTTGTTCTCCTCGTTCTCCTTTCTCTTCTTCCTCGCTATCACCAACTCGTCTTTGGCACCGACGACCAAAAAAAAAAAAAAACCAGGGAAACAAATAACTTAAAACAACAACAAGAACAAATCCTTTTGTTATACAACAGGCACAAAGGTCAGGTCGTGTGATTCGTCAAGTTAATCTTTAAATGGTGCGTTTGGTACAAGTATTTGAGTAGATTATTTGAATGAAGATTTAAATTTTTATGAGTGAAAATACTGTAGCAAAATTGTAACGTCCCGAAATTTATTTAATGTTAATATAATGTAAATGATGAATTAATGTGCCATAATTAACGTTTTAACCTTAATTAGATTATTTGGTTGGGTTCTGAATTTTTGGTTGTTTTGTTAAATTGATGTGTTCAAAAGATTTATTATTGTTTTAAAATGATGTTTTGAGTTTTAAAACACAACAATTCGTAAAATGTTAAAAATACTCCGTTTTGCAAAACCGTGGGCGGCACATGGTTTTCGCACAGTAAAACCGCTCATCGATTTTCTCTATTTATTTCCCTCTTCTCTCTCTCTCTCCTCACTCCCGCAACACCTCTCTCTCTCTTTCCTCTCTCTCTCGGCAGCTCCCTCTCTCTCAATCTCTTTCAAAAAATTTTAAAACAGATTCGAATCCAAGCTTCGGGATAGCAAGGAGGAAGCTCGGGGACGTGATTCGGCAACCGAGAACGCGGATTGAAGCTTCGATTCGAGGTTAGATTCGAAATTTCTAAACTTTTTACAAAACTTTCAATTTTGTGTGTTTTTAAAATCTAAGTTTGTTTAAGCTTAGAAAACCTTGGATTTGAGTTAAATGAACTTAGAACAACTAGAATCTAAGCTTAGATTGAAGAAAAACGGATTGGATTCAAGATTTTTCATTTTTCCCCTCATTTTCTCATTTTTGGATTTTTGAGGATTTTGAGTTCAAATCTTGTTTAAATGAGTCCAAACATGTTTTAGAATGTTTTTCTATCAACTATGATTATTTTTCATGCCTAGGATTTGAGAAAAACAGGTTGGAACCAAGATTTGGATTTTGGGGATCGAGAAACCCGTGGCTGGGATTTCTGGATTTTCCCAGTTCGGCAGGCCGAACTGTGTGTTCGGCAGGCCGAAGTGATGATCGGCAGGCCGGTGTTCTTCCGACCGGTAGGCCGAATCTGGGGAAATGTTCAGCCGACCGAACTTTGCTTCCGGCAGGCCGAACTGTGCAGTTCGGCAGGCCGAAGCAGGGCGTCCGGCAGGCCGAAGCAGGGCGTCCGGCAGGCCGACCGAGGCATGGAAAATTTTGTGATTTTTACCCGTTTTCACTGTTTTGAACCCAGATTTAAATCCCAACCTTATAGGATGATTTTAAAGGTACAAATGGCACACTAGGACATCATGAAATGATTTAGTAACATAGAATGTCTCGAACTAGATATTGATCGACTTAGCTTGTATCTAGGATCGTTCGTGGTTCCGTGGAGCTAACGTATAGCGGACCGGGATTGCGGTGTGGGGCACCGGCACGAGTATTGAGGTAGGACTTCTATCCTATTTCTTTGGTAGCCTGATTTTGAAATGATTTGGCTTTGAAAATGATTTCTATCAAAATGTTTTCAACGGTTGCTTGAAAATGGTTTTATCGGTAGTATTTTAATACACCGTGATTATGAAATGAATTTCATAATAAATGTAATTGACAACACTCGGTAATTGGGTTTTGAATGATAAAGATAATAAACACATGGGCATGATGCCATATCAGAGATCGGGTCGTGTGGCGATCGACCTTGGGGGCAGGTCCCGAAACCCAGCTGGGCCACTACAGTGGTGATATCATGGTTTGCCTAGGTAAAAGTAAATTGGTGTTTTGATTTGACGAGTAGACTGTTCTGTGTCAGAACGGTTCTACTCGATTTATTTATTTGTTTATTCAAGTTCCCTTTTTGAATAACTTCTAATAATGTTATTTTTCTTTGCATTAAACTATTTTATAAAACATAGTCCTACTGAGCCTTTCGCTCACGTTTTATTGTTTTAAATTTTCCCCCCCTTCTAGGTGGTTTCCCATTTAGGTTTGGAGAAGATTCTTCGGACCGAACTCAGGAGCAATAGGAGGATTTATTTATATTCTGTATTATTAATCAAGGCATGTAAGACTTAACTATATTTGTACTTGGACTGTAATTGTATTTATGATATTGTCAGAATCATGTGTGTGCACAAGTTGTAGGTTGTGGAACCCATATTCACGGTTTTTATTTAATTTTTATTACCTGCTTAATATTTATAAATTCTTTTATAAAATGTGGTGGAAAATCTTCTTAATTTTTATTTAATTTGATTCTCAAACTCTCGATTTTTAATTAAATCCTCTTTTAATTAATCTAAATATTCCACCACGTCACCTCCCGTACTCCGGGGCGTGACAAAAATGATTCGAACCGTAATTTAAAAACCGAAACAAACACACTATTTTAGATCTACAACAAAGAATACACTATACAAAGCTTCGGATCGTCTTCTTTTCCTCCGTACATGGCTTCCCTAATTCTCCACTAATCCATTAAAATTCCCACAAATGTCGAGATCTTCCACCACGTCCGACACCACCGAAGCTCCTCTGAGACCTGTACGGAAATTGAACCCCGGCCGGCAAAAGAAGATGAATCTCAATCGCCACCTTTTCCTATCCTAATCTGATCACGAGTTTCTCTCCAATGAAGAAGATGAACTCCTGGCCGACTTAATTCTGTTTCCAACAACTACGATTCGACAGTGATCCCGAGCCCTCGTCTCTTTTTGGTCCTATTCCCTCAACCACAGCCTCTTTAAAACCCTAATTGCCCTCTGAATAACCGCTCTTTGCGCCGCCACCCCCTCCTTCATCGATTCCTAGTCACCAGCTGTAGAAACATAATCATGCTGGGAGTTACAAAATCTTTATCCGCAATGTAATCAATCAAACGCCCCAAATCTGACTACATCGTCAGCGACGGCGGCATAATCAGTGCGACAGAGATTTTCTGACGAGAGAGAGATTACAGAGGATTTTTTCTTTTTTTTTGAGAAAGTTAAAATTTGTGGCATATGAAAAATTGCGACAAACTTTTTAAGCTTTGGCTTTTTTGACATAAATAATTAGGTTGTTTTAAAGTGTCGCATATTATATTATTTTCTTATTGTATGTTTCAATACCAACTCTGTAAAAACGAATAACTCTAATAACTTGTTTAGTAAAAGACGGTCTTAATTATTATCTTAGTTTAAACAGTGTAAAAGCTATCACATGCTCTAGTAAAAAAAAATTGCTATAATATAAAGCTCTCACATACTACAGTAAAAACAGTTCTAATCAATAGTTTTGACCATCATATCAAACATACTATAATTTCACTCGTCCTCTTAAATTTTCAAGCTTTACTTATTTCATCATGAATTTTTTTTTTCTTGATATTATAATTCTTGAATTTTCAGAAGAGTAATAACTAACTCCACTTCTATGATTGCGTAGAAAAGAGAATTAAATTCTGATTTTCTTTTCTTTTCTTTTTAATTGATGTGTTTGCATTTTAGTGGAGTGAAACCCAACTAGAAATGAAGAATTAAAAGTTTCTTGATAAATCCTCAAAAAAAAGTTTCTTGGTAAGATGGGAAATCCCACCTCCAACCTATGAAAGAATTTTTAATCCCACCTCCAACCTATGAAACTAAATTCTTTCGCCTGAAAAATTGAAACCAACCTACCCATTTAACAAATTTGCCCCTTAATTTTATTTAATTATTTACTTTTTTGTTATTTGTTCATACTTAACGTTAAAGTGTGCGTTTGTGAAACAAGTTGGAAATTATTACTTCCAACTTTCTACAATGTAAAACACTTACATACTACAATATAAAACAAAAATATGCTACGGTGTACAACTCCATATAAAAATATTTAAGTTCTAACTTACTCCCAAACACTCCAAAAATAATCTTTCCAAGCTTAAATAGATGGATTTTATAAATTCCACCACTAACAGAAGGCTTCAATTTTGTGGTCCTAAAAGAGCATTCATATATCCATAATCCATCCCCCTCTCTTCCTCTTAGGAAAGAAGACTTCTTGCTCATAAGTTCAAGAAGATAGGGCATTTGAGAATGTAAATTGCAATTTTAAAACCAAAAATACTGTTAAAAAAAAAAAAAAAAAGCATTGTAGATAAATTGGTTGGAACCGTAACTTACAGTCGAATGGTGTCCCAAACACCTACTTACTCAGAAAGTAAGAATGCGCCTCGCAAATCACTTGCACAACTTTATTCCTTTTTCAAGGGAAAAAACAAACCAGTTCCTATTTCTAAGTTGCAAATAATATTGATATAGCTGCCAAAGCTCATGATAAATAACATTCATACATCACATCTATACAAACCCAATTACCCCAATTTTTCTTCTTTTCCTTTTTCTCCGCTCTCCTCCATCCTCATACAGACAAAGCCTAATTTTAAGCAAGAACATTTTACATACATTCCTGTATAAATTAAAGTTCACCCAATTAGCCATTTTGCAAAAGAAATTTCCCCACCCATCACATCTCCTTGAGTTTGACTGAACAATGAGGCTAGTCCAAAACTGAAATCTGTGACTCTCATAACTTGTTTCAGGAAAACACAGAGTTGCCAAGCCTCTTTTTTCCCGGCTATAATCTGGGTATGTTTCTGTCACGCAATGTCTGAAGAAATTCAAATCCGCTCATGTTCTTGTTTGCTATCATAATGGCTGGAGTGCATTCAACTCGGGCTTTGTTGGATATTCAAGACCCTGAAGTGCCGGCATCCGTCTTAAATCCTCTTCTGCGTATGCAGGGATGAACCAGAACTTCTTATCGATCCCAAAGACCTGATAGAGAAAAAAGTCTATCACTATCGGAACCAAGCATCTATATTTCGCGACACGTTTTCAAGTTAGTCTTAGATTGTAATTTACACCTTTCTAGAAAAAAGTGATATTTTAACGTAAACATAGTAGTAGATGCACAGGTTAAAAGTTAAAATAATAATTATAATAACCACACAATGTTGGATTTCTAGTAATAACATGGCCATGCCATGGTGATGCTATGCAAAGGTAGAGAAAGTTTATTTTCTTAAGCATATGGAGCAGGCAGTAATATAACCTGTTCAAAGTTGATCTTCCGACCAAGGTCATAATGCCATTTAGGACTTGTTTTCTTCTCATATGCCTGACAAAAGGTAAAACGAGTAGTAAGGTTGTGTTAGCATTACAAAAGTTTAGGCTTTTGTCAATTCTAAGGAATCTTAAGGGAACAGTAAGTAGCAAAAGCAATCACCTCAATTGTGGTAGTATTGGCTCCCACCAATGATAAGTGCATAATCAAAAACCCCATAACACTTAAAGAAAAGGCGAAGTTCAGAACTGGAAACATCAAATGCAGTCAAGGTAAGCAAGAAAAAAACCTGAGGTGATAAACTAAATCAATAAAGATGGTCATTCTAGAACTTACTGAATGTTATAAAAGTGGCTGCAACGGTGCCTGGTGTTCCAGGTATCTCACCATCAGTAAAAAATGCTATGAAATACGGCAGTAATGATAAAGAGACGACAGTTGTCTCAAGAAATGTGTAAAACTGCATCAAGATTGAGCAAGAAAGATATATCTCAGTCATACACTGATACTTGATGCCGTATTTGGTTTACATTCACGACATGAGGGAACAGTATGGAAAAGAACTAAACTGAGATTGACAAATTCAGTACAGAACAATATCAAGCACGGCACAATGCAGCGAAATTTAATACAAAAGTTTATTGCAAATATAGGTCTTGGGAATGTATTAAGCAACAAGTTAACAAACAAAGATGTGCTTGATGAATCGTCTGTAAAATATAGCCATGAATGAGCTTTTGAACTAAATAGCTGACCATCTATCAATTAATCGAAGAATCAAAGGTACAAAATCAATATAATAAGGAGAAAAAATGCAGGTATGGAAATTAGAATTGCAGGCCTTAATACATAAATAAAAAAAATAAAAAAGACAAACTTTTAAGTATGTCATGAAGCTTGAAACATGACAAATTCAGTTAACATACCAAGAAAAGAAGGAAAAACTTGTAATTCAACGCCCCAACACAATTCACAACCCAAACGCAGTGGTGATCCATTTTCAATATACACCTTCCACCTAAAACCAATTCACAAAATTACTTTCTCATGTGGCACAGAAATTATTCAAAACAAACATAAGAGAACAAAACTCAATCCAAACAACTCACAGACAGAACAATGATGGCATCGAGGCGGTTTAAACTGGTTGCACTTTCGACAGAAACGCACTCTTCGATGGTAGTCTGGATCATCTAATCGGCATGAAGCAAGATCCAAGCCATTATATTCCGACTCCACCAGTGAATCTGCCTCGCCTCTTTCCTCGTCCATTACAGGCCTCCAGTTTGGCGGAACGCCACCGGGATCCGTTAGAACAACAGCAAAGTAGCTCCACAGCAACATCGCTAACTACAAAACCAATTGCCCAATTGAACTAAAATAAGAATAAGTTTGTAACATCTCATTTTGCAGAGTTCCACTCATGTGATTAAAGAAATGGAGCTTGGAAAATAATAATAATGAATAAATAAATCGACTTTATATATTTCCAATCACATAATCAAAGAATTACCAAGCAAATAAATTGCCCAACATATGCCCCCAATCATTTTACATCAAAACCATAGAAATTTAGCTCCTTTTTCACGCTGAGAAACATTTGGAAATTAAATTTTCAAACTTTTGTCGCTACAGCTAGTTCAAAAGAACATTCTTCGGCGCAAAATGAAAAATAAAAAATAAAAAATCACAACAACAACAATTGGAGACTAATAAATTTTCAAACTTTACTCAAAATCAAATAACACAATTAACATTAAGCTAAATTTAAACAATTAAAATCCTCTAAACCCCCAAAACGTTGAGAAATGCAGCTAAAAATTACTAAAATCTCAAAAGAAAGCGGAAAAGAAAAAGAAAAAAGAGGGAATAAATTACCAGAGAATGAAACAAGAGCAAGACGAGGAGAGAAAGGAGGCAATCGAAGCCTCCGAGGAAAAGCGCGGGTCCGTAATCGGCCAAAACGACGACGTAGTAGGTGAGAGAGACTATTCCGAGGACGAAGACGATCATGACGGAGCCGAGAGCGCGCAGGGCGGTGCAGAACTTGAAGACGTTCCACGCCATTGATTCTTACTCTGATTTCTTTCAATCAGAGAAGAAGAAGAAGATGATGATGAAGAATCGAGAGTATTGGAATTAAATAGATTGGGTTTTTTTTTTTTTTTTTTTTTTTTGGGATTGAGGGGAGAAAATTGAAGGGTATAATGATGAATTGGATTTACTGTGGGAGGTTTTTCTTCTTCCTTTTTTTTTTTTTTTTTTGTTTTTTGTCCCGTAGAATTTGGTTCTTACAAGAAAATGATGGAAAATGGGAAACCCAAAGCCTTGTCGTTTTTCTGCCTTATCTTCGTCTTTGTCTTTTGTTTTTGTCTTATTTTTAAATTTGTTATAATTTTGCGGTAAAAGCCAAAAAAAACCGAAAAAAAAATATTGGCATATTTATTTCGCAGATTAAAACCAAACAATTTTGCTATAATATTTCCATTTAAAAATTTTATATCTTTATTCAAATTGTTTGTTTACATGTGTGAACCAAAAATAATGTGTTTTATATATTATTTTTTTATCTCTTCATTTTTTATTAATATATCTTTAAATTTTATATCTGTATCTTTGCAGATATTTAAATTTAAATATCGACGACATGTAGCCGTCCAAATCCACCCAAAGGGAAATGTCGTCGTTCAAGGATGGATTTAATAAAATTCGCTAGCATTATAAAAACGACGCGCTTTTCTACTTCAATGGACGACAATATGGCTGCATAAACAAGTTATTGTTCTGTTAAACGACATTCAAATTAAATAAGATGTCGTTTCCAACAGAAGTCACACAACGTTTTTAAGTTTTAACTAATTGGACAACCTCCTTAAAAGAGGACATGGGATTGGAGAGAGAAAATGACCTGCCACCGGAAGACAGGTTCCACCAAGAAGGTAAGGGGAAAGGGAAAGGTTTGGCATCAAAAAACAAGATATATCTTCTGTTTGATACACCAGTTTAAATTTTTCAATTCTAATGTCTACAATATAAAGCTCTCAATAACTATAAAGTAAAATCAATTACAGTGTAAAAAGTTTCTAGCAATTATAGTGTTTTAAGCTAAATAAAATTCAAACCGTTAATATTTAAGTAAATAGCATCAATAATCGCATGATGTGCTTCCTCCTAACAACATCCTTCTGAAAAAGGAAACATAAAATTGAACTCTTCTAATTATTTGTGTAAAATTTAAGTTGTTATATCAAAGGTCAAAGGATCCTTCTTAAGTGTAGGGAAAAAATATCAAAAATAAATATTTAAGACTACATCGTTATAATACTAATAGTCCAAGGACCAATAATAAATTTATACCAAATTAACCTTATAATATTTGTCCACGTGCTAACGAAAATCCAAAATCAACAATTGATTGATAACAATATACGAGTATTAGAAAGCCTAATAGTGCCAGCGGGTTTGAAAACATATGTTAAGTCCAACTCATTGTGATTTGAACATTGTTACATTGTTTTTTAATTTAAACCGGTGATCAAAACATGCTATAAGCTTCTTTGATCTAATGACGTGAAGGGGGCTTTAAATAAATAGTTTTGGGTTTGATCTTACGTGTAATCTTTATTTGGTATATATAAATTCATGTCAACTTATCAAAAAATGTAAGTACTAGCATTATTATTGTCCAATTTCCATCATGCACATATTCAAAAGGTACATCAACAATGAGAACCAAAGTCGTCGTCTTTGCTTTTAGGGGTAAAAAGTCGTCTTCTTTGCAGTAAAATGCAAGCACCTTCATCATTTTTTCAAGGGACTGCTAGCTCCAAGAAAGTTGCAAATTGCAGGAGCTGATGAAACAATTTGAAATCATTTGATAGCTTTTTAGTCTATGGGAGTCAAGGCAGCAACAACTTGCGCCGTAACGTCTAGGGCCAGCCAGGGTCCTTTGTCATCCTATCAGTGGATTCAATGGTTTCTCCGAGAAAGGGCCTCTTACAACTTTCACGAGATAAACTCATGAACACACCACCGATCTTTTTTTTTTTTTTTTTTCAAAAGATATACAACTTACATCATAACATTTGTTTCTTTAGTATTACAATTCGAAGTGAATCCAACCGCCTCCCTTTTCGCATCATTATTCGTTTTAGAGCAAACGACACATTATATATACACACATAGAGATATGTTATAACATATTTGTACAAACAGGACATGCATATTCGTAGAATAACTTGTAATATTTTTCTCATAACAAGGATTGTTGCTTGTGCGTCCATATTGCACAATCCAAATACAGGGCAAATTTAGCAACCTGCTGATTTGTTTTATTGTGCACAATAAAGTCTCACTTGCACATTTCACATAGGAGATATACGTACACAAATACATAACAAATATGAACATTAAAACGGGAAATGTGGAATGTTTTTCTTCCTTGATATTTGATCAATATTCATCAATGCTGTTATTAATGCTTCTTTGCCATAATATTTGGCGCAACAACTATCAATGTCAAAACCCAACCTTACTTGCGTGGTCGTTACTTAATTACATAACCGTAAACTAAACACACTTTAATATAAAAATACTTAAATTATGGAATAATTTTGTATACAAAATAATGATAATAATATCTTAGAATAATTCTTCTAAAGAAATAATAATTATTTTATAAGACTTAATTATTACCAACGTAATAATAATAATTTTATAAAACTTTTATTTTAAAACATTCATTAATTTAATTTAAAACTTTTTAAAATTTTTATAAAATTAATCATCATAATAATAATATCTTAAAACTTATTCCTTAAGATCTTTTCTTAATCTAACATAAAACTCATATAAACATATCTGATTTCAAATAGCGTTATAATTTTCTTATTTGAAAATTTACGTATATTTATTGCATTCTTTTGCAACATTTTTTAACCTTAAAATTTTCTAAGCTAAGGTTGAAAGATTATAACCCCGGTTTTCAAAACATATTTACGTAACTTTATTTACTTAATTATACATACATAATTTCAAAAAAATAAAAATATAAAAATATTACTTGTATTCATTCTCATTTCCGCTATTTGTCCGCCGCTCACCACTGTCCATCAAATGTCATTGATAGGTTCTTTACCTTCAACATAAACATACTTAAATGAGCTTTCACTCACCAAGTAGAAAATTAGACTTGCAAAACATATTTGAAAAACATTTAATAAAACATGCATGAACATTTTATGCTTGTTTATCGACTTGTTTTATGCTTAATTATTTAAGCTTTAACTTATCTTACTAATTGGGACCGGATGATCATACTAGTTGCGTGATCCTCAAAAAGTTAGGGTTTGCAAGGTTCCCAATGACTCCAAGGTCTCAAATTGAACTGTAAATAATACCTCTCCGTAGGTCAAGAGGTTGGTACAATACTCTTAATTTGTTTTATTTGTTTCACTTATCTTATTATGTATATGCAGTATGACATGTTACTATATAGCATCACAAATCTTAAATTATAAATTATAAACCGTAAACATGCTAATCTTGAAAGTAACTAAGTAGTATATTTTATCATTGCATACATCATATTTGATCATAACATAATCACAATATAACATGATATGGTATGGCATAAATATAATAAATTGTAAGTATATTCTAACTCAACATGGCACATCATGATATGACACAACATGACTTAGCATAATATAGTATGTTGTGTCATAATATAACATAACATCACATCATTACACAACATGGCATGACATAACATAAATTATGCATTTCATAATTTTTATAAAAACATATAAAATAATTTATTTGAAAAATGTTCATATTGTATGCGAGATTCCTACTTACCTGGATTCTGAGCTAAGCAAGTCTAGTTATATCTCGCTAGTTCAATAGTCCAGGAAGCATCCTCGACAGTGGTTGTAGAGCCGCCGTAGATGGCTAAAACTGCTTCTTGGAGACTTATAATTGCTAGAAATGTCATTTCGGACTCCATTACTTCAGTTTACATTGCCTCACTTCGCGTGCAGTTGGTATCGGATGATTTCTAATGGAGGAAAATTAGCTCAAATGGAGGGCATTATTGTCTTTGGAACGTTGAAACGAGTTGGAATGAGGTCTCAAATTGTTGATCGGAGGTCAGGATCATAAAACCCAAGGTCCGACGGAGCCCGACCACCTGTGGTTGCACGTGGCGGCAAGTGCAATGGCTCCAATCATCAGGCCGAGATGCAACTTTGGCTCTCCTAATTTGTTCACCTTTTAAGTTGATTAGTGGGGTTAGTTTTACTTGATTTGGCATCTAGATACACAAATCGAAGATCCACTGACGATGGAAATGTAGGATTTCAATATGCATTTTCCAACAAACAAACCCTAAATTTGACTTAGATTTTTCATTTTCCAAGGTCCTTTGAGTGTCTGCCCCTAGTGGTGAGCTTCAACATCATTGAAATTGGTGGAAATTAAGGTGGCGGAGGCAGTTGACGACAACGGCTTTAGGACTCCGTCAATTAGCGGTCTTTCGTGAAATTGAAATAGGAAAAACAACATTTCCCGCAACGTTTTGAGCATAAGAGTAAGGTCAATTGACCTCAACAGCAACGAGAGGAATGAGTTCGATGTCCCTCACAGCAACGGTGATAGGGACTCTTCGATCTCTGTCGATTGAGCATCGTTTGATGAAATTGTTCAAGGGCTTTTGTTCCTCGCTTCCTTCTGAGCATGTCAATACCATCAATGTACCTCACCACTACTGAAAGTGGCATATCCAATAGTGATGCAAAGGCAGAATTAGGCGGCTTGGTGAGGCTCCTACGGTTGAAATTGAGCTAGGAAAATGGAGGGGATTTATTCCTCTCGTCGATCTAAAGCTATAGAAACTGGAATCATGTCGATTGGTGTTCGAATGGCAGAGTAATTATGCTGGAAATAAAGTGGGTTTTTCGCTGTTTGAATAACAGTTATGGGTTGCTCCGGTGAAGCTACAGCTAGCACGATATGTTGTTAGACTTGGCTCGTCGCAACCTATACATTGACACTAACTGTGTCAAAAACAAAGGTCGGGATCTCATGTTGAGTTTTTTGCCATGGGTGGAAAAGAAAGAGAAAGTAGAAAGAGAGAACTTAGCTTATTTTTTTATTGGTCTAAAAAAAAATTTGTTCCCTTGTATTTATAGATACTGTTGTGGTTTTTATAGTCTAAACTATGTAGTAGTCAGGTTAATCAAACTTTTGATCCGTAACTTTGAAATTTCTGTAAACATAGTTGTACTTTTAAAACTATAATATTGTTAATCTTTCTAAAATAATTAAACAAATTATAACTTTCTTGCTGTATTATTATCTTATTAAAATATTCATACTATCATAAAATCATTTTCATGAATTTATCCATATTTTTAGGGATTTCTTGATTTTATTCTTACTTGATAAACTTTGACACATTTGTCTTCAAAATCGATGATTAACTATATTCTCCACATTTATCTATTTATCTTAAAAATCATATTTTGTATTTAGAACTTTGATCAAACTAATTTTTTGTAAATTTTAAAACTTTAAAATGCTAATTAATAAATAAAACATATATTTTTCATTATAATTTTCTAAAATAAATCTGTCATTTTCATCTTAATAAAAACCCCTTTTTTGTACCATCAAAATATATCATATTCTATTTATTTTATAAAAATAGTGGTCATAATTTATTAAATATTTTTTGTAATTTAAATTGACTATCTATAAATCAATTTAAATGAAATCTGAAACTTAGTACTATTCATGCTCACTATTTTTTGAACTATAGTGTTAAGTTGATGATCACTATTGATTTAGATTTCTCTTACTAAACTGATATCATGTAGAAATTTTGCATAATTATAATAAGTTAGAAATTTCTCTTCTTCTTTTTCAATTAATCTCAATGTAAATATTCTAACTGAAATTCTTATAGAAGCTACTATTTTAGCCCATACATGAAATTATTGAATATAAAATCTTGGTTTAGTGCATTGCGTAATTTTTTTAATTATCTAAGTGTACTATTATCAATACAACAAAAAAGACATTAGACTATGTTTTTTCACTGTAGCCTTAAGTATTAGACTATGGTTTCGTAACCATAGTCTATGGAGGCGTAGTTAAAAGCCCCTTAGTTTAGACTATGATTTTAAACTGTAGTCTAAGTTCGGGCTTGTGGGCTTGCAACTAGGATGTTTAGACTACCTTTTTTGCAACTGTAGTCTATGTCTGGCATTAGATACTATAGTTTACTATAGAACCATAGTCTATATATTTAATTTGCACCAAAGATAAAAAGGGAAGAATTTTTGTTCTTTCATTACCACGAAATACTTTACATTCCAATCTCAAAAGAATACATAGTCTTTTAAAATCAAGGCAAAATCCTAGTTATCTAAAGCTTAACTAACACACAATCCTAGTTATTAAGTTCAATGAGGTGACTAAAAATGAAAACAATCCTTGAGCAAATGTTTAAGAATAACCGGCTCATTCTCCATGCAGCATAGCTAACTCCTCTTGAGTACAAGTATATTTGCCATCAAACTATTGGAAAAATAATAAAATTTATAGTTAGCGGAAGGTAATACTATCACAATGATAATTTTGTTTGGAAAGTTGAAAAAAAATATCATGAAACTATTATTAAGTGGAGATTATGTACACTTGACCTTTTTCAGAAGCAAAGATTATACGACTCTCTACTATGTCCATATATTGAATGACAAAGTAGCCATTGGCTATCAAGGAACCTATAAAAGGTAGAAGTAGAATTAACATAACATCTTATATTTCTCAATTAGCATCTTAAATAAAAGTTTAATATGTACCTTAATAGTGTACTATATTACAGTTTTTCTTGATCTTCCTTCGACTAGGGCGTTGAAAATTTTCATTCCCTTCATAATTAGTAGACCAAAACAAGTCTAAAAATAACAAAAATAAAAAACACTATATATTGTACATTTCACATGATATAAGTTCTCCACTAAAACACTTGTATCACATTCAATAACCCAAGAAAGAATGGGAACCAAAATAGACAACTAATGCCTTCTTAATATGAGGACAGTAGGCACTCAATGATTAAAAAATTATTAAACATGTTCTAGTAAGTCAATTTAACCATCTAAAATAGTTGTACAAAAATCACATTCAAACCTAAAGTAAACATAATATTAGGAATGCAAAAAAAAAAAAAAAAATGCACAAGCTTTGAGAGAGAAAAAATTGCACTCACCTCATTGCAAGCAAATTTACTATTACTTTATTTCTTACAATCTTGCTTAGTTTTACTTTCTATCAATAAATTCATACTTCAGACAATCTGGCTAATTATACATACTTCTATATAATTATAGACTCTTCTTCTATTAGAAAGGTTAACCTATAGTCCTATTTTAGCAGATTTCCACAATGGTAACTGGTTAGGTTGACTTTGAAAACACAACTAAGAACCGGGTGAAGAATGCAAAACGTTTGCTAATGCCCACGGGAAAAGATCTTTTTTAGATCAGCAACGAATGTCTTGTATTAGCAAAAACAAAAACAAATACAACAAGTTTAGACAATAAGTTCTATATTTACAAAAGCATCATCTAAAATGAAATGACAAGTCACCTTTCAACATCAAAGGCAAAATAAAAGAACATAGAAGAAGAGATTAACTGATTCTTTTCCCCAAATAAAATAACATACTTGTGTATATTAATGCATTTATATACTTGTGTATTTTATTATAGGAAATCACAACTTTTTCCCCAAATAAATGTAACAATGAAGCCTTAAAAATTGGAAAACAACAAGTAACTTAAACACAAACATAAAAAGGACTCACCACCAAATATACATTAAAAAGAAAGATTGACACATGAAAAAGGTGGGGACAATTTGCTACTTTTCTACTCGCAGTTACAGATAAATGCATGAAGTTAAAGGGCATCTATCAATGCACCCAATTCAATAACCACAACAATATTATTATTACTTATCCTAGAATGTGTGGGGCAAGAAATAAGTGATCAATGCAACAGCCCACGCTCTTATCTCTAGCCACATTATTTTGTTCTTTGATTGGCAAACATCCAATTCTTATCCTTTCTACAATAGTCAATCAAAAAATACCAGAAAATCAAGGCAACAAACATGCTAACTATGCAGTCAAATTCAAGAAACAACAGCAAACAATCTAAAATGAAATATACTAACTATACAATCTCATAAACATACTAACATCAAATAATTTTGCCGATCCACAATTCATCCAAAACCCACAAAAAAAAGGATAATAGCATAAGAGCCACAACATAGACACAAGTAGTCAGATTTCTATATGAATTTGTAACAATAACTTTTATTTTCTTTAACAACTGGTTTAAAGAAAGAGTGATGGAATACGAATCCTTAAGTAAATTGACGATCTTGGGATTTTTTAACTCTCTATTTATCTAAAAATTTCAACAACATAGAACTACTAAAAATCATGAAGAAGAAAACGACCTAAAACCAACATTAGACTCAAATTATTTAAAGCAGAGCATTGAGAGCATATATAAAAGAAGACCCAAATTAATTTACAAGTTTAAAAAAGAAACCTAAATTTATTTCAATACAACCAAGAGAACCTAGATTTTGTTTGGCATGAGGAAAACAAAATTAAAAAAAAAAAAAAAAACCTTCAACATGCAAATAGAAGAAGAAAACGACCTAAAACCAACATTAGGCTCAAATTTTTTAAAGCAGAGCATTGAGAGCATATATCAAAGAAGACCCAAATTAATTTACAAGTTTAAAAAAGAAACCCAGATTTATTTTAATACACCCAAGAGAATGTAGATTTCGTTTGGCATGAGGAAAACAAATTAAAAAAAAAACCCTTTAATGTGTAGATAGAAGGGTCTTTATTTGAAAGAAAAATTTGAGAAAGGTAATCGTTGCCAACAACGATAGTGTAACATGATGGGGACGACGTTCACCGATAGAGTGGAGGACAGTCAACGACTGAGGGGCGATGTTCATCGGTGATGGAGCGATTGTTGGAAAAATAGAACGTAGCAGAATTTTAAAAATTTTATATCATAGTATTTTTCAAAACACAAGTTTGACATGCTATATGCATAAATTAACCAGATCTTACTAACCTTTGAATGCCAAAGAGCTCTTGCAATCTGTGAAGAAAAGTAACGTTCCAGAATAGCTTCAACCAACTGGTCTTCTTTGCTATTCTCTATCCACGATCGGAGTGAGTGTGGGCTCACACGTACAGCTGTTCCACCAAGCGACTCTCATTACTTGAGAGAACCCAAAGCAAGTGTTCGTGATTTGTGAACAAGAGCTCTAAGGGAGTTTTTGATTCTCACTAGTAGAGTACCTTTCTTAATCTCTCAATTGATCTGAATAACTCTTAAGACTTATTCCCTATTTATAGAGGCTGGGTTTAGGGTCAGTCCTTATCAGATTAGGTCTCAAAAATTTGGATCAGAATCAAATTCAGATTAATATCTGATAAAATCTATGTAAAAGTGCGTGATCATATCCTTCGCTCATCGGCAGGCCGAACTACATAATCGACAGGCTGAACTCGCCCATCGGCAGGCCGAACTGCTGAATAAATAATCTCAGCGAATCTTTTATTTTTCACCCGATATTCTATAAGATAAAGTCTTAGTTTTAATTCAAATAACCCAATAGAGAAGTTATCTAATCAAAACAACTTTATCTAGATAATCTCTAGGAAAATAAATGAATTCCTAATAATTCTACAAGTTTATCTTGATTTAATTTATTCAAAATTAAATCAACAGATAAACAGACAAGAATTATCTAATCCCAATAATTCAACAAGTTTATCTTGAATTAATTTTATCACAAAATTAATTCAACCGATAAAAAGTCATGAATTATCTGACTCTTTCAAATTTTAACCAATCTGATAAATCTGACATAAGTCACCAATTATTAGAAAAGCACGCCGTATCGTTACAGGATGTTGTGAGCTAGCAAAAGGGACCAAATTGACCTATATAGTTCAAGCTCCCAATAATTACGAAACCCAATATCCTAGATATATATTTCATAATTATCAACTCCAACGCTACTCCACTAAAAGCTTGGAGTTGCACTCTTGAACTACATAGAATTACGAAACTCGTATAGCTAAGTCTTCATGACATATCATGATGTATCGTATCCCTATAGGATTATCCATAATCGGCTTAAGGACAAGTTCTGTCTTACCTTCTCGATTATTTTTATCTTACGTTCCATCATCTCACCATCGAAAAACTTACCATCCAAGGACAGTACACCAATCGGTTACACCTATGTATCCAAATGGTTGAGCGCTCCAGTTTTTCAATTACAGGATAACGCATATAAGAAGATATCACTACTCTCCTAAAGAGGAGCTATGGATTCTATATCTATGAATAACAGGTTTACGCTATCAAGAGTTATGCCTGCAACGTACCAACATGCATACCACTATTAAGATGTGGGTGTCACCCTTTGGTACATCAAAAGACACAAGTCAAGACAATGAGCCCACTATTCATCTTAGGATTAAGATACAATACAAATGATTGTCTAAAGTGAATCGATTTGCTGAGACAGAATTATTAATCCAAATCAATTCACTTTATATCCCAATCCAACACATCGTCACCGATGACAACATGCCAATGTTTCTATTCATGAAGTCCACCTCCGATGGTTAAGACAAATCATCTCCCAATAGGGATATAGACAACATAACAATCTTTACATGAATAAAGCGCCTAACTTTATTCCCTCGATTACGGACCTTATGATTTAGACCATCACCTTAAGAATCGTGTCTTCCACATAATCTGACCATCATATGCCCAATTCTTAAGGTTTAGATCGACAGTCTCAGACTTTTGTTTGCTTAATATACATTCAACAAATATGAACGTAAATAGGACAAAATTTGGTATATTAACAATAAATAAATTTTTTATTGATAAAAATGTCTCCAAAAGCTTATTACATTTTTACTCCTTAGGGCATACATGTCTAACAACGATGGCCACTTGCAAAGGGAGAGGAACATTTGAGAGGGACAAAGTGATGGAGAGGGAAAGAGAGACTTGTTTAAGGAGGATCCCTTTTATTTTTAATTTTGGTCGATGAATGGGCCATTTTAGACTACATTCCATTTGACAATTGTAGTCTAAGTATTGCTAGCTTCTTAGGAGTTGGGCCTCAACTTAGTCTAACGGTCGACACTACAATTTCCATTAAAACTGTAGTCTATTTTTGTCAGCTTAGTGTAGTTTATCCCTGCTTTTGTTGTAGTGCATGACATCATATTTTGCTATATGTTTCATAGAAAGAGCACTTAAAATCGTGCATTTATAACATTATTTATTACTAAAGCCTTATTACTATTGAGACTTTCTAAATAGGTATTAATTAGAAAAATTCATGACTGTAAATTGTAGTTATGTTGCAATTTAAACTTGTTAGTTTCCTAGGCGTTACAAAAGATTTCTAGCCTTAAATTGATTTCTTACAATTTCTCATAGTTCTTACAGAAACTTAGACTTATAAGCTCTAAACTTACACATTCTTATGAACACAATGACATAGTTATGGAAAAATCCTCAATTAATTTTGCTTATTAATTACTAGATTTTTCCGGTCATTGCACTTCATAAATGGCAAGAGCTTCTTCACAAGATCTAAAGACCACACCAAAGGATATATATGTATATATATACATACACACATATACATATAGGCTTTTGTTAGGGTGTTTTCAAAAAGGATTGTGTTTCATGTAATACATAAAAGTAAAAAAATATTACATGATATCAATTGAATCTAAAATAATCGAGTTTTCAATGGTATATTTTTTTCATTGTCACTGTTACTTGTTGATGTTACGTTTAGTAAATATCATGTTATAGTAAAAATATGTTCTTTCTAGGAGAAACATTGTAGTTGTTGTGAATCGGAAGCACCAGTTTTATCGAGAGTGAAAAATATGCAAAACAAAAAATAAACAAGAACACATGAAATTTATAGTGGTTCATCCTTAACATAAGAGCTATCTACTTTCAGCCAGTGCAACGATTCATCATAATGATAAAAAAGTTTATAAGAGAAAAATTGCACACTCTTCCTCTATAATTTTTCTCTAGCCACTCTCTCTTATTCTAATTTTATGAGTTACATAAAAAATAATAATAAGCCATACCACTCCCTATTTATAGATTTAAAAGAATGAGGAAACAAAGAAACCCAATAAAAACTCCTCACGTCAGGCCTTGAAAATGTATGGCCGCACCTTTGTACTGTCGCACGAACTTACGTTTGCTATAGATTTTTTTTCTCCTTGTGCTCGGCCATGCCCTTAAATGGAGCCCTTTTGCATGTGTTCTATCCTGGCAATGGCCGCACGTTTTCTTGGCACTGGGGCGCGAGGCTAAGACTTTCAACACACTTTTTTTCTCCGTTTTCTTGCCCCTCCTTCATAAAATTTTAGGTTGGAGATTCTGTAATCCTCTACGTAGCGTGATTATTTGAAGGGCATTAATTAGACTATATATTTCTTAACAGTAATGTCATATACTTATGTGTGTCCATATATATATATTTTTTGTTAGAATTCGTTGATTCTAAATATTCATAATTTTGTAGATCCTTAGAATAACAATATCATAGTTCTAAGGTCATACCATGCCAGATTATTAAGAAACTGAATTAGGAATAAATACCTATATAAATAGAAGCAACTATCAATTTTTTGCAGAATTTATATGATAATAGATGAACAAGCTATTGTCTTCCTCAATCGAATCACTCTAGTTCTTCAATATGTTCTTTCTTTTCTTGATGGGGAGAGGAGAAAGCTAATAGAATGATTTAATATATTGAAGACCATAACTTATAAAGCCCTTATATACTTTTCCATTAAGATCTCATAAAATATGGTTGTGTTAGCTTTCTATAAATAGATAACTTAAAATAGCACACTATAATTATATAGCTATATTATAATTGTAATATTAAAATGTTTCCCACAAAATACCGGAGACTAAAAAATCCCAACATATGTACGTATGCATGCATATGTGTGTGTATATATAGGAGAGGGAGCGTGAAGAAAGGGTGGGGAGGCTTGCACGTGATAATAGACTCCAAGATGCAATCAAATTAATGACAGAAGTCAGCGACTAAACCTCTGCCTTGGCACAAATCAGCAAATGTGAATAAATATGGATGGACCACTTGCACCCAAAAAAAAAAAAAATGGACGGACCACTTTGTGAGTGAGACTTGAAAGAGAGCAGTCTCTCTCTCTCTCTCTCTCCCAGTCTACCTCTCTCATTGTCTCATTTATGACGTTCACATGCCCACGCAACACACAACCATGGCGCAGTGGACTCTTGTTTTGTTTTGGATGGTTTCTCGGTTTTAGCTCCACCGTTCAGGAAAGATCCATTCCATCTCCGGAATAAATGTGGGTGGTTGGGGATTTCGAATTTTGGAGATGGCCCATGGTCAAGTGTCAAAATATCATGTTATTACCGTTTTGATATATTGTATTTTAACAAAAAAAAATTATATTGGTATCTTTTTGTTTGAAGTACATCAAAAAATATATAATGTTTTTTAAAATGTCATTTTGATATTTTAAGCCTATTTTTTAGACTCAAAATACTCCTTTTGCCCTCCAATTGATTGTGTTTAATTTTAATTTTAAAAAAAAACTCCTTTTAAAACTTGTGTTCAAATGAAGTAAGAGTTTTTAGAGTGAAAGTTGTTTTTTTTTAATTGAAACAAATTAAAAGTAAACAAAATTAATAATAAGGTAAAAGGGGCTTGCGTATTAATAAATAGATTCAAAATATCAAAATAATAAAATAAAATTTTAATATTTTTTCACACAATAATATACCAATTTTATATTTTATCAAAACACGAGATACCAAAAACAAAATAACCCTTAAAATATCATGGCCATAAATGTGACCACCAAAACATTACCTCTCCTCATAAATGTTTTTTGAGTCTGATTGAGTCTGCCGCTTTAGCTGCTTCATTAAAAACCCTCTCTCTCTTTTAGCTTGATCAGCCGTGCACATTTCTGTGGTCAAAAACCACTTTCCCACTCCCCAATTCTCACACCTTTCGGATATGATCTTCACCCAAAGGAAAATTATTTCACTTGCAACGAGCTTTAGGTGTTTTACAAGTTCACACTCTCAAAATTAGGCCAAAGCTATAGGAGTTTTTTTTTCTATTAACTGATAGGAGTCGTTTTATAGTGTTGTGTCTAATTTAGAGGTACCATTTTACAGTTTTTAAGACGTTTTGGGAATGTAATTGGACTAATTTTTTATTTAAATTTTGTGAAAAAAAATCATTATAATAAATATTGTTGAGATTATATTTTGTAATTTTAACTATGATTCCAAATGTCCCATTCAATGTTTAAAAATCGTAAAAGAATATAATTCATGATTTAAGATTGTAATTTTTAAGACTCACAAGTATACAAGTACATCGTTTTATTTTACAATTCTAACACTTAAGCCGATAAGTTTATTGTACTCTCAGCCTAAGAACAACCCAAGCTTGTATTAGTCCATCTGAAGCGCAGTTTTGTTACTGTTTGAATAAAATAAAAGCTTTGATCTGACTGTCAAAAAGATGCTTAAAAAATAAAATGAAAAAAAAAAAACCCTTGATTTGTTATCCCCATTTGACCATGTTACCATCAAATTACATCATATATGAAAGACTGGTTCCGTTGAATGGACTAACAAAATACACAAAATTACATCAAATTATTTTTTTGGGCTAAAATCGATTATCTTTTGGCTTTTTAGTCCTAATTTTCCAAGAGGGATAGCATGCAATTTTTTGGGTTCTATTATCACTGTGGTTGGCCATCTTTCTAGACCTCTCAACTCAGATGCAATACTTTTTAACTTCTTTCTGGACAAAGTGATCATCTCACATGACTAGCATACTTTTCTTTGAATTTCTTTTCAGAAGAAGGAAAAAAAGAGTGAAAAGGCATCTCTGAGCACGTTAATTTTGAGCGTGTAGTGAAAGAACATGTCATTTCGCTTTCTTAAAAATTTTACTATAATAGTACTTAATTGTTTTTATGTGGCCAAGAACGGAAAATAACGAATAATTCTCTCTTTGAACCTCAAGTCCTTGCGTGCATGCAATAACAAGAGGTGTAATGACCTATGATGATCAATTATAAAATTAATTAATTGATCTAAATGATAGGGGTCTTTTAAAAATGCAGTCTAATCAATCATATGCTAACATGTTATTTAATGAAATGCATGCAAAAGTTAATCAAATATTATTTTATATCTGTTAAATGATGTGTTATGATACGATTGGTTGAATATTACTTAAAACACTAAAGTTGAATAGAAGATTTGAGGCTGTCATTTACGACGACTATCAGCTTAAGACAACCCAAATATGATGGCACAATAGGAATTAGACTTTTTAACTAGGATAATCATGGTGATTAATTAGTTGGTCCTCAAATTTGATGCAAAACTACCTTCTTTAGTGCTTTAGTGTCAAACGCCGTTTAATGTGTATAGATTGGCCCCCGTGGCTACAAAACGACATTGACGTAAATGACATGTCAAATGGCATTTTGGTCCAAATAATAATTAATACGTCCTTGCAGTTCCCAAGTGCAGAAAGTGACATCTTTTTTTTTTTATTTTTTGGTTCCTTTTCTTTCCTAGTTTTTCGGCATTAATTATTAAGAAAATGGTTATAATCAAAGACTGAATTAGTTAAAGCTGCCTTCATATGACTATTTGCGTATAGTTTGGTTAAGCGTTGTTATTTGTTTAACGCTACCATCCATTTGGGACGATGGATATCTTAATACGTATGTGATGAGTAATTAATGAGCCGCTGAAAACGTTTCTTAAATGCATGAAATTAAAGTCAGGTTCCCAAATTCTTTCTTGCATAAATGGCTGAAACATTCCTTGAGTGGTAAAATTCCAAGAGGTAAACCCAGTTTATAAAATTGAGTGCCAACCAACTTGTTCAATAACCATGAATGTATAATTCCAACGAGTTGGTGTAGAATGAGAACGCTTTTCGCTTTTTCTTCTTTCAGAATGCGTCTAGGGTTTAATATTACATAGCCTTTATTTTACGACCTTTGTCTGACCAATATGTTGTGCGACGTTAAATGTGTAGCAATGACGGTAAAATCTAAATCCATCATTCGAGTAAAATTAAATCAGTTTTTTTTTTTGTTTGATTAGTAGGACTTGAAACTTTTAAAGCTATAAAAAATATTGGACGGATGACATCAATGATTTTTTTTTTTATTGAGGCAGAAAAATTTGATCATGAGCATGGATCTACTTGATCAAATACATGTGTTTGCCAATGTAATTATCATTTTCTTGTCTGTTGCAGATCTGCTGATGAATAAATTTCCAAACTATCAGTTATATGTAGTTGGAAACTTGAACTTGCAATGTTCCATTATTATATACAAAATCATGTAGTCTGCAGACGATGCCACCAAAAACAAAAGTACAGCAAAAAATTCTTCCAACTACTAAAAGTCCCTTTTTCCCATCATTTCATTAGCTTCCTTTTTCTATAAAAAAACAAATAAAAATAAAAAATCTCATTCAATTAGTCTTTATTTAGTATAAACTGCCATAATTCCTAAAATTTATCAATGCTGTTGAGTCTAAAACTTTCATTCATTGAGGTGGACCACATTCATGGAAAAAAAAAAAAACAAAGGGGTCTAAATCCAATTGCACACACGTTCCATTTGGATCAAAAAGCAAGCAGGTTCAGAAAAAAAAGTTGTCCAAAAGAAACCAATTCAAATATCATCATCATTTTTCTTTTACCTTTATTAGAAAGTCCTCATTCGGCAAGTTTTACGACGATTAGAAGAATCTAATATTGATAACCCAAATTCCAAATATAATTTATGAGAAACCATATTCATGTTTGAGAACACAGGTTAAATAAATTTTGTACTTTTAATCAAAATTATAGTATTTTTTTCACAAAATTCAAACTAAAAGTTAATTAAAATTAATAATTAATTTATAAAATAAATTAAAACTTGAAGTTAAAACTTAAACATTATATTTTTAAAAAATATAAGTTTATATTATAACAAACTATTATAATATATAAAAATTTTATACTCCAACAAGTTTTAACTTTATTTCCCAAGTAAAGCCTAAAATATGTAAATTTAACTATGTTTTTAAATATACTATTAATGGAAAAAATTGACTGGTCAGTGGCATTGGACGCTGCGGTGTATATAGAGGGTTGCACCAATTTTCATTTTGTGAAAAAAAAAAAAACTGTAATTTTCAATATTTCAGGGGCATGATTACAAAGCGACGAAAAAACAAAATAAATACGCAAAACAAAACAAAAAACCAATACCCAAGACGAGCCATCTCTCTTTCTTTCTCTCTCTTTCTCTGAGGGAGTCAATGAGATAATGTTATTGCTCACCAACGTATAATGTTATATATACGCAGTCATAAATATCAACATATTATAGTGTAAAAAAAAGAAGAAGAAAAAAACCCAATAAGCAATGCGATAACACACAGACTCCCAAAACAATGTCTCCTACTTCTTCTTCCAAATCCCCACCTTCTCCTTCTCCTCTCCGGCCACCACCAACCCAGTCCAGCACCCATTTCACTCCCGTATGTAATTTTTCCGTTTGTTTCTCGGGAAAATTTTAGCTCTGAATAATTGTTTAATTTGACTAGCTGTATATGGTTAATTTGTTTATTTCTTTATTTATTTATCATCAGATTCAAGAAGAGAACAAGGAGGAAACTCCAGTCAGTAGTAGTACAATGGGATGTGGGGACAAGGGGACGAGTAGTGCTACACCTAAGCACCACCCGACGCCTCTTCACAGAAACGGCAAGAGTGGCGGCGGCGGTGGATCGAAGAGGCAGCAGCAGCAGCAGGCACAAGACGACGGCGCATCGGTGTCGTGCAACAAGTGCCGGCCGAATTCCAGAGAGAGGATCTCAGTCGTTCCGGTGGATAACAATGGCAGCGGTGTTCACAAGCATGGATTGTCGTCGATGGCGAGTCCGAACGGGATTTTCAGGTCCATAATCTCGTCGCTGACGAAGAACATCAAGAGTCCGAAGCCGACGAGCTGCGCGGCGGCGGATTCCTCTTCGGTGGAGGCTGCGGTGGCGGCGAGGGAGGAGCATTGGAAGATCGCGATGGCGGAGCTCTCGCACAAGCTGATTCAGGAGACGAGGAAGAGGGACGAGGCGGTTCTGGAAGCTTCGAGGCTGAAATACTCCATGGCCGAGCTGGAGAAGAAGCTCAACAAGCTCGAAATCTACTGCCATGGTTTGAAATCCGGCCTCGACGAGTGCAGCAGCGGCAACTCGCCATACAGAGTACGACATCAGAGCATCAATCATCCGATAATTCCGAGCTCAAACGACAAGGAAATCGTGGAGAGCTTCCTCGTCGCAGTCGCCGAATCCCGCACCGCCGTCCGCCTCCTCAGCCGCTCCCTCACCTCGCAGCTCCGCCACATGGGAGCCAAAATCCACGACAGAATCGCCGTCCTCCTCCAACCATACGACGTCAGAATCTCTTCCCTCTCGAAAAACCCTAGGACCTTGCTCTTCTATCTCGAGGCTCTTCTCAACCGCTCCTTCTTCGAGGACTTCGAGTCCGCCGGCTTCCACCGGAGCTCCGCCGCCCAAATCCTAGACCCGATCGAGCGATGCGACGCCAATGCGGCGTCGTTTCGGCTCCTCAAGAGCTTGACATGGGAAGAGGTTCTGAGCAAAGGGACGAGGCATTTCAGCGAGGATTTCAGCAGGTTCTGCGACAGGAAGATGAGCGAGATCGTCGCCATGCTCGGTTGGAACCGCGCGTGGCCCGAACCGCTTCTTCAGGCCTTTTTTGGGGCGTCGAAGAGCGTGTGGCTGGTTCATCTCTTGGCCAACTCGGTTCACCCCGGTCTGACCGTTTTCCGAATCGATAAAGAAGCCGGGTTTGATCCGGTTTATATGGAGGATATGGGTGGTGATAAGGCCAGGAAGCTGGTCCCTTCAGTGGTCAGAATGATGGTCGCACCCGGGTTCTATGTGTTTGGAAGTGTGGTCAAGTGCAAGGTGCTTTGCAGGTACGTAAAAAAATAATAAAAAAAAAGAATCTCATGATAATTATTTTGAACCATGTATACTCAAATTACGTAAAAATAGCGTAAATCTAACGAATTCTAAAATCGATCAATGTTTTAAGTTTAAATCAGTTTTCCTTGTAACTTTTACAAGTTAAATATGCACAAAATCACATTATATGATAATAAAAAAAACTGACAAACTTATATAATGGTTTAAAGTAGGGCCCCACTAGTATAATTCTCTCATTTATAGAACTATGCACCCATATATAGTAAAAAATTATGAACGCATATGATAATAATTGTTTTAAAAATATCACGGTTATTATTACGACCATGTATATTGTAAAGTTAAGTAGTTTATTAGTTATCTAACCATTTTAGTACTCCTAAAAAATTATATATTGTAAAAAGTGATGTGTGTTTTGTTTTGTGCAGGTACCGCAACAACGAGTACAGAAGTGATAATAGTACTAATACTAAGAGCTTAATCTCCTCATCACCTTAGGACTTCCCAAAAAAAAAATGGAAACCCATTTTGATACTTAGTTGTTTTATAATATTAATAGTAGTTTCTGGGTGCTACTTTGATTCATTTCATCGTTATGTGCTTAATGTACTGGTCAAGGGGATGGTGTTGCGGATAAAACAGAAAATGGGGAGGGGGGTTTAAATGGGGAAACTGGCATTCTGTTCAACTGGCATTTTGTTTTTTTCTCTGTCTAGTCAATTTCAAAGCCTTCATATTCTCTTGCGATTTTGGATACTTGTGTTGTGTTTTTTTAGAGGACCAACTGTATATATGTTATTCCATGGACACTAACTGTAAGGATAGAATTGTACCCTGAATAAAAACGAAGAGAGCAAAGGGCAGATCATGATGGCCATGTGGAGGGCCTGTATATGGTGGGATCGATTCTATGTGCTTCTCTTGTGAATGGGTTTTTTTTTTTTAAAAAAAAAAATTTCAATCTTTGGGTCTCAAGAAGGTATCTTCTTTTAAAAATGAAAATGGAAAATTTTTATTGGAGGGCTCTTCTCTTATGCAATATAGGGGAGTAATGTCAGCACATTATCCCATGTGTTCTGCTCTATTTTCATGGAAATGGTTTAGAACTGAGTTTTGGGGTTTCTTGCGAATCTAGAAATTAGAAAAGAATTTTTTGTTCAAACAACTTGTGTGTAAGTAAATTTCTTTTGTTTTATTGGGAGAAATGTGGCTGGCTAGCTTAGCATTGTTGCTGAGCAATAGACAGAGAGGAATGGTTGAGTTGCTATTTGAATCATTTGATCTTCTTGCTTGGATATGCACGAAGAAGATTTATCTCTTTGCTTGTTCTTTTCCTTTTCGGTTGTGGCGTTTGGACTTCAGAGCATCGTTAGCTGTGGTATCTTGGATTATGGGAAAATAGAAAAGAAATGGTGTGTCGGGCTTGGAGTCTTTTTGCGAAAAGGCCATGCTTGGGTTGGTTTATTTTGTCGTAATGTCGTACACGACTCCAGGCTAAATATATAAACAATTGTGTCTAAAAGAAAGCAATTTTTTAAAAATTTAAATCTAGTTGTTATGACCCATTAGAAATCACCAATAGTGTTTGAACTAAACTATGTATCATCGTTGGTTATCATTATCGGATATACATTTCCTAAGGATGTTCATTGATTGATTTTCATTTGTTCTCATGGGGAGTGATGAATATCCATCGATCAGTTTTGTAAAAGTGGAATCAATATGGAACTTATGCCCATGAAAATTGGTGAATAGGGTGTTTGGAGGATTGGTTTGAACTTAACATTGAAAAACTCTCACATTCTTACAATACTGTTTTGAATCGGATTGGTTCAAATCAATGCTCCTAAATATCATAAAAGTGTCTTTATTATATTTAGTTTGTTTTGATTAGTTTATAGAGATGAGTAAGAGGAGAGCAAAGACAATGGAAAGGAGCATCATCGATGAGCGATGACAAGATGAGAGAGTAACCGGTGGCCTTGTGATGGGTCTTTTTTTTTAAGGAACCACGAGGGTTTCAAGCAAACACACGTAGGAAGGGGTGTAAAAACTACATAATAAATTAATAAAAACAAAAATAAGTAGTTCGTTTTCTAACCTTAAAATTTGGCGTTTGGTTAATTTGATCAACGACATCAATTATGACAAGGGACCAACTTCTTCGGGCAGTTTTGTAAATACCTCTTCATTCCTCCATTTTTTTTAATGATTTTAATCTTTCAACTAAGGATAGATTCACTTGTCCCTTTTCAAACTCAATACTTATAACATATAGGCCGTTTAAAAGAACTATTAGAATCAACAATTTTTGTTTGAGAATTGTAATGTGTGAGAGCTTTATAGTGTATCAACTTTTTATTTTTACTGTAATATGTGAGATTTTTATACTGTTCATAGTTATAACTGATTGTTCTAACCGTTCTTTCAAACGACCTCACAGAGTTCTATGCAAATTTACACGCCAATCTTTAATCGGACAAGTGCGAGTTGTTGTTATCACCATGAGTGATAACTAGCATTTTGCATTAGTTATGATACGAATTTTCGTAGATACAGGTGCACATTATCATTGTCAAGTAATAAGGTTTGTAAACTCAGAGAATCGTCCCATGAGAACTGGTCAATGTTAACTACTGGAATTATGTTAATTCTAACTTTATTTAAGCAAATTAAGATATAGGAATTTTTAATAAAAATAAAAATTAGACAATTAAACAAAAATGAAATCAATTATTAAAATTAAGAAAAAATCAATATTATTAAGCTCCAGGGTTTCCGATTTTACCAAACCATTTCGCTTGAAATTATTTAACAATACAACCTCAAATTATTCTTTTAGTTGACAATTGAAAATCTCTAAATTATTCAATGCTCCCTTTCAGGGTGCACCAAAATTCCCCTTAATTGCTAATATACTATATTCTTATGTAAATTATAAGAATTAAAAAGTCATTAAGTTTCATGAATTTTCATATAATGACCAAACAAACCATGCAAGTATATTCCTATCTTACAAACAATTTATAGTATTCAACAGAATGATCAAAAAACATGAATCTCATTCTGGTTTCATTATGAATTAACAAATCATCTAATTAGTGGCTAATTGGAAGCATTAAAAAAAGTGAAGAACACTCAACTAGGAAAAATAATCCTCGATTGCATTGATAAAATAATTCAAAACATTACAATCTAGCTACATTGTAGCCCTAGAAAAGAAATTCATAACATAATGGAAGTAAAAATATAAGCAATTTCTTAAACATGAGAAAATGAGAAAGAAGAAAACTTGTTCACGAAATTGAAGCCGAATCCATTCCTAGTAGCACCATCTTCTCCTACGCGGTAGCAGCCATACTTTTTTTCTTGAGTCTAAAAATAACCTAAAGTATGATATTTTTACTATTGGGACAAAATTAGGTCAATTGGGCTCTAAACAACAATTCTCGTGAAAATTCTCACAACAAGCGCCGCGGCTTCCACTTCTAACGTCACGGCGCCAAGAGTAGCTCCGGACTTTCTTCTCTCGACGCGTGCTATGTCGTGGCCTCCTAGTGCCGCAGCGCCCTTCCTACCAGTTGGAGTTGGCATTTAACCATGGCACCTATTTCCACGGCCGCCGCACCTAACAACTCTTTTTAGCTTAATTTTCCAATTTTGTGCTCCATTGTCTTAAAATCTGCAATATCAAAACAAAAACAAAAACAAGAAAACAAAAAAGTCTCTAAAAAGTAACATAAAATCAAGTGAAAAGATACTAACTTCATTGGTAAAAACCAACTCATCAAGTTCATATCATTAGAAACCAGCAAGATTTTTACTTTTGTGCTAATTTGACTTTCTGATAATAGGGTCTTTGACTAATGTGCTTTGCGTACAAATGTTTTTCTGTTTGATATATCAACGTGACGAGAATCGTCAAATTTGTACTTGGTATTTTTCTCTAGAAAGCTTTTTAGAGATCCTCCGATTTCTTTTTCCTTGTTATTTTCACCAAAACATTTGTTTTCTACTAAATAAGCAAAATTAGACGAGTTGTCAAAGTTGATCTCTAGCTCTTAATGAAGTTTTGTAGATTACGTACGTTGACATTCTAGAATTGCAGTAATGTGAATTGGTTTCAAGTGGGTTGTTAGAATTAGTCGCATTTGAAAGATTCTGCATTACGTCAAGAACATCGGTGACTTTGTACACAAGCAATATGTTTTCAGATAGTAAATCCGTAAATGTCCTGGAAAATACAAACGTAGGATTAAAAAAAAAAAGCCGTACCAAAGGATAGAGTATCAAACATTTGTCTATCATTAAAAAAAACAGAGACAAATATTTTTTATATTCATTTTAAAATTATAATATCTGAAAAAAAAATTAAAAGAAAAAACAGAAATGTTGTTTTAACGAAATTTTGAAACCTATATTATTTATTCTTGGATAGTTTTAACATATTGAACCCGCATTGTTATTAGAATCCAAGTTTGATACCATTTAAGTTATAAGTTTAAATACTAAAATGACCTTAACGGCATAATTGAGGGATATAAATGGTAAAACAAATACCAATAAATTACAAAATTATTACAATCTCAAAAGCAAAAAATTCCTTTCAAAAAAGAGAGAAAGAAACAATCTGAAAATTAGTTAGTCCCAACCCCAAATCTTTTTGTCAACTGGCCAACAAACATAGCCATGCAGAAAGAAAAGAAGGAGAAAGGAAAAGAAAAAAGATTAAAAAAAAAAAAAGTTGACCCACTTTTCATAAAATTGGCTGGATAATCAACAAGGTGGACATGGTAAAGAAGTGCCAAAAGAGAGGGGGAAAAAAAATCAAATGGATCTTCCTGAATTATGGCAAACAGAAGAAAGACGAATTTTCAATTTTCTCTAGAGACGTGCATCTGATTAATTCGATGATTATTTCCATGGTCTAGTCTATTTCTCTCTCTCTTTCTTCCTCACTCTTATCAGTTTCCTTCCTTCCCATTCCTATCCCTATTCACCTTTCCTCCAAGTCAAACACGCCATCACCTCTAATCAAGTTCCATACCAATCATTAAAAGGGTGCTTGGTGTGGGATAGTTTACATCGCTAACTTAGTTATGACTAGTGTACAACTCTCATATATTATAGTAAACAAAAAAAGTTATTATAATGTAAAGCTCTAACATACTACAATAAAAACAGTTCTAACCAATAATTCTCATCGTGCCCAACACCCTATAAAAAAAAGAGAGAGATAATTCTAAATTTTTTTGCTATATTGTAATCTTAGAAATCCATTTTAACAAGTGATTAGGCTGTTTGGAAACCAATTGCAACTAATGTATAATGTAAAACTCTTATATATTATAATTGTTATTCCATTCCAAACAACTTATAAACTGTGCCTTTTTTTTTTTTTTTAAGCGAAAGCCATTATTATGTCTTGGAGTCAAATTTCTGAGTTAAAAAATTAGCAAATACAATTCATCCAATTAACGGGATAATACTAATATATATTTTAAAAACCTTTTTTTCTTCTCCATACTACTTTTCATATTTTTTAGCTTTTTAATTTGTTTTTGCACTAAGGGGCTATCCTGTGTGATGTTTCGTGAAATACAAAACATATTAGATTTATTACAAAAATTTCCCCAAACTATAACCCTTGTAACAATTTTGCTTATGAATTTTAAAATGTAACATTTGTTCCCCTCAACTATGAGTTGTTAATAAAAATATTCATTGTGTTAGAATTTAACAGAAAATTGACAAATAACTTTACAATAAGGGGTTTTTTGATAATCTATTTATAAAAATAACAACCAAAATTAAAACTACAATAAAAAAATCTTTATTAATAATTAAAAACATGAAAAAATTAAAACCATAATACCATATAGATCTTTTTTTATATATATTGAAACTTTTTTAAAAGTTTTATCAATTTTTTTACACCTAAAAAGTATTTTAAAAATTTAAAAATTACAGATACTAGTTAAAAAAAAAAAAGAATACGACAAATA
Organism: Artocarpus heterophyllus; assembly: GCA_025403435.1. Lineage (NCBI taxonomy): Eukaryota > Viridiplantae > Streptophyta > Magnoliopsida > Rosales > Moraceae > Artocarpus > Artocarpus heterophyllus. Next base: position 33,742,602 of record CM046343.1, read on the forward strand.
TACTCGATCTAAAAAAAATAACGCAAACATTTCAAAGAAAAAAACTCAGGTTTCATACTTTTAAAAATTTCATTAGTATTTTTAACTTTTAAAATTTTAAAATATTTTTTGGGGATGAAAAAATTTAAAAAAAATTAAAAAATTTCAATATATCAACAAAAAAAGAGGGATCAAGATGATATTACAGTTCTAATTGATTTTTTTTATTCATCAACAAATACTATTTTATTCTTTTTTTAAAACATATTTTATTATAGTTTTAATTTTTGTGTTTGTTTTTATAAAAAAATTATCAAAATACCTATAATTTTAGAATTGTTTATCAATTTTTTGTTAACATCCTAATAAAAAGACTATTTTTATTAACCGTTTATATTACGTTTTGAAATTTAAATTACAAAATGTTATAATAGTTATAACTTAAGCTGAATTTTTGTAATTAATTCAAACATATTTCATTTTATATAAGTTCGGAAAGGTAGATGGAGAATAGAAAACATATTTTATAAGCGTTAAAAATATTAGGCAAATGGAGAGTAAAAAATACAGGGGATTTTTTTGAAATTCTCTCGAATTAAAAGTCGTTCGTCTCATTTTCATATTAATAATAATAATTAATATGAAATATTCGACAAAACCTCTCTCTTCATCAAAAGAAAAGAGAGGAAAAAGGAAGGAAGGAAATACCGTTTCCTCTCGCTCTCCTTTTAATCCCCCGCGTTTCCCCTTCTTCTTCTTCTCCCTCTCTCTCTCTGTCTCTACTCGACATCGATCACTGCGCGATCTCTCTCTCTCTGTCTCTCATCAATTTCTTTTCCTGTCGGATCGGTCGGACGGACTAAAGGAAGAAGAAGAGGAAGAGGAAAAAGCTCTGACCATGTCGCTTTCTGATTCCGATTCGTCCTCCTGTGGCGGCGATTACAAGAACTTCAAGCAAATCAGTCGTGACCGTACGTCCTATTTGTCTTCCCCACTTTCTCTCTCTCTCACACTCTATTTCAATTTAAGTTAATTAGGTTTTTCAATTAATTAACATGCTAATCAGTAATTTAGCAGAATCTCGTGATCATCATTTCTCGTGCGATTAGCCTTTTTTTTTTCCTGGTAAACTTAATTATCGAGACTACAAGTGAATCTGCTTTAGAAAGCTTCAATGTTTTTGGCATTTTATCAATGTTTTAGTGTTTAGCAAAACCATGGAAACTGTTTTTTTGGCCGTTAGATTGGTGCTAATTGTGGTATTAGCGGAAATTAGTTGACTTATTATAGGAGACATCTTGTTTTTCTTGGATTTGTGTGCATAAAAGTAAGAGAATTTGTAACAAGTGTCCTTGGGGAGTAAGTGAAAGCTTTAAAGGTCGAGATTTTTGTAGCTGTCCAGAACTGGTGGGTTATTTTGAAAATTTGGATTTCTTTCGAGTTTGAGACCAGGTGGTGAAATGCGAAGCAGTTGGTAGGTATGTTCCGTAAGATGAAGGAAAGAAAGACAGGATCTTTTGTCTACCCAATTGAATTAAGAATGTTTTTCTGACATTATATGGCCGGGAAAACATAGTTGGTGGAGGACGTATGGACAGAAGGAGTTTTTTTTTTCCTACTCTTTTTGACCTTTCTAGCTGATTATCGGATGCAGCAGCGGGAATCTGCTCTTTTGTCCTTTTACAAGAAAGAAATGAAGAAATAGTTTATTCAGTAGGCCAAGTTGGAGACTTTGACTGTGATACATATTCATGGACATATAAATGACTGCATCATTTATGTTGCTTGCAAAAGGGATCTCTCCGATTTGCTTTTCAAACCCAGTTAATAGAAATAGTGCTGGAAGGACGTGGGAAGACATGGTCTTGATCTTTTCTGTCTCCATAATAGATGATTTAAAGAAGTGGTGCAATACTGCCATGTGTAGCAGTTGTTTACGAAAGGAGGAGCTTAAAGAAGTGGTGCAATACTGCTATGTGTAGTTGGGTATAGGACGGGGAACTTTTGATAGGTTGAGGAAAGAGAAAAAATTAGATCTTGTTATATTATTTTTCTCATGTACCGCACTAGGTGAATTTGACGAGCTCATTCAAGCATGTTTTATTTCACGACTCCATGGCTGGGGTATCAGGAGCTTATTCAAGCGTGTGTTATTTGACCTTTTCATCATGAACTCAAGATTGTACTTGTTCACATTATTTAAATTGTTCTAGTTGGTTTATTTCCAGCTACCACTAAATTCCAGGCAGATGACATGTTTTTGACTCATTTATCCAAATTGATCTTCTGCTTCAGGATTGTTGCATGAAATGCTTCAGAGAGCCAAGACAGGAGACTCAAAATCTACTTGGAAGGTATGAGAATATTTTGTTGATGATTTTAATCATCATCCGTGCAATACTATACTGGTTACGAGGGATTTTAAAGTTTTACATTTCCCCCTCCCTTTTTTTCTGTATATTCTTTTTTTAGATATGTTTTTGTTGACAGCCTAAGTCATTATATGAAATCTTTTACAATGTCTTATTTTTTTCTGTCATTTTTAAACAAATTAAGACCTCTATGTCCCTACATGCGTTTTGTCCCCCCCGTTCCCCACAGTATTCTCTTATATTTAGGACCGGTTTTAAATAGCATCTAAATTATCTAATAGTGTAACATATATGAAAGTCAGCATTATTGTATTAACTGCCTATTCTTTTCCTTGCTGACTACCATGTTCTTGTATACTATAAATGAATTACTTGTCATCTATATTAGCTAGCCATTTCTTCAAGATAGTTTAAAAATACAATCATGAAGTATGAAAGTTAATTTACAACGTTCTATAGGGCATAGCATTGATGGAAAATACTACTATACTGTTACATTTCCATTCGTTTGTTGTTCTGAATGCATATCAATATGTTGATTTTTTTGTTCATTTACATGTAGTTTTATTTGTTGAGTACTTGCTTCTATTTTAATGTAGGTACTTATCATGGACAAACTCACTGTGAAAATAATGTCTTACTCGTGTAAGATGGCTGATATTACTGAAGAAGGCGTTTCATGTAAGAGTCAACTAACATTAGTTACTTTAAAAAAACCAAACTTTGCTACTTACCTTCATATTGTTTTTTTACAGACTAGCTATTTCTGTTGCCAACTTGTGCTTTTAAATTAGAAAAGATTTACCCATGAGAAGTTGTGCTGTTACTTTTAAATGTTCCTTTGTGAACTAATAAATAGTAGTTCTGCAGTTGCACGACGGTTAAGATAATGATCAGATGATGGAGGGAAAAAAACTACGTAGGAATATGGATTTATTTTGATGTTTAAGTTGTTGGTTTCACAATTGTGACTATCCATTTTTATCTTTGATTTTAATTTTTTTGGCCAGTGGTAGAAGATATGTACAAGAGACGGCAGCCATTACCCTCCATGGATGCTATCTACTTCATCCAGCCAACTAAAGAGAAGTAAAGTACTTTTTTGTTTATTTTTAATAAAAAATATTCGTAATGCTAGTAATGCCAGTGGATTTTGTTTCTTGATTTTTGTCAAGGAATGTGTTATCCTTTGCTTTAGTTATATTTGTTGGAGAATCTCAATTTTAATCCTTCATGATGTTACACACACACACACACACACACACACACACACACAAAGCCAACATTTAGAGTAGAGCGTTATTTTGAGTTTCATAATTAATCCCAGAATCAGCTTACTTTTGATGCTATTTGAGTATCTGTTTTGGTAGGCTTTTCATGTTGTATATATTCTTTTCTACAAGTTAAGTATTTCCATGTGTGTTCTGGTTGATTTTCTTTTCTTCTCTTTTTAATCTTTTATCTAGTTCTTTGTCCTCTTGTGTATTTATTTTATTGATTTAGTGGAATCTTCAGTTTGTGCCTTTTGGTGAGAATTTAACTAAGAAATTTACTTTAACATGTTACAAACTTACAATTGCTTCAAAAGATCTCTGAATTCATTTTCAATTTGCTATTTGGCCTGTATTCATATACTTGGCCAAATAGGGTTCCCCTCTCTCTGTTCCCCCCACCTGCCCTCTCTCTCTCTCTCTCTCTCTCTCTCTTTCTCTCTCTCTAACTCACATCGTGTTGTATTTATCTGCAGTGTCATCTTGTTCCTCTCAGACATGTCTGGAAGAGCACCTTTGTACAGGAAGTATGTGAAGGACTCTTTGCTTCTTTTCTAATTGTCACTTTTGATTGGGATCTTCCAGTATTCTTCTCTAAATATATACTCCAATGGTTTTGACTTTTATCCTTTGTTTTTGTGAAGGGCATTTGTGTTTTTCAGCTCACCTATTTCAAAAGAACTGATTGCTCACATTAAGAGGGATGGAACGGTGTTGCCTCGCATAGGTGCATTGATAGAGGTAAATGTTAACTTATTTGGAATATAATTTATTCACTATTTGGGATAAATTTTGTAGAATTTCATAAATTAGCACCGTTCTCCTTGGTTTGTATTTTTATAGAACTTCATCATTACTCATTTGGGTAAATGTGTGCAGATGAATTTGGAGTATTTTGCTATAGACAGCCAGGTGTGTGATGTTGCGTTAAGTCCATTCAAAACTGTGTATCATTTAAATCATCATTTTACATGTATGATCTTCTGTGCAAGTTACATCGCTTATGTTTATTTGCTGAAAACATGAACACAAAATATTCCTGGAATGATAAATTAACAAAAATAAAGGCATTACAGAGATCTTCTTGGTGTCTGTCACCGTACGTTATTGTTGCCAACAATTTATGGATGTTGAATTTGGAATGCTAAGGTTTCTTCTTACACATATTGCTGATTGCATTCATTGACTGTTTCTTTTCCCCATTGATGCTGATGTCTCTTTCTTTCCCCCCTTAATTTTCTGTTTCTCATATAGGGTTTTATTACCAACAATGAGAGGGCCTTGGAGGAATTGTTTGGCGATGATGAGGATACACGCAAAGGTGTTGCATGCCTGAATTTGATGGCTACCCGTATTGCGACAGTTTTTGCTTCGTTGAGGGTACATATGTAGTGGTTTTAAACATATTTTGATTGATAATCAAGTGACAATTTTCTGAACCATGTTATGTTCTAATAACTCAGGAATTTCCTTATGTTCGGTATCGAGCTGCCAAGTCCCTTGATGCAACGACAATGACAACATTTCGTGATTTAATCCCTACAAAGCTTGCTGCTGGAGTGTGGGATTGTCTTATGAAATATAAGAAAACTGTGAAAAATTTCCCAGAGACAGAAACATGCGAGTTGCTAATCCTTGACAGATCTGTAGATCAGGTTTTTAGGTGCATGTGTTGGTTATAAATATACAATATGCTTACCGTCACCTTGTCCATATATGTTGATGAATATACCTGTTTGAATTCTCAGATTGCTCCTGTCATACATGAGTGGACATACGATGCTATGTGCCACGACTTACTAAATATGGAAGGCAATAAATATGTACACGAAGTGAGTACTATTGTCAAAATTTTACATGGGACCATATTCTATTAACTTTTATTTAAGACGTCCTGAAAATACTATTTAGGTTCATAGCAAAACTGGAGGTCCTCCTGAGAAGAAAGAGGTTCTTCTAGAAGATCATGATCCTGTCTGGCTTGAGCTTCGGCATGCACATATTGCACATGTATGTTCTGTTCTTATACCTCTTTTTTCTCGATTACTTTTCATGTGAGCGTCATCTGATGATGATCATAAACAAATTCTCAGGCTAGTGAACGGTTGCACGAGAAGATGACCAACTTCGTATCAAAGAATAAGGCTGCACAAATCCATCATGGTTCAGGGTAGTGTTCATAGCATAAAATTGTCATTGTTATTACCTGTTTGGTGTCTAAATTTATTTCATGAATTTTGGTTAACTTCTGGTTTTTTCTCTTTTGTTTTTTTTATTATTTATTTTTTTATCTTGGAATCTGTTGTCATTGACTTCTTTCTTGTACCGTTCAGTGCTTGGGTTGTTTAAAAAAGATAGATTGCTTTGGGACCCTGTAGCTTGTTTTAATTGAGCTATCACCTGATTGTAGTAATAAATAATACATACTGTCATTTCTGTTTAACCTTGAGGGCTGAAACAAGTTTGTAGGTCTTTTTAGTTCCTGAATATAGTATGTTACATCAATGGTTACCTGATTTGTAGAAATGGTGGTGAACTGTCTACTCGGGACTTGCAAAAGATGGTTCAAGCATTGCCACAATATAGTGAACAAATTGACAAGCTCTCCCTTCATGTAGAGGTTGGTTTCCCTGATTTAATTGTCACTTATAAATCATTTCGTATATTTTTATGAAATCTTAGATTTTTCCTGTGTATAAAATCACTTCCAAACTAGTCTTTTCAACTAAGGTATGTTAATGATTTTCTTGAATTCCAATGAATTGCAACCATATGTTTCATTATTCCAGATTGCAGGGAAAATTAACAGAATTATCAGGGAACATGGGCTTAGAGAACTAGGACAGCTTGAGCAGGATCTTGTTTTTGGAGATGCAGGAACGAAAGATGTAATCAAATATTTGAATACAAAAGATGTAAGGCATTCTAGAAATGTACATGGGTTCATCGCCAGACTCCTTGTTAAGATGTATTGTAAACTAAATTCATTGGTACTCGTTTTATGCAGGACACAACTCGTGAAAATAAGTTGCGCTTGTTGATGATTCTTGCAGCCATTTATCCTGAAAAATTCGAGGGTGAGAAGGGTGCCAATTTGATGAAGGTTGGTTTGTTTTTGCTTTTTACAATATTTCGTTTCCTGTTTGTTCTCCATGAGGTGAATCATCCTATGTAATGCTGATCTTTGCATTCTTGTTTTGTTTTAGTTGGCAAAATTACCACCTGATGATATGAACGCCGTGAATAATTTGAAGCTCCTTGGTGGATCATCAGATACCAAAAAGAGCGCAATGAGTCCGTTCTCTCTGAAGTTTGATATGCATAAGGTTATTGCCTTGGTGGTTAAATCCTTTTTTCTGATTGCTAAAGGTCTAAGCTCTAAAATCTAACAAGAATTAAATACTTTTTCAGAAGAAACGCGCGGTTCGAAAAGACCGCTCTGGGGAAGAAGAAACATGGCAACTTTCCCGTTTCTATCCCATGATAGAGGTACATACAATTTTAACAGCAAGCATGCAAATTTCTTCATGTTTCAACCAACAAAGCGACTACCCATATGGGCTACATCATTTAAATTCTTCTCTTTCAGGAGCTTATAGAAAAACTCAACAAAGGTGATCTTTCAAAGGAAGATTATCCATGCTTAAACGATCCAAGTCCAACTTTCCACGGGACATCCCATGGTTCGTCATTACATCAGCCCCCAGTTGCTCATTCAATGAGATCAAGACGAACACCAACATGGGCTCGGCCAAGGGCCTCTGATGATGGGTATTCAAGGTGCAGTTCTTGTATCACATGCTTTTTTAGGTTCATCTGTTGCACTGAATTGATCATTTCTAGTACAGTAGTCTTTCTTTTGGTAACCAGTCAATGTAATATTTTTGCCTGCTGACTACAGTGATTCAGTACTAAGGCATGCATCCAGTGATTTCAAGAAGATGGGACAACGAATTTTTGTATTTATAGTTGGTGGAGCTACTAGATCAGAGGTATGAGAGGTTTCTGATTCATCTCTCAACAATGCTGTGACGCTTTCTTTTTTCTTGTCTTTCTTGTCTCGACTCTGAAATCTGGTTCATTTTCAGCTTAGGGTTTGCCACAAGCTTACAAATAAGCTTAAAAGGGAAGTTGTTCTAGGCTCGTCGAGCCTTGATGACCCTCCGCAATTCATAACGGTAATTTCTATTGATGTTTAACTTCCAGCTTACCCCAATATCCTTATTCCTTAATTCAATATCTTCTATGTTTTATGCAACTCAAAACTTGATTTGTTCTGATTTCAGAAACTGAAGTTGCTAACAGCTAATGAACTCTCATTGGACGATCTACAAATTTGAAGGCAACCAGCCTTAAAAGACGCCAAAGGGTACTCTGTTTGGGTTTCTAATCCAATTTGTAATCATAGAAACATGAATTAGTTCATTACCTCAATTGTTTTTAGCATAAAACTCCCTTGGCATTTTGGCTCAAGGTGTCACTGGTGTAATTCTAAATGAGCATCCTGGCCACTTCAGTTTTCTGAGCTCTGTATTATATTGACATGCGCCAAATTTGGTGGGTGTGTGATGGATACAATTTAGTGTGTATAATTAGCTTTCACTGATTCAAAAGACCATTTAAAATAACCTGGTTGTTTTTTTATTTTAGTTTCCTTTTATATTTTGCCTTGATGCATCTCAATTTTGGCCAGTGGATAACCTTGCTGTCTGAAAACATTGTAGCGACTAAATTATACTTTATTTATTTATTTATTTATTACGCTTTCATATTCCCTACACCAACCTCTTTTTTTTTTTTTTTGTGGTGGTGAATAAGCTTTCAACTGAGAGCAACCTCTGAAGTATGCCTCGTCATTCATTCATTCATTCTACTGCTAGAGGAGCTGTCTTGTCATCTCTATCAATGACCGACACTCTTAATAAGAATCAAATCAAATGATGTGATGTTTTACATGGTGATATTACATGTCATTTGTCTCTTTAGAACTTTTAACCGCTGTACGTGCAATCCTGTTTAATGATGTGGTTATATTTTGTTATTAATAAAATAATAGATTATAGTTTAAAAAATATATTATATATTAAATTAAGTGTAAAAGATACTTTTTTTTTTTCACGTTAGTTTAAAAAATACCTTATATATTAGATTAAGATATACAGTTTGAAGGATAGAAATGATTTTTCTTAGCGTCTGTTGTTGTCACATAAGTAACTGAATATCACGTACAATCATTATTATTTTTTTTTTCCATTTTAACTTTTGGTCTTCAAGGCTGCCCACCGTAGAAGGGCAGATGACGAATGGGACCCCCGCCAATGGCCTACGTGATGTGGATGATGGAGCTGCCTGCTGCTGGTCTTTTCTACGCAGACGCGGAATCAATTGAGACTGTGTAAGCAAGTCGCTAATTTAAATGAGGAATGAACATATGCAATTAACCGGACGCCATGTTTCGGGTTATTTATGTATTTTATAGGTTTATTTAAATAATATATTTTAAATTTTTTATTTTATTAAATTTATACTTTTATTAAATTTAATATATAAATTTTACATTTTTGCAATCAATTTTAATTTTGATATAAAAAAATTATCTAAAATACCCTCAGATAAAAAAAATAAGATAACTTTAAAATCTTAAAAAAAACTTTATTCTCAAGTTTTTACCTTCAAAAATGTATAGGACATTGTTAAAAATAAGTATTTTGTGTTTTTATTCTTGTTTTTTTCTTAAAAGTTTTAATTTTTCTCTTTTGTTTAAAGATAATTTAGTTTTTTTAAAGGTCAAAATTAACTATTGAAGAAGGTAAATGATAGATTTGCGTGTTAAATCTAATTTGAAAATATACAATATATGAGATTGAAAACAGAATGTATATTTTTTGAATTAACCTAAAAGGTATAGAAAATATATATCCCATTCAAAAATGTAGGGCCAATTTGGCGCTTTTGATGGCCCGTTCCTTTCATAGTCGCAGCGCTGAGCAACAAGCCATAAGAGAGGCATTGCTTGCTTCCCGCCGGCAAACAGAAACGGAATGTTCCGCATGGCTGGCTTGTCGATAAGCCCTTTTCCTCTTTTTTAGTCAACCTGCTATCCAGTTGCTGGAGCGAACTCACTACTCTTTAAGATAGAAGAATAACCCACTCTATTATCTATCTGTTAATTATTAAAGAATTATACACGGGCCTATGCTGAAGTGCGCCAAGGACTATCTTAGGAAGCAGGTCTCTTTGCTGGGAAAGGCGATACCCTATGCTAAGTACTGAACCGAACGGCCGAACAAAGGTGGTGAATGGCCTTTTTTAGCAAGCCTCTTCTGGTCTTTCGACCGATCAAGCCCTTTGATACTACAAATCTATATCTTTCAAGGGTGGGAAAGAACAATACCGCTTAGAGGAAGAGAATTCTTTCTATTTTATTTCATTGCCCTCTTGTCTTATTACATTTTCAGTTGGTCAGTCAACCCATACAGAAAGAAGCGCCTTTGCAAAGAGACACCCAGTTAAGAAGGGGCCTTGCCAAAATATGAATCGCTTGCTTCATTCTCCACGGGGCTCCAAACCTTTCTTCAGCATAGATGACAACGTGCGGGGCAGAGATGGAAGAGATTGAACATGGGAATAAGAAGTAAGCTCGCCTTCCTTTTTTATCATTTTGACAAAGGGGATGGATAAAGTGGACAAAACAGACTCGCATTTTTCATCAAACAAATAAATACAGGAAAGGAATCCTATTAAAAACGTTCCTAACCCACCAACCCCTTCCCTTGTAAAGTCATGTATTGTAAGTGATCTGAACCTACCCGAAGTGAGTCTCCTGTAGAGGCAAGTGAAGTTAGTGACCCGTATGACAGGCAACTATCTCCTGCGGTTCGGAGAGAATTCTACTGTCGGTTAACACCCCGATAGTTTCAGGGTAGGCCCTTATACTATTTTATTATATACACTTAGAAAAAAAAATATGTCGGACCTGGTTTAAAAACCCTACCTAAAATCAAACTACCTAAAAGTGATTTTGCTATGTTATATCTCATTTAAGAATCACGTAAGCTTTACTTGATGAAATCCATCACGTTTTATATGTTTTTGTTATAGAATTCTCGGATACCATTAGTGTATTAGTTGAAAATTTCATGATTAAAATGAGACATCTGCTTTTCCTTAAAGGGACAACAGACCCTTTTTTTTAGAATTTGTCTGCACGTCTAGCAAAATATAGTAGATAAAGCATTAAAAAAAATATACAAGAAAAGACCAAGGGCAATATTGGCAAGAAGCTAACAAACGTATCAACTAGAAGACCTCCAATTAAAGAAAACACACTCTTCCATTCTTTTTTTCCATTTTCTAACTTAAAAGGATCCTCTAAATGTGGAAGCTAAAATTACAGTTGCTAAAAATTGATTTTTTTTTTTTTTTTGGATAAAGTGAAGATTAATGTTTATAGTTAGTGAGAAGCTGAAGCTGCTAACTACGGAGTTCCTTTGCCTTTCCATTGAGCTGGTTCTCTGGTTTTCTCTTCTTGATTTCACCCATGAGCCTCTTGACGTAGGCAATGTAACCATCTACATCAAATTTCCTTTTGCAGCCTGCAAAGTTCATGTAACGTATTTTCCCGAAAACCGGCCGTTCCCTCCAACCCTGATTAGCCGGAGAAGGGGAAAAAAGATTAAGAGCTAAAATTATTTGATGCTGAGAAATGAACCGGTCCTATTCCAATTTCTGCTTAAAGAAATGATAACCACATTAAAGAAAGGCTATGTGCAGACATGATAAAATTATATACTAATTACCCTGCTTTCCCTTTTTAATGAAACTCTCTTATTTACCCACTCTTTAACTCTGTCATAGTTTAAATTCAGAGGATCTTTTTTGATATTTTGCAAAACACAAGGTATAAGTTCTAGATTTTTAGAAACACAGTGTTGAAGTTCAAATTAAGGCAAAACGCAGAATAATACTTAAAATTTCCCCCAGCTTTGCTCCTCCAGAATAGGAAGTTGAACAAAAAACTTAAAATATAATGGAAACAAACCTGGTCATGAACACCACAAATTGACCACATGCAACCCACGTACCCGTTCGGATCCCTTCCATCTATTTCATACTGCAAAGAAAGAGTAAAAGGACTTGATGATAATCTCTCTTTTGTTTGCACCTTGAGCATTCTATAACAACGGCTCAATTCTTAAAAATTATAGAAAAATAACACTTACAACCATTTTAGGGTAGTATTTATTTTACCTTGTCATTTAAATATATAGATATCTCAAGCGCTTCTTCAGGTACTCTTGTCCACTCGAGAATCTTCTTAGCCCAATACATCCTGCACATACATGTTACATTGTCCTTTAAATAGGAAGAAATAAAAATGCCCTAGTGGAAAAACAAGCAAAAACTATGTTATTCTTGCCAGCCTTTCTACAATAACGAAAGGCTGTGTCTAAATAAATCCTGAATAGTTGCACCACTTGTCGTCCAGCTTAATCATAAATTCACAATACTAAGGCCTTAAACTAAGAAAGATGGATAAATAAATCAATTGGTTTACTTGCCGCATAAATCCATGCATCTTTCCATGGTGCACCATCTCTAACTGAGAAGCATTCCAGAGCTGTATAGAGTGATACAATAGGTGTAAGTTACTGGACAAAAAAACAACAAAAAACAAAAAAACAAAAAAAAGAGAATTTACCATTACCAAGACGAAAATTAGTGAATCTTAGGGACTAATAATTAAGGTCAAAACACAAGTAGGGGAACCTAATCAAGTTCAGCTACTAGGAAAATCTTACAATTATTCAAATAGAATTACAAAAAAAAAAAGAAAAAAAAGATGGGCTTACAGGGTCAGCTGTTTGTGCCTTCTCTAATTGCTCTCTCCTGCAAATTGAACAGTTATTGTTATTTAAGATTTCAAAAACCATGAGTCTTCAACCGAATATCAGCAAGGCAAACAAAAGATTGCTCACGTGTAAAGATGTTCTCGCTTATCGGAAGCATGGTCAACCAAAGTCTTGCGTGCCCATTCCCAAGCTCCTTTTAGTGAATCATAATGTGGCTGGTAATAGCAGAAGTTATCAGCAAGTTCTCTGCGCACGATCAACTCCTCCAAAAATGTGTCCACTGCCTTGAATATCAAATAAAAACAGACCAACTTAAACGAAAGATGCAAAAAGCACCAAATGTAAACAAGACATTGCAGCCTATTATGTTTAAAGAATCTGACATCCCTGACCTGAGGACTAAGTTTACGAACAGCACGGGCCTCTAAGGCGCACCTCTGTGCCGATATTTGACCAAAATGCAAATAGGGAGACAGGCCAGAAAGTGCACCCGGTTTCAAGGGATTGTTCCTGTCTGTTGAATAATTCTTCAACCTTTTTGTCAAGAATCCGTTCTTACTGCCCATCAAAACCTCCATTGCTGCCTTCTCACCAGGTTCACACCATGTGATTTCAGGAACTTCTGCCCCTTTCCTAAATAGAGACAACACCAATAATGGCATCAAGAGCACGATTTCAAAAAATCCAACATATCAAAACAAACTTTCACATCTAACCTCAAAGCTTCAGCAATTATTTTGTCCCAGTCAATCACATGATTTATGGGATCCCATTTCCTAACAGGTGGCTCAAGGGTTGGAAAATCAATGAGGTACTCGGGAAGCCTCTTGTTTATCTTACTCCTTATAGTCTTAGCACTATATTCCAATTTCTCAGATGCCACCCAAGCAGGTACCACATTATGAGCATCGACTTCATGAATAGTCACAGAATCACCAACCCTTTTGCAAATTTCCTCCTTACATTTTCTAACTTCCCGTAACGGAGAAAAGTCCGTAACCAGAAGTGACGCCCCACATTCAGTCAAGAAATTCGGAATAGTATCTTCAGCTTCTCCCTACAATTTAACCCATAAAAGCATCCAAGATAGTAAGCATCGGGTAATGCCAGAAGCACTAACTTGTTTACCAAGCTTTGACCGCCTAATGTTAATTGGTTAAAGATACAATTCATGAGCAATTGATATGTTATCCACCCTAATTATGAGTACAATAAACCCATTGTCATATCCATTTGTGCTAACACTTTAAAAACATAGCAAATCCTTCGTTCATATTGCTTCGTTCTGGAATTTGAAAAAGAAATAAGAAAAAAAAAATGAAAATTGTCGCGCGCACACATGAAAAAAAAAACCCACAAATTTCTCATTCCTTCAACAAAAACAAAATTAAGTAAGAAATCTGAAACCATGTTATAGCAAAACGTTCTGGGTCAAATTGAGGAGTTCAAAAGGAAAAATATATGGGTGCTAAAAAAATATGATCTTGAACATACCCGGAACAAAAAGAAAGGGATTTGAAGAGTGTGTTGAAGAGAAAGATGCAATTTTTGCAAAGCCCTGAGCATAAACCCTAAATGCCGGGCCTTGGCGCCCTTGAACTGGTCGAAGAGATTGAAAAGCGACGGCGACGGGGACGTTGGCCTTGTTGGCCTCATCAACGGCGTGGATCAGCGCCCAGTTGTCCCTCGACCGTTGATCTCTGAACATCCAGTAAACGACGGGACCCACCGCTTTCCCATCGGAAATTCTAGAAGCTTCCTTGAGGACCCTTACTCGACCCGGTTGGACTTGGACGGAGGAGGTCATGGATGATCGGAATGGAAGGTGTTTGCTAACGTGCGCCCGGTGGAAACGGATCTTGTGAGCCAGGGGTGCGTGGTTTAAGAGAGAGAAAGAAAGAGAGATAGGCGAAGATGGCAGAGACGGAAAAAAGAGAGGGAACTGAGAGACAGTTACTAGTGGTTTTGAACGAATATACGTGGCATTTTCTCAGCTTCACACGTCGAAGATGACAGTTACTGCAAGGTCGGCTATTCTTTGCCCTTTTGGGAAAAAGGCTTTAGAGGCGGTTTTTTTTCAGAGGAGAGCAATTTCTTTTGTTTTTTTTTTGACGATGAGAGCGAAGATTTATAGGCTTCGGTTTATAAATTATAATATAAAGCTCTTATATATTATAATAAAAGGTAAAAATTTATTATAATATAAAATTTTTATATGTAACGATATTTAAGTTTTAATTTTATTTTCAAATACTATATATGTGACGACCCGTTTTTTCAGACAGTCACTTTACTTTCATAAACATCGTTCATAGACAGTAATCTTACTTAGTAAGAAAAATACTGTAATAATTTTTTTTTCTTTAAACGTTCCTTAAAATTGATGCGACCTTTGTCGCCATTCAAGTTGAGACATCGCTCAACACTTGCTCTTAAAATCATTTTAAATCGTTTCTTAAAACTTAATAAGAAACATTTATTAAATCATAGCTTAAAACTTTACTTTATAATTACATAAAACAGTTCGTAAACTGTATCTTAAAACTTTCAATACAATTCTTAGAACTCTGATTTCTTTAAACTTTGAAAACACAACATTAAACAATGGAAAACCTTTTCTTTACATAGCGGAAGCAAACAGTGATGGTATCCATACCCAAATCTTCGCATCTGTCCTCCGCAGCACCCAGCTCTTCTAACGGGTCTTACTAGTCGCCCATAAAACTACCTACAGCATGAAGAAACTTTTATGAGCTTTCGCTCAGTAAGTTCAAACAAAATCTCACAAAGCATTTAAACATGCTTTTTAAAAAAAAACCTTTCTAGAACGTTTCCCATAAACGTTTTCCTAAAGCAATTGCTATAACGTTTCTTATAAACGTTTTTCACAAAATATCTAACATAAAATAATCCTCAGATTGCTCTTCATAACGTCATTCATGTTTTCATAAACATTTAATACAAAACATTCCTCAGAATGTTTTTCATAGCATATAAATGTTTCACAATAAACAAATCAAATACAATCACAATGCAATTTATGCTCAATTATGAATTTTCGATTATGAGCATCTTATGACCATTCTTTCTTACTTTGACTTTCTATCCTTATTCTTTTTATTTTCTTATCTTACACTTTAACTTTCCACTTTTCGTTCCTTAACTTTCTTTATCTTATAACTTTTAGTGTTCGTACCAGCATCTTTAATCATGAGATCATAAACGTGATGCTTCCCTTGTGGAAGACTTAACACCATCGAACTTCGAGGTCGTATACCTCACATCTGGGAGGTCAAACTTTAACTATACTTTTATTACCTCACAACGAGGAGGCTGGTACGACACTCTCTTTTCAACTTTACGTTACCTTCTTATTAACCTTAGTGAGCACATCAAATGCAACCACATTATATGCAAATACACTTGCAAATCATTGCTTGTACTATAAAATCTATTGCATAACAAATGCAACTTAGAATGCAAACACATTTTGATAATCATAATTTGTACTCTGAAACTTATTGCATAACAAATGCATCATATAACGCAATCACATTTTGCGAATCATAACTTTTATTCCTAAACTTATTGCATAACAAATGCATCATGTAACGCAATCACATTTTGCAAATTATAATTCTTCTTTGAAACATATTGCATACAATGTAATATATATCACAATCACATATTGCATATTATAACTTTTATCCTAAAACATATTGCATACAAATGCAATATATATCGCAATCACA
The DNA here is from genome assembly GCA_025403435.1 of Artocarpus heterophyllus. NCBI lineage: Eukaryota > Viridiplantae > Streptophyta > Magnoliopsida > Rosales > Moraceae > Artocarpus > Artocarpus heterophyllus. Next base: position 33,758,828 of record CM046343.1, read on the forward strand.
TATTGCATATCATAAGTTTTATCTTAAAACATATTGCATACAAATGCAATATATTACGCAATCACATATTGCATATCATAACTTTTATCCTAAAACATATTGCATACAAATGCAATATATTACACAATCACATATTGCATATCATAACTCTTATCCTAAAACATATTGCATACAAATGCAATATATTACGCAATGATATATTGCATATCATAATTTTTATCCTAAAACATATTGCATACAAATGCAATATATTTCGCAATGATATATTGCATATCATAACTCTTATCCTAAAACATATTGCATATAAATGCAATATATTACATAGCAATGCTTCATAAAACTTATAACTTACATTATAACACATTATGCATTGCCGAAAAGCAGGATTTATACTAATCCTATTTTGTTTCTATGTTGCACATCTGCATCTAGATCATAATTTGGTACGTAAAAACTGGTCAGTAAGTTCATCTTTTTATTGTCCAGTCTATAGGCCTTTTATCATCTAGTCGTTCTAGACTAGTGACAATGTTGATTTAAAACATGTTTACGTACCTGTCTGAAAACTTCTAAGGGTCATAATAGCGCTTAACTTTTTATATCTCTCTTGAACGTGTCTAGCCTTTCCTGGGGGTACAGTAAAAGGAAAAACTAGCTTTATCTTCTTTCTTTCTTTTTTTCGTATTCATAAAGTCTCTGTCTTGGCTCTGCTCTTGTGACCTCGCTGTCGGTCACGAGAAATTTTCTAAATTCTACTTGATTATCTAAATCGTTCTCACGATTTCTAATCGAACCTAGGGTGTCTTATAGTAATTTTTCTAGTTTCCTATAAGCAACTTGAAGATTATATCCTTAATGGATTTCTTATGGACCTTATTGTGCATATCCATTACGCACTACATGGTATTGTACTTATATACTATATCTTGTTACACTATAGATAACAAGCAGTAATCATAACATTCTTATCCATATTATTTTCTCGTATAAGTATTATACTTGCATATCATATTCATAAATATATCATACATATATATGTCATTCATACCATACTTCCACATTTCATGCTTTCATACATTACTCATATTCATGTCGTTCATATCATACTTTCACATTTCATGCTTTCATATATTACTCATATTCATGTCGTTCATATTATACTTTCACATTTCATGCTTTCACATATTATTCATATTCCTGTCGTTCATATCATACTTTCATTTGTCGTTTATACTTTCATATCGTGGAGTTGCTATACATTTTTCTTCTTTGAATAGCAACTATTTCATATTATATCCATATAATACTTTAAATCATGTCACATGTATAATACACACACCAATCATAGTTCATAACGTTTATGCATATCATTATGCAAATAGGCTTCAAGCATAACGGTTGCAAATTCAATGCAAACCTTATTTTGTACTTTAGAACTTTTTTGCATAATAAATGCAAATATACTTTTAAAAACAACTTGCATAACCATTGCAAACTCATTTACAAATGCATATGAATGCATTAAAAACTATTTACTTCATGCTGTAGGTGAAATCTGAACTTACCCGGACTATGCCCTAGCGTTCTCTATTACGTTCCTTTCTCGTTCCTTTTCCTTCCATTGGTCGGCTTTTGTGTCCTGATCATACTACAGCCGACTCATTAATTAACTTTCTTTTTATCAATCCACTTGATTGATAATAAAACACAAACATTAACTATTCATTCCTTTTAACTTCGTAACCCATCGGTTTACCTCTCGTTTACTTAAAATATCTCTTATTAAATCTCTGGTCTCACATGACTGTTACGTTACTTAACGTATTACGAAACATTTTTCGTCTAATAACGTTATGCTAAATCAGAGTGTTCGACTCCGTTCTAGTCGTTTCCTTGATAATGACGATTTTACCCTTAACGGGTTTTTCGTCACCTTGTAACGTTATAAAACTTATTCTTACATAAAACAGTGTAACCATAACTGATCATGCATTTCATAAATTTCTATGAAAGCATCTAAAACAGTTTATTCTAAAACAGTTCATACTGTAGGCGAGATTCCTACTTACTTGAACTCCAAGCTAAGCAGATCCAGTTATATCTCGCTGCATCTACAGTATGCGAAGCATCCTCTGCAGTGCTCCTCGAGCGACCATGAATAGCTGGGAATGCTTCCTGGAGATCATACATTCTTAAAACGGTCATTCTAGACTCCGATACTGCTGTTTGAATCGCCTCGATCTGCATGTAGTCGGTACATGACGATTTTTATCGGAGTGGAATTAGCTCGAACGGAGGTCACCATTGCGTTCAGAGCATCGAAATGAGTCGGGAGGCGGTCTCGGATCTTCGATCGGAGGTCCGGATCACAAAAATCCAAAGTCGCCGTTGACCGGCCGTTGACCGGCCGTTGACTGAATTTGACCACCGTTGACCGGCGTAGAGCTTTCACATATTACAGTAAAAGTGGTTCTAACCGATGGTACTCACCACCTTTCTAAACAACCTACGTCTGTAACGCCCCGGAATTTATTTAATGTTATTGTAATATAAATGATGAGTTAGTGTGCCATAATTAATGTTTCAACATTAATTTGATTACTTGATTGGATTTTGAAATTTTGGTTGTTTTGTTAATTTGATGAATTCAAATGATTTCTTATTGTTTTAAAAATGATGTTTTGAGTTTTAAAACACAACAATTTGTGAAATGTTAAAAATATTTCGTTTTACAAAACCATGGGTGGCACATGGTTTTCACACAGTAAAACCGCCCACCGTTTCTCTCTATTTATTCTCTCCCTTCCTCCTCTCTCCTCACTCTCTCAGGTCTCTCTCCCTCTCCTCTCTTGCCGTGAGCTCTCTCACTCTCTCCCTCTTGGTTTCTCTCATTCTGTAACACCCGTATTTTTAACGGGCATGATTTTGTAAAATTTAATGAATAAAATGTGACAATTTAAAATTACTAAGTTGTCTATGATCATTAAAAAAAAATACCACTTTAGTATTTTCTTACCAAGTCTTCCTAAGAAACATTTAAAATTTACCAATACTCACTTCTACTAATCTTGTTTCCCTAAATTAATGCTCAATTATGTAGCCTTCTTCTCATTTTGCTAAAGGTCTCCGAAGGGGATATTGAATTATTTTCCCTCAATTAATAGAAGACATGGAGATATTTTCTCAACCACCTATTTAATTATTTCCTCATCTTCTTCCATAATTCACTCCAATTGTCCCCTCAATTATGTTGGCATTATTTGCTAAAAGTCTCCATGGGAGACATGATGATATTTTCTTTTAATGCTCTTTTGTTTCTTCTTACAACTTTCCCCCGTAAACTTCCCATTCCTCTCAAGCATTTTGATATCTTTTTATTTAACCATCACACCTTCTTCTCTAGTTTCTCATTCTCTCTCTTTCTCACTCCAAATTCTAACTAAAGACATAGAGCACAAAGCTCTCTTTGTGGCCAAGACAATTATAATTCCCAACCATGGTCGAGGCGGTTTTAGAGTTAATTCAAGCTTGATTTTTAACCCGAACTTTGGTGCTTTTCAAAGGAGTTTTGAGGTAGGTTTTCTTTAATCTAAACTTAGTTTTTAGTATGTGTTTTCTCCATGTCTAATGCATAATTTTCGTGTTCAAAATTCATGCAAATTTCTAGTTATGTTAACATGCATCCTTGAATATTTAGAACAAAAAAACTTGAGTCTTGAGTTACAACCCACAACCAACTTTTATTTTGGTTTGATAACAATGTTAGAAACATGCTAGGAATGTTAAAAACCGGTTTCCATAACTTTAAGATTGATGTTCTAATGTTTTAAACTTAAAGAGCAAACTTAAGCATGTTCTCATCATTATTTACAAGAAAGGCTAGAGATATAATTTGATAATGATTTTGGTGTAAAACTCATGAGAATATGTTTATTGTGATTATATAATGCATGTTGCATATTTTGGAATGGTTTTGAGATTTTAAATAAGGATAATATGCTTTAGGTTAAAGAAAAATTTGACATCCCATAAACTTTATAATACCCCTATGGGCAGTGGCTATTTCTTAAAATTCTGGAGTTAAATGAAAATGAATTTTGTAAATTGGTTTGCATATTTAAAAAGTATACATCCTAAGCTTTCCAACGAGCTATCATGAGCCTAAATCGGAGTTGTATTTTAATTTCTATGAATTTTTCAATTTTCGGATTAGAAACTAGTAAACCTGCCAGCGGAAATAAACCACCCGTCTACCTTAAGTAAACCACCTCTTAACCCGTGTGTTGATTATAGATAGTGAACCTGCCTTTTTGCAAAAGTATACCACCAAGTTGCCATGGTATACCAGCTGTTAAGTTGAACCAAAAACCCAACTTTGCTCACCTTCTAGTCTCTTAATGTCTTACAACCTTTCCAATACTATCCTAAATGATTTATGAATTCTTATTAGAGACTAAAACATATAAATTACTTGTATGTATTTATATTGTGTTTAAGATAAAAATTGTTGACTTGGTATTTAAAGAACAATTGCATAAAAATACTTTAATGGCACTAGTAGACGGGTTTACACATAATTCACTTATAAATGTGATTATACGTTGTGCTTTAGTTTTAATTGTCCTTATGCATGTCTTAGGGTCAAGAATGTGTGGAGCTAACGTTAATTAATTCCAAGATTAAAAGTTTGTTGTTAAGCTTTGAAGGTAGGGATTCTATTACTCATCTTTTGTAAGGTTTTTGGTAAATTAAATTTGTTTGTTTTATGTTGTAAAATATGTATATTGTATAGTAAGGAATATAATGATTTGACATATGTTATAAATTGAGAAGCATGGTTAGAAAATTGACTCTATAAATAAAAATTGAATACAAAGGAATAATGAGATGTAAAAAGGGCGGTGGTTACGTCATTGGGCACGAATATCCTAAAAGGTAAAATAGGGGGAAGGTGATGATGCTTCCTTGGGTTGAAAGTCCCAGTATACACTGTACAGGAATCGACTTGGTGAGGACTCGGGACTTGATGTCCCCTCACCGGAACACCCTTGGAATGTTTACAGGGTGATCAAGTGCGCCCATTTGGGTTTCGATGAGTTGAGTGATACTCTATTTAACATGGATACCTAGAAACAATGATGATTGGTAATATTTGTATAAATGTGTAATTATAAAACTTGGTAATGATTAACTATGGTATCCATAAGATATGATCATAATAAACCTCATAATCTGGAATATGATGTATCTTACTAACCATGCAGTTTTAATGTGGTAATGGATAAACCATAAGACGAGTCATGATTTCCCTACTGGGCATGTCGATGCTCATCCCTATCATATCTTCATCTCTCAAGTGGAACTCCGTGCAACATATCTGAAGAGGAATAGACGAAAACAACCCTGCTGTTTTCGTGTTAGAAGACCTTGTTTATTTGTAACTTATCTACAACATGTAAGAGTTGTATTATTTTTTTTTATGATGGCTGTGTTAAGTTATTTGGGAATTGTACTATAGTGATGATGACTGTAATACATATATTTGGTGCTACACTAAAAACTGTGGTTTGTATTTAAAACGTTTATTTTTATTTTTCTTGTTGTTTAAAGACCCATGAGCATTGTTTAATTGATTTAAATAATATGAAATTTAAAATTATTTTTATTTATTCAAAACTGTTAACCCCCACATAGGGGTGTTACACATTCTCTCTCGAATTCTCGCTCAAAATTTTTGAATCAAATTCGGTCCAAGGTTCGGGTTAGCAAGAAGGAAGCTCGGGAACGTGATTTGGCAACCGAAAATGTGGATTGAAGCTTCGATTCAAGATTAGTTTTGAAATTTCTAAACTTTTTTCAAAATTTTCAATTTTGTGCATTTTTGAAATCTAGGTTTGCTTGGACTTAGAAAACCTTTGATTTGAGTTAAATGAACTTAGAACAACTAGAATCTAAGCTTAGATTGAAGAAAAACGGATTGGATTCAAGATTTTTCATTTTTCTCCCTATTTTCTCATTTTTGAATTTTTGAGATTTTTGAGTTTAAATCTTGTTTAAATGAGTTCAAATGTGTTCTAATATGTTTTTCTATCAATTATTATTGTTTTCCATGCCTGGGATTTGAGAAAAACAGGTTAAAATCAAGATTTAGATTTTGAGAGAATCGAAAACCCGTGGCTGAATTTCTGGGTTTTCCCAGTTCGGCAAGCCGGATTAAGGATCGACAGGCTAGTGTTCATCTGTCCGGCAGGCCAAACCTGAGGAATGACCGGCCGACCGGACTTGGTTTCCGGCAGGCCGAACTATGCAGTTTGGCCGGCCGAAGCAGGGAGTTCAGCAGGCCGGCCGAGCGTAGAGAATTTTGTGATTTTTCACCCGTTTTCGCTGGTTTCAACCCCGATTTAAATTCCAATCTTATAGAATGATTTTAAAGATACAAATGGCATACTAGGACATCATGAAATGGTTTAGTAACATAGAATGTCTCGAACTAGATATTGATCGACTTAGTTTGTATCTTAGATTGTTCGTGGTTCCGCGGAGCTAACGTATAGCGGACCGGGATTACGGTGTGGGGCACCGGCACGAGTATTGAGGTAGGACTTCTATCCTATTCCTTGGTAGCCTAGTTTCAAAATGATTTGGCTTTGAAAAGGATTTCTATTAAAATGTTTTCAACGGTTGTTTGAAAATGAATTTACCGGTTATATTTTAATATACCGTGAACTGAAATGAACTTCATAATGAATGTAAATGACAATACTCGGTAATTGGGTTTTGAATGATGATGAAAATAAACATATAAGCATGATGCCATATCAGAGATCGGGTCGTGTAGCGATCGACCTTGGGGGCAGGTCTCGAAACCTAGCTGGGCCACTATGGTGGTGATAATCTTATGGTTTGCCTAGGAAAAGAAAATGATATTTCTGGTTGTATGAGTAAACTGTTCTGGGTAAGAACGGTTTTATTCAAATTTATCTATTTATTTATTTGTTTAAGGTTTCTTTTAAATAATTCCTGAATAATGAAATGTTTCTTTAAATTAAATTTTTTTATAAAATATAGTCCTACTGAGCCTTTCGCTCACGTTTTATTTGTTTTAAACTTTTTCCCCTCTAGGTGGTTTTCCATTTAGGTTTGGTGAGGATTCAACGGACAGGACCTAGGAGCAATAAGCAATAGAGGGACTAGTAAATTTATTTGTATTATTTAAATCAAGGCATGTAAGATTTTAACTTTATTTGTATCTGGACTGTGATTGTATTTATGATATTATCAGTACCATGTGTGTGCACAAGTTGTGGGTTTGTGGGACCCATACTCGTGGCTCTTTAATAGTTATTATTTATTTTTTTATTTTTATGTAATGATTTCAATTGCTTAATGTATACGAACTCTTCTATAAGGTGTTGTTTTAAATAACCTCATATTTTATTACTTAATTCAACCCTTAAACTCTTGATTGTAATTAAATTTTCCTTTAATTCATTTAAATGATCTGCCACGTCACCTCCCGTACTTCGGGGCGTGACAGAATGGTATCAGAGCTCAAGGTTATGAACCTTGGGAAGTGTGCACACATAGGTTTGACAATAAAATACCTCTGACAGTCCAAATTTTATTTTCAGAAGTGAGAGAATGGCACCTAGACGTCGTTCGACAGCTGACGCCGAGTTCAGAAACTATTAAGGCATGATGAGGTCTATGTTTGCGGCTTTTCGACAGATGACAGCCAGGGCTAGAACAGAAGATTCTGATGTTGGTCATCGGCATGCGTACTTTAAGGAATTCTGGCGTGCGTCTATTCTGACTTTTGAAGGTAATAGGGATCCACGGTTAGCAGAGTATTGGCTAGATTCGATCTTGAAGCATTTGGATACCCTTGGTGTGCCTGAGGAGTATCGTGTGGAGTTTGCTGCGTATAAGCTCGAGGTGGCGCTAACACTTGGTGGAAACAAGCTAAGCGTTTGGAGAGCGGTGGTGATATCAGTTGGGACAGGTTCGAGGAGCTGTTCTATGATCGATATTTTCTACAGGGGCATAGAGATCAGAAGGCAGCTGAGTTCTACAGGTTGCAGCAGGGTGATCTATCAGTTCGGGAATATGAGGCAAGGTTTAATGAGTTGGCTAGGTTTGCTCCATCAGCGGTGGCATCGAAGCGTGAGAAGTGTATTAAGTTTCAGGAAGGGCTCAAGGCTCCTATTCGGCGACAATTGGTTGCTCTGCGGCTTAGGAGTTTTGGAAAGCTTGTGTCGTCGACGATATCCGTAGAGAATGATTATGTGCAATATTGTGAGGACCGAGCCAAGGCTTCAAGAGGACCGTAGAGGAGCGGTAGGAAGAGCACTGGTAGCCATCCGACTCCGGGGAAGAGCAAGCAAGGTGGCACAAGCAGTGGTAGCAGCAGTTCGTCTGACAATGGGCGCAGCAATCCCTACAGCTTCCATTGTCATTTCTGTCAGCAGCCCGGACACATCGAGAGGAATTGCCCAATCAGGAGTGCCCGTCTTGGATCTCAGACCGGGGAGGATGCCAGTTGTCAGTCTCAGCCTCAGACCCTACCTCCGCCTCAGCAGTACCCGCGGTTACAGTATCCCCAGTTCTCTCCTCCGCAGTTCTCGTATTCGGCACGGGGGCAGCAGCCGCAACATTTTCAGCGTAGCGTCCCTCAGTATCGAGCGTCGAGTACAGATAGTGTGCAGTCGTCTCTATCTCAGCAGCATCGACAGAATAATCCAGGACCCAGCAATGTTGGTAGAGGAAAAGGAAAAGCTCCAGTGCAGGTTCATGCAATGACATCTGGAGGTTCAGATTCTCATGTTGGTAACGCGGTTGTCGATGGTACGATCTTGGTTTCTAGATCTTTAGCTTGCGTTTTATTTGATACCGGTGCCTCTCATTCTCTCATTTCGAGTTCTTTTGTATATGCCTTGGGATTAGAGATAGAAGAGTTGAATGAACCCCTAGTCATAACTTCTCCCTTGGGGCGGGTGTGTGTAAATTGTATGTGTAAATCTTGTAAAATAAAGATTGGGGATGAGATTTTGAAAAGTGATTTGATTATACTCCCCATGAGCTCCTATGATGTAATTCTAAGGATGGACTGGTTATCCAGATATAATGCAGTTGTGGACTGCCAACTTAGAAAAGTGACCCTAGTGTCTGATAGGGGGACGATGATCACTTACCAGGGTGGTGGTGATTGGTTAATGAGTGAGCGTCTCATGAAGTCGTGTCTTGGAAGGCGAAGGAATCTAGGTTGTTGTGCTTTTCTTGCCAATCTAGATTGCGAGCCCTATGCTTTGAGAGGCAGTGCAGCGATTCCGATGGGTGATGAGTTCGAGGATGTCTTCCCCGACGAGTTGTCAGGATTACCACCGCATCGAAAAATTGAGTTTGGTATCGAGTTGTTTCCAAGGACAGCACTGATGTCTATGGCACCTTATCGGATGGCGCTGGCATAAATGAAAGAATTGAGGAAGCAACTTCAGGAGCTTGCTGATAAATGGTATATTCGGAATAGCACATCTCCGTAGGGAGCACCGGTTTTGTTTGCTAAGAAGCAAGATGGGACTCTCAGGTTGTGTGTGGATTATCGACAGCTGAATCGTGTTACGGTGAAGAATAAGTATCCCTTGCCTAGGATCAACGAGTTGTTTGATCAGTTGGGAGGTTCGCGGTACTTCTCAAAGATTGATTTGCGGTCGGGTTATCATCAGCTCAAGATTAAGGAAGAAGATATTCCTAAGACAGCTTTTAGGACTTGGTATGGGCATTTTGAGTTTCTGGTTATGTCTTTTGGGTTGACGAATGCTCCGGCAGCTTTCATGGATTTGATGAACAGGATATTTAGGCCGTATCTGGATCTGTTCGTGATTGTGTCCATCGATGATATTCTTATGTATTCTAAGACTCTGTGGGAGCACCAGTTATATACTAAGAGGGAAAAGTGCGAGTTTTAGTTGACTGAGATCAAGTTTCTAGGTCATGTCATCTTGGAGCATGGTGTTTCTGTGGATCCGTCCAAGATTGAAGCCATAGTGGAGTGGGAACGACCAAGGAATGTAGCGGAGATTCGCAGCTTCTTAGGTCTTGTTGGTTATTACATGAAATTTGTAAAGGATTTTTTGAAGATTGCAGCTCCGTTGACGAGATTGATCAAGAAAAATGTCAGGTTTGAGGGAATGAAGATTGTAAGCTTGCTTTTCAGGAATTGAAGAACCGGTTGACTTCAACTCCAGTGTTAGTTATTCCTAGTAGTGACGAGCCATATGAGGTTTATGTCGATGCTTCAAGGCGCGGACTTGGATGCGTGTTGATGCAGCATAGACGTGTGGTTGCGTACGGATTGAGATAGCTACGACCTCACGAGCGGAATTATCCTACTCATGATTTGGAGCTCGCGGCGGTGATTTACGCGTTGAAGATTTGGAGGTGTTACTTGTATGGAGCGTTGTTTCAGGTCTTCTCTGATCATAAGAGTTTGAGGTATTTGTCCACTCAAAGGGATCTTAATTTGAGGCAGCGTAGATGGATAGAGTATATGGAGGATTATGATTTTGCATTGCAGTATCATCCCGAGAAAGCTAATGTGGTCGCAGATGCGCTTAGCAGGAAGTCTTCAAGGATTCTCACTTTTTTGGCTTTTGAGGACTGGAGCAGGGATGCGACAGTGAACGAGTATAGGCTACGGTATCATGAAGACTGTGATCGAGTTTCGATATATCATGTGGAAGCGACCCCAGCTCTTGTTCAGATGGTGAAGCAAAGTCAGTGACAAGATCGGCATTTGCAGGGGATTTGGTCGCGGATTCAGAATGGAGAGCAGTTTGAAGAATGGAGCGTGCATGCAGATGGATCATTGTATTTTCGGGAGCGTCTTGCAGTTCCAGCTATCTCTGAGGTGACGGAAGCCGTTTTGGATGAAGCTCATAGGTCTCAGTTCGCTATTCATCCGGGGAGCACAAAGATGTATCGCGATTTGAAGAGGCAGTATTGGTGGAGAGGCATGAAGAAAGATGTTCGAGAGTACGTGGCCAAGTGTATGGCGTGTCTTAAGGTGAAAGCCGAGCATCAGAAGCCTGCAGGTCAGCTTCAGCCGCTTCCTATTCCAGGGTGGAAATGGGAGCATGTGACGATGGATTTTCTCACAGATTTGCCAAGGACAGAGCAGCGGTATGATGCAGTTTGGGTCGTGGTCGACAGGTTGATGAAATCGGCGCATTTCTTTCCTTTTAGGTCGACGTGTTCAAGGAAGATTCTCGGGGATTTGTATCTGCAGAACATTGTGAGGTTGCATGGAGTTCCTTTGTCCATCACTTCTGATCGAGACACCAGGTTTAATGCTAAGTACTGGAGGAGTTTTTAGGAGGCTTTAGGTACTGATTTAAACTTCAGTACGGCGTTTCATCCTCAGACTGATAGGCAGTCTGAGCGGGTTATTCAAATTCTCAAGGATATGTTACGTGCCTGTGCGTTGGACTTCAGCGGGAATTGGAAGCAATGTTTGCATATGGCGGAGTTCGTATACAACAATAGCTATCAGGCGAGTATTGGTATGGCACCATTTGAGGCGTTGTATGGGCAACCGTGTCGGTCACCTGTGTGTTGGGCCGAGCCAAAAGATAGGGTTATTCTTGGGCCGTATGAGATCCGTGATAGCAACGAGAAAGTCATGGTGATTCGAGATCGATTAAGGGCAGCTCAGAGTCGACAGAAAAGATATGCGGATAGAAGACGTAGACCCTTAGAGTTTGCGGTTGGAGATTTCGTTCTCTTGAAGGTATCGCCTTGTAAGGGAACTATGCGGTTCAGAGTGAGTGGAAAGCTCGTGCTGAGGTATATTAGGGCCGTTCGAGATCATTCAGCGTGTTGGTGTGGTTGCTTATCGGCTTGATCTTCCACCCGAACTTTCTCATGTTCACAATGTGTTTCATGTGTCGATGCTTAGGATGTGTCCGCCTGAGCAGGGTAAGATAGTTTCATTTCGCGATGTGCAGGTTCAGGAAGATACAAAGTACGAAGAAGTGTCGATTCAGATCATCGATCAAAAAGTGATTAGTTTGCGTCGTCGTGAGATACCGTTGGTAAAGGTCGTGTGACAGAATCACGGAGTTGATGAAGCCACTTGGGAACTAGAGTCGAGTATGCAGGAATTGTATCTGCATTTGTTTTGTTTCCGAAATGAGATGTAAATTTTGAGGGCGAAATTTCTTTTGGGGTGGAGAGTTGTAACGCCCCAGAATTTATTTAATGTTATTGTAATATAAATGATGAGTTAGTGTGCCATAATTAATGTTTCAACATTAATTTGATTACTTGGTTAGATTTTGAATTTTTGGTTGTTTTGTTAATTTGTTGAATTCAAATGATTTCTTATTGTTTTAAAAATGATGTTTTGAGTTTTAAAACACAACAATTTATGAAATGTTAAAAATATTCCGTTTTACAAAACCGTGGGTGGCACATGGTTTTCGCACAGTAAAACCGCCCAACGTTTCTCTCTATTTATTCTCTCCCTTCCTCCTCTCTCCTCACTCTCTCAGGTCTCTCTCTCTCTCCTCTCTTGCCGTGAGCTCTCTCACTCTCTCCCTCTTGGTTTCTCTCATTCTCTCTCAAAATTTTTGAATCAAATTCGATCCAAGGTTCGGGTTAGCAAGAAGGAAGCTCGGGAACGTGATTTGACAACCGAGAACGCGGATTGAAGCTTCGATTCAAGGTTAGTTTTGAAATTTCTAAACTTTTTCCAAAATTTTCAATGTTGTGCATTTTTGAAATCTAGGTTTGCTTGGACTTAGAAAACCTTTGATTTGAGTTAAATGAACTTAGAACAACTAGAATCTAAGCTTAGATTGAAGAAAAACAGATTGGATTCAAGATTTTTCATTTTTCTCCCTATTTTCTCATTTTTGAATTTTTTAGATTTTTGAGTTTAAATCTTGTTTAAATGAGTTCAAATGTGTTCTAGTATGTTTTTCTATCAACTATTATTATTTTCCATGCCTGGGATTTGAGAAAAACATGTTAAAATCAAGATTTAGATTTTGGGGGAATCGAAAACCCGTGGCTGGATTTCTGGGTTTTCCCAGTTCAGCAGGCCGAACCACGTGTTCGGCAGGCCGGATTAAGGATCGGCAGGCCGTGTTCATCTGTCCGGCAGGCCGAACCTGGGGAATGACCGGTCGACCGGACTTGGTTTCTGACAGTTCGGCCGACCGAAGCAGGGAGTCTGGCAGGGCGGCCGAGCATGGAGAATTTTGTGATTTTTCACCCGTTTTCACTGTTTTGAACCTCGATTTAAATTCCAACCTTATAGAATGATTTTAAAGATACAAATGGCACACTAGGACATCATGAAATGGTTTAGTAACCTAGAATGTCTCGAACTAGATATTGATCGACTTAGTTTGTGTCTAGGATCGTTCGTGGTTCCGCAGAGCTAACGTAGTTCGCGGACCGAGATTACGGTGTGGGGCACTGGCACGAGTATTGAGGTAGGACTTCTACCCCATTCCTTGGTAGCCTAGTTTCAAAATGATTTGGCTTTGAAAAAGATTTATATTAAAATGTTTTCAACGGTTGTTTGAAAATGAATTTACAGATTATATTTTAATATACCGTGAACTGAAAAGAACTTCATAATGAATGTAAATGACAATACTCAGTAATTGGGTTTTGAATGATGATGAAAATAAACATATAGGCATGATGCCATATCAGAGATCGGGTCGTGTAGTGATCGACCTTGGGGGCAGGTCCCGAAACCCAGCTGGGCTACTACGGTGGTGATATTCTTATAGTTTACCTAGGAAAAGAAAATGATATTTCTGATTGTACGAGTAAACTGTTCTGGGTAAGAATGGTTTTATTTAAATTTATCTATTTATTTATTTGTTTAAGGTTTCTTTTAAATAATTCCTGAATAATGAAATGTTTCTTTAAATTAAATTCTTTTATAAAATATAGTCCTACTGAGCCTTTCGCTCACGTTTTATTTGTTTTAAACTTTTCCCCCTCTAGGTGGTTTTCTATTTAGGTTTGGTGAGGATTCAACGGACAGGACCCAAGAGCAATAGAGGGACTAGTAAATTTATTTGTATTATTTAAATCAAGGCATGTAAGATTTTAACTTTATTTGTATCTGGACTGTGATTGTATTTATGATATTGTCAGTACCATGTGTGTGCACAAGTTGTGAGTTTGTGGGACCTATACTCGCGGCTCTTTAATATTTATTATTTATTTTTTTATTTTTATGTAATGATTTCAATTGTTTAATGTGTACAACTCTTCTATAAGGTGTTGTTTTAAAGAACCTCATATTTTATTACTTAAGTCTACCCTTAAACTCTTGATTTTAATTAATTTAAATGATCCGCCACGTCACCTCCCGTACTTCGGGGCGTGACAACGACTTTGGTGGTCAGAAACTAGTTTACGAAAAGTATACTATTGGTGTACCAAAACTATTGCTGTTTGGAATCGAAGTCAAACATTGATGTACCCAAAGCAAACCAATGGTCACTGAGAGTAAAACTGGATAATACATACATTTTAAGGGCATTTAAATCGCCGATTCGAACAAGAAACATTATAACAATTTAAATTATATGAGAAAAAAATACCGTAATTACATCAGTTTGAGTTGGAATTTTTTCGATTACAATTGGTGAATCAAACAACACTTTAATATCCTAAAAGAAAACTTTTCATGACATGTGGCCTTCATTTCCACATATACGTTATGTTATACTCAAGAATCATATTACCATTTTTAAGAGTGAATTATCTATCACTTAGAAATTTTAAGTCCAATTTACTAATCAAAATGGTACATAAACAATAACTAGAATTCAAACTGTATTTATTAATTTAGAGAAAACTACATGTTATGTCACTCTTTTAAATATTATATTTATTCATATTATACTACCACTTATTTCATATATTTAAGTTTTGCCATTTATGAAAAACTCCCATTAATTTACCCAATTTTTGAGTTGTAATGTGAGCATCCATCCTATTCACAGCCATTATTCATGAAAAATACTTTTTATCCCATAGGGTTAAAACCTTACTACTCATAAATACTACTCGTAAAAATATAGGCCTCAGTTTAGCGTGTAGTGTACCTTTATACTAGGTCCACTGTTTTGTTAGTAACAAAATTATAATCTTATAAGATTAAATAGGATTACATTGGAAAATAGGATTACTCATTGGAAAATTGCGCTATATAGTATAATCTCAATTTTTAATATAAGCAAATAATATACTTTTAAAAATATTAAAGTACATAGTATTTTTAGAATCACGTGCTCTTTTTTAACACTTGAATTTCTAATTTTACCTCTCCCTTTTTCTTCATTTTCTTATTCTCTTTCTTTCTTTCTTTCTTTTTGTTTTTCATTATTTCGTGGATACTTAGTTTTTTTCTCTATATCATTTTATACCAAAAAATAAACTCCGTTTTAATCTAAGTATGCTATTTACTAAATATTGTTACATTTTAGTCTGTTTATTTTTAGGAAGAAAGAATAAAATAGCATATTTAGTTAAAACTTAGTAAATAATGTCATATAATTTCAAAATGTGCAATAAATAACATATCATGAGAAATTGAGTAATATCTTATGCGAAATTGAAAACAAAAACCCTAAAATATCCCCATCTTTTTATCTTTTATATTTCTCACTCTCCTCCCTCGTCGACACTGCTAGCGACCAAAAAATACAATATTTTATTAGAAAATACTATGTGTATACAAAAATCCACTAATGACCTCGTTGGACAACTGATGGTTAGAAAATATAATAATTACTAAAGAATACAATATTTAACATATAAATACAAAAATTCACCGACAACGTCGTTGGATCACCTATGTCCAAAAAATATAATATTTACCAAGAAATATCATATTTATTGTGAAAATATAAAAATTCATTGGTAATCTCGCCAACGGTGGGAAATACTGTATTTACCGCAAAATACAAAAAGTCACCAACAACCTTGTCGGACTACACGGCGGTCGAGAAATACAATATCTATCATAAAATACAAAAATTCACTAACGACCTCGACGGACTGTCGGTGGCAAAGAAATACAATATTTATCGAGAAATTGGTGACCTCGCCAAACCACCGACAGCTGGGAAATACCATATTTACCGTGGAGTAAAAAAAAACCACTGACAACTTCGTCAAACCACATGTAGTTAGAAATACAATATTTACAAAAAAATACCGTATTTATCGTTTAAATACAAAAATTCATTGATGACTTCATCGGGCCACTGACGGCCAAGAAATATTATCGGCAGCTGGGAAATACAGTGTTACTCTTATAATATTGTATTACTATGTAAATACAAAAATTTACTAATGACTTCACGAGCATCATCGGTGGCCGAAAAATACAGTATTACTCTGCTAATACTGTATTATCATATAAATATAAAAATTCATCGGCACCCTCACCAACACCGTTGGAGGCAAAGAGTAATACTAGAATAATACCGTATTACCACGTAAATAGCCAGGAAATACATTATTGCTTTGATAATACTGTATTGTAGTATAAATACAAAAATTCACCAACAACTTCTTTAGTACCGCCGGTGGTCGAAAAATATAATATTAATCTACTAATATTGTATTTTTATATAAATACAAAATTAGTGGCCTATTGCCAATATTGATGGCAACATCGATTGAGGAATACAATATTTACAAACAAAAACTCATAAAAAACTAAAAAAAAAAAAGAATCAAAAAGCAAAATATTTTTTTTTCTCTGCGCTTTCTTTTTTTGTTTCAATGTCAAAAACCAAAAATACAAAAAGTACAGAAAAAAATAATTTTTTCTCATATCTCATGGAAACTAGAAGCTCAAAAAATAATGACTCAGATTGTAGCTCTCCGACAGCGATGAGAGCCCTCGGACGGGGATAGGATCGCTAGCTTAGACTTAGACAACTGCAGCAAGCATGGGCTCAAACTTGAACGACGACTGCAAGGCTTCAAACGTGACGACAGGCATAGGACACGAATGGCACCGAATCCTCGTCTCCTCTCAGTCGATATCGTTCATCTTCGGCGAACTCTGTCGAATGCCTTCGCGACGCAACAAGATCTCTATTTCGATTGCGGATCTGGCCTCGTCGTCGGGAAATCAGAGACTACCGCGAGCTCGCCGACACGGATGAGGAAATTAGAGGAAAACAGGTTAGAGAGAGGGAACACTATAGTAAAGAGAAATGAAGTTCAATCTAAACCCAGGCCCGTAACTTCGTCCCCGATCTCCCAGACCTGCAACAGCGTTCGCGATTGCTGTCGCGGCTTCTTCTGATGAGCTAATCCAACAGCTTGTCTCCGACCTCAGGTCCAGATCGATTGAGGAGCAGAAGCAAGCTGCCATGGAGATCAGACTCCTAGCGAAGAACAAATTCGAGAAATCAAACCAATGTCGCCATGGCCAAATCACAGCAAAAAGGGGGAGCAAAGAGAGAATCGAACTTAGAAGAGAGAGAAATGGAAGAGGAAAAAAGAAGAGAAAATAAACCAAAACCAGATCCATGATTGAGGGGTATTTTAAGGATTTTGGTTCTTTTAAAATCTGATTTGTTTAAATCTATTATTTTTCTCATTTTTTAAAACACCTGGCATTATTTCACAATAAACTTATAAAATCTGACATTTTCTACAATATCTCTTATTTTTATCCTAACAAATGATATTCTACTTCTCTCATTCTCTCTTAGTCATCATCAAGTTTCAATCTAGGCCATTTGATTTTCTTGTAGAATTCAACCTAGCCCAATGGGTACTAGTCCCCCAACCACCATGATTTTTTCTGGCTTTAACGGTCCAAATTTAAATTAACCGTGTATAGAATAAGCAAAAGAGAAATAAATAGATAATTCTCTGCACCTACATGGACTTCTCTACTGGGAAATTTTAGGCTTATGGATCTAAGGGGACATAAATTACGCCATATCACCAAAACTAATAATCATCATCATTATCATTTTTCTAGTCAATCACCAAGTGCACTAGCAAATATATGTATGGATGTGTGTGTGCATATATATATATATATAATAAAAACGACGTAAAGAAAAATCCAATCAGATGCTCTCATGCAATAGTGTATGAATTCATGCGTTTTAGCATGAGAGCGTGTGAATGGTTGAAACTAGTGATGGTCGCATTCACACACATACATATATATATATATGTATGTATATATGGTGGTACAATTTTTACTATGCGTGTATGGTGGGCCCCATAATCATGTCGCGGATCTCGCCAGCTGTTTGTAATTGCAAAAACAAGTTACAGCTCTCAATGTTATTGAGCTCCAAATATTGCTCCAAATATTGCTTTCTTTTTTTCCTTTTTCCCCTTCTTCTTCCCTCCTTTCAACTTTTTAAAAAGGTAGGAAAATTGCAAATGAGCTTTTCTCATTATTTCATGGACTTTATGGCTTTCTTTTATGGGGGCATCATTTGTGGGGCCATCCCAGCTTCTCAATATATGCCCTACACGTGGCTCATATTTTTTTTGCTATCATAGTCATCCAAACCTATTAAAGGAAATATATGCTGTGGTCAAGGGTTGAGCCAAAAAAATTAATAAAAAGGATAGAGGTGGTTGAGTAAATAAGATAAGGGACGAAATATAGTTTTAGGAAAGACGAAATATAATGTTAGGAGCAGAGTACAATTTTTATAGAATTTTATATAGAAAATTTTAAGAAACAAAGTTTAGGGGCAACCGTTTACCTTTATTCGTATGTAATTCTCTCTCAATTTAAGGTTTTTACATCGATGTATCTTTATAAATATAAGATTGTGTTAGAATCATGTTGAAACAAAAGAATTTCACAAAATTTAATAAAACTTGATAAAAATTTGAGGCTCTAAAGTTTTAACTGACAGTACAAATTTCTCATTACTTTTATTATTATTTTATTACCTTTTTTTTTCTGCTTCTTTTTTTTCGTCATGATTTTGCATATCCTCACAAATCAACTTTGGCATATATCTCAACTAATAGAAAGCTCCACTTTACCATAATTCAAGCTTCAACAGTTTAAAAGGCACACTGCATGATATAAATCTTCTTATTTAGTACAAGTAGGGAAATATAAAAAATAAACTAGATATTATATAGCTAAGAAATTATGTATAACTTAATTGATTTTTCCCTCTATTATTGGATTCTAGGGTTGTTGACACAAAAAGCCTCTTTACCTTTTTCCTGCACTACTCTTTGCATATACCAAATCAGTTGGGAAAAAACAAAAACAAATAAATAAGAAAGTGAGAAAAAAAATTCAACCATATTATTGGATTTTATTATAGCATGGAAAATACTAATGAGGCATAATAATAAAGTACATAAAGTATAATTTCTTAATTTAACATTATACTGTTTAAATAACAAATAATATAAAACTCTCACATGTTATAATACAAAATAAAAATATACTAAAGTGTTTTTTTCTCCTCAAGACTGTATTTTTTACACTCACCTTTAGTTGTGGGTTGAAAGCTATCAATAAAATCAAAGGTTTAGGGCTTAGTGCATGCATGAAGTGTTTGGGAGATAAGAATCTTTGAGTCTCTTTATGCCCATGTATGATCTTCTAGTTTTAGGAATAATTGGAGAGCCAAATACATGATGAATGCAATTTGAAAAGTAGAAAAAGAAAGATTCAGGAAATAGGAGAGATTACTTTTTTGTTGAAAAAATTCATAACAATTCATAATTATCTGGAGGACAAAAAGAAAATATATTAAAAAGGGGAAAGAAGATAAACTTAAAACAACTTTGTGATCAACAGTAAGTTCTGTGTCATCATAAGTTTGTGATATAAGTTCGTGTCATATAATTATTATGGTTATTACCGTTTCTTTTAAAGTAATATATATATATATATATATGTCAAATACATCAAAAGTGTTCTTCAAAAAAAAAAAATCTTCACTTTTATATTACTTATTGCCATATTTCAACAGTAACACTTTATACGTATATAAATAGATGTAGGGTTGAATTTTATGGATATACTAGTTAGGAGCCACGTGCAATGCACATAGAAGTAATTTTGTAGTTAAATTTATATGTCAAAGTCTTGATTACTTTGTTATTATCTAAATATTTATAAGGATCATGTCTTATACAAAAAAGAAAAATTATGGCAATATTTGGAAAAAAATGTTTTAGCAAGGACAAGCTAAGAAAATTTAATTATACATAAGTTCTCGATAAAAAAGAACAAGAGAAACCCACAAAATTCAAAAGAGTACATATGAAAAAATATATTTTAATAAGAGTAAAGCAAGAAAAAAATTATTTCATAGAAGTACTTGTAAAAAGATTAAGTTGTATTAAAAAATGCATTTGGCAAATTATGAATTTAGCAAAGAAAGTGAAGAAGGAAAAAAAAAAAGAAAAAGTAAAAAAAAAATTAATACTGTATTTGAAAAGTGTGGTTAGAACTGAAACTCTAGAATTGAAAATTATAGCATGTGAGTGCTTTATATTATAACTAAGTTTTTTAGATTATAACATGTGAGAGCTCTACTCTATAACAACCATAAGTTTTGGCTAAAATTGATTTTACCAAACACCTTTAAAGAAAAAAATAAAAAAAAATAAATAAGACAAGGCAATAAAAAATATTATAAAGTACAAAAAGACAAATTAAGTTAATCAAATTTTGAATGGTGTTTCAAGGGAACTCCCACTTATTGACAGTATATATAGATTATTTGGAGCTTCTGTGTTATACAATTAATCCAGTTTCAAGGGAAAGGAAATGTGTTTCATTATTTTCTTTGAGAGGGGGAAAAAGACAGCCTATCTGTTGGGTTTTATGACCTAATTTTAAGGTATTTTCATTTGTGCTTCTAATTCTATTTTTTTTTTAAAAGCATCTTCATTTTTGAAGTTCCCCCACAAAAAAAGTAATTTCATTTGCGAGATCTTACTTTTTTCCCCGCAAAAGAAGCAACAGGAAAAGTTTTTTTTTTTTTTTTCCTTGTGTGTGTTTATATATATATATATATATATATATATATATAATTTTCTAAGGGTAGGCCACCACGTGCTTTTTGAAACAATAAATATTATTTAGCAGTTATTTTTAATGTTATGTGTTCATCTCGCAAAAAAAAAAAAAAAAAAGAAATTAATTTGTTCCATTGTATGTCATTTCGACTGATTAATTTTGTTCCAACTAATCCATTTTGTGGAAAAGAAAAACAAAATAAAAAAGTTATATTCTGTTAAAGTGCAAAAAAGAGAAAGGTTGCCCTTTATTTTCCTTTTTCCCAAAATACCACGAGTGACGAACAAAATTAACACATATTTTTCTATATGCAAAATTGACGTATATAACACACACACACATGCATATACTTGTCTGTGTAATTATGCATATAATAAGCTTTCATTAGGCCATACCGAAACAAGAAACATTTTTATTATATATTTTAAACCTAGTGGTTTATTATTTAAAAATGATATGAGGTTCTAATAATACTTATATTATTCGTCAAAGTCAATTCCAAATTCCTAAAAGAGAAAAGCTCAATTAGTCAAGTGAGAAGATATGAGAAATTGAGATATAAAATGAGAGTGGAATTAGGGACAAAGACCTTGGAGAAAGAGTTTTGCGTGGAAAATGAAATTTCTAGTGAGCAACAAAAGTTCTGAAAACGACTTAATTTTAGTAATTTACGAGCCGTTTCCCCATGTTTATGTTTTATTCAAATTTGCCTTTCCTTTTGGCATCTATTTTCTGAAAACAAAGTATAAGAATTAACACTTAAAAGGAAAAAGAGAGAGAGAGAGAGGAAGAGAGAGTATCAGCATAAAAAAATACACCAAATGAATCCCCCATGTTAGTTAAACCAATATCATATACCTAAAGAATTTAATGAAAAACAACCAATTAAGACCAAAGGCATGGAATCCAAATTTATGGATTCAGTATTTTTGCTTACAGCAGTTGGTGGATTACGGTTGGGGCATGTGGTTATTGACTGGACGACACATTGACTAATATGACATGTTATATTAATATTGGAGACTTCAATTAGCTTTAATTAATAGTTTAGTTATTTTATATATTATTTAATTGCTTATTGCGTGATTCTCACTTAATTTTTATAAGAACTTTTATTTTTTATATATTGTTTAGGAATGTAGTTTGAAATGATGAGTTTGAAAGAAAAGTATTATATTATATGTTCGTTTTTTTTTTTTTTTTGTTTGCTTACACTTAGAAAGAGTATGTAAGATCAACGTTGTTACCAAACAGGTTAGTTTTTGGTTTTTGCTTAGACTCACCATAGAATGAAACGTAATCAATAATTGGTCTTTCTCAGTTAGATTGCTTAATGAGAGAAAATTAGAAAAATCTTGAAAGGATTTCTATATGTATATAAAGGAAATCCCTTTTAGCTTGGAATTAGAATTGTGCAAGTGTCTATGGTGGTTATGTCTTGGGGACAAGATGTGACCACGATGGAGGATTTGGCATGACTTTTCAAATATTTTCATGTTGACAAAACAAAAAAAAATCTCAAATGAACTCCCACTCTTAACCAAGAAAAATAAAAAATTCAAAAAGGTGAATTGGAGAGTAGTTTAAATTAAAATTTAAAACAAAAAGTTAAAAATAAATTAAAAATAGTATGTATGTACACAAGTTAAGTCATGTAAAATTTAAAAAAATAATTAAAAAAATAATTTAAACTATCAATTTAAATTTAAAAACTATAATATATAATATAATTTTTTACTATAATATATAAAAATTTAACGTTGTTTATAGTTTCTAGTTTCTAGAGAACTTCCTGCTCCTCCTGTATGCAAATCTTTTCCATGGGACGGGGATATTATTATTATTATTATTTAAAAAATAGACTAAAATATAAAAAAAAAGGAAAAAAATCCAAGCCTCGATTTCATATTTGTATATGGCAGTTGGTGAACTTTTTCAGGCCAATTCTCTCTTTTGTCTTGGTCAACACTGGCCCCACAAAAGAACTAGTTGGAATTCAATAAATTCCTAGGTTGCCCTTTTATGTCTACATTCTGAGTAAAACCACATGAAAGAGATCACAAAAAAGAAAGACCCAAATGACATATTTTTGTGTAACGCACAAAAAAGAATAAAAATTCACATTTCGACTTGCTTATCAATATATCATGTATATTTGGCTAAAGAAAGAGAAAAAAATTTTAAAAAAGAAAGAAAGATAGAGAGAAGCAGACAAGAAAAACCCCTTCCCTACAAGGACCCACAAACTAGACCCCAACAACACCAAAAGGAAAAAAGAAAGAAAAGTAAAATAATAATAATAATAAAGCAAAAACAAAACATGAAGTTGGACTTGGGAGCTAAATAGCTACTTCCAGCAAAATCTGAAACTCTTCAAGAGACACGTGTTCATCACGCTCCAATCAAAAGAGAGTGATGACCAATTGTCAGCAACTCTTCTCGTCCGTGGGCTCCGACATTATTACCTCAAGCGTCGCAGTTTTCCTTCTACGTGGGCGATCTCATTCCCCCACGCCCACCATGGTGGCGCGTTTGTGGGCGCTTACTCTCCTGTCAAAAACTCTTTTTTCCGCTCTTCTAGTCTCTGCTCTCTCTCTCTCTCTTCCCCCTATTACTCTCTCTCTCGTCTACTTCTCTCTCTCTCTTCTTCTATTCGACTTTCAAACACAGCATTTGAACTCAACCAACTTATCACTGAAAAGAAAGAGAAAAATATAGAAGGATCGGAAATTTTCCGGCAATGAAAACTGGCCGGATTTTCAAGTTCCGGCCACCCTCGAGCAGCAGAAGGCTAAACAATGCGACAGAAACGCCGTCATAGGCAAGCAAAAAGGACGACGTAACAAAACCCAGAAGAAGAGACTGAAATACTTTTTTTTTGTTCTTTCGTTCTCGAAAGCTCTTCCAATGGCGGCTACTAACACTAACACTACAGCAACAACAACAACAACAGCAGCTACGACAACAGCAGCTCCGGCTTCTGCTGCAGCGTCGGCGTCGGCGTCGGGGGAGGAGGCGACGGCGAAGGCGGTGCAGAAGCGTTACGAAGGACTTGTGATGGTCCGTACGAAGGCGATAAAGGGGAAAGGAGCTTGGTACTGGGCTCACCTTGAGCCAATCCTCGCCCACAACACCGACACCGGACTCCCTAAGGCCGTGAAGCTCCGTTGCTCCTTGTGCGACGCCGTTTTCTCGGCCTCCAACCCTTCCCGCACCGCCTCCGAGCACCTCAAGCGCGGCACTTGTCCCAACTTCAACTCCTCCGTCGCCAAACCCATCTCCTCCGTCTCCCCTTCCTCCGCCGCTGCGGCCGCCGCCTCCTTAAACCACCGCAAACGCTCCGCCGCCTCCGCTACTTCCACCTCCTCCGCCGCAGCCTACAACGTCGTCTCTCCTCTCGCCGTCGTTGATCCTTTCTCCCCTTCCTCCGCCGCAATTCCGGGACCGTTTCTGACTCAGCACCAACATCATCCCCACCATTCCGTTCCTCAGCATTTGACGTTGTCGGGAGGGAAAGACGATCTCGGTCCGTTAGCGATGTTGGAGGACAGCGTGAAGAAGCTCAAGAGCCCTAAAACTTCACCCGGTCCGACCCTCTCCAAGGCCCAAATCGACTCCGCCATCGACTACCTCGCCGACTGGGTCTACGACTCATGCGGCTCCGTCGCTTTTTCGAGCCTCGAGCACCCCAAATTCCGAGCTTTCCTCAACCAAGTGGGGCTCCCTCCGATTTCCCGCCGCGAATTCATCGCCTCCTCGCGGCTCGACTCCAAATTCGAGGAATCCAAGGCCGAGTCCGACGCCAGAATCCGAGACGCCATGTTCTTCCAGGTCTCCTCCGATGGATGGAAGAGGAACAACAGCTTCGGACAAGACAGTTTGGTTAATTTGACTGTCAATCTCCCCAACGGGACTAGCTTGTACCGGAGGGCGGTTTTCGTTACCGGCTCTGTTCCTTCCAAGTACGCCGAGGATGTCTTGTGGGAGACGGTGACCGGCATTTGCGGTAACGTTGTACAGCAGTGTGTCGGAATTGTTGCCGATAGATTTAAGGCCAAGGCTTTGAGGAGCTTGGAGAGTCAAAATCATTGGATGGTTAATCTCTCTTGTCAATTCCAGGGCTTTACTAGCTTGATAAAGGACTTTAGTAAAGAGCTTCCTTTGTTCAAGTCGGTGGTTGGGAATTGCGTCAAGCTTGCGACTTTCGTCAATAACAGATCACAGATTAGGAATAGCTTTCACAAATATCAAATGCAGGAGTATGGGTATGCAGGGTTGATTAGAGTTCCGTTGCCCGAGTATTATGACGGGCAACACCAACACATGAGGTTTGAGCCGGTTTTCGTTATGATTGAGGACGTGTTGAATTCGGTGAGAGCGCTTCAGCTGGTTCTGATCGACGAGTCCTTTAAATTGGCTTCCATGGAGGAGCCCATTGCCAGAGAGGTTTCCGAGATGATTGGGGATGTGGGGTTTTGGAATGAGGTTGAGGCTGTTCATTCTTTGGTGAAGCTGATCAAGGACATGGCTCGGGAGATTGAGGCCGAGAGGCCACTTGTTGGGCAATGCCTGCCTTTGTGGGATGAGCTGAGGAGCAAAGTGAGGGAGTGGTGCTCAAAGTTCCATATTGGTGACGTAGGACCGGTTGAGAAGATTGTTGAGAGACGGTTCAAGAAGAATTATCACCCAGCTTGGGCTGCGGCATTTATACTCGATCCGCTTTACTTGATTAGGGACACTAGTGGGAAGTACCTCCCTCCTTTCAAATGCTTGACGACTGAGCAAGAGAAGGATGTTGACAAGCTCATAACAAGGCTTGTCTCGAGGGAAGAGGCGCATATTGCCTTGATGGAGCTTATGAAATGGCGAACCGAAGGGCTTGATCCAGTGTATGCCCGAGCGGTTCAGATGAGGGAGAGGGACCCCATTACGGGGAAGATGAGAATCGCTAACCCGCAAAGTAGTAGACTTGTGTGGGAAACATACCTTACAGAGTTCAAGTCATTGGGAAAAGTGGCTGTTAGGCTGATATTCCTTCACGCCACTTCTTGTGGGTTCAAATGCAATTGGTCTTTGTTGAGGTGGGTGTCTTCTGCTTATGGACATTCGAGGGTTGGTATGGACAAGGCGCAGAAGCTGATATTCATAGCGGCGCATTCCAAGCTTGAGAGGCGCGATTTCTCCAGCGATGAAGATAAGGATGCGGAGCTATTGGCATTGGCAAACGGTGAGGATGATGTGCTAAACGAGGTTCTTGTTGATACATCCTCAGTGTGACATTCTTTTTTTTTGTTTTTTGTTTTTTTTTGGGTTATTTTCCTCGGTAGAAACTTGAAAAAAAATTGTAGAATTTATTGAATTCTTTCTTTCCACTACTATTTTTTTAAAGTTGTACTTGTTTATTACTTACTCTTTAGATGATTGTGGGGGGCAGAAAGGTAGGAGAAAGAAATAGAGTTTTTACTAATTAGAGGATTGAATTTTGTAAGAACACCTGCCATGGCCTCAGGATTTGGAGCAACTGCCTCCCTTCCTTTTACCTTAGCATGATTTTCTGAGTTTTGCGTTTGCAGAAAAAAGGAAAAAAAAAAAAAGAAAAAAGAAAAAAGGAAAGAGAAATCTTGTTTGTGAAGAAGATAGAGGATGGTGCATAAGATTAGAAGTAGAAGAAGACCAGGAAGGATGTTGTAAAATTTTGTACCTCAAGTACTAAATAATTTTTTATAAAAGGGGAAGGTTTTTATGTCTCCTTTGTTTCAACATCAAATCTCTTGCTCTCAATTTTTTTTTTTTTTAATTCCTCTTGTTTGAGTTTTAGCAGAGTGGCTCATGAAGCTTTTGATAATGTGAGTTTGTTTGTAATGTAAATGACAGTTTTGACTTTGCAGGCAAAAATACCATGCCTAGAAACTCTTTCTTTGCTCGTTTGAATCTATTTCATTGTCCAACTAACCACATCTCTGAAGTTGATTCAATTTTCTTCTTTGTTTATAAGTTCATTCTGCAGTTTAATAACAAAATGATATCGTCTTTGTTATTATCACCAATATCTAGATTCACATTGCTTAGACATTTATTTTATTTTATTTTTTATGTTGGCTAAAAAAAGTCCACTTATTGAATCAGACCCAGAAAACAATTCACCAAGAATCTAATTTCTGCTCTATATAGTTGCAAGAAATTCTCTACCGTTGTTCTAATGTATAGATGTTTGAGTTAATCATAGAAAATTATTGTGTTGAACTGAAGAGGCTGAAGACTACAAACCATTTTGAATTTCGTCTTTTTTTTTTTTTGGTGGCAGAAGAAGCATTTGACAAACATATGGTTGCTCTGGACAGACCACCTTAAGAAAGTTGGTTGTTTCTTGGTTAGTTATTATAAGCTGTTGGACCGTGATTTGGGAGTATTTTCCTCCCTAAAGGATCCAAAGAAGGATTTGACATGAAATTTTGGCAAAACTCGGAGATCGCTCGGCAATTTTTGGTCGGATGGCAAGCCGGAATTTGCAGTGTGGGTCAACAGCCTCGTTTAAGGACCAAAAGAGTACAAAGCTTTTTAGCTGGAGGAGCACTTGAACACTGTTTCTTTTTTTTCCCTTGAGTTTTATTTTTAAAAAAATCTCATCCAGATCTCCTGGTTTTTTTTGTGTCTGAGAAAGAGTGGAGCCCACAACGAGAGGAAGTGGAAGTCCCTTTCCAAGCTTCAGTGGTTATGGAAAGACTCTCTTAAGGAGGGGCTATCCATCAAATCAGCATTTGAGGGGTAACTTCTCCTTAAAACATTCCAAAACTCATGAACGTTCATGCAAAGACTTGCTGAGAAAAAAGGTCATGAAAGGATCCTTAGCTTAGTTAGACTGTCGGCTCGGAGCACAGCCAAGAACGTGCCATTCCTCGGCGAACTCGGGCTGATTTTTTTCTTCTTTCAGATATCTTTTGGAACTGAGAAAAACCACCATCTGGCAATTCGGCTCTCTAAAATGTCCTTGACGCGTTCTTCTTGTAATTCGAATGTTCCAAAATGTAAATAGAATTACTATTTATGATGATGATGATGATGATTATGATGATGATGATTATTATTATTATTATTATTATTTTTTTTCCACCTTTTTAGCCTCTCCAATATGCAATTACCCCCCTTTAATGGCTATTTGATGAGGAGGAATGAAATGAAGCCAGTCCATTCTTTTTTCTTCCAACATCAAAATCAGTGTATACAAAATTGTTATTATAATTTTGCGCCGTCTTCTTCTCCTCTTTTGCCTTTTCTCTCGCTCTCTCACTCCTCTTTCAATTTCTGTGCTTGTTGCCTACTGCCTCGAATGTTCCCAAGATAAAAACATGGAATTTACAATCTTGCTCTCATTGCTTATGACAAGAAATCGTGGCAAAGGTTAAATTTAAGAACTGCCTTTCATAAAACATGTAAAAATAGGGGTGTAACGTGGTATTTGTTTTATGTAACAATAAATTTAGAAGGTATACAAGAAATATATATATACACATATAGATACATACATACATATATATATATATATACTGGTATTGAAAGTAAGGGTGTAACATGGTATTTGTGTTGGGTAACAAAAATTTAGAAGGTATAACGACAAGAAATTAATCCACTTAATACATACCGCAAGAGTGCAACATTTTATTTGTTTTACGTAACAAAGAAATATCAACAAAGAACTTAATCCATTCCGAAAGTGTACCTTTGTAAAGTCATTTGTTTTATGTTGTTACATAAAACAAATGTTATCCTACACTTCTATTTCTGCATATTACTACGTAGATTGCGGTGGCAAGTTTACGTCTTTACCAATAGTTTTGGAAACATTGTTTATGGGCACCAACTAGGGCGCAGCATGGTTGAGTAAAAGTAGAGTTAGAGAGGGATTGAACATTGATGAAGTTATGCAGACAAAGCGATGAAAATGGCTAGTCAGTAGTCCTTTGAATTCCAAAAAAAGCAGTTTTCTCAATCATGCAAAGCTACAGAAAAGTTCAATTTAGCTCTTCTTTTTTTTTTTAACATTTCATGGTGACAAGCAGAATTTTCAAACAAAATTCTGTCCAATGCCATTTACAACCTCATTATACAAAACCCTTTAAAGCAATTTGAAATTTGAACTCTTTTCTTTTCTTTTCTTTTCTTTTTTTTTTCAATTTTCTCTCACTTGATGGATTTCCAATTATTCCACCTACCATCTACTACAGTAAATAGGTGAAAAACTCAAGTGGGTATCTTTCACTTTCCTTGGTCAGAGTTAAGTGAAAGAGTGTAGTAGATAAGTAGAAGGAATCGAGTATGGTATTATTTTACCACCTTGGTTCTTTCCCATTTACTCGTATTTGTTTAGTGGAAAGACAGGAATTCTTGTCGGCAAGGCTTTCCCAATCCTGACTGTTCTCTAAACTAAGCTCTCTCTCTCTCTCTCTCTCTCTCTCTGGGTAAGCCTTTTTACTAGCATATTATGCTTCACTCCACTCATCTTTTGTGTTGAAAAGATAAAGTAAGTATAATGATTAGTATAGATCACAGTAGTTTCTCTTTATACAAGAATCTTCTCTCTTCCAATGCTCCTCATTATATATGCAGATTTATATATATAATATTTTGCTTTGTCCCAATCCCTTGAATTGTTTTACTCCAAATATTGTTGATTTAGGTGAAAACTTAACCACTTTGAGGACGATTACCATAATGCAAATTGTTGCAAACAGATGGGAAAAAGATTTATTTGACTTGCAGGCACACATTCCTTGGTAAAATGCCAAAACTATAACCAAAAAAGACTAGTATTGCTTGGTTGGCCAAAAAAAAAAAAAACGAGTGGCAGCTTGTTTGTAGGGGTTTGAGAACTCAATTTGAACCAATGATTTAAACTCAAAATATTATACAAATTTAAAATTTATAAAAAAATAGTGTAATAAAATTGGTTCGAACCATAAACTTCAAAATAATGTTTAGTTTTTAATGCCACATGTTATTTGTAAATAGAATATTAGCATGACGTTAAAAAAATGTGGTCTTCAATATAAAAACCGTGTATTCTTTTAAGACAATAAGTCTCTTCACACACGACCATGACTCCATGCTAATAGAAAAAAACATGAAAAGAAATAAGCCCATTAATACTACCGTTTTCTAATGAAATATATATGTAGGAGAATTTTCTGGTAGAATATGGAAAAGATTATACCGATACTACATCATTTTGAACCCTCAAATCCATATCAGTTTTAGTAAATTTGTATACTTTTCACTCTAAGAATTATTTGACAATCGAAAACACAAAATGTTAATTGAAATAGCCTATCATAGAAAAACAGAAAGAGGAAGAAGATTAAGCATCTTAACTTGGCTTGACACACTCACGCACCCATCTTTTGATTTTTTTTTTGTTTTTGTTTTGATAGAGTGACTTGACTTGGCTTGGCTTGACTTGTCAAAAGACTAGTACCGCATTAGAAGCGGCGAGCATCTCAAATTAACATACGAGAGGGAAGGAATCCAAGAACAAGGTACATGGATGGTATAGAAGTTCGAAATGTGTGCATATTATTTAGTATTCAACTCCAACATGGTCTAAAATATGTGTAAAATTCATCCTCGTTGTGACCACTATATTAATATGCTTATTCCATCACCAATTTTTACTAAAGCGGTCAGCTCCTTGGGAGGGAGCTTCATTCACAAAAGAAACAAATATAGAAACAAATACTTCCCTTTTCGAAAAGAAAGATACTATCTACTTTCACCTTTTACTGTTCTTTCACATGATAGAACTATACCAAACAATTTTTTTTTTTTTGTAGATTAGCATTTGCATGCAAATGCTGTCAAAAGTCTCCCTTCTTTTAGGGTATTTTCACCAACTTCCAACTTAGGTTTTGCATATTCCTATTAAAAAAAAAAACTTGGATTTTGTAATTACTTAGAAATATGTGATCCTAGTAGCTTAAGTAAGTAACACCGTGTATAAGTGTACTCTATATATAGGCATTTTCATTGTTGCTCTTCTTATTTAAATCAATATTCTTATACATATATACGTGTCCATTTTGTATGACCGTTTCAACTAAGAGTTATAATTCAAACTGTAACTAGTGTTCGTACCATTGAAAAAAAAAGAATTAAAATTTGTAGATAAAAAACAAAATCAAATTAATTTTTTTAACAACCAATGCAAACAATAGTTCAAACTAAGAAGCTGGTTCAAACGACAATTTGTGGTTTAAAACAATTTGTAGTTTAAACCGGAATGCCAAATGGTTAAACCTTTTTTAGCAAGATATATAATTGTTGCATTTAAACTCTATTAATATTTTACTTTCAACATAATTTCTTCCCCCAACTCTTTTGTATGTTGAGGAAATAGACTAAATCATTATATTGAAACGGCAATGGCAATCCTTATTTCCTAATGATTCCACACTATTTTTTGCCTCAAAATTTTGAGGGTGAGTCAAATGAACGGTACCATGTCAACCTCATTAACTACTTTTATATTATATAAGTTTGTTTGAACGAAAATTGAAGAAAGAAATGAAGGTTAAAGAGAATTGAGGACAAAAGAGTAGTAGTTAGAAAAAACACACACTATATTTGCTTTAGTATTAGTCAAGCATAAAGTGTAATGATTTCATTAATTTGACAAAGAAATTTAATGGGCAAAATACACTTAATTAGACTCGTTATCATCACATGCAAATTCCTTCTAATAAAATTGTGTTTAATTGAAAACTCGACCATATATATTACTTCTCAAGAAACTATTAAAAAATAAAAGGAAAAATCAAAGGACCTACTTAGCGTTTGGCAACGGTTAGCAGTAATTACAGTCTTGAGTGTAACCTTAAAATTTCTAATTATGGTACTCATAATTTTGATTATCGCAAGATACAAATTAACAGTCTTGATTTTTATCGAAATTAGAGGACGTCTTTGGACATGGCAAGTCACAGACAAAAAATGAGTTCAAACTGAAACTTAAACCCTATTTTTGGCAATACTAGTTGGGAGCATTGCAATTTTGGTTAAAAACATCGCAACGTGTTTTAACTTTACACTGTAACAACTAAAAGTTTTGGCTAAAAATAATAAACGTCTTATTAGTCAGGACCAAAATGAGTGCTTAGAAATATAGCAAGTAAAAAAGAAAGGTCATGAAAAACATTTCAGTTGAAGCTAATATTCTCAATTAAACCTATTTGTTATGGTAAAACTATTTAGAACTTTTAGAGTGTTTGGAAATATAATTGGGACAACAAATTAGATGCAAAATACGGTAGTATGTGATAGTTTTATAGTGTAATAAACTTTGACTTTATACTGTAAAATATGAAAGTTTTACACTATGCCAACTGAACCTAAAAAATTCTAACTAATAGGGTATTTGGCAAGTGTAGTTAGAACTATTTTTATATTTTAAAACACTATAATGTATGAGAGCTTTATTTTGTAGCAACTTTTTTTACTTTTTACTGTAACATATAAGAGTTTACACTATTTATAGGGTGTTTGGAAAGGTGGTGGGAACCACTTTTTATTGTAGCATGTGAGAGTTTTACACTGTAGCATATTTTTTTTATTGTTACCGTAGCATGTGAGAGCTTTACACTGTTCATAACTGAGATTGTGATGGAAACTAAGTGGTTCCTACCACTGCCAAACACCTCCTTAATAACCATTTTTATGGTTCTATGGTTGTCAAACATCACATAAGTAGTCCGAACCAACACCTAAACATCAGAAGTTAAAATTGTTGCTAAACATTATAATATATAATAATTTTATATTATGATAAATTTTTATTTTATACTATAAAATATTAAAGTTTTACGCTGCATTAATTAAACCTATTAAGTTCTAACCAAGTATTCGCGGAATGAAACCTCTTACAATCCGAACCGACACCCAAACATCACTCACAACTTGAAATCGTTGCCCCACCGTGGGATATTTATAGGCGTATGTGGGGTCTCTCTACCGTTTGTATTTATTTATTTATTTCCTCTTTCTTGGGAAAGGAGGATAAACAAAAAAAAAAAAACCGGGTGTTTTTATTGGTTTGATAGTGGGCCCCATCCTACACGGGAAAGTAGGACTGACCACCACGGAAATGATTTTGACACGTTTCTTATATTTCCTGCTAGCGGTTCAAGTTTTAACGTTGAAGTTTGTGAGCGAACCGCAGAGTGTGGAAATGGTCCCACAAAAACTGGGGACCACGTTGTACGGATCAGATTGGAGTGTAATCTGAACTGTCGGCATAGCAAGATTTTTCTTTTTTCCTTTTTTTGAAAAATAGACATAGTGAGAAATACGAAAAGAAAAATGATATTCATTTGACTAATGAAAACGATATCTCCAAAATATTTGTTTATTTTTTAGTAAATTATTAGTTATTATTTTTTTTTGGTGAATAATTATTTGTTATTATTATTTGAAGATAATGTTATCTTGCAACCTTGGATATGGTAATTGTTTCGCTGGCAAAATCATTAAACAAAAGGCCAAGAGCGGGACCCACAGAGCTAAATATTCTAGTCACGTGGTCCACTTCAGTGGTCAGTAGTTGGATTTTTTCTTAATTTATGGGATGGGATCTCATTGGTCCCGTCAATGTCCGTACACCATGACGCCCAACTTTCTTGCTTGATGACGTCACTCTAATATCTGCAATTTTTTTTTCCTTTTATTTCTGCTGACTTAAAAATATAAATAAATTCACAAGACATGATTCTTCTCATTTCTTCTTTGGTGGAAGATTGTACGGAACATTCCACATGGTCTAGAATGATAGTTCTATTATAGTCATATTCCAATTGCTTGTTTTATTTTTAGATAGAAAATTCCAATTGTTAATATCATTGTATAAAAAAGGTATCTTCATTCATGTAATGTGTTTGAAATATCAAACGACAATCTGCTATCATGAGGTAATCATAATATCTATCAAGATTGAGTAAGAGGGTGTTTGGCATAAAGTGATTTAGATCACTTTCTCAGTTATAAATATTGTAAAGCTCTTATATGCTATAGCAATAAATAAAAAAATCGCTACAGTATAAAGCTCTCACATGCTACAGTAAAAACAATTCTAATTAATGGTTCTAACCATCGTATCAAACACCTGATAAGTATTCAATGGAGACGTATTCAATAATTTAAGATATTTAATAACATTTTTATTATTTTTAAAAGTGATAAAATTAATATTGATATTATATAAAGTAGCATTTGAATATGTGAACAAATTATGATGAATTAAAGAAATACCATTTTCAAAGAGTTCGTATTCAAATATAAAATTTTGAGGAAAATATTTGAGTCTATGTTTATGCCTAGATACAATATATTTAAATAACTAGACTTCAAAAATAGTAGTGGGCAATTTAAAAAAATTAATAATAGTTTAAGACCAATGGACAAAAAATATTTTCCCTCTCACTTCAAAAAAAAGTTTAAAATAAAATTTTTCGTAAACAGGATTCTAGTAAACAAGTTGGTACTTTAGTTACATAAAAAAGAAAGCAATATTTATTATTCAGTACAGCAACACCGGACTCCCTTATGTTGTACGGCTCTTTATTTCTTTTCTCTTTGTTTTTCCCCCCTCTTTATTAGCTGGGGACTTTATGGTAAGAACCCTCATTTTCCCCGACAGTAGGAACCGTTGTTTCTTATCGTTTGATTAATTTTCAACAGCATGATATAAGTGGTGTAGACAGTTATAAATTAGATAATTAAAAATTAATCTAATAATTAAAACAATATGACTATTCTTATAAGAAAAAAATTTATTTATTTTTTTAAATTATTTATAGTTGTGCCCAAGAAAAATAAAATAATACAAAAAAAGTGTAGTTTAGATGTACTAATGCAGCCCAACTCCTTGCTACCAAATGATGAAAGAGAAAACTCCACAAAATGCCTCCATATCACATCACTTAATAAAACCGTCCTCTGGTTTTTATCTTTTCAAAACTGCTTATTTTTTATTTTATTTTTTAAAATATTAATTATACAATTACTATTTTATCCATTATAATTAACCTTCAAAAAAACAAATTCTTAATTTTTTGCATCTGCCTCTCTCTCTTTGCCTCCCATCCTTTTCCTTTCTTTTCTCTACGTCCTTTCTCTCTCCTCTCTCCCCACCTCCGTTGCACTCTTTCCTCTGCCAATCTCACGATTTCGATTGTGCATCACATTTGAAGCATCGCCGTTCACTCCTCCTCTGGTTCTTCTCTCTCTCCTCCGATGTCGGTTTTGACGATCTCACCTGGATTTGAAGTTTGAAGCATTGCTATTCGAGATCGGTTAGATTTAACAATCAAAGCATTCTCGCCATCGTGATCTCACTATCGCAAAATAGACCGTGCTGCCATCGTCTCCTCTGTGATCTTACTGTTGTGATCTCGCCTGAGCCTTCACATTACTCCGAAGATCTCGCCCAGATTTGATGCTCTAAGCAACGCTGAAATCGTCAAGATTATTGAGCCTTGATCGTTGTGATCTCATATGTAAGTCTTTTTTTCAATATTTTTACTTCATTTTTGTAGTGTTTTGTAAAATTTTTTGGAAGAGGACGAGCACGACCAATGTCGACAATGCTGAACAGGTGGTTGGAGAAGGAGAAGGTGTAGCCGATAGCAGAGAAAGAGAAGGTGGTGAATAAGAGGAGTGGGTCCAATCTTGGCGGAGCAATCGAGAGTGCTACTCAGACTCGACGTCGGCGTAGTCTCTGGCAGCACAAAAATGGCAAAATTATTTGATTTTAGTTTTGAGTTTTTATGGTTTGGTTTGAAATTTTAATATCTTTATCATTATCCCGAATACTGTTTATTGATTTGTTTGTTGTAAGAGACAATACTCAAACAAGATCAGTCTGATGATAACCATTTAAAGATGAAAATATCACTAATGTTTTTTTTTTTAATTTGGAACATGGTAGATTTTGCGATAGAATCTAACAGGTTTCGAGATGAAACCTCCTGATTCGAACGAGTTCCTGGACAAAACTCAACAGGTTTTGTGTTGAAACCTAGCAGGTTTCATAACACTTCGGTACCCTACACCGATGACTAGAAGTGTTGGCATTTCTTTGTTGCAAAGAAAATATATTGAAATCTAGTAGGTTCTATTTCATAACCTACCAGGTTACAATCTAGCACTCGCCAACAACTGGAGACAATTGGCCCTTCTTTGTTCCTCAGAAAAAGGGTTGAAATCTGGTAGGTTTCAAGTTGAAACATAGTAGGTTACAATTTGCCCCTGCTTCAGCGACCGAAGGCAAGTTTTGGCAGGTTTAATGATAGAACCTGATGGGTTACATGACAGGTCCTGGCAAATTCCATTTCGGGAGGAAGGATAACTTGGTCTTTTAATACATACTTAATTTTAAATAAAGTTGTGATTTTGATAAGTTGTTTATTGGAGGGCATTTTTAATAAAGCGGTGCATTTAAAGGACCTTGTTGTAAGTTGTTCATGATGAAAAAAACTATTTTAGCCATTAAAAAATTATTAATATCACATGGAAAAAAAAAAACCTAAAAGAAAAACTTCAATGTCCAATTGTTTAAATTAAGCTGCACAAAACATCCTGAAATACTATGATTTCTTTTAATAAAGAAGAGAATTTTACGATAAGCATTGAAAAAAAAAAAACTTAACACATTTTTGCTTTTGGTTTTATTTTGATCAAAACTTCAGCGTTGAGAGACATCGTTAACAACCAATATTACTAATTGAATGTTATTTATTAATAATAATAATAATAATCAAGTGGACATCTTGGGTTTTTTTTTTCCTACTTGTATAAATGGCTATTTTGACCGTTAGATTAATAAAGTCTAATTTATTAATATCCATATTAAAAAAATAGGTTTTTGGCATATTTTGTTGAATAATGGAACTGAATCAATCTAGCAAAGGAGAAAGAAGAAAAGAAAAAAGAGGAAGGCAGGGGGCAAAGACGTAGCGCTGCGGCGCCCAAAAGTAGAGCTACGGCACCCGCCTGACAACGCTGTGGCGCCCAAAAGTAGTGCCGCGGCGCTCGTCCAAATTCAAGTAGCACCGCGACGCCCAAAATGAGGGCCGCAGCGGCCAGAGTCTAGTTTCTAACGAGATTTTGAGTTAGAGTCGAATTAAAAAGCCCTAAAAAGAGAAACTACTAGGTTTTCTCATTAGTTGCTATTTTTTTCTTCTTTGGGGTATAAATAGACATAAGGTGGCTAGGGTTGAGTGTGGGTGACTTTGTGTGAGGCATAATTTTTTGTGAGAGCTCCATTGTTGAGAGAAAAATTTCCACAGGGTGCTAGGTAGAAGAAAATTTGAGTAAACACAATTTGAGAGTGTGTGAGAAACTTTTCTTGTAATCTATAATCTCCTTCATCATAGTGGAATCTGCAGCGGGCAGAAACAAGACGTAATCTCAAATTTGGACGAACCTGTATAAAAATTTGGTGTCTCTCTTTTCTTCTTTTCTCCTATTTCTTTTCTGCAATTATTCATTCTTGCGATTCTTGGAATTAGGAGGCACCTAATTGCCCAACAACTGGTATCAGAGTGGAGGTTTGGATCAAGAACGATGACAGAAGAAGAAGGTTCGGCAGCCGGTATCACCAAATTTGATGGTTCATATTTTTTCTATTAGAGGATGCAAGTGAAAGACTACCTTTACAGTAGGAAACTGTACTTGCCCTTGGGTAATAAGCCCGAAGGCATGAAGAATGAGGGGTGAAATCTCTTCATAGACAGGTGCTGGGTGTGATCTGTTTGACATTGTCAAAGAACGTGGCCCACAACATTGCGAAGGAGAATACTACAGCAGCAATGATGAAGGCTCTGTCAGAGATATATAAGAAGCCCTCAGCCAATAACAAGGTACATCTCATGAAGAAGCTCTTTAATTTAAAGATGCCTGAAGGTGCCTCGGTGGTAGAGCATCTGAACAGTTTCAACACTGTCCTAAACCAATGGATCTCGGTAGAGATTAAATTCGATGATGAGATCAATGCCTTAATCCTCTTAGCCAATAGTTGGGAACGCATGAGGGTGGTCATTACAAATTCAATTGGGAATGTAAAACCGAAGCTTGTTGATGTCAGAAACTCTATTCTGGCGGAAGAAGTTCTCAAGAAGGACTCGGGTGAAGCCTTAACGTCGAACTCTATCCTTAATGTTGATAATAGGGGCAAAAAACTTAAGATGCATTCTAACAGAGATAATGGCAAGAGAGGCAAGTCGAGGAATGGGAGATGCAAGTTGAGGAATGGTAGGAGTATGGAGTGCTGGAACTGTGGGGGAACCGGCCACTTAAAAAAGGAATTGCAGGGCTCTAAGAAAAAATCAAGACAAGAATAATGACGCTGCTAACGCCGCCATAGAAGAGACACAGGATGCCTTAATCTTGTCTGTTGACAATTTTTTTTTATTCGTGGGTGATAGATTCAAGAGCATCATTCCACACCACTACACACCGTCATGTCCTGGAGAATTATGTTGTTGAAAATCATGGTAAGGTTTATCTTGCTGACGGAGAATCTTTGGATATCGTTGGCATTGGAGATATCAGTTTGAAAATGCCTAATGGGTCTGTGTAGAAGATTCATAAGGTGAGACATATTCCTAAACTAATGCGCAACTTGATTTCGATGGGGCAACTAGATGACGAAGGACATAAAGTGACCTTCAATTTGTGGAGGTCGGAAAGTCACAGAAGGAGCGATGGTTGTTGCTCAGAGACACAAGGCTGGAACTCTCTACATGAACTCTAGTTGCAGAGATACATTAGCAGTTGTTGATTCTACTGCCAATACTGAGCTATGGCATTATAGGCTAGGTTACATGAGTGAGAAGGGACTGAAGGTGCTTCATTGTAAAGTAAAACTGCTAGGATTGAAAACTGTTGATCACAGTTTATGTGAAGTTTGCATCTTTGGTAAACAGAAGAGAGTTAGTTTCTCAACAACAGGTAGAGAGCCTAAGTCCAGGAAATTGGAGCTAGTTCACACTAATGTGTAGGGCCTGCGTCGGTGACTTCCCTTGGTGGCGCTAACTACTATATGACATTTATTGATGACTCAAGTAAGAAAGTATGGGTTTACTTTCTGAAAAACAAAACTAATGTCTTTGATGCTTTCAAGAGATAGAGAGCCATGGTGGAGAACGAGACAAATTTGAAGTTGAAGTGCTTGTAGTCTGACAATAGGGGAGAGTACTTAGATGAAGACTTTAAGTGGTACTATGCTGAGAATGGAATAAAGATGAAGAAAACCATTCCAGGGATACCACTGTTAGACATGTATGCCTTAAGGAGTAAAAATGTAATAAGTTTTTGGAAATATTTTGATAAATAAAGAGTTTATTTATTATTTATATACCAAATTTTGTCCTCTTTACATTCATATTTGTTGAATGTATATTAAGCAAACAAAAGTCTGAGACTGTCGGTCTAAACCTTAAGAATTGGGCATGTGATGGACGGATTATGCGAAAGATACGATTCTTAAGGTGATGGTCTAAATCATAAGATCTGCAATCGAGGGAATAAAGTTGGGTGCTTTATTCATGCAAAGATTGTTATGTTGTCTATATCTCTTTTAGGAGATGGTTTGTCTTGACCATCGGAGGTGGACTCCGTGAATAGAAACATTAACACGTTGTCATAGGTGACGATGTGTTGGATCGGGACATAAAGTGAATTGATTTGGATTAATAATTCTGTTTTAACAAATTGATTCACTTTAGACAACCATTTGTCTTGTATCTTAATCCTGAGATGAATAGTGGGCCCGTTGTCTTGGCTTGTGTCTTTTGATGTACCAAAGGATAACGCCCACATCTTAATAGTGGTATGCATGCCGGTATGTTGGAGGCATGACTCTTGATAACGTAGACCTGTTATTCATAGATATGGAATCCATGGCTCCTCTTTAGGAGTAATGATATTCCTCTTATATGTGTTATCCTGTAATTGGAAAACTGGAGCGCTTAACCATTTGGATACATAGGTGTAACCGAATGGTATACTGTCATTGGATAGTAAGTTTTTTGATGGTGAAATAATGGAACATAAGATAAAAATAATCGAGAAGGTAAGACAGAACTTATCTTTAAGCCGATTATGGATTATCATATAGGGATACGATACACTATGATATGTCATGGAGACTTAGCTATACGAGCTTCGTAATTTTATGTAGTTCGAAAGTGCAGCTCCAAGCTTTTAGTGGAGTAGCGTTGGAGTTGATAATTATGAAATGTATATATGGGATATTGGGTTTCGTAATTATTGGGAGCTTGAACTATATGGGTCCATTTGGCCCCCTTTGCTAGCTCACAACATCTTGTAACGACACGGCGTGTTTTTTCAATAAGTAGTAACTTATGTCGGATTTATTAGATTGGTTGAAATTTGGAAGAATCAAATAATTCATGTCTGTTTATCGGTTGAATTA
Organism: Artocarpus heterophyllus; assembly: GCA_025403435.1. Taxonomy (NCBI): domain Eukaryota; kingdom Viridiplantae; phylum Streptophyta; class Magnoliopsida; order Rosales; family Moraceae; genus Artocarpus; species Artocarpus heterophyllus. The sequence goes on from CM046343.1 coordinate 33,799,387, forward strand.
ATTTTGTGATAAAAATTAATTCAAGATAAACTTGTTGAATTATAAGGATCGGATAATTCTTGTCTGTTTGTCGATTGATTTAATTTTGGATAAAATTAGATCAAGATAAACTTGTAGAATTATTAGGAATTGATTTATTTTCTTAGAGATTATCTAAATAAAGTTGTTTTGATCAGATAACTTCTCTATTAGGTTATTTGAATTAAAGCTGAGACTTTATCCTATAGAATCTCGAGTAGAAAATAAAAGATTTGCGAGATTTTTATTCGGCAGTTTGGCCTATGGATGGACATGTTCGACTTGCTGATGGGGCTTGTTTGGCCTGCAGATCAAGTGATTCGGCCTGTCGATCAGCGAAGGATAAGATCAAGCGTTTCCACGCGGATCTTATCAGATATTGATCCGAACTTGATTCTGTTTCGAGTTTTTTAGACCTAATCTGATAAGAATTGACCCTAGGACCAATCTCTATATAAAGGGAGTAAGTCTTAAGAGTTACTCAGATCAATTAAGAGATTAAGAGTGATACTCTGTTAGTGAGAATCTGAAAACTCCCTGAGAGCTTTTGTTCACAAATCCTGAACACTTGCTTTGGGTTCTCTTGATTGGTTGGAAGGAGAGTCACCTAGTGGAAGAGCTATACATGTGAGCCCACGTTCACTCCGATCGTGGATAGAGAATAGCAAAGAAGACTAGTTGGTTGAGGCTTTTTTGAAACTTTACTTCTCTTCACGTTTTGCGAGGATTCTTCGGCACACAAAGGTTAGTAAGATTTGGTTAATTTATACATATAGCATGTCAAACTTGTATTTTAAAAATTACTCTGATGTAAAATTTTTAAAATTCCGCTGCGTACTATTTTTTTCAACAACCACAATAGAACGGGGCAGCTGAGAGGATTAACAGGACTCTGAACGAGCATGCTAGAAGCATGAGGTTGCATACGGGGCTACCAAAGTCATTTTGGGCTGAGGCAATTAACACAACAACTCATCTGATGAACAAAAGTTCATCCACACCGCTGAAGTTCAAGCTACAGGAAGAAGTATAGAGCGGCAAAAAGGTTGACCTCTATAACTTGAGAGTGTTTAGGTGTGTTTTCTATGTTCACATTGAGCATGCTGCTAAAAGTAAACTTGATGCCAAGTCAAAGAAGTGTTTTCTGGTTGGCTGTGGCGGACTTGAGTATGGTTATCGTTTCTGAGATGACCAAAATCGGAAGATTATCAGGAGCAAAGATGTTATCTTCAATGAAGGTGTTCTGTATATGGATAAAGACAGCACTGACTCCAGGGGTTTAGGTTCTGAAGACAAGAAGCCTAAGGTGATTCCATTGAATGATCTTCTTGAATGGAAGTGGAAAATCTAGAGGTTGAAGACTAAGAAAATATTGCTCCAGAGGAAAACCAGAGTACTCTTGCCACTCTAGTCAGGAGGTCTAGCAAGACTATCAGGCCGCCACAGAGATACTCTCCTTCTCTACATTATATTTTGTTGACCGACAGAGATGAGCTAAAGAGCTATGATGAAGTCGTGGAGGCTAAAGATTTGGTCAAGTGGGAGTTCGCCATGAGGGATGAGATGGATTCCCTAATGTCCAATCAGACATGACAATTGACAAAGTTACCACAAGGCAAAAAGGCCTTGCATAACAAGTGGGTATACAGGATAAAAGATAAAAGTGATGGCAGCAAACAGTATAAGGTAAGGCAGGTGGTAAAAGAATCCAGAGATGCGCTCACCAAGATGGTTCCGATTGAGAAACTGAAGTTGTGCGCAACTTCAGTTGGACTTCTCCATGAGGTGTGAGAAGTTGTTACCGCTGCAGTGGGAGACATGGTGATTGATTAGTCTTCAAGTGGGAGATTGTTGAATAATAGATCCGAATCAATCTAGCAAAGGAAAAAGAAGAAAAAAAAAAGAAAAGAGGAAGGTAGGGGCGTAGAGACACAGCGCCGCTGCGCACAAAAGTAGGGCTGCGGTGCCCGCCTGATAGCAGCGCCGCGACGCTCGTCTAAATTCAAGTAGTGCCGTGGCGCCCAAAATGAGGGCTGCAGCGCCCGGAGTCTGTTTTTGAATGAGATTTTGAGTTAGAGTCGAATTTAAAAGCCCCAAAAATGGGAAACTGCTAGGTTTTCTCATCAATTGCTATTTTTTTCTTCTTTGGGGTATAAATAGACATAAGGTGGCTAGGGTTGAGTGTGAGTGACTTTGTGTGAGGCATAATTTTTTGTGAGAGCTCCATTGTTGAGAGAAAAATTTCCACAGGGTGCTAGGTAGAAGAAAATTTGAGTAAACACAATTTGAGAGTGTGTGAGAAACTTCTCTTATAATCTGTAATTTTCTTCATCATAGTGGAATCTGCAAGCGGTAGAAACAGGACATAGTCTCAAATTTGAACGAACCTGTATAAAAATTTGGTGTGTCTCTTTTCTTCATTTCTTCTATTTCTTTTCTGCAATTATTCGTTCTTGCGATCATTGAAATTAGGAGACGCCTGATTCCCCAACATATTTGTCACTTAAACTTTTTGCATTTTAGCAATGTGGTCTTTAAACTTTTTTTGTGTAGAAATTGAGTCCTTAAACTTAATAAAGTGCGGCAATCAAGTCCTAATCACAAACTTCCCTCAAAATTAGGAAGGAAACAATCATATAAAATGCACACGACCTATTTGGAACTTCTATACACCTCATTTTATTCTAATAAGAGTCAAATTATTCAATTTTATGCCCAAAATTAAAAAAAGAAATTAGATCATTTAATGATATTTTAATAGTTTTTATATATATTTTAATCATTTTAATGCTCAAAATTATATCACGTCCCTTCTAAATGGGTCATGTGCACCATAGGTGATCGTTTTGTATCTTAATTTTGACAAATGTTAGTGATTAGAGACTTAATTTCCACACGTAGCTAAATTTATGGACTTAATTGCCACACTTAGTTAAGTTTAGAGACTCAATTACTACAAAAAAAAGGTTTAAGGACCATCTTGCGAAAAAAATTAAAATTTAAAGGGTAAATATGCCAAAAATCTTAAAAAAATTGTATAATTGTTTTCAATGATAAGTCAAACCATTAAAAAGTAATAGGGTGTTTGGCTATCTTAGTTTCGATCCATTTCGATCCATCAATTCTAATTTAAATTGTAAAACTCTTGCATGCTATAGTATAAAACAATAGTATGGTACTGTATAAAGCTCTTATATGTTACAATATTTTCAGTTCCAACTCACATGCTAGAGTGTAAAGCTCTTACACTATAGCATGTGAGAGCTTAAATAGTGTAAAGCTCTTACATGCTATAGTGTAAAGCAAAAGTATAATACTATGTACAGCTCTCATATGCTATAATATATTCAGTTCCAGTTCACTTTTCAAACACCCTATAAATCTAATGGCTGTAACAACAGGGGAATTATTCAATAGACTAGATGTATCGCATCATTTTTCTTATGTGGTACACCCGTCTAATAAAACTATTGCATTTTAATCATATTTCTCTATCCTAGTATGTATTTGCAATAGTTGCTAAGTCAAAACCATCATAATTACTCTAGCTAAATCATTTATTTTTACTTTAAATAGCTTTTATTTTTAATTTTTAATATTTTTTTATTAATTTAAATAATTTTATTTCATTTACCGGATTGTCTTGAAGACGCTTGCTATTCCATTGTAGGCTAGATGCTTATATTTTTCCTACGTAATTAACAAGGCTTGCTGCAAAACTTTCTAAAATTAGAGAAGTAGAAAACAATTATAAAAGGCTACTAATCGTGTGATTCAAAATGGCTGAAAGTGAATGAGCATTGATAGACATTGTTATTATTAGCATTTAGCAGCTTGCAAAACGCTAATGCGGAGACAACAAAGAGATTGAATTTCAACAACTATTTGACATTGAAAATATTGAAGAAGATGTTTTGTACTCTATTGAAGGTTTTTTTTTTCATGATATTTCTTTAAAAGGTTGAGAAATTTGATTAATTTTCTTTGTCAAACTTAAGTTGAGTTATATATATATATATATGAATTTGACTCTTCATGTTTCTTCCTCGTTTGCAAAGCTTCTGGCCACGAGAAGCACAGTTAAATATCACTTGGTTAAATAACTAAGCCTTGCAACAAGCCCTGCCTCTTCAATTTAATAGGAACCGAGGCAATCCAGCAAATGGAATGTATGAAATAATATGTTTAAAATAAAAAAATAAAATTATTTAAAGTTAAAAATAAAATAAAAGATTATTATTTAAAGTAATTATGATGATTTTGACTCATTAATTAATGGAATAAGTATTATGATTTAAAAAACCGACATAAAAATAATATACAAATGCATTAATTTAATTTCCGTGGCGCACACAGTGACAATAGTTCCTACAGGCGGTAGAAAAATAAGACAAATCCTTTCACAAGAATTTCGTTATTTTTTATAGCCTGTTTGGTTCGAGTATTTGAATAGAATATTTAAATAAAGATTTAAATTTTTATAAGAGAAAATACTGTAACAAAATGATTCAAACCACGAAACAAACACACCCTTAAAGTCTCAACGCCAACACTCAAAATTAAAGGCATATTTGCTTCATAGTTGAAATCATAGTTTAAATCATTTTGCTATAATATTTTCTTTTATAAAAATTTAAATCTTTATTCAAATACTTGAATCAAATGGACTCTAAATCTTTTTGACAAAGAGATTATTACAATTATGGACATGTGGAAACGACACACGCAGAGATTACTCACGTGCACAAACAGTGTATCACGTGCACAAATGGGACATGGGAACAGCAGGGGATGATGCGACAGCACTCATAGTATAGTGTGAGAATGAGTGGTTACAAAGTTGTTGTTTGACTCTCTCTTTCATATATATATATATATATGTACACATACATTTTTTTTATAAAAAGAACCCACTATATTTATAAATTTCTTCAAATTTTTTGAGGGCACACTCTCATTTTTTTTAATTTGATTAATTAAGTTTATTTTTCTTAGAGGGAAGATTAATTTAGTTTAGTTAAAACTTAGCTTTCACAAACAACGAATGGAATCATTGCCACCACACTTTACACTTACTTCAACTAAATCATTATTGTCATAATTATTATTTTTTTATGTTTTCTTAATCATGGTCCACACTAAGAGTATAACAGTACTTTTTTTGGACTGATTTAAAATTAGACAACAAAGAACATTGGTGTTAATTATTATTTTTTAAATTTCGTGTTTTTTTTTTTAAATAAAGAAGTCTGCACTCTTTTTTTATCTCGGCTAACTTTAAGACACCTGTGGGTAGCATGAATGGGCTATGTTGAAACATGTGGACTAGATTTGGTGGAACTGTATTAAAAATCTCCAATTAACATGGTTTGATTGAGACTTTATTTTATCTTTTTTCCTTTCAACTTTTTTAAGCGGTCAATTTTTTCTCTGATTTGACATTTTTTGTATAATTGTCTTCTTTATGAGTATCATTGAGTATCATTGTAGGTATAAGTGCTCGATTGCATATACGAGTAATTATCATTTGGACAAACTGGCCGCCCCCAAATCCTAATTTCTTCTCCATTGGTCTAGAAAATCAAGGATCCATTATTAACTTTATCTAAAGTAAGCTTATTTTATTCATTTAATCCAACAACTTGCATTGTTTAAAAAAAAAATTACAATGTTAGAGTGTTTGATGTATTAGTTCAAATCAATAAATAACAGTATAAATTTTAACATATTATAGTATAAAATAATAAGCAATTATAACGTAAAGCTCTCATATATTATAATATTTAATTTTTTTTTTCAGTTTAAACCGATTTGTCAAACATTTAATATATCTTATTGTGAATAAAATATTTATTATATAGGGTGTGATTAAAAATTTTATGATAAGATTTTGTTTTAAACTATTAAATCTATATTAAGTTCTAGTAGTTTTGTATGTTTCTTTATATTATGATGTAGTTTTAGCTAAGTCTAACATTAAAAAAAATGCAATATCAAGAGAGATTTTCTACCGTAAAACACGCTATAAGTCCAAGAAAAACAATTATGATTTTTTGTACCATAAAGTTATAGTGGATTAAATCATTTTTACGCCTTCTTCATCGGCTGAAATATAGAAAGTAAATTAAAAAAAAGATGCAAATATAGTTCTTTTCTCTAATTTAAATAGGATAAAGTTTTTTGTCCTGAATGATAAAGTTGTAGTTATAGTAATTAATGGTGTGTTAAGTATACAGTGAATTAGTACTTCAACAAAAAAAAAAAAAAAAAGTGAATTAGTAGATAAGTTACAGTACAAAATCTAAAAAATGAGATTTGGTGGGTGTATGTGTACCCCAGCTCATTGGATTGCTTAGAACAGAAGACATCTCATTAGATTAGGCAGCAGAACTTATTTAAAGCCTTCACATGATATAATTACCTGATCACTTTGTAGTTTAATACTTTTCCTCATGTTGCTCCCTTTAGAAGGCAAATACACAGTGAGGAAAATCAGTCAAGTGAATTTATAATAATAATACTATGAGAAATTATTGAGTTTCAAATATTATAAAGTGCTATTTTTAACAAACCCATGTGAGTGATACTTTTGGGTTCCCATGACTTTTCCTGGAAAGTTGATATCTTAATTTGAAAACAGTGATTAATGCTTCGTCAACTTACAACCACCACCTTAAAAAAAATGAAATGAAATAAAGAAGATTATAAACTAAGAAGAACGTACATTATAATTATAATTGAGAAACGACTTGGAGTTACTGATTCTTTTTGAATCATTGCAGCTGCTACAACCAGTCTACCACTCACATTGAGGAGAGAAAACAAGTTATAATACTGTATTTAAGATGGTGATTAAAAGGTAGCAGATTCAGTTAATACACTCAATTAGGTAAGAGAACTTGTGGTGCTTTTTTTTTTTTTTTTTTTTATACCGTAGCGGTGAGACCCAATTTTGTATTGTAAGATTTTAATCAAATTCTATTAATTTGTCATGTTTTTCTTAGACTAGCTTTACAGTTAGGGTATCCACCGTAAGGGACATTGATAATCACAACTAAAATCAAATGGCTCTAATAAAACAGTGTAACGATGTTGTCAGAGAAATCGTATGATATTCAGCCCCATACATTACGCAGTAGTGTTTAATTTAAATCTTACAATTGTAGTAAATGACCCATACAACCCTATAATTGGGTAATTTTTCGTACCCTACCACAAAGGTCTCCACTATAGTATATATAAAAACGACTTTTTTTTTTTTTTTCTTTAGAGGTGCGTCTATAAGGTGTTTTAAAGAGTAGTTTAAACCATTAGTTTAAGTTTAAAAACTGTCGCATATGAGAACTTTATATTATAGCCTTTTACTGTCGCACTCGAGAGCTTTATACTATTTACAGATTCAAAGTAACGATTCAAACTACTTTCTTAAACATTCTATAAAACTAAGTTGGTAGCTATACACGTATAGATGTCCTTTAATTATAGTACAGTTGTAGTATGGACAAAAGGCATGCGTTAATTGAGGCACTAAAATAGGCTTGTGATGAGTGTCCTCTGAGAATTGGAGAACGACAAATGAAAATATGGTATGGGAGAAAGCCTAGAGTCATGGCCCATATAATGGATTTTTGAGAAACTCATACAAAGGCTGAAAGAGAAAAAGTGTGGAACTTTTGGTCAGCATCATATCAGAATGGATTGTGTTACTTGTGGTAATGGATTTCCGTGACTTCATTTTGAAGTAGTGAAAGTTCTCCACAGACAACAAAGTCTTCAATCAATAGTCCACTTTTCAGTCTGGGATAATATATATATATATATAGACCACGAAATGTCTATGTATTCACTTTTTTTTTTTTTTTTTTTTAAGGTTTGTCACAAGGTGGTTAAACCTTGTTCTTTCATAGAGCACTACAAATTTTGACTCCAAGTTAATTTGGTCCGACTATATTATTCAATATTTACTTTCCCTTTTTTATTTATTATATATATATATATTTGTATATAATAAGTCACATCTAAGACTATGATTATCTTCTTCACGGTCGAGTTGGGTTTGACGATGTGGCATCTTTTCTTTCGAACAACCTTAGTCCCGTTATCAAAAAAATAAAAATAAAAATAACAGATAACAAATAACAAATAATAAATAAAAAAGGGTCACATGACATCCCTTTTACCCAAAAGTTCATGAAGTCCTAAAATAGATAGGGAAAAAAAAAGAAGATATCTACATATTCCGACGTCAAGTACACCTATAGCCCACAATTATTCTTTTCTTTTTCTTTCAAGAATTTTCCATTCTATTTCCCTTTCCGGTGAGAGGTTGTTTCAAAGATGAATGACTTTGTTAAAAAGGTTTCCCAATCCCCCATTCTAAATACTTAGCAACACAATAAGTTCACTAGGATCATGGTAATCAATAGTTTCCAATAATTAAACCCTATGAAAGCCGATTTCTCAGCAGTCGAGTATATGGTGGTTATTTGACTTAATTCTTGACATAGAAAACAAAAAAAACAAGAGAGAGAGAGAGAGAGAGAGAGAGAGAGAGAGAGATGTCATTTCTGGTAGGTCGAGCTCTTGGAAGCTCCTGTAGGGTCACATGAAGGTCATGGATTTTGCATCAAACTAAAAGGGTAATAATATAAAAGAAGCGCAAAATCAAGAACAACTTCAAGACTTGAAAACTCATGACAATAATAGGTTTTGGTGCTCCAAATTAAGTTACCATTTTACGTTACTAGATATAGTCACCTGACTCATATACGAATATATATATATATATATATATATAGTTGGTTTCATTGAGAAAAAAAAAAAAACAAATAGTTCATGAAGAGATGTGACTTGACCCACCAAACATATGCCTCAATCTCACCGGAATGTGAAAAACTTTGACTAAGATGAGCAAGAACAACACCGACCTATATAGCTACATATAGCTAGTGTGGCTTTGAAGTTCTGTAATAATAGTGGAAGTTTCAAAAGACCGACCTTTTTTCTCCAATGCTGTTTCATGCTTGCCTTTTGCATTGGAGGGTGAATGCCATGCAAACTTGGGCCGGGAAATTACTTTGCTTTCAGAGGCCTTTTAGGCCCAAAAGCCCAGTCAAAACCATGTTGGACTCTTGGCTAAGACGTAATGGATTGTGAAAAGGCGAATTTTCATAAAGAAAAAAATATAGAATGACCCGACATGATACCCTTTCTGCCCCTCTTTCTTTCTTTTTACATAACTACCCCTTCTCTTTTTTTTGTTTTTTTATTCTAATTTTATTTTTCTATTTACTATTTTGCCCTTATTTCATCTACTCACTCATAAGAGTGGCAATTCGGGTTCACGGGTTGGGTTCGGGTCGGGTTGAGCCTTATATATAAACAGCCAACACGCAACCCGAACTCGACCCGTGACCCGATGGGTCAAAAAAACCCCAACCTGGACACGACCTGATGTGTAGAAGGGTTGACCAGACCCGATCCGTGCAACCTGTCAATATACTACTTTGTACATATTCGTGTTGACACGACATACTGATCTGCTAAACCTAATAGATTTGCAACACGATAGACCCAACAAAACAAAACCATCAAAAAAGTTAACAAAACTTTGTATAAGTTTAAAAAAAACAAATATGCTAGAAGTTAAAATCATGTCAACTTAAATATACAACGAATGTTAGACTAATTTGACACATTAAAATTAATTTCAGGTTATATGGGTTGCATTAAGGTCACACGAGTTCAATTCGGATTACACGGGTTGATTAACAATTTTCAGGTTAATTTTCAGGTCAACCTTATTTCGACACATTTTTAGCGGGTTGATTTCGTGTTGATTCGGATTAAGTCGAACCCAACTTATTTTTTGTGCGAGTCAGATGGGTTCGACCCAATTCCAACCCGAGGCTTATTTTTTCAATCCTAACCCATATTTTTCATATCGAGTTTATACCATATCATCAGATCGTGGCCCAAATTATCAGCCCTACTTAACATCAAAACAAATCCAAATCTATAAAAAATCTCTCTCTACGAACTTCCCCTTCTCCCTCTAGTAGAAACCACATCAGGAAAAAGAACCTAATCAGTCTCTCTATTGATTGCTCTCTCTCTCTTTCTCTAACCCAGTTTCTCCCTCTATCCCATGTCTGCTCCCGTTCCACTCTCTCTCCACTTCCCACAGCCACTCCTCTCCTCTCTGTCACTGTCTCTGGCCAAAACTCCACGCCTTTCTCATCATCAGAGCAGTATCCCATCGACAACTCCTCTCTGTCCTCCTCTGCTCCTATGATCTACTCCTTAAGGCTTAACTCCTCCGTCGTTTTCTCCTGCCATTGCTCTGCTCGAGCTTCATCTGCACTTTGTCTTCCTCATCAGAATTGAGATTGGATCCCAAACCCACTCAATCATCGGCGGCGATAGATACAGAAGCAAAGAAGAAGGCGCTAAAGTCGTTCCCGACGGTGAGCTTTCATCCGATATGAACCTCTGTGGACTCAACGGCGATTGCGCAATCTACTTATTGGAGTCTTCCACCAGCGATCAGATCCCACTGCTGCCGAACCTATAGGAGACATGCCAGATTAGATCTGCTCGGATTCCGTAGCTGCTGATCTTTTTGCCCCAAGTGCTGCTACAATTTGCTCCAGACTTGCCAGAAGATCGTCAATATCTTGTCGGTGCAGGTTTCGACGGCAATTCAAGATTCTCTGTAATAATTGATACACCTGTAACCAATTGTAATTCTAAAAGGTTCAATTGAAACCAATTAATTTTTAACGATTTTAAATTTTAATAATTTTTTATTTATGTTTTCATTAAAACATCAATTAAAGTATTAGTAACTGATTTTTTTTAAGTGTTATATATTTTTTTGATGGAAGGAAATAAAAAACAGTAGAAAAAATATAAAAAAAAATTTCACGTTTCTGTTGAACATAAGTTTAGTCTCTATCATCTTTCTCTCATCTAGTTTTATACATCATTATATTGAGTGCTTGAGTGATAAAAGCACCTAAACTAATGGTTTAATATACGACAGCAGCAATTCAAAGTTGTATTACACAGTGTAGTGTAATGGTAGGTACAAAATCTTTCACGCTTCTGTTTTTGTTTTAATTCTATATGCATACAGATTCAAGCATGTTGGAATTCGTTTATGTTTGCATTTGACATTAGTGCCGTAAATCACTCTGCCTTGCGTGCGAACTGTGTTGAGTTTGTTTAAAAAAAAAAATTTCCGTGTTCATGACAGTCATGGGTTTAAATTTTTTTGATTTTTGGGTTTTGTTTTTTAGTGTTTCTTAATTGAAACTAAGATTAGAAATAATTTAGACATCAGATTTCTATGAATTCTGTAATTTGAAACGTCAAAATTAGTATCCGGATGGTAAATTACAGCCGGGTTTTCAATCGAGTTGAAACCGGGTCGTTCGGGTGAAGAAGACCAGGATTCAAGGTTGAAGACGAGAAAAACGACATGTTGTTTTGCTTGGGTCAGCCAAAAACAACATGTCGTTTCAAGCAATGAAGGGCGTTTCTTTCCAACGAGAAACGACATGTCGTTTCGCCTTTGGACAGCCAAAACGATATGTCGTTTGGACTGTCAATGGGCTGAGGGTTAAGTAAACGACGTTTCGTTTACGGCTGGGGAGGAGGGGGGGATTGAGCCTCCATGAACGACGTCGTTTTTAAAAAAAAAAAAACCCAAAAATTAAAAAAAAAATTTGATTTTTTCCAGATTTTATAACATAATATTTTTGGGGAAAATTTCATAAATTTTCAGTTTTTGTAATTTTATGATTTTTTCATAATATCCACAATTTTGATATTTTTATGAAATTTTTCATATTATGGAATAATTTATAAAAAATTCATAATTTTGAATATTCATAAGTTTTGGTATTTGTTATGAATATTATAAAATATTTGTGTGGATATAATTTTGTAAATTTATGTGCATATAATGTTCATTATGTATAATTTGTGATTTAAAATTATGCATCTAATATTAAGTTAAATAATTTAGTACATTTAATTTTGTGCAATAATGTGCTAAATTATATTTTTGAATGTATAATTTTAATCTATACATAATGAAAATTAGCACATAAATTATGGTTCTTTGTTCATATTTATTTGTTGCTTAAGGTAATTGCAATTTATTTTATGAGCAAAAATTTAAGAATAAATGTCTTGTGATATATGTATTTAATTTCTAAATAATTAAAGAGTAGCCACAACGTCTTTGATTATGCAAAAAAAAAAATTATATTAGATGTTTAAATCACATATGGTAAAAAGACATTAAATTGTGATTAATCATATGTAATATAATAAATTTTATCCCACATGAATTTTTATTATATTTAATATGATTAGTTAGGATGATGTATCAAATTATCTTTCTTAATTTACCTACAGGAATTAAGAAAAGGACATATAATTTGATAGTGTCATCATAAGGATATATGAATCTGTTTGAGTTAAAAATTTAGCCCACAGGCAATTTTTATGTAATTTGATTCATATTTTAATGCATGATTTATATTGGTAAACATGTCATAAAGTATTGTAGCCTCAATTTAGTAACATAAACATGTATGTTTTATTATGCAGCTATACAAACTGTGAGTTACTCTGATTTCCAATGTGACATTCTTGAACTTAAGGGAGACAACTATAAGGTGTGGAAGGAGAGAATTCTTCTTCATTTAGGTGTCATGGACATTGACTTTGCTATCCGTAAGGATGAACCACCTGCCATTACGGAGACCAGCCAGCCAGATGACGTTGACCGTTATGAAAAGTGGGAGCGATCTAATCGCCTCTGCGTAATGTTCATAAAGATGAAGATCTCGGCTGGCATACGTGGTTCATTGGAGCAATATGACAATGTGCGAGCTTTGATGAAGGCAATTGATGAGCAGTTTGCTACATCAAACAAAGCCTTGGCTAGCACCTTGATAATGAAATTTTCATCCATGAAGCTTGTTGATGCTTACCGTGGTCCGTCATCGAATCAACACCCTCGTGCGGCTGCGCAAGGTCTGACCTCTCATTGAACTCGCCTCTGCCCGGACGTGCACACCTGCAAGAGGAGGGACGCTTCGGAGAAGATAGAAGGGTTAGTCAATAGACAAGGGCTCTCCGATGCTCAAGGCAGGTATTGCTCGGCAGAGGTCGGCAGCTAGTTAGGTGTGTAGAAGAAGTCTCTCTCTAGAATGCCATAAATGCATCCTATTTATAGGCCACCACTTGGACCAGGTGTAAGGTGGGTTTTGCCTACAACTCGGGTGTCACATCAAGGTGTGTCAGGCGGTAGGTAACAAGTGTTGCGCCCATCGCCCAATGGATTGGACTCTATCGGACGACAAAGTATTTGCCTTATGTTGGCCTATAATGGCGAGTAGCAGCCTGCTTGCGAGTAATGTTGGTCCGACTTGAGCTACTGTACATTTCGAGGTGGCAGCCTTCTTAGGGTGAAGCCTTGGATGACTGAGATGCACCTCGAGAAGAGTATAAAGCATCGGGGGTCGATAGCAAGCTTTTTCGGTATTCTGTCGAGCTTATTAGCCGACCACCGAAGTTAGTGTCCTCGGCGGTGGCGTCGAGCTCACCCTCAACAAAGCTTACTGAAATTCATGGTGTGCATGAGTACATCATGCAAATGAGGGATATAGCGGCTCAGCTGAAGACACTTGAGGTTGAGATGTCTGAAACCTTCCTTGTGCACTACATCCTCAACACTCTTCCACATCAATATGGACCTTTCAAGATATCCTACAACACACATAAGGATAAGTGGTCCATCAATGAATTGATGACCATGTGTGTTCAGGAAGAAGGAAGGCTTGTTATGGAAGCGGGAGAGAGTGTGCATCTGGCAACTCAAAGGAAGAATAAGGGCCAAGCCATGAATAAGGGAAAAGGCAAACTGCCTGCTCAAGCTGATATCAAGAAGGAATCCAGGTGCTTCTTTTGCAAAAAGAAGGGGCACATAAAGAAGGATTGTCCTAAATATCAAAGATGGCTTGACAAAAAAGGTACTCAATTCTCACTTGTTTGTTATGAATCTAATATGGTTGATGTTGAACATAACACATGGTGGATTGATTCTGGTTCTTCAATCCATGTCACTAATTCCTTACAGGGATTGCAAGGCCTAAGGAAGCCAGTAGGAAGTGAGCAGCGCATCTATTCAGGCAACAAGATGCGCTCACATGTTGAGGCTGTCAGAACATGCAATTTAGTTTTATCTAGTGGTTATGTTTTAAAGTTAGAAAAGACATTTTATATTCCTAGTTTTTCTAGGAATTTAATTTCAGTTTTAAGGCTTGTACCATTGGGATTTTCCTTTAATTTTTCAGACACTATATTTAGTTTATTTTATAAATCTGAACTTATTGGAAATGGTACGTTGTCGAATGGTCTTTTCAAAATAAATTTACAAGATAAAGCTTCTTATACTTCTATGCATGTTCATGATAATGCTGGCATTAAGAGATGTGTTATGAATGAAGATTCCTCTATGTTGTAGCACCGTAGATTGGGTCATATCTCTATTGAGAGAATAAAGAGACTAGTGAATGATGGGGTACTTAGTACTCTAGATTTTACTGACTTTGACACTTGTGTAGACTGCATAAAGGAAAAGTAGACCAATATGTCAAAGAAAGGTGCCAAGAGGAGTTCAGACATATTAGAGATCATACATACAGATATTTGTAGTCCAGACATAGATGCGTATGGTCAAAAGTATTTCATTACTTTTATTGATGATTACTCACGATATATGTATCTCTACTTGCTTCATAACAAAAATGAAGCTATAGAAGCCTTTAAGGTGTTTAAGGCAGAAGTAGAGAAACAATGTGGTAAGCAAATAAAGATAGGGAGATCTGATAGAAGTGGTGAACACTATGGTAGATACACCGAAGATGGACAAGCGCATGGTCCATTTGCGAAGTTTCTTCAAGAACATGGGATAGTTGCCTAGTATACTATGCCCGGTTCTCTAGATCAAAATGGTGTGGCAGAAAGAAGAAACCGAACATTGTTGGATATGGTGCGGAGCATGCTTAGCAGCTCCAAGCTTCCTAGGTCTTTGTGGACTGAAGCTCTTAAGACGGCTGTGTATATATTAAACCGAGTTCCAACTAAGGTTGTCTCAAAGACACCGTTCGAGTTATGGAAAGGTTGGAAACCGAGTTTGCGACATATACGCATTTGGGGATGGCCGTCTGAAGTGAGAGTCTATAATCCACAAGAAAAGAAGCTAGACCCAAGGACCATAAGTGAGTATTTCGTTGGATATGCTGAACGGTCTAAGGGATACAGATTTTATTGTCCATCACATACCACTAGGTTTGTGGAATCAATAAATGCTAAATTTCTTAAGAATGACTTGATCAGTGGGAGCGATCGATCCTGGAACACCGTTCTAGAGAAAGATCATACAGATGCTCAAGCTTCCACTTCATATGATAGAGTGATTGTTATACACAACACGCCTACAGTTCAAACGCGTGTTGAACAACAGCCAGTCATTCAAGTTTCACAAACTGCTGATCAAGAAGTAGTAGATCCAGTTGAACAGCCAGCTGATCAACATGCTCCTCAAGAGAATGTTGAACCAGCATTAAGGAGATCTACTAGAGTAAGGCGATCAGCCATTCCTAGTGACTATATTATGTATCTACAGGAGTCTGACTACAACATAAGAGCCGAAAATGATCCAGAAACGTTTTCACAAGCCATGAGTTGTAAGGAATCTAACTTGTGGTATGATGCCATGAAAGATGAGATGAACTCTATGTCATCTAATGGAGTCTGGGATCTTGTCAAGTTGCCTGATAGTGTAAAAGCCATTGGATGCAAATAGGTCTTCAAGACAAAGAAAGACTCATTAGGCAACATTAAGAGACATAAGGCAAGACTCGTTGCTAAAGGATTCACTAAAAGGGAGGGTATAGATTACACTGAGACTTTTTCTCCTGTATCTAAAAAGGACTCCCTTCGTGTGATCATGACATTAGTAGCTCATTTTGATTTTGAGTTACATCAGATGGATGTGAAAACGGCATTCCTCAGTGGTGATTTAGAGGAAGAGGTTTATATGAAACAACCTGAAGGATTCTCCTCTAGTGATGATGAGCAATTGGTGTACAAACTCAAGCAATCCATATATGGTTTGAAACAGGTTTCCCGTCAATGGTATTTGAAATTCCACGATGTCATCACTTCATTTGGTTTTGAAGAGAACATCATGGATCAATGTATATACCAGAAGGTCAACGGGAGCAAGATTTGTTTCCTTGTTTTGTATGTGGATGATATCCTTCTTGCAACCAAATGATAAGGGGTTTCTATATGAGGTGAAACAATTTTTTTCTAAGAACTTTGATATGAAGGATATGGGTGAGGCATCTTATGTCATTGGCATAAAGATCCATAGGGATAGATCTCGATGCATTTTGAGACTATCGTAGGAAACTTATATCAATGAAGTCTTAGACAAATTTCGGATGAAAGATTGTTCACCAAGTGTAGCACCCATTGTGAAGGGTGATAACTTCAATTTGAACCAATGTCCAAGGAATGATTTCGAGAAAGTTCAAATGAGCAACATTCCTTATGCTTCAGCTGTTGGAAGCCTTATGTATGCTCAGGTCTGCACAAGACCTGATATTGCATTTGCTGTGGAAATGTTGGGAAGATATCAGAGTAACCCAGGCATTGACCACTGGAGGGCTGCAAAGAAGGTGATGAGGTACCTTCAAGGTGATTGGCTACTCCGATTCAAACTTTGCTGGCTGTGTTGATTCGAGAAAATCAACTTCAGGTTATATTTTCATGCTAGCCGGAGGAGCTATATCTTGGAGGAGTGGAAAGCAAACGTTGGTTGCTACTTTCACAATGGAGGCAGAGTTCGTTTCTTGTTTTGAGACTACTTCACATGGTGTATGGTTGAAGAGTTTCATGTCAGGCCTTAGAATTGTAGATTTTGTGTCTAGGCCATTAAGGATATATTGTGACAATTCAGCTGCTGTCTTTATGGCTAAGAATAATAAGAGTGGCAGTCGAAGTAAACATATCGACATTAAGTACTTAGCCATAAGGGAACGGATTAAGGAAAATAAAGTGGTCATTGAGCATATAAGCACTGAATTGATGATTGCAGATCCTCTGACAAAAGGAATGCCATCGAAGTCATTTAAGGATCATGTAGTTCAGATGGGACTTGGTTCCATAATGTAAATTTGTTTGTACATACAATTTACAGTCTTAATGAAACTCTTATTCAGTTGTGATGTTTTCTCATATTTGTTTTGCGCATAAAGTTATTAGAGAAAAATTCACATTTAGTAGGACCAAGAATAAACATTGGGTTTATTCATAAAGTTAAGTTACCATATAAGGAATAAAGTCTGAGAAATAATACATTGTAATACATGGAAGATAATACTCATAATTTAGAGAAATTATCGCCATGATTCATGTATTTGTTTCCTGAAAGCTTGGGTTTAATGGATATAAGGATAAATATGGAGACCAAGTGAGAGAATGTAACCAATTGTAATTCTAAAGGTTTCCAATTGAAACCAATCAATTTTTAACGGTTTTGAATTCTAATGGTCTCCTATTTATGTTTTTATTAAAACATTAATTAGAGCACTGGTAACTGATTTTTCTTAGGTGCTATATATTTCCTTGATAGAAGGAAATGAAAGGCAGCAAGGCAGCAGAGAAAACAAAAAAAAAAAATTCACGTTTCTATTGAACACAAGTTTGGTCCCTATCACCTTTCTCTCATCCAGTTTTATACACCATCGTATTAAGTGCTTGAGTGATAGAAGCACCTAAACCAGTGGTCCAATATATGACTGCAGCAATTCAAAGTTGTATTACACAGTGCAGTGCAATGGCAGGTACAAAATCTTTCACGCTTCCGTTTCTGTTTTAATTCTATATGCATACAGATTCAAGCATGTTAGAATTCGTTTATGTTTACAACACCGTCCTCCCATCTGGTAGAGTAACTTTGACACATTGGGTGGCTGCTTCATCCCTATTTCTTTTTCTTATTAAAAACTTCGCTTAAACTTTGTTTGAACAAAAAAAATCAGTGTTTTCGTTTTTGTTTTTTTGGAGATGATTTGTACGAATTTTGGAGATGATTCGTGTAAAGTTTTTCTATTTGTTTTTGTTTTTGTATTTTTTTTTTGTTTCTTTTTGTCTGTTTGTAATGGTTTATTATAGAGTGTTGGTGATTTTTTTGATGAAATCTTGTCGGTTTTGTGTTGAAATATAGCAGATTTTAGTGGATTTTGAGATAAAATTTGATAGTTTTGGTATTTTTTGGACTGAATCTGGCATGTTTCGTATTAGAACTTGATAAGTTTTGGCACCTACGACGATGACGAAAAGCGGTTGATGTTTTTTTGTTTAAAAGAAAGTTAGAATATAATAGGTCTTAAGCTGGAATCTGATAGGTTATAATTTAGTACCTATTTCAGCGATCAGAGGCAGATTTTAGGTAGTTCTACGATATAACCTGGTGAGTTTTTGCAGGTTGTGTTATGTAATTTGGGAGGTTTTATTTTGGCATCTTACATAAGTGAGTGAGAGGAAAGATAATTTAGTCTTTTAATAAATTCTCAATTTCTAATAAAGGTATAGTTTTATAAGTGGTTTATTGAAGGGTATTTTTAATAAGGTGGTGTATTTAAAGAGCACTCTTGTAAGTTGTTCTTTTATAAATGTCATCTCTTAAAACTTACATTTTATAAATACTATAAATATTTTAGTGCGGTATAATTTGAACTTATAATATGAGTAATAATGCGACAAATTTTTTCAGTTATGGTATAAATATAAAGTGTGGCATGTAATTTTTTCTTATGATTAATGACACTAAGAGACTGTTTGGTTCGAGTATTTGAATAGAGTATTTAAATAAAGATTTAAATTTTTATAAAAAAAAATACTATAGTAAAATAATTCAAACTGTGATTCAAACCATAAAATAAACACACCCTAAAAAACTTAATTGATTTGATGTTCTTAACACTTTACCTTGTACTTCCTTCAAAATAAGGGAAAAAATGGGGATTGAGGCAAGTGGCACTTACGTAGAGTTGAATTTCAAACGACCATATTTGTGAAAAATTATGTGCGCATTTTATCGTACAATCGTACGTATGAATGACCAAGTTCAAACGTAGTATATAAACTAATTAACACGAAAAAAAGAGAGAAGGAATTCCATTAAAGTCTTCTCTATTTCTAAACCTGATTAATTTATTTTTTTCTTCTCTATCCTTCCATTTTTTCTCTCTCTTCTTAAGGCTCTCGGAAGACCGGAGGGGTGACAACAAAAATCAAGAACATGAAATCGTGTCAGCTGATAACAGAAATCAACTAAGGCCACAGTTTCTCAACCATATTTTCTTTGAAATTGTATTATCAGTGTTTTGATAGGAAATCATCGGTAACCCAATAGACTATCATCGGTAACATGATAGACTACGATCAGTGATAGGTAGACTACTAATGCCCATGGTATTACGTCATACTACCTTTAATAACATGGTAGAGTAGGAGGTGGCATGGGTGTGACACCGTAGTTTTTGTTTAGGAACAAGGTAGATTACACGTCAGAGTGCCATCGAGGTGAAAATAGTTGTAATGTGTCTAACAAAGACCCTACAAATAAGGGTACAAAAAGTTAAAAACGCCCTAGACTACTAATGCCCATGGTATTACGTCATACTACCTTTGGTAACATGGTAGAGTAGGCGGTGGCATGGTTGTGACACCGTAACAATTACACTACAAATCAGTGTAGGAAAGGTTAAAAACGTCCACCGTGGTTCTCGAGCCCACGACAACAAGGTTAAAAACTAACCTTGTGCTCTACCGACTGAGCTAGACGGGTCGTTGATGTTTGAATGCAATGTTTTCTATAAAACCTAAATCTGGCAGGAAATTATGGTAGTTTTCATTTCCTACTACAGAATTCATTGTGAAACCAAAAGGAAAAAATTCAAACCAAGACTTAATTGGATCCAATTCAAGACTTAATTGGATCCTATTCAAGCATTCTAATCGAATCATAAAGCTTAGCATTCTAGTCAATAACAGTCGAAAGCAATAAGACTACTATAATACCATAGTTTTTAAATCAATATTTTCGGTTTAAACCAGTTTGTCAAATAGTTTGCAATGGTCAAGATTCTATTCTACTCCTGAAACAGAACCCCATATCTACTTCAACTGTCAACTGTTGCCAACAAGACAATAGCATAAGCTTGTCGTCGTCGGAAGCTGCTTGGGTTCAGACTCGGTGGTGGAAGTTGGAAAATGCGGACACCATAGCCATCATCAAAACATTAAAAAAATTTCTTACATAGTCCAAAAGTGGATATGCTTAAAATTATGAAGCTAACAGGTCTATAACCAGGAACCACCACATCAACGAAAACAAAATCACAAGAATCAATTGTCAATCAAATATTAAGACAAATACAAGTAGACAGTTGCAAGATAAAATGTCTTTTGTTTTGGTCAACTACTCAGCGTTAGAGTTTCTATTAAGCTGCCACATTCTTGCAAACAATTAATGATTCATTAGGCAGCGCCGATTGGGGATAAGACTACTTTTCTTTTACCATATTTTTCGAATAAAAGTAGATTTAATAACCTTGATAATTGATATCAAATAAGCTTTTGATATTGCTATCATCGTAATGTCATTTTCTAACATGCATAAAAGATGGAGGTTTATAATTTATATATACCAAGCCAGTTCGCGCTGTTACATTGCAAGGGAACACGAGTTTAAAGCTATAAAGCCAACTTAAAATTTGAAAACAGAAGTCATGATCAGAGTTGCAATATATTAATCTGGACATAACGTCCACAAGAGGGGGAAAAAAGAAAAGAAAAACAAAATAGCAAACAAAACAAAATGTCTCAACCCTTTGACTCCACCGTTACAATCTTTATACTATATCATAACCCCCCAAAAACTACACCTTATCACAGTCCTAAAGAACCCCAAGTTAATCTCTGTATTATATTTCACTGGACTAGCATAGAGATGTCAACTTGAAATCTGAGCTTAAGAGAGTTTTCACCAGCGAGAAACTGAAAAAGCGTCTGATATGGGCATCGTTGCTGATAGGGTTTCTGCCGCGCGCTAATCCGACTTAAGACCTTGAGTTGAAATATGGTATAAACCTCCGTTCTGCTTTTCGTAGCTTTCGTCTTTCAACTGAAATAGATCGACATAACATTTAGAACCAGAAGAGAAATGCAAAATGCAAGATAAAAAGTCCGTACGTCAAGTTAGCATAACATATGGCCAGATGAAGAGTTGTCATTTTGGCCACCACTCACAAAATCTACGCAAAAGGCTTCAACACACCTTTTTCTTTTTTATTTATTAGTTATCATTATTACTACTCTTGCGTATGGAAAGGGCAACACAAGCTAGTAATGAATACGAAGTACCTGCACTGTCCACAAGCTCTAATCTAACTTATGGCTCTTGATAAAGTCTTTTAAAGAAAGAGATTTAAAGGAAGTACGATTCTTTCATCCCGTGTGGAACACTTCCACATGGAAAGGAGGGAAGGCACAAGGAAACTCCACAACTAAACAGATTTTCACAAGGTCTCGGTGGACCCACAATATGAATGATATTCATTGCAGAACTTATAGGAAACAGTGTTGAAAATTTAGCTCTAATACCACCCACATAATTCATGATAATTAACGTAATTAATTAATAACGTTAAAGTTTAAACCATAAACTACTTATTGATCTACCAATAGCGACTCCTGCTTCCTCATATGTTTAATTTAAATATCATCAAGCTCCAACGAGAAATGCAAATGTATTCGATGTCTTCTTAAGAATGATTTACCTTCTTGAGGATCTTCTTCTGATAACGGAAGCCCTGGTGAAGTTAACCAAATCAAAATTATTCCCGATTCATAAGTTGGATTCACTAGAAAGAACAAGCTGAGAATTTTATTATGGTATTAAATTTCACCTTGTCGGTTCCATAAATGTAATCACAGTAAGTGAAAACCGAAGCAAAGTTGCTCTGGCTTTGTCCTCCAACATAGTGATGGTAATCATGATACTCGGCACCACCATAAAATGGAATGTATTTGGTGGGGCTCCACGGAAAGTCATACCTGCATATGAAACATTCGTTACAAAAAGCTCTGCTATGCATTAGATCCGTAGCCAGAACTTCACATGCAGAACATTTAAACAAGGCTATTGAAATATCATCTACAAAAGAAGCATAAGAAGTAAAAAAATAATAATAATAATAAAACAAAAAATTTCACAATAGATGAAGAACCTGAAGAAATGTTGCGTATAAGTAGCAGTTAATCATCCAATAATAGTAGAGCAATAAAAGAACTAGTACATACAGCTAGGACTTAGGACATTCCAACTCAGCAAAACGAACAGGACCATGATGTAAACCCCACACGCACATCACCAGATTGCTAATCCAAGTTGTACTAATAGTTCTCCAAGCCCTACCAATAGTATTCTCTTGCCCAACCATACTAAAAGAATTCTGATACTCAAACATATACATTAAAAACAAACTACCAATGCATAAGAATTACCTATATCCATAAAAACTATATCTCACTAGTAACTTGATTAAACACTCAAATCTCCGATTCTACACATTGTAAGGTCCAAGAATTACCTCAAATGGATGCATAGATCTTTATACCAAAAGAAACAAAAAACAAAGGGTGGTCTTTTTCACAGAACAGAACAACCATACCTAACTTACAAAAAAATGTCAAATTTTTTTCCCGGAGTTCTATAATAATCTCATTAAAGGAATTGAAAATCCCTAATCAAGATATTAAACAAGAAAGTTTTAAAAAGTAAAAAGGGCGTCATGTTAAGCCTAGTCCCATCAGCAAAGGTAACCCACTTATGAAGATCCTTCAAATCAAAAGTACTTCCCACGCATTGCCGTTAAAAATAGTAAGAAAGGCGTACTTCACATGGTTCAATCACAATCAGGCAAAGAAGAGAACGAGTAAAAGACCACAAGCAAATGGAAAATTCAAAACATTTTACTACAAAAATTCTTTAAAAAAGGGTGAATTTTCGCATGCGTACCCGCTGTGAGTGTCTATGGCCTCAATTTGCCTCAAAGCAATCCACAACCAGAAAGTGATCATATGTCCAGGAACCATCGCCGGCCCCAGGAAAGACGGGATCCCGAGGATCAGGATCTCCGCCCAATGGGCGTACGGCGCCGCAAATCCAATAGGAGCCGTGTACTCGTGATGAACTCGGTGAATCTTCTCGTAACCCCATTTGTTGTGAAGAAATCTATGAATCCAATAGTTCGTGTAATCCTCCACCACAAAGTAAACCAACAATTGAGACAAAATCTCCCACCCAGACGGCAATGGCAGCCCCGTTCTGATCCCAATCATCTGTTAAATCCACAGAAATCGTAATTCCCATTTCAGAAACAATCTTAACTTTTTGAGTTAATTCACACAACTTCGAACACATCAGAGCTTCAGAAGCCAAGAAATAGAAACAAAAATGGAAACGAACAGAAAAAATCATCAAATGGAATTATTACGAAGTCAATCGGAAAACCTTGATGGAAGGGAAGGAGACGAGCTGGAGAGGGCCGACGACGAGGAAGAACATGCGCATGACATCGCAGTAGCAGGAGAGGATCTCGGAGGCGGAGAGGCGGACTTTGGGCTGAATCTTGTAGCGGAGGAGGGCGGAGGAGCGGGAGGCGAGGTCGAGGAGGAGGAGAGGGACGGGGACGAAGGAGAAGATGACGAAGAGGAAGAGGATGTTGTGGCAGTAGAGGAAGTAGTCGGACTTTTTGGCTGAGTACCTGAACCAGAGTGCCTCGGCAGCGCTCAGGTTGCGGCCAAGCGCCGCCGCCGCCTCCTCCACCGTCTCGTACGGCAGCATTTGCAGAGAGAGAGAATGAGGAGAGAGGATAAGGAGAGGAGAGGAGAGGACAGAGAGAGAGGGTTTGGTTTTTTTGGGTTGTGAGGTTTGCGGGGAATTCAGGCGAGTTTTGTTGTATTTGTGAGTTGTGTTTTGGGTGTTAAAACAAAAAATATGCGCGAAGTTTTAAAAGCACGATGACGGGCAGGGGAAAAAGTGTGTGTATATATATATATATGTTTGTTCTCTCTAATAAATAGAAAATGTCATGCGAATTCCACATGGTTTAGCGTCCTATATTTGGAAATTTTCCTACCTTTAGAAATTCTAACTGCATGTTTGATAAATTAATTTGAACTAAAAATAGTTTAAATATATCCTTAAAAATAGTTTAAATATTGTAATATATAAAAGTTTTATATTGTTATTGGTTCAGATCAATTACCAAACATTCTATAAGTGTTTTTAGCAACTTAGTTCTAACCTATTTGTTTTAATTGTTAAAATGTAAAGCTCTCACATGTTACAGTGAACGTAAAAAACTCTCATAGCTGTTAGTTTCAATTTATAAGTATCTTTAGGGATGCAGTTATAATAAGTTAGAATCAAAGTGCTGTAACATTTAAAAAATATCAACCAAACATAATTTACAAAACAACAATATATTTTTTAAAATATTCTCATTTTTCAACTTTTTAAAACCAAAAACAAAATTAAAACACTACCAAATGGGTCCAATGTCTTCGTTAATTATGCTAAGACCTCAATAATGTCTCAACCTTATCCCACCAAATAGAGATGACAACAGGAAGCGATGAAACGGGATGAAATCGGATGGCGAGGGTGCGTGGGGTCGAAAAATTTCCTGCAAAGGCTATTTCTATACTGTACCTATTTAACCATTGAAAGTTATTTTTTTCAAAAAAAAAATCTTGCAATACTATTAAAATCAAAACAAACTCTGAAATTAATTGTAAAATTTAACATGATAGTCATTAATGTTTCACGTAAACAAAGGTCCGTCTTTTATAGTGTCTTTAGAGCACTTTGTTAGATCACAAGTGTAATATAATTTATACAGCTTTACCGCTTAAAGTTTCAAAGTAAAGTTCACAACTTATAGTATTTTGGCAATAACGTTCAAAATTTTTCATCTGACGCCATAAAAATTCCCCGAAAATAAATAAAAAGAAAAGGGTGGAGAACGAGCATGGTAGACAAGATACAAGAAAGGGACAAAATGAGAGTGAGAGAGTGGGAAACTGCCAAAGGAGAGTAGACATGGTGAGCAAGTGTTTAAAAGTGAGGCCAAAGTGCCGTGCCCAACTTCCAAGAGTGATGCTGATCATGCAGCCCAAATGAATCGAATTCCCATTTGTCTTGCCCTCCACACGTCTCCTCCCTCATTTCAACAGTAACCACGGGACCTGCCGTCTGATCTGAGCTGCAGGATCATCCCTAATCTGGCTTCCAGGTTGGTGTTTCACCGGTACGCAAAGAAATAAATAAAACAATATTAACGAAGTGTTTAGAGTTCTCGTTTCATCTACGTAGTTTTAATCACAACTATTATAAAATTTTCATATATTACAATATAAAGTAAAAATTTGTTATAATGTAAAATTTTTTTAATGCTATAACGTCCAGATTTAATCATAAGGTTTCAATTCTTTTCTTAAATACCACATGAAAGACATAAATAATATTTAACAAAAGATGGTGTGTGTGGGGCTGATGATCAATGCTGCAAGGTTCCGATTATATTGACATTACACATTAATAAAAACGGGTACCAATAATATGTGTCCTACCTTCTTAGTTGTAAAATGTGTAACACAGCCTGTATTCTGAAGTGTTTTTATAGATTCACACTTATGAAATTCATAAACATTTTTCTAAAAAATGAACCCAAAGGTCGGTTCTTGTCAAAATTTAAATTTAAGATTTTATAATATGGAATTAGATGTAGAATTTTTATTACTCTATACCTTTAATCCCAAAAATTTATATTATTTTAGGTCAACATTATTGGTAATATATGTATGGTGTGTTTGACCATTACATGAAATTATTTTAAAAAAACACATTATTAGGAGGTGACCCCCACTGGTTCAAATAAAAAATCCACCGAGCCCTTTTCCTTTTCCTGTCTCTTTGTGCTGTTCCAAGCAATGATTATGAATTTTGGCCAAGTAAAGACAATCCAAATCGAACTTTATGCGTCAGCACTTTGACCATATATGCAGTAAAACCCAGTAATGATTGTTCTGAAACATAAAATCATGAATCTAGGACTCTGAATCCCCACTCACTAGAAATAGAATAATTAAAATCGGACTCTCTATATATAAGCAAAGGCTTAGGCGTGTAGTTGAATCGATGAGTTAAAAAAGTTGATGAGAGTTTTATTTTGTAATATATTTTTTATTTTATATTATTATGTAGGAGATTTAACGGTTTACACTTAAAATTATTACGAGTTTCAATTAAGTTATCCAATGCCCTCTTAGTTCATCGACAAAAAATGAGCTCTGATTTAACAATTATTTCAAACGAGGATTTAATGTGATATTTATTAAGAACAAATTGTGATATTTAATATAAGATATAACAATAAAAAATTATCTATCAACAAAAAAACATATATGCATATATCACAAATTAATGTCACTCTCTTTTGAAATGGTTTTTAAATAAAATAAAAATGGCATGTTATATTCTATATAAAAATGTTACACTATAAAAGGTCTACACACATACATATACATATATATATATATATATATATATAGACACACACACGCATCCAGCTTGATAATTGAGCCTGTTAGTAGCCGGTAATTAATTTTTGAAAAATGGTTAAATGATATTTCGGAGGTGTGGACAGACATTTTTACGATGGCAATTAAAATAGTATATTTAAGGGGGCAAAAGTTGTTAAGACAGAGGAAAGAAAGTTAAGACGGCTGGTCAAAGAAAAGTTAAATTTGAATGTTTATCCAAGGAATTATTACACTGCTAGTGATCTTTAAGGAATTATTACACTGCTAGTGATCTTTCTCTTTTGTCTCCGATCATGATTTCCTCTGAAGCTGAATTAAAGGTCTGCTATGCTACAGGCAATGGTTAAAAGGAAAAAAGAAAGACGAAGACGAAGCATGACTTCACAACAAATGATTTGCCACCTCCCTCTGAAACTCATCTTTTTTATAATTTACCTTTTTTTTTTTCTTTTTAATAGTGTAGAAGAATTTTTGGACACGGAACGTTGTAAGTTGTTACTGTTAGACTGTAAATTATTTATAAAAACAGTTTTAACTATCAATTATAATTATAAATAATATAAAATTTTTACATATTATAATTTTTAAATTAAATTTATTAATTTTAACTATTTTTTCAAATTGTTTATACCACTTCAGTAAACTTTCATTTCTTTTATAAAATTTGATAGTCGGCAAAGTTATTTCTTTTTCCCTTGAAGACTTTATTAATAAATTTTGAGAAAACATCTCATCAACATGATAAATATTTTTTAATCCTAAAAGTCCCATCAAATTCTGTTAACTTATCCTACCCTATTTCAAATGATGTGCTTTTAAAAATTGTGGTTGAATTTGATCTCAGAATTAATTTCAAACGGCACCTATATAGTAGTTTTTATATTATAGCATAAAATTCTTCATTTCCACCTTTTTATAACCTATCCTAAAATGATAAAAGTTTACTATTTTGTAACACTCAATTAGCGGAACCTATTGACTATCTTTAAATATACATATTCGGTATAGAGAGAGAAAAAAATACATATTTTATTCATACCTACCAACTTGTGACCATGAACTATGCTACATAAATCATTGCACATTAGCTATTTCTCCTTGATTCCCTACATGTATCATACTGTTAGTCATAATAGTTCATAATTATACAATTCCTTATGGTTTCAATCACATCATCTCTAACACATATGCAATTTTTTCCCATTATTATACACATGCTTACAATGACAACTTTAATAAGTAGGATTAGCCCATTGTATTAGAGACTAATCAAGCAGAGCGAAGAGAAAACCTCCCCTATCTTTTAGAGTAAAAGAGAGCTTTGGATGGCACGTTAACAAGTGAAAAGGAAAGAGGGATGCGTATCAAGATGTAATAATTTGAAGGGCAATACTCAGCTGAAAAAAAAAAATAAAAATTGAAGGGCAAAAATCCTTCACTTTGAGAAGATGATTGGCCCCCACTTTTTCGAGCATTGTCATGCTGTCATGACGATGTGATGTGGGCAAATCATTTGGTGTGATGGCATGGGAATGAGAAAAAGTGGTCCTCAATGGTGTCCTGGTGGCACTATCTCAGTTCACAAGCCTATATTAATTTTTACAGCTTTAACGTCTAAAGTATACAAGTTTCATTATAAAATTCACAAATTACCATCTTTTACTGCATTGGTTCATAAGTCTATATAAATTTTTACAGCTTTAACGTTTAAAATTTATAAGTTTCAACATAAAATCTATAAATTATCATATTTTTTTAATTGACAAATATATCATAACTTACGTAACTTCAACATTTAAAATTCATAAATTTTAACTTACAATTTATAAGCTATTGTACTTTTAACATGGTGTCAAGAGTTTTCTTCTGGTATCATGAAAGTTCCTAAGAAAAGAAGGCCCTCTCTTCTTCTTTCTCCCTCTCTCTCTCTCCCTGCTCTTTTTTTTTTTTTTTTTTTTGAGCTTGTGCATAAGATAATAATGAGCAGTTTGTGTGAACTACTTAGCATGCGGGCTAAGAAATGCATCAAACACTCGTGGTTTATGTTTACTATTAACTTTCATGCTTCCCAAAAGGGGCTTCAAAGATGAGGCAAAATGACAAAGTCAACACATGCATTTTTATGTGTAACGTTTCTGATTTTTTCTTTCTCATTAGGGATTTGTACAAATTACAAACATTCACTTTGAAGGTGATTCGGAGACAAATTTAAAATGCTGGTCCTTTTTCAATTGTATTTACCTGTATATCAATTTCTAAGTGAAGCTTATCCACAAGTTATCCCTTCTGATTATGTCATGCGGAATCAATGTGGCTTTGGATTGTTGTGATCAATTGGTTCATCGCTTTCATAAGAAGTGCCTTATTGATTTGTCGACACTTATAGCATTGATTAAGTACCAATAAAGTATCTTGGTTCTTACATATATTTCATCATTAATTGAGAATTCTTGTTGTGTAGAAAAGAGAGCTTTTTATGAAAAGTAGAACTCGGAAGAAACCATAGAAAAGACAGGCTTACAAGGGAAATGGTCCTTTTTAAGTATTTTGTTTAATAATTCATTCAAGTTTTGTTGAATTAGAAAATTGGTCGTTTTTAAAATCGATTAATCAATGGACTTATTTTTGGTCCTCCACCGATTAACTTGGTGATTCATCAGGACCAATACTAATTAGTGATTAACCAATATTAATAATAATTTACTAGTTTATTAATGATAAATGATAAATAAATTAGTTATAAACCTATCTAGCACTAGTAAAAGCATTGATACATTTTGGTATGGTAGTTAGAACCATTTGTTAGAACTGTAAACATTGTAGCATATAAGGGCTTTGTCCTATAGCAATTTTTTTCTTTTTAGTGTAGCATGTAAGAGCTTTATCTTATCTTTAACTGAAAAGTTAGTTAGAATTAATTTTACCAAACAGGCTATAAAAATGGACTACTGTAAAATGTGAAACCGAATAAAAAAAAAGAAGGTAATTTAGCCGAAGACAAAAGGTTTGTGGATTAATAAAAAGGGGACGCTAGAACCGGCAATCACCCAATTTTCCTTTGCACGTTGTACAAAAGAGTAGGCTCGTCAAGCTTGTGTTGATTTTGTGGGCCGATTTAGGCCTCGATTTGCCTCACTAATCTCGCTAAGCTGCAAATTGGAGAGAAAATTTGTTGGCCTACAATAGCTTTTATGTCTTTTAGCTTTAAACTTTTTGATTGTCTAAGTAAAATTATTGAATTACCCTTGTTTAAAAATCAATCTCTCACTCTGATTTATTTGTAATTTAGTTAGCTTTTCTTGTATAAAAACACAAACAACTTTTACCCCTGCCACCTTTTAAAAATCCCTCACTCTGTCAGCGACTCATCATATTGAGATCAAGATTGATTTTTATTTCTATTTTATTTTTTTTTTCAATTTTTTGTTACTAGAAATTTTAAATCCGAGGTTGGTCTTCTTTTTTTTTTTTTATAATATTCAGAAAACCAAATGTCTAACGTCGTAGCGGCTTTAACGGCGATGAGGATGCCAATATGAGGGTTGCCACCACCTGATTCTAGTTGGGGAACAAGGCACGATATGATTTTTTTGTGATCCAGTAGCCATTTTGTAATTTTCCTAGTGGTGATGTCCTCCATGAGTTTTTGTGTAATTTTTTATGCAATCTTTTTGTTGGTATGGATATATTTATTCTGTAATAATTTTTGTACTTTGGTCATTTTTTTTAATAAGATTTGTAATCCCATAATATTATTAATAATATACCAGAGTACTCTCCAGCTAATAATCTTATAATTATCAAAGTTAATCTACCAAAATACTGATTTTGCTTCCTTGTCCGAGGGA
This sequence comes from Artocarpus heterophyllus, assembly GCA_025403435.1. NCBI lineage: Eukaryota > Viridiplantae > Streptophyta > Magnoliopsida > Rosales > Moraceae > Artocarpus > Artocarpus heterophyllus. The sequence goes on from CM046343.1 coordinate 33,830,019, forward strand.
GGAGAGGTCACGGGAAGCAAGAAAACGGATGCGCGCTAACGTTTCTTCAAAAAAAAAATCTTTTCTTTTCTGTCTATTCTCGATGTATGCGTCCCAATCCAAGGAAAGGGGAAGTGAGCTCAACCAGCGCTAGAAGGAATCCTTGCGAGGGGTGATAGAATAGCAAGCAGGGTCACTTATCTATCTTACAAATAGAAGGCCGGGTTCTTGGACCAGATGAGGGGGGTTACGAGACAGCTAGGGCGGGCCAGCTGAGAACATGGAGTTTGAGAGAGCCTCCTCCCTTGGATAGAAAGAACACAGAAATAAGCATGGAAATAGTGAAATCAAGGTTCCTTTTCTGATCAAGTTGTTTTGAGAGTTCAAGTAAGGACAGGCTATATAAAATAGTATTATTCACGGCGATTGGTTGTTTTGTTGTCCAAGTCGAGTAGAGTAAGTTGCTGCTTTCATGGTGGCGAGTCACTATTACTTGTGGCTTGAGCCGGGAGGGGCTTTCCTGGTGATGCGTATGCGCCTGTTTCAAAGCTCGATTTAGGGCTTCCGACTGATTTAACTAAAGATAAAAAATGGGCGTATAGAGCAAGGCCTGCACTCAAAACTACAGGAGGGGAAGCGGTAAATAAACAACAAGGGATGAGCTAAAGCAAGAATAAGGTTGGTCGTAGATCAGGAGATTGAATGGCGGGAATCGGGAAAGGAGTTGGAAAGAGAAAATAACTTGATAGATTATAAAAAAATAATCTACCATATTACTCCTGGCTACTAGAGTTGGTGATAGAACACCGCTGGTGGTCACTTATGATGGTAATCTTGTAGATTACATTTTTGATCGGGACAATTCAGTAAATATGTTATTGATTTCTTATTGGTTCTTTCGTTGGGCACAACTACAAAGATCTAATATCTGTGGTATAAATTCTTAAGGTCGGATTTTTCGAGGGCATTCCTCCATATTACCAAAAAAATGTAAAATTTCCCGACTTTAAATAATCTTGAACTTAAAAGGACCAAATTGCAGATTGCCAATCAACTTGCCCCAGTCAAATCTAGCCCATTAGAATTGGCTATATGCTGGTAAATAGTAGATCATTGAACCATCAGGTACAAGGGTATGTTTGGTTGAATATTCAAATCAAAGTTCGAATTATTTTATTACAGTATTTTCTCTCACAAAAATTTAAATCTTCATTCAAATACTCTACTCAAATACTCAAACCAAACGGGCCCTAAATTTCAGCGGGACTTTTTTTTACAGTGATATTTTTTTTCAATCTTGTCAGTGATATATATAATCAGATTCTTTTTTGGGGGTGGGTTTTGTCTACTTTTGAATTAAATAAAAGTTTTAAGTGTTTTAAAGAAAAAAAAAAAAAAAGGAGGAGGCTCAAGCCCTAGCCAGCTCCGTGAGCCTCTTTTTTGTTGCTTTCATTTTTGTCTTCTTTTTTTGGCATCGAATAAGGAGTTTTTCTTAGAATAGATGCGCATACGCATCAAATCTTAATGCATTCTTATTGCAATTGTTGTCCACTTGCTTTTTTGTTTTTGTCCTTTCTCTCAAAATATAAACGTATGCATTAACACGCTTAAATAACCATATTCATCTGTATCGCACCCGTATATTAAAAGTTATACAAAACAACTAGAAACATTGCCCTTCCCTACCATATTCCAAGTCTAAACAAAAAATGTTTCAAATGACCTCCTGGTTTCAGGTTTTGCTTATTGTTCTTCTCTTCCTATTTCCAGTAATATTATTATTATGGACAAAAAGATCATTCAAAACCCATAATTATAATCTTCCCCCAGGACCATGGAAGCTTCCAATTATTGGAAACTTGTATCAATTAGCATTCTCTTCTTCTTCTTCATTCCCACATCGCTTCTTAAAAGACTTTGCAAAGAAATACGGGCCACTGATGAAACTCCACTTTGGCCAGGTTTTGACGGTCGTGATTTCATCTCCAGAAGCAGCCAAAGAAGTTTTGCAAACCCATGAACTTGTTTTTGTACAAAGGCTCCTTACGCTTAGGCTTGAAGCGATGTCGTTAATTTGATCATCCGGGTGGTCTAGTTTCCTCGTCTTATGGCTAGTAGTGGCGACAAAAGAGGAAAATCTGTGTCGTTGAGCTGCTCAGTCCCAAGCGTGTGATGTCGTTTAGGTCGATCAGAGAAGAGCCAGTGTGGAGCCTAATTGAATTCATTATCAGAACATCTAAGAATTCATCTTCACAGATTGTGATCAACTTCAGCGTGATGATAATTTCGATGACGATCGCCACGATTTTGACGACGGCGTATGGGAACAAATGTAGGGGACCTGATGTGTACGTATCATTGCTCAAGGAGTTACTGACTTTCAGCACAGGATTTACTTTGGCTGATTGCTTTCCTTCTATAAGAATCCTCGGTCATGAAACGGGTATTAAGGCTACACTGCAGAGAATACGACAGAAGATGTCCAAGATTCTTGATGATATCGTTGATGATCATAGGATGAAGATCAAGTCCACGAGTGCAACAGTGGATGGGGCGGCAGAGGCAGAAGAAGATTTGCTTGATGTGCTTTTGAGACTCCAACAATCAAGTGAGCTCAAATTTGAGCTCACAACCAATCATATAAAAACTGTGATTATGGTATGATCAAGTCTTATAATTTGCATCATCTTTACTTTTACTTGTTTGTGTTTATGTTCCTAGAAATTTTACTTTTTACAGGTTAATTTGTTAAATAGAATGATTAAATATCTTTATATATGAATTTATGTTTATTGTTACAATTAAATTTAAATGATTTGTAACTAGAGTTTATTTTACCATTTACTCCTACATACAAAAAGATTAGTATGTTTTACAGTTGTATCTGATTGAGCTGAAGAATCTATTTAATTGGTTTATTATGTGTTTACTAGTCATAATCAGGACAATATTTTCAAGATATTGTAGGTGCAGGAGGTGAAACAACAGCAACTGCCTTAGAATGGGCAATGTCGGAACTTATAAAGAATCCAAAAGTATTGGAGAGGGCATAAGACGAGGTACGGGATGTCCTAGGAGGAAAAGTAAAAATCAACGAAGTCGGCATACAAGAACTGCGTCATCTGAATTGTGTCATCAAAGAAACGCTTCGGTTACATCCTCCCGCCCCCTTGTTAGGCAGAGAATCAAGAGAAGGATGCCAAATCCTAGGATATTACATTCCTTACAAAACAAAGATAGTTATCAATGCTTGGGCATGAGGAAGAGATCCAGAAATTTGGGAGAATGCCAATTGCTTTGAGCCAGAAAGATTCTTGCATTCATCCGTTGATCTAGAAGGGACCGACTTTGAGTTTGTTCCATTTGGGGCTGGGAGAAGAATGTGTCCTGGGATACCATTTTCTTTTATAAGCATGGAACTAGTGCCTGCTCAGTTGCTGTATCACTTTGATTGGCAAATGGTGGCAAAATGGAAGAACTTGACCTGTCTGAGGAGTACCAAGTAAGTTGTGGGAGGAGGAATGATCTGTACTTAGTTGCCACTCCTGTTACGCCTTTTATCAATAAACTCTATTGAATTAAGATCTAAATAATCTTTAAATATGACTTTGCTTAACAATGATTAATGTAGCACAGATATTAATTGTAAAGAACTCCATTTTGTATCCAGGTTTTAATGGCCAACTTGCAAGTGGTAGATTATTACTTTGTTTATGCGGATTTATCTACAATGAATTGCCTAATATTTCCTAGATATTGTCATTTGTACTAAAACAATATTATATTACAAAGGACATTTTAAAGGTACTGCATCACAGCCTTACACAGTTGCCTTACCTGAATTTTCTCTCTCTTTGAATTCCGTATGTATATTTTATTGAAACATATAGCTCACCTTTCTTAAAACCTAAAACGGATATCTGTTTATCCTTTTACCGTATTCTCACCTGCAACATAATTACGGACTATGAAAAGCTTTGAGAAATATTATGTGTTATTATGTTATTAATATTTATGTATTTCTCATTCAAAAGCTTCCTTTTACCATGGTTTTGAAGAATGTCTTTTTATTGATGTCTTAACGTGGTTTTATGATGCATAAGACGTTTTCTAAAAAATATATGTATATATATATGTATCACATAATTAAGGCGTTCTATACCCAATGATGATGTTTGTCCCGCAAGGTGGACTTGTCACATTTGGTTAAGGATTAGCTACCCCATTCCTTTCATGATGATGCGCTATAATGATGTTAATGGTGCAACGCTAGAGCCTTAAATGATAAAATGAATGTTTTTAATGTGGAAAAAGGAAAAAGAAAGGATAAGTTCTCTTACAAAGTGTGCTTTATGCACTATGATGATTATGTCAAAGATTAAATGACTCATGTTATGATTAAAGTTTTATAATGCTTTGTGAGATCACATAATGTACTTACTAAGCTCAATGCTTATTTAAGTTTAATCATATTGCAAATAAGAGTCAGGCTACAACTATAGATGGAGGATGGATGGATAGAAGTGTGTGCAAGGAATGTGGTGTTAGATCACAAAGTTACGATATGAAATGAAATAATAATAATGTTGCATTAAATTTAAAGTGATTTCCGCACATTATGGGATGTTTTTAATTATTGGACTATCAAATTTAGTTTGCAATAATTTAGGAGTTGTAATTTGATTTCATGTTATATACTTATTACGAAAAACTTACTAGTTTTGCAGTTAGTCAGTTAGCCAAATACCTTGGGGATTTCGTCAGGCTAACTGAAGAGGAAAACTGTTCAAGGTAAGTAAGTATTGCTCCTTTTAAAAGTTACGATCTTGTGAGTTGCTAGCAATATATATTTCGAAATAAACTAATTGTTTAAAAGTGAATTAAAACTTTAATTCGTATGTTTGTAAGGTAATATTAAATTAAATATATAAAAAATTTACACCAAAAATCCTAGGTTAATAATTGGATAATACTTACAAGTTTAGATTTTCTTATCAATAATTAAGAGATAATGATGAAAGTTAATGGTTCATGTGATGTCTATAAGGGGCATTACATAAGCTATTGTTATTATGAACTTTGGAAGTGAATCATGTACTTCTGACACTAAACTAATGTGCTTAATTTATAATTACATGGCTTTGGGGTTTAGTAAAGTTCTTATTTCATAAGCAATTAAGCTTTTAACTTTACAATCATAGTCAAACTGAACTTATACGTCGGTTCAGTTAGAATCTAATTACACAACATACATTTTAACAAGTGAAAAGATAAGTTGAAACAATAAGTTATTGTAGCATACGACAATAATTTTGGCAATGCTCGAAACCCACTTGTGCATATAAGTAGTGTAAACACGGCAATATTTGAGAAAAAGTATTACGTTTAGCAATCGAGACATATCTATTGCGTAAGACAATGAGTATATAAAAAAATGATAATTTACCAAATAGAAAACAAATATTAGAAATAAATAATATAAACGACATCAAATCCTAGAAACAATAAAAGTGACCAAGAGATAATAAATTACATACAATTTACCATAGAAGCAAAGCTGCCAATAAAACGATAATACCTCTTGCAAACATAAGATGAAATACGACATATCAACACGACAAGAGGTATACAAAAGAACTTGCTCCGATACGAATTTGAATTTTGCACGGATGGTATTCACAAACGGCAAAACGACATGACCACTGGGAAACATCCCAATTATAAATATTATCATACTAAAAAGCCAATAAATTTAGAAAAAGACGACATTCCCACAAATGATAAAAAAATCACAACATTATTCTGATAAAAACAACATAAAAAGAGAATAATCACCTATGAACAATAACTTATGCTTACAAACCAATGGTATCCGTAAAAAGAATAATCATCTATGAACAATAGGTAATAAAACCAGAATCATATTCACAAAATGAACAAAAAAAGAATAGAGTTAATATCTCTAGCATTACTTAGAAAAGAAACTTACAATATTGACAAAACGACATTATATCAATTAAAGACATTGCCTACTTTAAATGACATTTAAACAAGACGATTAGGTTTTAAAGGGTCTATCTACACACGTTAGATGCTCAACATATAACCATTATTAGGTTTTCATATCATGTAAGTGCCATATAATACTAATTATCAATGAACAAACCACAAATTAATTAAACAAGAAGTTCACTCAGGTCAATGTGCAACCTTGGAGGGGCACACTTGGCAACTCATCTATCGATCCTAGAATTGGTGAGTGAGAGGACTCGATGTCCTGAGTCTTCATCTAACATAAATCTATACAATACCTTTGAGAGTTTCAACCCAAGAAAGTGTCGTTGCCTCTCTACTCTTTATCTTTTAGGGTTTCGTACCCAAGGATGGAAATGCCACCCTTTCATGTATAAAACAATCCCTTACCGATATACATAAGTCTGTTTAATCTAATGATGATTTTTTATATCATGTTTAGAATCGCTAACCTCACCAATAGAGTTATATTGGTGATTTTTTAAGTAATGGCATATCATGAGCTAGCACAGCTTACCACTATGCTAAACATATTGTTATCAATTTTAGGCACACACAAATAGTTAATAATAACACTGCATATTTTACAATTTACAATAAAAAATATTAAGAGTCTCACATTGGAAAGGAACCAATCTTTCACTCTACTCACTTTTTATAAAGCTTTATGTTATTGCTCAGTTCAACCACGTCTAATTGTGATTATTACCATCACCATCACCAATGTGATCTGATCCTAATGAGCTCTTCATAATTGTCCTGATCCTGATGAGCTCTTCATAACTATCCACGGCATGAGTGCAGATCGCACTGCCAACTCAACTACAAACTCAAAATCTAGATCATCTTCTTCATTCACATCACCATCATCCCCAAGTCTGTCTTCATCCATCAAAAACAAGTCGTCATCGAGTAAATCGTCCACATAGAGATTATTGTTGTGCTCAAGAGTATTCGTAGCACAGATGTTGCTGTCAGCCATTATTATTCTAAACCTAGAGAAAGAATCAATAAAACTTTGACTCTAAACTAACGTGCTTAATTTATAATTTAATGGCTTTAGGGTTAGCAAAGTTCTTAATTCATAAGCTATTAAGCTTTTAGGGTTAACAATAATAAATTGTTAGACATATATGCCTTAAGAAGTAAAAATGTATTTTTTTTGAGACATTTTTATCAATAAAGAGTTTATTTATTCTTCATATACCAAATGGTTGTCCTCTTTATGTTCATATTTGTTGAATGTATGATACGCAAATAAAAATCTGAGACTGTCGGTCTAAGCCTTTAGAATCAGGCATATGATGGACAGATTATGTAGAAGATATGATTCTAAATGTGACAGTTTAAATCATAAGATCCATAATCGAAGGAACAAAGTTGGGCGCTTTATTCGTGTAAAGATTGTTACGTTGTCTATATCCCTAATGGACGTCTTGGCCATTGGAGATGGACTCCACAAATAGAAACATTGGTGCATTGTCACATGTGACGATGCATTAGGTCAGGACATAAAGTGTAATTGATTTGGATTAATAATTCTGTCTTAGTAAAGGTGACAGTCTAAATCATATGATTCTAAAGGTGACAGTCTAAATCATAAGATCCATAATTGAAGGAACAAAGTTGGGCGCTTTATTCATGTAAAGATTGTTACGTTGTCTATATCCCTAACGGACGTCTTGGCCATTGGAGATGGACTCCACAAATAGAAACATTGGTGCATTGTCACAGGTGACGATGCATTAGGTCAGGACATAAAGTTCCTGCAATGATTAATGTAGCATAGATATTAATTGTAAAAGAACTCCATTTTGTATCCAGGTTTTAATGGCCAACTTGCAAGTGGTAGATTATTACTTTGTTTATGCGGATTTATCTACAATGAATTGCCTAATATATCCTAGATATTGTCATTTGTACTAAAACAATATTATATTACAAAGGACATTTTAAAGGTCCTGCGGCACAGCCTTACACAGTTGCCTTACCTGAATTTTTTCTCTCTTTTAATTCCGTATGTATATTTTATTGAAACATATAGCTCGCCTTTCTTAAAACCTAAAACAGATGTCTGTTTATCCTTTTACCGCATTCTCACCTGCAACATAATTACGGACCATGAAAAGCTTTGAGAAATATTATGTGTTATTATGTTATTAATATTTATGTATTTCTCATTCAAAAGCTTCATTTTACCATGGTTTTGAAGAACGTCTTTTTACGGATGTCTTAATGTGGTTTTATGCTGCATAAGACGTTTTCTCAAAAATATATGTATATATATATGTGTATCACATAATTAAGGCGTTGCATACCTAATGATGATGTTTGTCCCGCAAGGTGGACTTGTCACATTTGCTTAAGGATTAGCTACCTAGCTTTCCTTTCATGATGATGCGCCATAATAATGTTAATGGTGCAACGCTAGGGCCCTAAAGGATAAAATGAATGTTTTTAATATGAAAAAAGGAAAAAGAAAAGATAAGTTCTCTTACAAAGTGTGCTTTATGCACTATGATGATTAGGTCAAAGATTAAATGACTCATGTTATGATTAAAGTTTTATAATATTTTGTGAGATCACATAATGTACTTACTAAGCTCAATGCTTATTTAAGTTTAATCATGTTGCAAATAAGAGTAAGGCTACAACTATAGATGGAGGATGGATGGATAGAAGTGTGTGCAAGGAATGTGGTGTTAGATCACAGAGTTACGATATGAAATGAAATAATAATACTGTTGCATTAAATTTAAAGCGATTTCCGCACATCATGGGATGTTTTTAATTATGGGACTGTCAAATTTAGTTTGTAATAATTTAGGAGTTGTAATTTGATTTTATGTTATATACTTATTATGAAAAACTTACTATTTTTGGAGGTAGTCGGTTAGCCGAATGCCTTGGGTATTTCGTTAGGCTAACTGAAGAGGAAAACCGTTTAAGGTAAGTAAGTATTAATCCTTTTATTGCGATCTTGTGAGTTGCTAACAATATATATTTCGAAATAAACTAATTGTTTAAAGTGAATTAAAACTTTAATTCGTATGTTTGTATGGTAATATTAATTTAAATATATAAAAAAATATACACCGAAAATCCTAGGTTAATAATTGGATAATACTTACAAGTTTAGATTTTCTTATCAATAATTAAGAGAGAATAACGAAAGTTAATAGTTCATGTGACGTCGATAAGGGGCATTACATAAGCTATTGTTATTATGGACTTTGGAAGAGAATCATGTACTTCTGACACTAAACTATGCTTAATTTGTAATTACAGGGCTTTGGGGTTTAGTAAAGTTCTTATTTCATAAGCAATTAAGCTTTTAAATTTACAATCATAGTCAAACTGAACTTATGTGTCGGTTCAGTTAGAATCTAATGACACAACATACATTTTAAAAAGTGAAAAGATAAGTTGAAACAATAAGTTATTGTAACATACGACAATAATTTTGGCAATGCCTGAAACCTACTTGTGCATATAAGTAGTATAAACACGGCAATATTCGAGAAAAAGTATTACGTTTAGCAATCGAGACATATTTATTGCGTAAGACAATGAGTATATAAAAAAACGATAATTTAACAAATAGAAAACAAATATTAGAAATAAATAATATAAAGGACATCAAATGCTAGAAACAATAAAAGTGACCAAGAGATAATAAATTACAGACAATTTACCATAGAAGCAAAGCTGCCAATAAAACGACAATACATCTTGCAAACATAAGATGAAATACGACATATCAACACGACAAGAGGTATACAAAAGAACTTGCTCCGATACGAATTTGAATTTTGCGCGGATGGTATTCACAAACGGCAAAATGACATGACCATTGGGAAACATCCCAATTATAAATATTATCATACTAAAAAGACAATAAATTTAGAAAAAGACAACATTCCCACAAATGATAAAAAAATCATGACATTATTCTGATAAAAACAACATAAAAAGAGAATAATCACCTATGAACAATAACTTATGCTTACAAACCAAAGGTATCCGTAAAAAGAATAATCATCTATGAACAATAGGTAATAAAACCAAAATCATATTCACAAAACGAACAAAAACATAATAGAGTTGATATTTCTAGCATTACTTAGAAAAGAAACTTACAATATTGACAAAACGACATCATATCAATTAAAGACATTGCCTCCTTTAAATGACATGTAAACAAGACGATTAGGTTTTAAAGGGTCTCTACACACGTTAGATGCTTAACATATAACCATTATTAGGTTTTCATATCATGTAAGTGCCATATAATACTAATTATCAATAAACAAACCACAAATTAATTAAACAAGAAGTTCGCTCAGGTCAATGTGTAACCTTGGAGGGGCACACTTGACAACTCATCTCGATCCTAGAATTGTTGAGTGAGAGGACTCGATGTCCTGAGTCTTCATCTAACATAAATCTATACAATACCTTTGAACCCAAAAAAGTGTCGTCACCTCTCTACTCTTTATCTTCGTACCCAAGGATGGAAACGCCACCCTTTCATATATAAAACAATCCCTTACCGATATACATAAGTCCATTTAATCTAATGATGATTTTTTATAACATGTTTAGAATCGCTAACCTCACCAATAGAGTTATATTGGTGATTTTTTAAGTAATGGCATATCATGAGCTAGCACAGCTTACCACTACGCTAAACATATTGTTATCAATTTTAGGCACACACAAATATTTAATAATACCACTGCACATTTTACAATTTACAATAAAAAATATTAAGAGTCCCACATTGGAAAGGAATCAATTTTTCACTCTACTCACTTTTTATAAAGCTTTATGTTATTGCTCAGTTCAACCATGTCTAATTGTGATTATTACCATCACCATCACCAATGTGATCTAATCCTAATGAGCTCTTCATAACTGTCCTGATCTTGATGAGCTCTTCATAACTATCCATGGCATGAGTGCAGATCTCACTGCCAACTCAACTACAAACTCAAAATCTAGATCATCTTCTTCATTCACACCACCATCATCCCCAAGTCTGTCTTCATCCATCAGAAACAAGTCGTCATCGAGTAAAATCTTCTTCATTCACATCACCATCATCCCCAAGTCTGTCTTCATCCATCAGAAACAAGTCATCATCGAGTAAATCGTCCACATAGAGATTATTGTTGTGCTCAAGAGTATTTGTAGTACAGATGTTGCTATCAGCCATTATTATTCTAAACCTAGAAAGAGAATCAATATACTTTTGACTCTAAACTAACGTTCTTAATTTATAATTTAATGGCTTTAGGGTTAGTAAAGTTCTTAATTCATAAGCTATTAAGCTTTTAGGGTTAACAATAATAAATTGTTGGACATATATGCCTTAAGAAGTAAAAATATAATTTTTTTGAGACATTTTTATCAATAAACAGTTTAGTTATTATTCATATACCAAATTGTTGTCCTCTTTACGTTCATATTTGTTGAATGTATGATACGTAAACAAAAATCTAAGACTGTCGGTCTAAGCCTTTAGAATCAGGCATATGATGGACAGATTATGTAAAAGACATGATTCTAAAGGTAACGGTCTAAATCATAAGATCCATAATCGAAGGAACAAAGTTGGGCGCTTTATTCATGTAAAGATTGTTACGTTGTCTATATCCTTAATGGACGTCTTGGCCATTGGAGATGGACTCCACAAATAGAAACATTGGTGCATTGTCATAGGTAATGATGCATTGGATCAGGACATAAAGTGTAATTGATTTGGATTAATAATTTTGTCTTAGTAAATCAATTTAATTTAGACAATCATATGTGTTGTATCTTAATCCTGAGATGAATAATGGACTTGTTGTCTTGACTTATGTCTTTTGATGTACCAAAGAGTGACATCCACTATTTATGTTGATACACATACTGGTGCATTAGAGACGTGACTCTTGATAGCGTAGACTTATTATTCATAGATACAGAATCTATAGCTCCTCTTTAGGAGTCATGATATCCTTTTAAATGCGTTATTCTGTAATTGAAAAACTAGAGCGCTCAACCATTTAGATACATAGATGTAATCGAATAGTATACTGTTTTTGGATGGTAAGTTTTTTGATGGTGAGATAATGGAATGTAAGAGAAAAATAATTGAGAAGGTAAGACAGAATTTATCCTTAAACTGATTATAGATATCCTATGGGGATACGATACAGTATGATATGTCATGGAGACTTAACTATTCGGGCTTCGTAATTTTATATAGTTCGATAGTGCAACTCTAAACTTTTAGTGGAGTAGCGTTAGAGTTTATAATTATGAAATGTATATCTGGGATATTGGGTTTCATAATTGTCTTTAGCTTGAACTATATAGGTCCATCAAGTCTTTTTTGCTAGCTCATAATAAATCCTATAACAATACGGTATGCTTTTTCAATAAATTGGTGACTTATGTTAAATTATCAAATTGGTTGAAATTCAATAGAATCAGATAATTCATGTCTGTTTATCGGTTGAAGTAATTTTGTGAAAAATTAATTCAAGATAAACTTGCTGAATTATCGAGAATATTTATTTTCTTAGAGATTATTTAGATTTTGTTGTTTTAATCAGATAACTTCTTTATTGGGTTATTTGAATTAAAATTGAAGCTTTATCTAAATAATTTCAGGTGAAAAATAAAGATTCATAGGGATTATTTATCGTAAGTTTTAGGGGTGAAGAACGGACGGTTTGGCGATTTTTGGGCGGGTGTGGGTCCATTTTTTTAAATGACGGGTTGGCGATTAACCAACCCACAAACTGCTCATGGAATGGCGGGCAGTTTCAGTTTAGGTGCGGGCCAATACGGGCGGGTGCGGCGGGTTGAGTCTATACTAACGCACAATGTAATTTTTTGAGATTTTTTTTTATTAAAAAAAAGTGAAGAAAATTTATAGAAAATATAAGATGATAATGTATGAAGCATTCCCAACAACAACCAAGTTTGACGCCTAAAGAGAATGACCATATTCACAACAAATTAAGAAACATAATCATTCATTGCAACAAGAAACATTAACTACAGATGAAGTGAAGAACAAAGTCAAGAATTCTTATTCTTCCATAAAACCTGTTTATTGGGTTCGAAAATAACAGGATACTACAGATGAAATGATGAACAAAGTCAAGTGTTCTTTTTCTTTTTAGGGAGTGGGGAGAGGTTTAGATTAGGATTTTTAAAAAAAAAAATTAGGCAGGTGGGTTCGGGTTGAACCCGCCCCCTAAAATTTTAAATCGTACCCGCCTGTCAACATATATAGGCGGACGGGTTCAATGGGCGGGTTGCTAACATAGACTCCTTTTTTTCGGGTAGGCCGAGCGCGGGCACGGGCGGCCAGTAGTTGCGGGGCGGTTTTTGTGCAGCCCTAGTAAGTTCAGCAGGCCGGTCTTCAGGTTTGGCCTACCGATAGAGTAAGTTTTGCAGGCCGATCTGTAAGTTTGGCCTACCAACCAAACGATTTTTTCAGATATTGATCTAGATTTGAATTTTTTTATGCCTTATCTGATAAGGATTAACCCTTGGTCCCAACCTCTATAAATAGAGAGTGAGACTCATAAGTTATTTAGATCAGTTAAGAAATCTAGAGTGAGCACTTTGTTAGTGAGTCTCTGAAACTCCACTGAGAGCTATTGTTCACAAATCACGAATCTTAGTTTTAGGTTTTCTCAATTTGTTAGAAGGAGAGTTACCAGGGAAGTGCTGTACATTGTGCGCTTACACGCACTCTGATCGTAGATAGAGAATTACAAAGAAGACCAGTTAGTTAAGACTCTTCTAATATGTTCTTTTCTTCATAGATTGTGGGAGCTTTTTGACAAACAAAGTTAGTAAGATCTGATCAATTTATGCATGTAGCGTATCAAACTTATGTTTTGAAAAATACTCTGATTAAACTTTTTTAATTTTCACTGTGTGCTATTTTTTCCAAACATAAACAACTGAAGCGTCCCTTTGGTTAGGGTGAGCCCTTTTAGAATTAAAAGTTACTAATTAAATTCAAGTGATTTTTATCTCCAAGTACTAATGACATATATTTAAAAAAAGACATCATATGTTGAAACAATAATATCTATAGCATATGACAATAATTTTTAGCAACGATAACAACCTAAAACCCGGTTGTGCATATACATGGATAAGTAGTGTAAACCTCAGCAAGAGTATTACTTTTAGCAATCGAAACGTATCTATTTTCTGTTAGACAATGAGTATAAAACAAGATAATAATGCACAAATAAGGACAATTGAACACAAATGACTATAGTTAATAAATTAAAAAAAATTAGAAACAGATAATATAAACGACATCAAATCCTAGGAACAACAAAAGTGACCAGGGTATTATATATTTATAAAATGACAACAGAAACGAAGCTGCCAACAAAACGACAATACATCTCGCAAATATCTCAAAAACGACATATCATCATGAAGAGAGGTATAAAAATGGCGCCCTCTGATACGAATTTTGATTCGACACGGACAGTATTCGCAAACGGCAAAACGACATCACCACTTGGAAACATCCCTTTTAAACGATTTCACACTAAAACGACAATAAATCTAGAAAAAGACTACATTCCCACAAATGACAACAAAACACGACATCTATTCTGTAAACGACATATAAAGAGAACGACAATATCTCCTACAAACAAGAACAACTTTATATGACGACAACTTTCATAAAAACGACAATGACTAGTTTCAGTTGTTTGATTGTTTGGAACATGCCTTGCCTCAGTATCTTTTGTTTATAATCATGACAGATTTCAAACATTTGGGACACTTGAGGATGAAAGCATTGTGAGGCATCAAATGTTTATTAAAAAAATTATCGACTTTGTGTATGTGTCAATGTTTTTTCCCCCTTAATATTTATAAAAGAATCTTGTTGGGTGTACATACTTCCTTTTTTTTTTTGGAAAATAAAAGGGTAGGATTATTTCGTTTTAAGTCGGGAAATCCTAAGCTAATATATTATCTTTATTTTTTGTTTTTCTATTTTGATCTGTGTATGTGTTTGATGTTAAATTGTCAATGCACTACTTCGTTTAACTAATTATAACATTAATATAAAAAATAATTTCTACAAAATAGTCCGTAAACTTAAGCTTGATGCTTATTAACCTGTGAAATTAAAAAGTCCAAGGGCATTTACATCAAATTTAATTAACCCAACAACCTTGCACATGGAGAGTACATGCTAGGTCCTTCCGTCAAATATTTAATACCTGATAAATAGATAATCAAATTGAAACAAAATAATAGACTAGAGATCAACGTAAACAAATAATGTTAATCATGCAGGCTCCAGGCATGTGACCGACATGGACCATAAAACATCCTCCCTTCCCTCATTGGATGATAGTGTGTTTAGGCCTCTCTTAAGGCTTCTTTCTTAATAGACGTCTCGCGAATCGTGTCGGGTCCATGTATAGTATGCGTTACATGTCCGATCCAACAGACACATGTACGGCAAAATCGAAAAATCGATAAACGAGATTTGACTCCAAGGTGAATCAACTACAACTACCGTTTACATACATATATGTCGGTGTTGTAACCTCATTAGCCTTCGATCAGTAGGCCATTAGCTCTACTATTCACTGATTCAAAGATTATAGAAAAAATAATGATCAATCACATTCGTGTTTACGCCATTATTAAAACAATAAAAGAAAATACATATTTTTTGATGAATAGAACAGCCAGGCATTAAGAAATTGTAGAAATTTAAAACCTTCGCTTAAGCAAAATTTTAAAAGAGAACAAAACAAAGTGCATAATCCTAGGACAAAGTAATCAATATATAATAATGCTACCTAACATATAAACATTACTCGCTAGGCAATTTAAAACGACAAAGAGGACAAGTAGGATTCTTGGCTAGCCACTCCGAGATGCAAACACCATGAAAAGTATGGGAACAAGGCATACAAGTGAGGTAGGACCCAATCATCACGTCTTCCATGCAAATCACACATGTCATGATCAACTTTGACTCCTTTTCATCTTCAACATCACTACCTCTTCTCTCGTATCTGAACTTCTCCAATGCCTCCACCGCCGATTTTGCCGCCGGCGCTAACACGAACGCCTCAGCCGACTCTGAGAAACTCTGCGCCATTACACTGCTATACTCTGAATCTTCATCCAGATATTGGGCCCTCAATCTTTCAACTTCTTCATGGGGGAGAACCGTGCGTTTGTTAATCGTGACGACCATCTCAACCACCTTGCGTCCCAACGCCGCCGCCTCGCCGACGACACGTGCCGCGGCCTTCGAGACCTTCGTTACGACGTCGTCGAAGCCATCCAGATCTCCTCTTTCTAGTACTTCCACCAAGTTGTTGGTAAGATTATGATTAGTCTCCGTCCAGTGTAAACCCTGACCTCTCTCTCCATCAATGGAGAACGGGACAAATTCCTGGTCGGAAAGAATTGCCGCCACCAGGGACTTCGTTTCGTCGACGGATGCGAATCTGCAGAAGGGGTGATGGAACTCCCTGTAAGTGTGGAAAATTTGGGTATCGGTAATGTCGGAATGGTCGGAGCAGCAGGCTCTGTGAAGGAAACAAAACACCAAGTGAAACCTAGTGGAGGGAAGTCTTTGATCGTCTGGGCGGTTGGTCTTCTTTGCTGTGATGTAGATGTTTCTCTCCATCGCCATCGAATCGATAAGATCGCTGAGATTCCGCCCCTCGGCGGTTACAACTTCAGGCAAGGGAAAGGAGTGTTCGTCTTCGTCGTGGCCGTGATTTTCGTCTTCGGCCATTGTAAGTACTGCTCTATTCTGATTTGCGTTTTGATACTCACAGAGAGAAAGTGGAGATCGTATTAAAGCTGGCTAATAATGACTAAAAAACAGTTCTGATCTTAATTTATGAACTGATTTGCTTAAATATTTATATTCAAATAGCATTTAGGGTTTGATTATATACACACACACACATACCTATAATTTGATTTTTTTTTATTTTTTATTTTTGGTTTAGAGCCTTCGAGTCCTTTTAGAAATTGACAAAATTTGAAACATGTTTTTTTTTTCTTTTTTCTTTTTTCTTTTAGTACTCATTAATTATATATTCTTTTTTAACTCTCTAATTATCGAGATCCCGATAATGTTGAGCTAATAGAAACTGTAATTGGAAATCAAATAAAAAAGCACAGGCTTTCAGGTTTCATTCCTCCATTTTCTCAATAGCCAAACGGAGGGCTTTGTTTTTAGCCTTTTGAACTTTTGTGGGGTTCCCTACTATATATTTCTTGAGCCACCATGCCTTGGTTCAATCTTTATCCTTGATCTCGTTGAATGATCTTTGGTCCTCGATTTGACGGAAGTAATTTTTGTTGTTCAGTAGTACCTAATATGAATATTCTTTTATTTCTTTAGTTGAGAGACTTATCCTCTCATGAAGGGTAAGACTTACCGGCTGTTTGCCTGAGTGGTGGTTCCCACCATAAACTCAGTTATAAATAGTATAAAGCTCTCACATGTTACAGTAACAATACAAAAATTATTATAGTGTAAAGCTCTCATATGTTATAGTAAAAGTGGTTCTAACCAATGATTCCCACCACCTTTCAAACACCACATTACTGGTTGCATCAAACCAATGGTGTCACGTAAGGCTTATTGCTGGGTCCATCCCTAGGCTCCTACCTGACGAGAATAAATAAAATTGCCTGATCTATATATGCGTATCTTATTAATTTAGTATAAAATGTATGGTAAGTTTTTGACAAGTTACATATATACAGTGGCAGAAGAGGTAGTTGCCTCGACGAAGGAGTTTACTAGGTAAATTATTTATCAGATAAAATCTATTTACTATTAGAAAACAAATAATTTACTAAGTAAAATTGGTACTCAATGCTATTTACTCAAAACATTTTTAAAAACCTGCTATTTATTTTTAAATATTTACGAAAAAATGCACTTTACTTAAACCTTCTAAATTGTTATATGTACAGTAAGAAAGTTAATTCCAAATAAAGCAACATGGATCAACCACAATATTATATAAATTTATAATCTGTTGCAAACTTCAAAAAAATGAAATAAACTCGATTAAAAAAGCTGTATTGTTATCCTAATTTTAAAGTTTTGATCCCATTTATTTCTTCTTGAAAAAATGTTCACTCCACCACTACATACAAACTATAGAGTCAAGGTTCTATTTATTAAAAAAAAAAAAAGTTACAAAGTGAAGGGCCTCAAGGCAAACTAACCGATCGAGTGTATTTGCACCATCATCTACTAACTCAAAGATCAGCACAAAATTGATAATTAATCACATTAGTATTTACACCATTATTCAGAAAAATAAAAGAAAATACTCTTTTTTTTAAAAATAAATAGAGAGCATCGCACATCACAACTTAATAAAGAATTCAAGAAAAAAAATAGACTGCATAATTAAAGTTTATCGAGCAAATTTGTGTTTAATTAAGAATTATGTGTTTAATTATACAAAAAAATTGAGCAAAAACCCAAACAAAACTTTTGGAAAATATTAAAGTTGATTATTCTCATTAGAATTACTATTTTTGGAACCTCTCAACGCAA
This sequence comes from Artocarpus heterophyllus, assembly GCA_025403435.1. Taxonomy (NCBI): domain Eukaryota; kingdom Viridiplantae; phylum Streptophyta; class Magnoliopsida; order Rosales; family Moraceae; genus Artocarpus; species Artocarpus heterophyllus. Next base: position 33,848,638 of record CM046343.1, read on the forward strand.
TATCCTTTTTTTATTTAAAAATAATAATTGTTGTTCTTACATAGCTAATTTTGTTTAAGGCTGATATGAGATTAATGTCATGCAATTATAAATATTAATAAACCTTAAAAATGATTCTTGAGGATTACCTTCAATTTACTATAATCTCATATGTTTGAAAAGCCCTATTTTGATCCATATTCTATTATTTTGTTTTTGTCTCATAGTATGTTTGACAATGTGAGTTTCAAGTAAAAGTTTCGGTTGCTGCGATATCAAAAAAAGTAAACCATAGGAAGAAGTTCTAACATGCTACAATATTTTTAACCAAAATTGGTTCAAACTATATTTTTCAAGCACTCTATTATCGATCCCTCAATTAAATAAGTGTTACATATTTAACAAAAAACTTTTAAAATGTTTCACTTTAATCCCTAAATAGAGAGACTAAAAATAAAATAAACTAATAGATTATGGAGTAAATAAAATATTTTAAAAGTTTGTCATTAAATATTCATCAAACTATAAAATAAAGTAACATATTAGAAACTGACATGTCAATAAATTATTGGTTGGACAGGAAAAATAGACAGAGGAAAGATGAGATCGTTAATTACTTCACGGAAGAGAGAGAATCGGAATGGTGCGGGAGGAAGAGAGAGTGTGTAGAGTTTCTTGAGAAAAAGCTAATATAAGTCGTCAACCGGAGGATTTGGGGGGTTTTTACAAGTTTTAGGTTATTAATTAGAGAACTGATGCGTCAATAAATAATTGGCTGGATAAAAAATGAACAGAGAAAATAGACAGATGATCTAATTCATTTTTTAAACATCAAAGTTTAAAATGAGATTGAAAATAGACCTAGAGACTGTTTATGGGATTAACCCTTTTTTTATCATTACTCCATTAATTAATCCAAAGCAAGCTAGAGAAGTACTACATAGGCCTATTGTGATGATGCCACGTGGATTTATCGTATCTTGGACTTAACGGCAAACCTAGCCCACGAACTTCACAAGCTTAATTACAGCCACAAGGCCGACCCAGCTATAGCTAATTAATATAAAAACCCAAAATTTTCAAAAAAAAAAAAAAATCCCAAAATCCCACAAAACTCTTGCGGAGAAGAACGAAACGACAAAACGATTTTTGGTTCTAGGGCTTTGGCTGATATTAAAACCAGAAAAAATGGCGGTTCTCAGAACAACCACCAGCGCAATCCTCACCAGAATCCTTCAGCCATCGCTTTCGCTTTCACTGCTAGGCTCCGATTGCAGCAAGGTTGGCGCCGATTTGGTCAGCTGCAATGTGGCTCGCCGAGTTCCGCTCCGGCGAATCAGTGTGTGCCAGGTCCGGTGCGCCGCTGCCGGTGGCGGCGGTGAGAAGGTGTCGGCTCGGCTGTGGCAGATGAAGCAGCTCTTGCAGGAGGCGGAGGAGCGAGCTCTCTCCGCTGACGACGGGCCCACTCCTCGGATTACTTTGGGTATGTGTTCCGATTGATTCTTATTTTTGTTAAAATTATGAAACGCAAAAGAGGATTTTTTTTTCTTTTTCTTTTTGTGTTTTGTTGGCTCTGTGTAGTGAATTAATTAGTGATGCAGCATATATATATATATATATATATATATATAAAAATAAAGATTAGTTTTGTATTCAGTTTATTATTAGAATTATCTATTTAAATTATTATTGAGATTATAACTTAGATTATTATTAATTTTTTATTTAAATTATTATTCTACCTCTATTTATAAATATTATATTTTATTTTTTTATAAACACTATATAAAGACTCATTGTAATTATTTTGGTGTATCATTTATCAATAATCAGATTTATTCTTAATTATTAAACTTTGTGAGTTGTTCTTGAGCCTTCTTCTTCTGTTGCACTCTAAAAACACATACGCTGCACCAATTAGATGGGGGAGAAAAAAGGAAAGGGGAGATTTTTATCTTAAGGAGCTTAAAAGAGGACCGGTTTTGTTTTCAAATCTATTGCTAAGTTTAATTTTAGAACCATCTTGTGCATATATTTGTTATGTACTTATGTTATGCTAATTTTCGAGGTGTTCTATTTCTTTCTAAATTTTCTTTCATTACATAGAGTGGGAAATCATGTTTGACCATCAATTTGTGCGTGTATATATTGTTTTCAGACCATGTAACAGTGAGTTTTGCTAGAAGTGGTGGTCCTGGTGGTCAAAATGTAAACAAAGGTTTGTTTACTTTTTCAGTTAGAATTCATTATCTCTATTTTTCACGTCCCATTTAGGCTGCTATTGTTTACTATTGATTGTTCTGTTTTACCATTGAGTGCAGTAAACACAAAGGTGGACATGCGCTTTAATGTTAAAAATGCAGATTGGCTCGGTGAAAGGATTAGGGAGAGGATTATGCAAGTGGTTTGTTGTACCCAACAGTCATTGTTTTTATTTCTTTGTTGAAATTTTCTATCGAAGAATAAGAAACTGTTTCTGGCTATGGCTTTAAAGTTTTTCCCATTCAGTTGTCCTCAATAAATTATGTTATGACAATATTATGTTAATTGTTTGGTGGAATTTCTAAACTTGATTTTATTTTTGGTGCTTGATTTCTTAAACTCTGTCTTCTGTTTTTCTGTCTACAAACTCTTGATGTTGTTCTGGTTATGAGCAGGAAAAAAATCGAATAAACAAGGACGGGGAGCTTGTGATATCTTCAACAAAGACTCGAACACAGAAGTTAACTTCTTTCCCCTTCCTCTTTAACTTATCCATGTAGCTTATGAGTTGCCAAAGCATTTGGTTTGACTCCACCATTCTTCTTCAGGGGTAACATAGAAGATGCTCTGGGAAAACTTCAGGTACTAATGGACTGATATGACCTTTCCACGTTCTCCTGTGAGTTTTGAGATTTATCTTTGTCGCTTGAGTCAAGATGTCAAGTGGTAGATTTAGATTATGGAAGAAGGTTTTCGTGGCAGTAATTATGAATGAAATTATCGGTAAAACATTGTCTCTCACTAATCTGCTAACTAATTTTGAGACAGTCTTTAGACCGGTTATTAACTTTCCTTTTGTTCTGTTTTTTCATAGGCAATCATTGACGCTGCTGCATATGTCCCACCACCTCCTTCAGAAGAACAAAAGAAGAAAATTGCAAAAATGTGAGATACCTTTGCAATCTGCATTTGCCAATTCACGACCTTTCTTGTACTGTATGCTTTGTATATTATTTGCTAGGGAGGACACTGAATTTGCTTCGTCAAATCCTTGCTTGTGTTGTTTAAAAGGGCTGCTATTGGGGAACAGAAACGCCTCAAAAGCAAGAAGGTGCTTTCGGATAAAAAGGCGTTTAGAAGAAGTCGGAACAGTTGGGATTAGCCTACCATGCGGTGCGGCCTTAGTGTTTTGAGATCCACATTCTCATTCATGCCAGTTAATTAATTTTCTTCTTCACTCCCTATATTTCTTCTGCATCATTTACCTTCTATATCTATCTATATTTTTTTATCGATCCTGTGTTTTCTGCCTTCTTACGTATATATAATCTTTGTAGAATCTGGAGGAAGCATTTGGATGTCTGGATATTCAAAGAGACAATTCAAGAAACGGAGATTAAAGATAGATGAATTCCTTAAGAGCAGGATGCTAATCGGCAAAAATACTCTCTACATTACTTTTATATAGAAGTTGCTGAATTAAAGAGGGCTGTAAATCAGTATATTTTGTAGGTTTTTCCGAACAGAAATAATTCTTACAGAGCATCTACAACTTAATTTTTGGCAACTTGGGAAGTACTCCAATTTCAATACAATCAACTAGATTCAATATTTAATTGGGATTTCAAATTGGAAGATCAAATCGTTTATGGTGTATTACATTTGTAACTTGGAGGTTTACTTTTGTCCTCTTCTATGTTCAAAGAATGGATTATTCTATTGGCAACTGAAAGGAGGCATAGTTGTTTCCTGCGCGTGTGCGTGGAAAGGTCATTCCAATGCATCTTTGATTTCAATTCTTAATGCAAAACTGTGTGCCAATTCCATCACATTTTGTTTGGTCACATCGTACGTTTTGAATTGATACTTCTGGAAACTTTTTTTTCCCCCTTTTGGGACCAGATGACTACTTTACGCCAACTCTGCCGGTGGGAACAAAATGAAAATGGAAAATTCTTTTCGTAAGAAAAACAATTCCGATTTAGAGTGCACATTTTATAATTTTCTTTTTGGTTAAATTTAAATATTTAGTTTGTACATAATTTGAATCTGTTCTATCTCAAATTATATATATAGTTACTGTTAAAAAGTACTGCTTTGTAATTTAAAGGGGAAATACTCATTCAATTACAAAATATTGGCAGATTAAAGGTAGGATCGGTTTGGTACTTCTGTGAAGTTAGAAACAGTTGTCGTCTGTTGCTGAAGGGAAAAGCTGCTGTGACGGAAACCAGTTGAGTATTTGCTGAAACTATGATATCGGTTAACTGTAAGTTAAACGGTTGTGTGTATTTAAAATGATCAAAATAACCTCAAAAATGATCAATATAGACAAAATACTTCTTCCATTCAACTATTTTTGGAACCATCATGTAGATATTTGCAAGCTATAATAAAACCAAAAATAAAAAAGACACAGAGCACCCAAAGAAAAGGGGAATTACACAAAATGATCAAAATAAACTAAAATCCTTCTTCCATCCGACTATTTTTGGAATCATCGTGTAAAATATTTGTAAGCTACACTGAAACAAAAGGACCCTATGGCACCCAAAAAAAAGAAAAAAAAGAAAAGAATTTTCCTGTTACTACAAAATAGCGAAATACAATTTCTTTTCTGTACAAAAATAAAATTAAAAAAATTTACAATTTTTCTTTGGCAAAATCACTTGCGAATAACATGCTCTTCTCCCGATCGCTGATCAACATGCTTTATCCACTTTCCCTCTCCCTTCGCCGTACCAGAACTCCCTCCTCCGCCGCCGATCGCTCCGACATGAGCGATGTCCAGTCCATTCCCGACCGGCAAAAACACCGACCTCACCAACCGCCGCTCTAAGCCGTCGACCACCACGCTCCGCCACCTGAACCCGGCGGCGTTCTTCGAGCTCGCGTTCTTGCACACGAGCACCGCTCCTCTGTGGCTCAGATTCGCCCGCCTCAGAACCCTAGCGAAGTCCTTCCGCTTGCAATCAACCACCACGAAGTCGGCACCGGATAGCGACTCCATCACCTCCTCCGGCTCTCCGACGAATACCTCCGGCGGCGCAATTCCCGCGGCGGAGGTAGAGGCGGCGTCGTTTAGAGCTCGGAGGTACTCCGATAGCGACCGCTCGTCCGGAACCACGCAAGCGTGCCGACCGCTCGTGTGGCCGCTGGCCACCGCGAGGCCGACGCTTGTGGCGATCGGTCCGCCCAGAGACCACGTCTCCACTATGAACTTGGCGTTCCACCCCGCCGCCGTCGCCGATAGCAGCTCCGCCACTCCTGATTCTCGGAAAATCTCGCACTGAAAAGAGAGAAAAATTCGATATCAGATTTCTAAGCTACCAAACACAAATTCAGAACCAAAAAAAAAAAAGATACAATTTTGCTTACAGATTTAACAGTGTCGATATAAGCCTTTGCTGCTGTTTCTGGAGACCAAACTAGCTTCATTTTTCTCTAATTTTCTTCTTCTTCTTCTTCTTGGTATGTAATGTAAGAACTTCTTCTTTGCTTATTCCAGAGAGAGATAGAGAGGAGAGAGAGAGCCCCAAAATTTGGATTTGAGAAAATAGAGTTCAACTTGGCTTTTATTTGAGACAGAAAAAGGCCACTATTTAATAATAACCCAAAAAAAAAAAGAGAAAAAAGAAAAAGAAAAACAGAGAGAGAAATAGAATAGCAGCTATTAAATATTTTTGTTTATTTTTTTATTTTTTGGGAGGTGGACCGTTGACATTTTGTGCAGAGAGCGCGTGAAGTCCAACGTGTGGATTGGTATGACAATGGATTGGGATTAAAAATAACCTTTAACATGTTTATTTATTTATTTATTTTTGGGCTGTACTCCATCACCAACCTGGTTTTCCGTTTTCTTTCCGCATTTATTATTGTGTCAAGCATCACAAATACGGTTGGGAAAAACAAAAAAGAAAAAAGATATTTCAAGTGGGAGAGAGGGACAACCAAGATAGTGTCAAAAATCTCTGTTAAAAAAAGAGAGATAGTGTTAAGAATGTATACATATATTTTGAAAAATGCTTAGGAGATCGTCTTCATCATTAACATTTTATATTATAAGACTTACCTGTTATTAATAAATAGGGGTGTCTTGTAACAATACTCATATATATATATATATATTAAATAGTTTGTACAAAAAAATATAAGAACAAAAAAAATATGTAAATTTATAGGTTCTTCTTAGGTGAGAATACCTATAGTTAATATATATTTTTAAATTATTAAATTTGATTAAAATTATTTTTTTTATAAATTTAATAGTTGACAAATAGATACAGTTTGATAGGCTAATATCATAGCGTATTTTTGTTTCAAGCCTTACTTAAGAGTTTTTTTTTTTTTTTTACTTTTTAACCATTTCGTCTTTTTGTTGCTTATTTGGTTTTTGCTTGGCTTGCTCCTCAAGTTGTTCTTTTGTTGCGGCTTTTCTTTCAGGTTCCTAGCGCAATTGGTGACGCCATATCATATCAATTTCTTTGTAGGTTCACAGAACTGTAGTTTTTATCTATTTTTGTTTTGCAACTTTTACGGTGGAAAAGAAAATTTTACTCTACAATGAAACATGGATGTTTTTATTGTCAGATTAACTTTTTTGACGGTTTGACTTACGATTAAAAATAATTTTATAACATATTATAAATTATTAACGTGAGTAGTCACATATCAAACCGTTAAAATTTTAATCAAATAACTAAAACATACAGTTGCTTCACCGATGAAGCAACCTTCTCTGCTATAAAAATTCTTTTTTTAATTGACTTGTCAAAACAAGAGCTCTTATAAATAAGACGTAACTTAAATTTTAACTTTTATTATGACTCTTGTTATTTTAACTGTTAAATTAATTTTTATAATCTAATCTTTAACTATATATTAAAAATTTACAATACATAACAAAATTCTCAATCACATATCAAATAATTAAATCCAATAATTAAAATGATAAGACATGTCGATAAGGCCTAAAAGTCTGTCCTATAAGAAAAAAAAAACCCAAAACAGTAGTTAGAAATCAGAATAAAGGATCTTTCTAGCAAGTGATCTCTAGGCCACAAGTTTTAACCGTCCGAATCAAAGTACATGCTTTTCAAAGAAAACTCGTACCCATTTTAGATTTTTGTCGTCTTAATGATAATTTGTTTTATTTTTTTATTGTTTGAAAGATGGCATTAGTACTACTGGATCATGTATATCCAAGCATTAAATAATGTATTTTCCACGTAACTGTAATGGTAAGAAAGGTATCTGACCCCTGTTTGATAAATTAAAAAAAACCATAATTTTTATTATAAATCTAGTTATAAATAATATAAAATTTTTATATATTATAATAATAATAATAAAAATTACTATAATATAAAACTTTTATATACTACAATAAAAATAGTTTCAACCATCAGTTTTCACCACCTTTTAAACACTACCTTGTGTTAACATGTTATAATCTGATCAGATTATAGGACCACCACATTTTTCCATCTTTTGGTGTTAATTTCTACTGATGCAACTAATGTGTCTGCATCCAAATTTAGACAAAATAATAGTAAAGCGAGTTACTGATATATTTTTTTTCAATCCAACTTGGCTTTTTTCCATGTGAAAATGATTATTGCCCCACTAAAACCTTTTATTTATTAATTATTAGTGCCAATGACACTGTACAATGTCATAAAAATCCTGACTTATGCGAAAGTGAAATCTACAAAAACGTTAAATTATATTAATGTTCTAATTAAGCAGCCTCATCCGCGTTTTAGGCTCCAAAATCAAATCATAATCACCAGTGGATATGTTTGGTTAACATCTCTAGTTGAGCACGTTTTGAAACATTGAACCATAGCCAGATTTTTGAGTATTATGTTTTATTTCTAGCTCTCTCTCTCTCTCTCTCTCTCTCTTTCTCTTGCAAATGTCAAACAACGGCCGAGATAGAGATGATATCAAACATCTCAACTTGGTAGAGACTACAGATTACAGAACACCATGAGCTTTTTTAATTAGTTTTTTTTTCCTAATTTTCTCACCTTATAGATAGAGTATTAGGGAATTATCATAAATGTTATATTTTAAAATTTACTTTTTATAAATGTTACACATATTTATTATTGACATAGCTTAACAAGTAATATGAATAAAAGTCTGGCATAAGCTTTTCTAAGTTTGGCATAAATAAATACAAATTTTAAAACTATGGCTTAGTTTTTCTTGGGTATTTCACCTAGTCCTTGTACTATTAACAGGGTACTTGAGAAATATGATTTGAACTAAAAATTTGTATTTAAAAAGTTTGTTACGGCATTTTGCTCTCCTAAATTTTAAAAACAAACTTTTCTTGAATTATAGACAGCATATTAACTTGGTTCGTAGTTTAAATTATATTGTGCATTATATTTGAAAAATACTGTAATTAGCTAGTTTCAAAGCTAAAAATTTGATCAACCCCATTTGAGTTTAATTAACTATGATCCTCGTCACCAATGACAACAATTAGAGATTTAGACGGCGATTGCTCAAGTGTTTGGAGACCAAAAATGGGGAAGCAATAAATGGGTAGGTCTTTTAATTCTCTTTTTTTTATTAAAAAAAACTCTCATTTTTGAAGGGTCCCACTTAATGGAATGCAAAAAATATATATGCAATACGCAACAAATGAAAAGGGCAGGCAAGATCCAGAAAGTGTGAATTGGTCAACTGTTGGAAGGAAATGTCATCGGATCCGTAACACACATGATGTTAACTTACAAAAGTTGAAACGAAGAAAAATAAAAGAAAAACCAACAAAAACAAATGACCACCAACTTAAGCAGAAAAGCACAAATGTGTCCGCTTCCACCTACGTCATACGTCTGTATTTATCGATTCCATATGCACACACAAACATATATATATATATATATATATATATATATATATGCACGCGTTGAATATATAATATATAGCTTTTATGAGTTTTTGATGGGAGGTCACCCCCAATACAATATTGTAGAAAAGAATAAGAAATTCAGTTATTTAATGATTGTGTTGTATATTTTCAATGTTTATAGATATACGGATTCATGCTTGCAATACGATTAATGAAGATTAGAAGGAAAGAAAACATGGAGTATGACTGAGAACTTGATAAAAATTTTACAATTCATAAGTGTAAAAGTAAACGAAATAAAAGTTAAGGGGGTGTTTGGAAGGTGGTGGGAACCGGTGGTGGGAACCATTTTTACTGTAGCATGTGAAAGCTTTACACTGTAGTAATTTTTTAAATTGATACTGTAGCATGTGAGAGCTTTACACTGTTTATAACTGAGTTTGTGGTGGGAACCGTGGTTCCCACTACAATGTCAAACAGGGGGTAAATTATAAGTAGTTTTTTTTTAAAAAAAGACTCGAGGAAAAGGGAAAAAAACTAGATTGATTATGTAGCATTTTTAGTTTGTTAAATTAACCCCTCAACTACGGGGTGTTTAACAATGGTGGGAACCACTCAGTTTTTACTACAATCTCAGTTATTAACAATATAAAACTTTCACATGCTACAGTAACAATACAAAAATATGCTACAGTATAAAACTCTCATATGTTACAGTAAAAGTGGTTCCCATCACTAGTTTCTACTACTTTTTCAAACACCTTGTACAATATTATTTATCCACTTATGAATGCTAGAACCAAGTCCTCGTATACACACACAAATACAAATATACATATATATATATATATATATGTATATGCACAGACCACGGTTGGATTTGGTGTGTGATTGATCTCAACGGAACAGGCCAATTCTTCTGTGTTGACGCCAGCACCAAGCCGACCGATGCCAAAATGTATGCGTTACAGTGCATCACGGTACGACATATTGTCCTTTCCTATATCTACATGTAAAAATAGTCTAATTAATCCACTTTTTTGTTTTCGCCTGAATAATCCGATAAATACTTGATTTGACTCTTAAAGAATAAACTCTGCGAGATTTTTGAAATTAGCACAAATATTCTTTTCGTACTAGTTACTTCTTTCACACGAGAAGTTGTTAGAAAATAGACGAAAAAAAAAAACAGCAAAAAACAAAAAAAACAAAAATATATAGATTCACGTAAAAAACTTCAGACGAAAAAAAAATTATAGACAAGGAAAAAATAAAATCACTATATTTTAAAATTTGATTAAAAAAAAGTTAAAATAATACATAATACAACAAGACCATACAGTACTGTATGGCGAAGCCCCTATACCCTCGTTGGCTAGGCCGGTCTCTTTACTATTATTATAAATCTTAAAAGTTTTCTATAATTATAATTTCGTCACAAAATATCGCATCATAAAATTTTCATGCCCAATTAAACAGAATTTGAATCACCATATTCTAACAGAAATAACGAATTAACGAATTGTAGGTGTGACATCCTTGCATACCAAGTTGCATTTTTGTCTGAGGATGATCTACTCCATTAAATAAAACTCTAAAAAAAAAAATTCAGTTACTGATAATATTACTGACGTTCATGCATGGATTCAATTTATACACATATATAAGTGAAAAGATAAGGAGGATTTTTTCTTCTTTGATTACGTGTCATTTCTGGTTGGCATATTATAAGGTGACCCGTAACTCCATAAGGAAAAAACCAAGATTGTTCTAGGAAAAAGCCAAGATTGTTCCAGGAAAAAACAAGGAAATGCATAACAAGAGTCGTGCAAAATGTATGTGTATATATGTATTTGCACAATTGCATTGTATATATTCATTGTAATAGACAAATCATTTTCACAAACTGAATATATACGTGATAAGAAAGAGAGATCAGAGAGAAGGAAAGGGATAAAATCAAATCTTTCACATTTTCAAGAGTTTTTTATCTTCAACTTTGCGTGCTTCAAAGTCGTTGAATAACTTTTAGCGTAGCCAATATTTATTTTCCCATCTTTGACATTTTCACGCTAGCGGCTAGCTAGTTGTGAGAGGGTCAACGTAGAACTTAGAGCTTGGTTAGTTGAGCCAACTAAGAGTTAAAAGTGGGTGACGGTTGAAAAGGTTTGTCAGGTGGGATTCGTCTTAAAAACTTTAAAATGTGAAAATTTTAAATTATAGTAGTTTTTTTTTTATTTTTTTAATAATTATTTAGAATTTATTTGTTAGTTGAAATGGTTGGGTCTAACCGAAATATCACACAAAAGACTATTTCAGTTCAAGTTCAACAAAGGCCTTGTTGGCTAAGATAGTAGCGAATACTATCTTTATCTTGTCTCTGATTAAGTTCAGCAAAAACCCCTTCTTTTCTTTGATGAAGATCTGTTAGTACCATATTACATATGTTTAGCTAAAAGCTCGTTTACATGACAATTATGACTCATAAAGTCTTTTACTTGTACTCACTTTAAATGAGAAGGATTAAACTTAAATTCAATTGCCTCCAAGTTTTAGAATTAGAAAGTTCTATAATTGAATTCAACTAATCCATCAGTTATCAAGCTTTATAAATCCTTATAGAACTCAATTGAGTAAACGAGTCAAATAATAGGATTGTAGGAATCCTTCAACGAGTGTTGTGGATTTTAACTGATAATAACATCACGTTGTTATCTTCACACTTTGTTTGATAAGAGGGACAAGAAATGTGAATGATAAGTAAAATTGTAGGACATTTTTATATTATTTGGAAGAAGGAGAGAAAGTGTTTAAATGATAGTTATTTAATTAATAATTATATTGTCTATTTATATAATTTGTTAATAAATTTTCTAGTTGGTAAAATGATCTTCTGATATTTTTAAGAAGTAAATTGCTTGAATCCTTTTATTAATAAAAAGATCTAATTTAGTAGATTTGGAAGAAGACTACATCCTTCCACCTCTTCTCTCTCTAACCAAATAATAGATTATTTCCCTGTCCATCTTTTTCCTTCCATCCCTCTCCCTCTCGTTCCATCTCTCCCTCCAAGCAAATGTTGTTCGTTTTTTCTTTTCTTTTTTGGTTTTCAGAAAACTAATAAACATTAGCACCCCAAATTCATATAACAAGAAATAGCTTCTTAAATTGATATAAATCGAGACCAATTTTTTTAAAGTAAAAGTAAAAACCTTAACATAATAATCACATTGAGTTTTACTCTTCAATGTCATTGTTATTGTAATGTTATGTTTTTTATTTTTATATATATTATCAGAGGTACGTTTTCACTACAACTTTAACAAAGGCATATAAAATTGTAGAAAAATAATTTTTTATGGTTAGAGCGTAAGTGTTTGAGAATTAAGTAGAACTTAAATATTGTAGCATGTAAAAATTTTATATTATAATATTTTAAATTTTGATATTAAAATTTGGTTCTTAAACACTTTATAAACATGAAGAGTTACACACGGACAAATTGAGTGGCCACTCTCTGAAATTTTTTTTCTCCTTGGATATTGTATGTAAAATTTTATAAAATTACAGCCTGTCTAAAATTATATTGCAACTCTCATTCATGTTTGAAGAAAAATTTTATTGTTCCACTTGCTATTGCCATGTGCTCGGGCTTCCTTACTCATTGTGGACTTTCATCAAACACCTGTCTAACTCCACCTCCCTTCTCATATCAAACCGCATCACGTGGCAAAACCCAGAACCCCTTTAACCCCACGTGTCTCTCTCTGTCACCGCCCTGGTCTCACCACCACCATAGCTAGCTCCTCTCCTTCTTCGTCTTCTCCACCGTATCAAAATCCCACCTTTAAACCCTGAATTAAAAAAAAATGAAAACCCAAACCATGAAGTGCCTCGTTTTCAAACAATCCTCCTCCAATTTCCCAAAAACAATTTTCTCTAATCTCAGAAGAAACCTCCATGCAAAGGCAGACGTCGAGAAAGTGGGGCCCTTGGCTTCCCTCCTCGAATCCCGTTCCGTCGTCCGCTTCCGAGGCCCCGACACCCTCAAGTTCCTCCAGGGCCTTCTCACCAACGACGTTGTTCGGAGGTTCGGCGATGGCAACGAGGTGCACGCTCCGGTCACGCCCAACTTGGCGGCGTCGTTCGTACCTCCGATGTACGCCGCTCTTCTAACGCCGCAGGGGAGGTTCTTGTACGATTTCTTTCTCTACCGCCCACCCAGGCCCGACGAGAAGCTTGACTCGACCGGGTCCCGACCCGGTGCGGAATATTGGAATAACCCGGTTGAGATTTTGGCCGACGTCGACGCCTCCGTCGCCGATGAGCTCTTGGATACCTTAAAGAGGTTAGCTTGAGCTGCTTTTTTTTCTTAACAAAAAAAAGTTAATTGTATTGGTGCACTTTGATCTTTTTGGTATTTGGTAACTTGGACGTTAAACTTCTGAATTTTTCACAATTAACACCTTAAATTTATGATTTGTTGCAATTATGGTCATATAACTAACGGAAGTTGATTAGTAAATGTACCAGTGTTTAAATTTTGGCATTTAGATCCTAACTTTTATTCATTAAATTTAATTGATTGGACATTTGGACTGCATTGCCTAAAATTGTAAGGCTTAAGGTCCTGAATGCCAAACTTAATGGTTTAGGGTGCTACATGCAAAGGATGATAAAATTATAGTGCACGAGTGCAATTTACCAAAATATAATTGTCTTTTGAATGTGAATGCTTGTTTTTATGAAGCATTTTTCTTGTCTCTGTGTTAGTTTAGTATTGCTTTTGTTGGAGTCTATGTAGCAAGTAATGTTTGTAAATGAAAATGTTAAAACTTTACAAAATTGCTTTGCAACACCAATGTACTTTCATTTTACAAGTATTTTGAGCAGATTCGTTTGGCTTTTGTATATTCTAGTTATACTTTTATTATGATTCTAGACTGAGCAGTGTATGTAGGTGATATAACATTTGTTTCCCCCTCTTGGGGAAGTTCTTGCTTCTTTTATTAGATGTGCTTAAAACCCATCAAATTAGAAGGTCCATTATCTGGTTTCATATTATTACTTTTCTTTGGAATTTGGACTAATCCAACCCTTCAAGCTTCTAGGATCAAATGTATTCTTTACCTGTTGTGTTGTGTTGTATCATGGGAATGAACACTTTTACAATGTGTGTCTACTAACTAGTATGTACTTCTGTCCGTTTGTTTGTTTCTTTCTTTTTTTCTTTTTTTTTTTGTTTTCCTTTTTTTTTGTTCTTTTTTTCTTTTTTGTGTGTGCGCGCGCGTGCATTTGTGTGCAGATATCGCTTGAGGTCTAAGGTTGAGATTGAAAATGTGGGGCAAGACTTTTCTTGCTGGCAGCGTTATGGTGGGAACCTTTGCAAAACACCCCCACATGTGGAAGAACCCGAGGCTGCTAGTGTCAGCTGGGGCTCCGGCGTTGACCAAGCCGGAGTGACATCCTATTGCGGGAATAATCACAGTTGGCAATGGTTTAAGGATCCTCGTTTAGATTGTCTTGGTGTTAGGGGGATCTTTCCTTCCAATACAACTCGTGAGATTCTAACAGCTTCAGTTTATTTATCACCATTTTTTGCAAACTAAAAGAAGTTGTGATGTGAGATATGAGGGTTAAAGCTGTATCTTTTGGTTTGGCCTATTGCAGCACCTTTGGTTGAAGCTGATAAAGAAACTGAGGAGAAGAATTACATATCATGGAGAATGGAAAATGGTGTTGCAGAAGGCTCAACTGAGATCCCAAAAGGTGCAACTTTACTTCCTTGGCTTTCCCCTTTTGTAAAAGTATCTTCCTAATAGAATGCAAGCACTATATATGTTTGACATGGTTAAGTCATTTATTTGTATATTATGGGTAGGTTATTTATAATTTTTTTCTTATCTTTATGGCTTTTTAGTTTGCATTTCAAACTATATTTTTGGATTTTCACTGAGCATGTGAAACTATATTTTCGAATGAGCTTGAGACAAAAATGATGATAATTTTTGGAACTACATATTATATGGCTTTAATTAGAAGCTCTTCTTAATGGTAAAAGCTCTTTGAAGCTCATCCAAACACTTTTAGAAATATATTTTGGACCTGAAAAGCTAAAGTCAACTTTCTAGAGGTCATCCAAAAATGCCCGAAGTCTATTTAGTTGTATATGTATAAGCCAAGATTCAATTCTAGTTATCTGCTGCTGCTCTTGTAGTGAAAAATGCACTTGTTATGTGTAGGTGAGGCAGTTCCTCTTGAATACAATTTGGTAGGTCTAAACGCAATAAGCTTTGACAAAGGTTGTTATGTTGGCCAAGAGCTTGTGGCTCGGACACACCACCGCGGGGTCATCCGCAAACGTTTACTTCCTCTAAGATTTGTTGACAGCAATGGAGAAGGTATAATCCCCCCTGCTTCCCTTCATTCAATTTCAATGTCTGGAAAAAGAAAAATGAAAGGATTAAAAAAAATGTGGGTTTTTTTTCTGATTTTCCATAGAAAAATTTTTGCCTTTAGAAGTGTTTACTTATTTATTTATTTGTTTTTTTTTTAACTAAAATAATATAAACAAATAGATAAAACAGTACTCTTAAAAAAAAAAGAAGAAAAAACAGTAATTATGTTTAAATTATTCATCTTTTGAATCATTCTGATTTTCTATCCTCTTTATCTATCAGCCTCTCCATTTTCTCTCAATTCTAATGTAGTTGTTCTTTGTTGTGCGACTCAGAAGTGGAGCAGAGAGTTTCTCCTGGATCAGCAGTTGTGGATCCCGAGTCCGGCAAGAAAGTTGGCAGCGTCACAGCCGCCCTCGGGTGTCGGGGGCTGGGCGTCTTGCGTCTGGAGGAAGCCTTCAAACGGTCGGGTGCATTGAGCATACAAGAAAAGGAGGATGTAAAGGTGGAGACTTCAAGACCAGATTGGTGGCCAACTGAATGGTTTCAAGAATACCAGCAGCACACAGCAGTTGCTTAAAAAAAAAAAAATAATTAAATTTTGGTGAATGATTTTGCAGTTTTTTCGTTCATTCTTTTTTTTGGTGGAAAAATAATTTTATGCTCAAAGAAAGAGACAAGTGGAAATAAAACAATCTACTTGTTATTGTTATTATTATTTTTTAATGTTTCTCGTTTTCCATGACGAGCGTTTTATTCTCCTTTTAGGAGACTTTTTCGTCATATCCAACGAGTGTCGTTTTTCAAGTGCTTAGCATTCTTATTGTTTTGTGTTGTCGTCTTGGGAGGTAGTTTTCTTTTTGTTTTTAATTTCCGAAGTCGTTTCTTTATTTTGAAAGTTTATTTATTATTTTTATTGTTGTTGTTGCTGCTACCACCGAACGATCGTTGGTTTAAGTGATTTGCTTTTATTTCTTACATGACTACCCTCTTTAGTGCCGATGTTATCTTTTCGTCGTTTCCGTATCTGTCGTTCAATTGTCGTTTGGCAACTAATTTTTCGTGTTTTCCTTATGACGTTTTCTATCAGATGACAGAAAATGCAACCAAAAAAAAAAAAAAAATGTTTCGGCTGTTTTCTTTTCGTTGTCATCTCAAGGTTTTAGTGGTTTTAGGTTTTCAACCTTCTTTTTTGGGTGCTGTTGTCGTTATTTCTGTTAATAGAGTTTTATTGTCGTTTTATATTTTTTTATTTTCTAACGACTGTCGTTCTCAAATGGTTGTCGTTTTCTGACGTGTTGTTCTTCGTATGGTCGCCGCATTTTATTATTGTTGTTTTGAAGTAGTTTTTTATTTTTTTAAAAAAATCGTCTTTTTTATATTAGCTCTCGTCTTTTTCATGCTGTAATCTTTTTTTCAGCGACTATAGTAGAGTTTTATTGTCGTTGTACATATATATATATATTTACTTTTTTTGATAAATGTTACTTATCAAGGGGCCGTTATAACTTATAATTGTCCTTTCAAGGTAGTTTTAAAAAATCTGTCGTCTCTATTTTAGTTCTTGTTTTATGACAAACCAAAGGCTGGTTTTCACGGTAAGAAATAGTAAAAAAGAGTTGGGTAGGATAGTAAGAACTGTTAATTAAAATTATTTTTACTATAACATATAAAAATTTTATACTATAATAATTTTTTTTATTATTATTATAACATATAAAAATTTTACCATTTAAAAAAAAAAATAACGTAAACTATTTTTATCAAACATTTGGCAAACCGTCGGTGGGAAAAAGGATAAAAACTTAGGAAAAAAAATATATCTGTGAACCACATTTTCTGTCCAATCATTTGACAAGCCTCGCAAAAGGAACGCGGCAGTCATTGGTCCTTAAAAAGCGTCAAAATAAATGGCAAAAGTATGCATTGCAATGAAAATACTGCTCTTGATAATTACTCTATAATTTATAAAAATATATAGAATATCAGATTTTAGTCTTATCCACCTAATAACAAATAAACTTCTTGCAAATCAAATCACAGGGATCTCAATTGCTCCCCAAGAGTTTCCTCTTTGCCATCTCCAATTTACAAGAACTTCAGGAAACTTGAATTAGTTACTTCTTTCTCCTTCTGGGTGTGCCTCAATCAGATCTCCAGAAAAGCCACAAGTTAGCATCACAAAGAAAACAGATCCTTCAATACAGACTTGTGATCTACAGAGACTTCATGTATAATCTTCTTAGCCCACCACCATAACCAAACTTCCTTGCATATAAAAAGGAAAGCATTATGGTAAGAAAGGTTTTTTTTTTTTTTTTTCACTAGCGATATTGAAGACCCTTTTAGCTGTTGGACTAATTTTTCAAACAGTTTGATCTATAAATAGGAGAACTTTTTATTTGGATTAATTTTTCAAACAGTTTGATCTATAAATAGGAGAACTTTTTATGTCGTACAGCGCACATTCTTAACATGGAGACTCATAAATCAGCTTAATCCAATGGTTAAAAGAGCCTTCACTACCCGCACTGAAAAGGAGCCTTCCCTACCTTAAAACATTTCCTAGTAAAAAACAAGGTTCAAGTCATCTTGCTTAGTTCCTGAATAACTTCCACCGCAGTAGGCCTTTCCTCTGGAGCCTCATGTGTGCAAGTTAAGGCAAGCTGTCCCAGCTTGGCTGCTTCGGGCTCGGAGAAGTCTCCTTTTAGCTTGGCATCTACAAAGTCTTCAAATCTTCCAGATCTCGCGCCCATTCGCATTGAGTTTGTGAGCATCAGCTGTCCAGATAAAACTTGCAGGACGATGACTCCAAATGCATAGATGTCGCTCTTTTGTGTGAAGCGGCCTGTGGTGATGTACTCTGGGGCTAGGTATCCCATGGCCGCACTCGTCTTGAGAGTTGAGAAGACAATGTCATCGGCAAGAAGCTTGGGAAGGCCTGAATCGGAGATCAATGGGTTGAACTGCTGATCGATGAGAACCTTTTCGGCTGATATGTTTTGGTGAACTATAGCAGGTTTGTCTCCTTCACTACTGTGTAAGTATTGAATACCTGCTCAAGAAACAACAATTCAGTTAGTACCAAAAGTTAACAGTGAAAAAGAAGTTGCCAACAAAAACTTATGGTCAGTTTGGTACTTTTGTCCTTTCAAAGAAGCAAGAAGCATAAGCAAGTTTGAGGCTAAAAAAATTTAGCTTCTCAAAACAAATGAAAATGCATTTTACTCTTGCTAAACACACTGAATGCATTGGTGTACAATGTAGCAATCCCAAAATGGCCCCTTTCTAGAAAAACTTGAAACTTGAAGAAGAAAATAAACTGACCTTTTGCAATGCCACTGATGATAGAGACTCTCTTAGACCAATCAAGGACTCGGTTGCTTCCTTCTTCTAAATCAAGATACCGAGAGAGGTTTCCGTTGGGAGCGAAATCATAGATGAGAAAGCACTCACCTCTGCTCCTTGAGCAACAGAAGCCTCTCAGCTTAACAAGGTTATCATGTCTCAGTGAAAATAGCAGGTTTAGCCCTCTCAAAAACTCGGCTTCCTCGGACTTACAGCTCGTAACATTAATGCTTCTGATAGCCACAATAGAACCGTCTCTCAAAACCCCTTTATAAACGGCAGAGAATTTGCTCTTCCCTAGTAAATTCACCTCAGAAAAATACTGTGTTGCAGACTCAATATCCTCCATGTTGAACTTCTTGTTGTAGTCAAGATATTCCTGAGACAACCCAATTCCTTTTAGACCATCACCTAATGGATCCCACCCATTGCAGTACTCAAGGCTCACAAGTGGGGAGGCACTCTTGCTCCGAAATTCTTTAGCCTGGTCTGTGCTAAGACGGCCGTCAGAAGGATCACAATGATTCCCAATCTTCTGTTTTCCACGCCGGTATCTTATGATCATCAGAAACACCGTCCCTATCATTGTTATGGTGACTGAAATCACCACTGCAACAACTGCAGCCCGTGAAAACCTCGTCGACTTCGCACAATGCGCTTGGTTGCAATGTCGATGGACGTTTGCAGACTCGGGGTTTTGTGTTCGACCATCAGTGTCATTTACATTTGTTCCAATGGGGGCAGATCCATCAAAATTGTCAAGAGTTGTGCAAGCCCTCAATTTAGCAAACCCAACTCCACACAGGCCTGGATTGTTCTCAGCATGAAATCCCTCGTTTAATCTTCTCAGAACTTCATGTTTCAATAATTAAGAAGTGTAACTAGTATAGTACTAACATTGTTACAAATTAATAATAATAAAAATAATAATAATAATAAACTTGGACGTACCACGAGGGACAAATCCAGAGAGAGAATTGTTTCTGAGGTCGAGGACTTGCAGTGATTGAATGGTAGCTAGTTGTGGAGGAATTAGACCACAGAGAGTGTTGAAGCTCAAATCAAGCCTTTTGAGCATCCCGAGATTTCCTAAGCTAGGAGGGATTTCACCTCTTAGTCTGTTGTACTGCAAAGCAACAACATTTAACCTCTTCAAGGAGCCCATCCCTTTAGGTATTTTTCCACTCAGCTGATTACAGCATAACTGTAGAACTGCAGAGAGAGAGAGAGGAAGAAGCTGAGTTTAACATATCAACCCCACAAAACTGAAGATCTTATCTTTTGTTTTCTTTTTTGGGGTGCAAGGACTTAAGAAGACAACACTAAGAACCAAAGTTTTACATCCTTTGTTTTGCTGAAAAAATTCAGGTAATTAAAGTAAAATCAAAATTGATTCCGGCTTATAGTCTTACTGAATGCTATCAGAGGCAAGACACTAGAAAGGAACAAATGAAAAACAAAAGAACATGTTCACCAAAGATAAGAGCACATATGGAAAACGGAAAAAGCATCTAAAAGCTTTTCTTTTCCTATTTTTGCCCGCCTTGTCAGCTCAAATGTGATCCAAAATGAGATATATACATGCTAATTGAATAACAACAACAACAACAATAACAGCAACAACACAGAGTGTCAAAATCTGCATGTTAAAAGAAAGAAATTCACTTTACTTAGCTTGCACTAGCCAAAAAAACAAATATTACTAAAAACGAGTTCGAGAATTTACCATAAAATTTGTTAGATCACATCAACACTGAAAAAATTATATATACAGATATACAAAGTTAAAAATTTTATGACAATCAACGATTCAGAATTATGCCATAAGGCCTTTTTTTAACCTACCAAAAACTTCTCCAAACTGAAACTTTTGTTGTAACATTGACTAATTATTCTCAAAAAAAGAATAAGAATAATAATAACTTACCTTGAAGACCGGCCATATTACCGATCTCAGAAGGAATATCTCCAGAAAGACTATTGACATTTAGATATAGGTCTGTAAGCTCGGTAAGATTAGTAATTTCTCTCGGAATCTCTCCTGACAAGTTGTTGTAATGCAAGTACAGACCCGACAGGCATCGGAGCTCGGCCACCGCCGGCGACAGCTCGCCGGAGAGCCCTTTTCCCTGCAGAGAAATGTTGGCCACTTTGTGGTGCTCATTACAAGCCACACCTTCAAAGGAACCACTGCATGGCTCGCCATCTTTAGTCCAAGAACTCAGGAACTTGTTTTCTGGGTCTAAAGACAATTTCAGCTCCATTAGAGCTTCAACTTCTGCATTCCCATCAACAGGACATGGGTTTAAGAAGAAAGCAAGGAAAAGAGTGATGGAAAAGAGAAAATTGAGATGACCCATTTCTGGTTTTAGCTCAAACGTGTGATCTTTTGGTGACAGTTTGGTTCTTTTGATTGTCTTTCTCTTCTTGCTTAGAGAGAGAAGGAGGGAAGAGAGAGAAAACAACCCATGTTTGTCGAGGTCTGTTTTTTCATGTTCTTGTTAAAAGGTTTGGAAAGAGTAATGGAAATGAGAAAATTGAGAAGACCCGTTTCTGCTGCGCGCTCAAAAGTGTGAATTTTTTGGAGAAAGTTCACTTCTTTTGTTCTATTTTTTGTTCACAATGAGAAAGAGAGAATTGAGAAAAAGGAAAAAACATGTTTGTTAATTCTTGAGTTCTTGTTTGAGAGTGTCTTTTGGAGTGGAAATTGGAGTAAATTTTCTGGGAAGAGAGAGAGAGAGAGAGAGAAGACGTGTGAATTATGGAATGTCGTTTTTTTTGGCTTCTGTGTTTGGGTTGCTGACAGAAAAGAGAGTAAGAGTGTTCACACTCTGGCTGTTTTGGTTTGAGGGATTAGATTTTGAAGCTTGTTATATATCATTGTTGGACGTTGTTGGTAGTGAAGATTTGGGATGATTTCAGTCGTCGATCTCGAAAGGTCGTTTGACGATCCACTTGGTCACATGGGTCCCACCAACCCACCCGTATGACTATGTGCCTGTTTCTTCATTTATAATGGCATTGAAGATACTGGGGTCCAGAATTTTTATGGGATGGGGACTGGATTTTTCTCTCCTTTTTGATTTTATCGCAAGGGCATTTTACAGCCAAAAAATATTCAAACTGATTGTTAAAAATTTCCAACTATATTGTTGAAACTGATTTTTTAAACATACTCATGGATGTTAAAGATTTACATTGTGTAAATAAAAATACTCTTGTTTATAAATCATACCGTCAAGCTTAAACTAGTACCGACCAACAGTGAAAAAGAGGGTTTTTATAAAAACTGTCTACAATATTAGTATATGTTTATTGTTCTTATTGTGTTTTTCCAAATACTAAATCATATTAAAATCGTTATTATTAAGTAAAAGAATTTCATCAAGATTGTTATTTTTTAAAAATTTTGTTAAAGAATATTGAAATTTTTTTGTTTGTCTAGAGAAAAGTTGATAAGAAGTTTATCGCAAAAAAAAAAAAAAAAAGCAGACCCTGATTTATCAAATGCAATTTTCATAAAAACAATGGAGGCAAATGTTAGCTATTCATAATTCATTGATTAAAACCACAACAGCCATAGGCTTTTTTTTTTTTTTTTTTTTTTTGCATGGCAGCTATTTAACCACAATAGTCTTAAGCTATTCCTTTCCTGAAAACTGAACTTTTAGGAGTGTTTGGTCTCTCCATGCTCACATACTTGTTAAGAAGCATGTTTGGAGAAATCCATCGTTGGTTTTCATTTCAATTGAAAAAGAAGAAGATTTCACAGCATCAGACAAAGTAAACCTAAGTCAAGAATAATGTTTCCAATTTTGAAATTTTTTTTTAATTATTTTTCTCATAAAAAACAAACAATTATTGGTATTTAGATTGTGGTTTTATGCTGGTGCGCCTGCCTTTGTTTTATTACACACACACACACACACACATACATATATATATATATATGTTGATCTCAGCATATCAATTTGGAATAAATAATGCAGTGTGGCTTAGCCACCTATATCCTTCCTGACATTCTTGATCTAATACCAATTTGGTTTTTTTTTTTTTTTTAATTGTGGGAAAATGTAAAAAAGTCTTTAAAGGTTTTTTTTTTTTTTTTTTTTTAAGTAGAAATGAAAAGTCTTTGCGTTAATGGGTGGGAAACCTAACTTTGCCTCGCATAACACACAGTATTCCACATGGGGTTGACTATTTTCATGTGCCACGGGGAAAAAGAACATTGAAAAAGAGACAGAAACCAGTTTTAGGAGGAAAAAAATATGTTAATTTGAATTTATGCTATTCCTACTTTCTACCTCGCATATTGTCCATGCGAGTTAGCCAAAATTTTCCTCCACACAAATTCATTAATTAACCACTATATACTTTTTCAAGTAGTGGGTAGAAAACAAAATGCACTCATTTTTCCTTGGATTCCTTCTGTTGGTTGCTAAATCATAGCATATAATATCCAAGCAGTAAAAAAAACTATTTAAGATTATAAGATATAGTAACTAACTCTCCCTAAGCTTGTTTTAACTATAATAACGACTACATTAGTAGTACTTCTTTTTATTGGGGAAGCAGGTTCCAAATCTTTTTACATTTTGTCTAAAGAAGAGATGAAGCTTTTGACCAATTTGATATATGTGTTAATTATGGTGGTAAATTATCATCATTATTCTTGCATGGTTGCATGTAATTTACAATTTAACAATAACCTCATATCCGCTTTTATCATTGAGGTATACAGTTTGAATTCACGTCCGTTACATTAGAGAGAGAGAGAGAGAGAGATAAAATCACCATTATTGTTGCAGTAAACTGCTAAAGTAGCAGCAACATTAGTAATTCTTCTATATAACATAGAAGTAATTAAATCTATAAATATGAGATGACAGGAGGAGAAGCTTTATGCTTGTCTTTGATAAAAAGCCAAGGGACAGATTAAAGGTCAAAAAGAAAAGAGAAGCAAGAAAGTTAAATGGAATTGGCATTCATGAAAATGTATTGTACTATTAAATCCTCAATCATGGTGCACTACAAAAGCAAGTTGGTGAACTTTTAATTTGAACAGAACGGCACCAAAAAGTTTTGTGTGCCTTCTTTTTCAAAGCACAATACTACACTTTTATCACTACGAAAGTGGGTCATACAAGTTGAGGAGGAGATATAAAAAACAAAAAATTAATAATAAATTTTAAGTTATGTTGTTTTACCCTATGGGTAGAACAAATTTTATTAAATATTTAGTTAAATTCAACGGTTTAATTTATGCAGATGCATGTTAAAAAATAACACACTATACGATTTGTGATAGAGCTATTAATAATTAAAACAAAAATCTAATCAAAATAAATATTATCCATATGTTATAATTATCCACGACCTATTTTTATTGTCATTGAACTTTTAAAGAAAGTGATATTTTTAAGGGATTATAAGATTGATTTAAATTTTTAACAGGGTAAATGGATATTAATATAATATAATACTCATGTATATAAGATTTTTAAAAGTAAAAAAAAAAAAATTGAGTGGAGCATAGATAATATGCTCCTCCTTATCTTTAATCACATAATTAAAAGAACTTGTTTGGGTATGTAGGATTTTTATATGAAAAAGAGATTCTTTTATTAGAATCCTCACTTATAGTATATATTTCAAAACCATTAAATATGATTAAAATTATTTTTTTCTATGGATTGCCTGCCGGTTGAAATAGATATAGTCATTGGTGGGGGTTTTTTTTTTTTTTTTTTCAATTTTCATTAAAAAGAATTGCCAAAAAAAGGGGAGAGGGGGGGTGGGGGGAGAAAAAGGGGGCAAGGACGTGACTAAGAAAATGATGTCACTTGAATGAAACGTGACCTGTTTGTTATGTCCAAGATCAACCCGCCATTTACGACTTGATTAAGTATAGAATAAAAAAGAAAGGAAGGTACTTTAGCACTATCTAATTTTATACGAAGACAAGTCCAATGAATGCATATAAAGAAAAAGCTTCCTTTGTTTTGTTTTGTTTATTTTATTTTATTTTATTCTTTTTTTTTTGTTCTTCAATTGGCTCGTTGTGAAAGAAATACTGTTAGGGTGATTAAAATAATAATTTAAATCATTAGTTTATGTTTGAGAAATATAACACATAAAAACTTTACACTATAACTTTTACTATTACATATAAGAGTTTTATATTGTTTACATTTTAAATTATTAATTTATACTGCTCTTTTAAATGCATAGTAGACTTCTTAAGGAACAAAAGAATGAATATATATATACAGACACAATACGTATGAAGAGAAAGAAGACTTTCTTTTGTTCTCTCTTTCTATAATTCTTTTGTGTGAGAACGACGTGTATCTAACTTATCAGCATTGTCCTGTTTCTGCCTAAATTTATCTTTCAACATTATTTTTCTTATCTTTTGTTCTTATTCACTTTAAACCTTGCTGGGCATTTCTTATAATTATTTTGTCCTTGTTCTTACCAGATCTCTTTAATACTCTCCCTTTATAAAACCTTCAATAATGGATATCATATGCAATCTACATTCCTTAGATCTCAAAATAAAAAGGGTAAAAAGAACATGTTATACTTGCTTTTTCATGAAGCAAATGTGTGGGAAAAATGTAGAACAATATGTATTTACTTGATGCTTCTAAACTTTACTTTATAACATGCTGTAATCATATATAGCATGGTTTTATGACCGTTTTGTCATACCCTTAGGTTATAGATCAGAATCAGATTAGCAATGTGGTCAGAGATATTTCCGTAGCATGTATTGGTCAAAGAACTTATATATGTGTTATGAATTTAAAATTTTAATTCTACCGAAAGCAAATAAAAAAAAACTTGTGAAGGATAAACAAATAAAATGAACATATAAACATGTTTGAGAGGGTGGTGAAAATCGTTGATTATAACTGTTTTTTACTGTAGCATGTGAGAGCTTTACACTGTAGCGATTTTTATATTGTTATTGTAGTATGTGAGAGCTTTATACTGTTTATAACTAAAAGTGGTGTAAACTACTTTTGCCAAACATAAGGTTAATGGTTCATTATTAATGTAAGGTTATATGTACTTTTAGAAATCGCATATATATTTTTCTCTAACCTTTCTAATTACTCAAAATCGACATCTCTTTTATATATAAAAAATTAAGACAATCGAATTTTATAAATTATGTGAAATCCAATTCAACAACATGCATATATATAAATGGTTGTTGCCGTAAAAAATCAGCAAAGTTAGGTGCGTTTGGTACAAGTATTTGAGTAGAGTATTTGAATGAGGATTTAAATTTTTGTGAGAGAAAATACTATAGCAAAATGATTCAAACCGTGATTTGAAAACTGAAACAAACACACTTTATGTACTCTGATATATATATATATATATTTTGAAGGATCTATGTACTCTGATTTGGTGACAAGTATAAAGCATATATTATATTAAATACACGCATAATGACGTGAGTGAATCGTATAAAGAAGGGCACAAGGCAATTTAATGGAAACAACGTTGTCTTGGTCTTATATTAACTTCATAAATTGTCTGTTGCATGATATTACATATCAATCTCAAAAGTAAAAGCAGACTCGCTTATCTATGATCTCTTGAAACACACACACAATCACTTGGATATCAGGAAAGAATTAGTAAGGATCTTAATAGCACTATACATGCAACAACAAACAAAACACTATAAACTTATTAAATGGCAAAATTACACCAAGTAAAAGCTCTTGCAAGATTATGTACAAAAATTGGTGCCCAAAACAAAACCAGCCATTGGCTAAAAAAAGCTAATTATATCATGCTTCAATACTTACACTACGAAAGTTAAAACAATAATAAAAAAATAAAAACTAGAGCAGCAGTTTATGCCCCATAGTTTTCTTTATTACTTTTTATTTTTTATGGTTGTTTGAGAGAGTGGTTTATATATTGGTTTGAATTATTTTTTGTTCAGAATATTATAACCGTTGAAACCTTTACATTATAACCATGTTCAAACTTCGAACCGGCATGTCAAACAAGAGCTTCATTTTATTTACTTATTTAATTTTTTAAATTAAACCATCATCCGGCGTTCCTTAAAAAACACAAAAAACAACGGAGATTTCGTTTGACAAACCCAGTTAGAACTAATAAGTTTCAACTGCTACAGTGTAAAATCTTCATTTGTTATAGCATTTTGTTATTAGTTCTAACTGCTATAGTATAAAAGCTCTCACATGCTATAATATTAAACTCTAACTGTTATAATATTTTAGTTTTAACAATACTATCAATACTTTGAAAATAAATAAAAAAGTGTCATATCAAAATCTCCAAGGCCCATTTTGGCCGAAATAGGGAAGCTAGTTTTACAATAAAGATTGCCTGCTTTTTGAGGTCCATAAATGGTTTTGGTGGCTTTTATTAGAGAGGCAACTTGAGCAACCAAAATAACTCAACCAAAAGGAAACAAGTACAATCATTTGGAGGAACCGCTTGTGATCATTTGCAGGCTTTTTGCTTCACAAAGTGGCCTTCTTTTCTTATGGGCCTGAATTGTATGACACGAACTCATGGCATTTAAGTTGTAGCTGGCCCAATATTCTACTGGAAAGAGCCTATTTGGAAGCTTAAATAAAAAATTTTAGTTCAAACTAATATTGTATATATATTGTGAAAAATTAAATCAAATAGCATAGTCTTAATTCTTAAACAAATAAATAGTATATTTTTAAAAATATTTAAGTATATAATATTTTTAAAATCATTTTTTCTTTTTAAGCACATAAATTTTTAATTTTACCTTCTCTTTTTTTCTTTTTTCTTTTTCATTTTTGTTCCTTCATGTTCCTTTCTATGTTATTCTATACAAAAATAAATTTTTTTTAATCTAACTAGGCTATTTATTAAACATTGCTACATTTTGGTCTATTTATTTTTTGTTCTTAATTAATAATGGCTTAATTTCCTCATTCTCCCTTTTATTGTAGTATTCTTTTATAAAATTTGAATTGCTATACTGTTTTAAATTCAAGCTCTGAGTTCGAATTATTCCTAAATAAACTTCAACAGACCCTTATTACATCTGTGATAAAGTAATTTGTGACAATTTTAGATATTTATTTTTATTAAATGACTACTTTAGTTCTTGTCATGGCTTACGTAAATTACACATAGTACAAATATGAAATCTATTTTTTCACCTCTACTACTTTTATGTGTAAATATACTCTTTTTTTAAAAAAAAATTGTATATATTCAAATTGTTGGGTTATCATGGTATAAATGATAATGGTGAAGTTTAACTTTAATTGTAACAATCGAAACATCTGTACACTGAAAAATTTCACTGATTTACAAGCTTGCAACCCAATTCCCAACACATGATGCAGGCAGAATTATTGGACTCATGTCATGGGACATATTTGTTCCTGCTTGTATAACTATATGATTCCAAAAAATAATGATAATAATAAAGAAGTTTATATTAATAGGTGTTTGGGAGCATTTTATACAGTAATTTACTTTTGTTTTATATCGTAATAAGTATAAATCAATGCACCAAACACCTTATAAATACAAGAAAAACAAAATTGTCCATTTAGAATCATTACAAATAGTTTTAGGTCCTTGAAAGAAAAAAGGCTTTAGCAGATGTTTGAAAATGCTTCAATTGAAAAAAACACACATTCTTTTGAAGGAAGCTTCAAAAAATATTTAGTTTTTTTTTTTAATTATTTACTGCTTTTAACAATACTTTTCTCACATGTTATATATAGTACACTTTGCATCTAAGGGTCTTGAAATAAAAAATAGTTATCAGAGTCATCAAAATTTATTCTTTAGCCAATTTTAGACCGTGATATTTAATATAAATAGTTTTCTTGCACGATATAAATCTGAGAATCAATATATGAATGCATTACCATTTATTTTTTGCTGAATGAATATCTTACGAAATGAAAATTAGAATTGATGACTCATATATTGTTATTGACACAGAATATGGGGTTACATTTACAATTTTTTTTAATTAATATTTGAACTACATTTTTAGAAAAAAAGGGATTAATAAAACAAATGACCCAACAATTATGATTATTAAATTAAAGTATGACTCTAATTTGTAAATATTTTACATATGTCTTAAAACAATATCATTAAATAATTACCATCTAAATGTAGTTATATAATACAAAATGTGACATTATTAACATAATTACTATTTGCATAAAAAATATAATTACATGTATGAAATACATTTTTATGATAATTTAAATATTGTATTGAATTTCAATTTTAAAATAATAATTTGCTATTAAAAAAAAAGAGAGAGAAGAGAGCAAGGTCCTACCAGAGCAATCCTTGCTAAAACGACGCCGTAAAGGTAGCCTCCGGAAATTATTGTCGTGTTGTCGTCACGCATTCAAAAAATGAAAAAAAAAAACACTCTCTCTTTTAACTGACACCGCTCCACGGTTTCCATTTTTCAATCTCAGAACCAGATTTCTAGAGAGAGAAAGAGTGTTTTTTAGAGCGAGAAACCCTCCACAGACCCAGGAGAACCCGGCGAAGAAGAAGAAGAAGAAGAAGAAGAAGAAGAAGAAGAAGGAAGATGGGCAAGGATCTGAGCGACGACCAGGTTTCTTCCATGAAGGAGGCCTTCACCCTCTTCGACACCGACGGCGATGGAAAGATCGCGCCGTCGGAGCTCGGGATCCTGATGCGGTCCCTCGGCGGTAACCCTACCCAGGCGCAGCTCAAATCTATCATTGCCGAGGAGAACCTCTCGGCGCCGTTCGATTTCCCGCGGTTCCTTGAGCTGATGGCCAAGCACATGAAGCCTGAGCCGTTCGATCGCCAGCTCCGGGACGCCTTCAAGGTCCTCGACAAGGACGCCACCGGATTCGTCTCCGTCGCCGAGCTCCGCCACATCCTTACCAGCATCGGCGAAAAGCTCGAGCCCGCCGAGTTCGACGAGTGGATCCGCGAGGTCGACGTCAGCTCCGACGGGAAGATCCGCTACGAGGATTTCATCGCCAGAATGGTCGCCAAGTGAGGAACGGAAAATTATGGTGGATTCGGTGTGGATTCGATGTAATGTTTTCCGAATCTCTCCCTTTTTTCTTTCTTCTCCCGCGTTTTAGTGCTTGAAATTAGGTGTGTCTGGATTTTCTGTTCCGGTTAATTGAATTCTTCAAGTAATGCTAATTTTGGGGTTTGTTTGTTCATATTTTATAGCTTATTATGTATGGATTGTTTTATTAATTTGTGGTGTTTCCGAGTTCTTGATTTGCTGATATATTTTTTTATCCTAATTAAATTAATATGAAACTTTTGGGGTTTGGATTTGTATGTGGATTATGAGATTAAAAATGTTTGCTTTGAGTTGAGAATTGCTGTTTTTGTGAATTTGGTTGCGCTTAAGAGTGAAAACATGGAAGAATTTTTCTCTCTTTACTCTTGATTTTACTTTTTTGGGCATCTTTAACTTTGTGACAAATGCAATTAGAGAAATGAACTATCAACAATTTTATCCATATTTTCCCCATAGAATTTAGGATTTTTCTTGGAATGTTTATATGTTATGAAGGAGTTGCCTGTCTTTTAATTTTTATTGACATTGATATTCATATCTTTATACGTTTGAACCCTCGATATTTCTGTCTATATCAACATTTTCATCCTTGGTTTGACCCCCTTCTAGAGAAAAAGGCCTCTCTTTTATACATTGCCTCTTGTGAATGGTGAATTGCAATTAGTTAGGGGCTTTGGTCCAGCTGTTCGTACTTGTTTGATGGATTAGAAGTTAAAGAGGCTAGTTTTGCAACCGAGACACGAAGGTAGTAATAAGCACCGTAAGATTTAGTGAACGCAAGACTTAAATTCTAGGCAAATGTTGATGTTTTAGAGCATTTTTTTTGTCAAGAAATTAAGACGCACCATAAGATTCAATCAATACAAAACTTGAATTCTAGTCAAGCGTGGATCTTTAGAGCATTTCCTTTTTCATCCAATGTATTATATTGTATTAGCTAGCAAGTTTAGGATAGTGATACCTGATAGTTGATACGTATATTGTCAGCATTGTGTTCCTGAGACCTAATGGTTGTGAAAAATTCTTTCTATATTTTGGTTAGTTGAGAGTTGAACAAGGTAACATATCTAATTCTAGAGCTATGATTTAAATTTCTCTGCTATAGTCTTTTGGTCAGTCACATGAAAGTTTTTTTAATTTTGAAAACTGTAATGTCAGTCAAATGGGAGCGTAGAGAAGTTGTCTTACTTTGGTTGCTCTAAAGAGAGGCATATTACTGTTTGAGTTTTTAGACAAAGTTCCAACATCAGGATGTCTTTGTCAAGTTGGACTATCCTTAGGCATATTGATGTGAGTGTAATACTGTGATATGGCTATACTTTTCTTTCTCTACTGTTTTCAGGAAGACCTTTGAGGGAAGGGGATAGCTGTAATCATCTGTTCTTGTGTATTCAACAAGCTAGTCATGCCGATTAGTTAAGTAACTATCACTTCTAAAAAATTGTGTTGACTGTCTTTCACCTTCTCTTTCTGAAAAATTCTCTTGTGGGAACCGAAGAAGATACCTATGGATAGATATCTATTTTTCAGCCATCAAATCTACAGAAAAAAAAAAAAAAGAAAAGTGATTTTGACCATATCAAATGGTATCCAAACGTGCGTTACTAGTGGGGGGTTCCTACCGTGGAAGCCCCATTCTTTCCCTCTCATTTGAGTTTCCCTTCTTTTTCCCCTTCCAAACTTCCTTTGATTGGTTGAATAAGTCCAGGACTCCATTGCTGATGAGTTTCTTTAGTCTTACGGTGTATCATCTGTTATCCGCAAATTCTATGTATATGATGTTAGGAAAGTGTTTTGGGAGTAAATTCCATCTACCTTCTGAATTCTCTCCCTCAACTTTTAAACTTAATCGTCCACACCACCTAATTCTTTAAAAAGTCTCACTCTATCTTTCATCCAATTACGTTCACTATTATTAATTTAAGTTTTAATTGCTGGTTATTTGATCTTTTACTATCCTACTACTGATATAACACACAGAAAATCAGTTTATTTTTAATTAATTATTATTATTATATTTCTTACAATTCTATGCTAATTGAAATAGTTGTAATCAATTAAATAGTAAAAATCAATATTTTCAGTTATAGTCGCTGTTCTTGCTGTTGTTTTTTTAATTTTGTAATAATTTCCGTGGAAATATGACCAAAGGCTACGATGCTCTACCTTCCATATAAATAAATGCATAGTCCAACTCTAGAAATAGTGAGCAAATTCAGTTTCAGTAACCTCACAATTAATTGGCTCCAGTAACCTCTTTGCGATAAATTTTACCGGAATATGCGAAAAA
Source organism: Artocarpus heterophyllus (assembly GCA_025403435.1). NCBI lineage: Eukaryota > Viridiplantae > Streptophyta > Magnoliopsida > Rosales > Moraceae > Artocarpus > Artocarpus heterophyllus. Next base: position 33,880,821 of record CM046343.1, read on the forward strand.
GAGGTTAGAAATAGTGGGAAACTAAACATGCCTATTAGACCACTTCAACCGAGAGCCTATAATGGAAAGGTCAAACAAAGCTGAGACAAAGGTTTTAGTTCAAATAATCGAGTGTGGAACAATAGCTCATTCATCAAAGTTCGCTATACTTGTTTCTTACCAAACGATGCCACAAGGAGAATAAGATGGCACTTCCGTTTGGGAAGCCCATTTAAATAACAAGTTCAGTTTTTTGTAGTGTAAAACTCTCCCACGCTACAGTAGTTTGTTACAGTATAAAACTCTCAAATGCTACAGTAATTTGGTTTCAACTTTAACTGATTTCTGAAACGAACTTGGTTTTTTGGTTTTTTGTATAGTAGAGCATACTTTACCACAGTGCATGTTTCTAAATTTTTATCTAAATTATTTTTTATTTTATCTTTTGTTGAAATAACATCTTTGTTCATAATTTTAGACATACCTGTTCGATCAAATACTTTAAGCAAACATCCCTCACTTCAAAAATGACTGACATATCTAAATAAATCTCAACCATGTATTATTTTTGCTTTAATTAGTTTTTAACAAAAACGATTTTTAAAGTTTTGAACTACAGCATTTTGAACACAATGAATAAATAAATATATATGAATAAAAAATTATTAGCATTTGTAGCAGCCAACACACTTGTAGAGATTTCCATCATCGGCTGCTTAACTCTGAAGTTCCATTGCGCGCCCTACACCGTCGCATCCTGTGTGTCTTGCAGTCATCACACCCACACTTCTTGTGCGCGTCATCATGAGCGCAACTCTAATGCTCGCCACGAGCAACCACCCTATGGAGCAACCCGTCATCACCAGTGGTAGAGCCACATGGTGATGAGTCTGCGCTCCTACTCAACTCTTAAAAATGTTTAGCTTCATCCTTAATTTTTTATTTCAAAATTTTTCATTTTACAATTGAAGTTACATTTATGCACCCAATTATTTGTTGCGCTCTTATTTTACTAGACAAATTATAATTGTGACCTCACTCAATAATTAAAATACATAATTAAGTTTTCATTAATTTAAACTATCTTTATTTTTTAAGTGCCTTTATTCAAAATTCCGGCTTCACCACATGTTGCCACACACTAGTCCCATGTTGTCCTGTTGCTTGACACTTTTTATTCATGGTTGACTAATAGAGAGGATGTCTCTGCAATTTTTTTATACCCATAAAATATTTGGGGGCATTACTGTCAAGCATTTTGGTAAGAGGAATTTCTTGTAACTAAAACAAAACACATAGGATGAGCAAAAACAAAAAGAGAAATTGAGCTAGGTGGCCTTTTTAAAGAGCTCTATAAAATAAATGACCATACTTTTTTTAAATTAGGCAATTGGCCTCTTCTTATTAATTTTAAAGTCAAAATAACAAAAATAACATTCATTAGCAATAGTATGTCTGTTGGGGGTATGCTCGGTGCCCTTTTCGAAGAGCACTCTTAGGCTGTTTGGACACCCTGCTCGGATATAGCCATCTTCACATACATCCACTACTTTCCTTTGTTCGGCACCTCCCGGGGTGCTCCCCAGGGCCTCCATTGGCTGCCACGCAAGACATCACCTTCTCAAGAGGAGCATATTGTCACGAGCTTACTTTCTCCAAGCTACTCGTGCGGCCTTAGCAATGCCTCGATGCTAAGTCAGCCTAACTCACTCACACTCTTGCCTAGAACACAAGGGAACAAGAGAGAACAAGGAGAACTTTGGAAAGGCTTTTCTTCTTGATTTCCTTGGATGATTTACAAATGAAGGGGATGGTCCTATTTATAGCCATCCTCTCAACTAATGGACGGTCTAGATTACATTGATCTTTACAACGATCTAACGGCTACTATTTACTATCTAGAATGTTCTAGCAAAGTGTGGAAGATATTTACAGATATAAAATATTCTAGAGAGTTCTAGTGCAGTCTTGAGTCTTCCAGGATCTGCTAGATTCATCAGGATGCTTCTAGACTGTGCTGGAACCTCCTGAATACTGTAGAACGTTGTAGATCAGTCTGGACCCTTCTAGAATCTCACTTGGGCTATGCTTTCCCCCAAAAACGCCCAAGACAAGTGTGTAGCCTCCTCGTGGCTTGGTGGGGCGTGACAATATGCTCAGGACAGACTGATATGACCTACAACCAGGCAACAACTCATCTCCAAAAGTCGACACATGACCTCATCTCAGCCCTTGGATGAAGGGCTGACCCTCTTCCGAGATCATGACACTTGTCATCAACTACTTGACGCCACCTAATGGGACATATTGGTCATAGGTCAAACCCACCAAACACCCGGTCCAAATAGTGGCTTATAAATAAAGAGTATTTACTCCACCTAATAGGCAACGCGGACTTTCTCACCTAATTCTACTCTCGATTTCGATCAAATAGGCATCTGACTTGAGCGTCAAAGAGCCTTTGGCCGGCACCATAGGCCCCCTTTATCTTCGAGGCATCCCCTTTTCTTGTTGCAGGTTCACCTCAGGAAGCTGAGATGAGCAGGACAGGCAGTCCAACCACCATACACAACTGCACGTGGCGTTGATCACTAGCTGAGCAAGCAGAGCATCAACAACATTAGTGATGAACTCGAGTGCTAAACCCTAAAAAAACACCAAACCCTTCTGTTCTCTATCCCTCTTCTCTCACTGCAATCCTTCTGTTCCACATCATGATGATGCTTGATGCAACCTAAATCCACAGCTCCGCCATCGGTGTGTTCTCCGTTCACAAGCACACCTACTGCCTCGGGAACGTTGTTTTCTGCTTCATTACCAGCTGTCGTCGCGTTGACGATCTCTATCGTGTAGTCACCCCCCTCATTCTCTTACCTAAAATTCTACCTCTACCACTTCAATCCAAACCGGAAATGGAGAAGATCGAAAGAAGGAATTTCAGCAATCTTTTAGATGAAAAGTCAGGGAGAGACAAAGACTGTTCTTCAAAACGGAGAAAGAAAGAGCGAGAGAGAGTGAGAACGATATGGTTAATTTCCTGGAGGATTAGGTTTCAAGTAATGGGTTTCAAAGTAGAGGTGTTATCATTTTTTTAGTTTAATTAATACTATATTTGTGAAAATTTCGGCCATTCTCCTAATTTCTAAAACACGAAGTTCAAAGAAACCTGTTTTAAAATGGCCAAATAGCCCCATATCCCTATTAAAAAAAAAAAAAAATTTCCCTCTTTTTTGGGAGCGTTTTTTAACCGCAACAATTTATCCAAATCCTGTCGCTATCGAATATCAAATATCAAACGCTACCGTTTTGGTGAAATTCCCACTGCTTGTATAAAAACCCCACTCGGCCAATCTAGGGTTTTCACGAAATCACGTCGTCTTCGCTACACAACCCAGAAAAGCCATCCGCACAAGATAGCCCCTCGACCTCCATAGCCATCCACCATGGGTCGTATGCACAGCCGTGGGTCTGTATATCTCTCTCTCTCTCTCTGTATATATATGTATATACATATGTATATATATATATATATATCTTTCTCTCTGTCATCGTCTATTTTCTAATACTTTTTCCTTTTGGCTTGCGTTTTTGTGTCTTTCACAGTAAAGGTATTTCCGCCTCAGCATTGCCCTACAAGAGGACTCCACCGAGCTGGCTTAAGATCTCTTCTCAAGATGTTAGCTTTTTTACCCTTCTTGTTTGGCTTCCGAGAAAATGGCACTGGAAATAATCCGTATTGGAAATTTCGCACACTCAAATGCAATAGAATGCAAAAACTATGATTTTTATTTATTTGCTTTAGTTCAAAATCCCTTATTTTCTGAGTTTTTCTTCAGGTCGAAGAAAACATATGCAAATTCGCGAAGAAAGGTCTGACACCCTCTCAAATCGGTGTTATTCTTCGAGATTCTCACGGCATTGCTCAGGTCAAGAGCGTCACCGGAAGCAAAATTCTGCGTATTCTCAAAGCTCATGGTAATTTTGTTTATCTCTTTCATTTTTGGTTTTTAGTTTAGGTAATGGTGTTCTAGGGTTTGGTGATTTGTGCTTGATTAAATTTGGATTAGTAATAGGAATAGTAATGGTAATGATAAGGATGATGTGGTTGCTTAGGACTTGCGCCTGAGATTCCTGAGGATCTGTACCACTTGATTAAGAAGGCGGTTTCGATTCGTAAGCATTTGGAGAGGAATAGGAAGGACAAGGACTCCAAGTTCAGGCTCATTCTCGTTGAGAGCAGAATTCATCGTCTTGCTCGCTACTACAAGAAGACTAAGAAGCTTCCTCCCGTTTGGAAATAGTGAGAGTTCTTCCCAACTTCTTCATGTTTTATTTTGCAGAGAATTTTGTGATACGCTACATGTTTTAGACTCTCAATATATTCATTAAGTTAGCATTTCTTATGATGTGATTCGACATTTAGAAATATGTTGCGCCAATATAGAATTTCCAACGTTGAAGTTTTCATGTTTGACATGTATATGCGAATTTCCAAAGTTTTTAACGTGCTATATAACATTGTCCACTACGACCCTTTCCTTGATTTTTTTTAGGGAGTGTTTTATATGCGAATTTCCAAAGTTTTTAACGTGCTATATAACATTGTCCACTACGACCCTTTCCTTGATTTTTTTAGGGAGTGTTTTATATGCAATAGTTATAGTTACAGTTGTTGTAGAACTTTTAATGTTAAACTGACATTGTAAATGCAGATGATGTTGATAGACTAGAACTCGGATGAGAATTTCTTTTTTCCCTTTCCAAATGTAATATTTCCTCTTTTAACTTGTGTGTGCAGTGAGTCAACTACAGCAAGCACTCTGGTTGCGTAGAGGTTCAGCACTCGGAACGGTGTGGACGCTAGTAGTGCTTTGAGCAAGGACTTCCGAGTCTACTTTATTGAGTTCTAGAGTAGTGTGGATCATTAGTGAAAAGTTCTTGTGTCAATTTTTGGGAGATATGGAGTAAACGATGTCTGAGTTTACTGATGTTTGCTTTTTTGGGGAATCAATGGAAGTCTCATTTTTCTTTAATTACGTATGCTATAGCAAGCTGTTGTTGGCTTTTGAGCTATGTTTCATGTTTACTTTTGTGGTTTCATTTTCTGATTGAGGTGGCATCGTTGAGGTTTCGAATCTTGCATAATTGCATTCGCCCTCAAACAATTGACATAACCGCCCATTGATTGCCGTATGATTGTGCCAAGCCTATTCGCTCATCATAGTGAGACTGAAATTTGAAGAGAGCTCCTTTTTCTTTCTTATTTTCATCCAAAAAAAAAATAGTCTTTAAAAGATCCTTCTTGAAATTAAGCAGACTTTCAACAATTGATACGGTTTGCTTTTTGGAAGGTGGACCAGATTAACACCCATTACAGATTCGGAAGATTGCAATGCTCTAATCTCTTGAGCCAAGCTTGCTTTCTTTAGCTTTTATTATTATTATTATTATTATTATTATTATTATTAAAGTAGTTTACTTTCTACAACTATGCAAAGATTAAAAAATGGCACTCCATTTCTTCGAGAATCACTGCCTGCCCCATAATAATATTGTACAAAAAATGAAGAAATTACATTAAATCTTTCGAGAAGGAACAGAGTACAGTAGACTGAAAGAACAATTATGAATCCTAAATGTGCCAAGAAGGATGCAACAGCAAAAACTTGGTTTGAAATAATAGTGAGTACAACTACACAAACGACAATCTTCAGATGTTCCAATTTACACCAGCTTGTCTAAATTTCAAAATATAGTTCAAAATAGTGTACATTGTTCCCATATAGAGTGGCAGGAAATGAAGAGAAACGATCTCCCATGTAAGTTGCAAGAGGATTTGGGTGGGTAGAGATAAAATATGTTGTTCCTTCGTGAAACCCTGAGGTAATAGAACAATCTTTTCTTGGTTACACAAGTGGCAGATTTTCACGTTGTTTAGGAGCTGGCTATCTAAGCTCAGGTTTTCCGAGGTTTCAGGAGCCAGAAGTGGCTGACTTTGGGCAGATGAATTTTCAGAGCTTCCCTGGTCCTCCTTTGATGTGTCATCTGGATCTTCTTGTTTGTCCTTTTCACCGGGATTCCCACCACCATTGCCTTCTCTAGGGATACTCCTGACCAAGTCCGGTTGAGCCTCTACACCAACATGTCTCAAGTGTAGCTGCAACATTGCAAACATCCAAGTGCAAATCTTCCACTCAATTGACCTCACAGATAAATCAAAATGAATCACCTCCTGCATAAGCAAAGCAAAAAAACATTACCTGAAGATGTAGGTTGACTTCATCAGGGCGTGAAAGAAATGGAAAATCTCCTCCGCTCTTCAAGTACGCTCGCCTTGCTCCAGGGTATCTTTCACAGAGTTGGTCTTTCAGTTGTTGAGGAATCGCACAAAAGTCATTTGTCTTCAAGGAGGGAACAGAAAGAAACAAAGAAGAGGCTTTTGTTAAAAACTCAAACATGCTAGTTACCTTACAAGATGTGTGTGTTTCATGACTAAAAAACTTGTATTGCAAAACAATATCGTAATATTGTGTCCACTTTGAGGATTGCAAGATTCTTGTCAAGGAAAAGATGAGCGCCAGTAGTACAGCAGTAATCTTTTTCAGCATTAAGCATATGAGTTGTTAAGACAGTTGAGACTGAAAGTGATTTCAGTAAATATGTTTAAAAAACTTCAAGTAGCCACGGCTGAAGCGATATTGTATCAGAATAAACACTTCTTTCCTAGAGGTGTCACTTTGAGGAGTGATCTTATAGGTGCATGAAAACATTAAAACAAATTCCAGATAACATACATCCATTATTGTGATGAGTGAGTCTGACAGCAAAAGAGATCCAACAGAAACAGCATCAACTGTTAATGTCAACCTGGATGCCAAGTCTTCTCTTGAAAGAGTTTCAACCTGAAATGATCCACTGTCAAGAGCTAAAAAAGTGAAAAAAAAAAAAAAGAGCCCAAGTGCAAATCAGATCCTGGTGAGATTAACTCTAAAAAAGTTTGTAGTTAAGCTAATGCACTGAAATTAGAAGGCTCTTGGAGCAGATTTTTCATGATTAATTATGGTTACCATAACCAAAAGACAGCAAAGGCCAGTGTAAACTTCACCTGAGAAACAACAAAGTCCACAGAATCCGCAATAAAAGGCTCGTGAGGACCATCGCGAATCCCTGTAAGGACATATCTTTTAAGCAAAAATGAAGGGGTCCAACTAACTCTGCAGTAGGGGCAATACCATATGATCAGCAAAGCATATCAGATTTAGAAAACTAACTTCAGATAGATTCACCATGTGAAGTAAAAACATACATGGGAGCCCATGGCATTGCAGCAGAGAAACTCCGAGTGTCCAGAAATGAATTAGATAGTACCAACGAGCGAACCCTTCTTGGACGATGTTGGGCAAAAAGTTGAGCTAAGAAGCCTCCAAGGGATGTACCATAAAGATGTATCTGTGAGGAAAAGATGAATCAGTCTACTCAATTCACTAGTAATATCATCATCAGTGACATGAAAAGCGAGTTTAACACCAACGCAAGTTCATATAGAGTTTTCAAGAAACATAAGTTATTTGTGTGAATTAATGCAGTGGTTGAAGTTTTTTCTTTCCTTGAAATCCATAATCGAGCGTCAGCCATAGTGGTAAAAGGGGAAGAGGGATAGGCTCAACATAAACTTTATAACTTAATAAGCGGATATCTTGCAATTTAACTGCACCCATATAGTCTCAAGCAATTATATGTTTTTGATAATAACACCTCACAAATATGCAGAACTTACATGGTGAACATCTATAGCATCCAAAAATTTTTCAAATGCTTGAATCCACTCATGATGATTCCATACCCGTGGAATATCAACGGAGATAACTCGGTAACCCTGCAAATTTGAAAATAAAATATAGGTGATGTTGCTAGAATGTAAATTCAGTTGTGAAGTAAACTTTTTTTTTTTCTCTCTTAGAAGGAAAAAGGGAAATGAAAAAATTCATGGTGACATCCTGGAAATTACTGGCTTAGCAGATAGCCAGATGCATAGTTTACAAAAATGTCCGTATGAATTACAAGAGAAAAAGCCCAGTGATTAATACCTTAAAGAGGATCGTGCAAAATCGAGACAAACCACAAGGTAAATACCTTATGAAGAGAATAGATAAAAAGAAAGTGAAAATTTAACATCAACTTGTACTAAAGTAAGAGATATAATAAAGATTCCATGTCCCACCTTCATGGACAATGACATGATCTGTTTGTAGTAGACATCAGCAGTTCCTGCTGTTCCAGGAAGGCAAATAAGTGGAGGAACCACTTTAGGGCCGAAATCATAATATCGCCACTGCTTTGTTCCAATCTGAAAGAAACAAAGGGACGCATGGAAGCAAGGCACATCATCAAGTTTCAATCTCATATAGATAACAGTTTAAAAGTAGCATCATTTAGATAAAGTTCAGAGCATTGTTAAAGGAGAAAACACACGAATTACTGCTCAAGAATAAATCATATACTGGTTGGCAGGATATCTTTGCAGCTGAGATAATGGCATATTCAGTAAAGACTGAGCTAACAAGTAAAACCATCGTGAAATAGAAGACACCCAGATTACAATTCACAAAATTGAGGCCAAAAATTCCAAACCCAATTCTAAAAAGCTAATCCAACCACAATTCTATGGAAATAAACCAAACCCATCATAACTTATAACTAACACCAAAAAAGTATCAAATTTTACAGCTCAATTACTTGTCTACAATCAAGAAAAGAAAGTTTAAACTAACAACAAAACGTAAGAATATGATAAAATCAAGACACAAAAATGATCATCCCAAACAAAAGCAAATCTAATAAATAACAAAATGAACATAAGGAGACGCACCCATCACTGAAACCACATATATGTTTAAAAAGGAGATAAATTAACAAAAGGAAAAAGAGGGAGAGAAAGAGAGAGAGAGAAACGTACAGGGATCTTATGAAGAGGGACCTGAGACTTGAAGTAGATGTAATCACCGGGCGCCGAGAAGACGCCTTTCATTGCTTATTTTGATTGACAGAGAGTTGGGTTTTAGGCAAAAACCATAACATGATGTCTCAAACCCATGATTGGAATTCCTTTGATCTCGATCGATCGAATCGAGAAACTCGAAAAAACTGTGTTTATGATTGATGGGTCGTTGCTGGCATTTTGGGGAAGAAACCAGAGCGGAAAGAAAAGGGCATTCTTGAAATTTGACTCGAGGGATTGACGGGAAGATTAGCCGGAGTAGACCCCCAAGTGGCTGGCCCCACTCTCTCCCTCTCACGCCGTCATGTTTTTCAACCGCACGTCGGCGTTAAAGTTTAACGGCGCACATTGTTTTATTTTATTTTATTTTTTAAATAACTTGTTTAACAAGTCCTCGAACTTTTTTAGCTCAGCAAACTTTAAACTTGCAAAAAAAAAAAAAAAACAAAAAGACTAACTTAACCGAGGACCGTTAATTTGCTCCCTTCTGTCATCACGTGCCAAGCATGTGAGTTAATATCAAAAATATTTTAGTAAAGTAACAAATTATTAGTATATTGTCAATAAAACATTAAATTAATTAAAACTAAAATTATAAAACATTGAAAAAAGGTTAATTATTTTCCCAAAAACAAAATCTTATATGAACCTTAAAAAAACAAAAAAAAAACCAAACAAAAGATTTGAAACAAACCCTGACCATGCGTCCCACCCATTCTCCCGCCTCCTCCGGCGCCGACCACCCCACCCCTGACCATGGGGATCCCACATGTTGTCCCACCTCTTCTCCCGCCTCCCCCTCTTCTTCTCTTCTCATCATCATCATTTTCAGCCATCCCACCTCGTGGCCTTTCTCTCTTAAAATAAAAAATGTCGTGTGGTTCATGATAGAAACTGGGTTTTGGTTCAATTTGCAAATCAAGTTTCAAGAGAGATCAAACTTGAAAAACACACGCCCTTGGCTAGGCAGATCTCGCATGCCGATGTTAAAGACGAATTAGAGATAGTAAACTGGGTAATTTTTTTTTATTCTTTTTTTTAATACTTTGTTACTTTATTTTTTTGTATTTCTCAGAGAGATAGAGAGACAAAGATTGAATTAAATTTTTTGTGTGCGTGTTTGTTCAAATCAAGAGATAAAGATTGAATCAAAAGCTTTCTTAGAATAAATCGATTTTTTGTGTGTGTGTGTGTGTGTGTTTGTTCGGCGAGAAAGTAGGAAGTAAAAGCATTTTTTATTTTTATTTTTGTGAGTGAGAAGGCAAAGATTGAAGAGAGGGGAGGCAATTGGTGGTTGTTGTTGGCTATAGCTAAGGAAGAAAGGGGGATGAATTTGATGTGTTTGATTTTTATTTTCATTTTCTTTTGGGTCTGAGTATTGATTTTTTATTTTTTCCTTAAATGTTTCTTCAATTTTTGCTCCTCAGTCTAAATTTTGTTGAATTAAAGCTAGGCTGAGTTCATGATGTTGGTGGTAGATCTGACGGGTTTTCGGTTGCGATTTAAGGAGATCCGCGATGGGGTTTGTTAGAAAAACAAAGAAAGCAAAGATTGAGCAGAGAGAAAACTGGAGATCACGTTTTTGGGGTGAATTCTATATTTTTCAATTATTCAACATTCTGAGTATTACAACATGACTTAAATACTTTCTTTACACTCTTCTCTATCCAATTGATTCATGACACGTGTATTAACAAAGTAACTAATTGATAACTACCTGCTTATTACCAACAGTCTACCACCGATATACTAACTGGCTACTAACTGTCTCGGTTAACAACTAACAGTCTACCACCGGTTTGTAATCAGTATGCCAACCGTTAGTTGATTACATTTGCTATACTAACACCCCCCCTCAAACTTAAAGTGGTCAAAGGGACTACTTTAAGCTTGTCTCTCATAACACCAAATCTGGAACTTGAGGTTGCTTCAGTGAATACATCAGCAATTTGATCTATATAGAGTACACGCCTAACATCTATTTATTTTTATAAGACTTTTTCTCTAACAAAATACAAATCTATTTCAATATGTTTTGTTCTGGCATGTAACACTGAATTTGCTACTATAAGAACTGTACTGAAGTTGTCACACCGAATAACTAGTGTTGTTGAACTCTTGTAACCAATCTCATTGAGTAAAGTTTGAATCTAAGTGATTTCTGCAACTACTCCTGCTAGGCTTTGATATTCTACTTCAGTTGAGGACTTGCTCACTGTATGTTGCTTCTTAAAACGCCATGAGACAAGACTAGATGCCAAATAGACACAAAAGCTTGATGTAGACCTTCTATCCTGCAAGTCTGAGAGGCCCAGTCAATATCACAATAGGCTACATGTTCATGTAACGCCCCTTATGGACGTCACAGATATCGTTACATTCATCCTTGTTAACAATATTTGAGATAAACCATTCAAATAAAGTAAGGTTTATTAGACATATCTCAAGATCCATGCGTGAATTTTTTTTAACATTTATTTCAGAACCCTTTATATTTATTTAAGTAGTTTATCAATGCTAAATTAATTAAACCATAATTCAAATAAAATTTAAAACAAACTTGAAAATCTGTTTAAACAGTTCAGTAGGTCGAACTTCGGACATTGGTAGGTCTAACATAATCGGCAATCTGAACTTTAACCATCATTAAGCTGTCCGAGGCTTTGCAAAACCGAGGTTTTAAAACACTTAGATCGGTAGGGGGATACAGGGTAATCGACAGCCGATACTAACATCGGCAGTTCGATCAATGGTGATTGGAAGGCCGATCTTCTCCAAAATCAAGATAATGTAAAACAAGTCTTTTTACTTAATAGTGTGGAAATTTAACATGCAAAGAAATAAAAACATAGTTCAGAAACATTAAAAATTTTCTATCTTGGCGTTCTTCCGTTTCAATCCATCGTTTTTTGCTAACACATCCGTCCTTGCCCTCCACCTATTCAATGATCCTCTTACCTTTATCTGCAACATGATCATATACCAAGTAAGCAAAAGCTTAGTAAATACACCTTCCTACTCACAACTTAAAACATTTTATCAACACCTTTATGAAGCATCATAATCATAATCATAATCATCATTAACATAATAGTGCATTTGGCATAGTTTCACATAGAACATATCTTTTATTATCATTATCCATATTAAAACTTCATTCATTTTATCTTTGGGGACCCAAGTGCTGAACCATTATCATCATCGTAGACGCACTACTATAAGAAGATAGGGGTAGCTAATCCCAAACTAAACATGATAAGTCCAACTTTGGATATTATAAACATAGACATAAATATAGGGTGTGCAACACTTATTTAGGTGATACAAATATGCATATATACTTTTGATTTTTGAAATACCTCATCATCAAAACATACATTAAACTTTCTTATGCATCAAAAACTTTCATAATAAAACATTAAATAAAACCATCATAGAAATCACCATAAAATCATCATGAACATAGTTTCAAACTTTTCATAAACCTTATCATGTTGCAAGTGAGAATGTACTTACTTGATTTGCTTACTTAAACCTTATCTTAGATGACATCGCCGCGGCCTCGATGTACTCACTTCTTAGTGTGTTCATGTCATACATCCATATACAAATAAAAATAAATTCATTCTCATGAAATCATCCAAAACCAATGACATTATCCATACTTCCGTTTCAAGAAATACAAGAACACAAATACACTTTACTAACTTATAAATATTCATGCAAAAACTGCAATACTAATATCTGCTTGACCCTTATGTATTCATAATTCAATAACTCACAATTCATATACAATTAAGGCATGAAATTTTGCAGGGACATAATTAACATATATATGAATTACCCTAATCTTTCTTTAGCCATAAAATTCCATTAGATAATTAAAATAAGTCACACAATACACAACATAGAATCAACCAGCAATAACAAAGTAGTGAGCAGCCCTAACTAACATTCATAAAATAATTTCATAAAAATTCAGCGTACAATAGACACTTAAAAGTCAAAAATTAGCTTCATATAAATTCAAAACAATTCAAAAAATGTATTAGAATTCAGAGACAAAATAAACCTTAAACACATAAAGCAGTGAGCAACACATGTTCATCATACTCAAATAATTAAAATAAAATTACTTTGACCCTAAAATTTTTATGACAACCTATTAACATATAAATACAGTACCACAAAAAGTTTCATTAGCAAATACATTCATTTGGTCATACAAAAAGGTCACATAATCAAGTAGTCCATAATTTATTGATTAGACAGCCATAAAGACCTATCTTAAAGAAAATTTAAGAACTCATCAAATATTCATTAAATCATCACAAAATTTTCCAAATCATAACCTAACATATGTATGAATATTTTTGCAAAATTTCATTCAAATCACAATTCATTTGCCCCTCAAACATAGATTACATTTTTGTAAAACCTAACCGATCAGCAACAGTCTGATCATGAGTGGTAGAAAATAAAAATTCAGTATCTCAGCATAGAAAACTCCAAATGGCATGAAATTTTGAGGAATATCATATAACACATACATAAATATCATACTAAAATTTTGCAGCAAACGGGCATTATCATATAACACATACATAAATATCATATTAAAATTTCGCAGCAAACAGGCATTCGTAAATGAGTCGAAACACAAAGAAAATATAATTTTAGGAATAAGCTTGGAACGAATTTCTTACCTTAAAACGGTTCTTCTCAAACTTTCCTTGAATTTACCCAAAAGAAAACCCAATATTTCATTCAATTCTTTGCAGGAAAAATAAGGGAGAGAAGGGGAAGAAGATGTGGAAAAGAAGGAGAGGGTGTCTAAGAAAATTTTAGAGAGAAAGAAGGAGAGAAAAAGATAGAGAGAGAGAGAAAAAAAATTTAGTGAATGATATTATAAGATGGGCTAATGGTCTCCTTAATATCTTTTTTTTTTTTGAAAAGATGCTTACACGTGGGGGAATGGAGCAAAATAAGAAAAAAATCAATGATTTGCTGTAACTACCAAATCTTATCTTTTCAAAATAGGAAACCTTATCACAAATTTAAATTATCTTTTTAAAAGTCAAACCTTCCCTAATTAGGATAAGGAAATAGATAAGAATATACTAATTATTTAAAATTTTCACAATAAATGAAATTACTCATCAATGCCATAATTTCAGCTTTATTTGTGATTTTTCATCAGTAGCGTTCGGCTTGCCAATGGCTTAATTCAGCCTGCCAAAGTTATGAGTTCAGCTTGTCGATTCAATCCATCGGCATGCCATTCTGGAAAATAAATTTGGCCTGCTAAATAGCCACTTGAAAAGTTACAAAAAATAAAACATTAAATATTTAGCATGCATACACTATAAATGATATGAACACCTTGAGTACATCAATTTCATGTGATGGTCACCTGTCATAATATTTAAATAAATGGTCAGTAACATTATATGATAAAAAATACTTAACGCCGTTAAATTTCTATCTAACCGTTATATGAAAAATGGCGAGTGTTATAGTTCAAATCCACTTTTGCAACTGGTTGTAGAGATAAGCCATAATCAATAGTTCTAGCTAGATATCTTAAAATCTTCTTGATAGCTTTCTAGTGACTTTATAGGGGTGTTTGAATAAATTGGCATACTTTGTTATATTGGAGAGCACCCACCAAAGTTCTATAAAGCTATGTGTTCTCTACAGGATCATTACCAAAATTGACTAAACTTTCACCAATGGTCATTGGAGTAGCTATACTTTAAGCCTTATGCATTTTAGCTTTGTATGACGGATCAATAATATACTTTGATTGAGACAGATGAATACCTCTAGTTGAAGTACATTTTTCTTGAATTCCTAGAAAATAGACATGGTCTCCCATATCTTTAAGTGCAAACATTTTGTTGAGCTCTATAATCAAAGTCTGAAATTCTCCTATATCATTCCCTATAACAATGATGTCATCCACATAGACTAAAACAAATGTAAAGGAGTGAGTTGAATGCCTAAAAAATAAAGATTGATCTGATTTGCCAGATTTAAAGCCAAAGTGTATAAGAGCAGTTTGTAACTTGTCAAACCAGGCTCTAAGGGCTTGCTTAAGACCATATAGTGACTTATGGAGTCTACATACTTTGGTGGGATTGGTAGGATCAATAAAGCCTGTAGGTTGATCCAAATAAACTTCTTCCTACACAGTGCCATTCAAGAAAGCATTGTTGACATCAAGCTGCCTTATTTTCCAACCTTCGCTCAGAGCAAGAGTCAATACAATTCTGATAGTACTAGGTTTAACTACTGGAGTAAAGGTTTCAGTGAAATCAAATCCTACAACATGATTATACCCTTTTGCTACTAACCTAGCTTTGTACTTGTTTACTATGCCATCTCGATTTTCTTTAACTTTGAACACCCACTTGCAGCCTATTGCTCTCCGATCATCAGGCAGGTCCACTAAGCTCCATCTGTTATTTCTAAGAAGAGCTAAATACTCATCTTGCATAGCTTACTTCCAATGTTCTTGCTCTAAAGCTTATGTAACAGTGCTTGGTTCTTTACTGGCAACATCAACTTTGGGCTTGAAAATTCCTCGTTTTGATCTTGTAGTCATGGGATGTTGTAGTGGCTATTTAGGAGCTAAGTAGAATGAGACAAGAGAGGAAGAAGATACAGCTTAAGAGGTAAAGGAGCATCTTGAAAAGAAGAAATAGTTGTATTGATAGGAAGGTTAGGTGAGGGTACAAAAGAGGTATCATCTAAAGTATTAATAGGAAGGTCAGGCAAAGGTAGAGATGAGTTATTATGTGAGGTTGCTGAAGATAATGAAGATAAATTATGTATCTTATATCAGAATGAGTACAAGGTTCTCTTTTATACAGAGAGAAATTACAGTGAAAAAAGGAAACTAATTAAAGCTAATATTTGACAGCTTACTTTCCTACTTTGTCCTGATTTGTACAGTTCTTACTTTCTATATTTACATAGAAATCAATCCCTAAAATATATCACGGATTATGACTAAATCAAGGCCTTTAATGATCGAATTTCCAACACTCCCCCTCAAGCTGGTTTGAAGATATCTTCCATAGCCAGTTTGCTAGTTAGCTTTCCAAATTGCTTTTTGTGCAGTCCCTTCGTTAGTACATCAGCTAATTGTTCATCTGTTGGAAGATATGTCATGCATATTATTCCAGCATTGAGTTTCTCTTTAATGAAATGTTTATCCACTTCTATATGTTTTGTGCGATCATGAAGAACTGGATTATGTGCTATAGCAATAGCAGCTTTGTTGTCACAATAGACCTTCATTGGGGTTGAGCAAGAAAACTTCAATTCTTCAAGAATTCTTTTTATCCACATCACTTCACAGATTCCATGGGCAACAGCTCTGAATTCTGCTTCAGCACTACTTCTAGCGACCACACTCTGCTTCTTACTTCGCCAAGTAACTAGATTCCTCCAACAAAGGAACAGTATACAGACGTTGATCTTCTATCTGTAACGCTTCCTGCCCAGTCCGCGTCTGTGTAGACTTCTACTTGAAGATGTCCATGTTTCTTGAACATCAGGCCTCTTCCTGGAATTCCTTTCAAATATCTTAAGATCCTATAGACAGCCTCGAAATGCTCTGCCCCGGTGAGTGCATGAATTGACTTACCATGCTAACTGCGAAAGTGATATCATGCCGTGTATGAGACAAGTAAATCAATTTCCCTACAAGTCTCTGATATTGTTCCCTGTCCTTTACTTCTTCAGCCTTAGCAGCTTGTAACTTTAAGTTTGGCTCAATTGGAGTCTCAACCATCTTACAACCAAGTAGACCTGTTTCTCCAAGGAGATCAAGAACATATTTTCTCTGATTAACAAATATGCCTTCCTTGGATCTTGCAAATTCCATTCCAAGGAAATACTTGAGGATTCCTAGGTCCTTAATTTGAAACTCCTTTGCGAGTCTCTTCTTTAGAGTAGCTAGTTCTGCTTCATCATCACCAGTTAAAATAATGTCATCAACATAAACAATCAAAATTGCAACTTTACCGTCTTTTGAATGTTTATAAAAAACTGTGTGATCTGCTTGACTCTGCAAGAAGCCATAATGATAACTGCCTTTCCAAAGCGGTCAAACCACGCTCTTGGTGATTGTTTGAGTCCATATAGTGACTTATGTAATTTGCACACTTTGTCACTACCAAGTCTCTTTTCAAACCCTGACGGTAGGCTCATGTACACCTCCTCTTCCAGATTACCATTGAGAAATGCATTTTTAACGTCAAGTTGATGTAGAGGCCAATCTGAATTCACTGCAAGAGACAAAAGAACTCTAATAGAATTTATTTTAGCAACAGGAGCAAAAGTCTCCTGATAGTCAATCCCATAGGTTTGAGTAAATCCTTTAGCCACCAATCTCGCCTTGTACCTCTCAATGCTTCCATCAGCTTTACATTTTATCGTAAACACCCATTTACTGTAATGACCGAGGAAACGTCATTAATAAAACCTAATATTTAATTAGGTTTAATTAATAAAATTATTCTTAAAAATATGAAACTTTGTAAAAATAGTAATTTTTGTGAAAATTACAATAAAATATGAATGAGCGACATTGATTGTAAATTTTATGGCATATGTAATGCAATGGTGGATATTGTAAAATAGAAATTTTATGAGTTTGATGACTCAGAGATTTGTACATAATATCCATAAAATGAATTTCATGTCACAATTAATTGTGAAATTGTGATATAAATGAATGAATGATTAGAATATAAATAGGACATAGAGGTTGTCCTAACCATAACCGGGGGTAGAAAGGAGGCCAGAGCAGTATAAGAATACTGCTAAATGAAAACGCAGATACGAAAAATGTCACGATTAGCCTCCAAAAGTAAACGAAAAGTAAGTTAAATATTTTTATACAGTCTAAAGATATAAAGTACACTGAATTGACCACGACAGTATAGGAAAAATACTGTGTGATGAAAAATTACACAGTATAAATTTTTAACTCCACAAAGTGGACATTTGCTTGAATTCTATTGGGCCAACAAGCCATGCAATGTGGCCCAATAAGATGAGGACACCTAGTGGTATACTCATGGGTTACCATGAGTCACCAAATGTGATAAGGATGCATTTAAGGCAAAGTTATCACAAAAATTCACTTCCTTTCTTTCCTTCCAAGATCCGGCAGCCATGTCCAGGTCTCTAAAAAAAAATTCTCAGCCCCCAAACTTTGCAAAAATACCCCCAAACAAGTTTTACAAGCAAGTACAAGGATTTCCCACAAGTTTGAA
This sequence comes from Artocarpus heterophyllus, assembly GCA_025403435.1. Classification (NCBI taxonomy): domain Eukaryota; kingdom Viridiplantae; phylum Streptophyta; class Magnoliopsida; order Rosales; family Moraceae; genus Artocarpus; species Artocarpus heterophyllus. The sequence goes on from CM046343.1 coordinate 33,899,088, forward strand.
GGTAAAATCCTAAAATTTTTCATGAGTTTTCAGGGATTTTTCATGGGTAAAGGGCAAAAATTAATCCATGGTATTTTTACATGAAAAGGAAGTCCAAGAAGAAGTTCAAGAAGCCTTTGAAGGCTAGAAATCAAAAAAAGAGTTATGTGGGTAAGTTTTAAAGTTTAAAGTTTTGAATTTTGTTTTGATTTTATTCTTTCAAACCCATGAGGGGTTTTGAGCATGTATTTGATGAAATTTCATGTATATGTGATGATTGGCAAGTTTGAGTTGTGAAACTTTGGTTTATAGTGCAAAATGGCAATTTTTGCAAAGAGTATTATTTTTGTAATTTTGATGTTAGACTTTGCAAAAGTGATGTTTGAGTATGAGAATCTTTTGATTAAGGCATGAAATGGTTTCTGCAGGGGTAGAATTACAATTTGTAAACAGATTTTTGTAAAAATGCCATAGGGACTAAATTGAAAGAAAAAGTTCCTTCTCGGCAGATTTGAAAAATAGTCAAAAACGCCCCTGTACAGTGAGATTTTGGGAAAAGTTAAAACATAAAAGTTGTAGATCTCGATGAAACTGTTAGGCCACACAGGAGGTTTGCCTAAAAACTCAATCGTTTGTGATTTTTTGATTTTTCAAGAATATATTAAAAGTGAAAAAAGTGTTAAATGGCAAAAATATTATTTTTGCAAATGATTTAAGGCATGGTACCTTAAGTAAAAATGATCCTTGAGAAAAATAGGAAATTTTGATGCAAAGAAGTAAATTTTAGTCCCGGGGATAAAATCGTCAAAATTTTCAGTTCAGGAACTAAACTGCAAAGTTTTACGAAATGGGGCATAATTGAGAAATAAAGGGATTTGACCCACTAGGGTGTTATTTTGAAATTAGTATGTGATTATTTTCATAAGAATAACGAAATCGAGCTCGAGAAGGTTAGTGGACCCACGAAGGGCAAAATCGTCAGTTTTGCCCAAATAACCCGAACCGCTTTGAAATGTTTCCAATGGAATAAGAAAACGACTAGAAAGGTTCCCGCCCTTCGTTAGAAATGAGAAGGTAAAGTTAGATAAAAATAAGAAAAAAAAAACAGTGGTTTTTAGAGTTGTAGATAGTAATACAACTCAATTTGTTAACTAACGGATGTTTCGTATCGAAACATAGTGGAATTTGGCTAATGGCTTTGTAATTGGCCAACAGGATCCTAGGAGTCTAGGAGAAGGGAAATCGAGGTTAAGTTGCCTGACATTCGCATCAAGTAAGTACCCTTCCCACCTACAGTATGAAATGTAGGTTTAGAAAGAAATGTATGTATATGTATACCTGTACGTATAATTAAGTGTAAACTTGTATATTTGCCATGATATGAATACCTAGGGGTATAGTCATGTATGAATAATTGTGAGCATATTAATGTGTACCAGTGTGTACAAGATGTTACGTACCTGTGTGTACAATAATGAAAATGAGCATGTGTACCATGATTGTGTACCTGTGTGTATAATAATGAAAATGAGCATGTGTATCATGATTTTGTACCTGTGTGTAAAATAATGAAAATGAGCATGTGTATCATGATTTCATACCTGTGTGTACAATGATAAATACTTAAGTATGTATAAAGTAGGTATATGTGTGTATATGTTATGTTAAGTACTTGTGAGTACATTATGCTATACACCTGTGCGTATATTAATGTGTACCAGTGTGTATAAAAAGTAAGTACCTGTGTGTACTATGCTCTGCAAGAGAATTTATGTTTCATGGATAATATGTGATTATCACTTCATGCATGGTATGTCAACCATAATAAAGGGAATGGTAAATGTATCACCAGAAATTAAGAAAAGTGTCGTACCGACTCCTAACTCAAGGGGAGTTTAAAGGATATGTTACGGTCACGGTGTTACGTAGACCTAAATGAAATTGCGCAATGGTACGAACACTTGGGCCCTAATAAAGATAAGAAATGATGAGGATAAAGAAAGTTTATAAGAAAGCATAATTGATTCATGCATTCATATGAATATTCATGTGGGATTTATGGGACTTACTGGGCGTTAGCTCATTAAGTATCTCATGCTGTAGGTATTCCGACGAGAAGGTCAGAATAAGTTCAAATGATGAGCTGGCGGAGGGTTGGATGATGTGCAGATTGGGTATGGAGTCCGCTGCTGTAATGTTTTCCGCTACGTATGTTTAAAGTTATTTTGATATAAAATGTTTGAAAGAAAGATATTATGAAAGTAAAAGTATTAATTATGTAAATACAAGTATGTGAAAGTATTTTGAGAATTATCAAGTTAATGTAAGTAAATTATTTATTTCTGTTTAAAAAAAAAAAATTCCTAAATTTTTGCCCTAAAGTAAGTAAGAAAGAGTTTTATCACAGCCCGAAAAGGTGGGTTGTGACATTTACACCCAACTATTTTCTTGCCGTTGGGTAGATCAACTATCTCCCAAGTACCATTTCTCCTTAGAGCATTCATCTCCTCCATGACTGCTAATTTCCAATTCGGATCATCCAATGCTTCCTGTATATTCCTTGGAACAAACAAGTGTGAAATCCTAGATGTGAAAGCTTTATGGTTTTTTGACAGTCTATGATAGGAAATATATTTTGCAATAGGATGTTGAGTGCAATTTCGGACACCTTTCCTTAAAGCTATAGGAATATCAAGGTCAGGAATAATAGGTGAATTGTTGGATATAGTGGAAGGAATTAAAGGTGGAGCTGGGATAGGATTACCTGAAGTTTCGGTGCCAGAACTCAGATCTTTAGATTGGTTTTGTGCAGGAATGACGCTCGAGTCTTTATTTCTCAGATGAAATCTCTTCCTAGTATAAACCTGAAGCTCAGAATTCAGATCACGTTGATTAGTTTGTAGTACTTCTCCCCCTGAACGAGAATTTCCTTCGCTAGGCACCAAAGAACCTGGTTCTCCTAAGCAATTATTATCAGAAACACTTGGATTTGGATTTCCTAAGTGACTACTCTCAGAAATGTGTGGTTTTTGTATAGAACAAATAACATTCGGGAGTGGGATAGAAATGTCCCAAAAATTGTCTTCTATTTCACTTGTCTCCCCCTGAAGAGAATTTTTAGTGACATAGGGTTTTCTTTCTAAAAAAGACACATCCATACACACATGGAATTTTTTTGATTGAGGGTTAAAACACTTATACCCCTTTTTGTTTGATGAATAACCCAAAAAAACACATCTTATAGCACGTGGGTCAAGTTTTGAATGAAATTGGCGCGGAACATGGACGTAGACAGTACATCCAAAAACTTTGACAGGTAAGTCAGAAAACAACCTTATTCCAGGAAAAAAACTTTTTAGGCAATCAAGTGGTGTTTTGTATGTTAACACCTTAGTAGGCATCCTGTTTATCAAATAAGCAGCTGTTAACACTGCTTCACCCCATAAATATTTAGGAACATGCATATCAAACATTATGGCACGTGCTACTTCAAGTAAATGTTTATTTTTTCGTTCTGCAATGCCATTTTGTTGAGGGGTATCCCGACACGTAGAGTGATGGAAAATCCCTTTCTCTTTCAAAAAATCACCTAATTGTTTATTAAAATATTATGTTCCATTGTCAGAATGTAAAATACTAATCTTGGTTTGAAATTGGTTTTCAATCAGAGTGTAAAAATTTTTGAATAAATTTTCCACGTCAGATTTTTTATTCATAAGATAAATCCAACATAAACGTGTGTGATCATCAATAAAAGTAACAAACCACTTTTTACCAGAAAGAGTAGTAACTTTAGAAGGACCCCAAACATCACTATGAATCAGATAAAAAGGTTTGGAGGCCTGGTAATTTTTTGGCAAGTAAAGGGAACGATGGTTTTTTGCAAAAATACAACTTTCACAATGAAAAAAAGAACAATCAATTCCTTTAAATAATTCTGGAAATAAGTGTTTCAGATAAAGAAAACTAGGATGTCCTAGTCTACGGTGCCACAACATTATTTTTTCTCGAACAGAAATTGAACTAGTACTATTAAAGCTCTGAGCTTTTTTATTACTGATAGATATCTCATCAAAGTAGTAAAGACCTTCAATCATCCTAGCACGTCCAATCATCATCCCCTAGTTCTGGTCCTGAAATTCACAATGTGATTCAAAAAAGGTGATATGACAATTAGAATCTTTAGATAGTTTACTAACAGACAAAAGATTGCAGGCTAATTTAGGGACATGGAGAACATTATTGAGATTAATTTTCTCATTCAGTTTAATAAGTCCTTTTCCTGCAATAGATGAAAAACTACCATCGACAATTCTAATTTTTTCATTTCCAGAACAAGGTGAATAGGTATTGAATAAATGAGAAAAACTAGTCATGTGATCTGAGACTCCAGAATCTATTATCCACGGAGAGGAGTTTGAACAAGAAAAAGCTTTAGGATTTCTACCTGTCTGTGCCAAAGAAACATTAGGAATACCAGACGATGAGTTGGATTTTATCAGCTTCAAAAGTTGATCAATCTGCTCTTTGTTGAAGGGACCTGAGTCAGCTTCATTGGCAGTAGAAATTCCACGATTTTTCTCTCCTTGCTTACTGCTCTTCCAGTTAGCAGGTTTGCCATGAATTTTCCAACATGTCTCACGTGTATGGCGAGGCTTGTTGCAAAAATCGCACCAGACCCATGGCTTATCATCAGACCTGCGCTGGTAATTCGCTGCCTTGTGGGCTGCAACATCACTAAATAGGGCAGAGTTTTCAATTGACTCACCAGTACTCCTTTTTTTGAGCATGACATTCCTTTGGCTTTCTTCCCTTCTAACTTCGGCAAATACTTCACCAATGGATGGGAGAGGAGGTCTGCCAATAATCCTTCCTCGTACTTCATCAAACTCAACATTGAGGGCAGCAAGAAATTTGTAAATACAGCTATCTTCCACGGTTTTCTTGTGGTGGTTGTAGTCGTCAGCAGATTTCCATTCGTATGTGTTGAAGAGGTCAAGATCCTGCCACTACCTTTTCAACAGATGGAAATATTTGGTAACGGAATTATCTCCTTGACGAATCTCCTCCAATTTTAAAGTCAATTCAAAAACTTGAGATTGGTTGCCCAGGTCAGAATACATCTGACTAACATTATCCCACAACTCTTTTGCAGTAGGATAGCACATGTAATTGGAGCTTATGTCCTCTTCCATGGAATTGACCAACCATGTCATAACCATGGAGTTTTCAGCATCCCAAGTGGCATACAACGGATCATTAACAGCAGGAATTTTCTTATCACCCGTTATGTAACCGATCTTTCCTTGCCCACGAATATACATACAGACTGATTGTGACCACTGGAGGAAGTTGTCACCATTTAGTCGGATGGTGGTGATTTGGACAGAATGAGAATTGGAGTGGTGCTGCAGGGTTTCAGATGTTTTTTCTGGAGTGGCAGTTATTGGAGCAATTTCGGACGTGACTTCCGACATGGCTACGTCAGGTTTTTTTTGGGGCTGCTGTGTTTTTTAGGGTAAAGAAACGAATGGCTCTGGTACCAACTTAAAAAATAATGAAGATAAATTATGTATCTTATATCAGAATGAGTACAAGGTTCTCTTTTATACAGAGAGAAATTACAGTGAAAAAAGGAAACTAATTAAAGCTAATATTTGACAGCTTACTTTCCTACTTTGTCCTGATTTGTACAGCTCTTACTTTCTATATTTACATAGAAATCAATCCCTAAAATACATCACGGATTATGACTAAATCAAGGCCTTTAATGATCGAATTTCCAACAGTCAGGCAAAGGTAGAGATGAGTTATTATGTGAGGTTGCTGAAGAACTAGAGGTAGCTGTGGTTAGAACCAACAAAGGTGAGGAATGTTCAGGTATAGAAGATGAAGTAGAGGTAAAAGAAGAATTTGAAGCAGAAAAAAGGGAAAACACATTAATCAAAAATCACATCCCTTGAGATAAAAAGCCTTCCATTAATGCATCTAAACATGTCCTCATGAATCTAGAGTAAGCATCAACAAAGTGGACATAGTAAGAATAGCCATTTGAGGACAAAGTATGAGCAGGACCCCAGAGATCAGAATGAATTAGTTGTAATGGTGCAATATAGACTGTATCTGAGATAGGAAAGGGAAATTTATGAATCTTTCCAAGGCAACAAGCAGAACAATCATGAGAAACATTTTTATTGCTATGAGAGATATTACACTGTGAGAGTACAAGATTAACAATTTTGCAGAAGGATGACCAAGCCTTCTATGCCAGACATCATTACACATTTTAGAAGAAGTACTACAGGAAGTATTTACACAACGTGTAGACATATTGTAACAGGAGGTACTTATATTGACAACAGTTTGAGTGGCTGCAGCCTACTTTGAAGTAGCTGGTCGAGAAAGAGTGACTTGTGACTAATCAAAGACATACAGGTCTCTTTTAAGTTTACCCTTGAGAAGTATGGCCTGAGTTGCCTGGTCCGTGACAAGACAATGAAATGAATGAAATTCAAAGAAAACACAATTATCTTGTGCAAATTTAGATACTAAGAGCAAATTCTTTGTAATTTCTAGGACATGTAACAAATGTGACAGTTTAAGAGACTTGTTGTGATTATAAGGAGAGTGAAAAGTTGAATGACCAATATGAGAGATAGTTAGGCCCTTACCATTCCCCATATGAACTTTATCTTGACCACCAAATTAAGACTTTTTCATCAAGTTTCTTGCATCTGCAATCAAGTGATTTGTGGCACATGAGTCAGGATACCAATTGGTATCATGACTGGTTTCTCGAGTGGCTAGCATAGCCATTGCAAATGAGTTGTTTGAGCCAAGATTAAGTTGCTCAAATTGAGCATAGTCCTCAGAAGCAACACCACCAGTAAACTGATGAAAGTGACTTTGTGGGGATGAAAAGAGTTGAGCAGGTCCAATGAAGGATTTATCAAATCGATAATAATAGTTCAAAACTAGATGACCAATCTTCCCATAGAGTCGACACTGGGGACGATTTGAGGACCAACTTCAGCCTTGACCACCGCGAGTACGACCACGACTAGAGAATGAGCCACGTGAGAAAGAACCACCCTTAAAGCTTGGAGTAAATCCTCCTGATCTTCTAAAGAAACCAGCATTCTTCTTGAACTGTTCATGAGACGATGATCCAATACGGGCAAGATTGACATAATTTAGACTTTGAGATGAAGAATCAAGCAAATTGTTGTTCTTCTCAATGTGAGGCTCTTGAGCCAGCAAAAGAGACTCAATATCATCAATAATATAGGGATCAGTGCGTGAATTAACAGTGAGCACAAGAGTTTCATATTCAGGGGGTAAGTCATCAAGAATTACATCAATATCATCTTTGAGACTCAACTTGTGTCCACGAATCTTTAAAAGGTAATCATTGATCGACAGAGAACCTTTCTTTGTATTATGTAATTGAGTTTTAAATTGGCTAACCTTGGCCCTGATTTGAGCGGCAAAATACACTTCAAGTGTATTCCATACCTGAGCAGATGTCTCACAATTAATCATACGAGTGAGTACACCTTCAGACATGGATGAGAGAAGCCAAGAAATGATTAATTGATATTGTTGCTCCCAATCAAGAAACTCAGAACTCATAACACCAGACACTTCATCAGCTGCAGTCTTGTACATCAATGGTGCACGATGATCAAGAGAAAGAAAGTGAGAGAGTCGATGACCTCGTAACATAGAAAAAACTTGTTTTCTCCAAACCAGATAATTTGTAACCTCCAGCTTTGTAGAGATTGGATGAGCAAAGGAGACAGGAACGAATCGTAACGAAGAAGAAGAAGAAGAAGAAGAAGATCCATCAATGGCAGCCATGGCATTTCTTCGATCTTCAACAACGATTTCGGTGGTCAGCTTTGATACCATGTTAGAAAAACAAAGAAAACAAAGATTGAGTAGAGAGAAAACTGTAGATCATGTTTTTGGGGTGAATTCTGTTTTTTTCGATTATTCAACATTCTGAGTATTACAACATGACTTAAATACTTTCTTTACACTCTTTTCTATCCAATTGATTCATGACGCTTATTACTAACAGTCTACTACCGATATACTAACTGGCTACTAACTGTCTCGGTTAAAAAGTAACAGTCTACCACTGGTTTACAATTAGTATACCAACCGTCAGTTGATTACATTTGCTATACTAACAGGGTTCTTTGCAGGTTTGGGTTTGGTGAGTGGATTGGTTGCGACAGAAGAGTCAAGAGCTAAGCTTGTCTAGGTTCGGTGAGGGGCGAGGTGAGGGATTTGGGTTTAGGTGGCCGAAGTTGGAGAAGATGATAAGCTGGAAAGGTGTCTGAGCTGAGGAAGATTAGTTTTTTTTTTTTTAGTTATTTGTTACTTATTTTTTTAAAAAAATAATAGTTGTTTTAATTACGGTATTTTGATCTTTTTGAAGTAAACGAAAATCATGAAATGTTCATTGAAAAAAGACGGGGAGAAAGGAGAGAGAAATATAGAGGGGAGAGAAAAAAAGGGTAGAATTGGAAAGTTAGAAAAAAAATTTACCATAAAATTTAAGTAATTGACATCTTGGTCTAATTATTTTCGAACGTAATATTTGCTGTAAACGTAACATTTCCCTCTATAAAAAATCCGAAACTTAAAAAGGGAAAAAAAATAAAAAACCCAATCTAACCCTAAAAATTCTAAGCAAGAATATAATTTGATTATTTTACGGTTAAACCGAATAATGCGTGACTTTTTGAGCAAACTCAGAAAAAATGGCAGCTTTCCACAAAATCAAAACCCGAAAATCAAACCCCTTAAACCCTTTCACTTACTTCAACAGATTCTACCACCTCGAATCGAAACTGGGTTTTGAATCTTTCGATTCTTCAACCCCAAAATCTCCTTCAAAACCAAGAATCGAGCCCAAGAACGTCGCAATTTTCTGGGATTTGGACAACAAACCGCCGAACCCATTTCGACCATACGAAGCCGCTCTCAAGCTTAAGAAAACCGCTTCCTCTTTTGGGTTTGTCCGAGACATGATAGCCTACGGAAATCGCCATTCTTTAAAACCCATTAGAGAGCAGAGAAGAGAGAGAAGATTTTTTACTCCCAAATCATTAGAGCCTTATCATTGTGGGGTTTGTGGGAGGAATTTTTATGATTATGAGAAGCTTGTTAATCACTTTAGGCAGATTCATGAGAGAGAGAATTTGAAGAGGTTGAGCCAGGTAGAGTCTGCTAGAGGCAGTAGGAGAGTGAAGTTGGTGGCAAAGTATTCAATGAAAATGGAAAAGTATAAGAAGGCTGAGAGGGAGATTTTGAGACCCAAAGTTGGGGGGTATGGTTTAGGAGCCGAGTTGGAGAGAGCTGGTTTTTGGGTTGGGACTGCGGAGGATAGGCCTCAAGCTGCTGATATTGCCATGAGGAATCACATGGTGGAGGTGATGGACAAGAGGAGGGCCGAGTGTTTGGTGCTCGTGTCGGATGATTATGGCTTTGCGGAAATTCTTCAAGAGGCGAAGATGAGGTGCGTAAAGACGGTTGTTGTTGGGGATCATGTCAATGGTGGTGGGGATTTGAAGAGGGTTGCGGATAGCGGGTTTTGTTGGAGTGAGATTATGAGGGGGAAGGCGAAGAAGGAGGCTGTTTCGGTCGTGGGAAAGTGGAAAGACCGCGATGTCTTGGAGAGGTTAGAGTGGAGATATGATCCTAAGGTGGAGGAGAAGAGTTTGTCTGGTTTGGATGGTGATGAGGGTGTTGAAGGAGATGATGATGATGGTTGTGAGCAGGTTGATAGGAGCTGTTCTTGGTGGGAATCGGGGTCGGAGAGTGATGATGTTAGATCATTGTAGCGTTTAAATGAGTGATGATTATAATTATAGTGATGACGATCTTGTGTAATTGTATATTGCCGAGACTTTGGTTTTAATCAAAGTTCACTTGACCCCTTGTATTGGTTAGTGTTGTGTCAAAATTTTGTATGAAAGTGAGATATGAATATGGATTGAGACTTTTTGTTTAGCAAAACACGCATCATGAATGTCATGAATCCACGTTTCTTAAATTTTGTATGTTTTATAAAACTCCTCTTAACAAGTTACACTTTAGTTTCATATATGCCATAAAATAGCAATTGATAAGAAGTTTTTGTAAATCGTTTTTGTTTTCATCATGCATGAACATTCATCATTGGAAACCATCTGCAAACACTCTTAAACGACAATCACTAATTCATACGTCATAAGATTATTATTATAGATAATTATTTTTTAATGAGCAAATCCTCAAATTCCAACTCTGCCTAAATTTGTTGTTGTTGTTATTATTATTATTATTATTATTCCATCTTCCTCCCTATTGGCCCTGTCTCTCATCTACTCAATATATGAGGACATTATACGTTTGATCAGAAGCAACCTCTGCCTGAAGTTGTTTTTATTACAAATGCTGATATCTAAAGAAGATTGGTTATGAATTTTACATGAGAATAATCCGCAAGACACTCATTATAGTCGAGAAAGCAAACCATTCACAATCAAGATAACCTGGAGTTCTTCAGTCACTTTCTAATTATAACAGAAGATACATGAGGCCCATTTTTTCACTAACATGTACCTTACCAACAAAAGCTCTTGCCTCTCACAAGACAAGTTTTAGTTGCTACGTAACAATCTCTTAATCATCAAGACAAACAGGGCATGCAAATTACGGACTTACTACGCTTAAAAATAACGAAGGAGAACGGAATAGATAGAATACTTGAGCAAAAAGACATCTTGTGAGATTTGTCATCATGACCTCCGAAATAAAATTTCCTAAAAGGTTCCTTAATTTTGCAACTGGCAATGCCTGCAAAATGAATATAATCCTACCAGTTTCTCCTCTAAGCAGCAAAAACTAACTATATATTACAACAAGCAATGCATGAAATTGGCCTTTTTTACAAGCTTTGTGTTCAGACACCCTAAAGGATATTTGGTTCAAAATGATCAATGGAATTGGTAACCAAGAAAACAAAACCAACAAGTTATGTCAAGGAAATGATGAAAACATACTACAAATACAGAACCGAACCAAGTTGTTCAAGAGCAGAAACAGCCAAGTAACTAAGGAGGCACTAAAGAAGAGTATCAATGAACTACCAAACCAAGCGTAAAACAGAAGCTTAGCACCTATGATTCTGAATGAATAGCTTTAGTAATTTTCCAATCCAACATCAACACTGCATCGTCAGAAATGTGACTAATGGCAGAGGCTGTAAAACACCAAGTGCTCAAGTTATCAACCAGGAAATATGTATTCTTTCCAATCTGCCGTTAAAAGCAATGCTGTGAACTTGATCAATGCAGAAATGAGAATACAATTCAAACACATGGTAAACACGAGGTCCTTTGAGTTGTATCAACACAAAGTTCCTTTGAGTCATAAGTTCAATAATGCAGAACATAAAATTGATCAACACAAAAACAAACATATAATACCACAAGACATAGCAGCTTGGAGGGAATTGCATTTGCAGCAAAATTCTATGTTTATTGAAGTGACTTCCAGATAAAAATTAATCCACCAATCAGCATTATCATTGTGGTCTATCAGTCATGAACTGTACATCACCTAAGCTAGAAACAACATCCTAAAAAAGCAACATGCGGAACAACAATCGTAGATCCCTCCAGTTTTCCCCTTGATAGAGATTATCAAGTATATTCGCCTGCAACCCAGTGCCCTCAACGGCAAACAAAACCGTACCGGGACACCATTAATCTCTTCATGACAACATCACGATTATGATAAACCGATCGAGCAAAGCTCGCAAAAGGGAATGAGACAACACGCAATCAACACAAACCAACATATCTTTGAATTCACCAGGAACCCTTCTTGTTGCTTTGGTAGTAATTCAGGTACCAGCGTACAAACTTTTTCAACCCGGTCTCCAAACCAGTTGTGGGCTTATAACCAAGTTCTCTGTAGGCCAAACTTATATTGGCATGTGTAAACTGCACATCCCCATTTCTAGGCAGAGGCAGGACCTTTGTCTTTGCTTTCACCTTCAAAAGCTTCTCCAATATCCTCACAAGCTGTGTCACTGGCACCGGCGAAGTGTTCCCCAAATTGAAGATCCTCAACTGAGCATTTCCCCTCTTCTTTCCGCCACTCCCGGTGCTCTTCTTTGCCGTGTCCAAAGCTGCCAAACATCCCTTGACTATATCATCAATGTAGGTGAAATCCCTAGCCACAGTCCCATGATTAGGTGCTTCAAAGATCGTGATTGGCTTCCTCTTCAAAATGTTCTTAGTGAAAAAGAAATACGCCATGTCTGGCCTTCCCCAAGGTCCATAAACCGTGAAAAACCTTAAACCAGTCATGGAAAGCCCGTAGATATGGTTATAAGTGTGAGCAATCTCCTCACCAGCCTTCTTCGTCGCCGCGTAGAGGCTCGCCGGCTGATCAGTCCGGTCCCTCTCCGAGAACGGAACCTTCGAATTCAGCCCATAAACTGAGCTCGACGAGGCCCAGACAATAGCAGGCTGCGGATTCGCCGACTTACAGACCTCCAACAGATTCACAAACCCAGCGATATTGCTATGAACATAAGAGCTAGGGTTTTGCATTGCGTACCGTACACCAGCCTGAGCCGCCAGGTGCATCACGTGCGTGAAAGCCACGACCTCGAAAAGCTTCTTCAACAGCTCGGCGTCGTTGACGTCCCCTTCGACGACGAAGATCCCCGATCTCTCCAGAAGCTTCTGGCGATCGCGCTTCAGGCTCTGATCGTAGTAGTCGTTGAAGTTATCAAGCCCTAGGACTCCATCCCCGCGCCGCTTCAATGCGATCGCCACGTGCGTTCCGACGAAGCCGGAGGCGCCGGTGACGAGGACGGCGGCGGATTTCGAGGAACGCCGCCTGGTGGAGCGGGTGACATGGCGCTCCCAGTCCTTGCCCCCATAGGAAACACCGAGAGGTCGGCGAGAAGCGGAAGAAGGAGAATAAGGAGAAGGAGAAGAGACAAGGTAGTAGATTACGATGAAGGCGACGAAGAAGGAGGACCAGAGAGTGAGCCTGGAAATAGAGGAGAACTGGAACCACCGGAAACGGTGGGAAAACGGCGGCTTGAACTTCCCCGGCGTCGACGGAACTCCGGCGCCGCAGTCGAGGTGAGAAGAAATTGTCTTCAGTTGTGACATTGATCAGCCACTTCCGCTAAGAAGAAGAAGATGATTAAAAATCCCCAAAAATCCGAATTTTTTTAATAGGGTATTGTATTAGATTTTGGGGATTTTGGAGTGTTTGGTTGGAGAGAAAATGGGAACGAGGGTTTTTTTAATAAGATTCTCTCTCAGACTCGCAGACCTTAGCCCAGTGCTGGGATGGGAAAAAAATGGAAATGAAAGAAAAGGAACGTTTCGCCAAGGAAACGTTTCATGAGAGCATTTTAGGAATTTGATGTTTTATTTATTTTTTATGGTTTTTTTCTTTCCTAATAATAAATGAGATTTTAATCGGTAAAATTGGAACTTTCTTTCTTTCTTTCATTTTCTTTCTATCTTTCATTGGAATTTTTCCCATGGAGGATCTCTGCCAAGGGTCTACAGTCTAAAATAATTAGATTTGGTCAAATTATTTTTTACAAATATGATAGGTTGCTGAGTTTTTTTATTCCCATCAAACAAATCATTTAAAGAAATATAGGTGGTAAAATCCTATTTCAATATACAGTGGTTGCCAGCATAATCAACGATAATTTCACATAATTATGTAAAATTCAAATTGCTCATCTAAAATTTATAAAATGTACTACATAAATTTTAGTTTTTTTATTTGTTGGCAAAAAATAATAAAGGAAAAGAGGGGATATTGCAAACATTGAAATTAAAACCAAGCTTATTGTGTCATTAGTTTATTACAGCTCATGCCGGTAGCAAAAACTTACAATAAGGTTTTTTTTTTTTTTATGTAATCTTCTAATTTTTTTATGAAAACAAAACTTTCTAAGTTTGAAACATTTTTTTCTCAAAAAAAAAAAGGAAAAATTAAACATTTTCAAATGGACATATTATTTAAGCCAAATCATACAATTCCCTTCATCTTTCCTTTTATTTTTTTCTTCCTTTAGGGCAAAACTTGCCTTCTTTTTTTCACTAAATTTTTCCAAAAACGATTATTTAGAAAATGCAAAAGAGGCTTAAAATCTGCATAGGACACTTGTTACTTGGAGCAATTACAGGGAATAGCGGCCAAAGAATTTTTTTGAACTTTCACTTTTGATATATTGCTGACTTGGTTAACAAATTACTTTTCTCACCAATTGATTCTTCATCAGAATTTATTTGGAAATTTCATAATGTAGCCAACCAACTATGCAGTCACTTTCCTTTCAGGAAAAAGGAAATACATAATAAGACACATATTATATATTAAAATATTTCTTCAAAAAATATTATTTATTAACATATGCTTGCTTCTTTTGATAGATACGTTTTTTAATAATTACATTTTTAATAAAAATATTGTTGATGCTTACCGCTGTCCGGCGTCGGATCAACACCCACGTGTGATTGAGCACCTTCTGACTTCCTCTTAAGCTTGCCCCTGGTCGGGATTGAGTACCTGCGAGAAGGATGATTTGGAGAAATGGGGTTAGTCAATAGACAAGGGCTCTCCGATGCTCAAGGCAAGTATTGCTCGGCAGAGGTCGACAGCTAATTAAGTGAGAAGGGGTCTTTCTCTAAAACGTCATAAATGCATCCTATTTATAGGCTACCAGCTGGATCGGGTGCAAGATGGGTTTTACCCATTACCCAAGTGTCACATCAAAATGCATCAAGCAATAAGTGACAAGTATCGCGTCCATTGTCCAGTGGATTGGACTCTATCGGACGGCAGCACGTTTGCCTGGTGTTGGCCTACAAGGATGGGTAGTGACGTATTATGATGAGCAACATGGCCCGGCCTGAGCTACTGTACATTCCCGAGGTGGCAGCCTTCTTGGGGGCGTGCTCTCAGATAAGTGGAAGGCACCTCGGGAAGAAGCATAAGTCGTTGGGTCGGGCGGTAGCCTATGTCTGCCGAATTGAGTTGCCGACCACCAAAGTTGGTGTCCTCGGTGGCGGCGCCGAGCTAACCCTCAACAAATATATTTAGTAACAATTAATAATATGACATGATAAGAATTCAATGTTATTAATTTTCATAATTTTTTAGTCAATTATTTAATTTATTACATCTGATTATATATGCATGTACTTGCCATTTGAATTTGTATTAATTATAGGATGTGGTAGCAGATTGGATGGTTTCACCTAACGGAGGGAGTGTGATATAAAAGAGTGAATTATATGCAGAATTTATTATTTACATACATGTGTACCTTGGACAGCTAAAGGCTTCATAAGATATGCTCTAGATCAAAACAGTAAATCTACAATTACCTTTGCTTTACTTTCAGAGTGCTCTTGCAAACCCGGTTTGAATTAAAAAAAAAAAAGTCTAAATTAATTTTTTATAATATTTTTTTCACAAAATTTGAATTGTCATTAGTCTATTTGGGAACACTATTGAAATCACAAAAAAGACCACATATTCTATGCTTTTAACAAAATTGTTATTGTATAGTTTTTTCTTATAAAATCTGAATTAAAAGTTGATAAGAATTATAAAACATGGTTCCGCCAATGTCTCTTCTCTTGGAACGGATATGGTTTAATTTTATCAAGGCTTATTATTTTGCTAATCCTTGTTCTTTTGTATCAATTAAAAAATAAAACAAAATAAGACAAAACTAACGCAAGAGGAAATAATTATATGGAGATGAGTGAGAGAGAAAGAGACGCTTCTAGTTCAAGTTCATGCATGTGAAAGAGGGTGGGCAGTAATAATAGAAACTTCAAAAGAAGGGAAAGTATTCTAGAAAGAAAACTAAAATTGGTGTGTCTTGCTTTCAAATTCAAGTTAGGCTGTCTCTGTATTTGAATTATTAATTAAATTAATGACAAGAAAATTAACTTACCTCATTTTCTTCACTAGACATGACCTGCTCTGAATATTAATTTTAAAGAGGCTTATTACAAGGCTTTATTTTGATATTTCTTCAACTTTTAATCTCAACTTTCCATAGCTTGACAATTTGTTATTCTTTTAATCCAATTACAAATCTTTTTTTTAAAAATATTTTATTAAAAGAGTTTATTTTTCGATTGTTGCTTGGTCTTTGCTAATATAAGGTCTCATATTTAAGAATTGCATGGAAGATCAAATAACTACTTGGTCTTAATATATAGTATAGATGAGCAATTATTTTAGATGGTTTTTATTTTTGAAAAGAGCATTTAATGTTAGGGAACCAATTTACTTGTTTTAAATACAGTTTTTTTTTGGCTAAAGAAGTATTAAATACATGTTAGGAGTACCTAATACATAGCAATCGACTCATCACTACACAAGATTTCTACGGTAGAGCATTCTCATTCTCACTGATAATGTATGCTTCTGAACGTTAAATATAATTAAAATTATGTTAAAATTAAAAAGTAAAAAAAAATAGATTGAATTTAAACAGATCCAATAGATTAAAACAGAATCTCATTGAAGAATTCTCAATTTCTCATTGCAACAAATCTTCGAAACCCCTGTAACGATATTTTGATAATTGTAATCCCTATGCAAGTCAACACCTGCAGTGTTGTATAAACCAATTTATTATATAAATATATTACTGTTAATGCTCAGCAACTTCTTGTAATTTCAAATTTTGATAATATATTGAATATATAATTTTTCCACATCTAAAAGACCGGTTAAAACTATGGAAGATTCTCAAAAAAAAAAAAAAAAAACCTTATATTTGTTATGGATACTACATATGAGCACGAAATTAAAATGAGAAACTGCTGAGAGACCGCCGGATGGCCGAATGAAACTTCCGGCAGCAAGGAAATAGCTGGAGACCTGGACATGCAATTGCAGCGGTATTCCAAGAAGTTGCTTTGCTTAAGAACCTCTTGTCGTAATATTATTTATTATTGTAAAAATTGAAAGTGTCGTTTTTCAACGTTGGGTGGCCCAAAATGCACAGGAATCAAGATATTGTACGGGCAATTGGGCAAGGGTTGTTTTCTTATGTATGATTCTTTCAAGAATAAGCTAAGGGGCACCAGAAGTGTCCCTCCCCCATACGTGGCAGCTGAAGTGGAGTAAAGATTTATGAAAATCACACCACCTGTCTTTTTTTTTTTTTTCAAGGAGTGAATTAATTAGAGGGAATTATTATATGTCAAAATTAACATATTAATTTAGTGTGATATAATTACATTAATAATACTATTAAAGTCAATACTTTTATTAAATTGCAAAAAAAGATAAAAAAAAATAACACATCATTAATTTAATGATATTTTAGAGAGGTAAAAAAATTCCATCTATTAGCCAAGGGAATTTTAAAATTGTCATTTTAAAAACCAATTTAAATTTAAGCAATAAATACTTTAATTTTAAGAATTTTTTTAATTCAATAATATTATAATCCATTTTAAATTTTAAATACTTGTATTATTGTTACTTTAAAAAAATAAATTAAAACAAATAATATCATTACTAAAGTAATTAATGTCTTTAAGTAGCAAAAATATTCATATAAACTGAAAACATAATTAAGAAAAGGTCCAATGTCTTGCTAACCCTAAATATTTTTTGCAACCCCAGACTTGAGCAAAGATTGCTGACTTTTAGAATTCTGTCTTTTCAATGCCAGTGGAAGACCTCAAAAAAAAAAAAAAAAAAAACCAGTGGAATAAACAAAGTAAGAAAATGAAAACTTAAACTCCATAATATCAACTCTACTCCTTTCTCATTTTCTCTTACCTTCCCACGCCGAACACCCGATTCAACATCTTCAGAATTGATACATATGGTTTTGGCTGAAAAAGAACTGCTGCAATATAATCACATGTCCAGTTCGCAAGAAGGTAGTGGAAGCCATGTTTTCTTCAGCGTGACCATGTTCAAACATAGCACCAGATATAGATGGTTGCCCTTTTGTTTTGTTTTTTCTTTTTTTTTGTTTTTCCCAAAAATTTTGCTTGGGATTGGATAGGCATTTGTTATCATCTGTTTAGATTTAAAAAGTTTTCTCCTTTTTTAACTCTTTCTGAAAGAAAAATCTAGAATACTCCTTAACGGCAAATAAATTTGAACTCAAGGAAAAAAAAAAAAAAAAAAAGGAATTTGTAGCTTGTTCTAAGGAGGAAGGTTCATGGTGGCGGTAGAGGAAGAAGAAGTTGCAGAAAAATAGAAATGAAAATTTACTTAATATATGAAAAAAAAAAAAGAAAAAGAGAAGCTAAAGCGTGTTACAAATAAGAAAAAGGGTTTTTGTTCAGGAATTGGCCTTTGAACCTTTGAAGAGAGAGAAAAGAAAAGGCACAAACATCAGAGGTGTTGTTTTTTCCCCTGAACTGTTTGGGCCACAGCTCGAGCCTCTCATGCCCAGCCCCAATAATATGACCTAGGCCCAAAAGATTTTTTCTTTTTTTCCTTGAAAAATGGCCGAAGCAATTTTAATGGGTGGGACCACAAAAATCCAAATAAGCGCCATATAAGTGCCACGTCCTTAGCTTTATTCTTTTTTAAAGCAATCTACAAGCCTAGGTGGGAGTAAAATAGTTTAACAATCTTTCGTTGCTAATTAAAACAAATAAACAAACAAGGACATTTTTTTTTTCGATTTTTTTTTTGTTCTTCTCTTTTAATCATTTCCGTCTTTATCGACATTGTCCCTGATTTCAAAATTCGTAAGATTCCATCTGTCTACATGATCTGACTGATCCAATTACGTATGGGACAAGCTAAAAAATTATAAATAAAGAACAAGTGACACTAAGAAATTAAGAGAAAAGTAGGACCATTTCTTCATCGATACTATAAAATGATACGAATATGTTACTAAATAAAACGTATTCTGATTCGTATCTTGGACAGAAACAGATGCATATGCAGGTGCAGCTGTAGGATTTTAGATCTGATTAGCATTTTATCATTGATACAATAAATTGATATATATATATATATATATATATATATTAACCGTCAACAGTCTTTTAGATCTGATTTTAGATCTGATTAGCTGTAGGATTTTAGATCTGATTAGCATTTTATCATTGATACAATAAATTGATATATATATATATATATATTAACATCAACAGTCTTTTATTTTCGGACTATTCAAACAAAGTAATATTTTTTATAGAATAATAACAATGTGTTATATTGAACATTACGACTCTAATTAAAAATCACAGTTTAAACCTAAAAATTTAGTTGAAACACAGACTGATATTTGATAATGTTAAAAGAAAAATCAGTTTGATCAATTAGTCCAAATTGAAATTTTCAAATCAAATTTATTTGTTACAATAAAGACTATTCATTTTTTTTTTCTTTTTCACTCTTATTTCTTACTCTTCTAACTCAAGTAAATGGTTTTTATTGTAACAAATGAGTTTGAATTGTGAATTTTAATTTGGACTAATTGTTTGAACTGATTTTTTCTTTTAACGTTATCAAACATCAGTTAGTGTTTGGACTAAATTTTTCGGTCTAAACTATAATTCCTAAATGAAATCGCAATGTTTCTAAAAAAAAGCATAGTTATTTCAAATCTTTTACATTTTTTTTAATTTAGTGTCTTCTCATTAAGGATAAGGTATATCTTCTTTTAGAACAAAATATACGACAATATTGAAAGATCAAAGCTTGATGTTATGTTTAATATAATACAATGTTATTATCCTATCAAAAAATATGATGTTATCTAAAGAACGAATGTAGTCGTTGTATATATATATATATATATATATATATATATATATTTATTCTTTTGAGATCAACTTATCTTTATTGATCTGATAATGGCTTATGTAATGCACTTTATAACATGATTCCTGTTATAAAATTTTCTCTTTTGTTTTAATAAAAAATTTCACGTCCAAACGACTTCGAATTCATAATTGAGACATTCTTTATTCTAATTAAAAAAATAGCTAAGCCTATCTATACTTTTGACCAACTTTAGTTTTAATTAAAGGATATTTATCTTTTTATACCTTATATTTTTATGTTAATTCAAAAATTATACCTTCGATTTTCAATCTTATCAAATATAGACATTCAGATTAGGTTTAATACCCAAATTTATGACTTATCATAGTCAATAGTTAATTTTGAATGTTAAAATGACTAAATTATCCTTAAGTAAAAAAAAGAAAAATTAAAAATTTTAAAAAATAAGAAGAAAACAAACATAGAAACACATCGAATATCTATTTTGAAGATATTTTATACATTTTTAAAGATAAAAATCTTAGTATAAAGTTTTTTTAAGGGTATTTTGGGCAATTGTTTAGGTCAAAATTGAAAATTGCTTAGAAAAAGGTAAAAACTTGTGTATTAAATCAAATCTGAAGATATAAATTTGATCAGACAAAAAACCGAATATATATTATTTAAATAAACCTAAAATAGAAGGTTTAAACAGATAAATAACCTTTTATTTATGTATATTATATAACGATATATACACTAGTAAAAATGTTGCTAGATTAACATTGAAAATGATAAACGCATAGAGCTTGGAGAAAGTTTCATAGTCAAACCAACTAGATGCACATCAACGGCATAGAAAAATCAAGGATGAAAATGTCCATAAATTGTCTAAATTTTGATTTATAAATAATATAGAAGGATATTTTTGAGAAAAAAAAAAGATGATAATTTAAGAGAAATTGAACTTTTTCAATCAATCTGGATTAATTTAAACTATCAAAAAAACAGTACAATCTTCATTGAATATCAAAGTTATGTTGCATAATGTAACAGCATTTCGTTATGATTATTTAGTAATTTTAATTCCAATAAAATTTTACCTTGTTTATGATAATTATAAAAAAATTTAAATGTTAAGCGTAGTAGTCTATACAAACTTCAAGTGTTTTTTATACTAAAATTATGTAGTTTCTAGCAAGTTAAAAAGCATGAGGTGGGTTCTGATTTTGATCTAAACAATACATTTGTTAAGATATTATTCTAAAATAATTATTAATATCTTACATGTATGTTTCTTGATCTCTTCTTACTATTAACCTATAAATTATATATTGTTTGTTTTTCCAAACTTATCATTTATATCTTGCATAGATATGTTGTTTGTGCTTGGGTGATTGCATAACTGCCTCAAAGTAGCAAGTGACATTGCTACAAGTTCTCACATTGTATCAAAAAGGAGAATATAAAACAAAATTTGCTACACAATTGGTTATTGTGCATAAGAGGAAAACCTTCTCAGCTATTTGGACATTTTCAAAAATTCTTAGATATCTAACAATATTTATAGACACTGTAGATAATTTTGACCATTGTCAATATTTTGCAAATACTTAAAGAAAAAATAGATTATTTTTTTGTTATCTATATTGCGACAGTAGACAATACATTTTCATTCATGAGAAATAATTCGAACATTAGGAATATTAAACACCAAAAGAAATAAAAAGTAAGCTCATGTGTGAATATTATATTGTGAAATCCGTTTCATATTATAGTCATTGAAAAAATAGCTCGAACTAAAAATATTATAACAATTTAAATTTTATAAAAATAAATACTATAAGACAACTAATTCAAGTTATGATCTCAAAACAAGTTTTTAGTGTATAATACTCAATGCCGTTGGTACTCTTTATAGCATTGTTCATTAATGATACATGTGCAAGTTTGTTTTGTTTTATCCTCAAGTTTCCAACATTCATAGAGGACAGTCCAATAATTAATTAATTCCAAAGGTTTCTCTGAGTCACTACTCATTATTATTTTATTTGGAAGGTGGTTGAATTATTTATAGGATACGCCGATAATTGGCAGTAGTACAGTGACGGTGGAATCTTTGATTAGAAAAAAGTGGTAATTGATTCTACAAATATTGTGGATCTTCAAAGTTCGGACAAAATGGCAGAAAGTGGTTTTATTCAAACCCGCATTTAACTATTTACACTTTTTTTGAAAATAAATTTTCATATTATAAAAAAATCCTTCGATAAAATGACAAAAAAGACAATTTAAATTACTTAATTATATAATTAAATTCTTTTTTTAAAAAATAAAAGCTAATAATATATCTTTTTTCCATGCATACTTATATGTAACGATAAAACCTTAATTTTTATTATTCAATGACTATTTTAAAAAATCATATGACTTTTATTTTGTCAAATTATATACAAATAATTGTTTTTTTATATATATATTTCATTCATACTTTGGTTTTTTTTTAAAATAAAGTAGCATTCATGATTAGTAATTACTAGATATAAAAAAATAATAAATATATATATTTTAGAAAAAATAGTTAGTAGATATAATATTTTTAATAAATTATAGTGAATATATATAATTTATGCCTAAAGCTTCAACAAAAAATAAAAACAAAAAAATAAGAGAAATAGAAAAATAAGAATATTAAAATAATGAAAAAATGGTGAGTGTGACAAGAAAAATGAAATGAAAAGAAGTAAGAAGCTTAAGGACAGTTTTAGAACTATAAGGGATGCAATAAGTAAACTTAGTTATTTTAAAATTATAAGGGGATGTATTTAGAAGGTGGTGTTAAGTGATAAAAGGAGGGTGTAAATAGAACTACCCAATGGTAAATTTTTGGGCAGGGTAAAAAAAATTGTGTTAGTAGTATGTAAAAGTGAGGTCGTCAAATTTCACATATTAGCAAGTTGTTCGAATTTTAAATGCTTGGGGTAAATTTATCATAAAAATCTAAAAAAAAAGATGAAAAAAAAAGAAAAACCAAACAGAATGAACTAAAACTTACCCTCAACATATAATTTACAAATCAAACTTAGATGCAAAGGTGATCATAATAGTTCAGGCACCTTATTATTTTTCAAGACAATGGGAGATTAATTCATGCCCTTTAAACTAAGCCGACCAAGCCCCATTATTTTAATCCGTATCTCAGGGAATCGTACTTGTAGTTTTCTGTAGACAAATTAAAATGCAACAAGAAAACTGCATTTTGCAAGAAAATATCGAAAAATTATAGTAACCGTACTTACAGTGGGATACAGGCATTTTGGTTTTTACTGTTTTTCAAGTGTTTAATTTATGACAAAAATTAATTCCACGTTAAAAATGTCATTTGAGAAATAAATATCTAAGTGGAAAAAAAGACAAAACAATAAGGAAAAAAGATGGCGCGTAGTATATTGCGAGAATCATGGACTTAGTTGCGAGAATCATGGAAAGCACCAATCATGGAATCGTGGACTTAGTTGCGAGAATCATGGAAAGCACCAATCATGGACTTAGTTACGAGAATCATGGAAAGCACCAATTTAGAGAATTTCGTCAACAACTAGAATTGTGGGATTTAATTGATTGTGGATGCATATTCAATTTCTCTCTTAATTAGTTTCTGTTTTTGTCATTCCTTTGTTTGTTTCCTTGTTTATAGCTTTTACCTGTAATACATTATTGTCTATATTTTGTATTCACGTTAATGAATTTGAAAGTAATCATTTTTGTTCGATCCAAACAATTTTACATGGTACCAGAGCGGTTGATTGCTTACAAAATCCATTAAAAAATGGCAGCAGAGACTACCACCGTGAGGATAACCGGAGCAACAAAGACTGACAAGGCGTTACACTATCGGTTGAGCAACTCAGATAGGCCAGGAGACCAACTTGTCACGCATATGCTCAAGGGAACGAATTATCCAACATGGAGGAGGGCTGTCACAAATGCTTTGATTTCAAAGCACAAAATGGCGTTTGTAGATGGTAGACTACCAAAACCGGCTGAAGGAAATCCAGATGAAGAAGATTGGATCACCTGTAATTCCATGGTGATGTCTTGGATCCTTAATTCTCTCAACGAGGAGCTGCATTGTAGCGTCGTGTATCATGACACGGCCAGAGGCATGTGGAAGGAATTGGAAGAGAGATTTTCTTAAGGAAGTGGTCCAAGAATCCAAGAGATTAAACAGGAGATAGTCAGCACACGTCAAGGAGACATGACAGTTGCAGCATACTATGCCAAAATGAAAGGTTTATGGGAACAATTGAATTCCTTCTCTAGGCCCCATGATGCAAAGTGTACTGGTTGTACTTGTGGAGTAGCTGCTAGAGAAAAGGAAGAGGAGAGATTACATTAGTTTCTCATAGGCCTCAATGAAGTTTTTGGTGTGGTAAGATCGAATATCCTCTGCAAAGAACCACTGCCGAGTTTGCCAAATGCATGCTCGCTGCTGACCGCAGAGGAAATTACCATCGGGCATATGCACATGAGCGAGCCAGTTGCTTTCAAGGTCAACATAAAAAAGGACAAGGAACAAGGCAAAAGACCTAGGTGTGAACATTGCAACAAAATTGGACACATCAAGGATAATTGCTTTGAAATAGTGGGGTATCCATCCAATTGGCAAGGAAGAAGGAAGAACAAGTATACTGCTCATGCAGTTGCTATAGATGGAAAAGACAAAGAAGCCGCTGCCGTTCAGACGAGCACAGCGCATCAACAGGCCACCTTCACACAAGAACAATACAACCAGTTGCTAGCGTTGTTGGCAAAAGAGAACCATACCAATTCCAGTGTGAATTTCATTGGTAAAGTAAAAGAAATAATTTGGCTTCTTGACACTGGTGCATCTGACCATATCATATCAGATGCAACTTTGTTAATAGAAGCCAATAACCTCCCTAGACCAATCAAGGTTTCTTTGCCAAATGGAGAAAAGGCAGAGACAACCATGATTGGAGATGTTAAAATAAATGATTTAATTTCCTTGAAACATGCATTGTATTTGCCCAATTTCAATTGTAACTTGATATCTATTAGCAAGTTAACACGAGACCTAAATTGTTCTGTTGTTTTTCAACAAAATGAATGTGTGATTCAGGACCTTGCAAACAAGATGATGATTGGAACGGGTAGGTTGAAAGGGGGACTTTACCAACTATACCAAGAGCCTCCAAGAAGAATATGCATGGCAAAATCAAGTGTGCAAGCAGAGTTATTTCATCGCAGATTAGGACATCTTCCCATAGCCAGAATAAAAGATATTTCTAATGTTTTTGTTTCTGAAAATAAAAAGAGGACGGGGCCTTGTGATATTTGCCACCGTGCCAAGCAATGTCAAAAGAAATTTTATGTTGGAAGCAATAAATCTGAAAATATTTTTGATCTTATTCATATGGATACATGGGGTCCTTATCATGTTAAAACACAAGATGGGCATGCATACTTCCTTACACTGGTTGATGATTTTTCTAGAAGTACTTGGGTATACTTAATGAAAACCAAAGCTGAAGCTCCAAAACTGTTTGAGCATTTTGTTAAGATGATCAAAACTCAATTTGGGAAGCAAGTTAAGAAGATTAGATCAGATAATACTCCCGAGTTTGTCTCCAGAAATTTCAAAAGATCTTTATTCGACGAAGGAATTCTTCATCAAACAACATGCCCACACACCCCGCAACAAAATGGTGTCGTGGAGAGAAAACACCGCCATCTGCTTGAAGTTGCACGTGCTCTCAAATTTCAATCCAATCTTCCCATATGTTATTGGGGAGAATGCATCATGACAGCTGCATATTTGATAAACATGATGCCGAGTTCAAATCTTGATGGAAAAACACCATATGAGGTACTTTTTCAAAATAAACCAACATATTATCATTTGAGGGTCTTTGGATGCTTGTGTTACGTTTATAACAAACCAAAGCCTCTTGATAAATTTGAAGCACGATCTAGGCGCTGTGTCTTTCTTGGTTACACACCAGGAAAGAAAGGATATAAGGCACTTGAGATTGCAATGAAGAAAATCATTGAGTCCCGAGATGTGGTTTTCTACGAAAATTCATTTCCCTTCCATGATAGTAGGCATGGGAAAGAAAATGATGCAACTGAAAGACTTATAGTTCCAAGCAATTTTCTTGACGAGGAACTTGAAGCCAAGGATGTTGATGAAGTCTTGGAAGACACAATACAACAAGAAGATCAAGCAAATGATCCAGTTGTAGTGGATAATCATCAAGAAAGGCCCATGGAAGAAGGAAGGTCAACACGAGCAAAACATCCTCCTAAATATCTCGAGGACTATGTTCTCAATGTTGCAAGTAATGCAAGTCCCCCTCTGCAGCTTAGCCACTCGAGCCATCTAATCATGCAAGGTAACTCTCAAATCACTTCTTTTACTCCTAATATAGCTGCCAATGAACAACTTGCAGACCTTACCACACTTGAGCCAAGTAGTTTTGAAGAAGCTTCTCAACATCCCAAATGGCGAGAGGCAATGGCACAAGAACTACAGGCTCTCGATGCTAACCACACATGGAGTCTCGTAGAGCTACCAAAAGGAAAGCGTGCCATAGGGTCCAAGTGGGTGTTCAAACTCAAGCGGCACCCGGACGGATCGATTGACAAATACAAGGCGCGCCTCGTTGCAAAAGGCTATAGTCAAGTTGAAGGTTTGGACTACAACGAGACATTTGCTCCAGTCACCAAGTTTACCTCGGTCAAATGACTTATAGCTATCGCTGCGAGTAAGAGATGGGAATTACATCATATGGATGTCAACAATGCATTTCTCAATGGCAATCTTGATGAAGAAGTGTACATGAAACAACCACAAGGTCTCCGTTGTCCAAATGAGAAACTTGTATGTCGACTTCACAAGTCACTATATGGACTCAAGCAAGCATCTTGCCAATGGTTTGGAAAATTTTCTGAAGTTTTACTGGCTTATGGTTTCAGGCAGAGTGATTCCGACAACTCACTTTTTACCATGATGAAGGGAGATGACATGTTGATCATTTTGGTGTATGTTGATGATCTCATAATAACAGGAAATAATGCAACGAAATGTGTTCAGTTCAAGCAGTATCTCAAGAGCCAATTTCAAATCAAAGACTTGTGAATTTTGAATTATTTCCTTGGGCTTGAATTAGCATGTACTAGAGACAGCTTTTTTCTCCATCAACATAAATATGCCCAGGATATTATTGAAGAAGTAGACCTTGAAAATCCTTTGAAGGTCGACACACCAATCCTACAGCAACATGGGCTCTCGGCAGACATTGGTGAACTTGTTGATGATGCATTAAACTATGGAAGATTGATTGGGAGACTTCCTTACTTAACGCTGACCCGACCAGACCTTTCATATGCTATGCACCTACTTAGTCAATTCCTTCAGCAGCCAAGGAAACCGCACACGGACATGGCGAAACAGGTAGTTTGATACATCAAAACTACTCCAGACAAGGGAGTTCTTTATCCATACAACAACGATCTTACATTGAAGGCCTATTGCGATGCTGATTGGGGAGCCTGTCCCACAACCCGATGGTCCACTACAGGATTTATCACATTTCTTGGTAATGCTCCACTAAGTTGGCGTTCTAAGAAACAACCAACCATCTCTCTTTCATCTGCTGAGGTTGAATACTGAGCAATGGCAAAGGTTACTAAGGAGATTGTTTGGCTTACTTACATCCTCAAAGACATGTTTGTTGATGTGCCACGCCCCATCACGCTCCACTTTGACAACAAGTCAGCTATCCATATTGCTACCAATTCCGTTTTTCACGAGCGCACTAAACATATCGAAATGGACTGTCATTTTGTTCGTAAGAAGTATGAAGACAAACTGCTAGTCTTCAATTATGTGCCATCCCACCTACAACTAGCTGATATTTTCACTAAGGGTCTCAGCCATGATCAGTTCCAAGCTATACTGAAGCTCATTGGTTTTGGAAACACGTTCTCAGCTTGAGGGAGGCATGCAGTCCATGATTCTCAAGTAACAGTGACAGCAAGCTTTGATGTGTTTCCATAAACATCACAGCTTGAGGGAGGCTATTGCGAGAATCATGGACTTAGTTGCGAGAATCATGGAAAGCACCAATCATGGAATCGTGGACTTAGTTGCGAGAATCATGGAAAGCACCAATCATGGACTTAGTTACGAGAATCATGGAAAGCACCAATTTAGAGAATTTCATCAACAACTAGAATTGTGAGATTTAATTGATTGTGGATGTATATTCAATTTCTCTCTTAATTAGTTTCTGTTTTTGTCATTCCTTTGTTTGTTTTCTTGTTTATAGCTTTTATCTGTAATATATTATTGTCTATATTTTGTATTCATGTTAATGAATTTGAAAGTATTTATTTTTGTTCGATCCAAACAATTTTACATAGTATGTATGGGCTAAGATATAATGCTTGTCAATTCTCTTTCACGCTTCATTTATTTGTTCTGTTTTGACGTTTGAGATTCCAATACGCCTAAAAGAAGTTATGAGATAAGAATCTTATTATATATAAGAATCTTCTCTCTTCATTTTCCTTCACTAGAAGTGGCAGCAACCATGGAAGCCAGAAGCTTCCTTCGCTTTATCTTCCTCTCTCTCAGCCTCGTTCTTCTTATCTTCTTCACCTGGTTCATCAATTTCCCTCACGCGCCCCCCTCCACCGCCGAGATTCTCGACTGCGCCACCAGCTCCCCTTGGTGCACCTCTTCCAGGAACCGCATATTCCAGCCCAGGCCACAGCCCAACCCCACTCTCCGTCGTGGCAGAGCTCACGAGCGCGACGTGCCTCGCCACCCTCTGGACCCTCTCACCGTTGGAGAAATCAACCGGGTCAAGGCCATCCTCTCCTCCCACGCGCTCTTTAAGTCGTTTGGGCCCCGCTCGCTCCACACCGTGGAGCTTGAGGAGCCCGAGAAGTCTCGGGTCCTGAAATGGAAACAAGGTGACCCGCTCCTACCGAGGAAGGCCTCAGTGGTTGCACGTGCGAGGGGAGTCTCCCACGTGTTGACCGTCGACCTGGACACGTCCGAGGTGATTGTGCACCCGACCTGGCCCCACTCCGGGTACCCGACAATGACGGTGGAGGACATGACGACGGCTACGGTGGCTCCGTTGGCAAGTGCGGAGTTCAACAGCACGATCATTGGCCGAGGAGTTCATCTGACAGATCTCGCTTGTTTGCCAATTTCCACGGGCTGGTACGGTAAGGCCGAGGAAGGGAGGAGGTTAATTAAGGTGCAGTGCTACTCCATGAAGGATACGGTGAACTTCTACATGCGGCCAATAGAAGGGTTGACCGTGACTGTTGACTTGGACACTAAACAAGTGGTGGAGATATCAGATAAGGGCGCGAACATTCCAATACCTAAGGCCGACAACACGGATTACCGTTTCTCATCAGTGGAGCTTCATCGGGTCATGGATATACTGAACCCAATATCCATTGAGCAACCCAAAGGTCCGAGTTTCACCGTGAAGGATGATCACCTTGTGAAGTGGGCAAATTGGGAATTTCACTTGAAGCCCGATGCCCGTGCTGGCATAATAATCTCTCAAGCGAGGGTCCGAGACCCGGATACCGGTAAGTTCAGGGATGTGATGTATAAAGGGCTGGCGTCTGAGCTATTTGTGCCGTACATGGACCCCACAGAAGCATGGTATTTCAAGACGTACATGGATGCGGGCGAATATGGGCTTGGGTTGCAGGCCATGCCTCTCGAGCCGCTCAACGATTGTCCCCGGAACGCCTACTACATGGATGGCATTTTTGCCGCGGCGGACGGGACACCGTATGTGCAATCGAACATGGTTTGTGTGTTCGAGAGCTACACCGGCGACATCGGGTGGCGACATGCCGAAAGCCCCATAACGGGTATGCAGGTACGGGTATAATTTTTGGATCCATTGGGTAACAAAACCATTCAAATATTTTTATTTTGTTTTGAATTTTTATGCTGCAGATAAAATAAATGACGTATAAACAACATTGTCGTTTTGTGTGTATTTTTGGTAGGTTAGGGAAGTGAGGCCAAAGGTTACACTGGTGGTCAGAATGGCAGCATCAGTCGCCAACTATGACTATATTGTGGATTGGGAGTTTCAAACCGACGGACTAATCAGCATTAAGGTTGGTGACATATTAATTTAATCAATCACGCGGTGCTTATCGTTGCAGAAGTCATTTCGATTTCTGACTTTTCCTTACCAATGAAAATATCTCTTGATCCATCACTATTTTATGTTTTTTTTTTAAAGGCATTTTTTTAGGGACTAAAAATGGTACTCACCGTGCCTATTTGTGTTTAACCGTTAAATTTGTAGGAAAAAAAAATTATTAAATCTAATTTTCACAAAAAAAAAGTCTCATTTTTTTAAAGTATTCTTATGCTAGCACAATTATTCATCACCGATGCATCACACTGAATACAACTTAAATTTAATATACTTATGGCGCGTATGGTTCTTTGAAGAGTAAGTTTAAAAAATTTAAACCTTCATCGAAAAAATTATATTATACATCTGAATTGTGATTCGTTTCTTTAAAACAAACGTCATTTTTATATACTTACGTGTGTGCAACTAGTGTACCGCTAATAATAAAAAATCAACATTTAAAAAAAGAGTGTAGGATAGTAGTTTAAACTATCAATTTAGGTTTAAAAACTTTAATATATTAAAAATTTACACTGTAGCATATAAACACCTTATATTATTTACAGTTTAGTTTAAATCATTATTTTAAACACCCTATTTGTGTTCCTACAAAGTTTCCTATTGGAAAACACTAATTAAAACCAAAAACAATTGACAGGTTGGGCTTAGTGGAATTTTGATGGTGAAAGGCACCCAATACGATAACACTAATCAAGTCCCTAGCCAAGAGGATCTCTACGGCACGCTTTTGTCCGAGAATGTAATTGGCGTTATCCATGATCACTTCATCACATTTTATCTTGATATGGACGTGGACGGCTCAGATAATTCCTTTGCCAAGGTCCACCTTCAAAGGGAAAAAACCTCACCGGGTGAGTCACCAAGAAGAAGCTACTTGAAGGCCACTAGAAATGTGGCAAAGACAGAAAAGGAAGCACAAATCAAGCTAAAGCTCTATGATCCTTCGGAGTTCCACGTGTTCAACCCGTCGAAGAAGACACGGGTCGGGAACCCGGTCGGGTACAAGGTTGTCCCGGGCGGCACTGCTGCTAGCTTGCTTGACCTTGATGACCCTCCACAAAGGAGAGGTGCCTTCACAAATAACCAAATATGGGTCACCCCTTATAATAGAAGTGAGCAATGGGCCGGTGGGTTGTTTGTTTACCAAAGCCACGGTGACGACACTCTTGCTGTGTGGTCTGAAAGGTAAGTGGTAGTTCTTTGCCAAAATTTCTAATATTGAGTCACAAAATATTTTGAGTGAGAACACTATAGAGATAATTCTTTTCAATAAAGAATTAAATATTTTAACTATAAAGTAGTGGCATAATTATAACTTTTTTATATAAAAAAAAAGAGCACTGAAATTTTACATAATTAGGAATAAAAATAAAAATTTTAAAATGTGACTTGGTAGGACGTGCCCCAGTCACATGCATGTATTGGCTCCCGCAGTAAATCTTGATCTTTGTTAATTTTAGAAAATTAACGAGTGCATGCCTTATTTATAATCAATCAACAATACTATACATATATATAGCACTATTAAATTGGGAAATATAAATTAATGTATAATTAAATTTGGTTATGCAGGGATCGGCCAATTGAGAACAAGGACATAGTGCTTTGGTACACTCTGGGATTTCATCACGTGCCATGTCAAGAGGACTTCCCTGTAATGCCAACAGTGTCGTCTAGCTTTGCTCTAAAGCCTGTTAACTTCTTTGAGAGCAATCCAATTCTTAGAATCCCTCCTAATGTTGAGAAGGATTTACCAGTTTGCAAAGCCTCTGCTTCAGCTTAACTAATTAGAGAGATTTGGTTTACCTTAAGCAGCTAATTTGATATAATAAAATGTATGAAACAAGCAAGTGAATAAACAAAAAAAGTAGATTATAAAGGGAGGGGATTTGAAGGAGGGAAAATTTTCCCCTTCATCTGTGCTGGCCGGCCATTCTTTAAAGAGAAAGGGGATAAGGGCCGACCTTACTCCTAGCTTCATCCAATTGGCCGTAATTGTCGTCTTGATATAATGCAGTATTTAGATTAAGACACTATTGTACAAATGCCTTCTAGAACCTTTGAGCATATATATATATATATATATATTCAAAACTTATAATATATATTTAAAAAATGTACCTCCTCTATCTTTAATTTTAATCTTTTTTTTTAAGACGTGCCAATTTCGATCACGTGAGGAAAATATTTTAGATTTGTAGTTGATCGGAAAGATACTTAATTGTTAAGCAGCTAGTTTAATCATGGTTATCTCTAACTTCTTTGAAGTGCTGCGAAATTGGTGTAGATAATTAATGATATGCACTACAAAAGGTATATATATATATAGTGGAATCTGATATGTTATATATCTAAGCTTTTTTTTTTTTTTTGGGGGGGAATGCTCAAGTGGAATCGGACTTGCGATATATCCAAAACTTTTCTCTTTGTTTGTTTTGTCATATTTCCCCACAATAATGTAAGTAAGGTAAAATTACGTACGATTGCAATCTTACTTTTTAAATCAACCAATTATTGTAGAATTTTGTGTCCTAGTACGTCACGCATGCATGGTTATTTACCTCATTAGACAACGATATAAAGACCACAATATATATATATATATATATGTATATATGTACACTTCTTTCTAAGTCATGCAGCTTAGGATGTATCGATCGTAATGTTTTGCCATTTTTGCTTTACGAAAGCATCAAAATCTCGGATGAGCGTCTTTTTCGGTCGTGTCACGTTTTTAAATTGTTAAATTTGATCAAAATTATTATTCTTATAAATTTGAAGGTTGGGAGACACCTATTGATAAGTTTTTTTTTTTTTTTTTTGTACTTAAAAAAAATGGCCTTAAAATCATTTGAAAACGTCGAATGATTGAATAAAATTATTATAAATGTCGGATTTATAAGACACTCCTCCAAAGTTTCTAGAGTACACCTCAAGTGCGACATATCCGATGGTACCCCTAGCACCCAACATAGACACGGTGCTGTCCTCCCTTTTGCACAATTTCACGAGGCCAGAATCAGATATTTTGGGACAAAAGTCCTCATCGAGGAGAATGTCACGAGGTTTTCTATCAAAATGCAAAATTCTGGTGGCGCAGGATGTTGGAATTAATTCCAATAATATGTGGGCTAATATATTAAATAAATGTGTATTATTGCTATCAAATAAGATTAACCTAATAAAGTGATCTGATAAAGTGTAAAGATTTGGGTTTTAAAGCATCTCATAAAGTGTGGGTATAAAATTATGTGTGAAGACCTAAAGTATAATTTTTATTTTTATGATGGGTCAAAATAGAAATAAGAAAAAGTTAAAATATTATAAATGGTTGTGGTCCCTGAATCAAAACGTAACGTGATATTTTTCTGACATCCCATCACTTGAAAAGACATAGAGAAAACTTTCTTTCACAGACATCACACCTTCTTGACTCAGAAGATCAAAAACCAATAATTCAACCGTTCTAATGGATTCAGGTATACTTCTGTTATACTTCTTGATGAATTAACATGAGTTTTGGGGTTTGATGATGGTTTTCATCAGTAAAATTCGTTTTTACACAGGATGCAGCCTCGGTGTAAGCACTCTAGTCCTCGTGCAATGCCACTTGCAATTTCGCACATTATTTTCCACTCCAATCAAGTATTCTTATTCTCCGACTCCTGATTTAGCAAGAATTTATCCAATGATCCATTAGGCATACAGTCGTAAACTAGAGCTCGTATATTCCTCTCGTAGCAAAATCGGAAAAGAGTGACAATATTAACACGTGAAAAGAGTGGATACGTTCGTATAAGACTTAATTTGTGATTCATTGTTACCATTATTGAACTATATTTATCGATCAGTGTTATACTAAACCAAATTGAGTGCTACACAAATGTTATCATGTCAAACGAAAAATAATATTAGTACCGGACTGCTTCGGATGTCAGACTAGAGATATTTCCTAATGTTTATGGGTGTATTACTTAAACAACATATAGCATGAGTATCATGCAAAATTTCTTGACAGAAGCTATAACAGCTTCAAAAATATTGTACTTTACCTATTGCCCAATTACGTTTCAGAGACGATCCTGAAAAGTTGAGAGAGAGTGCTAAATTAACCTAATTGCCGATCATTGGGGGATCTTTGCATGTCTATAACATGTATCAATGTTTATGTAAATTCAAATAAATGTCATGTCTTACCTTTGCATTCGTAAGTATAGTACGGTTTTGGAGAATATAAACCATAGTTTTTGATATAAAATGTTCTTTAAGGCCTTCAAATTACCTTTTGGTTGTACCAAAAGAAAAGAAGTAAAATACATCAATATATCCAAATCAATTTAGTTTTTGAGACCCATGGTTCTATTTGATGTTGTCATCAATTCAATTATTAATGTTCAATTCTTTTTTCTTTTTTTTTCTTTTCAATGAATTTGTCTCAGCATTCTAGTACTTGTAGTAGAGTCATTCAATTGGTGTTAGGACATGATATTTATGACTTGATTGTCTGTCATTGAAATTGAAAATTGACCGTTTTCTTCTATACGGACATTTAACCAACGACAATCAATGATTTACTAAATCTAAATGACCACTAAATCAATTTTAATGGCAATTCTTCATTGTTCTAAAAAAATAAAAAAGAAGTTATGTTATTATTTAAAAGAGGTTTCTCACTCTTCAAAGGAATTAATGTGGACTACAATGATCTATTTTATATTGAAACGATCGCTAAATTTAATGTGACTTTTTTAAAAAGTTTAATTTAATGGGGCTATTAGTTAAATTTAACATATGTACCATTATAAACTTAAGAAGAATAACAAACCATTCGTACGATGCAATAGAAATCTGATTTTTTTTTTTGTTGTTTTTTGTTTTTATGGGACTTTTATACCTGTAACGTCCGAAAAAATTCAAGTAATTAACAAATATAGTTGATTAAAGATTTTTTCATAACTACACTATCAGGCCTGTAAGATGCATAAATTTATAGCTTATAAACACATATTTTAGTATGATAATTAAGCATTTGCTCAGTTATAATGATTAAATCCAAAAATATGAGTAAAAGGTCTTCTTAAAAAGACATGAAAAAATTATTTTATGCAAAGATTTAAGAAATTCCACGATTCTATGATTAGAATAAATTCATGTGATGCCGAGAAAATCTTAAAATTAAATAATATGAATTATATGTTTAAGTCAATGATATTTTTTGAAAATTATCATGTGTAATTTGTGACTGAAGAATTTATGGAATTAATATGGATATTCCAAAATTTTATAGAAAATATTAAAGTTAAAATTATTAACTTCTGTGATAAAATAATTTGGTTGATAATTTTCATCATGATTTAAGGCAGAATAAATTTTAATCCGTAAATAACTTGAGAATTTAAATTATAAGAATTTGCAAGTGCAGTACAATGTTAGTAGTTTATCAACAAACACTCTAACACATAATAAGTTCTTAATTACGTATTAGTTAATAATCGAAGTTACGTGATTAGCATTTTTGGTGAAAAATGCTATCCTTGTTCGGGAATTGACACTCTCAAAGATATGTCATTACCGAGATAAAATGTCAAAAATGTCAAGATTATGTCTATGCAGTCTATGAATAGATTTAAGATTAAAAAATTTTATTTTTACGCAGTTTAAAATTGTATACCAATATTAACTTTAGACTGTGCTGAGCAAACCCATTAGAACTAAATTCCCTGCCAGCTAGCTAGTCTCTTCAATCATAAAATTTTTTAGTGTTTTAGAGAAACTTGGAGACAAAGTCTCCAAAAGTCAATAAAATTCCAAAAAAAGTGGATCTTGTCTCCAAAGGAAACCTTACTTTGCACTATTCCTTAAAGTTAGATAGGAAATAATTTATTGAGGAAAATTATCTCTTCTTTTCCGCTAAGATGGGCACCATAAATTATGGCGTCCATGAGCAAAGATTTAGTTCTAAAAGCTCGCTTAGAAAACCACCTAAAACATGTTAAGGATTTAATCGAAGATTAACCTTAGGTCTTCAAAGACTCATTTTCTTTGCTCTTTTCTCTTTGTCACTTCAAGAAAGAAAAATTCTTCTTTTTGATTTCCCTAAAAAAACTATGGCCCCTCCTCCGTTAATGCTCTCCAAATTTTCTTCCCACCTATTAGAAAATCACTAGCCAAAACTAAGTTCAAGGAGGAGACTTTGGTGGAACCCTCAAGGATATATCTCCAAGGGTATAAATCTCAAACGTTTTCTCTTTTAAGTTTAAGAAATGATTTATGATTTTATTTTAGTGTTAATAGCATGTAAAAAGTTTTATTTATGCTTAAGTTACGATTTTTGTAATTTGTATGGATGTAATTTTAGTATATGTATGTTTGGTATAAAAAAGCCTTAGATCTAAGTTATGGTCTTGCGTTTAGAAATATTTTCTACTTACTTTAGGCTTACCTGGGTATGTTTGAGTCACTACAACATAAAATACTATATATAAATGTTAAAAATTGGAATCTAGTGTTAGTTTTTAAGCTGTATAGCGAAGTTGCAACGAGATTGCAGGAGGTGTTGCAACTTGCTTTTAACCTTGGTAGTACAAATGGCTTATGGGTGGCATTTCTGTTTGCCCTTTTCTATATCAAAGATTGGAAACCTAATTTTATTGTTTAATAAGACGTCCATAGCAACCGTAGTACAACAATGGTTGTTACAACTCTGTTTTGACTAAGAGTTGAATGTGAAGTTGCAACTTCGATGCAACCTCAGTAGTGCAGATTTCAATACTACCTAGTTTTAAGTTTCAGAAGTTACAGACGCTTAGTTTATTGTCGCCTTAAGCCTCTGTAGCGATTAAAGAACAATCCATGATTGTTTTGACGCTTTTTTATTAGGTGTTTTATGTGATGTTGTAATATGGTTGCGACTTCATTACAACCTTGGTAATACAATTCTCGTTTTTGCTCAGTTTTGTTTTCTAAAAGTTAAAATGTTCAATTTATATTAAGTCAAAATTGTTTAAGCATTCTCATGCAATTTAGGATTTATTTCCAAAGTTGTTTACATTATGTGTCTCGTGAGGTGTTGCAATATTATTAAAACCTCAATAGTGTAGTTTATGTTTTTAGGTACAACAACCTTTGAACAAGTCCAAATCTTTATTTTTGCAAAACGTGAAAGTCTTAGGTCTCAACAAGACGAAGTACTTTCGTAAAGAAAATTTTTGAGAATTCAGCCTCCAAAAAAAACCTTTAAACAAATTAATAAAAAATAGTTTAATCAATAAAGTCTACAAAATTACTGTAAACCATAATGCTAAAACAAAAAATGAGCTTTTTGAAAAACACGAAAAGTTCTAGGCCCCATTAAAACAAGGAACTTTCATAAAAGAAACTTTTATCAAAACTATCTTTAACATTTGTTATGGAGACTTTTTAAAACTAACAAAAGTACCTTCCACTAATGGTCTCAAAATAAAACATTTGTTTAGTGACAGAATCACTATTTATAAACAACAAAAGAATTATGGCATTCAAAGTCTACAATTTACAGTTTTTATCAAAGTTCGAACTCCAATGTAAGATATGGTTTTTAGTAAAAGGTTTACAAAAAAAGTTTTCAATGGATTTAACAGAAATAAGAAATTGAACCAATTGTCGGATCTAAATTTTCCAATAGTTAATATCATAGAATGCTTTTAGTTCCAGAGGGCCATATTTGGTCCAAAATTTAATAGTGACCAGATATGGGTTTATGGGCCCAATAATACTATTCATATTCAAATAGACCCTTTAATTTAATAAGGAGCTCAACAAATGTAATATGAGGGATTAGTAAATCAAGTTATAAATATAAATATATATAATCACTTAATTATCAATATAATTAATTGATTATCAACGTTAGTACGATTTACTTAAAGGCAATTAAAGAAAATAAATTAGATGAAGATTATGAGTTAAGAGGATCAAATTTAATTAATCTTTTTAACTACCCAAATAGCTAGTTAGTTGATAAAGGAAACTTTTTAAAAAATATTTAATTTCTTTTTATTCGATGTGCTAAAATAATTAGCATAACGCAAATTAAGCTCATACTCTTATTGGGTGCTTATTCCTCGGAGTAGTGAATAAGTTCGCAACGAGTTTAGCAGATCATATCTCTAAAAACCAAGTAGGAATCTTACATAAAAATTATGGTTTTTTTTTTTTTTGTTCAATTTGAAGTGTTTTCACATGTTTTATAAAATGCATTATCTACGTTATACTATGTTATGTCATGCTAGATTAAGACACGTCATATTATGCCATGTTTATAAAATGTTGTGTAATGTATGTTATGTATGCTATATAAAATTATATTGCATATTCGCTTTATTTTAAGAAGATTATAATTCATGTTATGTGCTGATATGCAGTAACATGTTATACTACATACACACAATAAAACACGTTAAATAAGATAAAATAGGTAAAGTTAAGAGTATCGTACTAACCTCTCGGCCTAAGGGGAGTATTCAAGATCCCTTTTTAAGAATAAAAAAATTATACATTAGACAAAAAAATCAATGATGTGGGGACATACATACACACATACACACATACATACATATAAATATATCCTTAAAAAAGTAAAATTGGTAAATGAATTTACAAAAACTTTCTGTTGCAAACTTTTTAAAAAAAAAAAAAAACACCTGCTTGGAAATTAAGTAAACAAGAAAAATAATCGAAATAAAATGGCTATACAAATTTAGGAAAAAAAAAATTTGTAAGATATAAATCAACCACTATCATGAAAATACCCATGTCAAAAAAGTAAATATCTCATCTTATGAGATACATGCCTTAAAAATGTGATTGCTACACAACCGCTTCGCTTGTATTTGCATGTTAAACACCTTTTCAAAGCATGTCTCATAACATAAGATAGGTACATTTTTATATCCCGTATTTTGAGCTTGTGTTTTAGACTATTACGTTTTCATGTTTTCACATTATCAATTCATGCTTAATCTATAGCTTTTTTCGGCCAACTATCTGTTTTTGACTTGTAAAATCCTCAGAATACCTTTTTTAATTAATGAGATTTTACTTCCATCCTTTTTGAGGTATCACCTTTAATTTTTTGGTTTGGGTTTTTCGGACCATTTAGGAGATTTCATAATATTTAGGCTTTTGTTTTTTTTGCGTCAAGATTTTTTTTTTTTTTGCCTGTTATATGTTTTAAATATACAATTTATGTGGTTGATGTTGCTAATTTATTGTTTTTTGTATTTAGATATAACATAGTTGTTCACAATGTGCAAATTCTTGTTCATCGAATGTGTGTTGGAGAATTTGGATGAGGTCTTACATGGATAGAACTATGTTTGGTCACGGAAATAGAAATAATACCTCATCAACCAGAAATGGTATTTTTAAAATTTCACAAGTGAAAACTACCAGTTGGCCTAAAAAGCACTATAAATTGAGGATACGTTGGCAATGCAAGAGTATAAAATTGCAACAATCCACAACGCAAGGTATAATTTTTTAATAACCTAAAAATGAAGAGCATAAAAACTGCAAATACCCCTTCTAAGATTGATATAAAATAGTTAAAAAAAAATCAATACATACTTCTAACTAAATATAGTTAGAGAACAAAAATGGAATCTGTAAAGGAAATACTACAAAACCCTTTCTACAGTTATTTCACTATTTCTAGGGTTTTTGGGAACCTAGTTTAAACAACAAAGTTGTGGTTTAAATCAATTTTGCTACAGTTTTTTTCTCATGAATTGAATATCCAACCAACTGTGGTACAAATTCTTGGTTTGAACTAGATTCTCAACGCGTAAACAAAAACACAACATATGACTGAAATGAAGTGGGTCTACAAATCTCCAAAGAATCATCTAATGAATGCTTAGGACATAAAGAGTGAAAAGACCTGAACAAGGAACTCTATAATTTGGACAATTTCAATGTGCCTAAAGCAACATTGAGATTGGGATAAGTTAAACATAAAAATTGCTTTATAACTGGTCAGTTAACTTTCACCAAAGTGAGCTTAAAAAGAGCAAAACAAAACTAAACTCGTCTACTAGTTCTTACGTAGAAAACAGAAACAAAATCACCATTTGATTTTATACTACAGAAATATTTATCCTACTTAGCATGAGAAACAAAGTCGGAAAATTTCAACTATAATCTATTCAAACCAAGCACACGATGAAATAGATAAGGTTCCAAATTCTGCATGTTAATATAAGAACAAAACCATAAGAATGTCCATAGCATATCATACCTCCAGAGGCAGCTCAGCTCCTTAGAAATGTCCAGTTACAGATTTCATTTATTTACTTTGTAGGGTGCAAAACTTGAATACCAAAAAAAAAAAAAAAAAAAACCCTTAATTGAGAAAGAAAAGCCATCCATGTCGTCTAATCCTTAAATAAGATTCTTGTTATATGCCTCTCAGCAGCCCCATTCCATAAGTCAATTTGAACATGATAAAAGTATTAGAGGCAGTAAATGGCTAAATTTACAACTCAGATTGGAAAAAAAAAAGAAAAAAAGAAATGATAAATTAGTAGCTATTATCAATAAATCAAAAAGAAGCAATGCACATAATAGATAATACTATTACGGTGAAAATATGTACATGAAAAAATGTATTTAGTAAATAAAAGTACATAGGGTAAAGTAGCAAGTTATCATATAAAAAAAAAAAAAATCTTATACCAAGAAAATACTCATGTCAACAAAAAGTAAATATCCCATCTTATGGGATATATCCTTCAGAAAGGTTTTTGCTACACAACTGCATCACTTGTATTTGCATGTTAACACCTTTCCAAAGCATATGCATCGTTTTACTCTGCATTTTGAGGTTATTATAAAAGCATACCTTGCCTTTTGCACTATTGGACTTTCATACCCTTACATTGTCGATATATGCTCAATCTTTAGTTTTTCTTGGTTAACCCCCAAAATCTCGAGAGTATCCTCTCTAATTAATGAGGTATTACTTGTATTTTTTTTAATCAGGTTTTTTTAGATGATTTTAGGGATTTCATAATGTTCGGGCTTTGTTGTTTTATTTTTGTCGAGAACAAAACTTTTTGCGTGTTTGATGTTCTAAATGTAGCATTGAGGTAGTTGTTGTTGTTGATTTCTTGTTTTAGGAGTTAGATATAATATAGTTCTTTTTAGAATTGGTGAAACGGTTGTTCATGAAGGGTATATTCAGATTATGCGTCATGTTTGGGGTTGTTGAAGGACATTTCGAAGGAGGCTTACAGGGATAGAATTATGTTTGGTTATAGAGATAGAAGCAATTCCTCATCAATCAGTGAGTATTCTCGGGATTTCACAAGTCAATAGACAGTTGATCTAAGAAACGGTATAGATTGTGGACAAATTGAAAATGTGAAGATAAAAAAGTGCAATGCTCTATGTAAAGTATAATTTTTAATAACTTCAAAAGGTAAATATCCTTCTGAGATTGATATAATGGAATTCAAGCAGTATAATATCACCAACTCCAATCCAGAAAAAATCCCGAAGAAAAATTATCCGGTCTAACGGATTTATCTCTACAACAACTCCAAATTGTTCGTCTCACTTCTTCAATTTATCTATACTCCTTTCTCTTTCGAAGCAGTAATCCAATCAATCTCATCAAAGGACGAGATCCCATTTCTTTTCCATCTAAATTCATCTTTTGCTTCTATGCAACCGCTTTCTTAGAAATTATTTCTTTGACCTCACTCCCCAACCGCCTCTCCCCCGCACTCCCTCATATATCAGGTCCCTTTGTTGTCCGAACTTTAAATTCTCAAGAAAAGTCACTCATAACAAATATTTAACCACTAAAAGCTCCTTTAATCGAACTTCTAATGTAATCCTTTAAATTTTTTCATAAATTTAATATATTAGTGATTCCTAATTCTTGCCTCACATTCCTATTAAATTCCATAAATTTAATCTATTGGGAAGGAAGGAAGGAAGAACTTGCATTACCGCTGTGTACAGTTTAAACTCCATGAGCTCAAAAAGTTCCACAAAAACTAGTGGAAAGAAATGGCCATCATAGTTCCAAAAAGACGAAGTAACACCTGAAAATCAGTAGATCAAGGATACTAAATTACTTGAATCCATAGGTCAAAAAATAAAAACAAGAGGGAGAGAGGAACTAAGTTTCATAAGAATCAATTATACATGTGCCAATTTTAGTCGAATTCTGACCACACAATTTTCAAGTTTTTCTCTTATGAACTTCTCTTTAATTTTTATAATAGTCTTTGTTTTGGAAGAAAACTTACCAGTGATTACAGATCCAACAACCAATTTCCTACATTTACTGTAAAAGAAAACTCAAAAACACTTGTATAAGTGAAGACGCCACATCTTATGGTTCCTCAATCTGCCAGAAGACAATACAAAGCATCAGTAACACAACACATGAATAGTGTTTGCCTAATGAAGACGACCTATTTCTACCAATTTTATTAATTAGAAAGCTTAAATTTACCAAGTTCATGAGCGATGATGCTTCTGTATAAAGTATGAAATCCCAAGAAAAAGCGTGAGAACCCCTATATGCATAATTTCAAACTGCAAGCATTGCAGTCAGGAAACAAAACTTTATAGAGAAAGGCAGTGGCTATATAAGTTTTGAGAAAGAAAAACTACATCTGCAGCCTTTGTCAAATAAGATATGCACCAAAAATATAAAATTTACCTGTCTTCTTAATCCAAAATTATGCTTACAACATGCCTCTCTGGTCTCCACAGCCCATCATTCCATAACTCAAATTGAGCAATAATAAAATTATTAGAGGTAGTATATAACATTTTTTTGACCAAATGTATAAAACAAAATTAGCAACATTAATTAAAAAAAAAAAGAAACAGTAGACTAGAAGCTATTATCAATAAAACCAAGAGAAATGAGGAGGATGAATACTCTTGTATTGAAAATAGTCATGTTGCAATATTAGACTTACAAAAAAAAAGTGCATATAATCAAATAGCAAGTTATACAAAAACATTTTGTAGTTTATACATAATATAAAACAACTACTAAATTTGTTTATCAAATTCTGTTTATTAGTTGATGTGGCATCTTCCTGACCATACAATGAAAAGGGGAAGTTTCTCCACTCAAAAAAACTGTATGGTTAGGAGAATTCCACTTAAACTAATAATCAAAACTTGGTACACAAAAGCAGCAGTTGTATAATTAGAATAGCATAATGCTTTTTTAAACAAAAACTAATTGACTGGTAATATCAGGCCCTATCATGTAATCTAGAGCCAAGATATCTAATTGCGAAAGAAAAATTATACCCGTCGTCTTTGAAAAATAATTTGCTTGCTGTGTCTCCCAGCAGCCCATCGTTCCATATGTCAAACAAAACAATAATAGAAGCATTACAGGTTCTAAATAATAAAATTAGCACTACTAAATGGAAAAAAAAAATTAATAGCTATTATTAATATATCAAAGAGAATTAATAAGCACAGAAT
Source organism: Artocarpus heterophyllus (assembly GCA_025403435.1). Classification (NCBI taxonomy): domain Eukaryota; kingdom Viridiplantae; phylum Streptophyta; class Magnoliopsida; order Rosales; family Moraceae; genus Artocarpus; species Artocarpus heterophyllus. The sequence goes on from CM046343.1 coordinate 33,942,626, forward strand.
ACTCTTACTTCGAAAATATTTATGTTGCAATATTAAACTTCAATGTCAACACAAATGCACATAGTCCAGTAGCAAGTTACATCAAAACATCCTATAATTAATAGGTAATATAAAACAACCACTAAGTTTGTTTATCGGTTGATGCAACATCATCCTGACTGTACAGTCAAAAGGGCAAGTGTCTCCTCTCAAAACACTGCATGGTTGGGACAATATCATTTCAACTAACAATCAAAACTTAAAAAACAAAAGCAGTACTTCTGTAATCAGAATAGCAATAGTGAATAGTGATGACAACAATTTGTCACTTTTATAACGTTATATATTAAGGAATTTTTTTTTTTTTTATTTATCACTCAAAAGTAGCCAGCTAGTAATATCAGGCCCTATCATGCAACCTAGAAATAAGATATTTAATTGAGAAAGAAAAATATATCTGTCGCATTTGTCAAATAAGATACTTGCTATATGCATCTCCGCCGCCCATCATTCCATATTTTATAAGTCAAATTGTACAATAAAAGTATTAAAGTAAGTAAATAAAAATTGTTTTCTAAAAAACAAGTACACGTAGTCAAGTAGCAAGTTATACAAAACATCATAAAGTTAAACATGCAATATTAAACAACCGCTAAATTTGCTTATCAAATTCTGTTCATCGGTTGATACAACATCTTTCTGACTAAACAGTAAAAAGGACAAGTGTCTCCACTTAAAAAACTGTATGGTTTGGAAAATATTGTTTCAACTAATAATCAAGACTTAGCAAGCAATGCAATGGTTCTATAAGTTGAATAGCAATAGTGATGATGACAACAGTAAAGCTTTTCTTTCAAAAAATAAAATAAAATAAAACAAAATAATAAATAACATGCCATTGGAGTCAAGAACTTAAATTTAGCAACAAAAATATTACCTGTTTTCGTTGTTGGACAAGCTACCTGGAGTAGTATCAGAAGAAGTAGATGGATAAAATACTAACAAGAACAAAAATCACCTTAATAGATAATATATAAGATGCATATTACAAGTTTTTATAGTTAATTATTTGCAATCAATAAACACTCATTGAAGATTTGTGCAAAAATGATAACAATAACAACAATAAAAAAAGCAGCAATACACATAAGACTCAATATTTTTGTAGTTAATTTTCAGACAAAATTCGTGTCATTCCTCAACTTAAATGTGATTATTAGCATATCTCTCTTATAAAACAACTTAAGCAGCATAATTTTGTACGGTAAGGAGTAAAATGTTTTCTCACCAATATTTCTATGCTACTTATGAAACCTATTTTATATGGAATGAAAGAAAAGTCTAAACTTAGAGAAAATTTTAAGACAATGCCGATAAATAAAAAGTATACCTTGCGTTTTGCACTTTCATACCTTCATATTACCAATTTATGCTCAATATATAACTTTTTATTTTTATTTTTTTTATTTATTATTTATTATTTATTATTTTTTTCCCAGTCAACTGCCTATTTTGACTTGTGAAATCATGAGAATACCCTTTCTAATTAATGAGATATTACTTTCACCCTTTTTGAGCTAATACCTTCATTTTTTTTGGCTAGGGTTTTCCAGATCATTTTGGGGATTTCATAATATTCAGGCTTTGTTGTTTTATTTTTAAGAAAGAAACTTTTTGTGTTTCATGCTTTAAATAGACCATTTAGATAGTTGATGTTATCAATTACTTGTTTTAGAAGTTGTTTCTTTTTCTTTTTTTTTTCAAATATAGTTTTTATTTTTAGTGTATATGCTGAGTTGCAGTTTTTTTAGTTTTTCTGAGACCAAAGGCTCACTTTGTTGGTGAGGTGGTTGTTCATAATGTGCAAGTTGTTGTTGATGGAATACATTTGGAACATGAAGGGTTGATTTATTTTGTGCACCATGTTTTGGGTTGTTGAAGAATAGTTCCAACGAAGCTTATAGCGATAAAATTATGTTTGGTTATATAGATAGAAATAATACCTCATCAACAAAATAGGTGTTCCCGAGATTTCACTAGCGAAAATAGATTGTTGACCTAAAATAGGTGTATATTGGGGATAAATTGGTAATGTGAAAGTATATAAGCACAACAGTCTATAATTTTTTAATGACCTTAAAATTCATGTAATAAAAATATCACCACTCCAATCTTGAAAATATCCCAAAGTGAAATCGTTTGGTCTAGGGGGGTTTTTCTCTATTACAACTCAAACTGCCAGTCTCACTTGTTCAATTTCAAACAATGTCTACAACCACCTTACAATCTCTTTTAATCTAGTATTCCAATAGTCACTCTCCTACAACTTCTCATACAACTCCAAAAATTCCTTTTCCATCTCCTCTTGATTTTCTTAGTAACAGCCATCATCCTTCTGCAATCTGGCATTAGTGATACTCTTATTTCTTTTATTATTCCGCAAACTATGACAAAGCTTTGAACTTGCATCCCGTTTCGTTATCCATCTAAATTCATAGTTTCCTTACTTTCCCTTTCAATGTCTACAACTTCAAACAATGTCTACAAACACCTTACTTTCTCTTTCAATGAAGCATTCCAATAGCCACTCTCTCTGTACAACTTCTCATACAACTCCATAAATTCCTTTTCCAACTCCTCTTGATTTTCTAAGTAACAGGCATCATCCTTCTCCAATCTTGCATTAATGATACTCTTATTTCTTTTATTTTCCCCAAACTATGACAATGCTTTGAGTTTGCATCCTGTTTCTTATCCAGCTAAATTAATATTTTGCTTCCGTGCAACCACTTTCTTAAAAATTATTTCTTCGACCTCACTCCCCACTGCCTCCTCTGCACTCCCTCATTCTCTTCAAGAATACTAGTTCCTTTGTAGTCCAAACTTTAAATTCTTATAAAAATGTCACTCTTAACTAATATTTGATTTCTAAAAGAAGATCCAACTTCATTGTAATCCTTCATTTCTTTAAATTTTTCCATAAATTTGAAAGCCTACAGCCCCTTGGAAATTTAATGACGTCCACCATGCATCACATTCCCTTTAAAAAGTTGTATGACTTTTGACCACATTATTCTCAAAACGAACGAGAATTGACCTCCATCTAACCAAGGCAAGTCCTAAACTGATTGGAAAAATATTCAAAGGCACCATAATTCCAACTTCTTGCCTCACTCCCCACTGCCTCCCTTACACTCCCTCATTCTCTTCAAGAATACCAGTTCCCTTGTAGTCCAAACTTTAAATTCTCATTAAAATGTCACCCTTAACTAATATTTAATTTCTAAAAGAAGATCCAACTTCCATTGTAATCCTTCATTTCTTTAAATTTTTCCATAAATTTGAAAGCCCACAGCCCCTTGGAAATTTAATGACGTCCACCATACATCGCGTTCCTTTTAAAAAGCTGTATGACTTTTGACCGCATTATTCTCAAAACGAACGAGAATTGACCCCCATCTAACCGAGGCAAGTCCTAAACTGGTTGGAAACATATTCAAAGGCACCATAATTCCCACATCTTGCTTCATCTCCCTGAAAGGACTCTCCCATCCCTGTCGAGAACAAAACCTATCAACCCTTCACCCTCTTTGAATATCTTTTTTTCCCAGAATGAGTCACGAAAAAGTTTAATTAGTGTTATAACTAATCACACCAGTCCTGAAAATTTCTACTAAGACCTTCATCAAATCTTCTTTCATTTGCTCCGACTAATCATGAAAAAAAATCCTGAAGTGAAATCATTCGGTCCAAGAAATTTATCTCTATTATAGCTAAATATTCTTGTCTCACCTCTTCAATTTCCAACTCTCTCTCCAATGAACTTGCTCTCTTTCAATGTAACACTTCAATATATCCCATAAAAAAATGAAACATAATTATTGTCCTCCTTGTACAAATTCTCATTAAGCCCAATCATTTCCATTTCAATCTCCCTATGATTTCTCTAAAAAAGAGCCATCCACCTCGAATTTTGCAATGATACTTTTGTTTCTTATTTTAACCACTATAGTGAAAAAAAGCTTCGAATTTGCATCTCAGTCCTTTATCCATATCAATTTCTTCTTTTGCTTCCATGCAACCACTTCCTTGAAAGGTACTTCTTCTACTTGACTCTTCAACTGCCTCCTTAGCACACTAATTCTCTTCAAGAATACCATTCCTTGAGAAAATGTCAATTACAACCAATATTTGGCCGCTATAAATTCTAATTAAAACTTCTCTAATTCATCTACTATTGTGTCCTTCATTTCTCTCAAATTTTCTATAAATTTGAAAGCCTCCCACTGTTGAAAATTTAGCAATCTCCACTGTAACTCTTCATTTTGAAATTTATTTAACTTTTTAACCACATTATTCTCAAAATGAAAGGGCATTAGCCCGTATCTAACCAAGGTGTTGTCTAAAATGTTTTGAAAAATATCCAAACAAATTCTAATCCCCACTTCTAGCCTTATATCCCGGAGAAAGCAACCAAATTGTGAAATCTAACCCTCCACAAGCTATATTAACTTTGCAATCAACCACTCATCCTTTGTTTCTTTCAAAATGACTATATCAGGCTTAATCCTATTCATTGTTTCTATAATCACCCCTTCGTTTCTTGCTGACTCCACACCTCTAACATTTACAATCTTCATTTAGACATTCCTTGTCCCTTAACAATCTTCCTATTTTTTCTTTCAAAATGACTATATCAGGCTTAATCCTATTCATTGTTTCTATAATCACCCCTTCGTTTCTTGCTGACTCCACACCTCTAACATTTACAATCTTCATTTAGACATTCCTTGTCCCTTAACAATCTTCCTATTTTTTCTTGTAGTTCACCCTTTGGTGTTTCTTGAAACCTATTCTAGAAATTTCCAAAACTTGCACCTTCAATATCACCATGTCTATCGTAACTCATTCCAAAAGAGTAAACTTTTTTCAAGAAAATTCTCTCCCCCTACAACAACTCGTCTCTCTCCTCTGCACTTTGACACCAAAGAATTGCTCTATCAGCAAACAATGGTGAAACTTTGAGACTTGTATTAAGTTATATCCCCAAACCCTTTGAAATCTTTATCCAGGAATCTCCATGTTAATCCTTTTGGACCACTTTTAACTGCCCCTACTTTTCCATCTCCTTTTCCACCAAAATCTGTTCTTTTGCAGACCACCCATCCTTAGAAAAACTACTAAGACCTCCCATCTCTTGATCTATTGAGGCGTTATTAGTGAACTCTTGAGAAACAAATCTTGTTGGGCTGTATTCCTGATTGTTTTATATCCATCATACTATCGAGACAACTTTTAAATTTCCTCCAGCAGATATTCGATCTTTCCTCTATTAAAATGATGTATCTAACATCCCCACTCCTAATCTCTCTAATCTTCAAGAAGACACCTTTCTTGTTCTCCAAGACGTCCACCATAAGAAGTAGGAATTGCAACTAAAATTTTTCCTAAACAGCCAGGTTCATTCAACTTATTCAGCTCAGTTTAATTCACACAGCCAAGGAAAAAAAATAAAATTCTATAATAGAAGTTTTTCTATGATCTTAGTAGTACCCCTACTACCCACCAACAAGCAGAAAAACAAGACCTAAACCTACTTTAAATTACGTGAAAGATGTTTATAATCTGCCGTTTCCAAAATTCCAAAGGAATATCAAAATTTAAGATAGAAAAAATTCTAAAGAGACGTTATGATTTAGATAACTTACAGTAAACGAAGAGAGAATGGGCTTACATTACTGCTGATTTTCACAAATTAGACTTCATGAGCAGTAAAAGTTCCCCAAACAACTTTTATGGTTCCATAAAGACCAAGCAACACCTGGAAATCAGTAAATGAAGAGAAACTAAATTTAGTTAATTTAATAAGTCAAAAAACAAAAGCAAACAAAAATAAGGGAAAGGAAAAAAAAAAAGAAACAACAATGAAGTTTCATAAGAATTAATTTCTAGCGTGTTTCAAAAAATCAATATAATTACTTGGTTGGCTAGGAATCAGTATACCATCTTTGAATGGCCATAAAACTACTATTACATGGCCCTTACTATAAAGATCAGGCTCCATAAAATATGAAAAGACAAAAAAAAAAAAATTAGGTTACGTACACTGAAATCTTTGAAGGACAATTGTCAAAGTAGCCAGTGCCCTTTTCACCAAGCACTTTTCCAATAGCAACGTGCAATAATAGATTCTAGCATCAAACATAAGACTTCAGAGAACGAAATCTCTATGTAATTCAGTTATATGCCTGCATATACCTAATTAGAAAAATAAAAAGCGTACAAATGGTTTGCAAGCTCTATTTTTGTTGTTACCACTACTAACTTAACACTGTGAAAAATCGGTAATTACATGCGAAAATATAGTAGAAAACATCATATTTATATAGAAGTCTTCTCTAGGAAACAAATATATTCCTTCTCAACACAGAGCATGTATTATAGTTGGTGATTTAGCACAACTTTTGATAACATATTCAACACTGTGAACATAAAAGCTACATTTGACAGCTAAATAGATAACTTTGTAGAATACAAAAAGACACCACATACAAAAACACTGGTGAACATAAGAACTAGAACAAAAGTGTTTGTGATGCTCAAACAATAGAGTTTTCAGTACTAGAACAAGAAGGATAGGTATTAAACCTTGAAAGTTAAAGGTAGAACAATCAAGTATCAAAACAAAAGATAGATTGAAATTTATAATAGTCTTTTTTTGGAAAACTTACCAGCAATTACAGATACAACAACCAATTTCCTACATCCACTATAAAAGCAAACTCAAAAAAACTTGCATCTTCCTCACCCAAATACACTAAAGACGCCACAGCTCATAGTTCCTCGTTCTGCTAGAAGACAAGACAAAGGATCAGTAACACAACACAAGTTAGTGTTTGGCTAATGAAGACAACCTAATTCTACCAAGTTTATTCGTTGTAAAACAATTTTACCAAGTACATCATCAATGCTACGGTATAAAGTACATAGGGAAGTTGTGGACATCAAATCCCAAACAGAAGCGTGAGAACACCTGCATCAACTGTAAGCATAATTTCAAACCCTAAGCATTTCAGTCAGGAAACAGGACTTTGTAGACAAAGGCAGTGGCTATGGAAGTTTTGAGAAAGAAAAACCGTATTTGTTGCCTTCATCCAATTAGATTATGCATAAAAAAACCAAAAAAACAAAAAAACAAAAAACTATACCTCTCGTCTTTGTCAAATATTATGCTTGCTATATGCCACTCCGGTATCCGCAACTCATCGTTCCTTAAGTCAATTTAACAATAATAAAATTATAAAAGGTGGTAAGTACACAAAAAATTAGCAATACTAATTAAAAAAAAAAAAAGAAATGATAAATTAGAAGCTATTGTCAATAAAACAGAGAAGTAATGAGCATGAATACTCTTTAACATTGAAAATAGTCATGTTACAATATTAGACTTCTTTCTAAAAACAAGTGCACATAGTCAAATGGCAACCTATATCACAACATCTTAAGGTTGATACGTAAAATAAAACAACTACCAAATTTGTTTATTAAATATTGTTCGTTGGTTGATGTGGGATCTTCCTGCCCATACAGTGAAAAGGGTAAGTGTCCCAACGCAAAAAATTATATTGTTAGGAGAATATCGCTTCTACTAATAAACAAAGCAACAGTTGTACAATTCAAACAGCAATACTAATGAAAATGGGATAAGCCATTTTTACAACTAAAGCATTGCCTAGGAAGTGCTTCGAAGAATTAAGCTCCAAGCTCGGAATGAATAACATCTTCACCCCGGCTTGAGGGGGAGTGTAGAAGTATGATAGACCTTATTTTTCTCTTTGTTTTATTAGTTTCCTGATTTTCCTCCTCTTCTTTAGGAAATAAGTTATTCTGGCTATATTTGACCAAATCTTATTAGGAGTGATTGATTGCGATTAGTCAGATTCACTATCTTTCTAATTGCGTTAATTGTTAACCTTCCTTATTTGTAGGCAAGGTTGTTTCTGTTCTCAAAATCTGAATTTTAGTTTGAAACTGAGTTTGGATCATAGTATTGAAGTTCTGAAAGACTTGACTGACTTCAGATTTTTCTTTTAAGAGAAATACCCAAGTCATTCGTGTATGATCATCTATAAATGTCACAAACCAACGAACACATCACTGTGAACCATTGCAAAAAGACGAGAAGATTTGTACGGTTGAATTTGAAAATTACTTCGGATATGCTTTGAAAATTGACACACTTCACACTGAAACAAACTTGGATTTTTATTCTTAAATAGTAATGGAAACAGTTTTGCAAGATACAAGAAATTTGGATGACCTAAACGAAAGTGCCACATCATGGCTTCATTATTGACCGAAGGAAGAAAAACATTAGAGGATGAAATCTGAAAACCTAGACTCCCAATTTGATGAACTTGTCCACTTGGAGAGTTATTGTCATTGAGTAAGTATACCCCGAGCACTCCTTAGCCGTACCAATCGTCCTCCCCGTATCCATATCCTGAAAATCACACAAATTATTGAAGAATTTAGTGACACAATTATGTTCCCTTGTGAGCTTACTGATGGATAATAATTTACAATCTAGCTTAGGAACATATAACACTAAGTGAAGGATCAAATCCTTGGTTAACTTCACTGTACCAACTCCATCAACCCGAGATTGTGTTCCATCAGCAATTCGAACATACCAATTTTCTTTACAGGGATTAATAGTAGAAAATAAACTTGAGTCTCCAGTCATACGGTCAGATGCTCCAAAATCAACTATCCAAAAAGTTGGCCTTTTTCCTTTAGCATTAAGAGCACATGTGATATTACCTTTGTGTGCCACTGATCCAGTGGATATGATAGAGGAGGATGGTTCAGTTTGCTACTGAACGAACAGTTTGTGGAGTAATTCCAATTGCTCTTTGCTGAAGAGAGATGTCTCGGCGTTTTCAGGTTTTTCTTCAGTTGTGGCCAAGTGTCCTTTGTTGTTTTTGCAAGTAGCTGACTTGGCATCATCGGGTTTACCATGTAAGTCCCAGCACCGGTCCTTTGTGTCACCTAGTTTGTGACAATGATCACATTTGGTCTCTCCTTTTTCTGCTTTCCATTGTTGAAGAGTGGCTGTCCTCCACGAGCCACCATTGCAGATGCTTCAAAATTGTTGGTCATGCCTTGTTTTCCCATCATGATCTTCTTTCGACTCTCCTCACGTCTGACTTCAGCAAATGCTTCACAAAGACTTGGAAGAGGGCTTTTTGATAGAATCCGTCCACGAACATGATCCAAATTTTTATTCAGGCCGATTAAGAATTTGTATAGACGGGCTTCTTCAACATTCTTGTGATATATGGTATCGTCAGGGCACTTCCACTTGTATTCTCTGAACATATCTAATTGTTGCCAATAACGGTTAAGAATATTGAAGTACTGAGTGACATTGAGATCACCTTGTCATTGATCATGAAGTACACACTCGATCTCAAACAGTTCAGGCTTGTTTTCGACATGCGAGTATGCCTCCTTAGCAGCGACCCAGATTTCTACTGCCGTTTTGTATAGGAGAAAATTTTCTCCTATCTCATTTGTCATGGAGTTGATAAGCCACGACTTAACAAGATTATTCTCCGTCTTCCATGTTCGATAGGTTGAATCTTCCTTCTTTGGCTGGACTACTTCACCAGTAAGCTATTCATCTCTCCTTTTACCGGAAATGAAAATCAAAACTGACTGGGACCAGGCAAGATAATTCTGCCCATTAAGTTTATGGCCAATGATGACCAAGGATCAGTGATCAATAGCAGCTGGCTGATTGACAAGACCTGGGATGCTTGCTATGGATGACACTCCCATCTCGGCGGCCATTGAAATATTTTTACGCGGACTGTATGGACCCCTTTTTGGACTGTACGGGCTGCAACGTGCGCGGAGTGTACGGAATTGTACGAAAATTGATGCGCAGTGAGCGAGAGTGCTTGTACGGACGACGGTTCTAGGCCTAGCAGAACAAAAATGCCCTAGGATTTTAATCTGAGACTAAAGAAATGGCTCTGATGCCATGAAATTTTTATGAATGATGAATAATTGTCTCTGATTTATTACTGGAATATCATACATATATACTGGAGAACAGAAACAACCTTGCCTACAAATAAGGAACGTTAACAACTAACGCAATCAGAAAGCTAGTGAATCTGACTAATTGCAATCAATCACTCCTAATAAGATTTGGTCAAATATAACCAGAATAACTTATTTCCTGAAGAAGAGGAAGAAAATTAGGAAACTAATAAAACAAAGAGAAAAATAAGGTCTATCATAATTCTACAACAATATATAAAGGATTTTTTTTTATCAACAAAATTAGCTGACTGGTGATATCAGACCCTATAGTGTAACCTAGAACCAAGATATTCAATTGATAAAGAAAAACTATACCTGTCGTCTTCGTCCAATAATATGCTTTCTATATGCCTCTCCGCAACCCATCATTTCACAAGTTTAATTAAACAATAATAAAAGTATTAGAAGAAGTAAATAAAAATAGTTTTGAAGAAACAATTGCATGTAGCCAAGTAGCAAGTTATATACAATACAACACATCTTATAGTTAACACATAATATAAAACTACTAAATTTGTTTATCAAATTTTGTTTATCGGTTGGTCCGGCATCTTCCTGACCATACAATGAAAAGGGTAAGTGTGTCCACTCAAAAAACTGTAGGGCTAGGATAACATCACTCCAACTAATAATCAAGACTTTGTAAGCAAAAGGAATACTTGTATGATTTAAATAGCCATAGTAAAAGTTATTTTATAGCATTACATTAAGGAATAAAGATAGTAATATCAAGGCATCCATCCATATCAGGCCTTATCATGCAACTTAGAGTCAAGATATATGATTTAGAAAGAAAAATTATACCTCTTGTCTTTGTCAAATAAGATACTTTTTATACACCTCTCTGCAGCCCATCATTCCATATTCCATAAGCCAAATTGAACAATGGTAAAAGTATTAGAGGAATTGAATAAAAACAGTAGCAACACTGATAAAACAAAAAAAAAAAAAGAAAAGAAAGAGAAACAACCCCTGAAAAATAAATAAATTAGCAGCTATAATCAAGTAAATCAAAGAGAAGTAACACATAATATAAAACAAGCAATAAGTTTGTTTATCAAAATTTTGTTCATCGGTCGGTGCAACACCTTCTTGTCTACACAGTGAAACGGGCAAGTGTCTCCACTCAAAAAACAGTATAGTTAAGAAAATATCATTTCAACTAATAATAAAACTTAGTAAAGAAAAGCAGTAGCTGTATCAGTTGAATACCATTAGTGATGACAGAAGTACTAGTCATTCTTTCAAAGAAAAATAAATTCACTTGACTTAATAAGTCAAAAAAAAAAATGAAAAACAAACAAAAGTCAGGAAAAAAAAATAAAAAACAACAATTAAGTTTCATAAGAATTAAGTTTGGGTTATACTAAAGTGTCTGAAAAAATCAAATTAATTTAATATTTGTATAAGTTGAATAGCAATAGTGATGATAGTAGTAAAAGTCACTCTTTCAGGGGGAAAAGAAGAATTAACATGCCATTGGAGTGAAGAACTTCAATTTAGTAACAAAAACATTACCTGTTTCCATTGTTGGATAAGGTATCTGGTACAAGCCCCTCCATAGCTCCCTCGATCCAAGAGAGTACTGTCAAAAGAAGTAGATAATAATAATAATAATAATAAGAGCAAAAATTATCTGAATACCTATAGATGAATTTAATACTAACAAGAACAAAAATTATCTGAATATATATAGATGAATTTAATACTAATAAGAAATAAGTACGCGTATCATTTGCAGTCAACAAGAAGCATTCATAGAAGGTTTGCACAAAAAAAATTATAATAAAAAACAGCAACAGTACTCATAGAAGACAATATTATTTTGTAGTTAATTTTCAAACAAAATCTACGTTATCCTTCAACTTGAAAGTGTTTATTAGCATATCTCTCTTATGAAACAACTTAAGCAGCGTAATTTTGTACTGAAAAGAATTTAACATGTTTGCCCATGAAAATGCCTATTGCAACCTATAGAAACCTATTCTATATGTGATGAAAGAAAGTCTAAACTTAAAGAAAATTTTGAGACAATGCCTATAGATAAAAAAGCATTCCTTGTGTTTTGCAGTTTCATACTAAAATTACCAGTTTATGCTCAGTAATAGCTTTTCTCAGTCAACTGTCTGTTTTGACTTGTGAAATCATGAGAATGCCCTTTTTAATTAATGAGATATTATTTTATCTTTTTTAGCTAATACCTTCATTTTTTTTTTGGCTAGGGTTTTTTGGTTCATTTTGGGATTTCATAATATTCAAGCTTTCTTGTTTTATTTTTGTCAAAAAAAAAAATGTCTGTTTCATGTTTTAAATAGACCATTTAGGTAGTTGATGTTGCTAATTTTTTGTTTGAGGGCTATAATATATGTGTTGTTGTTGTGTGTGCTCTTTTTTTTTTTTTTTTTTTTGCTTTGAATATAGTTTTTGTTTATGCAGAGTTACCGTTTTCTTTCTTTCTTCTTTTTTTCCCGAGACCAAGAGCTCACTTTGGCGGTGAAATGGTTGTTCATTTTGTGCAAGTTATTGTTTGTTGAATGTATACAAAACCATGAAGGCATAATGTCTAGGATTGTTGAAGGACAGATTCGATGAGGCTTATAGCGACAGAATTATGTTTGGTTCCAAAGATAGAAATAATACCTCATCAATCAAAAAGGGTATTCTCAAGATTTCATAGGTCAAAACAAATAGTTGACTTGAGAAACAGTGTAGATTAGGGACAAATCGGTAAGGTGAAAGTATAAAAGTGCAACAATCCAAAAAGCAAGGGAAAATTTTTTTTAGTAACCTTCATAAAGATGTAGATATCCCTTCTAAAATTGATTAAAAATGAAATTCACATGGTAAAACTACCACCACACAATTTTTTAAAAAATCCCAAAGTGAAATGGTCTGGCCTAGGGGATTTATCTCTATTACAGCCCGACTACTTTTTTATCCATTTATTTATTTATCCATCTAAATTTGATTCCATGCAACCGCTTATTTAAATATTATTTCTTCTACCTCACTCCAAAAACTGCTTACCTTGCAGTTTCTCGTTCTCCTCAAGATACCATTTTCTCCAAAAACTTTAAATTCCATTGACAATTTCACTCTCAAATAATGTGATCGCGAAAATCTTTTAATCCATCTCTTAATGTAATCCTTCATTCTTCTAAAATTTTCCATAAATATGAAGGCCTACAACCATACGTAACATTCCTTTTCAATAATTTGTATGACCTTTGACCACATTATTCTCAAAGCCTCCAATCGCTCCTTTAAATATTATTTCTTCTACCTAACTCCTCAACTGCTTACCTTGCATTGTCTTGTTCTCCTCGATACCATTTTCTTCATTGTCCAAACTTTAAATCCCCTTCAAAATGTCGCTCTTAACTAATATGCGATCGCTAAAATCTTTTAATACATCTCGTAATGTAATCCTTCACTCTTCTAAAATTTTCCATGAATTTTGAAGGCCTCCAACCATACCTAACATTACTTGTCAATAATTTATACGACTTTTGACCACATTATTCTCAAAGCATCCAACCGCTTCTTTAAATATTATTTCTTCTACCTCACTCCTCAACTTCTTACCTCTCATTTTCTCGCCCTGCTCAAAATACCATTTCTTCATTGTCCAAACTTTAAATCCTCTTGAAAATGTTGCTCTTAACTAATATGTGATCACTAAAAACTTGTAATCCATCTCTTAATGTAATCCTTCATTTTTTTAAAATTTTCCATAAATTTGAAAGCCTCCAAGCATACCTGACATTCCTTGTCAATAATTTGTACGATTTTTTACCACATTATTCTCAAAGCCTCCAACCCATAGAAATTTAATGGCCGCGATTGGCAGTGTATGAAATGATTTAAAAAATACTCAAAAACACCATAGCTCCCACTTCCTGCCTCACATCTCTTAAAAGATTCCCGCCTTTGCCAAAACAAAAATTCATCAATCCTTCATTCTCTTTGAATCTTTTTCTTTTTTATTACATCGGGCACAAAAAAGTATGAATACCGTTAACGTTAACTGCACCATTCTTGAAAAATTACTTGAAGACCTCCCTCAAATCTCCTTTCACACGCTCCCAATTGTCCCAAAAAAATCCTGAGGTGAAATATCCAAACGCACTGTAATTCCCACTTCTTGCCTCACATCCGTTAAAAGACTCTCCTACCCGTACTGAGAACAAAAACCTATCAATCCTTCACCCTCTTTGTTTTTTTTTTCCCTAATGAGTCACAAAAAAATTTAATTAGTGTAGTAACTAATCACACCAATATTGAAAAATTCTCCAAAGATCCTCATTAAATCTCCTTTCACTTGCTCCTAACAATTAAAAAAAGAAAAATCCTGAAGTGAAACCATTGGGTCCAGGAAATTTATCTATATTACAGCTAAATATTCTTGTCTCACTTCTTCAATTTCAAATGATCTCTCCAACCTTGCTTTCTCTTTCACCGTAACACTCCAATCTTTCCCATCAAAAGATGAAAAATAATCATTGTCCTGATTAAACTCAATCATTTCCTTTTCAATCTTCCCTTAATTTTTCTCTAAGAAACAGTCATCCTCCTCCAATCTTGTAACGATACTTTTGTTTCTTCTTTAATCCACCAAAGTGAAGAAAAGTTTTGCATTTACATCTAATTCCTTTATCCACATAAATTTCTATTGAGTTTGGATCGAATTGAAAGATTCTTGAGGAAGAAGGATAAGATGAAGTTGATCGAGAGGAAGAAGAAAGGAAATGCTGAATTGAATGAATTGTGTGTGTGTCTGATCTCAAACCACTTCACCACGTTTTATTTATGATCATCTTACTACATTATGAGGAGCCGACTTAAATTACAAGTACACGTCACTAACCAAGTGTAACTAACTATATAACCGACTTCAACAAAGTATAACCAACTGAGAAAACTAGCAGGCTACTAACAATCGTCTAACGGATTACTGTCAACTAACTGTATTATTGCTCTAAAAATTTCTTTTCCTTTCATGCAACCACTTCCTTAAAGGACCTTCTTCAATTTGACTCCTCAACTGCCTTCTTTGCACACTAATTTCTTCAAGAATACCATTTTCCTAGTTGTCTAAACTTTCAATCCTTGAGAAAATGTCAATTATAACCAATCTTTGACCACCTAAACTTCTTTAATTCATCTCCTAATGCAATCCTTCATTCCTCTCAAATTTTTTATAAATTTATATGCCTAACTTCTTTAATTCATCTCCTAATGCAATTCTTCATTTCCTCTCAAATTTTCTATACATTTAAAAGCCTCCCACCCTTGGAAATATAGTGATCTCCACCATAACTCTTCCTTTCGAAGATTTTTATAAATTTTTAACCACATTATTCTCAAAATGAAAGCACATTAGCCCCTATCTAACCAAGATGTTGTCTAAAATGATCTGAAAAATATCCAAAAGCATCCTAATCCCCACTTCTTGACAATAGTACAACTGTACAAGGAAAGAACGTGATTCTAAGACTGATATAGAAAGGAATTTTTGCTAAATAACACTTTCATCACATTCTATATAATTTAGAGAAAAGCAAAGAAATGAATGACTTACGTTACTTCCGTTTTTCATGACTCCATTAGCACAAAAAGTTCAAAGAAAGAAGGATTAAGGCATGTCAAGAAAGCAACACCTAGATCAAGATGAGTGGGAAAGCATAAGCAAGCTTATGTTAGAGATTGATATGGATAAAGATGGTAAATAAGCATTACCTATGAGTGAATTTACTATATACACACATAAATAACAATGAACAGTGGAGAGCATGTGTTAGTCTATGTATGACCTTACTACAAATTACTCTAAAGAAAAGAGAAAGGCACATTCTACAAACTTACGGTATATGAAATAACTTCATTTCATAGAAAACAAAAAACAAAAAAAAAAAAAAAAAAAAAACACACACACACACACAAAAAAGAAAAGGAAGCGGGAGAAAATAAGAACTAAGAAATAAAGTCTCATACAAAGAGCCAGCAACATGTGACCACAATTATTATAAGCTAAGTTGGACTTGTCATTGAAAATAAATGAACTTTGAGACAATTAACCTATAGAAACATATATGCATCTTCTCAAAACTCGAAAATTGTTATACGTGGTTCTCTCTCTCTCCCTCTCTCGGATAATTCTTAAACCCAACATTACTATGGCGTTTATACAGCATTTGAAAGCTTGCATTATGAGTGGGTTTTTTTCACTCATTTTCTCAAGAGTAAATTTGCTAAACATGATATTGTGTCATTCTTTTTAAAAAAAAAGGACCAACAGATAATTAAGAATAAAACGAAACAAGAGGAAAAAAAAAAAAGGATTCACTTCTTACTTGATTTTTGGGCCATTTGAGCTGATAATATCCACAATTGGGTCCTTTGCATCTTTCACAAACTCTGGAGGAGCCATGTAAGCTTCTTCTTTCTCAACACCCATTTCCTTTGGACGAGAAATCTAGAAATAAACAAACTTTGGATCAGACATTTTGCCAAACATCTTTCGAGCACTAGAAATTTCACCAATTTTCTTGGAACAAATAAAATACAACCAATCAAAAGGTATATATTAGAAGAATTGCAGGTCTGTCACTAAGAACATAAGAGTACAAAACAAACAAACTTTGGTTGAGACATTTTGTCAAACATCTTATCCTAACTATAAAATCTGGAAATAACCCATTATTCTCCAAATAACAAATCCTTTTAAGAGAATTTTCTACATTCAAATTTCAATCCCCAATATACAAAACAACGAAAAGAGAATCTGCTAAAATTGCTCAACGACTAAAATAAAAGCAACAAAAAGCGAGGACACGGCAAATTTTAGAGCACATCTATATAGGGACATGAATCAATATATATATATATATATATATATATATATAAGAAGTAGACAAAACTTTCATTTGAAAACCAAAAAACAAAGAAACAAGAGATGAATGATGATATAGGAAGTAGACAAAACTTTCATTCGAAAACCAAAAAACAAAGAAACGAGACATGAATGATGATAACCCCGGTTCGCAAAAACAAAGGACATAACTTTACTGTGAGTTGGTGGACCCATAGATGAGGCAATTGGAAATACCCAGAATAGGAAAAACCCAGTTTTAAGGTCTTCCATGGGGAGGATGCGAGAGAGGAGAGAGAGAGTTACGCGTGATTAGGGCGCAACGGTAGCTATATACTGAATAAAGTGACCGTTGCATTGCCAAAATCCCAAGCTATCAGAAGACGTTTTTTTTTTTTTTTTTTTTTTTGAGGGCGCAAGCTACTTTCTCTTTTTGAAGAGTTCTTTTTTCGAACTGATATTACCATGCACACCCCGGACTTTGCTACAAAATCGTAGTCAATCTTTTGTTTCCCATTTGGTCCTTTTCATTTTATCCGTTGTGTTTCCTAATTAAAGTAAATGAAGAATGGGAGAAGATTATTATTGAAATGACGCTTTGAATACAGCCCATGTGAGATTTACTATTTTTTTTTATTTTATCAGAAATATTTTTATATTTTCATAAACAATAAAATCTTCTTTTAATGCTATAATAATTTATTAATAAGTTCTGTTAATTCTTCATCAAAATATCAAAAAAAAAAAAAAACAAGCACTTACACTTTTAGTGTAATTTTAAGAAAAAGTTTATAAGTCAACGGATACAACTTCTTTGTGTGATTTAAGAAGGAATAATTGGAAATAATTGAGAAAGAATAATGGAAACTTTTATCGTGTGTTTGGCAATGGTTTCCACCACACGTTTCCCACCACAAATTCAATTATGAACAGTGTATAGCTCTTATATGCTACAGTAACAATAAAAATAATACCAGGATACATTTAAGTAATCACAAGAAAAACAAGTTTAAATATGTTGTCTCATTTTCCTATTCTATTAATTGTCCATTTACTATTTATTTGACAAATAATTTAAACTTAAGAAACTAAACATATAATTAAGACCTAATTATAAAAAGTAATTACGCAATCACTAACAGCCAAGGAGATAAAAAAATAAGATAGCATATTTTGATTCAAGGAAACCTACTAAGCATAAAAAGTACCCGGTACATATAATATCATGAAACAACTCCTTGCTGTTCAGTTTTTCCCTACATTGTAAATTTGCAATCAAGCTTTCGTCATAGAGATGGCAGCGAGGCGAACTTAGGGCGAGGTAGTCTTCTTACCAACTCCCTGCGTACAAAAACAAGCCCTATCATCACCCCATCAATCCGCATAAATTGGCAGGAAATGGGGCAAGTTTCTCTATGATGGGTTCAAGGCACTCAGAGTACCCTGTTTATCCAATCAATTATTTTCATGATAAAACAAATAAAAAAAATTAATTGAATAATTGACACACCTATATAAGACTATAAGTTGAAAATAAAATAAATTAATTTTTTAAATATATATATATATATATTATGTAGTATAATGTTACTATATATTATATCAGTATTATATATAATATATTTAATTTATTTATAATACAAATTAAATAGGACAGGTAAATGGGGAATAGATTTGGGAATTTTTATACTCGTCCCTGTCCTGTTTAACCGGTTTACAATCATAACCTGTTTATAACTGGGTTTTTCCGGCCTTGTTTAAAACGGATCTCCACAGGTAAATGAGTTTATGGGTAAAATTACCATCCATGTTTGGTCGTTTCTTTTTCTTTTTCTTTTCCCCTAGCTTTCACTTGGATCTTCATGACTTTTTTTTATTTGATTTTTCTTTTAGTTGATGAAAAAAATCTCAACAGAAAGAGATAGAAATATTAAAAAAAAACATGACAACAAGTCTAGATGAAAAACCAATGAATTGTTATGAATAAATTAGTTTACTAATGTGGATGTTCATATTCCTAATAGCCTCATGAATTGCATTATCTCTCCTTAGATTATCATTGATCTTTGGTATTTCATAACCTTTACATAACCCCCCAACTAACACTCCATTAGTGATATTTTATTGTTGTAACTCATAGCTTTTAGCCTCTCCTACTTTATGATTTTTGGCCTATATATGTGGTCTTTGAGAGCTTGTATTTGTACACAATATGAGATAGTGAATAATAAGATTGTTTCTCTATTTTTCTTGTGTCTCTCTATTTTATACTTCGCAATTTAGTTTTTTGTATTTGTTTTATAACACATTATCAGCACGAGCCTCTAACCATTTATATTTGTTTAGAAATTGTTTGAGAATTTTTTTTTTTAAGATTCAAGATTACTTTGAATACTTTTAACTTCCATTTGTATTGCTCTCTTAACTAATTTTTTTATGAGAAATTTAACAAATTTTGTTTGTAATACATGGTATGACAGGTTTGATATTTCTTGGAGTACTATTATCAAAGTATTTAGCCATCATTTTCCAAAGATTTTTGTCAAACTTTTACAAGGTCAGGTGTTATAATATATTTTATGTCTTCCTAGAATTGTTAAGGTAACACGCTTTATTTCATGATAATATTTTAGCAACTCTTTTTATCTCCTCTAAGCATGTTCCTATATCCATGATATAGAGATTTATCTTTCCCCTTGATAGTAAGAAAAATGAGTTATATATATATATATTGGTTCAATGGAAGTGAATATATATGTGTGTGTTGAAAAGTTTTTATAGCACTCGCGTGAGTAATTGTTTTAAACATTATATGATATTGTCTCGTTATTGTTGTATTTTCAATATAATGGTCTTTCGCACGCAATTGTTAGGATTAACTTTACAACCACTACCCAATATTATGATGTAAATTTCAATAAATATTTTCTTTGTTATTTTTGTTTTAATATATCTTACTTAATGAGTTTTATTTTTTGGCTATTTTTTATTGGAAATATTATTATCATTGTGTTGTTGAATTGGTTTCTACTCTCTAGAGTTTAAGAAAAATAGAGTTATATAATTTATATATAGAATATTAATTATTATTCAGTACATTATAATTATGTAAGTTACAAGTTTTGTTTGTTTAATTATGGGTATAATAACGTTTTTAATATACATTTATACAAATTATTTCTAAATGCCTATTAATCATATCCATAAACACAATAATAACAAAATCATGAAAAATAATAATGTGGTGTTTTGTTATGAAAGGCCAAACATTAGAATTGTTAATATCATAACTTTGGACATACCATAAACCATTTCTATCCATCATCATTACAGTCATTGGGTACCGGTGATGGCATCGTCAATAAGATACTTTGTAAACGAATGACCCCATTTAAAACTAAATTAAAGTATCTACTAATTGTCTCACTTGACCTTTTGAACCTATTCACTATGGTTCGAATCTTCACATAGTGAGCAAGTATATGTAAAAAAATACAAATTTGTTCTTCAATGGTAACCAATCCATCTTTCTTTAATCTCCTATGAACTCAGAGTAGTTCACATAATAGACCAAATGTTCTCCTATCCATTCGAAGTTGGTTTACACACTCTATATCACTAGTAGATATATAGCTTTCTAATACACTTAAGCGAGTCTCATAATCCACAAATATACGATTCTTAAGCATGCATCTTTCATAATGTCTTTGAACCATAATATAAGCATCAATCAATACCAAACAACCCATCATATTTCTCCTCAAGTGCATATGTCTTGCAATTATTAATACAATAATATCCATCTCGTTCGTACCTATCAAAGCAACAAAAATTTGGAGTTAATAGCAATACCATGACCGAAGCACAAGAATCTCTGCTACAGAATGTCCAAATGTCCAAATAAAACATGTGGATTTAAAAGGAAAAAAAATGAGATTGAAGTATTTTTGGTAATCAAACACCTGGATTGATTAATCATACAAATCATACACCTTTATCTATTCAACGCAAAAAATATCATATGCTAGTACTTTTTATTCCTTTTCTTTAATTTTGTTTACTACTTTGTCTAAAAAAAGTAGCCACTATTATTGGGTGCCAACAAGATACATGCAGAAAAAAGAAGAAGCATAAACTAAAATAATGAAAATGGCAATAGAAGGATTTTTTAACGAGTAAAAAGAAACCACATGAGCTTCGAGAACAAGTTGGTTATATGTCAGACTAAAATGGACTAAAAATTACAAAAATACTACTTGGGTATTTCAAGCAACCTATAGAACAAGACTAAGATAAGTTATATCCTCAAGCGATAAAAAGATTCAAGACCCTGTAGAAGCAATAAACTAAAAAGGAAAATAAATCGTATGCCTTAGTAGCTTTGCTTCAAACGACTAAAACTTCAACTACGGTGTTTTTAAGAGAATAACAATGTTTTAGTCAACTAATTAACAGTTTTAAACAAAGACTAAATCACAAGTGAAAAAGACACATGATGAAATCGCCTCTTTTCTTAAAATCTTCAAGAAAGCCGTAAACTTTAGCAATTTCTCTTTTTGCATGTTCACGTTTAGTCTTCGGACAATCCCGTTAGTTTCATTAACTCCTTATGCTCACTGCACTTGACAAAAGTGTTAAAAACTGAATGTTGACATAAATTGCAAAAGACAACATTAAGTTAATATTTGCCTGAAATAGTTTGAAAGGTCATCGACATACTCGTTTAAAATATACCAATGCACCACCGTCCTCCACTCATTTAGCGACTACTAAGACTTTAGATCCTCACAAAAACTTTAATCTGTTTTGTGCTAATGGTTGAAATCGTGCTGTATAGTGGAATAAACTGGCAGGAGCACTATACTATAGGTTTATATATATCAATTTGTACTTATAAAAATTGTGACTGTGGTCATGATGAGTGCTAGAAACTTAGGCGATCAAAAACCATGTACATGAACTACAAAATCTGTGTTTAATTTTCTTATACATCATGCCTCTTTTACAACAAATTTATCTACTGTCACATGATTTTTACTAATTATTACTAATTAACAACACCTCTTTTACATCAATTTCTGTGTAGTTTTTTCCCCCTCTGCTTTTTTTGTCCCTTCATTAACAAACAAGGAATTTAGATTTACAAATAGTCAAACACCATATGTCTGCATAATCGTCAACTCTTATTTTGGATTACCAAGTTTGAATATCTAGTACACACATTAATACTACAAGTATTGCAACCATAAATATTTCTTTTCATAAGACAAAGAAATCAAGTGCTAGCTAATTAAAATTAAACTTATTACTGAATATGCTACATCGTTCAACTAAGACCATTTCAAAAGAACAATATAAAATGAGATGTAAAAAATAATTCCTTAAAAAAAGAGAAATTCTGCTTTTCCGTAAACTCATGAGGCCAATGAAAGGCAAAAAAAAAAATAATAATAATTAACAATTTGACTCTCATAATATTTACATTATCAATTAGTAGATAGAGAGCTATTTTATTCGCTTAGTAGTACTAAACATAGATGAAAAGCATGACCAAAATGAAAAAAATAAAAAATAAATAAAAAATATAGAAAAAAGAAAAAAGAAAAACCAAAAGATTTCAGATAATCAGGTTACAAATTTTAGATTTAACAGCAGAAGAAACATGATAACATGAAAAAAAAAAAAAAAAAAAAGGTCTAAAAACCAAAAATTGGTGGCACACATCATTAATTACTGGAGACTTCTTTTTTTTTTTCTTTTTTTTTTTTGGAGGGGGTGGTGGGTTTAATCATAGTCATATACAAGAAACTTACCTCCTAAATCAAGCAGAAAAAGAAACCAATAAAGAGCAATCACTCTCAGATCCAAAAAAAGAAAACCAATATAGAGCAACGAATTTCAGAACAAGAAAAAAACCAATATAGAGCATAATCAAAGCAAGGAAGAAGAAAACCCACCAAATTGATGGCGAAGCTTAGGGTTGTGGCGGAGAGAGCGACAAAGCTTTGAGATGAACGGCGGAATGGCGAAACGTGTGGTGAAGTGATGAAGCTTGTCGCTAATCAACAATGGAGGAGAAAATAACGAAAGCTTTCCGATTTCCGAGAGGGAAAAGAAAACGGAAAAAAAAGATCCAATTTCATCCAAATATCATGCAATCTAAAAAACCTAATGAAAAAATTAATGTTGTTGGTGTTTAAACAACATGTTATTAGAAATCAAATCCAATCTTGTCACATGATCATGGGAGGAGAGAGAAAGAAATTCAACGTTTCGTAGACGAGAAAACCATACCTGAAGGACAAAACTTTGACGACGTTGAAGTTGTTGCTGGTGGGGGAACAAGATGGCCCAGAGAACAAGAGCACAATTAGGGTTGTAGTCTAATCCAATGTGGGATAAATTATCCTATGTTTTTTATTGGGATTAATAATCCCACAATGTGGAATTATTTGTGGTCCATGGGATAAATTATCCCAAATAATCCGGTCAAACACTGTTGCCAAACATGGGCTTGGGATTATTAATCCTAATCCTAATCCTAGTCCCAAGCCCATGAAATAAACAAGGCCTTAGTTTGTGCACATTGATTACTGCTCCAATGGACTATATATTATATTATTTTAAAATACATATAAGAAAACTTTCAGTTAGTAATACATAATTAGCAAAGAGTTAGCTAGAATTAATTCTAGTCAATTCATGATGAAGTGCTTGATTAGATAAGCTTGGAGTAGGAATGGCAACAAGAGGCGTCTTTTTCTTGAAAACAATTCCAAGTTTCTCCGAAAGATCCAACTTATTCTCCCCATAATACAATTTCCAATCAAAAGAATGCAAAAGCGTAGAAAGAGAATACATGACCATCCTCTCGAATGGGAAATAGTTGAAGTCCCTTCTACTAAAATCCCAATACTTCTTGTTGTCATTCAAAGAATCTTTCTAGATCAAACTTCAAAAGGGTTTTCCCAGTTAAAAAGGTCTCTATGATTGGCCCATACATTAACGAAGACTTGAGGAGAAAATTACATGTTATGTCACCCTTCCCAGTTAGAAGGGTTTTCCCAAATGAAGGCAAAGATGGCAAAGAGAGTGAGAAACAGGATTGTGAAGTCATGGTTCTCTTTCAAAGTGGTTGTCATGGCACAATAAATTTGATGAGATATTTGTGCGTTGACCTTTTATGAAATAAGAAAATAGGTATAAGGAGTAGGAAGAGACTTGGGATGAAGTTATGGGAAAATACTTGATTGGTTTTGAAGGAAGCTAAATAGAATTATCATATTGACGAATATAGCCTAATATAAAGACAAAACTCGTCTCTACTCTTTGGCTACAATTTTTGTTGAAAGGAAGCTTTCAATTTAATTTAATATACCTGTTGGTTTCTTCGGCTAGATATATGCTTTTTTACATGTATAATTGGATTGTTTATTTGCTTGAGGGGTTTTGTCTTTGGTGTCAAGAGTCAAACGAGAAGTCTCCAATAGGCATATACCCTTGTCACTAAATTATGCAATTTTTTTAAAGGGAAATATTAAAACAAATATATATGTGTAAATAAATCACTTCATTCCACACTTGTAATATCTTGAATTAAAACCCTTCACCTTAAATTGGTTTCTCGGAGATAAAACTAGTAAACTAACAAGAACATTACTGAAATAGTTTCTTTCTTTCTTTTTATTTTTTTTTTCAATTTTCTTGGCTAGCTATCTATTGTCTTTGGTCATAATTGAAAACACAAGAAACGAAATTAAAACGGGGGAAAATCATCCATAATAAAGACATTTACTTGTGTATGGTCCTTGGTGGCCAGCATTATTCATATCTTTATAGGCAAACTATATTCAAGTATGCACAAGAGGAGTTTCTCAGTTGATATTCTGAGATAAGAAGCTCCATGTATATAAAGCACATAAATACAACATATATTATATGAAAAATTCTGATAGTGTAAGAACAAATACCTTACCATAGTATTTTGAATTCCCAACGGTCAAATCTTTATAAGATTTTGTTAATTTTATTATTATTTTTTCGACGACGGTATGATTCTTATGTGATTTAAAAGTCCAAAATTGAGCTTCACATAGTATAGTAACCTTTTTATATCGAACAAAAGTTTTTCCTTGAAATTAATGATAGACAAGCTATAAATGCTAGGTTCTACTCGTAAAGTGTTGGATCGACAACCTAGGAGTAGGAATGGCAACCAGAGGAATCTTCTTTTTAAGCACAATCTGAAATTTCTCCGTAAGATCTATCGTCCCCCCACGAGGCAATTTCCAATCAAAAGAATGAAAAAACGTTGCGAGAGAGTACATGACCATCCTCTCCGCCATTGCAATTCTGGCACACATTCTTCTGCCCGATCCAAATGAGAAACAGTCAAAGTCACTTCCGCTAAAGTCCCACTTGTTGTTCTTATAGAACCTCTTTGGATCAAACTTCAAAATGGTTTTCCCATCTAAAAGGGTCTCTTTGTGTAGCCCAAACATTGATGAAAACCCGGCAGCCCTTCGGGATGGTGTAGCCCCCCGATGGTGCAAGTTTCACTCGGGCAGTGATGGACCAACATGGGCAGAGCTGGGTGCAGCCTCAGAGTTTCCTTCATCACAGCCTGTAAGTATGGGAGTTTGTGAATGTGGGACTCTTCTACTATGTTGTCCTTGCCAACCACGGCGTCTAGTTCTTGTTATACCTTGTTCATGATTTCGGGTTGGTTCATGATTTCCGCCATGGCGAACTCGGTTGTGTTTGAGGATGTGTCACTTCCACCAACTACCATATCCTATTCAAGTGTTGAACAACATTGTTTAAATCCACCAATTCCTGCATGTCTCGACTAACATTTTAACAACACTGCTTTTACATAAAAAAGAGGAGACACTAAAGGTAATTTTTTCGTTAACAACTCACAATTTCAATTGGTAGGGGAAAAAAACGCATACAAAAAAAATTGTGAATTGTTTTGTTTTCACCCACATTGCATTGTCACATGTCTATCATTATCTCAAATTAACATAAAGAAAGAACAAAGAACATTAGACATGAAAACACTCCAACCTGTTTCACCCGAAAACAATGCTACATTGAACACACTATACACTAGACGTATTTTCAGCACTAAATCCTGTTGGTGAATTCGTAAATAAGATAGAGAATGGAGACTTAAATTTTCTCAAAAAAGGAAATATTTTTAAGGCGTGTATAAAATATATTTTTTAAAAGTTTTATTTTTCCTCATTTAATCAAGTTTGCTAGAGACTTTTATGACAAATTACCTCCAAGATACAACAAATACTTGAATACTATATTTAGAAATAATATGGTGTTTCAAAAAAAGATATGATTCTGTTATAATTCTAGAGTTTTTTATAAAATACAGAGGTATCATTTAAGAAATGGTCGAAAACGAATCAATCCACACAACTTTTTCAAAAGGTACCTCACCAATGTAAAGGTATCTCTACATTCGTAAATGTGTCTATTCGTGTATTTATGCATTTATTATAATGGTTGTGTTCGCTGCTAATTGATGTTCAAGTTTGTATAGAAATATACAACCAATGAATACACTAGATCGAAAACAATTCAAAAAACACAAATATCATCACATATCATCTTGTGAGAGCGCCATGACGCCAACTTTTCGGCCCTGCAGCTCTAGGTGAACGGCACCAAAATTGTTCAAAAGAGCTATCGGGTGCCATGGCATTGGCACTTGGGCAGGCTAGCGTTGCGGCGCCAAAAACCCAATGTCATGGCGTTGAGCTCTCTGCCTTTTTCGTGTGCTGATTACATAATTTGGTGCTGTGGCTTCAACCTTGCACTTCGTGCTGACTGAAAAACACATTAAAAATGTGCTTTTTATTGGGCCGTTGGTTTGGGCAAGGGAGGTGAAGTGGGAGTGGAGCTCTGGGTCTAGATCCAGCAGGTTGCCCAACAGCGGAAGGGCCGGTGGGCCCGGTGGGAGCGGGATGTTGTTGTTGCCTCCAGCCACGAGGAGCTTGAATAAGAGGAAGCAAAAGAAAATGAAAGCGGAGAGAGAGTAAAAGTAAAATGCGGGAGTGAAGGTGTCGTCTTGCTTCCATGACGATGAAACGACGGTGGATAAGAGATTTTGTACGGACATGGGTGCGGTTTCCGATTCCATGGTGGTGAGTAAAAAATGGAAAGCTAAGTCTTGAGAGAAGAAACAAGGGCGCAAAAGATTGGTGTTTTTAATGAACTATTGTACTTTTTCGGTTTCAAGTTTTAGTCAAAGCGTTATCACTGATCATATCTTTTTATTTAAAAATGAAATAAAATAATAATAATGTATGGCTGTAGTTCCCTGCTTTATATCTACACTGGTACTAGTAGACTCTGAAATACACAAACGGTAAGTGGAAGATTATTATCAAGTGAACTTTTTGCCGTTTAGCTTTATTTAGCATCTTCTATGGGGCTCATCTTCTTGGTGATGAACATTTTGGAAGTCCTTTGACTGTGACAAAAGGGTATCAGAGTGTGTGTGCGCTCATTTTGAAACTTGATTGATTGGTGGTTTGGAGTCAATTGCCATCGGAAATACTTTTGGCACGTTATTATATAAGATTAGTCTCTCACCTCATCACATATTTTTATTTTCTTTACTTTTTAACTTATTTTAAAATCTTCAAATGTCAACGCACTTTAAAAAACCCCCAACTCTCAACCCTCCCTCTCCCCAAGCCCCATAAATACTTTTGGCACGTTATTATATAGGATTAGTCTCTGACCTCACCACATATTTTTATTTGTAGATGTTATCATTGAGTGGCATCCTTTACCTGTGAGTTGTGGTCAATGATCTCACCACATATTTTTATTGTCTTGCTTTTCAACTTATTTTAAAATCTTTAGGTACCAACCTATTTTAAACCTGCAACCATCAACCCCCAACCCCCATAAGTACTTTTGGCACGTTATTGTATAGGATTAATATTTGACATCATCACATATTTTTATTTGCGTATGTTATCATTGAGTGATATCCTTTATTTGTGAGTTGTGGCCCCTGACCTCACCACATATTTTTATTATTTTACTCTTCAACTTATTTCAAAATCTTTAGATGCCCACCTATGTTAAACCCTCAACCCCCAACCCCCCCAACTCCTATAAATACTTTTGGCACATTATTATATATGAATAGTCTGTGACCTTACTACATATTTTTATTTGTGGACGTTATCATTGAGTGGCATCCTTTATTTGTGAGTTGTGGCCATTGATCTCACCACATATTTTTATTGTCTTACTCTTCAGCTTATTTTAAAATCTTTAGATGCCCACCTATTTTAAACCCCCCCAACCCCCATAAATACTTTTGGCGTGCTATTATATAGAATTAGTCTCTGACCTCACCACATATTTTTATTTATGGACGTTCTCATTGAATTGCACTTTTATTTGTGACCTCATCACATATTTTTATTGTCTTACTCTTCAACTTATTTTAAAATCTTTAGATGCCCACCTATTTTAAACCCCTAACCCCCAACCCCTTCCCCCCACCTCCATAAATACTTTTGGCACGTTATTATGTAGGATTAGTCTCTGACCTCACCACATATTTTTATTTGTGGACGTTATCATTGAGTGGCATCCTTTATTTGTGAGTTGTGACCAATAACCTTACCACATATTTTTATCGCCTTACTCTTCAACTTATTTTAAAATCTTTAGATACCCATCTATTTTAAACCCCCAAACCTCAACCCCACCTTCCCCATTGTTAACAATGTTATTTTTGACACAAAAATATGAAAATAACTTATTTGATGTATCGTTCAGTTTTGCATTTCATGGTATCATGTTAATGAAAAAATGTCAACACATTAATTGATAGAAACCTTGGCTTTTGAAAAGAAAAAATAATGTGACTTTATATATAATCTTAGCAATAATTTCACTTTGACTTTCGTCATAAAGTAAAAAGTTTAAATCTCATAATGTTAATTCAAAAAAAAAAAAACTAACAATAATAAAAGGTTAAAATTTAGCATATCCTAAAAATTAACAAGGGTCATCTAAAAAGGGTTTTCCTATTTAAATATTAACATTTGACATTGAACCAATAACACCATTAGATATTCTCTCAAGAGAGTGCCTATTAGATTCTTTTGCTGATTTTTAAATAACCTTTACGACAAGGTGAAAGCCAATTGAAGCCCTCTCACTGATTCTTGACTCTAAAAACAAATTTTTTGTCGGAAGTTTCTTTGCTAATTCTTTAACTTATATGAGATATTATTATAAGAGAAAAATCTATAATGCAACACCAACGTGACCCAAGTAAAATCTAAAGAAAAAATGTGAGCTAATATTTAAATTATATCTGCATATCCATTCGAACGCAGGATTCTCCATTGTTGCCTTTTTGCATTTCTCATAATTTCGAAGACATTTTTTTGTCTGCGATGAAACGCGGGAGTGAAGGTGTCGTTTTGCTTCCATCATTCCATGATTACGAAACGACGGTTCATATTTCAAAGTGGCGAGAAAGATGGAGAGCTTTGGTGGCAAAAGATTGGACCATATACACTATTTCGGTCTCACCCGCAATATTTATTGCTCTGCTTCTCTCCCCTGCATTCAGTACTCTTAATAGACTCTTCACTGGGGTTGAAGAGAAGAGTTGGGAATACAAAGTTTTAACGGCTTACTATATATCCGTATGAGTTTTATATTGTAAGAAATTTTACTTTACATTTATAATATACGAGAGTTTCATATTTTTTGTATTTAAAACTTTATAGTTGAAACCATAATCCCTATCACTTTAAGAATATTATTCAAATAAGCTTTTTGTCGAATAGCTTTTGCGCCTTGTTTAGCCTCTTCTAAAGGGCTCATCTTCTTGCTGATGAACATTTTTGGTCACTCTCTCTTCTTCTTTTCTTTTCTTTTCTCTTTTTATTTTATTTTATTTTATTTTTTCTGACAATCGTTTTAGAACTTGATAGGTGCTTTCGAGCCAATAGCAGCCACTGACCAACAATTGGATTTTTTTTTTTTTTGTAGACTATTGTCCAAAAATCATACACCACCCGCATTGTGATGTAGAATATCAAAATCGTATACATAAATGTTATATATATATGTGTGTGTGTACATTTACATGCATACATATATGATATTGTTTCCTTTAGGGACTAGCCCTACAATCAAAAGGTAAACTGTCCAACCACGAATCATCCAAAAGTGGGGCAGAAGGGTCTAACTCAGTGGGCCACTCAAAGCTAACATCTATTTGATCAAAGATTATGGGCTTACATTTCCCACCTCTACTTTGGCATATTCCCTGCAACCACAGATTGCAATGGACAAACACCAAATCCTTCAATTTTTCCGTTTCTACTCTGTTCAGATTTTTGCTGTGAATGCCCTCAAAGGTAGTCCAATTCCACCTGCACCAATGTGAACTGCAAGGTTGGCTCAATATCCTTATTGCAGCTCTCTGAAGTGTGGGGATTTCATAACCATATCCTGCCCACCAATCACCTAAGAATGAACGGGTGAAGAAAAATAGGATAATATGGTCAGTTTAACTATCTCATGTTGTACATAAAGACAAAGAGAGATAGAAATGTTTAGTTGTATTGTCCAACAAATGTTGCCAAGACAGGACAAAGAAACAAAGCTCACATCAAAAATGGCAAAATACAGGCATATGAATATAATTCTATTTCTATATATCCATTCTTTTAATGACTCAAGTTTTAAAATATTTGATAAACTGGTTTGAATTGAAAAAATGAATTCAAGTATTAAAGCTTATGAGAGCTTTACACTATAGCTGTTTTTTACTGTACATTCTAGCTACAGATGACCTTACATTGCAGAGGGTTTAAACTGACGAGTTCAAGACGGTGCGCCAAACATGTTATTTTTTTTCTAATAGTAATGCCAATTATTAAGTATATATTAAGGGCACGTTTATTAATGTGTAAAGGAAAGTACTGAAAAGTGAAAAGTTTGGGAAGGAAAAGAAAAGGAATGGAAAGAGATCATCGATTATCTTTTCATTATTTACTTGGAATTAGAAATAGAAACAATCCGATTCCCTTTTTATTTCTTTCGAATGTTTATTAGCTTTAAGAATAGATATCATAATAACTAAAACTAAAAGAAAAAACTCGTGTATAAATCTTATATAATTAGCAGCCAAAAACTTGGGATTGGGTTTCCCTTTCTTTATTTCAATGGAGAAAAATAAGCTAAAGGATGTTTGATATTAGTTTCAGCTTTACACATACCTGGGGCGTTCAATGTCCTTCCCATGATTGCAAAATCCGTCCCGAGGGCACCTTGTGCGTTAATGTACCCCGGAAGTTCCTTTGTTATTTCCGTCTTATCATTGTCTGTGGTAGCCATTTTCAACATGGCATCTTGAAACCCATTCCTCAACCTCAAATCAATCTTAAAATTTGCGTTGTAAGATATCGAAGGATTTAGGAATGCTGCAGCTGCATGCAAGGATGAGTGGAGCTGCATGTTGTTCCATCTCTGCTCGATCATCTCCCAAACCGGCATATACTTTTCTTCGACTCCCTTATAGTAGGCCTGTATGCCAACCTTGGCCCTCTCTATGCCTTCATAGATGTAACCCATGGCTGGCATGTCCCCATCAACAATTCTTAGGATCTTAACAAATGGTTCAGAAACACTAACAGCTTCATGTGCATACTTCCAAAATCTATCCGAATACAACAATGACTTGATAGCTTGAGCCTCGGGACGCCTACTGTATACGGATGACAACCAATCTGTATGAGAAAACATATGCTTTAAATTGTCTTCTTGAATCACAATAGACCTCAAGGAGAGGAAATTACTTGCATATCTACTAATTCTTGGCCTGATTAGTTCTCTTCCACCGGTGAACTTTCTCATCATATTCAAAGTCCAAGAATGGCTATATATGTAACTTGTTATGGTCTTTGCCTCTTCCAAGACCGTGTTCACCCACTCTAGCTTACCAAGATCCTCCAAAATCTTATCGATGCAACAAGACACGCAAGAAGACCAAAATAAAGAATTGTACTTTGCCATGAGAAGCTGACCTGCAGAGATAGAACTGGCTGCAGCATCAGTTATGACCTGAACTACATTTTCAACACCAACCTCCAACACAGCAGACTCGAGCAACTCGAACAGGTAAGTAGCGTTGTCTTTGTTACCAGAGATGTCAACCGACTTCAGAAATAGTGTCCCCTTTGGGCATGTTACCGAGAACACCACGAGTGATTTGGTCCTGCTAACATCAGACCAGCTATCACATAAGATAGTACAACCTGTTTCTCTCCACTCGTCTCTATATTTCCTATAGGAATCATGTATTTCGCCTTTCACTTTCTCCAACAGTGAGGATCTCAGCTTCTCATAACTCGGGGCTCTATATCCCACCCCACATTCTGCTATAGCATCCACCATTTCTTGGTAATACGTGGATTTAGCAGCACCAAAAGGGACACAATTGTGGAAGAAGAAAACAGCAATTTTTTTATCAGCGTTATCTTGTTTTTGTCTCTGAGCATCTTCCTCCACCGGTTGTCTATTTGGCGAAGGGTGTGGAAACAACAAAGATGGGCAGGCGCTTCCATTATGACCGCTAGATACATGGTTGTTGTGAGGATGGAAGCCACCACTAGCAGAAGAGCTATTCTGTCGGTCATTGGCCACCGCTGCTACTGCCTGATCCACCTTTTGTTTCTTGGCAGGTTTCTGCTTCTTGGGAGCGCTTAATATACTCTGAATACGTTCACACACTTCAGTCGGGACTTCTGTACAAGGGACTATGTCTTTGTTCTTTATTTGAGCTAAGTGAAACTTCATCCTATATACGCCGCCACTGAACTCCCGCTGACAATAGTTGCACCTAACTTTCTGCCTATTTGCATCAACAAGGACGCAATGTTCCCAACAGGCATCTCTTCCTCGCACCATTTTTCTTCAACTACTCAAAAAGTTCGACAAATTCTTAAACCCAACACTGAAATTTGTATGCCAACATCGTAGAATCTGTGTTCAAAATCAATACCAATCAAATAAAAATAAAAAGATAAACAACAGCACAAACTAAATCAAGCCAACACTGAAGAAAATTTTTTACTACATAAGTGAAATTGTTGCGTAATGCAAGAATATGTTACAAAATCAACCAAAACGTACAAAAGAAGATAGAGCATTCTAATGAAAATGGAAAAATACATGAATGAAAAAATAATAACATAATTATTTGAAGATGAAGCAAGAATCAAGCCAAATTGACAAGTGGGTTTTTTTACTAAAAGTAACTGAAAAACTACAAAAATGTCCTTAATAGACTTTTTTACGTTGGACAGTTATAACCATTCACAAAACTTGTCAGATCATTTCCTCACTTGAGAATCATCATCTTCATCAAGTTTCCAACTTTTATTTTACTTTCAACAGAGAACAAATATTGCAGTAATAGTAACAGTATTCAATGGTGACAAAAGGAACAAACAGATTTGTAATAGATTGTTCAAAACCAGAATTCCATTTCAACATGTTCTTAAAAAAACAATAAAACAAAACAAGACAGAGCCAAAAAAAAAAAAAAAAAACAAAAGGGCATTCTTAATCATCAAAGTTGTAATGAAGCTCCAAAGCTCTGGCTTTATAATTATAGACATTCTTAAATAATTTGCTCATAATTAAGCCACTAAAAAAAGCCTTTTAAATTTAACGTTTCTATATCTCTTTTATTTTGTTTTAGTTTTTTGCAACAGAGAACAAATATTGCAGTAATAGTAACAGTATTCAATGGCGACAAAAGGAACAAACAGATTTGTACTAGATTGTTCAAAACCAGAATTCCATTTCAACATGTTCTTAAAAAAACAATAAAACAAAACAAGACAGAGCAAAAAAAAAAAAAAAAAAGGGCATTCTTGATCATCAAAGTTGTAATGAAGCTCCAAAGCTCTAGCTTTATAATTATAGACATTCTTAAATAATTTGCTCTTAATTAAGCAACTAAAAAAAGCCTTTTAAATTTAACGATAAAAGCCCAAAAAAAAAAAGGAAAAAATATTTTGAGAGTGAGAATATGGGATTTACCTGGTTAGAAAAAGATTGGAGAAAATAGTTTGGTGACTTTGTTGGGAATATTGAAAACTTCGGAGCAATCGGAATCTGGGAAGATGGGATCGACGATTTGGAGGGAAGGAAAATGTGGCAGCGAGGAAATTACAAAAACTCGGCGATAAATTAGTGGTCCTCGGCCACAATCTAGTCTCTACCGAGGAAGAGAGGGCGCGTGCAGTTCACATCACACACTCACCCACCCTCTACCTCACGTGACCTGCACGTGGCCTAAATTTAAAGTCAAACTAAAATTTCATCAATTAATTTATTTAAGAATTCTATGCTTTCTACTACCTCTCCTAATTTTAACTAAAGTTTCAGTTAAATTTGTATTTTTCTCTTCTTTTTTTAGTCTTCATACGAGTCTAATATGATTTAATTGTCTACACCTTTTTTTGTCTTGCGTCTGTACTCATCATTTTTTCCTAAAAACTTTTATTTTTATAACTAGAAGTATGTATCATCATTGCATGTTTTCAAACATTAAATTACGCTGTCATCTTATTAGAAAAAGCCAAACAATTTAAGTATTTAATAGAACTTGATGAAAACTTGGTAGTTTATAAATGTACAGTGCTAGTAGAATATTTTTTCTATCCTACCATAAAGTTCTCCTCTCTTGTGATTCTATAGTTGTATCCCACTAATCTCTATTCCGTTAAAACTCAGCCCAACATTGACTCCAACAATCTTTGTTGATATTACAAACGAGATTATTGGGACTTCACATCCAACTATCCATGTTTCCCAATTTCTTTTCTGTTATTGTTATAAATTTGACTCATGAACCCACTACCATATGTGGGAGTACTGTGTTTGTGCCTTCTTTTCTTGGACAGGATTGAAGCCATTTAATCATGAACGAGGATTCGGAAAGGGTCGAAGAAAATTATAGAAACAAAGGACTTTTCTGATGAAAACTTCCACCACTGGTGTAAGTTTTGAAACTGTAAATTTTTTTCGGTTTCTGAAAGATATCCTAACAAAAAAAAAAAAAAAAGAGTAGGAAGGCATGCACTTTTGCGCCTAGAGGGCAGCTTAGCATGAATAGCATCTAAACGTGGCTTTGGTCTCTGCAAATTCATCGAGTGCTTTTGAGAAATACATTCCATCCTGCTTGTATGAAAGAAGGAAACATTCAACGACCATATCATAGTGAAGGAAAACCTTGTTGAATATAATAACATAAACAAATTACTGTTTGTCAAAATATAAGGAGCTATGATATAGGTGAATAGTCTATTCTTGAAGAATTTTTGAACTGATTAGTGGATGTGCTAAGGTGCCATAGTTCAAGATCTAAAAGCATCATTATTTTCACTTGAGTTTTATAACCGTTTAGAGAGCAGAAAATGTCATCTATTGAACAAATGTTGTAATAGACAATATGAGATCACAACAAGCACTCCCAACGATGGAAACGCCAATTAATGCTTTGGTTTATTTTCAACAGCAAGTATTTTGTAAAAACAGCTTGCACTCAGTTTGTAAACCAAAATTTTCTCCCTAAAAAAGAAAAAATCACTACTGTGCCGAGCTCGCTTGCTGCCAGACTCTCCGAGCGCAATCTGCAAAATTTCGAACAAGATCGGCACATTTCAAGGGATCCTTGAGATGCTCCTTGTAGCAAGCCAGGCAGGCCTCGTTCTCAGCTACACAAGGCAAAGGCTTCTGGTAAGGAAGCTTGAACTCCTTCTCACGGAGCTCCTTTGCTCTTTGTGTTACCTCCTGCACCATGTTCTCTTCCTGCTTCTGCAACTTCTCCACAACCCTCTCACTCTCTTGAAGGACCGCTCGGATTGTTTCTAACTCCGCACTGGCCGACTGTGAAGGAGGGGTTACCGGCAAGAACACTGGAGGCTGAAGTGGCCATCCTGTAGCAGCCGGTCCCTTGTGCTCTGTAAAATCATCAGAAACCTGTTTCTGATTTGTTTTAGCTTGGGATTGTTGAGCTTGATGCTCCCTCGGTAGCTTCGTTCTCGTTCTTTTAGTCCTCTTCTTTGACTTCTCATCCTCACCACCAGCAAGGCTATTAACCAGGTTGCTGCTTATCTGAATACTAAAATCACCCATGACCAGACAACTCCTTGATAAAATCACCTGGAGACAGCAATAGAGGTTGAAAGGGTGGTTTAGAACCCAAACTTCCTTCGAGCTATAATAAGCAACAACCTAATTATTTCCAGGTATTAATGTTCTTTTGCAAGAAACTTCATTTTTCCCCCAACTATTTAACCCAGTTTTGTCTTTTTACACTCACAAAATTAACATCAACCTCCCCAGTTAATGGTCATTTTACCAGGGTCTACTTTCGCTGGAGAAATACAAGGTCCATCCAATAGCTTCCTACTTCATTGCAAACAAAATTTTTAACATCCACATTAATAAAGAGATAGTGGTTTAAAACCGAAACTTCCTACCAAACAGTTGATCATCTTTCACAAGAAACTTCATTTATCCGCTTAATAACTCTAAATGTTTTGACAGGTTGTATAAGACTCACAAGAAGAAAATAGCATCAAGCTCCATAGTCAAAAGAGAAAATTCAACATACCAATAGGTTTATAATTCTTTAAAATTAAATTTATGAGTTTTGCTCAATCTTCACATAAACCGTGAAGTGGGGATTATTGTGCTGCGTTAATTCATTCAGGTGTCTTTATATAAATTATATTGGAAAAAAAAAAATCTGATAAGGCAATGGGAGATAAATCTCATTGGCATTTGACTGCAGTATAGCTTCAAAACCTAAACTTTTACTTTTATTTAGATGCCAAACTTTAATAAGCAATGAAATTTAAGTACCCAAAATAAGAACTAAAAAAAAAAAAAGATTTTGAATCTCCATTGCAAGGTGGTAATGAAATAAAGAAGAATTAGGGAGACAATCTCAAATCACAGAGGCAATTCCGAACTCCTAAATCAGTTAACAAGATCGCTAAAACAGTATCAGAAAATCCCAAATTATTCAAAGAACACATAAATCATTCAAAAATCTATAAAACCCCACAATCAGGAAAACATTATATGCTCGCAACTTTAAGTCTTTCAATTGTTAAGTATCGAAGCATGACATAATCAAAAACCATATGTCTCAAAATCAAAACCAACAGCCGTGACTATACATAAAGAATTAAGCAAGAAAATTCCAGAATGCGAAATGTCCTAAACCGTTTGCGGAGAAGTAGGACGACGTCGTAAATACGGGAGAATTACTTACCTGAAATGAAGAATTAGGGTAGAAGAGAGGAGAGCGAAGTCAATCGAAGAGCAGAAACGGAGAAGGAGAAGAAGCAAGAATGTGATTCAGGAGGCAAAAGTTCAAAACTTTGGGGGCAGGGTCCGAGTGTGAATTCCGTACCAGAGAAGCCTAAAGCCGCAAAAGAGAATAATAATAATAAAGAGATAATTTTACAAACAGCTGTCAATTCAGACTGTTTGGTCTAGCCCGGCCCACAGGGGCCAAAGGAAAAAATGAGGCAGAAGCGGCCGCCTAAAGGCCGCACGAGTATAGGGCTGGCCAGGCCATCTAAATTTTAATAAATAAATTAAAAAAATTATCTAACTAGGCCAACTTAGCTATAGTTTGGGCCTAAATCTTCAGCTAGCCTACTCTATGCTTGGATTGAGCCTATCTGGTCTTAGGCCACAAGGTGTGTCGTTTGGCCCGATCTAACTTGACAATTTTAATTTTAAAAAAAAAATCTCTGATGTTTACCCTCAATTTCATTCAAGGACGAAAATGACAATATCGTCGAGGTTTTGATTTACGGATAATGTCGTAGATATTGTCGATGTCAATGGATATTAAAACTTGTAATTTTTTCTTATAGCTTTGCACAATATTAAAATAATCAATATTATTTAATTTGAACCAAGTAATTAATAACATAATTGATACAATATTATTATAATATGAGAGTTATATCACTTACTATAAAAGGATACCATCGTTATATATATTTTTAGTATGTTTCTAAAGTTATTTTTATATACTCATTACAAACAAGATACAATAATATAATATAATATATAAAAATTACCACCAAAAATAATAAAGTACACACAAACTTTAGTTGTTTTTAATATCAAAAGGAGTATCTAACTAGTTGGAAAGCATCATATAGGTTTCGATCTTGATCTAAACAATACATCTACCAGGATATTACTCTTGAATAATTCTAGATGTGCCACATTATATTTCTTAGTCTTTTCCTGCTATAAATCAATAAATTAGATATTATTAAATTATCTAACTTGATGAGTAGTCTTCATAGAATTGTAATGATATCTCAATACTAATTTATGACGAAAGATATAGAGGTTATTAAAGAAATCATCTTGCTTTCATACTTCTGAATTCATCACCATTTGAGAACTATAAAAAAATATTATAATTATAAGAATTTTGTTAATTCTAAAGCTCATAGAGTCAAAACTCAAGGCAACAAAATCCTCATCAATTTAACCCATTTGAGTTGTACCACATCTTCTCATATGTCGCTTTACAATTGCCTCAATACCCTCACTTGATTTGTACCACGTTTTCTCATATGTTGCTTTCTAATGCCTCAATACCCTCACCTGTTGCCCTATAACTATGATCTTCTCTAGTGAATGGACGCAGGGGTATTTAATTGGACATTGTATATCCTCTTCTTTCATAGTTTCTATTATCATTATTATCACCACCCCACCATCATCAATGTCATCAGAATTGTAACAAAATTAATGGGCTCCATGAAGAACGATAATTGGAACTAATAGACAAAAATAGTAATAATATGGTGCACACATTTAGATGTAACATGACATAGGGCTTTAAAAGTAAAAATTATTTAAAGATTAAATAAGTCTTAATAAATACTTTTTTATTGTCTTTAAATTCAAAATATTAGTTACATTTTATTAAAAATAATTTAAAAAGTCCTACAAAATTTATTTTTTGCAAAAAAGAAAATTTTCTTGGTCTTTTTGGATATTTTATAGAAATTTCCAGAAATATCCTAGATCTTCACGGATATTTACTAATATTACGGATATTTGTGGACATTATGGATATTTTACGAACATTCGGGAAGAAAAATCCTTCCCCCTATATCTTTGTCTTTGTCAAGACTTCAAAATATGAATATTGTTGTGGAAATATCGATAATATCGTGGACATTTTCATCCTTAGACCTATTTTAGTGTATTTCGTTTCAAAAGTTCCACTTTGATTCTAATTTATTACTTTATTTTAGTTTCGGTCCTTTCATTAGTTATGCATTAAATATTTAAAGGAAAAGTTTTAAAATGTTCACTTTATTCCTTAACTTATTACTTTGCTTCACTTTTAATCTCTCTGTTATAATTAAGAGTTATTAAGGACTAAAATTTGAAGAATCTAAAGTGAAAAACTAAACATAATGATTTTGATTTTGTTACATGTATTAAAAAACAATTTTGTCTCATTGATAGTGAGATGAATTTTAATTTAGAAAAAAATAAGTTGAATTCTTAACATCGGTATAAGTTTTTTTGAGTCGTTCCATAATACTTCACTTACTTACTTAGCTATAAAATTAGGAGATTTTTTTTTTGTTAATATATAAAACTTTTTCATTTTTTTATATATAATTATTTCAACATTGTTTCTCAAAAGAGTTTATATTTCACACTTAACTTATATTACGTCATGCTTCACACTTAATATTTCCTTTAAACTGCATATTTCAAATTTACTTTATATGTATAGCGAAAACTTTCCTATGGTGGTATCCAAACCTTTGCCTATACATTTGCTCATATATCGTTGCTGGCTCAATAGTGATTCTATTATGTCCTTTTGGCTGCATTTCATGCAACATGAAATAACTAGGTGAACTATTGCTTAGTAAGTCTAAAGATAGCCCACTGATATATCCCACTTGCATACATGATCCATTTATGCTTGTTTATTAATATTGATTTTTCTTTTTATATCCTTAACTCGACTAGGGTCCAAGTATTTATACCATATACATACATGGGTCATCGTAACATCGAGACCATAGCTTAACTTAAGACTCCCCTTAAATCAGGAGCTGGTACGACATTTTTTTTACTTGTCTAGTGAATCATTTTACTAGTCCTTTAATTTAGGTTGATATATCATATATGATGCTTTATTGACTTTAAATAAGTGCATAACAAATACATTTTACTAAATAATTTAAATAATATTTCGTTTGTCTTTTTCGAAACTCTTTATTCCACACTGGAGGTGGGGTTTAAACTTTCTTAGGATTGACACAGTGTTAACTAGTTTCCTATTCCTTTGCTATCCATTTAAGTATCGTGCTTAAACCATTTATCATCATTAGCTAACTTAGTATTATCAAACTACATGTCGACAACAAGACGTTAATGTTAATTACTGAATTGGGTTATTACTTGGTTTAAAACACTTGAGTGTTACAGAACTCATTTCTTTTGTTTCATGATGCTTTACCGTTACTAACGAAATACGAAATTACTTCCACTAAAGGATGTTTTTCTAATTTGGGCATTTTGGGGTCTATTCAGGCCGTTTTACCAAAAAAATGACATTTTTTCCCTTGATCGGCCTTATTAGACTTTTCATGCCCGTTATTGCTAAATCATCACAAAATGTTACTTATTGATAGTGGGGTAAGAAATCAAGGTGTCAATTTTCTTTTTGTGTTAAAAAAAAACCTATTTTATCAAAACTTTACGATTTTAATCTGGATTATGAAAATTTTGACAGTTTTTGCCCCCACAACAAAAACGATCATTTATACCATTGGCCTCGATTTTTCACAAGGATTAAAATTCTCTAAAATTTTCTAATTCAAATTCCTTTAATTTAAAAACGTTATTCTTTTTGACATCTGTTGAAATTTTTGTAATAAAAATTCATAAAATTCATACCTCATAAACCATATGGACTTTTGACAAGCCGTTTGCAATTTTTAATAGTTTTGATGAGTTCTATAATTTTTATATTTTAACTTTTTTAAAATTCCAACTGTACGGCGGATTTTTCTGCCATTTATTATTTCTACTGAATTTATACAAATCTTTGCAATTTAGTCCTTTTAAAATTTTTACAAAACTTTGTTCATACAAATTATAACTCTCACTGCTTGGTAGAACCTATGATTTGTTTAGAAAATAAATTGACCTCAAATATCATTAAAATCATTCTCTCTTTAGGGTTTTATCAAAACTTTGTTTTTAAAAACAAGTTTTTCAAACTTAAATTTCAAAGTATGAAAAACCTACTTTCTAGCCTTTAATCATCATAAGCATATACACAAAACACACCATAAAATCATGCCCTAGAATTCCTTAAACATGCCATAGTCCATTCTTTAAGCAATGACATACCAAACTTAATAAAAATCAAAACATCAACAACTTAAAAATGGAAGGTTAAGCTTTTTACCAAAGGATTTGTGAGCTTGTGAGCCTCCACAAAACTTTTTTTTTTTTCAATCTTCTAAGACATACACCATGGCAAGAAGAGAAAAACCTTCATCAAGATTCCCTCCAAAACCCAAAGAAAACCCTAGTAACATATAGGAAAAATCTAGGATTTATCTTCAAGGTTAACAATTCTTGAACTAAAAGATTAGAACTTGATCCAAAGCTTGCCTGGAAGATGTCTTCTTGAGAAATTTTTTTAGTGAATACCATAAAAGGCTACCGGTTTTGTGAAGGTGGAAATAGAGTGATGTTTGGTCCTTTTATTGCATGGAATGATGAGTTAAAACTCGATTTTTTTTTTGAGAACTTTGGTGACTCATCATGCTTAGTCACCATCTTAGTTTTTTTTTTTTTTGTTTTGTGGTAAAATCTCTTAATTTTGCATGGTAAGATTCGGCTACAATAAGAGGGAAAGGTAGCTCTTTTTCCACGTTTTAGGTGCCTATTTGGTGGGTCCTGCAAACTTTTTACACAATGTAATTTTATATTATATTGTATTTTTCTTATATTGTTAATGTAAATTAAAGAAATATGCACTCAAACATTATAAAATATACTTACTTACTTTTTAACCTACTTTTTAATCTCAACACAGTATCAACATAGTATCTCATATATTTGTGTTTTTGCTTTAACTGTTGTTGAGGGATTGAGTTCTCCGGCCAGAGCCTAAAGGGTCCCTCGAATGTATTATCAGAGAGGCTGCTCGGGGAGCCTCTATACGGATTTACCTCCTGCGAAAGAAACGCGTCCCCCAAGAGTCGAACCCTTTCTCTCTTGTATAAGAGAGTTTTAGGGGCCATCCCATGTACTAATCCAACCATGTTGAGGGTGAGTTTGGCGCTATCGTCGAGGAGCTGTACTCCACGTGGTCGGCCAAATAGCTCGGCAGAGTTACCAAGAGCATACTACTGATCCCGATGACCCTAGATACCACGTCCGAGGTTCTTCCCAGGGCTACACCTCAGCAGTTTGCCTCATCGAACTTAGTACCAGCTCGGGTTGGATTACTCTCACTTGAAAGTGGACTGCTACTCGCCATCACAGGCCAACAAATGGCAAACAACTCACCGTCTGATGGAGGCTAATCCATCGACGGAGGGACACGACACTTGTCTTTTGTGACCTGACACACCATGATGTGACACTCGGGTCGTGGGTAAAACCCACCTAACACTCGGTCTAAGTGGTGGTATATAAATAGAATGAATTTATTGCATCCTGGCATGCTCCTTCCCACCTAACAAGCTCTTGCCCTGTGCCAAGCAACTCTTGCCTTGAACATCGAAGAGTCATTGTTTGTTGACTGACCGGTCTTTTCCTCGCCTTCGAAGTGTCCCTCCTCTTGTCACAGGCCTACCCGATCAGGCAGAGACAAACAAGGAAGAGTTGAATACCGTGCGCCGCCACACGCAGTATTGATTCGACGATGGACCTCGGTAAGCATCAACAACTGTATAATTACTTTGTATTGTGTACCTTTTTACCTCTATGTGTCTTTCTATAATGCGTTCCATCGACCGATATG
This sequence comes from Artocarpus heterophyllus, assembly GCA_025403435.1. Lineage (NCBI taxonomy): Eukaryota > Viridiplantae > Streptophyta > Magnoliopsida > Rosales > Moraceae > Artocarpus > Artocarpus heterophyllus. The sequence continues at coordinate 33,985,732 of CM046343.1, forward strand.
TTGTAGACACAGAATCCTTTACTAATTTAACTAACTAGTAATTAACCATTTTATACTGTTTTGGATTATGGCATGCTTTTCTACTTTAATTAACACTTTTATCATTTATTAGTTTATGCCATAATACTATAATTAATTGTGATATAAATTTCATTTTAAGGACATTATTCACAAATTTCTAAGCATTTAAACTCACAAAATTCGTATATTAGTAATATCCCAAATTGTACAAAAATTCACAAACAAAATACACTTTAACATTATCCATACGTGATTTATATTTTATCATAATTTTATAAAAATTTGATTTATTATGAAAAATTTATTAATTAAATCTAAATAAATTATGGATTTAATTTAATAAATATGATCGAGCATTATGATATAAGTACTAAATTAGGAACCAAAAGTGAAATAAAGTAATAGATTATGGACCAAAAGTGAATTAAAGTAATAGATTACGGACCAAAGTGACACTTTAAGAATATTCCGTTTAATATTTAACACCGAACTTATGGAAAGACTAAAACCGAAACAAAGTAATAGATTATGAACCAAAATGAGACTTTAAACATTGGAGACTAAAATGGGACTAAAGGTAAATCTCAAAAAGGAGGAGGAGTAGTAGTAGTAGTAGTAATAATAATAATAATAATAATAATAATAATAATAATAATAATAATAATAAGGGATTTGGTGGTAAACGGTTGCTTTTAAAGCCTTTTTGAAGAGAATGGTTGAAGTTTTGAAAATTAAGAAAATGACAGTTTTTGCACATCCATAATATACTGATGCTAATCAATACTACATGCTGTATCGATTTGTAATTCATCATTCATTAACCTGATAGTTTATATTCAATAATTCATTTAGTTTATCAATAACACATTTTTAGTAAATTAATAATAAATCAATTTATAGTTACTAAATGATGTACTAATATTAATTAATAATGTACATCAACGATGTACTGGTATTTATCAATGATTTTTTGCTATGAAAAATGTCATTTCTTTAATTTTTGAAAAGTCATCTATTTGTTTAGAAAGGTAGCCAAAAATAGCTTATTTGCCTAATTTTCTCTAATATAATAATAATAATAATAATAATAATAATAATAATAATAATAATAATTTATAATTATTATTATTATTATTATTATTATTATTATTATTGTGGATTCTCAAAAATGTAGGTAGATGATTTTGAAAAAAAAAAAAAAACTTTTCATAACTTAACCTATATTGGTTATTGAAAAAATACAATTTTATTTTTAAACTTTGCAAAAGTAATTTTATTTAATAAACTATTTCATATACGTAATGAACAAAAATGTCCCTTGAAAAACAAAAAGTAAAAATAAAAATTCGGCAAAACAAAAAAAAAAAGATAAAGTAAATTAAATAAAGGCCACTTTTTGTTATTGCTTTTAGGATTTTATAATTTCTTTCTTTCTTTTTTTTCTTCTTTTTTTAAGCTTTTTTTTTTCCCCCTTTCTTCTTATTTCCGTTTGTGATATGTTAAATTATTTGTTATTTTACTGTGGGAATTGTTTGTTATATTGGAAATATGCATTAAGTTATAAAAACATTGTCTTTACAGTCAGTAATTACCTAAAAAAAGGTTAGTTAGCAGGGTTCACTTCTAGAGATCTGGACGTATATATTATGTTTATTTATAGAAAAAAAAAAAAAGATATATGCCAAATCAAAGTTAAAGTTTTCGGTTTGGTTTCTTTTTTCTTAACTAATTTTTACGTTCACTAATAGTTTCAATCAAATTATAGTTTTAAACCTCCCCTAATTTTTTTAAATCATAATTAGCCAACTCAAAAAATCAACATCAAATCCCAATTCACATCTACCTGGATTGGATTAGATTTTCTACATGAATAGGCTAGAAATAATGCAATGAATTGAATTGGTTGTGGCAAAACCTATACTATGCCAATCAATACTCATCCTAGCTAAATCATGAAATTAGAAAAATCACTATAAATACCATTCTCAGGCCTGAACTACATACAGTTGTCCCTTTTATTAATTGTCTTGGAGCCAGATAATATTAGGAGATCACCATGAGATATTGGCTATTGAAATTCTTAGGCTGAAGGTCCCTCTTAATTTCTTCCTTTGACACCACTTCGTCTCTTTCTCAAAAAAAAAAAAAAAAAAGAGGTGCCCACTTCATCTTCGATGTAATTATATGATAATTTTGTTGTTTTTCATGCTGTCCTGGGCTGGCAATTTGCCCATAAAACCTTTCATTTACTTGAATATTTTAGCCATCTAGCAAATCACTACCATTTTTTTATGTCAAGACCACTAGTAAGAGGACATAGGGAAAATTTAATCTAGAGATCAACTCATTTTTAATACTATATTAATGGGAATTATTCAGCTTATGAAACTTTGATTAAAATATAATTAACTTCTCATTCAATGTTCGTCCAAAAAAAAAATTCCTTAACCAACGTAATATATATATATATATATATATATATATATATATATACATTATGCATATATATACATATTGTCTTACTTGTTTTTTAAGGAAAGGTATCTATGTTGACATCATGATTAGGCAAGTCAATAGTTACTCAAGTAAGCATACATATTGTTGAAAATAATTATATTACTTCTATCATGAGACTCGGACCAGAAAAATGTGTCTTAAACCTTTATGTAGTGCTTACTGACAAATATACTTTGGTTGATTTTAAGCTCTATTTGTAATTAAACAAGTCGTCTCTAGTCATCAATTATACTAATAATTATTGTTGCATTTTTTTAAAAAAATTGAACTAACAACTTTTACCTAATCAAGTTTTTTCTTTCATTCATATTCCAATATTCTTTAATTTTATAATTATACTTTGACGCTGGCTAATTTAGTCGTGTTAGGCTGTTAGTATGGTAGTGATTTTCACGTTGAATATGCTCAATCGAGATCATGGTGACCTAATAAACTAATGTATAGTATTTTTTATAATTGGCATAATATTTGATTGGACGTGACCTTGGGCTATGATTATAACGTATGTCATATAATTCATAGTCCTTTCATGATGCATAGGCTTAGCTACTTTTATATACTTAAGCTACCTAGGTTAATGCATTCATGGATGACCACATTTATGATTGGGGATTTTTTTTTTCCCGAAACATATAAGTGATATTGACAGATGCAGTGTACAAAGTTAAGAGAAAATAGTGTTTATTTCTCCCACGTAGTTGTCTAATTATTTGACAAGCAAGATTAATTATTTAAATATACCTCCTAATTTTAACTAATTTTTTCTCAATTTATTCTTATGTTTTTTGAAATTACAAAAATATTGTTTAGATTTTTAAAGATTTATTTTAAATTCAGCCCTCGAACACTTTGTGAATGAAAAAAAGAGTAAAAAATTAAAATAAAAATATATAACCCTTAGTTAAACTTTACATATATTTAAATGTTTAAAAAGTATAAAAAAATCCTAAAATTGAAGTCTGAAGTTTCTAAAATAAAAGGTATAGGTAATCATTAACTAACTGAGCATAATTGATGTTGATTCAGATTAAGGTATTAATTAATAAAAGTTTGAATAATTAATTCTCACATAGTTTTAACACTAATAATGTTTGACAAGAAAAAAGGATCCACATCTTGAGTCATTGTTGTCTGCTTCTTGAGCTTATATATAGCTACTAGTAATTATGGATCATCTTTAAAATTAATCTACAATTATAATTAAACTAGGCAGCCGACAAGTACGGCCGATGTGTGCAAAGTCGAGGGATTTTATTGTCACGCCCCGAAGTAAGGGAGGTGACGTAGTGGGTTAATTAGATGAACATTTAGTGAAAACATGAGTTTAAGTATTTAAATTAATTATGAAAATATGGATAATTTTAAAGCCCTTTTTAAAACAAGCATTTATAATAATTAAACAAATAAGAATATCAAAGTAAACAATAAGAAAGTGCAAACAAATAAAAGAAACAAGAATGGGTCCCACTGACCCACGTCTTGTACACACACATAGTACTGACAATATTATTTTACAACTACAGTCCAAGTAAAGAAAAAGTTAAAATGTTACATGTCTTGATTTTATAATTTAAATGACCTACGGGGTACTTTTATTGCTCCCGTGTCTAGTCTGCGGACTCTTCTCTAATCCTAAGCTGATATCCACCTAGATGGGGAAAAGTTTTAAAAACAAATAAATCGTGAGCGAAAGGCTCAGTAGGACTATATTTTTAGAAACATTTAATTTTAAAAGAAAACTTATCTAGAAAATAGACTTGAATACATAAATGAAATTTAATAAGAATTATTCTTACCAAAACTGTTTATTGGTCGACTAGAAAGAATATCATTTTTCATTTCCTAGGCAAACCATATGTATAACACCACCGTAGTAGCCCAGCTGGGTTTCAGGACCTGCTCCCAAGGTCACATGCTACATGACCCGATCTCTGATATGGCATCATGCTTGTTTATATATTTCTATTAGTTATTAAAATCTCCTTTTTACCAAGTATTTTCATTTACATTCATTATGAGGTTTGTTATGAAAATAACCTCAATCTACTGTGTATGAAAACAATCAATAAAAATCTTTTTTCAATCAATCATTGAAAACATTTTGATCAAAAACGGATTAAAATTAAGATTTTTATTTTTCTCTATTTTCGGGATTTGTCAAGATTTTTGTGTAAAGCTGTTTTAATGCATTAAAAAGTAATTTACTATGTTTTTTCTATCAACTATGATCATTATTTATGCCTGGGACTTGAGAAAACAGGTTAAAATTTGAGAATTGGGTTCGGGAGGCCTAGAACCCATGCCTAGAAGTTTCTGGATTTTTTCAGTTCGGCAAGCCGGATTCATGGGTTCGGTAGGCCGGATTCATACGTTCGGCAAGTTGAACCTGGAAAAGTTCGGCCGACCGGACCTGGCTTTCCGGTAGGCTGAATTGCACAGTTCAGCCGGCCGAACCAAGTTGACCGACAGGCCGACCGGGCATGGTGGAATTTTGTGATTTTCATCTATTTTTACTGTTTTGAACCCCGATTAAGATTTTAACCTTATAAAATGATTTTATAAACACGAATGGCACACTAGAATATCATGAAATGATTTAGCAACGTAGAATGTCTTAAGCTAGATACAGATACTGATAGACTTAGTTATTGTACACTTAAGCTTGTTTGTGGATCCGCGAAGCTAACGTATAGCGGACCGAAAATTCGGTGTGGGACACCAGCACGAGTATTGAGGTAGGACTTCTACCCATTTCCTTAGGCTTGTGATATAATTGCTTAAAGTATAATTAATTAATTAAATTAATTAACCGGCAAATTTAGCCAAAAAAGGTTCACTTAAATAATTCAATTAGTGCCGACAGGCTGCACTAATTGAGTGCGAGTACATATATGTTCAATTCCAGCTTTATTCTCCCGAAAGCTCCCTTGAATGATGACAACTGACGAGGGTGACAAATTAGGTTACTAAAAGAAATACTCCAAATTGATAGAAAAGTTGCACACTTCAAAATTCTCATTATGTATGTTAATATATAAACTATCAAAATTTAAATAAAAAAGAAAAAAGTACCTAAATATTTAACTCATTGCAGCACTGAAGTTTCCTCTTTCTTATTCTAATGGGCATATCATAGTCATGTCCTTTACTGAAGTGTAGAATAAAAAGATTTATAACTACATGAGTAAGATTAGCTTTAGTGACGAATGACGTTCAAGTATATGCTAAAATTCTTGAATATATATATATAATATTCTATATAGTGTTATTTTGCCTATAACTACACTAAAAAAAAAAAAAAAAAAGCAAATACTATCTTGTGAAACTTGAACCTGACTATGAGCAATATACTGAAAACAATTCGTACACTTATTAAATACCAATTGAGTTAGCTTCAATTATTAAATACCAATTGAGTTAGCTTCAATTTGATATAAAAAAATTTGATATTGTAATTTCAGTACGAAAGCATGAGATATTGCAATTCAAAAGCTGGAAACTAATTTAAATTAATTTAAGGGTATATTAGACGTTGCAAATGTGGACTGCAACTAGCTATAACTAATAGGTTATTCCCTTAATGGATGCACATGCATTTGCTTTTGAGTGTACCTCCTACATGAAAATTCATCATATATATATGTTTTATAATGTTTATTGGATATTGAATATCTTAATATATCAATGACTCCATAGTTTATTCGAGTTGTAAATTAGTTTGATAATATAAGAATATGTGCAACGTGCCCAACACGAGCAAAAGATCTTTTAGCTCAACGAATATATATATATACATATATATATATATGTGTGTGTGTATTAGTCACACAAGTAGTAACACGTTGTGACTAAAAATATAATTAATTACAAGATAATTTTTATCATAAGTAATATCTTGTCACTAAATGCCTAGTTTCTCATGGTGAGAGCTTCACCTAAAAAACGACCAATTGTCATCCTAGCTAGCTAAACTACTTCAATAATAGCAAAGATATATTCTTTAAGAAAATGATACATCCCCACATATATAAGAGAAAAAGTGGCTATCCTACAAAGATTATGATCTGTAACATTATGATGCTTTCGGCATCAACTCTCGGCCGATCAAGCCGTTCATTAATATATATTTACAGTAATATTATAGAAACAAAAAAGTTGATATATATATATATATGTATATGTATATTTGTGTATATATATACATATTAGGTGAACTTGTGGGGCCATCTGATGGGATATAAGATAAGCCGTTAGTCTGTCGCTTATAATATATGTCACATTTGAAAGAAAGCGCACAAAATTATACGTGGAAAGATAATAGATAAACGTACATGTACAATTAGGCAAAGATAAACATATAATATAGCCATTATATAATACAGTAAAATTTAATAATTACTTTTCCTCTTTTTATTTCCAGCATTAAAAAGCACATGGATATATGAACACATGATGAGAGAAAGGTTTTGTATTTGACAAAACCTACCAACTCCTTTGACATTTTTCAACGTCTGCTCCTAACTTTTACAATATAAGACAATTTTTAATTACAATAACTTAAAGGAACCAAACACTATAATTAAAACAACATTTTTCTTTCTTTAATTCAGTTTGGTATGTTTTGTTTTGTTTTGGGTTGGTGAGAGATAACCTAGCAGTGTTTAGAAAGCTAAGTTTAATCTCTACCCTCCAAGAAAATTCTATAACTTTTGCATACTTACGTACTTAATATGTTTATCAAAAGATTAACAACACATGACAATTCATGATTATCATCACCATCAACGGTCGAAAAAGAACCTAATAATAAAACAAAAGTACTCGATGATCATGAACCAGACTTGCTTGGTTCTACTTTGTAGCAGATCATGTTCGTGAATTTGGAGCCATTTTTTTTTCCTCTAATTACCGGTGACTGCTCACTTCACTAGCACTGCATATACATATATGAGTATTTATGTGTGCGTATATATATATATATAAATATATATAGACAAACAAATACTTTTTTTTATATGTATATGCTTGCTAGTGCAAATTTTGTCCCATTTCTATGGTGCAGAGGGCATTATTCAATTCGAAATCATCGAAATAATCCAATCCGAAGTCTTGAATCCCGAAATCCTGGCAATCCAATAGCCATGATGAGCAGTTGTCCTCAAAAGATGGCAATATTCCCATGTGATCATCACTATTAAGTACTTTTTGATCCCCACTTGGTAATGTTGGATGATCATGATGATCATCACATAATGAGCTCCACAACATTCCATGATCAACAACATTATTAAGCTGGGGATGGGACTTGTCCACCGGGCACAAGACATTGTTCATCAGAGACTTGTCGTCCACGTTGCAAATGGTGTACAAATTAAGGTTGGACTCTTCGCCTCCGGAGGCAGAAGAGTTCTCGGGAGCAGGCGACAAGCTCGAGTCGTTGATCTCCTCCGAGTTGCTGGTGCTACCGGAACTTTCTTGTGGCAAGCTGTTAGTTATGATTTTGTCACTACTAGTAGTAGTATTATTGACATCTTGGGGATCAGTGGTGGTAATACTAGTACTAGTACTATTTTCCATGGTTTTATTGTTTGATGGTAATTGATCATTATTAATATCCTTGTGGAGGGGTTCATGAGTGACTGGGTCGATTCCCATCTTGAGAAGCTTTTTCTTGATATGGGTGTTCCAATGATTCTTGATCTCATTATCTGTTCTCCCTGGCAATCTTGATGCAATCTTGGACCACCTGCCCAAAAATGTTAAATTTTTAACAAATTAAGCAAAAAAAAAAAAAAAAAAAACAACAACAACAAGAAGAACACCAACAATATATATTTTAAGTAGAGAAATATTAATTGTATAAATTATAATTAAGATAATAGGGGGAATTAATTTCTTGTTTGTTCATCAAGAATTAATTGATTTAATTGAAAATAAAGCAAATAAATTGCTGAAGAAATAGTCATGACGTCTATCACAAGTAGTACTGTGGAAAAAGTCTAAATCAAGACTTTTTCCATGGAAATTGTACATATCAAGTTTTGGAAATAATAATCGTTGGTTTATAACATGAAAGCATTTCAAGATTCCCTATAATGACAATAATACTTGTGAAACCAATTAACGAAAAAAAGGGTATTCAGCTATTGAACACTTTTTTTTTTGCTAGTAGAATTATAGTTAATATGATATCGTTTACAATCAATAAAGGTGAAAATTTATAGGAAATTAAGGGAAAAATGACAAAATTAGTTTTCACTGTTTGAAAAGAGGAGTCAATTACAAGTTGCCTATTTAAAACACAATAATATTAAATTGTGAATACGTTAAATGTTTTTCAACTTGATAATTGAAAGTTGAAACAGAAAATAAGTTGAAAACAACGTGGGAACTATAGCTAGACACGACAAAAAATAAAACCTAAAAATATTCTCTTTATATCTTTTCAATTAGAAAAACAAAAAAGCAAAATTACTTCATCAAAATAGAAGTTGAACAAAGCTGCCCCAAAAAAGCCGATCATAATATAATAAATTAATCATGATTAATGATATTCATCATCATCTACACTGCTCCGGACAATAACAAATTAATGCTGGTGATCATGAACAGAACATATTATATGATCATTTTATAATTGTCAATATATATTTACAAAAAAAAAAAAAGAATCTATATATGTATTTAACTAGAAAGGGTGTTCAACCTATTTCCAAGACGAGCATGAAGATCAATGACCAGCTGTTCCTCGGCCTCGGTAAGGAGGCCTCTCTTGAGGTCAGGACGGAGGTAGTTGGTCCAGCGGAGGCGGCAGCTCTTGCCGCAGCGGCGGAGGCCCGCAAGTTTGGGGACAGCCCGCCAGCAGCAGTGGCCATTGGTGAGAATGAAGTTGATGAGCTTCTTGTCCTCCTCAGCTGTCCATGGCCCTTTCTTCACCCCTAGTTTGTCACAACAAGGTTGCCTCCCCATAGTATATACTAACTAGTAATTATAAGTACTACTATTTGTATTATGTACTATACTCTAAAATTAATAAGCTACACTATTATTATTAACACAAGGTGCAAAGGAAAAGTTCTGACTAGAAACAAAAAATGCACAAAATTTTTGAAGTAAAGTAGCTAAAGGTTCTCACCAAAACACAACTTGGTAAAGACCCCAAAAAGCCCCACACCACTACCCACCTTTATATAAAGATCTCCAAGAGGTCTGCAGCTTTCCCCAAGCTGCTTAAAAATTTAACATATCCTGTGATTATAAACAAACATTTTTACACCCAAAAGTGATGAAATATTTTTGTCATTTTTTTTAATTTTTGTGAGGGATAAGTGGGGTCCACCATTGGGTTGTGAAAGAGAAATGGGAACTAATGATTTGAGTTATGGTTCCGGTGCATGTGGGTACACTTAATGGGTGGCCAAGAGGGATTTTTTTGTAATTAAAAACCTTTTTCCCATATTCAATTTCTTTTCATTTTTTTTCTTTTTTTTCTTTTACTTCTTTTATGAGGATCTTCATTGGTGGTAAATATTTTAAAACCATTAAATTTAATCAAAAATACTTTTTTCTACAAAACTAATGGTTGAAAAACAAAAAAATTTAATAGTGGATATCTTTTTCGGTTTATATAAAAGAAGATGCTTTTTTGTGTTTTTTAATAAAATTGTTATTCCTAATTTCCTACACAAACCACACTGTCCTTATAGCTTGATTGCAATCTTACTCAACCATAACATCATCCATTTCGTCATCACCACGTTTACGTGTCCTTGTTGTGGACTCTCATATGGTGTTGCTTACAAGTCTAAAATCCTGCTCTGCACTATCAACATCAGCCGTTTGATCACAAGGGAAAATTATAACTTGCTTCATGATTTTCTTTCTCTTTGAATTTTTTTTTTCCTTTTGTTGATAATTTTCTATTCTGCAAGAGAATTTTTTAGGACCTTAAAAAGGTTTTGGCTTTTATGTTGAAGAAAAGACCTCAATTAATTGTAGTCCTCTTAGTCACTTGTTTTTCTAGCTTTTGGTTGGGGGGGTTGGGGGGCGGGGGAGGGAGGGGGGGTGTGGTTACCTTAATTTGGTCATATGGTTCTTTCAAGTACGACCAATCACAACACGCCATAACTTTTGAAACTGCCAAGCATGCATTTCCCTTCATTCTAGGATGTTGAGTAGAAAAACATTTAGGTTGTTATTTAAACTTATTTTGTTACAATATTTTCTCTTGTAAAATTTAAATTGCTATAGTAGAAATTTAAACTTTCTGGTTCAAACTCATTTCCTAAGCGATCTAATTATCTTCAATTTATGATCATCTAAATTATTCCACAAATCGTAAGCACTGTTTATAATGAGCAAATTAAAGAAAATTAAGCTAGCCATTTATGCCTTTTAAAAAAAAAAATCAAAGGGAGGAGTATTTATATATCACAATTATCAACAAGTAGCTAGCTAGCTAGTGATTTAATTTGTTTAAATCCAGAAATAAAACAAGTATAATAAAATTTGTAATATATAAGGTGGTCTTTTTTTTTTTTTTTTTGCAAGTATCAATTATAAAAAACAGGCATTGCGCGATTGAGCCTCCCTCAAATCTACACCACTTAAAATCCCAATGTTAGTAGACCAAACTAGTCAAAGGCTTGCAATTATTAATTGGAAGCACCAATTTGGCCATCAAAAGAAATGACAAATAAATGTGTCCAAAATGTAATTAAATACTCTAGTCAAAAATATTTGGCAGTGGAACGCTCACTTTGGAATCTGTAGATTTCATTAATTTTTCTTGGCAGAAGAAAAGAAAGTCATAACTAGCAAACGATCACATTAAATGTTGCAATTTCTGTGTTCTTTATGATTTCTTCAATCTTGTGTTTTGAAATCAGATTATGCTAATTAATGTATCACATTTATTTTGATCAAACGAAACCAAGTCAGTGCATAGGCGAGGATACATTGCAAAGTTATAAATCTTAATTTTCTATGTTGTTAACAACAAGGAAAGTTAGCTTAATATATATTTCATATATCTCATAGAGAAAAAACACTGGTACATATTTGTTATTAGTGCCTTTTTAATAGTGACATTGTAATAATATAAATTTTAATTCAGTACCAACTTCAACTGAGGAAACCTACCTAATTTTTTTATTATAAGTGGATTGAGATCCATAACTCTCTTCACACTAAATATGTAAAAAAAAAAAAAATGCCAACATGCATGCCACGTTGGTTTTTAAACAAAAATTCTCTCTGTCAACTAGTGTAAACGAAGGTGTTATTGTCCTTCCCTAGGTAATAAGAACAAATATTATTCTAATCCCATGACTTGATCACATTTCCCTATGATATATTATCTATACCTTCTCAAAACTATGTTAATTCTATCTTTACTCTGCTTGGGCGAAAGTTCACCTTAGAGTTTTACAATCAAGTCACATACTTGATGACGTTAAACAAAATTAATTATTCATGAAATTAGAATAAAAAATAATAATAAAAATACCTCTTTATTAATAAAATACAAATATAACGAAATCAAAATATGGTAAATACATAATTGACATATGGCACATCACTAACATATATGTCTCTCTGTGTGTGTGTTAATGCTAGCATGTACGTATATATTCATTACAACGCACAGTAAGTACCTAAGTGCAAGCTATGTTTGGTTTATAAGTGTAACCAGAATTTCAAATTTACAAATTTTTGTGAATTAAAAAAAATTTACTAAAAAGATTAGAATTATGATTGAACTTGTAAAACAAACCAGCCCAATTACATGCCGTGCATGCTTTATTCAATATGATCTTTGGTTAAATAATTGGCAAAAGAATGTGTAATTAATAAGGTGCTTGGCTCTTTGATTTCAACTTATCAGTTTCAACTAATTAATAAGGTGTTTGGCTCTTTGATTTCAATTTATAGTTTCAACTGTAAACAGTGTAACGCTTTCAACAATTACAATAAAAAGTAAAAAGTTGCTACAGTGTAAAGTTTTCACATGATACAGTTAAACTTAAAATTTCAGTTACAACTGAAGTGTCAAATGACAAACAAGTCTTTTATTCTCATCATGAATGTCGTTTAATTTGTCTAAAATGAGACAGTAACAAGAATCGCTGGAAATCTAGGACAAGTAACAATGATAAATTAATTACTTGTTTGATTGAGATTATGAGTGTATAAAAACATTGTCAACTTACAAATTGCAATGTCTCATAAAGATTTCTACATACACATGTACACGTGTCATTCGAAGGAGATAACCCTAGCTGGCAAAAGAAAAATGTTCTTGGCTACGAAAGCTTCAAGTTCCCTCTTAATATTATTCCCATCAATAGGATTAGACGAAACATGGGTTACATTTTATTTTTTGATCGCGTTGGGTTAATTACTATCCCCATTTCTTGGTTTTTTGACTTGTGTCTCTTGGCTAAGGTGAACTTGTAGTACTCAAAAGGTTGACGCCTTTTCCTTTATAACTGAGTTCTACACTTCCATCTTTTTCATATACGTATCCAAACAAAGCCCTAATGTTTTAGTAACTTGATCATTATCCACTCGTTAATTTGTGGTATTACATACGCAAGTACTAAAAAGTAAACAATTTGAGCATCATTTGATACATATGTGTGATCCAAAATATACATTTAATGGCTTAATCCCATTACAAGTTCCAGGTGTCATATTTTCAAGTACATACATATAATATAACTTGCAAGACACTATAGATAGATCTCGTGAAGATATTTATAACTTCTTTCCGTCGTTTTGTCATTGATACTCTACTTTGTACGTACTCTCAATTTTTGTATTTAAATATTCTTTTCCCGTAAGGAAAGATAAGGAAATTCTTGGGACAACTTTACTCGCCATGCATGCCTATGGTACTTCAAAGAACACTTGCTGCTTGATCATGGTCTCCCAACTATGATGCACAAATCTGCCGATTCGATCTGCGTGCGTGTTCCTTTTTTTATTGTTCTCAAATAATTTATTATGGCATGTCAATTAAAATATTTTAATTGACATTAATATTTTAAAAAATATACCATTATATTTTAATTGACGTAGTACGATAATATTTAAAAGATGTCAAAGTAAACAAAAAAGATAGCATAATCAATCTAACTAAATAGATAGGTTCATGAATTTGCATTAAGAGTAGTACTGCTACGTACCCTCACAAATGGGTTTCAGCTATAGTAATAAAATATTATTCTTGCATATTAATTTTAAGGCACATATATATCGACAGGTGGAATATCTATTTTTTTAGGTTAAAAACAGGTGGGTGGTTATAATGCAGAGGCAAGAGCAAGCCAAGGGGGAACAAACTTATGGCATTGCTTGCAAGTGAGGATGACCATAGTTTAAGCACAAACATTATTACTGTAGCTGTTGAAGGTTCATGATCACCCTCAACGACCTAGCTAGATGATTCCAAGCATAATTAATAAGTAATGGTAGTATTTTTCACAAACTTTGTAGTTGCTTCCATTGTGGATTTTAATTCATATATTTTTTTCCTCTAAATGTGCATATATTCGATTATACTGTTGGCTTTTCAACATTATTTGCATATCTTCTTTCCCTATTGACATACGAGGAATATTTAAAATTTTCTGTCCTTTTTTTTTGTCCTCCAAGAAAGCAGCCTGTTAACTACGAAGACAACTCACGTATAATTCAAGAGACGTATATAACTACATAATCACCTAAATAGGGCAGATGTTTCAACGACATGAATAAATTAATTAGCAGCATATATATGGTCTAAAAATTATCAGATAATTATTCTAGTAGAAAAATATGGTTTTAAGCATTGTCACCATATAATACTGTATTTACAAGTAATTATAGATATAGTACTAAGAAGTAATTAATCCCGGAGTCCACATCCTCTCGTGCGAATAATGGTCATCCAAAGAGCTGCATAATAATAATAATAATTATGACATAATAATAAATCAAGGGTCAATCAGACACTACTTAGCTTGTCTTAAAGCGACTTGTGAGCTACCCAAATGATATTATATTCCAATTAATTAGTACTAGAAAAAAACCGAGTTATATCTTACTATTTAACAATTTAATTGACTTTGAAAAAAACACCAATACAGGAGAGCAATTTAATTACGTAATTAGGGAGTAATGCAATCGTCATTAAAAAAAAGCAAACATTAAAAAAAATAACTTTGGAGAAACTTACAACCAAAGAGCATATTTATGAAATATTGACAAGTAATAGAGATCTCCAATGGAGAGACTTTGGGTTTTTTTCCAAATTTAAGGACTTCATTAATTTCCATATAATGCAGTCTCGTTCACATGGTTGAGAACTAATGGTCAAGTAAACGTGGTTAAAGGATTCAATTGAAGAAATTTAAATAGAGATTTTCACAATACACATATATGTCTATTGTTAATATATAGTTTTCTACATTTTAACGACAAGACATTCTAAATATAGAATTTTTTTTCATTCGTCATTTTTTTTTTCAATTCACTAGTGGCCGTCTATTAGTCTTGCAAGATACATCAAGGGGTTTTGAATCTTTAACAAAGATGATGGTTGGTAAGCGAGGATTAAGGTAGATGGATTGCATGTGTGTGGATATTTTGTTATTTTTTTTCAAAATTGGAAAAGACATAATAATGGTGGGGAAAGTGAAAGGTAATTCAATGGGGGTATAGTTTGTTGCCTCTTTTCAGTACTTTTAGCTGTCTAGGATTTTTATGTATATTTGGGGAGAATTCTATAGTAAAGTATGACCCTATTAATAGAATAGGGCTTTGAACTATCAAATCATATTAAATTATATGAGATTAAAAAAAGTATTGAAATTTTAACAATTAAAAATTTATGTCAGACCACTAGAGTATTTTCTATTTCATACTTTACCACAAAACTTTGCATGCTTTGATCTGCTTTAAGTGAATTTCATGTAAGCCTCTGTGTGTGTTTTCGTTAATAGTTGTTGATGAATGATATGGGAATTCTCAGGTTAAAAAAAAAAACAAAAAAGAAAACCTTTTGAATGGTAGGACATATCTTAATTTTGAATTATACTTACAAAATCATACTAGAACAATTACAAATTAGAAAGACAACTTAGCATAACTTTATGAAATAAATAAATAAATAAACAATCAGACCACCCTATTGATAGGAAATTTTTTGATACCCTAGGAAAGAATTTTCTCTCACTCTCAACACATTAATTAATTAAGTACATTGAAAGATGGATTCTATCTGACAAACTGATTCTTGAAAGTGTGGTCACATGTATACACACCCATGTGTGAACCAGATAGGTTACCTAAAGGTAAAGAAGCTTGTCTGAGAAAATAATTTACAACCCTATATATATATATATAACACTAGTCTTCTTTAGCAAAGATGATATGTGTTCACTGGTGTATACTAAAACTAAGCGTCCAAGTCGACAATAGGTAAAAGGTCTCTTTCCTTGCGTGGCCGACTGGAGAAAGATTTGAGCTTAAGAGTCAAAAACTTGCAACTTATCACTCTTTTTCTTTGAGCTCCTCATTGTTTTTTTAGTCATGCTTACCTATCATGAAACAAATATATATGTCTTGTAAGTTAGTCATTGTAATTAGACTTGGTCTTCCTTTGGTAGTAACGGATGGGTACTTAGAGAAGGGATTGGCTCAGGTCTAAAATAACATTTATCATAATAGGGACGGAGTTAATAAAATTAGTCATAGAAACAAAGAGCGTAACGAAACTAACAAAATGTAACAAATAAAAAGATTTAGAATTTTAGAAAAAAAAAAGGAGGTGAAATATTATTTTAAAAGAAACAAAACATAGGTTTTATGCAATTTTATATATCAAATTAAAAGAAAAAAATCAGGGGCTATCGTCCTCTCTCGACTGTGGGTGGCTCCGCCCGGACTCATGGCTATTTATTGTGTGTATGTGTGATATAATTTTTCTTAGGTGGCTAGTTTTTAAGGTGAGACATTGCTGGATCAACACAGTTTATATATACATACAATATTAAATACATACATACACATACATATATATGTGTGTGTGTGTGTAATCGTTATCAACTACTTTTGATCTGATCAACGAGACTAAGCCCGCTCAAACTAGATAGTGGATAAGAGGAATAAACGTCAGCAAGTCGATGAGAAATATTATATGTTTGACCGAAACTATCAGCCTTAAAACAGACAATACATTGTGTTAAGAACCACTATATGGTTTTGATTCAAACCACAATAATTGAGAGCTTCTCTATGTTTGAAGATTCTAAAGAGGTAAAAAACATGGTTGAAAAAAAAATAGAAATATCGTCATTAACTACTCCCACGTTCCCTTGAAAATTGTAGTGTCAATGACTAGTATATATATTTTTTATTCATATTTGTGCGTACCACACTTTTTTGGTTCTTTGGCATTCAATAAAAGTTCAGGGAGTAGTTCCATCAATGATTGTTAAAGAATTAAGTGAAAGAATAATAATAATATTCCAGTATCGTATGTCACAAACAACCATTTGCAATTTAAATTTAAATTCCACTCTAATTTTGCTATACAGAAGTAAGAATATTAAATCCCAAAACTGTGATCCCGGTTTTTAATTGGAACAACACCTCTCACTTTTATGACAATTCTTTTCGTTTATAACGAGAAAAAAATTGTTAAACTTTTCATGGAAATTAGTAGAAGCATTATTAAACTTCTGATAAAACTTTGTTTAGGAATTGGTTAGAACCAACTAGTTAAAAATGTTGTAGTATATGGGAGTCTTATTCTGTAGCATATAAGAACTTTATACCGTAACAACTAAAAGTTTTGATTTGAATTGAAAATAAAACGTGTATATATATATATATATATATATATATATTGTTAAGTTCAACAGAAGAACGAGGCTTTGATTGACGTTTATCTACATAACTGACATTTTTGGGGTTCAAATTCTGAGATCATGTATGCTCATCTATAGAATATATGTCATTTTATTTGTACGGCTTGCTTTGTTTCATAACTAGAAACGTGTAGTTTGCAGCTCAAAATATTGCAATTTCTCATCAGCTTATAAAAGAACATCTTTTTAATATAAATTTGCTGTCGTTTGAGTAGAAAAATGACATGTTTTTTTCTCTGTTGAGAAGTTGTCTGTCTTTAGCCAAACAAGCTAAGAGAGAAATTAAAAAGATAAATAATAAAAAAAAAAGAAGAGACAAAACGAAAAAACCTAGCCATAAGCGATTTTTTTGTTTGTTGGCTAACTTTTGCTGTCGTGTATAACATGTCGTATTGACTGATATTTGGTTTTTGAAGTTACTTTTTGGCTCACAAACGACATGTTGTTGCCGGACAAAAAATGGTTTTTTCTATGGATTTTTTTTTCCTTCAGCCAAAAAAATCTGTTGTTTCGTTTTGGACTCGGAAAAAATGTCGTTTTTTGTCCCTTTAGTGCTTAAAATGTGCTGTCGTTTATTTAATTGTTTCCTGACAAAAATATTTATAAGTTGTTTGAAAAAACAGTTGAAATTATTATCAGTTTATAGTAAAAAAACACACTACAATAAAAATATTTATAAAACTCTCACATACTATAATAAAAACTAAAAAGAAACTACTACAGCATAAAACTCACATGTTACAATTTTTAAGTTAAAATTGTTAAGTTCCACTTGTTCTTTCAAATAGCTGCTAATGTTTGTAGTACAACTTTTCCTGTCGTGTCTACCAAAGCAAACTTTATGCGTTTTATAAATAAATATTCTCTTCAAGTTTTATTTGATATGGCTAACAGTAAAAGGAACGTTCATTGCACGAAGAATGAAATCCGCAAGTCATTTGGACGACAAACCATTTTAGAGATAAAAAAATAAAAAGATCCTCTGCCCCGTTAGGCCAAAAAAAAAAAAAAAATTGTAAGTTCCTTTTGTGGGTGCGTGGGGCTTGGAAGGGACGGGGATTGCGACAAGTCGTTCAGCTATGGAAATAATAATTTCATATGTTAGTTTTTACTTCTTAGTAAATTCTTTTTCATTCTCTTTTCTTTGTGGACTAACCTGTCTTTTAAGTAAGTCGGTTTCGTTCTCTTTTCTTTATTCCACCCCTTTTATTGCTGTGGCCGCCAACAACGCATATAAGTTTTTTCTTTTCCTTTTTTTGTGTTTAAAAAAAGCATGTACTTGTATACATATCAAAACGTAAAATCTATTTTATTTAGACCGTATGAAACTAATAAATGTAGACCAGATTGAACTCGACTCAAATTTGTTTATCACGGAGGGCACAATAATGACTCAAGACAAATTGTTCCAATACACTTCAAAACAAGAAATGTAAATAAAATTATGAGAGTTGAATGTTTTATCACCAAAGTTCTATCTCGAAAAACAACCTTCACACCCTCGCTGCAAACTAAATCCCTACCAAACATTTCATTTTGGTCCGCCAAATTTGCTCATCATCTTGGCAATGATGGGGGCCACCTTGGGATTTGCTTGATGCTTTGCAAGATTGGCAGGGTTCTTCATTACTGCACATTACACCAACAAAAATCATCATACATGAGAAAAGCTACAATGAATCTCTACACTGATCGTCAAAAAACAGCAAACTGCAAACATATGCATATGCATATATAGTAGCATACAAGCACACGCAGTGGCAGAGCCATGAATTTTTTTTCAATTGGCGTAAATGAAACAACAATTTTTAACCAAAATAATAGTACAATTATTGTTATTGTAACGGTTTGAATATTTTTTAAATCCAAATCAACTAAGCTTCTACTCGAGTTTAATTAACTTTTGAAGGTTTACAATCTAACAAATCGAGAATTATATAGTAGTATCATTGAAATGAACTAGAAAATCTCAAATTAAGGAAAATTTGAGGGGGGACAAACTAAAGGAAAAGCATGCGAAAAGAAAAAATGGTTGGGGTCAAAACAAAGGGGCCACCTTGTGACCCAAGGGTAGCTCTGCCACTGAGCACACGCGACTGAGCACACGCGCACACACATATGCAATACACACATTAGATTAGAGAAAGAGAGTACCATCTTGAAGAGCAGCCATAACTTCCGTATCACTAAATGCAGCCATTAATTCAGGATCCTGTCCAAGTTGTTGCAATAAAAACACAAAATAAAATTATTGGATGGAAATACATCTTCCTCTTGAGCCAATATATAGCAAAGACATGAAAGAATCTCTATTACACATATCATAATTATATATCAACATATATAGCATAATTATGTATAAATATAAGTGCGACTTCGTACTTTATTAGTTCCATCAACAGTCTCTAGAAGAGCAGAGTCATCAATATTTTTTCATGAAAATTATAGAAAGGGAATTATTTCCAATAAGTCATGCAAGTGCTTACATTCAAAATTTTACTAAAATCAACGTTTCCAGGCACTCCGCTGGGCATGCCACCAGGGAAACCTCCAGGCATACCTCCGGCTTCAGGGAAACCTCCAGCTCCGGGGAAACCTCCAGCTCCGGGGAAGCCCCCAGGCATACCACCTGGAAAACCACCAGGCATTCCTCCAGGTTTTCTACTGGAAGATGATTCCTCTTGCTTCTTTGCCTTCTCATATGCAGCCTTCAAAATGCAGAAGAAAAATTCAACCACGTGATAAAGATAGGAGGATAGCTTTGTTAGGAATTGAACATAGAAAAACAGTTACCTGGGCTTCAGCACGGCGGCAGCGTCTTTCGTGCTCAATCTTTTTGTCCTCCCTCTCCTTACGCAGCCTGTCATATTTACGACGGTGTTCCTCAATCTTGTGGGCATTTGGCTCAACCTGTGCAAGCCCAGGAATCACGCTTAAGAAGATACAATACCAAATTATAACATGTGTGAAGCAAATACATAATCCTAGAGTTGTAGCATGCAACATTCTGAAGATATACTATGATCCCATGAAAGTCCATCACTCCACATAAGTTATGTCTTCTTAACTGCCACTTGAAACTTTAACTTTGTGCAGACAGCAAAAACTTGGTTCAATACAGCAAATATTACAAGGCAGGTCACTTAAGCAAAATACAGCCAACAACATCAAATGCAGGCTCTTCTAGAAGGCAAGTTAATCATAGATAAGCTTAGCGTTTGTATGAATTTAATGGTTTATTGAGGGCTAGTATAACAAACAAACAATTTGTTTAATCTCACTCTTTTATTGGAAAACTAATACAAAATTACTTCTCCAAAGTTCTTTGTTTTGATGTACTATAGAAGCAAGAACAAACCAACGAGAGAGAGAGAAAGATGAAATAACCTTTCTAAGTACAGCATTTATTTCCTCATCATAATCCAAAGTTGATGCCAAATGAAGATCCTTTGCTGCTTCCTCCCAGTGACCAAGCATTGCCCGTGCCATGCCACGAGACTTGTAGCCTTTTGCAGAGTCAGGATTTATCTGTTAAAAAAAAGGAAAAAAAAAAGAGGAAAAGAAAAGATCATAAGTTCGCTTTCTCATACTCCACATTCAAACTTATACCAAGAGCTGCACCTGTTTTAAGATCAACTTATATTTCTTATAGAAGCAAATTTGTCTTGTGTAAGCAATGCAAGAAACTAGAACTGGCAAAGCATGATCAGGAACACCCTACTTTCCGTTAGTAAACTGATACTATCACATAATTATACAGATGTAGCATAATAGAAAGATGAGAACTACTATGTAATATGCACTCATCTTTACTTAGAAGCAAATGCAGTAAAGCAGGCGAACCTCAAGAGCGGCATTGGCGTCACGAATAGCAGCATTGGGTTTCTTCATCTTGATGTAAACAGTAGCTGCCAAAGACGCCAAACAAAACACAATTTCACATCTAGAGCATCAAAAGCTCTTAACAAACAGTCACTGAAATCCCCATAGCACAAAAACAAAGTGTCAAGTACAAATATACCTCTTGTCGCATACATGATTGCGGATGTCGGATTAAGTGAAATTGCCTCGGTGAGATGCTCTATCGCCTCCTCCAACTGACCTGAAAAATTCTCAACCAAACAGTTAACACACCATCGCATCAAATGCAGAAGGGTACAAAATGCACCCTGTGTTCTAATTAATGCCATATAACCTACCATTCTCAAGAATGACAAAAATTCCCTCGATATTGTCAATACCTTCAAATCCCTCCCTTCTCGCACCTTTTCATTAACTTACTCTCATAAATTTAGACAAAGCTTCAGCTTTACTCTTACTAATCACTTTCTACTCAGCTATCCCTAATTATGTTTAAAGACAATGGTCATGTCTAATTTTTTAAGAATTTAACAATAAAGGTAGAATTTTAAGGAATTAGCAACCTGAACGCTTTTGCAATTATAAAAATACAAATTGAATATCGCATTTCAACGGATTTTGCAACTTTCCAATCTAGAAACACACAAACCACTGCAAACAAAAGCACTACCTTCGGAAATGGCTTCCATGGCCTTGGCCTTGGCCGCCTGCGAGGCGTCACGATAATCTTCGGTGACCTCCACCGACGGGTCTCCCATCTGCAACCACGAAAAGCAATTCAACACACAGGGAAAAAAATGAAATAAAAATTTAAAAAACAAAAATCAAGCAAAAAGATTAAACCTTTTGTGGAGGATCATTATCGGGCTCAACAGTGTCGCCTTCTAGCTCGATATCGGATTCGATGATCTCATCCTCTTCTTCTTCCTCTACTTCGACATTCCTGTGCGCGGCTTCATCATCCGCCATGTCCTCGTCGCTTTCATCCACCACATAGCTCTTCTGAAACCATTCACATTTCAACAAGACTCAGAAACACAGAGAAACAACCACAATAAAGCCAAAGAAAAAAAAAAACCTAAGGAAAAGCAAAGCAAGACAATACCGATTTGGAATCACCATGATCGTGGGCGGAAGGAGGGAGCTTGCCGCCGAGACTACATCGAGAAGAAGCTTCTTCCAATGAAATTCGAGAGAAGAAAGTTCGAGAAAGCAAACGGAATCTAAAACGCTAAAAAAAAAAAAAAAAGTGAAGATTGAGAGTTTATACCTCTCGATGTAATCGCGGAAGAAGGAGAGGGAAGGATCGCGGAGAATGGAAGGATTGGACTTGCACTGTTCGACGAAATGCCTCAACTGGTTCACCTTCGAAGCGTCCATGGCGGTCTTGTCTGCTCAGATTTTTGCGGCTCTCTGGCTTGAAGTGAAGAAGAGAAACGACGAAACCGAAGTCAAATACTCGGAAGTTCCACTTTGCAAGGTTCTTCTAGTACCTTCTTAAGAAAATGGATAGGGATCAAGGTGACGCGTACTGCTGGCCCTTTGTATTCTCTCTTTTCGCCCCCTTCTTCTTTTAGACTTTTTCAGTAACAACCCTACTAATAATATATATTTTTAAATCATTAGAACTAGATAAAATTATCTTTTTTTTTACGATGATCTAATAAATGAGGGACATATGCGGAGCTATGAATCTATTTTTGGTTCTCATCAGAGTAATTACCCCATATTTTAGATTTGTATTTTGGGATTTTATTCTAATCTTGGCGTGTTGGCTGAATAAAGTAGTGTCTATAGGATAATAATGTAATAACGCACCTTTTGAAAAACCATGGGCCACTTGGAACGACTTAAGTTAAACCAGCTTTAAGCAATAGGGATTTTTATGGCACCGGTGTTTCACTCGTGCTACTATTGATTTTTATTCTCCTTTGTCGTATGATTTAAATTATGCGGCATGTTAGAATAGATATGACAATGTTATTAAAAAAATCGTTCCATGTACTTAAGCTTACGCTAGATGTGCAACCATAATAGCAGCATGAGGCGTGTGCGATAGAGCATGATGCAACGGAATTAGGAAAGCTAAGCCAAATTCATGACCAAAAAAAAAAACTCAATTTAGAGAGAAAACTCAACTTTGATATTCGATATCTCAAATATTTAAGCGTAGCTATTATAATAGCTAATGGCTACATTTATAATTCACTCTTAAAACAATAACAGAACAATGACTGAAACAAATCACATACTAACTATGCAAATAATAATAAATAAGTAAATAAATAAAACTAAGTTTATAAACTAGGATAAATGAAAATATAACGAAAAATAACAACCATTATATCTAAAACCTCCTATATTGGAGTGTCTTATTGTAAAAAATACCTAAAATAAAATATTATATACCTTTCTACTTTATCAATGGCGAAAAACAGAATGGATACTATTAATGTCAATTCATTTATTTTGAATTTAAATTAATGCAAAACGAACACCTAAAATAACAAATATAAACTGTCATTTAATGAGTTAAATTAATGTGAACAATAACCCAAAAGAAAAATAATGTAAATAATCTATGGCTATTAGAGGGTTTACAAACGTGGAAGAGAATATTAATATTAAATTAAAAGTTGAAGCTTCCTTCCAAACAAAGCTACGTCATGAATTTTACTTCTTCTACCAAGACTCCTGCGTCAATCGTGTATTTTTTTTAATTGTCAAAGACATTCCAGGAAATAAACATTCGCTTTTTGTTTCTCGTCTGTTATTTTAATATTTTATTATGGCAGAGTCTTCTCTCATTCAAGAAAATTAACTCCATAAAAACTTGTGTCGTCTGATATATGTCTTTGTGCAGAAACAAATATGATTCTATGTCTTGAGAGATGTAGAAAGATAGCTCTGTGTGTTAACTTCCATAAAATACACATCCATAAACCTTTGAATGGAATTCCAACGATTTATTTTATTTTTTCTGCAACGAAATTCCAATTATTTTTCCACTTCTGCAACTTCAAATTCTGTTTCAGTATTAAAAAAAAAAAAAAGAAAGAAGAAAGAAGAACTTGAAATTCTGACTAGAAGTTCGCATAAACGAGATTAACAAATGCATTGCATCAGCCGTAAAGGGCAACAATGCTGCTCAATTTAATAAACATTAATATCAAACAACAAAGGAAGCAAACCAATAATAGATAAATTAAGTCCCTAACACTGCAATGACCTCCGCTTATTTAATCTCATAAGTCTGTTTATGAATGCAAATAGTCTAGTAAAACAACAGGGAAACAAAGAGTACGCAAAGCCTGGAAACTCCGGTCCACGCTATCGTCTCTGCTCCATTGCGGTCAGATCCCGGAACTGCAGACAGATTAATCACAAACTTGTTAGAACAAATGAAAGGTTTCCACTGAGAGATTCCAAGCCTGCAAATAAGACTTCATAGCCTAATGTGTCACAATAACAGTCAGCAAGTGAACATTAGTTTACATGTTGGTTTTTAATTCTTTTATTTCAATGCTATGTAACACTGTTATCTGCACTAATCCAAACTTCAAAATGTTAAATGAACAAAACAAGAGAGCTTCGTCGTTTGATGTTGCGGAAACCAGGAAGGCAAGAACCATGGACAGGCTTTTTAGGGCATATGTAAAATTGTTACAAGGGCAAGTATAACTTTGCCAAATGAGATTTTCTATAGGTTTTATTGCCTTTCTAGATGTTCTTGGATTGCTCAATTTTTTCTTGATTCTTTAATAACGCCTTTCTAAACGGCAGCATTCATTTAAAAAAGAAGCAAGGAAAAAAAGAAAAGAAAAGAAAAGACAGTTCCATTTTACAAGGAAGAAAAGGAGTGTCATTTATAAGAGGACTTCTTCATTAGGAATCCCCACCGGTGAGTATTATCTTTTTATTTTTATTTTTTTCCTGTAGACCTAATGGCTGAATGACATATATTATTGAACCAGAACAAGAAAATGGAGAGAAGAGAAATAGAGGATTTGAGAGTGTGAAAGCTTATTTTTCTCATTAATCTGTAATTGATTTTACATGCTGAATTATATACACGAGTCTCTAGAGTAATGAATGAAAATAATTAATTTACAAAATAGAGAACCAATTGGTTACCATGGGAAAACTAACAGAAACTGTTATGTAACTCGCTAACTAACTAAAACTAACTGAACTAACTGAATTATCCAACTCTGAACTATTAGTTAGCGTAAAACTCCCCCTCAAGATGGACTGTAAATGTCCTTTACAGCCATCTTGGATAGTAAAGGAAACAAGGAAGAAGCAGACAAGGCTTTGGTGAACACATTTGCAAGTTGGTTTTGTGATCGAATGGGAAGCAATTTGAGAAAACCTGCATTGAGTTTGTCTCGAACAAAATGGCAATCAATCTCAATATGTTTTGTTCGTTCATAAAATGTGGGTTAGAAGCGATATGAATAGCTGGTTGGTTATCACAAAAGAGGAGAGTTGGTGAACAATGGGGAATTGAAAAAGCCTACAACAGTTGTTGTAGCCAATCGAGCTCGCTGGTTGTTGCAGCGAGGGTATGATACTCAGCTTCTGTAGAGGATTGAGAGATAGTGGTTTGATTCTTGGTTTCCAATATATTAAAAAATCATCAAGGAAAACACAAAAGCCTGTGGTAGACTTTCTTGAATCTGGACATGAGCCCCAATCAGCATCCGAGAAGGCTTTCAACTGAATAGAAGATGAAGCTGAGAAGAAGAGGCCTTGTCCAAGATGTGCCTTCAAGTATCTCAAGAGGTGATGACCAGATTGTAGGTGTTGGACACGAGGCTGTGCTAGGAACTGACTCAATTTATGGACAGCATAAGTAATGTCTAGTCGAGAAAGAGTTAGGTACAAAAGGCATCCAATAAGTCATCTGTATTGGGAAAAATCTGATAAAAGTTCACCATCAGTAGCAGTAAGTCTCAAATTGGGATCCATGAGGACAGATGCACGCTCGAAAGCAAGAAAACCAGTGTCTTCCAAAAGTTGCAAAGTGTAGTAATGCTAAGAAAGAACAATGTCTTGATTTGAACGGGCAATTTCAAGGCCAAGAAAATATTTCAAGCTTCCCAAGTCTTTGAGTTTGAAGTGACTATGGAAGAGCATTTTAACTGAATTAATAGTTTGAATTGAGGGGTCTGTGATGATGATATCATCAACATAGACAAGTAAGGCAACAAAGGATGAGCCTGTCCCTTTTGTAAACAAAGAATAATCAGATTTGAATTGAGTGTAACCAAACTAAATTACTGATGCTGAAAACTTGGCATGCCACTGCCTTGAGGCTTGTTTGAGACCATATATTCACTTATGAAGGATCTCGTTTCCCTTCAAAATTGGATGACTCCGCCTAAATGTTATAACCTAAAGGAAGGTCCATGTATACTTCTTCAAAAAGATCTCCATTAGGGAATGCATTATTGACATCCATTTGAATTAAATGCCAAGACTAATTAGCTGCTAATGCTAGGAGGACTTTCACAATGACCAATTTAGCAACTAGGGAAAAAGTGTCCAGGAAATCCACACCTTCTTACTGAGTGTAGCCCTTGGTAACTAATCTGGCTTTGTGTCTATCTACTGAGCCATCAGGTTAGTGTCTAACTTTGAAAAGCCATTTACAACCTATTGAATGTTTCCCTTGAGGCAAAGTTACAATGGACCAAGTGTTGTTGGCTTCCATAGCATCAAGTTCAGCCTTCATAGCTTCCCTCCATTGTGGATGTTTAATTGCCCGGTGATAAAATTGAGGTTTGTAGTGTGATGAAACATTGAGGATATAGGCTTTATATGATGGTAAGAGAGACTGATATGTTAGGTAGTTGGTTAATGGATATGGAATTGGTGGTGTGTGTTCTTTGGTTTGGTGAAGGAGTAAGAGATTGCAATGGAACTCACTCAGGTAAGAGGGTGGTTTGCTAATTATGGATGACCTTTTGAGAGGAATGTTGTTGGACTGTGAAGAAGAGCTACAATAAGAAGGATTGATAGAGGAAGAATGGTTGGATGATGTTATGGGGGGAATATCTAGGTTGGAAACAGGCAAGACTAGATCAGGGAAAGGATCTACTAAATAGTTCTCAAAAACCACAAAATGGAAGGGAAATACCTGTTCGTGGAAAACCACATCCCTGGAAACAAATATCTACTTGGTGTGGATGTCAAGTAATTTGTAGCCTTTAATGCCTGGTGGATAGCCTATGAAAACACATGGCTTAGCTCAAGGTTAAAATTTAGTACGATGAGCTGATCGGATAGAAGCAAATGCCAAACAGCCAAAAGCTTTGAAAAGGAGTATTCTATAATAGCCTTGTATAACAGCTCATATGGAGTTTTGTTATGAATAAGAAGGGATGGGGTTCTATTGATCAGAAACGTGGCAGTTAGAATGCATTGAGTCTAATACTGAAGAGGAATCCTGGACTGAAAATATAGTGCTCTAGCAACATTTAATAAGTGCTGATGTTTTCTTTCAACCACAAAATTTTGTCGTGGTGTTTCCACACAAGCATATTGATGTAAGACACCTTTTTCTTTGAAATATGCATCAAATGCTAATTCTCGAGCACTATCAGATCTAAAGCTTTAATTTTGCAACCAAACTGAGTATCAATCATACTGAAAAAAATGGGGTATAATAGTTGCAACATCAGACTTTTGTTTAAGCAAGAACACCGAAGTGAACCTTGTACAATCATCAACCAAAGTTAAAAAGTAACTATGGCCTAAATGAGAAATTACATGATAAGGTCCTCAAATGTCTGCATGAATCAAATCAAATGGTGACAAACATGTTATTATGATATACAAAGGAAAGTCTTTTATGCTTAGCTAAACGGCAAATGTAACATGGTTCTGCATGATCAGACTTAGTACTTTGGTAATGTAGTTGATTCTTTAAGATATCCAGTCTATGGGAGGATAGGTGACCAAGCCTGTGATGCCACATTTTAGCAGGGACAATATTGACAGCATGTATAGAGGTAGAAGACTGTAATGAATCTACATCAAGAATGTATAGATTATCCAGTTTATTACACCTGCCAATCATCTGCTTGGAACTGATTTCTTGGATCATGAAATGATTAGGAGGAAAAACAACAGTGAGGGGAGAATCTGCTGTTAAAGCACTAATAAGCAGATTAAATTTGAACTGTGGGACATATAGAACATCCTTAAGAGTTAAGGTTGAGCTTAATACAACATCACCAACATAATGAACAGAAATAGTGGTGTGATTAGGTAGAGTGACCATAGAATTTTGCACAGGACACATAGACACAAAGGCCTTAGCAGTGGAGCATATATGTTTGGAAGCATCTGAATTAGCAATCCAAAACTGTTGAGATGAAAGCATAGGATTCATAGATACTAAAAAACACATATCTGTAGAATAGGAGGTTGTGGCATTGTCATGTGGTTCAGTAGCTATGGATGTGACATTCAAATAGCTTGAAAGCATAGCAAATAGTTGTTGGTACCGGGTAGGATTAAGGTTTTGAATAAAATCATCAACACTGCTTTGGCTGTGATTCTCTATAGGACTTGGGGAATGAGTGATTTGATTAACTGCAGCTGCATGAGGACTGGTCGATGAGGATCCTTTTTGGCATTGTTGGAAGCTAGGTGGATATTCGTGGATCTTGTAGCACTTTTCAATGGTGTGACCATGAAAGTTGTAGTGAGTACAAAAAGGACGATCTTTCTTGGAAGTTTTATAATCTCCAGTATTGGAACTCTAACTATAGAAGTACCTCCAGGAAGTTTAGATGTATCATTCTTGACAGCAAACGCCATAGGACTAGGGGAATCAGTGTTTAATTGAACACCAATCTTTCTCTGTCTTTCTTCTTGAGAGATCAGGGAAAACACCTTGTTAATAGGGGAAGAAGATCCAGGAGTAGTAGTTGACCCCAAACTTGAGCAAAGGAGTCATTTAGGCCCATAAAAAAAGCCATGATATACTCCATTTGATAGTAAGAACTGAGGTCGCTAACACCACCGCAAGTGCATTGACCACATGTACAGGTAGGTCTAAAATTACTTAACTCCTCCCATAAGCTTTTCAAACGAGTAAAATAGACACCGACAGAATTCTGATCTTGATGAGGGTTTACAAGATCACGACGCAGTTGAAAGATTCTAGGGCCATTACTTTGCTGGAATCGATCCTCAAGATCGAGCCAAATCTCATAGGCCGATTCAGAAAAAATCACACTAGCACAAATGTCTTTGAAAACAGAGTTCAGGATCCAAGAAATGACAACATTGTTGTTGCAAATCCAAGAATTGAGAAGATTCAAATCAGTGTCTTGAGGTTTTAGGATAGATCCATCAATGCAACCGAGCTTGTTCTTCACGGACAATGAAATGATCACGGCGCGGCTCCAGGACGCGTGGTTGTCACCTATTAGTTGCTGCGAAACCAACATAAGTCCAGGACCATCAAAGTAGTGAAGAAGTAGGGACTGGATGGATCATTGGTAGCAGATTTGCTATTAGTGACAACAGAATTGCTAGGATTTGAAGATTCCTTGAGGAATGAAGCCAAAGAGAAGATGATAGAAGGAAGAGGAAGAAGCAAGATCAAGATCAAGAGGAAGCAGCGAAATAAATCTCTAATACCATATTGAACCAGAACAAGAATATAGAGAGAAGAGAAATAGAGGATTTGAGAGAGCGATAGCTTATTCTTCTGATTAATCTGTAATTGATTTTACATGCTGTATTTATATACATGAGTCTCTAGAGTAATGAATGAAAATAATTAATTTACAGAATAAAGAACAATTGGTTACCATAGAAAAACTAACAGAAACTGTTATGTAACTGACTAACTAACTAAACTAACTGGACTAACTGAATTAATTAACTCTGAACTATTAGTTATTGTAAAATATATGCACCGTGGGTATCTTTTTTTATTTCCATGAAAGAGATTGACTATTTATAAAATTCAATTAATAAAAAGAATTATAAATGGGACCATTTTAACTGAATTAATTAACTCTGAACTATTAGTTATTGTAAAATATATGCACCGTGGGTATCTTTTCTTATTTCCATGAAAGAGATTGACTATTTATAAAATTCAATTAATAAAAAGAATTATAAATGGGACCATTTGACTTGGCAAAGACTGCTACCAAGTCTATGCAGGCATATGTAAATTTTTTTTTTCTAAATGAAATTTTCGAAGTGCACAAATAACTTCCAACGGTGAGAATTTTCTCGGAGACTCGAAAATTTTCAGCCAACAAATAATAAGGGGAAGAATACGTCTTCTCAGGGGAAGAACAGCTGGCCAATAAAAATTATGACTGTAGAAGTCAACATTGGAGGCTACGCCAATGACACAAGAGCACGTATCGATCCTGTTCATGGTCTTAACAAATACCACAATAAAAGACGAACAGTTGGGCAGGCCGCAGTACAGTTATTTCAACCAAATTATGAAGAAAAAAGTGAAGGCAAACCCAACTCTAATAAAACCAGGAATGGAATTTATCTTATTTTATTGTATTTCTTCGAGATTGGTGTTCCACTAGAGGAATTTCGACTAGTGCCTAAATATCGAATCGTGATATATAATAAGCAAATTCAAGCATCATATAAATTGTGTCCAAATAAGCCTAAAATTAGCTAGTGATCTTGTGGTGAAAGGCCTACTCGTTTGAATGAAGATGCTTGGCGTAGCAAAAAATAAAAATAAAAAACTTTTTTACGCTTTTTTTTACAATTTTTCCGATGGGAATTGATTCAGCTGTCAAATCTGCATAAAAAACGACTTCAACTAGAGCTATGAGTTTAAAAATGTACATCACCAGAGAGGAATTACCGAAAAAGTCTCTTTTTTTTTTTAAAGACAAGGAAAAAAACATAGAGAAATTTTTTTTACCTGGGGACGGTGGCTGGGGCTCAGGAGAAGGACTTGTAGCTGCCGATAAAAACAGAAAATAAAAGGAATATTAGTTTTCCCTTTTTTTTGGCTACAAATAAATGTAAGATTAGTTCAGACATCTCAGCATTCATTCAAAGATTACAGCTTTCAAGAATTCAGATCAGGTCAAGAAAACAGAATTTAAGTATGTTTCTTAAAATAATTATAGTGACTCTACAATTTCCAAAAAACAAAACGGCTTCAAAATTCTATGAGCCGCTTCCTGAATCAGTAACTTGACTTCCGTCATTAAAATCCCAGAAACAATTCTGAAAAAAAATTTAAAAAAAAAAAAAAATTACTCAAAATTTATCAATCCAAATCCAACATTTCGATATTCGAAGATCACAGAGAAGACAAAAAAAGGAAGTGAAATCGATTCAGACATTTCGAATTAGCTCTCGAATCACACAAAAATCACGGCTTTAAAACTAAAATCAATAATTATACTTACTTTACCAAGAAAACAGAAAGAAATTTAACGAATTTGGAAAAAATTCACAACTCTAGCTAACCGAAGAACAAAATTCAGAAGTTAGAAGCTACTCGAAGATTGAAGAAGAAGACGTACAGTTGCACTGGCTGAGGTCGGTGGGGACGCCACATTTCTTGGTGAATTCTAGAGCCTCGTCGACGGTGACGTTGAAGGCCTCGAGGAGACCGGGAGTGTTGTAGACGTTGCAGAGGCAAGGGAGATCCGTCGTCACGGCCTCCTTGATGGAGGTGCAGCAGGTCTGAGAGGGTTTCGTTGAGTTCAAGGAATCGGCGCAGTCCGCCAGCTTGCTTATGCACTTCTGCGTGTCCTCCGCCTTCGCCGCCGACATGGCTAATACCGCCACGACTGCCACCATCACTGCCATCGCCGTCGTCTTCCTCAAGTAACTCATCTTCTCTCTCTCAATTTCTCTCGCTACGCCTTTGTGTTTTTTTTTTTTCTTTTTCCTTTTTCTGAGCTTAATTTCGTGCTTTGATTGTGGTGGTGGTAGTTCGGCTTTTATGCACAGCTTTTTGGTCGGCGTCTCGGCAATTCGTGTCTTAATTTGCTATCTTATTACTATTTTAAAAAACAATTACTTCGTATTTTATAAAAAAAAAAAAAATTAAGACAAAAAATCAAACCTCAAATTTGAGTCTTTTTCTTTCCTCTCAATATATATATATATAGAATATGTGTGTCTTTTTCTTTCCTCTCAAAATATGTGTATATATATATATATATATATATGCATGAGTCTTTTTCTTTGAATTAGGAATTAAATTTGATATATCAATACTAATATTATACATTATTACACATCATTATTCTCATATGAATATTATAATTATTTAATTTTTTAATTAAATTTGCTTTAGAAAAATTATAGAGTATTTAGCACACTAGTTTAAATCAAAACTTTTATTTTAAATATTGTAGTATGTAAAAACTTTATATTATAATTTTTTTACCTTATATTATAAAATACGAAAACTTTATATTATTCTTGCTTTAAACAATTTGTTTGAAATTTGTCAGATACCCTATTGGAATATTTAAATAAATACAAGTTATATGTCTTTATTCTTTTTTTCTTGAAAACGTCTTTATCATTATTATTTTTTTTGGTTGTTGAAAACATCTTTATCATCATTTTAGATTTTTGATGGATGAACAAAATACTGTTTTCCAAGACTTGTCGAACACCAGTTTGATACTGAACTAATCGATCCGAATTAATGTAACCAAATACAAAGAAACTAAACAAAAAGTTACAAAATTTGAGATAATAATTGAATTTAAATAAAATTTATTTATATTAATATATTTTTTATTATTTGATTTTGTATGACAGCATGTAAAAAAAATTACAATGTACATTTTATATATAAAGAATAAGTATAGGTATTATACATTTTTATAATAAAAAAATGTATTATATATTTTTCAATTGTCTTAATATAAAAATCTTCTTAGTATAAAAATCATTTGATTAAAATATTAAAATAAATCAAAATAATAATATGTTTATACACAATTTTGATAAAAAAAATTTAATGACTTAAAATTTTTAGTTCAATATATTTCTTATATTCTATAATAAGCAATAAATTTAAAAAAATAATAATAAACGAATATTTGTTCTTAAAATATTTCTAATGCGTGGATTTTTATGATTGGTACTGAGAAAATAATCTATCAATAAAATTCAAAAAAAATGTTTAATCAAATCTAACAATTAAGAACAGAATTCTATCGTGGGATCTGCATATTCTTCAAAGACAATAATTTATTTTGCTTTATATGTTTTTGGTTGGGTCGAAGGACATAGACTTGGTGGATTGTTGACTCCACGCTCTCTATAGGATATTGCTCTTTTTTTTTTTTTTTTTTCCTTCGTCTGGTACAAACAAAAGTTTAAAGAAAACGCGTTCACGGGTTGAAGTTGGAGTCAACAAAATTTCTTGCACAACAGCGAAGAATATTTTGTCCACCGAGACAAAAAGATGGGGTGTTTAGGATGGTGACTTGAACAGTTAAAACTGTTTATATTGTAACATATAAGAGTTTTATATTATAATAATTTTTTTTATATTGTAGCATGTGAAAAATTTACACTGTTTATAATTGAGATAATGGTCTAAACTGCCTTATGAGTGGGGAATTGAAATTTCCTTGTCTTTCTTATAGTGTGTTTTGCACTCTACGTCTTCTATTTAAATGACTTTTGTTATTTGTCTTTTAGACAAGTGTTAGGTTTTGTGTGACACTTTGACTTAGGGTAAACAATGAAACCTTAGTCACCTCGTATGAAAATTAAAAAAAAAAAAAAAGGACCCACTAAAAAAAAGAGACAGAGAGGGAGAGAGAGAGAGAAATCCAGGGTGAGAATTGTGACTTAGATCGATAGTAACCCACGTTTGACCAAAAATGTTATTATGTCGATATATGAAGTATTCAAAATCCTAAATGACAAGGAGAAGTTCAGCTTGGAATTGGTTAAAAAATGTAGCAAATTATTTGGGTCTTTAAAAAAGATTTCATGATTTGAAGATCTCTAGCTATATCTTGTTATTAAGACGTGGAGAGTGGAAATTAATAGAATTGCATATTACACAATTAATACAATAACGTGCTTATAGTTTTGCAAATAATCCAACTATATATTGCCGGACAATGCTTGCTTATTCTTAGTTGGTGGTAGATAGAATATTAATTAGGAAGGGATGGAGGATACGGCGGATAATTTTCTGCACGACACAACTGTGTTATTTGAAAATAATACAAAATAAACGGGTTTAGGTGACCTATTTAATTTTTGTATTAATTTCATGTTTACACATATAACGCGTATAATAACATGGTGGGTTTTGCGACAACATGCACAACTAAAAATTGACACCCATAACACAAATAAAATACTTTATAGATATATAGGTATATATGTTTTGTGTGTAGATATTTTTTTTGGGTTTGTATTGTTACAACCCGCCTTTTCGGGCTGTGATAAAACTCTTTCTTACTTACTTTAGGGCAAAAATTTAGGAAATTTTTTTTTTTAAAACGGAAATAAATATTTACTAACATTAACTTTGATAACTCCCAAAATACTTTCACATACTTGTATTTATATAATTAATACTTTTACTTTCATAACATCTTTCTTTTAATCATTTTATATCAAAATAACTTTAAACATGCGTAGCGAAAAACATTACAGCAGCGGACTCTATACCCAATCTGCACACCTCATCCGTCCGCCAGCTCATCATTACAACTCATTTTGACCTTTTCGTCAGAATACCTACAGCATGAAAAACTTAATGAGCTAATGCTCAGTAAGTCCCATAAATCCCACATGGATATTCACATGAATGCATGAATCAAATATGCTTTCTTATAAACTTTCTTTATTCTCATCATTTCTTATCTTTACTAGGGCCCAAGTGTTCGTACCATTGCGCAATTTCATTTAGGTCTACATAACACCATGACCGTAACATATCCTTTAAACTCCCCTTGAGTTAGGAGTCGGTACGACACTTCTCTTAATTTCTGGTGATACATTTACCAGTCCATTTATTATGGTTGACATACCATGCATGAAGTGATAATCACATATTATCCATGAAACCTAAATTCTGTTGTATAGCATAATACACACAGGTACTTACTTTTTATACACACTGGTACACATTAATATACGCACAGGTATATAGCATAACGTACTCACAAGTACTTAACATAAAATGTACACACAGATACCTACTTTATACATACTCAAGTATTTATCATTGTACACACAGGTACGAAATCATGATACACATGCTCATTTTTATTATTGTACACACAGGTACACAACATATTATACACACAGGTATAAAATCATGGTACACATGCTCATTTTCATTATTGTACACACAGGTACATAACATCTTGTACACACTGGTACACATTAATATGCTCACAATTATTCATACATGACTATACTCCTAGGTATTCATATCATGGCAAACATACAAGTTTACACTTAATTATACGCACAGGTATACATATACATACATTTCTTTCTAAACCTACATTTCATACTGTAGGTGGGAAGGGTACTTACTTGATGCGAATGTCGGGCAACTTAACCTCAATTTCCCTTCTCCTAGACTCTTAGGATCCTGTTGGCCAATTGCAAAGCCATTAGCTAAATTCCACTATGTTTTGATACGAAACATCCGTTAGTTAATAAATTGAGTTACATTACTATGTACAACTCTAAAAACCACTGTTTTTTTTTTCTTATTTCTATATAACTTTACCTTATCGTTTCTAACGAAGGGCGGGAACCTTTCTACTCGTTTGCTTATTCCATTGGAAACATTTCAAAACAGTTCGGGTTATTTGGACAAAAATAACGATTTTGCCCTCCGTGGGTCCACTAACCTACCCGAGCTCGATTTCGTTATTTTTACGAAAATAACCATATACTAATTTCAAAATAACATCCTAGTGGGTCAAATCTCTTTATTTCTCAATTATACCCCATTTTCATAAAACTTTGTGGTTTAGTCTCTGAACTGAAAATTTTGACGATTTTATCCCCGGGACTAAAATTTACTTCTTTGCATCAAAATTTCCTATTTTTCTCAAGGATCATTTTTACTTAAGGTACTATACCTTAAATCATTTTGAAAAATGACATTTTTACCATTTAACACTTTTTTCACTTTTAACAAATTCTTGAAAAATCAAAAACTCACAAAAGATTGAGTTTTTGAACAAACCGTCTCCATGACTTAACAGTTTCATCGAGATCTACAACTTTCATGTTTTAACTTTTCCCAAAATCTCACTGTACAGGGGCGTTTTTGACTATTTTTCAAATCTACCGAGAAGGAACTTTTTCTTTCAATTTAGTCCCTATGGCATTTTTACAAAAATCTGTTTAAAATTGTAATTCTACCCCTGAAGAAACCATTCCATGCCTTGATCAAAAGATTCTCATACTCAAACATCACTTTTGCAAAGTCTAACATCAAAATTACAAAAATAATACTTTTTGCAAAAATTGCCATTTTGCACTATAAACCAAAGTTTCACAACTCAAACTTGCCAATCATCACATATACATGAAATTCCATCAAATACATGCTCAAAACCCCTCATGGGTTTGAAAGAATAAAATCAAAACAAAATTCAAAACTTTAAACTTTAAAACTTACCCAAATAACTCTTTTTTTGATTTCTAGCCTTCAAAGGCTTCTTGAACTTCTTCTTGGACTTCCTTTTCATGCAAAAATACCATGGATTAATTTTTGCCCTTTACCCATGAAAAATCCCTTGAAAACTCATGAAAAAATTTAGGATTTTACCTTAAAACTTGTGGGAAATCCTTGTACTTGCTTGTAAAACTTGTTTGGGGCCATTTTTGCAAAGTTTGGGGGCTGAGAATTTTTTTAGAGCTCTTGGACATGGCTGTCGGATCTTGGAAGGAAAGGAAAGAAATGAATTTTTGTGATAAACTTGCCATAAATGCATCCTTATCACATTTGGTGACTCATGGTAACCCATAAGTATACCACTATGTGTCACAAGGTGATTGGGCCACTTTTCTTGACATGTGGCCCAATAGAAAATCAAGGAGTGTCCACTTTGTGGAGTTAAAAATTTATACTATGTAATTTTTCACCACACAGTATTTTTCCTATACTGCCGTGGTCAATTCAGTGTACTTTCTATCCTTAGACTGTATAAAAATATTTAACTTACTTTTCGTTTACTTTTGGAGGTCAATCATAACATTTTTTGTATCTGTGTTTTCATTTAGCAGTATTCTTATACTGCTCTGGCCTCCTTTCTACCCCCGGTTAGGGTTAGGACAACCTCTATGTCCTATTTATATTCTAATCATTCATTCGTTTATATCACAATTTCACAATTAATTGTGACATGAAATTCATTTTATGGATATTATGTACAAATCTCTGAGTCATCAACCTCATAAAATTTGTATTTTACAATATCCACCATTGCATTACATATGCCATAAAATTTGCAATCAATGCCGCTCATTCATATTTTATTGTAATTTTCACATAAATTACAATTTTTACAAAATTTCACATTTTTAAGAATAAATTCATTAATTAAACCTAATTAAATATTAGGTTTTATTGATGACGTTTTCTCGGTAATTACATGTATGAAGACTTGAAACATTCACGTCCTCCCTCAAAAAACAAAAATAATGAAATTATGCTAATATCCTTAGTTACATAAATCATATGCTTTATTCAGCTCCAACTAGTAGTAAAGTTTATATTGGTTGTAAATATTTTTATTAATTTTGACTAAGCAGGTTAATTGAGTCATAAATGTTATTTTTTATGTCAACCATCACAACCTAATTATTAACAAGCCCTAAAGCAATCACTTCCAAACTGCCTAACATAGTACTTGGTACATAAAAATCATATTAGCTTCTAAGTGTGGTGGGGGACTACAATGTAATGTAAACAGAAGGGCAATCTACATCATTGGTCATAGTTTGAATGAAGAATGGTGGTTGCTTTCTCGAAGTAATTTGGTAACAAGAGAAAGGAAATGACGATTTCTTTTTATTTTTTTAATCACTATTATTTATTATATTTAAGTGTGAAGGGAAATAAGAATGCATTTCAATTTGCATGAGGTTGAAGAATGTGCCAAATTTTAAGAATGTTTGCTAATTACTCTTCAGTTCCTTCTTTAGTGTACTCATTCTACCTAGTTAATTTTAGATTTCCTCAAATTTCAAAAAAAAAAAAAAGAACAATAATATTTCCTCAATCCAATTTGCCACCCTCTAATTTAGGGTGGCAATTCATGTGTGTGTATTCTACTGGGATTGACATGACACGATTAGTCTCAATATGAACACAAGATGTTTATAGGGTATTTGGTAAATGACGAGTTTGAATTCAAATATTGTAACATATAAGAATTTTACACTAGCTACTTTTACTTTACACTGAAGTATATAATAGCTTTACATTATTCACAGTTTAAACTCATGAGTTAACTCATTTACTAAACGCATGGTAAGTTTTCTATTTATAAGGGCCCTATTATGTCTGAGATTTTGATATCATCAAATTTCCACCTTCAAGTGACGGATGTTCTTGTTTTGTTTTCGTGAGATGAAAACAAAACGTCCCATGCACTATATAGCTATGTTAGCTGTTCTATTTTGATTGGGTGACTAACCTGGGTTTTCGTTTGGTAAATGGATTCGAATTAGTAATTTGATTTGAGTTAGTGTGATTTGAATTAAGATTTGAGTTAGTGATTTGAATTGTTATCCGAATTGGTATTTGGATGTGCATTTAAGTTTTAATATGAGTACGCAATAAAATTAGAATTTGTGTTTGAAGAGGTAGTGAAAATAGTTTTTGAATTATTAACAAATCTAATAAAATCTTAATGTTAATGGCCTAAAAAAATATGCAATATGGATCTTAATTTATTCCTCTTTTTACTAAAAACATAATGGAAAAAAAATTTCATCTCAATTGGATATCAAATAAAGAAGTTATAACTTTTTTCCTCAAATATATGAAAGAAAATTTCAGTTTTTATTGTAGCAGAGATATCCAAGTATCAAAAGTTTAGGAGGGAGCAGAACTCTAAAAACTTGAATTCTTGATACTCATTTAGATTTTGGGAGAAACAAACACATATCCAAAGAATTCTTGATATTCGAATCCAAATTTGAATCCATTGAATACCAAAAGTACTCCAAACAAACAACCCCTGATTATATTCTTTGTTTTCTGTAATGATGAAGCTTGGTGCTACCTTTTACCTTTAAAAATAAAGAAAGAAACTCACCACTTCACAGGTAATCTATCATATTACGATATCGTTTTGAATTTCAAGGGCAACCAAACCATTCAGCGGATCATAACTATAAAATACAAGTATTAGAGGAATATATACGTGTGTTTTTTTGTACTCTTAAGACGTGCATCTATTTCCCTTTAGATAATGTTATTGGGAAATTTTAGTTTTTCATTAGGTTATGAGCAACATATTAGTATAACAATTATATTATAGCCATTTAATTATAGTGGGTTAATTTAAATGGTCTATTTATGAAAAGTCCATATGTTACTAATTAAGTATGGGTTTAATAAGTGGATACCTAATACTAACCTAATTAGGTTTTATGGGACCCTAGTGGAAAAGTATATAAAGGCATTATAAGTTATGGTCCCCAACACATCAAATCATTTTAAAGCTTTCTCCTCTCCGCATTAAGAAGAGAAATAACCTATTGAAGACTAAGGTGATTTGATTGAGGAAGATAATAACCCGTTCATCTCGTTCATCTATCATCGTAGAAATTCCGTACAAGAGTTGATAGCTGCTATCACAGATACAAGTATTTATTCTTTAATCAGTTTCTTGATAATCTGGCATCGTATGATCCTAAGATTGTGATATGGTTATTTTAGAGTTCTATAGATTTATGAATATCTAGAATTAAGAATTCTATCAAATGTGTTTACTTACAAAAACAGTAATAAAAATTTTGTGGGCACCATACAATGGATGAGGAAAGGGAATATAAATCTTTCTATACTCTTTAGTATTGATTCCCTATCAAAGGGAATAAAAACCATATTTACTTAGATCTTCAAATTTCAATGTTACTATTTAATAGTTATTAGTCATAAAGAAATGATGTTTTAGTAATTATATTAAAAAAGATCTTTATTTTTAAATAAGTAAACACTAAAAAGAGAATAAGACTGTTTTTCATTATACCATTGATGATGCTTACCGTGGTCCGGCGTCGGATCAACACCCACGTGCGGCTGCGCATGGTCTGACCTCTCCTTGGATTCGCCTCTACCCGGACGCGCACACCTGCAAGAGGAGGGATGCTTCGGAGAAGATAGAAGGGTTAGTCAACAGACAAGGGCTCTCTGATGTTCAAGGCAGGTATTGCTCGACAGAGGTCGGCAGCTAGTTAGGTGTGTAAAAGAAGTCTCTCCCTAGAATGCCATAAATGCATCCTATTTATAGGCCACCACTTGGATCGGATGTAAGGTGGGTTTTGCCAACAACCTGGGTGTCACATTGAGGTGTGTCAGGCAGTAGGTGACAAGTGTCGCGCCCATCGTCCAACAGATTGGACTCTATCGGACGGCAAAGTATTTTCCTTGTGTTACCCTATAATGGCGAGTAGCAGCCTGCTTGCGAGTAAAGTCGGTCCGACCCGAGCTACTGTGTATTCCGAGGTGGCAACCTTCTTAGGGCACAGCCTTGGATGCCTAAGAGGCACATCGGAAAGAAGTATAAAGCATCGGGGGCCGATAGCAAGCTTTCTGGTCGTTCTGCCGAGCTTATTAGCCGACCACCGAAGTTGGTGTCCTCGGCGGTGGCGCCGAGCTCTCCCTCAACATTAGCCCCCCAGTTCACCTGGTCGGTGTCCGGCCGGGTGGACTATGCCGAGTGGGTGAGGTCGGCTCAAAGGAGGAAGGCCAAACGACACTTCGAAGGGGGCGAGGCGAAAAAACGCGTGGATCAGACGGGGGACGCGTGTCGCGTTGTGGCCGTCTGCGCCGCCTGACAGGCGTAATGATCGCACGTCCTAGTTTTTTGCGCCTAAGTTTCCTGCCTGAAATGGCTATAAATAGGGCCACCCTCTCTGTAATTTGCACTTCATTTTCAAAAATTTTACACCCGAAGAGTTTTAGCTGCCGAGCTCCAATTATATAGCCGAGGATTGTATCTCCCTAAGCTTACGAGAACCGTCAAGTGAAAATGAGTGATCTATCCAATTCCCAGAATGTAGAGGTCTCCTGGTCGGAGAGTAGTGTGGAGAGTAGTAGTTCATCTACCACCCAGTCCGACGTCGAGGGAGTGTCTCCAGGCCGGGACGGGGCCGACTGGCTCGAGCAAATCCTGAGGGTCGACTCCCAGACAGTACCCAAGCAGGAGTTTTTGAACATGCTGGACGGGCGAAGGCTAATTAGACCATCTAGGGAGCAAGACCCTTATGTCGGGTCAGCTACTGCGGGCTTCTCCTGAGTTTTTTCACGGGAGAGGGCCGAGTTCCAGACACGCGAGGACGCTTCGAGCACATCCGCCAGAATGTTGAGGCCCCGGTCCAAGTTGTGGGAGTGATCACTGTTGACGTCTCCGACGATGAACATGCAGCCGAGGAAGCAGAGGCGGAGCAGCAGGAGATGGAGCAGGAGGTCTAGGTCACCTGCGTCCGAGGAGTGACGGCATATCGGGTGACCCAGCCCGGGCAAACCTCAATGGCGGGCTACACAAGCGCCATCATGGAGTTACGGTTGGAGAACCTACGCGCCGAGTATGGCATCCCGGACGACACGATCCTCACCGTCCCCGCTGAGGGAGATTCACCCCTAGATGCACCGGAGGGATGCATCATGCTCTATGTCGAGTTCTTCAGGGTTGGGCTACGTCTGCCATTTCACCCCTTCCTCCACTGGGCACTCAACGATTTCAACGTGTGCCCGGCCCAACTAAATCCGAACAGCTATAGGTCACTGATTGGGATGTACATTTTATGAAAGTACCACCGAAGCACCGAGATGCCGCTGGAGGCTTTCAAGCAAGTGTACAAGATGAAGAAGCTTCCTCGACAGTTCGGTTGGGACTATGTCACCAGCTTCCGCAAGGATTTCATCCTAGGCAACCCCGACTTGGAGAAATTATGGAAATACGAGTGGTTCTACGTCGGGGGAAAATTTCTAGCCCGAGCCGGTGAGACCGTCCCTGAGAATCAACAAGCGCCGAGGTCGTTTGAGCAGGGGCATGTATGGACCAAGCGTCCCTGGGCTCCGGCCGCGTCATCGGGGCAGTTGATGAACTGTTCGAAAAGCCGGAGTCGACCAGACAACAATCCTTCCTTCTAAAGAAGGACACTTTATCCGGTTATGGCTAGTTCAAGGAATCCAACAGAATAAATCCCCAAGCTATCCATCCTGCCCGGGGTACCGGGCAGATTACAATTGCTCGGCTGAGCGCCGCAGACGTTTCGGGACCAAGCACTTCCCAGTCGGGTGGTGTCATCGGGGGAAAATTATGGAAATACGAGTGGTTCTACGTCGGGGGAAAATTTCTAGCCCGAGCCGGTGAGACCGTCCCTGAGAATCAACAAGCGCTGAGGTCGTTTGAGCAGGGGCATGTATGGACCAAGCGTCCCTGGGCTCCAGCCGCGTCATCGGGGCAGTTGATGAACTGTTCGAAAAGCCGGAGTCGACTAGACAACAGTCCTTCCTTCTAAAGAAGGACACTTTATCCGGTTATGGCTAGTTCGAGGAATCCAACAGAATAAATCCCCAAGCTATCCATCCTGCCCGGGGTACCGGGCAGATTACAATTGCTCGGCTGAGCGCCGCAGATGTTCCGGGACCAAGCACTTCCCAGTCTGGGTGGCCGACGAGGGAGCCTTCTTCGTCCAGTTTTGAGGACTCGTCCAATGGCTCCTTCTGCTTTCTCAGGCTTGCCATAAGAGCCTGTCCAGTTCCGGATCGGAGGTCAGCCCTGGATTTTATTTTTAATGTCATCTTTTTTCTTTTTTCCCTACCTCGTTTTGACTTCGGGTTTTCTTGTGCAGAGATGTCGGCGTCGAGCTCCCATGCTGATAGACGGGCTCTTATGGCAAGCCTGAGAAAGTAGAAGGGTAAGGCTGTAGACAACGGGAGGAAGCGAAAGCGGACGCCGAGGCCCGAGCTTCCACCCCACACCGGGCAGGTCTCCACATCAGTCCAAGTTCCACCACCTCCGCCGCAGACGTCCCGGGACGCCCAGGTGGTCACCCCAGTCGACGAGGCCACAAGAGGGTTGTCCGAGGATTTGTAGAGAAGGTGCCTGAATTATCGTGGCATCGTTCTCAAATGTCTCAGGGACACGCTTTCTTAGGACGACTTCTTCATGAACATCTAGGGGGAGGACTTCCAAAGTCTCTACAATACGGCCTTTTGAGCCGCCGCCTCTGTAAGTATCCAACCTGACCGATCGTTTCCTATTTTATCATGCGGCCGAGGACTAACATCTTGATTCT
Organism: Artocarpus heterophyllus; assembly: GCA_025403435.1. Lineage (NCBI taxonomy): Eukaryota > Viridiplantae > Streptophyta > Magnoliopsida > Rosales > Moraceae > Artocarpus > Artocarpus heterophyllus. The sequence continues at coordinate 34,029,570 of CM046343.1, forward strand.
TACAGGGGAGTGCCGTTCTACATATGGTGCACTCCTCCGGGATGAAGGACATCCACAAGGAGAAGGAGATGCACAAGAAGACTTTCCTGAAGAAGATGGAGGCCGACAAGGCGCTCGATGCCAAAAACATTGAGCTCGACTAAGCCAGGGAGGCTCTCACTCAGGCCCAAGAGGAAGCCTGGGAGGCCAAGGCAGAAGCCGAGGAGGCGTTGAGGTAGGCCAGGGAGGCGAGGGATGAGGCTGCACGGCTAAAGGAGCAGCTGACGTCCCTCCAGACCCAGCTCTAGCACTTCATGGATGAGCTCCCGGGTTGCCTAGCCAGTGCGGTCGAAGAGTTCAAGACATCCCTGGGGTATGCCGATCTCTACTACTATGGCATGACAAACCTCCGCGAGCACCTGATCGATAAGCACCCTGAGGTAGTAGGATTCGATTGGTCGGTCATCGTTGAGCCTGACCAAGGCGATGCCGATCATCAGCGGGGCGAAGAGGACGAGGTCGTCGTGGTAGATGGTGACGACGACGGGGATGGGCAGAGCACAGTCGGAGGCGAAGGCGAGGACACTGCTGGGGGCGAGACCTAGGTTGACTGATCGTAGTTTTTGTTTGTTGTGTTGTTTTTTTGTCCGAGCTCGAGAGGTGCCCGGTTCTTTGTACCTGCCCAATAAATAAAGACTTCCTATTTTGCTCTTCTTGGATTGTTGTATGTAGTTTTCTCTTACATTATTTTCCACATTATTTTTCAAGTGCAAGTGTCCTCGGGTTTCTTAGCTTTAGATGCTCATCGATGTGAGAGATTTCTCAGACATCCGGTTACTATTATTTAGTGTCAAGTAACCATTATTTTTCAAGTTAAATGGCCCTCGGGGAGGATCCCAGGCTGGGAACCAGCCATCTCGATAGCCATCAAGTTAGGGCGAGTAGTTTTCCTTGTCCGCTTGGTTAATCTGAGCAAGTTTAGGTTTCTAATCTCAGCTCGGCTGTCGAGTTGTCCGAGTAGAGGTGAGTAGCACCTCTATTCTCAGTTAATTCGAGTAGTTATCCATGTCCACTTGGTTAATCCGAGCAGGTTTAGGTTTCTAATCTTGGTCGGGTAGAGCACAGACGGCATATGACTACCCTTACCCTGTTGCCCCCCTAGACTTGCTTAAGTTTTAAAGAAGCTTTAGAAGTATAGGACTTATCGGGCACGACATCGTGCCAGGCAACTTAACGGGTTATCTGTACGGCGACAGACCTATGGTCGGTATACCGACCAGCCCCTTAGCCCGGTTTAATAAGGATGACTCTCCCTTGCCTGGAGTTATTGTCTTGTCATCCGAGCTAGAGTTGCGGAATTTTGGATCCACATTTCCTTTAAACACATTGCTTAAGTGGAATGGTATAGGAAAGTTGTATTTCATTAATGTGATATATACATGGATTTTTCTAGCCCTATTCGGCAGGTCTAGTTACAAAAGAATTCTGGCCAAAATTCAAAAAAGGAGTTTCTGGCTGTGAATTTTAACAAAAGAATCTTTTTAGGAGCTCGACATTCCATGGATGTCCGAGCTTATTCCCTTGCATGTCGGCTAATCTGTACGTGCCCAGTCGTACGATGTCTTCAACCCTAAACGGACCTTCCCACTTTGGACCAAAGGACCCGAGGCTGGGCTGTTGAACCGTGACCTTCTTCAGTACCAAGTCGCCAACCTTAAAGCTTCTGGACTGGACCCTTTTGTTGTAATACCGAGCTACCACCTGGTTTCGAGTTATGTTACAAATCGCTGTTCGGTTTCTTTTCTCTTCGAGTAGGTCGAGCTCGGTCATCATCAGCTCCGCGTTCAGGGTCTCCTTGTATTGTTCAACTCTAAAGCTCGACAACCCTACTTCATCTAGAATGACAACCTTTGCCCTGTACACGAGGGAGAAAGGTGTTTCGTCGGTTGCTGTTCGGGCAGTTGTTCGGTATGCCCAGAGCACCTGGGGGAGTTCGTCAATCCACACACCCTTCAACCCCTCGAGTTCTTTCTTCAGGTTGTCTTTGATCGTCTTGTTCACGGCCTCGACCTGGCCGTTACTCTGTGGATAGCTCGTGGACGAGAAGACCTTCTTGATGCCTAGCTTCTCGCATAGACAACGTAGACCCAAAGATTCAAACTATTTGGCGTTATCGGTCATAATAGTGTGTGGGATTTCAAACCGACAAATGATGTTCTTCCACACGAAGTTGGTGCACTTGGCTTCGGTCATGTTGGTACAGGGTTCAACCTCGATCCACTTCGTAAGATAATCTATGGCCACGATACAGTACCGAAATTACGATCGAGCCGACGGGAGGGGTCCGATCAAGTCGATGGCCCACTTTGCGAATGACCATGTCGAGGTCACTGGATTGAGCGGCTCGACGTGGAAGCCTAGAATTCTAGCAAATTGTTGGCACTTGAGGCATTTTTGAGCAAAGTTCCCGCAGTCTTGCTACATGGTGGGCCAGTAGTATCCCTGTCGGAGGCACTTTTGGGCCAAAGAACGTCCTCCAGAATGATTACCGCATAGGCCTTCATGGATCTCTCTCATTAGATATTCGGCCTCCTTGGGATCTAAGCATTTCAAGCATGGTGTAGTGTAGCCTCATCGGTATAATTTACCGCTAATCATTGAATACCGGGCCGAGCCATTACGTACTCGATGTGCTTCGTCTCGATCGTCGGGCAATTCGACTGTGGTCAAGTATCGGATGATCGGGTCCATCCAGGTAGTTTTCGGTTCTTCGGCTATGCTTATGACTTCCTTAACGATGCTTAGCTCGGACAGTCTTTCAATGGGGACCGACGTTAAATCACTTCCGTCCAAGCCAGAGGCTAATCGGGCAAGGGCGTCGGCTTCCACGTTCTCTGACCTGGGGAACTGCTTAAAAGAATAAGACTTAAATTGTCCGAGCAGTTGTTTCACCTCTTGCAAATACGCCGCCATGGAGTCTGCTCGGGCTTGAAATCCCTCAGTGACATGCTGTACCACCAGCATTGAGTCACTGTGGATGGTGATGCGGTTGACCCCAAGATCTCGGGCGATTCGAAGTCTGGCCAGCAGAGCTTTGTATTCCGCCTCATTGTTAGAGGCCCTGAAGTCAAACCGGAGGGCATAAATGACCTTATACCCGTCTGGGCTTGTTAGGATCAGCCTGGTGCCTGATCCGTCGACACAAGAAGATCTGTCGACGTGCAGTTTCCAGTCCGATTCTAAAGAAAGAGCGTCTTCACTGCAGCCGGGCGTATCGGGCTCTTCAATGGGTGACTTCTCAACAAGTGGAGTCGCCTGTCCGACGTCCGTGAATTCGGCAATGAAATCCGCTAGGACTTGAGCTTTTATGGCCGTTCTCGGCATGAAATGTACATCGTATTGGCCGAGTTCTACCGACCACTTGGCCATACGGCCTGATATCTTCAGACTCTAGAAAACCTACTGAAGAGAAAACTTGGTCGGGACTTTGATGGTATGGCCTTGGTAGTATGGTCGCAACTTCCGAACTGATGTTATTAAGGCGAAAGCCGGCTTTTCCAGTGACGGGTACCGCTCCTCGACACCTTGGAATGCGTGGCTGGTATAATAAACGGGCCTTTGGACCCCGTCATTGTCTCGGACCAAAACTGAGCTGACGGCTTTCTCTGGCACGACTAAGTAGGCGGTTAAAGCTTCACCCGGCAGAGGTTTGGATAGGAGCGGGGGCGTGGCCAAGTAAGTCTTCAGGCTTTGAAAAGCTTCTTCACACTCCCTGCTCCACTCAAACCTCCCCTTAAGTGCCTTAAAAAATGGGTGGCACTTGTCGGTAGCCCGGGAGACAAACCTTGATAGGGCTGTCACCATGCCAGTGAGCCATTGAACGTCTTTTGTTGTCCGAGCAGAATGCATGTCGATAATCGCTTGGGCCTTCACCGGGTTGACCTTGATTTCTCGTTGATTGACCAAAAACCTGAAGAATTTGCCCGAGCTAACGCCGAACGCATATTTCTTCGGGTTGAGTTTCATCCCATATTCTCGAAGAATGTCGAAGCTAGCTCGGATGTCGGCCATGTGGTCTCCGGCTCGGACAGATTTTACTAGCATGTTGTCCACATAGACCTCTATAGTTTTTCCAATCAACTGAGCAAACATCTTGTTGACGAGGCGTTGGTATGTAGCTCCGGCGTTCTTCAGGCCGAAAGGCATCACGACGTAACAGTACAAGCCCTGGTCGGTAACAAAGGTAGTTTTGACTTGGTCTTCCTCGGCCATCCTTATCTGATTGTACCCAGAGTACGCATCCATAAAGCTCAGAAGCTCGTGGCCGGCAGTGGCGTCGACAAGCTGATCTATCCGAGGAAGTGGAAAGCAGTCTTTCTGGCAGGCCTTGTTGAGATTGGTATAGTCAATGCAGACCTGCCATTTGCCGTTCGCCTTTTTGACGAGGATGACATTTGCTAACCACTTCGGGTATTTGACTTCTCTGATGAATCCAGCCTTGAGGAGTTTCTGGACTTCATTGTTAATTGTAGCGTACCTTTTCGAGTTAAAGGCCATTCTTTTCTGTATCACCGGCCTGTGGCCAGGTTGAACGTTGAGCCGATGGCTAATAACACTCGGGTCAATGCCTGGCATGTCTTCATGAGACCACGCAAAAACGTCCCGGTATTCGGTAAGGAGCCTTTCCTGATTGGCCCAGATCTCAGGTCACAGCTGTGATCTGAGTTGGATTATGCATTCAGGCCTTTCAAGATCTAGGGAGAACGGCACCAAGTCTTCAACCAGGGTGACCCTTACCTCTTCTTCGGGCAATCTGGGGTCCAAGTCTCCCAGCATCTTTGGTGTTGGGTCGATTGGGAGATCCGTCTCGTCTACCGAATAGATTACCGAGACACCTTTGTGTAGGGCTGAGGCCGCTCTTACGGCACTGGCGTAACAAGCTTTGGAATCTACTTGGGACGAACGAATCACCCCGACACCTCCATCTATTGGGAACTTTATGGCCAGGTGATATGTAGACACTACGGCCTTCAAAGCATTCAACGTCAGTCGGCCGATGATAATATTGTTCTGGGAGGGTTTGTCGACAACTAAAAAATCAACAACCTGAGTGACCCGAGCTTCCCCTTCTCTGAAGGTCACGGGCAAACCGACCTTCCCAATAGCTCGGACACATTCTTTCGTGAAGCCATAAAGTGGGGTCCGAACTGGGACCAAAAGGGCGTTGCTTATCCTCAATCTGTCAAAAGCCTGTTTGAAGAGGATGTCGGCTGAACTGCCGTTGTCGATTAAGACACACCGTACTATGTTGTTGGCGATGGGCAGTTCGCATACCAGGGCGTCGTTGTGAGGGTGCATCAATCGATCTGTTCCTCCTCGGTGAACGTGATTGGGGTGTCTTCTTGACGGCATACCTTGTTGATGTGCTTGGATATGTTTATGAATTCACCCCGCTCGATCCGCCTAGCTTCTCTGACGTACGATCGTCGCCCACTCAACGTGTCCCCGATAACAGGCCCGCCAAATATCGTATGAACAATATTCGGGGGATCCGAGGTGTTTCCACTGTCGGTTCTAGGTTGGTTCTATACGTCTCAGCCCAACGAATCATTCCTTCCCGAAGTGGACCTCGGTGTTATAAATTCCTGCAAATGACCTTCTCGGTCTAACCTTTCTATCTGGTCCTTCAACTAGATGCATTCCCGAGTACTGTGCCCCACATCCTTATGGAACTCGTAAAACTTTGACTGATTTCGCTTCACCTTGCTCCCTTAGAGCATGGGTGGTGGTGTTAGCAAATTTTTGCCACTAACCTGGGCGAGCACCTCGTCGATGGTCGCCACCAATGGCGTGTAACTTTGAAACTTACTGGTCGGGCCCTTTGGCTTCTCGGATTTCTCTTTCTTGTGCTTCTTACTATGCTCGACGCTGCTCTGTTTCGGCGTTTTCTTCTGCTTCTTATCCTTCTTCGTTCCACTCGGGCTAGCCTCTTCTCGACGGTTTTTCATATGTTCGGCAGCGTCTACGTGTCTCTGAGCATATCCGAGCATTTGAGAAAACATGCTTGGCTGCTCAAAGGCCAAGGATCAGGTCAACTTTTCATCTCGGAGATGTTAGACATGTATGCTCTAAGGAGTAAAAATGTAATACGTTTTTGGAGACATTTTTATCAATAAAGAATTTATTCATTTATATATACCAAATATTGTCCTCTTTACGTTCATATTTGTTGAATGTATGATAAGCAAACAGTAGTCTGAGATTGTCAGTCTAAACCTTAAGAGTTGGGCATATGATGGGATGATTATGCGGTAGACACGACTCTTAAGGTGATGGTCTAAAATATATGATCCGCAATCGAGGGAATAAAGTTGGGCGCTTTATTCATGTAAAGATTGTTATGTTGTCTATATCCCTTTTGGGAGATGGTTTGTCTTGGCCATCGGAGTTGGACTCCGTGAATAGAAACATTGGCGCGTTGTCATAGGTGACGATGTGTTGGATCGGGACATAAAGTAAATTGATTTGGATTAATAATTCTGTCTTGGCAAATCGATTCACTTTAGACAATCATTTGTATTGTATCTTAATCCTGAGATGAATAATGGGCCCGTTGTCTCGATTTGTGTCTTTTGATGTACCAATGGGTGACTCCCACATCTCTATAGTGGCATGCATGCCGGTACGTTGGAGGCATGACTCTTGGTAGCGTAGACTTGTTATTCATAGATATGGAATCCATAGCTCCTCTTTAGGAGTAATGATATCCTCTTATATGCGTTGTCCTGTAATTGGAAAACTGGAGCGCTCAACCATTTGGATACATAGGTGTGACCGAATGGTATACTATCTTTGGATGGTAAGTTTTCTAATGGTGAGACAATGGAACGTAAGATAAAAATTATCGGGAAGGTAAGACAGAACTTGTCCTTAAGCCGATTATGGATGATCATATGGGGATGCGATACACTATGATATGTCATGGAGACTTAGCTACACGAGCTTCGTAATTCTATAAAGTTCGAGAGTGCAGCTCCAAGCTTTTAGTGGAGTAGCGTTGGAGTTGATAATTGTGAAATATATATCTGGGATATTGGGTTTCATAATTATCATGAGCTTGAACTTTATAGGTCCATTTTGGTCCCCTTTGCTAGCTCACAAAATCCTGTAACGACACGGCGTGCTTTTCCAATAATTGGTGACTTATGTCGGATTTATCAGATTGGTTTAAAATTTATAAGAATCAAATAATTCATGTCTGTTTATCGGTTGAATTAATTATGTAAGAAATTAGTTCAAGATGAACTTGTTGAATTATGGCGTTCGGATAATTCTTGTCTGTTTATCGGTTGTTTTAATTTTGGACAATTAGAACAAGATAAACTTGTAGAATTATTGTGAATTGATTTATTTTCTTAGAGATTATCTTGATAAAGTTTGTTTTGATCAGATATCTTTTCTATTAGGCTATTTGAATCAAAACTGAGACTTTATCCTTTAGAATCTCGGGTGGAAAATAAAAGATTCGCGGAGATTTTTTCTCGGCAGTTCGGCATGCCGGATGACGTGTTCGGCCTGCCGAACTAGCCAGTTCGGCCTGCCTATCTCACAGTTCGGCATGCCGACCGCGACAGTTAAGATTACGCATATCTTATCAGATATTGATCCGAACTTGATTCTGTTTCGATTTTTGAGACCTAATCTGATATGGACTGACCCCAAGGACCAATAGGTATAAAAAGGGAGTGAGTCTAATGATTTACTCAGATCAATTTGAGAGATTAAGAGTGATACTCTTCTAGTGAGCATCTGAAAACTCCCTGAGAGCTTTTGTTCACAAATTACGAACACTAGCTTTGGGTTCTCTCTATTGGTTGGAAGGAGAGTCACCGGTGGAAGAGCTGTACGTGTGAGCCCACACTCACTCCGGTTGTGGATAGAGAATAGCAAAGAAGACCAGTTGGTTGAGGCTCTTCTGGAACGTTACTTCTCTACACAGGTCGCGGAGGTTCTTCGGCACACTGAGGTTAGTAAGATCTGTTTAAATTTATACATATAACATGTCAAACTTGTGTTTTGGAAATTACTCTGATGAAAAATTTAAAAAATTCCGCTGCGCACTTTGTTTCCAACAGGAGACCCCTTACAAAAATGTGTTTGAGGGTCTCGTCTTCGACGTGCTTGATGACCTCAAGAGCTGCCTAGGTAAACCGGTTAATGTAATCCCTGACGCTGCCGTCTCCCTGCTTAATAGCATACAGGTATGTTATTTCTTTCCTCCGTGTTTTGGTCATGGAAAATGCTGAGAAGAAGGCGTCGGCCAGCTGTCGAAAAGAAGAAATTGATCCAGGTTCGAGTCGTCGAAACCACTATCGAGCAGGGCCCGTAAGAGTGAGTGAAAAGGCTTTACACATCGTCGCGTCGCTGGCGTTCTGCAGTAGCATGTGCCCCCGAAAGAGTTCGACATGCTCATCAGCATCTGTGGTCCCGTCGTAGGACTTAATCTGTGGTACCTTGAACTTTGGTGGCATAGGGGCCCGCATTATGTTATCCAAGAAAGGTGGGTCTTGAGCTCCTGTCTCATCTAAGCCAAAGTTGCAATTTTGAATCTCGTCGATTTGGCGTTGCAGTGCCCGAAACTGGCGGCTATTGGTGTCTTCAGGCAGTTCGATCCTATAGGGTACTCTACCCTCGACACGGCCTCTAGCTCCAGGTTGGCGGTTTCAGTTTGCTCCCTAAGACCCGAGCCGGTTGAATACCGAGGCTTTAGAACCTTGTGGCGAGGGAACACGAGCTGCTTGGCGTCTAAGACGGCCTTCTTGGACCAACCTATTATTAGCTGAGATTCCTCGGGTGGATCCTGCAGACTGCTCGGATTGTGCTTCTTCAAGGTCAGCCGCACTACGCTCTATCCGACCTCCAGCCTGGTTAACCTAGGCTAGGGGCGGCAGAGCTGGTGCAGCTTGACGCTGAGCCTGTTGCGCGAGCTGTTGAGTCAGGATCTGGACTGCGTCTGTAAGTTCCCGGATCAGGTCCTGGGCGGCCAGGGCATCCACCGGCTCAACCCTGGCTGTGCTTCCTTGCCCCCCGGACCGGGACCTCGCGGTCCGGGGACGGCCCCTAGGCCGACCTCTGTTTTGTTGCCTCTTTCTTGCGTCGCCCGACCCCTCCTGTCAGGCTGTGTCGTCTTTGGCGTTTCCTCGAGTCGTCGTCTTGGGCGTCAAAGGTAATGTAGCTGAATTTTGGATGAAGGCGTAGATGCCCTCTTTCTAGCACCAAAATGTTGATGCTTACCGTGGTCTGGCATCGAATCAACACCCACGTATAGCTGCGCACGGTATGACCTCTCCTTGGATTCGCCTCTGCCCGGACGCGCACACCTGCAAGAGGAGGGATGCTTCAGAGAAGATAGAAGAATTAGTCAACAGACAAGGCAGGTATTGCTCGACAGAGGTCGACAACTAGTTAAGTGTGTAGAAGAAGTCTCTCCCTAGAATGCCATAAATGCATCCTATTTATAGGCCACCACTTGGATCGGTGTAAGGTGGGTTTTGTCCACAACCCGGGTGTCACATCGAGGTGTGTCAGGCAGTAGGTGACAAGTGTCGCGCCCATCGTCCAACGGATTGGACTCTATCGTACGGCAAAGTATCTGCCTTGTGTTGGCCTATAATGGCGAGTAGCAGCCTGTTTGCGAGTAAAGTCCGTCCGACCCGAGCTACCGTGTATTCCGAGGTGTCAGCCTTCTTAGGGCGTAGCCTTGGATGCCTGAGAGGCATCTCAAAAAGAAGTATAAAGCATCGGGGGCTGATAGCAAGCTTTTCGGTCGTTCTGTTGAGCTTATTAGCCGACCACCGAAGTTGGTGTCCTCGGTGGTGGCGCCGAGCTCTCCCTCAACAACCATCAAATAAGTAAATACTAAAAATGGAGTGAATGATGCTCACTCCTATTACTTTACTTTCCTTTACAATCTTTTTTTTTTTTGTTCCTTTACAGTTTGGTAAGCATGGTTATTGTCTGCCTAAAAACAAAACCAAACAAATAAATATGAACAAATCAAATGTACGATTTGATCCATCTCAATAATCATTTTCCCTAAGGTACAAGCTAAAAATTTGCAACAAAAAAAAAAGTCAATTACAAAAAACAAAAGAGCATTCAATGGAGCTAAATAAGAAAACTAGGGACTTAAAAACAAACTATCAATAAGTGTGTTTGGAATAGCTCTAGAAGATGCGATGACAAGCCATGGTCCAACAATCGAAATACTTCCCCTATCTTCAAAGAAGATTTATTATTATTATTGAAAGTGTTCAAAGCTGAATTGTCTCTTCAGCATCTAATGCATTGGGATATTCTGTTAGGATATTATTCATGATTAATGTTAACTAATAGTAGCTGCTAGCTAATTTATGATTGAAATATAATTACCTTTTTATGTTTTATGTTTTAAATTTATTCAAAAATTATACTTTTGATTTTTGAACTCATCAAATATATAAATTCAAATTACATTTAATAGATAAATCTATATCTTATCTTGTTTCGTAATTGATGTTGATATTTAAAATGACTAAATTATCCTTAAAAACTAAAAGTTTTAAAAATTAGAAGAGAAAAAAAAATAAAAACACATATAAAATTTAGGGTATTTTTGAGTTTAAAACTAAAAGTTTAATTTTTTTTTTGTTTTTTGCTTTATTTGAGGATATTTTGGAAATGTTAGGTCAAATTTGAGGGTTGATTATGAAAATATATAGATTTATGTATTAAATTGAATCTAAATGTATACATTTGATAAGAAAAAAAACTAAAAGTATAATTTTTAAATAAAGTTAAAACAAAGGATACATAAACATAAACAACCTTGATTTTATCAATAGTTTGAGCCTTTTATGGATTATGATTAGTTAAAAATTTTCTTAAGAATAAGGGGCCTTGGCTCAAAAACGGCTCCAAAATATATTGTTATTTCTATGGATGGCAATTTGATGAAATTAAAATCACCAACCTGTCCGAATATTCTTTTGTAACATGCATGTAAGGATCGATGCCCTAAGAAATAAATACTTTGTTTGTAATTAATGACATTTTAGATTAAATAAATAATATAAATAATAATGCGAATATTTCATGTATTAATAATGATCCTCATATTGTATTCATTATTATATTTAAGCATTTAGCAAACATGTGTTCCATGACTATTATAACTAAATCTTGGAATCGGACATATATAGAGTTTATATGAGGTATATAAATACAAGAACAAGATAAATAGTCTAAATTAGATAATCTACAGTTTATATATTTAATTAGGCACTTTATACATGACAAGATTATAATAAGGATCTAAGTCCAATTGGGAAGAGAGTTTATCGAGGCTGTTAGAGCAGACTGACTCTATAGTACATACATTGGCGTGATAGACCTAATGGTGGTCACATGTCGACTGGATCTAAAGTGATTGATTTAATAATAATTATGTTTCTCTTAAATTAATTCACTTTGACAATCATCTATGTGTAATGCTAATCCTGAAGTGGATTTATGACTTCATGTTTATAGCTTGTATCTTTTGATATGCCAAAGGCAGGAGTTCTAATGACCAAAGGCTTCATTGTTGGTATGTTGGAGATGCAACCTATATTTGATGAGAGCATAATTCATAGATAAGAATCCATAACTCTCTAACAAATAGTTAATGTTATCCTCACAAAGGTATTATTTGGGAATTTAGGACAAAACAATGCTTTGGCTATCTGGATGCTTGTGGTAATTGGTTGATTTTCCATTTGTATTTGTTATAATGGAAGTTTTCAAATACGTGAAATAATAGAACTTTGGGATAAAATAATCAGAAGATAAAACAGAATTAAGTCTTTCGTTCGATTATAGATAACCTATGGGGATACACATATGCATGAGAGGTCATAGACACGACTAACAAATAAAGTCATAGACAAGACTAATAAATAAAGTCTCCTAATACTATATATTATCGAGAGTATAGCTTTGATCCTTTAGTGGAGTGACACCAAAGTTTATAATTAAATAGATAATTAATTATAGATTAATTTATCTATTATTATTAAAGCTTAATAATATACATCGATCGAGTCCCAATGCTAGCACACAAATTCCTTGACTAGTTATAGAATGTGGTTTACTACAGGTAATACAAAAAGTTACATTAGATGGGTTACTAGACCAATCAGTGTGCAAGCCCAACAGTCTAGTTGGACTGTGTGTGTCACCTAGCACAGTTTTACTAGACTGTGGCATCTGCTATAGGAGATTATCTAGAAAATGGTTGATTAATTAATTTCAAGATAATATTTATTTAAATTTAATTTTTGGGATTTTGTGATTATTAATTATTTGAATAATTAATTTAAATCTTAACTGTATTTGAATTTAAACAAAGGATAATTATTCATAATTATTTAAATTAGATAATTATCTGGTATAATTGAAATCTAATTTAAATAGAATTATTTGAATGAGAATTATCCTAAATGATACAGATAATCATATAATCCTACATTGTGATTGGTTGGGATCAAATCCTTCCCCTATCAGTACTTGGTATGTACAATGATGATAGGTACATTGTGCCTCTCCTTCTCATTTATTCTGTTAGAAAAAGAGTGTCTTTGGTGCTTCTTTTAGATTGCGAAAAATTAGAAGAGCGACTGTGGTGAGTTTTCTATTGAGTTGTGGGCACACATACACACAATAATTAGAAGGACGAGACATAGCATTTAAGATTTGAAGATTAAGATTTTTAGTTAGACGTACTGCTTTGGGTTCATCAACAGATACGTTTAATTAGAATTCTATTTATTATTTATAGCAACATGAGTATGTTTCTAGATGATTAGAATCTTTTTTAAAGTTTTGTTGCATCGCCGAATCAATATTTCAATAGTGCATATATAGGATGTTTGAGAAGTATTGGTTTCAACCAAATTTAGTTGAAAATACTCTAGCATGTGAGAGATTTACACTATAGCATCTAAAAATTTTAGTTGAAAATGAGATTGCCAGAAAAACTCCACATATGTTGCTAAGAAAAGCACTATTTTCAGATTTTCAAAACAATATTTTCATTAAAATACCTTGATCTCGACGAAAAGATCAATCACAATTGATACACTTACGATGAGAAGATCATTTTCTCTCTCTCTTTTTTTTCTTTTTTTTTTACAAAGAAGAAGACCATATAGGGAATAACATCAAAACAAGAGGTGAACTCTTCCATCTGGTCCTTATGATAAAATGTATACCATAGAAGCAGCCTAGAATAAGAGTAGATAATGAGAAATTCTAATAGTACTACTAACTAATTGCGAGGCAGCCTTTGCACCACTATCGCCTCCAGCTATAGCTGTAAAAATAAACACTGAGAGTACGATTAGCTAGTACTATTTTAATAATGTGAAACTTGCTTCACAAAAGTTACCAACACCAAAAGCAGTCCTTTGTGTATGCAAACGTATATGACAAAGCCAGCTTTATACTTTATTGGGGGCAACATACACTTTTTTTTCTTTGGAAATAAATAATATAAAAATTATATCACCGTATTTTTTAAGAACTATTAAATGCATGTTGAAAACTTTATTATATGAAAAATATCTTGTCGATAAGCTTTGTCATGAAACGTTAGATTTTTATTAAAAAATAATATTTGTTTTACATAACTTTTTATTTTGATATGATTTTAGTCAAATCTAATGTTCAAGATCTAACACTAATGACCAAAATACCTTACCATAGGTTTTTTTTTTCTTTTTTTCTTTCTCATACCTTTATTTTATTTTGAGGATATAAAAAATCATATATTATATTTTAGATTATATCGCATTTATGGTTTCAAATTTCAAATCATACCCTATACTTACCTTTTCTCTGTCAACGCTCTATTTAAGTGCAAAATATAATCTAAACACCCTTGAAACTTTTGACCAAAACAGAGTCGAATTGATGTGTATAAATGTGACTTACTTACTTAAATATATACGTATACATAAGTGATGTTATCCAGAATATGAGGTATCATAAAATATGTTTCAATAGCTCACGAGTAAACATGAGTAAAGTAGTTTATTAATAGAATGTTTAGCATTTGGTTTGAACCAATATTGCCAAACACCTATAAATAAAGGAATAAATTTAAAAAGGGTAAAGCCAATAGGAAATATATGAGAATATTAAATCTCAATAAGGGCATAATAAAATAGTTAACAGAATTTAGAGGGTCAAATTTTAATTTTTAAAAAGTGAGCGAGGGCCACTCGACTTCACTTGCCTCCGCCAATGTATACACATATATACATGCATGTGTTTTATATTCATGTATACATTTACAATGATAGACTCATCAATTTTTATTGTTCTTTTGGAGAGACAATCACTCTGATGTAATATCTACAAGTAAAAATTGTAACATGAATATCATTAATATTTGTAACATTGATGTTAAAGAGGTATAAGACCAAGAAAATTTACTTAACAAACATAATATATATATATATATATATATATATATATATTACACTTGATCTTCAAGATCAATAGAACATTCCATGTTTAAATTTATACTTTTATGACAGTTATGTGTTACACTTCTTTAATATTGATATTATATTTAATATTAAATGTGATGTAATGGTTCTTACTTTTACATGTTACGACGGAAAACTTCGTCGAAGAAACCGTAGAAAAATTACATATATTTATCCTCCTCAACGGGGGCATAATCTAAAGTGTTATAAATATTTCTTTATTAGATGAAAAAAAGGGCTACATTTCAATTATAAAGTGAAGATACAAATACACAATTTTTCTTATAAAATGAGATATAAACGGAATATTCTTTTTTTTAAAAAAAATGGGGTCCCCACTGAGTGTAAATTTATAAAATGTATGGACGATGTAAAGTGTAAATTTATAAGTATGTGAATGTACAAGTATGATTCTATGCGAAGCAAATCCCCTTAAAAGAAATCAAACGACAAAGTTATTATAATCATGTTCCCAACTACAAACGACAATGCGTAGCACGAAGCACATGTCAGTCAAACGACAAAACTGCTGCGAACGACGCTGTGTCTCAAATGGCTTCACTCTCTTACTTCAAAGTGACACAAAAGATAAGAAAACAACAAAACGAAAAAAAAAAAAAAAAAAAAGCCAACAAGAAAAGATAAGAAAAGAACCAAAATATTATGAGACTTTTCCGGTGAATCTTACTAGTAGTGTTCCTTTTAAAACTGATAAATCTAATTAAAATCAATTTTTTATATATTTGATTGTTGAAAGACAAATACTTATCAAAGAATATATTTTTCTATTTTTGCAAAAAAAACTTTTGGGCAATCGTAAGAGTCATTTGGCTCCGTTTGTTATAGTAGTATAAATTTTCACTATCATATCGTTCTAGACTTGACATCAAATATTACAGATATATGAAGAAAAAATGATAATAGTTTGATCTGTTTAATAGCAATATAATATAAACTTGACTTCTTAATTACAACTTTGATTTGAAGTTCCTAGCTGCTACGCCAAGGTCGAGAGGCCTTGATTAATATTTTTTTATTATCAGGAATTAGTAATTTAAAAAACCGTAATCTATTTCACTAAAATTAACATTTCCTCTTATTCTTCTTCTTCTTATATATTAGTTTATTTTAAACAGAACAATAAGAAAAGTCCAAATTAATCGGGGCCAGCTTGACCAACTGATGCAGGCACCGAATGGCCAAGACATAAAGCAAAATTATATATATATATATATATATATATATATATATATATATATATATATATATATATAAATTGGAATAATGCAACAAAGGAATCAAAAGACATGGTCCACAAACACTTCACAGAAATTTCAATTACATGTCCCCCCATTTCAAGGGAAATTCTACGATCCAATCATCAAGGCAAGAAGCCAATTGGAGTCTTGTGAGCCTTATCATTTGTTTATTTGTTTAGCTCAATCATTTACAGTAATTTAAATATTTAAATCCTAAACTAGAAAGCTATTTTTTTTATTAATTAACACTATGTAGTTTTTTGTTTTCCTTAAAACTTTAATCGTATCATTAGTTATATTAGAATTATTTATTCGATGTTTGGGACCATTTGTCCATGTGGATCCTGCTTGGACTATGGCACATTTTATAAACTATTTCGTAGGTAGGCAAACTTCAAATTTTCAGAAGAATTAAGGATTTCTACAATCATGAATTTCTTGACCTACCAAGTAATGACTTTCATGGCTTGTTTTTTTTGTGTTAAAGGAACTTGAGAAGATCAAGGAACTTTTGGAGGGAGGAGAAAATTAGAAAGTTGATCAAGTGGTCACATATTGAAGAGTCTTAGGCACATAAGATTAAACTAAAAAGGTGTAGTTCACACGAATTTTGTTAAGAGTATTTCATCTCATAAAATTTAAAGTTCAAAATTACTTTTGGTTCAAATCTATATTCCAAAAAAAAAAAAAAAAAACTCTTAAAAATAACTTGGATTATTATCAAGAAATCTATATTTTAGCATGTAAGACAATGGTTTTTTTTTTTTTTTTTAATTTTGAAAAGTACAAGACAGTGTTATAGAAAAGAAAATCAGTATTAAAGAAACTTTTTGCTCTAAATTAAGCGTGAAAATTTTTAAACTGAGCTTTGCATATTCCATCGATTGACTACTATGATGTAGGAAATATATGTACTTCTATTTAAGAACATAATAAAAAGAAGAAGAAGCATGTATTTACATATTTAAAAATACAATAAAACTTAAATGAAGCCAAGAGCTAAGCGATGATCACGCAATGATTTCAGAAACAAAGTAAACTCAATATTTACACATTTAAAAATACAATAAAACTTAAATGAAGCCAAGAGCTAAGCGATGATCAAGCAATGATTTCAGAAACAAAGTAAACTCAATATTTACATATTTAAAACTGCGATCATATTATTCTTATATGTGCGTATTTATTTTTGGTTGAGATTCTCAAGAAGAAAAAAGTATGTCACAATTTCTTGTTTAAATTTTTCTTCAAAAATTAAAAACTATTTCTGCAACATAATGTAATATTCGTGATTTGAAAATAATCATCATTAACAACTTTCTAAAAGGGATAAGTTGTCGTTTTTTGGCTGAATGAGGACGAAATACCTTTTTTTGTTTCTTCATTGTCACGAATTGAAGCCAAAACTGGAAAATGCATTGTCTAGTTATAGTCAATTATAGTCAATCAATAATTTATGGTGAAAAAATTTATTAGCTTGGTGGTTTTAATACACATCAAAATTGCATTAAATTAATTAATTTAAGCTTTACGCGCAGCTTCTTAATAAGAACAAATAAGGTAAAAATCACTCTCTATACATGCAAGTCTGTGCTTCGTCCATTTTGGGAGGCCCACGATATAAGACGGAGATCTCCTAGTGCGAAAGTGCCGTCCCATTGAACTTGCCGGCTCAAATTTCGGCTTCAGAGAGGGGGAATTTAGTCCTATCCTAATGCCGTTGCTTGAGGTTCTAGCAAGTAAACTTTGTCATAGGTGGATTCATCTATTTGAATCCTTGTTTAGGAAAATAGTTGAAATTAAAAATATTAGTTTGAAAACTGTAGCATATAAAAGCTTAACATTATAGCAATTTTTTACTTTTTACCATAGCTGTTAGAGCTTTACATTGTAATTTGTTAGTTGCGACCGAGATGCCCATATACATTAATTCTATGATTATTCGCATACACCGTCAGCAAAACTTGAGTTAGCTGCTTAGCTAGCTCCTCACATAGTCAAGCTTGTAACTCTCAGTTCACACCCGATTATATTTGTGGTCAGGAACTCCGTAAACACCTATAAATATGAACATTTAATGATTACAAGCACTGATGATGTTAAACACTAGAAGACGATATTTATGTTTGGGCCCATAGTATGCGACCTAACTTCTATCAATTTGTGGTGTCCAATACTAATGTTCTTGCGTTGTTCCAACATTCACCATCCCTTCTCTTGCCATGTTGGGACTCACGATGTGCCTAGCTAGGGATAGAGGCACAAATGGCTAAGGACAAGCGGTCGTAACCATCTGAATTTTATTTAGTTAGAATCTGTAATGGATTCTCTCTCAAAATCTGAAATTATATGTAGATCATGACCTCCTCGCATTTTTATTTTTCTTTTTCTTTTTCTTTTATATTTTGGCTCCACTCATGCGTCTTGGCGACTTGCATTTTTAAATATAATAGACATATATTGAGAAACTAGTTTATTGAGTTGAATTTTACATGACATTTCCCCACCCCAAATAGATAGAATTTATGCTAACGAGACTAGCACATAATTAAGACTTTTGCATATAACTTGAATATGCATAATCAAGATAAAGCACAACGTGATTACGATCAGTGTGATTGGGCACGTAGCGTGGGATCTTTTACAATGTGAAAGTGTGAATGGTTTAAAGTCCAAAAGTACCACCACTAAGTCTACTAGAAACATTGAGGTCAATATATGCAACAGCTGGGCCAACGAGGGTAATCGGCGTGGGATCCTTTACAATGTGAAAGTGTGAATGGTGTCAATATATGCAACAGCTGGGCCAACGAGGGTAATCGGCGCGCTACATTGAGAAAAAGCAGTAGTTGGACAGTACCTGTTAGTGAACGTCATGATCATCTATGCTGTATATGTGTGGCGCACTTGAAATATACATTTACATACATATATATGCCTATGACAATCACCTTACTTTTTGAGGTCCAATGTCCTCGTTTGGGTAAATATTTTTGGTATTATTTATAGCAATCTGTATATCTGTTTATATAATATTGTTTGTTTTGAGTCTAAATTCATACGGTTTTATTCCTAGACTTTACCCAAAAAGCCTCATATATCATTGAGAGGTGGTACTTTTCCTGTAAACCATTATTTATAACATTCCTAGGGTCATATGGGATTGCACAGCTTATTCTATCTTGGTCCTCTTGTCTCGAAGGATTGATGACTGTCCCAAATATATAGAAAGTAAAAAACATGCATAATAGTCATTAAACATAATATTTATATTGAAGCTTCATATAGAGTTTTTGGATGACTAAGTTTCTTATTGTTAAACTAATTCAACATCAATGGATGTTGAAGATGCATATTATAATCTTTGAATGACTAATAGTGTTTTGACAAATGAGTTTGACCTTAAAATATGTATTCAAACACTATATCATGTAAGAATTTTATATTGTAATATACTCTTGCTTTACACTAAAGCACATGAATGCTTTACATATATTGTTCTCATTTTGCTAAACACAAAGTAAATATTTTTGGATTATTGCAAACCAAGTATTTTCATTATATTTAGTGATGAATATATTTTCACATATTATGTAAGAGGGATCTCACGTCAGAAAAAGTAAGGACTGTAGAAAAAGCCTATATATTTAGGCACAGGAAATTTATATATACAAACGAAAAAAGTGGTGCTGGTTAATTTTGGCCTTTCGAAGTGCACGGCAAGTGCTCAAGTATTTGTTTTAGCATTATTGTGAATATTTATAATACTGTTTGAGCTTAATTTTTAAGAGTAATACTAATGCGGAGCATGACACAACTTATATTCTTTTCTATATGTTTTTTTTTTTTTTTTTGTGTAATTTGAACTTCAGAAGATCAAATTAGTTTTCTTCCATGTCCAGTTACAGATTCTTCTTTTTGCCAGTAACATGCTTAGAATATGTTCCTTCATAACTAGGTAATTGGTTGCATGGAACAAGTGATTTTTCTTTCTCTCTTTCAGTTTTTGTGGTTTAGAAATTTATACAGGATCAACAGAGTAATAGTAAAAGACCTAGTCTTCAAGTTGTATCCTTTCAAATAAGTCGTTTTCATTCCTAGGAATTGATTTTTTTAATCTAAAAGAGGGATGTTCATTCAATAATAAAGTGATAAAAACAATACAACCGACGATGTGAATGTCACCAGGATACAAAGTGTTTCAACCCCAACAAATGCTTGAGAAAAAAAAATGTATGCCTTATTCTAATATAAGGCACACTAAGTCTCGAGAACACGTATAGCTCTATTAACAAATGTCACTACAATCAAGGGACATATCTGATTGGTTGAGACCTAGAAACCAATAGCACTAATTAAGATCAACCACAACATCACATAGAAATCCAATGATGCTATCTATATTTTATTTCCTTGTTTTTGTTCTTATTACTTTATTTCACTTTTGATCCCTCCATTAGCAAGGTAACTCTAGGGATCAATTAAAAAAAACTAGAGTGAGAAAGTAATTATAACAATTTTGATTCATGCAACTAATTTGGATGAGTTTTAATTTTTTAAGAAAAAATGGTAAAATTTAATATTTAATGTTAGTATATTATATATACATGTATATATATAGTAACTATGATGCTCAAAATTATGATTATCTAGCGCAACATATAAATATATATAAATCAAAATAGATAATTTGTAATTATTTAAAATGTGTGATTGTCCAAAACATATATATTGGTATTAAAAATTCAACTTATTTTTTTTTAAAAAAATTAAGATCCGTATAACTAACAATTTAATAATATTTTTAATTACATGCATCACAATCGTTATATTTAGCTTTTCACTTTAAAATTTTCAAATTTTATTCCCTAATAACTGTTAGTCATAATAGGAGGACTAAAAATGAAAGAAAATAATAGATTGGAAATCAAAGCAAGACATTTTAAAAGTACTACAACAATTTATAGATTAATAGATGTTGGTTTACCAAAAACCATCATCTAATATAAAAAAAAAAAAAAAAAAACACAGCATGGAGATTTCCATGTTTTACAACTCTACACGCACATATTAGACGGCGATTTTTTAGAAACCATCGTTTAAAATGCTATATTAGATGACGGTTTTCTAGAAACCTTTGTCTAATATCCAAAAAATTTGAGAAAAAGATAGACGCAATTTTTATGCTCATTTGTTTTTTTTTTAATGTTCAAATTTTCTCATTCCTTCCATAACTTCGAATTATTTTCTTTCATCCCTCCGTCTATCTCATTTATACTATTTTTTTCTCTTAACTTCCTCATTCTCTCTCTAAAATCCCTTTCTCTTATACGTATCTCCTAACTCTCTCTATCTCTCTAACTCTACCCTCTCATAACTCAAAGTTTTTCTCATAAATACCTTTATCTCTTTTACATTTACTATTCCTACAACCCCTACTACTGTCATTGCCTCTGCCACCAAGACTACCAAGACCATACCTATGGGTTGTCGTCCCTCACCACCAGGTTCTCCACTTCCATCAATCATGACCTCACCGTGATATGCTTTTCTCCTAATTCCTTCATGTTTCACTTTTAAAATTATTAATCTTTTATTGTTGCTCGCTATCATATTTAAAGTATTTTTTTGTTAGTTAGATTTTGTAGATAAAACTTTGTTTATAGTATTTGTATTACATATTGATTTTAAAATGAGAAGAAGGATTAGTAATAATTTTTTCATAAAATCATTGGTTGTGTTATTCAATGAAATGTGAATTATGTTTGTCTAATTTGTGAATAATATTTGAAGAAATTATTGTTTTAGCAAGGAAATATTTTTTAGTTAAAAGGATTTTTTTTAATTTTTCAAAGATTTTTAAGGACGGTTTTCATGAAAGCCATGGATAAATATGATATTTGATATATATATATATATATATATATATATATATATATATATATTGTAAAAACTGTTGTCTAATATGTTTTTGTTGGACTCTCAAGGGTGACGATCAAAGGTTTCACACTCATATTGGACGACGATTCATCAATTTGCGTTGGGCTATTATTGGCTTGCTTCCCATCCAATGGGCTCATGCTTTGGGCTTTGAAACCCAAACCACGACGACAATAAATAAAAATTACATAATCTGTCTATTTTTTAAAGAGTGAATTAATATCTGTCTTTATTATGTAAATATAATTTATATGTCTATTTTTTTAAAATTTCATATATTCAGAACCCTAAAATACTCTCTAACTAAATATTATCATGTATTTAAATTTTTATAATAAATTTCTTTATTTTTTGAATAGTTAAATTAGGAAAAAATATACCCATATATTTTTTATTTTAACATATTACATTGATGCATTATCATTATCACTTAAAGTTTTAAAAAATTGAAATGAATGTCATTGAATATTATTATCATTATGTATCATTAATTTAATGATATAACAATTATGTAACCTATAAGATACACAAAAAGTCTTAATAAATACTATATCATTAATTTAATTGCATATCACAAAAAAAGAAAATATCTTTTACTTGAAGTCTTAAGAAATAAATGTTGTTATGTATCATTGTCATTACATATCGTTGACTTAATGATACATCAATTATATATTCAGTTAAACACATAAGAAGACTTAATAATACTGTGTCATTAGTTTAATTACAACATCCTAATTTCAATTTGTCTGTAAAACTATATCATTAATTTAATTACAACACTCTAATTCTAATTTGTCAGTAAATCTAACTTGTTAGTTAAAAAAATTTCATATTTTTAAGAAATTTTAAAATCGTCATTTTAGATACAATTTGAATTTAAACAATAAACATCCTAATTTCAGGGCTTTTTTTTAAAATAATGATTTCATAATCTGTTTAAAATCTTAAATTCATATATTATAGTTATTTTAAAAAATAAATTAAAACTAACAATATTATTATTATAATCATTAATATCTTTATATATATACATATATACACATTAAGGCATATAAAAAATATCTATGAGCTATAAATATTTTTTAATTCTAGGAATAAATAAAAACCACATCTCTCCTTAACCCCGACAATAACTGTGCCGTTAACTTACCGCCATGAAACATGAGTTAATTTTCTTTTCCTGCCGCACAAATAGCAAATTGGATAATAACGGAAACCCACCAGAGAAAACCCAGAACATAGTCGGTGATAGTCAGACTGATACCGTCAATTCAAAGTTCAAGCTCTCGCCCGCCATGGCCGCTCTTTCTTTCGGTCTTGCTTCCACTATCCCTGTCGTCCGTACATCTCCGAAGCCTTACCATTTCCGGTCGGCCAGAATTCCTGCATTGGATGGGTATTGCTCTCAAATTCCATGCCTTTCTTGTTTTTCTGCGTCCAATCTGGAAAATTTCTTCTTAATTTCGTTGTTTCTTCGAAGGAAGGATCCGGAAGGCCTGTTTCCGCCGCAGACCGGCCACATCGCTCGGAACGAGTTCAAGAGACGCCTCGAGAGGGACGCCGAGACACGGGAGGCTTTCGAGCAAGAAGTCCGCGAAGAGAAAGCGCGTCGTAGAGCTCTTCGACAAGTAAATTTCAAGGAATTTGGATTTTTTTGTTGGAATTTTGGATATTTTGATTGTGAATTTTGTAACACCTGTTTGGCTGCTGCGAATTTTATTTAATTGTTTATTATGAATTTAAGTCTCGGATTGCTCTAATACTCCGGTGGAGCTTATTGAGTACTTTCTGGACACTGAAGCTCAGGAGATTGAGTTCGAGATTGCAAGGTTGAGGCGTAGGTCAGTGCTTTACTTCATTTCTGAGTAAATATATGGAAGAGAATGTCGAGTTTCAAAATTGTTTATTGATCAGGAAAAGCTCAACTTATAAACGAAAGAAAGTTCAGATTTTTACTTATTTGGTGTTGGGGAATTAGACGACTCTTAATTTTAAGAATCGCAAGAACGAATAATTGCAGAAAATAAATAGGAGAAAAGAAAAAAGAAGAGACACCAAATTTTTATACAGGTTCGTCCAAAATTGAGACTACGTCCTGTTTCTGCCGCTTGCAGATTCTACTGTGATGAAGGAGATTACAGATTACAAGAGCAGTTTCTCACACACTCACAAATTGTGCTTACCAAAACTCTCTTCTATCTAACACCCTGTGGGAATTTTTCTCTCTCAAGAATTTTACCTCACACAAAATTATGCCACTCTTAATCTCCCACACTTTTTACACACACCCAACCCTAGCCACTTTGTGTCTATTTATAGCCAAATGAGGAGAAAAATAGCAACTAATAAAAAACCTTAGTAGTTTCCCGTTTTTGGGCCTTTGAGTTCGACTCTGACTCAAAAATATCGCGCATCACAACACGTCAGCGCCGCGGCGCCACCTGCAGCGCCTAGGCGCTTTGTTCCGGGCCCCATCAACTCGACGCTTAGGCGTTTTTCTCCTGGCGCCTAGGCGCCCTCGTCCCAGCGCTCTTCTGCCAGAGCCGCGGCGCTTGCTCCTTGCCTCCGAGGACTGCTTTTTCTCCCTTTTTCTTCCTTTTGCTAGGTTGTCGACTTGATTTAGTTCCACATCTGCAACATTTGGTTCTTGTTATGATGCATTATTGCCTTAATTCTTCCGTTTTTGAGCTGATTATTATCGATTTTGTTGTGATTTAGTTATTTCCGCTCTTGAAGGATGTTATAACTCATTTCTGCTGAATTCTAGACGAGAACGTGAAGTTTAAAAATTTCGTGAACTTTTTATGGGAAAAGCATCGGTGGAAGAAATAAAGTTCAGATTTTCAAGTGTGTGATTCCCAATAGCATGCATTATTGTCTGGTTAATTTGTGCAGTGTGACTTGCACTGCTGGTACAAATCTTTTTATTAGCACAATGCTCTGTTTTTAAATGGAAAACAACCAATTTTGTTTTCTGTTTTTACAATTGATTTTATTATTATTATTTAGTTTATTCTATAATCTGTAGCCTTTTTCTTTATGTTAATGAATATAATTATTCATAAACCTTTATAACCTTGTTCACAAACCTCCACCTAAGACATCTAGTAATGATGCTGAGAGAAGATTTGGTGACTGCAGATTGGATCAGGAATTTTTTTCACACCTAAAAGTTGAGCTGGGCCAGCTTCGGTTCGCAGTTTCTAAAACTGAGGTTTTTTTGTTGAAATTGTATATATGAGTTAGATCATGTGTCGGATGGTTTGATCAGAAGATTACTAATGTGAAAATGTGCTGATGTTTTTCTTAGGCTATGGAAGATAGATTAATTGAGCTGGAAGCATTGCAGAAAGCCCTTCAGGAAGGGACAGGTTTGTTAGGACCCCAAAAACCTTTGTCCTATTGAGCAACCCTATGAATCACCAGCTAAAATATTCGCATGTAAACTTTGGGGCCTTTTTTACAGAGGAAGCTATCTTTGTGTGGAAATTTCTAACTCGTAACTGAAAAATTAGTGGAAAAATCACTGTATGTGATATTTAGCATCTTTCCTTTTGGAGTGATTTCTCACCTGTTTGCTGAAATGCCACAGCACTCTTCTCCAGAAGCGTTTGATAAGATGCAAACTGAACTCGTAAAAGCAAAAGAGAGTCTAACAAAAATTTTTACACCAAAGAACGTGAAAGAAACTGTATGTGCTCCTCTTTTTGTTTCTCGAGACATCAAATTAAACTCTTTTAACATTTTTTTTCCTTCTTATTTGAGGCGTCTTTATCCTGATAATGCAGTTACTGGACATGGTCGAGAAGAATGAACTTAATAGATCCTTGTTGACCCTGCTTGATGAAAACATTGCAAATGCACATAGAGGCAACCAGGTATGATCCATTTCAGAAGCCCCTTTAAGTTACATTCATCTTGTTGAGTAGTGTACGAGAAAATAATGTTAATTTTGGAGCATTGAAAACTCGGGGTATGTTTCAAAACTTATGACGTTCTTCCTTTCAGTATTTTTGTGAAACAAAGGTTGTGTTGTTAGAATCTTACAAACGTTAGAGCTAAAAAAAAGAAAATGAAAGAAAGAGAGGAGGAAAAGATAGTCCTTTCTTCTTACTGGGAAGTGTGAAATTCAGCTTCTAGTTCTGGCATCTTAGTATCCTTAGTTTTATCCTGCTCTAACTTCACTTGGACATACAAGATTAATGCATTTACTTACAACTTTAAATAGAATCTTATGTTAGGATTTGCTTAATTGAAGCAATTTAGGATGCATAAAAGGAAAACTGTTTGAAGCTTACTGCTAGTCCTCTCATGATTTAAAGACACTTTAAGCTTCAGCTTTCCTACCTATTGTACGGACATTTTTCCTTTATTAAGTACATGTTCACATAGATCCAACTTGCAGAAACAAGCAGCTGAATTCATGGAAAAGCTTCGTGGAGCCACGCTGAAGTATATTACAGCTTAGTTCTCAGGTGATGCATGTTATCTTTCTGGTCACTTTGGCACATGTGATACATCACTGTTTTGCCAATTCATTAGTTTTTGTTTTTGACAGAAGTAGTGACAAATTGTTAGGCCATAAACATGTTTTTATTTTCTTATTTTTTTATTTTTTTATTTTTTTGTTGTGGTTTGGGGGGGGGGAAGGGAAACATGTTTTGAATTTTGAAAGTACATATATTAAGATGGTATTTTCCTTGATCATAGTAGAAATTTTTTTTAGTTTGTATATCTAACCTCAGGTAATTGTAATTATTGAAATCGTTTTTTTACTACTATGATCGATGGATTATAATTCAAAATATGTAGAGGGACAAGTTTTTTAATCTGAACGCTATCTAAGGCTAATAGGTAGCTCATTTCAATTAAAATTATTCATTATTGGATGTCTTTTTGATAGTTGACGCTGCATGGAACGGAAAGATTTATTTTATGCTTAGCAAAAAAATCAACTCATTTTATGCTTAGATTATATTATGAGCAGAACATGGTCACTGATTTGGAAACCACTAAAATAACACTAAGTTCAATAAATACAATATATAGCACTAAGCTTCTTTTTCTTTGTAAAATATTAGGAGACAAGAAAAGCTTGAGCTTTGGAAAGTTCACATTAGCGTTTAATATAAAAGGAACTTTGTGTGAGCTACATCAAATCCACTTTGAAGATATGGGAAAAGCAAAAGGAGAAATCTTGCTTGGAATTCCAGAGGTGAGTTATGGGCAAGCAAAGGAAAAAAAAAAATTGGTGTAAGCCAATCATGTCTGAGCTTGAGAGGTATAGGAGGTATTGGAGTGGGCCAACCCAACTATAGATTGTAAGTTAAACCCATGTCCTGTATAATTTGTATCTTTCTTTTTTGGGGGGTTCTGAAATGAATCTTTTACCTCGAAACAAAAGGAAATAAAACATTGTTTTGTTGCCGCAAGCTTTGTAAAAAATGAGATTCTTGGAGAGTCGTGAGCTTGAGAGGTATAGGAGGTATTCGAGTGGGCCAACCCAACTATATATTGTAAGTTAAACCCATGTCCTGTATAATTTGTTTCTTTTTTTTGGGGGGTTCTGAAATGTATCTTAGTTTTCCTAGCTGTGAAACAACTTCGTCTAGTTTGGAAAATAAGTTACAACTTAAAGTTATAATTTAAACATTTAATATATAAAAGTTTTATATTGTAACAAATTATTGTACAATGTGAAATAACAAGTTGGAACTTAAACAAAACCAGATTCGTTTCTCCTTAAAGTCTCCTCCTTTAATTTGCAGAACAACTTGCAATACATTTATTACCTGAAACAATAATATTCGTCGCAGTTATTATAACCCTTTGAGCAGCATTTCAATACTTGTCTCCCTTGCTTTGCCTCCTAATGAAGCACATAGGCATCTTTAGTGGAGGTTTAGAAGGAGTTAGGCCCCCATTAGTTAGCCGTACGTCTGTGTTATAATTACTACCTGTGCTTGGATAGAGGATTGCAGATTAGAAAGTAAAGTCTTTACTCTCACGCTTCCTACTTTTGGGTAGGCAAACAATTCTTTGACGTGTTATGAAAGAAACTCTATGGTAGGGTATAGTTTTTAACTGATAAATTATATCAAAATCATATCATAAAAAAATATATAATAATTAAATAAAATTTGATAAAGATACGACACTTAAGTATTAGGTTAACGGTTAACCGTGCATGGCATTTTCTTACCATAGGATGAAATCCTCCGCTTAGTTTTTTGCTAACCAAGTGGGGAATGATTTGTGTCATTCCATCCCAAATCTCCCTCAATTCAAGGGCCCACCAAAAAGAATTTGCATAATATATATAGGTATAGAAACTTCTACATACACATTCATTTCAGAGCTCATACTCTAGTACTACCATACACTGTATCCATACCAGATCTCTCCGAAGCAGAAATGGCAAGACTTGGTCTCTTACTGCTGCTTCTCTCAACCCTGCTAGTCTTCAACATGGCAACCTCCGCCAATACAATTCCCAGATCACTGCACTCAAAGTCATCAACCCCCATAGATTTCATCAGAGCATCATGCAAAAACACAACCTACCCCGCACTCTGCATCCAGTCCCTCGCAGCCTTCGCAAAGCAGATCCGACAAAGCGAGCGACAGCTCGCTCAGACCGCCCTAGCGGTGAGCCTCTCGAGGGCAAGATCAGCATCAAAATTTGTGTCAAAGATGACTAGGGTCAGGGGGATCAAGCCAAGGGAGTACCGGGCCGTGAAGGACTGCATAGAGAACATGGGAGACACCATCGACAGGCTTAGCCAGTCGGTTCGGGAGCTCGGACGAGTCGGGCAGGACTTTGTGTGGCACATGAGCAATGTCCAGACTTGGGTTAGTGCTGCTCTCACAGACGAGAACACTTGTCTTGATGGGTTTTCTGGGCATTCCATGGATGGGAATGTCAAGGCTGCTATAAGGAGAAGGGTGGTTAATGTTGCTCATGTTACTAGTAATGCTCTTGCCTTGGTTAACCGCTTTGCTTCTAAACACACGCCAAATTCTCACGAACAGCCTTGATTAGATTCAATATATAATACTTTTTAAGTGGTTTGGTGTAAAATCTGACTTGATATGTCATATCTACGAGTATGACTATATAGAGTGAGGTTTTTATGCGATCGGGCTTCGGTTTTTGT
Organism: Artocarpus heterophyllus; assembly: GCA_025403435.1. Taxonomy (NCBI): domain Eukaryota; kingdom Viridiplantae; phylum Streptophyta; class Magnoliopsida; order Rosales; family Moraceae; genus Artocarpus; species Artocarpus heterophyllus. The sequence goes on from CM046343.1 coordinate 34,058,478, forward strand.
TTTTGATGTGAACATGTAAAATATACGAGTCTTGAAAGTAAGGTTTTTGTACCGAAGTTTCGTTTTGTGTATTATATTTGGACTTTGTTTGTGGCTAAGATTAAGTTTGATTAGCTAGTATCTGCTCTTATAATTGACTGCCCTTAATTATGGGATGAAAAATTTTAGTTAAAAAGAATACCAAGTCTTTAGTTGATCTATTACCTGCGCAGAGAAATCAAACCGATTAACCATGATTTGTGCCTGCTTCACTGTGTTGTTTAATTCATCAAGTTTTCCCAACTTTGTTTTCTTCTTGTTTTCCATAGAAAAAACATGAATAGAAAAGGAAAAATAGGAATCACATGGCGTCTCCCGTTTTCTGGGTTTATTATAAATGACTCTGTACATGTATATACACACATTTACATTTATGAATTAAGCGATGTTTAGGGAGAAATATGTTGAAAAATTCCTTAAAAATATCAACCTGTAAACATAATTAATCTGCACCTCAAAGAAGATTAGCTTCTGTTTGTATGATTCTTGGTCTTTTTGTTTCATCAAAGTATAACTTTCATTGTCAAGTTTCATCTACTCCTCTCTCGCTCTCTCTCTCTCTCTCTCTCTCTCTGTTTTTTAATAATAAATAATTGCTATACAGACGTTTGAAAATTATTATGCTCTCGAGAAACCTTTAGAGAAACGTTTTGTGATATTTATGCAGACAGATACCGAATCTGTGGGCCAAACTAAGCATAACCAGGCAACAATTAGGCCGCATTCCCCGGGATAATTATTTCAAAAGTTGTTTAATTTAAGAAGAAAAAGAGTCATTTCCAAACATTTGATTTTAAATACTTGTGATCACTTATTTTGTCCAACTTTAGGACTGCTTCTACCTGCAGACCACCAAATGTGATTGTAGTCACCATACCATAAAAAGACTCGAATACTTTATTCAGAGGTTTATCTTCTTAAAGCCTTTTTTGATAGGGTCTTTCTATCATAGAAAGACCCTTATTATAATAGTGTATGTTTTGACAATTGAATTTAATAAAAATCACATCAAAACAAAAAGACATGTAAAATAGATATGAAAGGTACAAAAAAAAAAAAAAAATCTACCCCTTGTTTTTTGTCAGTTACCTTTTTTATATTATGTGTTTTAGATTTATTTTAATAAAATATTTTTAATTTTTGACCTCGTCGATATGTATTTTAGATTAGATTGAAACATAATATATCACGGATTGACACAACTAACCTGCATAATTAAATAGTAATGTTGAATATAATTCATGTAATGATAACCTATTCAACACGGTTGATATGCTTATTTTTCAATTTATCTTTAAACTAATAGGTCTTCACTATGTGGGTTTGATTTGGTGTAATTTTAAATTTTGTGATTTGAACTTATGTGGTTTTAATGATGGTTTTTGAACTGACATTTGAAAGGTAAAAGATTAAAACGAGAATGAAATATCACATTAGAAAATTGGTTTTAAAAAACTATGATTTATGAAAGGAACAATAATGAATAGGGTTTTTATTGTAAAAAAATGTTTCAAAACAGGAAAGATTAAATTCTCAAACTGACAATTTGGTTTGTTTTAAACCATCTTTATCATTTTAAACTACTTCTTTATTCCACATGCAAAAGCACGTTGTTGTGTTTCATATATTCCAAACCACGATCTCCATCGTTGTAAGCCTCTTGTACCAAACGGTATAAGTCAGTAAATTCAAAATTTATATAATAAAACGGTATAAGTTACTAAATTCAAAATTTATATATTTTACTTTGATTAGCTCATATAAATTTTTATAGTTTTTATTGAAATAAATATGAATTAGATTGTAGATTACACATGTAGTTAAGCTTGTCCATTTGAGTCTTTGTGTTGGACAAGTCAAACTAAATACAACTCATTTATTAATAGTGTCTTTTGGTGTTAATCCGATAGGTCCTAAACTTATTGATAAACTTATTGATAATAATGCTCACACGCACTAACTTTATACAGATTTCGAATCAGGTTCTCATCTCATGACTAAAATTATCGTTATAGTCTCAATATATGTTCTCTATTATATTTGAAAACACAGACATTGAACTCGAGATTTTAACAAAGAAAGAAGGCAAGCACGTGTTTCATGAAAGCTGAATAAATAGAGGCAGGCACAAAGTGATATCACTGATATGTGGACCATGTGAAGCTCAACTGCCAAGAAATAAAAAAGGAGGTGGTGTAATAAGACATATGGAGCTATATAAGCTATTCTCAAGTCTGATCACTCTGGGCCAAAAAAAAAAAAAAGTCTGACAAGTCTTGGCTCTTGGGCATACTAAACTATCTGAGAAAAAGAAAAAGAAAAAGAAAAAGGAGAGGCAAATGAAGCCCTCTTTATCTGATGCCTTGGCCCTTTGGAGTGGCGAGTCTAAAGTATCATTATATATCACATTAATAATACTGCTTTATTAGTGCAAGAAATCCCTTCCCTATGAAGTTGTCCCTTTGTGAATTTTGTTGTAGGGCTCAGCAGCTTTGTTGTTAACTTTTGATCCTATCAACTTGAATTGCCAAATGACCAATTAGAAAGCTTAATCACGTGGGACTTTGGGCTTCAACTTCACATTGATATTGTGTCTCCGAAGCGCCTTAGTTGACATTAGTGGTCAACTTGATGCTCTAATGTATGTTATCAACCAAGCATAAAATGTCACAAATTTCCTTTTTCTTTTCGCAATTTCTCCTATAAAAACCAAAAAAGGTAATAAAATAACCTATTGGTGAATATCTGCTTTTTAACCATTAAACCTCTAAAAAAAAGTTATTTTAATCAAATCAAAGAGTTTGAGAACATATACTACAATGGAGACTTCCGCTAGAAAAAGACCCTTTTCTTTTTTCGACGACTCATCGTACGAGCTCCGAAGATCGATGAAGGAAATGTGGCGGCTGAGAAACGACAACGAATTTGCGTTTGGAATCAGTAATATACTCACCTGGACTAGTGCTGCTTTGACAAATTGTGTGACGTGCATGGATGGATTTAAAGGAATCAATAATATTGATGGCGTAAATGTTAATGAAGATGTTAAGAACACTGTTCTTAGACACGAGAAAAAGTTTTGTCGTTTGACGAGCAATTTCTTGGCTCTAGTCAACAGCTGTGCCTCAAGGCAAGGCTGAAGCTGTTTTTGCTTATTGGTTAATATTTTTCTGTTTGGTTCTCGCGAAAAAAGGTCCTCTTGTCATGTCAAAGCCAGGCGAAAATCGATGTTATCTTGTTTATAACCACTAGCTAAAACTGACTATACAGTGTACGTATGTTGTTATTTAATTAGATCATTAATATTGGAATATATAAATTAGTAGTTAACTACAAATCAATCTGCAATAATTGTGCTTAAATACGCATAAGTTGTCATGCTCATGCATATGTGGATCTCTCTTTTGGGAGGAAATTATATGTGTGGATTATCATGTTGATTTGTACATTTGTCAATCGTAATCATGTAATGAATAGCTTTCTGCTTAAAGCAAGCGTTTGTATTATAGTATTCATGTAAATTAATCATCCGTTAGATGCTGATGGCCATGGAGTAAACATGCACAACTACAAAAACTATTTTAAAAGACGGGACGCGCTCATTTTTAACATCGGTTCTTTGCAAAACCTTGTTAAAATGTAGGTAATTTTCGATTAAGTTGGATAAATTTAAGAATTAACCTGCAAATTGTGCTCAATAAATCCAGTTTTGTTGGCCCAGTTGGACTATTGATGGTAGGATAGGACGTACTCATGGAGCTTAAAGGTGAGACATTGATGCGTGACGTGCCCCCACATATGTGAACATAATCGAAATTATTGTGAATTCTTTCTAGTACTAGTCTTTCAGCTATATATCAAAGCTTAAAAGCCTTGCTGTTTTAGAAGACAAACAAAAACGTTTATTTAGATTTGATTGACTCTGTGACTATAACAGATCGTTCATTCAACTCACATTAATCCACTACTTAAGAGTCAATAAAATTATCCGAGATTCCGAGTCTTGCTCGCTTAGTTGCGCACACAAATAATAATATGAAATTAAAGATAGAGTCGACTATCAAGCAAAACTTAAGTAAATAGAGTGTTTAAAAAGTATAATTTAAACTAATTTTAATTTAAAACATTTAATAGGTAAAAATTTTACACTATAACATCTAAGAACTTTATATTGTATTTCGTGAAAGCTTTACATTTAAATTATCAAACACGCTAAAAAAACAACGTCAACTTGTTATGATACCCAATACGCGCCTAGTTGGTGACTTTTGGAAAGTGATCTCTGTATTTCGAGCTTCCGAGTCGCTCCGGTGACAACTGACAGGGTGAATGAATAAATAATTTGGACTTCATGAGTAAAATAATAATAAAAAAAACTAGCATTTATGAAGCCGAGCACCAAATTCCAAAGTAGAGCTCCTTAAATTTAATGGGCTTCATTGTTCAGTACTCTTGATCTCATTTATAGTAATTAATGACAATCTGTATAAAACTCAAAGGATGGTCCTCTTCTCCAAAACTTTGGTAACATAAGATGAAGAAAATATTGTAATCTCCATAAAACAACATCAACTTGTTACCAAACTCCGTCTATGACTCGTCTTGTAAAAAAAAATAAAAAATGCTGCAATAAAGTAAGAAACTAGTAGATTCGGCTAGGTTGGTAGAGAACATTTTCATCTCATTATGAACAGGCGAAAATTCTTTGCCGATGGCATTGTTTAAGTCAAATCTCCATGTAAACCAGTCTTAGCCACCCCACCTTTTTTTTTTTTTTACTTATTTCTATTTGTGAAATCTGATCAAATATAGCTTTCCCTATGATTTTGAAATTCTATATTATATGCAATCGCTCACTTAATTGTATGGAAAATCTGACGTTCCTAACTTATTTCTCTGGCTCCGTCCTTACAGATGACGACAATCATGCATTGCCATTAGCTATCATGTCCCCAAGTCGAAAACTTCAAAAAGAACAATAGTACTAGTGTTTGTATTACATTGTTTGTTTTTATATCGTGACACCAGAAATTCATGTGCTTAACCATCTTTCTTTGTCCTTACATTGTGACCTCTCTTGAAGAAGGAATTGCCACTGGCTCTACTTTCAACGAAAGGCTGACGAAAACCTCTCTTTCTCTCTCCTCCATAATTCTTTTTAGTTGTTATATAATTAAGATCAACGTTGTGGCTCGTGTTAATGCCGAAGTTTTGGGCGTGTAATTTGTAGTTGGTAGTTCAAATGTTGTTTCCAGAACTTCGAAATCGCGGTTCATTTGTTAGCAAAATTAGGAACTCGCTATTGGGTGGTCAAGAACAAGAGTGGATAATATTTCCTGATTTTGGGGTGCTTGGTTGGGACCCATAGAAACGTTTAATGTATGGAAATGCACTTTATATCACAATTCATAATATTGAATTTGAAACATATTATGCCACACTAAGGCAATGATTATTCACAGAGGTAGTTGTTATAGTTAAGCACTAAAAATATGCATTTGCGTTTATTTATTTACTTATTTATTATTATTATTATTTTGCTAATTAGAAAAAAGGGATCAACATTTAATAGCATGCATTTGCTTAGCACGTCAAGAGACATCCATTGAGACCACTAGTAAGGAAAATTGATCCATGCTTTCATCCACTAGTATTCAGAGAACCCAAGTCACAGTGGTTTAGGCGCTTTTTATAAACCTATTGAGAAGCATATTGTAGCTTGATTGTGACGAGGAGAATTGGTCCCTAGATAATAGGAGAGAGTACAAGTTCCTTTAATTAAAAAAAAAAAGGGTACAAGTTACTATTTATAAGCTATATACGAGATAGAAGTTTTAAATATAAGTAAAAGGATCTATATGTAATCTAACAGAGCTTGTATATTATAATTTGGTTAATGTTAGTTGATAATACTTCTTAAGTTGAAAAGTTTTGATAAAACTTGGAAAAAACAGATTGATTCTATCCATTGGGTAATTTAGTCCCATTCTGAATGATTCACTGAAAGATACACCACTGGAAAAGCCAGCAAAACGTGGGTCCAGTGGCAGGGAAGGGTCCCATAGTCAAAATTTCACAACCTTTAATATATTTGTTGTTTTTTTAATTCAGAATTCAATCGGTTATTATTCCACCAATTTAGCCTCTCATGCCATAGTTTGAGAGCAACTTGAATGTACATAAAGCCTCATCTTTCATTAGTCAAAGCAGAGTCACATCTCTCCTAGCTAGTTCCGGAGTACATTGCTCAACTGTTTTCACCAAAATATTTCTCTCCTTTGTTGAAATTTCTATTTTTATTTTTTATTTTTCCTTAAAAGCTAGAACTTCATTTGGCTTTCCGATAAAAGTACACTAGTACTAAGTTTTTTAACTAATTGTACATGCATAGAGGTGAACACCAAGTTTTATAAACTATTGCTTACATATCCAAAAAAAAAAAAACACTCAATCAACGTTTCTAAATCTTTAGAGATTAATTTATCAAATTCCATTAAATTCACATTGTCCTTGATAGAATTTTATGGTAGGTTTGAAAAAATAACTTAACGACTTGTAAATGCCATATTTAAAACATTTAAATCTCTATCAAATTATGTCACATGTAAAACTATTGAGAATTGTCCAATTATTGATCACACTCTTATCATATCACGTGTATTAATGCAGAATAGCATCACCCATGTGCATGAGAGTTGGTGCAATTTCGTCACTCATTATCTCTACATGGCACCACACAAACATACAAAGCAAAACACTTATTCTACAGTATAAATAGGGCCTCTCTCCTCACCAAAAGTCTTCACCATTTTCAAACCATCATTCAACCAAAACTTCCTTCTATCTTTAAAAAAAATGGAGCACTTATCATATTCTCTATCTCACAAACTACCACCAATATTACTAGTTCTTCTCTTAATTACCAATAACCTCACAATAATCTCCTCGGCCAGACCAATAGGAGCAGAACTACAAGACACAACAAACACCCAATTCATCAAAACCTCATGTGGGGCCACCTCTTATCCTGATCTCTGCTTCACCACACTCGCATGCCACGCCCCCGAAATCCGACGCAGCCTTAAGCTCCTCGCCACCGTAGCCCTCTCGGAGACTCTCAAAACGGTGCGTTCCGCTTCAACGGCCATGTCAGAGCTATCGAAAGACTGGCAGGGACACTTGACGGCAAGAGAAGCCGAGGCGCTGAGCGACTGCGTGGAGGAGCTGAAAGTCTCAATGGAGGAGCTCCACAGGTCTATACAGGAAATGGGCGCTGATCATAAGAAGAATAATGGGTCGAATTTCGGGCTCCGAATGAGTGATATTGAGACGTGGGTGAGTGCGGCTCTGACGGATGAGGACACGTGTGTTGATGGGTTTTCGGAGAATTCCATGAATGGGAAGAGAAATGGGAATGAAAATGGAAATAATACTAGTGTGATTAAGAGCACTGTGAGAGGACACATTCTCAATGTGGCTCATATGACAAGCAATGCCTTGGCTCTTGTTAATTACTATTCTCTTCTTCATTCTTAAGTGAGGTTTTGGGCTTGAACATCTTAATTATACATATGGTGCATATATAATATGTATATGTTTAGTTTCATAAGTTTTGGGTTTTTGTTTATTTCTTAATGTTTGTTTTTCTAACTTTGTGTGTAAGTTAATTAAAATAGTTTGTCATGTACTAGCTTGTATTTGATGGGAGTGTGCCAGTGATATTTTGGTATTTGTAACTATGTTCAAAATGTATCATCTTGTTCCTAGTTTGATGAATGAAGATGGAATTTCAAATGGATAGGAAATGTGCACATCTAAATTTCATGTTAAATATTATTAGTGTGTTTGATACACTGATTCAAACACTTTAGTGTTAACTGTTTATAATATAAAAGTCTCAGTAACTGTAGTATAAAGTAAAAAATAGCTACAGTGTAAGCTCTCATATGTTACAATATTTGAACTCATTTTTTTCACTTCAAATCGGATTGAGAAATACACTATTAGTTTACTCCAACAGATAGGAATTCCGAAAGCCACAAGTTTTGGAGGAACCAAAGCAGGTAAGAATGTTGGATCTAGATGGTAAAGCAAGTCGTGATCTATTTGTTATGCACAGAAGAACATAAGTACTAAAGTATTTGCAGAGTACTTTACCAATTGCCTTTAGTCTGCAACATACGGACCGGTTGTTGCTTTCCCGCAGCTTTGTGGTCTCTTTTTGCTGTTCTCATGTGACAACTGTTAGTAAATACAACATAGAATATGGATAAAGGAATTGCAAACAATATATTGCATGAATAAAACAAACAAGTTACAATTTTTTTTTTCAAAAATGAAAATAACAAAATAGGTATAACAAAACCTTCAAATTCAACTTCAATGGAAGTAACGCAACGTGAAAATTAGATGAAAATGGTTGAGGCACGTGTAGGTCGTCACGCTTTCCTTAAAATAGATTCGTCCCCTCCGGTTGTGCACGAGGATTCTACGGACGTCTGTCTCCCAAGATACAACGACTACCAACAAAATCTTAAGCACTATTGGATACCGTTTCCGGCGAACTTGAAACTGTTTTTCTTCTATCACCAAAAAATGACTACAACAAAAACAAGATGGAACTTGAAAAACAAAGGAAAAACTCTATGACTTGGTGAGTGCAAATTCTATGCAATTGTGTGTTCTTTCAAACATGTAGAGGAGAGTTCATTATATAGGCTTAAGAGAATAGACGTTACAATCCACATTATAATGAGGCATTATTCAGAATTTATGTGCATAATGACACCGGTTGCAACCTTCCATTTTTCATGATAATGGTGCTCATAATCTCCCATTAAACCATTGGTTGTAACCCTCCATTTTCCATGATAATGGTGCTCATAATCTCCCATTAAACCATTGATTGTAACCCTCCATTTTCTATGATTATGAAGCTCATAATCACCTATTAATCCATGCCTTTGGGTGTTACAACATGAGATTTATGACCTCCATTAATCTCCACTAATGAGCATCAATTTCTCATTCACCCAATTGCCTTTTTTCCAACAATCCCCCACATGAATGAAATTGACAAACTACAAAGGAAAAACAAAGATACTACATGATGATAGAGTTCTACGGTTAATATCTGCATAGGATAGGTAGGCGTTAACCCTTGAACCTTCCCTTATGAAAGTATGTTTACTTTACTGGCTGACCAGTAGATGCGATGTCCTTGAACTGTTCTGCCATTTGTGTAAATGATAACATACCTCACACAGATATTTTCCTGACACAGTTTCAGTTCTCATGGTTATGTTCATTTTGGCCATGAACATCTCCCTGGTTCTGCAAGAGTTTCTAAAGAATTGAGCCCTAGCAATTCTCCTTTGAAGCGGCCCCACTTCTCTCTCACATAGGTGATTTCTTACTTAAGAGTAACCCGTATTACTCCGCTCGAATTCCAACGTATTCGACGCTTTAGAATCATTAAAAGCAAACTGCTTAACCTTTCCTTACAGGTATCACTGTTTTTATATAAGAATGGGTTGGGGTAACCCCCATAGTGATTTTACTCGGTCTATTCAGTTTAGTTGTCCCATTGAACCTAGATCTTGGAATCTCCAGTCAACAAGGTTGGGTTTCCACTGTTTCGACCTATTCTTTTATGGGCTTAAGTCCCATTCCTTTTGATGTTTTCTCAACTTGATCTCTATTCAGTCCTTTAGTTAACGGATCCGCAATATTTTCTTTAAACCTTACATAGTCTATTGTCATGACTCCAGTTGAGATCAGTTGTCTAACGGTATTATGTCGACGACGTATATGTCTCGACTTACCATTATATATCACATTCTGTGCCCTCCCAATAGCATACTGATTATCACAATGTATGCATATTGCAGGCATAGGTTTAGGCCATTCAGGGATATCCTCCAAGAAATTCCTTAGTCATTCAGCTTCTTCACCGCTTTTATCCAAGGCTACAAATTCAGATTCTATAGTGGATCTGGTTATTACCGTCTGCTTTGAGGACTTCCAGGAAACTGTTGTGCCTCCCAAAGTGAATACATATCCACTTGTAGCTTTAGAATCCTGTATATCAGATATCCAAATCGCGTCAGAATACCCTTCAAGAATAGCAAGATCTCTTATATAATATATCCCATAATTTCGAGTATACCGTAAGTATCTGAGTACTCTAACAATTGCTTTCCAGTGATCATCTCCTGGATTACTCATGAATCTACTCAAACTACTTACAGTATAGGCAATATCTGGTCTTGTACAATTCATTAAGTACATTAAACTACCTATCACTCTAGCATATTCCACCTGGGATATACTTTCTCCTCTATTTTTTGACAGATGTTGACTAGTATCAATTGGTGTTCTGGCTACACCAGTGTCATTTTTACTAAATTTGTCAAGTATCTTGTCCACATAGTGTGACTGGCTCAAGATGAGTCCATCAGGCGCCCTTTTGATTTTGATTCCTAAAATCACATCTGCAGGTCCCATGTCTTTCATGTCAAACCTAGAGTTCAACATATCTTTAGTAGATTTGATCATCCGATCATTGCTACCGACGATTAGCATGTCATCTACATACAGACAAAGAATAACATATCCATCGTCTGTTCTTTTGACATAAACACACTTGTCACACTCATTAATTTTGAAGCCATTTGACATCATAACATTGTCAAATTTCTCATGCCATTGCTTTGGTGCTTGTTTAAGCCCATACAAAGACTTTACCAATTTGCAGACTTTCCTTTCTTGTCCTGAAGCAATACAACCTTCTGGTTGTTCCATATAAATTTCCTCTTCAAGGTCTCCATTAAGAAAAGCAGTCTTTACATCCATCTGATGTACTTCAAGATTTCGCAAAGCAACAATCGCTATAATCATTCTTATAGAGGTTATTCTCGTTACAGGAGAATAAGTATCAAAGTAATCAAGGCCTTCTTTTTGTCTATAACCTTTTATAACAAGTCTAGCCTTATACTTGTCAATTGTTCCATCAGCTTTCATTTTGCATTTGAAAATCCACTTAGAACCTAGCAGTTTACTTCCTGGAGAAAGGTCCACTAATTCCCAAGTATGATTCTGCATGATGGAATCAATTTCACTCTTTATGACTTCTTTCCATAAAGGACCCTCAGATGAGCTTACAGCTTCTTTAAAAGTTTGAGATTCAGCCTCTAGCATGTAGGTCAGAAAGTCAGATCCAAATGATTTTTCTATCCTTGTCCTTTTGCTTCGTCTAGGCTCTTCCTCTTCATATTCGGTTTCAACTTCTTGATGATCCTGACTATTCTCTTCAATAGTCTTAAATGTTCGTTTAGATGAACTTGGACCATCCTCTTTGGATTTGCAAGGAAATACATGTTCAAAAAATGATGCATTCCTAGATTCCATTATCGTGTTCTTGTGAATATCAAGGTTTTTAGATTCATACACAAGGAACCGATAAGCACTACTGTTGTGGGCATAACCAATGAAGATGCAATTAATTATTTTTGGACCTATTCTCATCTTCTTTGGTGTAGGTACTATTACCTTTGCAAGACACCCCCACACTCTCAAGTATTTGTAAGAAGGCTTTCTAGCTTTCCACAATTCATAAGGGGTCTTGTCTTCTTTCTTTCAGGGTACCTTATTTAAAAGGTAATTAGCCGATAAAATGGCTTCCCCCCACATGTTCTGTGGTAATCTAGAAATTATCAGCATAGCATTCATCATATCCTTTAAGGTACGATTTTTGCATTCAGACACACCATCTGACTGAGGTGAATAAGGTGGCGTAACCTCGTGGATAATACCATGTTGTGCACAAAATTCACTAAATGGTTCTACATATTCACCACCACGGTCACTTCTTACCATATTAATTTTCTTATTAAGTTGGTTTTCAACTTCTTGCTTATAGAGAGCAAACTTCTCTATAACTTCATCTTTACTTTTAAGCAAATATACATAGCAATATTTTGTGCTATCATCTATGAATGTAACAAAATATTTATTCCCACCTCTAGTTTGAATAAATTTTAAGTCACAAACATCGCCATGTATCAAATCAAGTGGTTCAGTATTTCTATCAATCATTTGGTATGAAGATCTCGTTAGTTATGCCTCCACACATATTTCACATTTGTGTTTAGGATCAATATTAAATGTGGGTATGTGATTCAAGTTAATTAATCTATTCAAAGTATTATAATTAACATGACCTAGTCTACCATGCCATAAATTAGAAGACTCAAGCATATAAGCAGAGGACTTTTTGTTTTTATTAATGGAATTGGGCTTAATAGCCATTACATTCATTTTCCACATTCCATTTTTCATATATCCTTTTCCCACATACATTCCATGTTTAGACAAAACTATTTTATCAGCTTCAAAAACCATCTTGAAGCCATGTGAACTCAGTAGAGTTCCAGAAATAAGATTCTTTCGGATATCAGGCACATACAGCACATTTTGAAGCTTAACTTCCTTGCCTGATGTCATTTTCAAAACCACCATTCATTGGCCCTTAATCTCAGATGTGGCAGAGTTGCCCATATACAGCTTCTCTCCAAAATCTGACAGTACAAGTTCAACAAAAGCAGCTCTATCATAGCAAACATGGCGTGTGGCCCCAGTGTCTAGCCACCACTCCTTTGGGTTGGAGTCCACCATGTTGACTTCAGAGACCACGGCAGAGAGACTAATGTCTGACACTTCTTGTGTAATGGTATCCACCACATTAGCCTCTTTCTTCTTGTTTCTCTTTGGTAGCCTACAATCTGCTGACTTGTGACCCACCTTGTCACAGTTGAAACATTTTCGTTGGAATTTCTGCTTCTTTGAAATTCCACCCTTAGGCCCCAGCTTGGACCCTGACTTGGTTTCTTGTTCTTGGAGCTTTTATCATGCTCCACCACATTTGCTTTGGCAACAGACTTGTTCAAAAGCTTTTTCTCAGATCTTCTATTGTCTTCCTCAATGCGAAGTCGAACAATAAGATCTTCAACACTCATCTCTTTATGCTTGTGCTTCAGATAGTTCTTGAAGTCATTCTACGCAGGGGGTAGCATCTCTATGATTGCAGCTACCTGGAAAGACTAGCTAATTATCATTCCTTCAGCATGAATTTCATGAATGAGTAATTGCAGTTCTTGTACTTGACTAATTACAGTCTTAGAATCCACCATTCTGTAGTTCATGAACTGTCCAACTATGAACTTCTTAGCACCAACATCTTCTATTTTGTATTTATAGTCCAAAGACTCCCATATTTCTTTGGCCATTTTTTTTCAGACTGTACACATTATAAAGTGCATCAGTCAAACCATTCAGAATATAATTCTTGCACAAGAAGTCAGAATGCTTCCATGCTTCAACAACAAGTAAGGTCTGAGCATCTGTTTCATCCTCTCTAATAGTTGGGGGATCCTCTTTCAAGAATCTCGCAAGATTCAGTGTTGTCAAATAAAACAACATCTTTTGTTGTCAAGTTTTAAAATTCAGTCCATTAAATTTTTTAGGTTTTTCATTGTGGTTTATAGGAACTGTAATCGACAAAGGTTGCATCGAGGTTGAAGCATGGACCCTAGGAGATGGCATCGGTGTTTCAGAAGTGCTCCTAGTTGGAACATTCTCAGTTGGAACAACATTCATATTATCACCCATTTCTGAAAATGGAACCAAAGTTAGTTTCCTTTAAAATTAAAGAAACATATTGAAAACAACAAAATGTTAAACAATCTATTATTAACAACAAATCAAACAAAACAAATTATATAAGATTGTTTATAGAAATCGTAATATAACTTTATGATATGTATACATGTTTTGAAATAAAACTGTTAGAAACAGTAAACTTACTACATATATATATATATATATATATATAATATAACCGAAGTTTGCAAACAAACATTTAAGATGAATTGCAAGCTAAATAATAAAAGCCAAAACAAGCGTATATTAAAGAAAAGGATATGCACCAACGTTAATGTTTCAAACAATTTATACATATTCTAATCAAAATAGGTACGTCCACATACACATGGAAATGAAACAACAATTTACATTAATGAGAAAACAATAACAATACAATGCAACATCTATTTATAAGCAACGAAAATGAACGTTTATAATAAATGAGATATTGATATTCATTTAGTTTGTATGTTTTCTAAACTGATTTCAATAAATGAGATAGACAATAAAGTCCATAACAAAAGATCAATATAATACTCAATCTTTAATATATGAATAACATAAAATAAATGTTATAATACGTGAATATAATATGTGAATTTGACTAAACAAATCTCATGCAAACAACTAAAGCAACTTTACTATATGTGACAACATGACATACTAAATTAGTAAAACAAATAACTAAAACAACCTGAATGTAACAATTCCAAACATTCATAACAAAAGTATACATTTATAACAATAACAAAACCGATATCAAAAGAAAACCAAATTTATCAAAGTTGAAATGCAATAAAGTTCTCACAAACAAATATGCAAGCAAAGAATCTATAATAAGATGGTTGTACTCAAATTAGCAGAATATTAAAAACTGACTAGGATAAACAATGGATTTGTAATATATGCTAACAAGCAACTAAAATACGAAAAGGAATTTATACGGTTTATTCATTCATTAAGTAACCTATCCGTCTTCAAAGGATAATCTGTTTTAAGATTGTTAGAAAATACAACATAGAATATGGATAAAGGAATTGCAAACAATATATTGCATGAATAAAACAAACAAGTTACAAATTTTTTTTCAAAAATGAAAATAACAAAATAGGTATAACAAAACCTTCAACTTCAACTTCAACTTCAATGGAAGCAACGCAACGTGAAAATTAGATGAAAATGGTCGAGGCACGTGTAGGTCACGCTTTCCTTAAAACAGATTCGTCCCCTCCGGTTGTGCACGAGGATTCTACGGACGTCTGTCTCTCAGGATACAACGACTACCAACGGAATCTTAAACAGTATTGAATACCGTTTCCGACGAACTTGAAACTATTTTTCTTCTATCACCAAAAAATGACTACAACAAAAACTAGATGGAACTTGAAAAACAAAGGAAAAACTCTATGACTTAGTGAGTGCAAATTCTATGCAATTGTGTGTTTTTCAAACATGTGGAGGAGAGTTCATTATATAGGCTTAAGAGAATAGACGTTACAATCCACATTATAATGAGACATTATTCAGAATTTATGTGTATAATGATACCGGTTGCAACCTTCTATTTTCCATGATAATGGTGCTCATAATCTCCCATTAAACCATTGGTTTTAACCCTCCATTTTTCATGATTATGAAGCTCATAATCACCTATTAATCCATGCCTTTGGGTGTTACAACATGAGGTTTATGACCTCCATTTATCTCCACCAATGAGCATCAATTTCTCATTCACCCAATTGCCATTTTTCCAACAATAACTATGGCCCACTTAACATGTTATATGCCAAAGCATTTTTTAAGCATAAGCAGATATAATCTGGCTAATTTAATTGTCACCCAACAAACCCAAATGGATAACTGATTCTCATATACCTGAGACTGGACTGTTTTATATTATGCAACATTTTTTTATTATATATATATTTTATTTTTTATCCTTACCCACTTCACGGGATTTGATCACCCCGCTTGCACCAAACATTGGATAAATAAAACTACGAATCAAACGACGCATGCATAAATGATCAGACTATATATATATGAAACAAGAAATCGACCAATTATATGGGATACAGTTTTATTTTATTTTCTTAAAGAAAAGTTAGGAGCTTCAATCAATTGCCCCATGGAAAAACTGAGTTTTTCACATTGTTCTCCCTCATCTGCCAAGTTATTCAGTTGATTGATTAATTAAGGCACATGTTGTGGAAGAACACTGCTAAAAAAAAGTTAGGTACAAGTTCAATGCAAACTCTAATTAATAAAGTTTCGCTTCAGTTTTATTGGGAGCTTAGGACGCAGGTTAGTGACTTGTTGGGAAGTCCTCAAAAGGAGGTTAAAAATAGTCAATTTAGTCATCATATTATCACGCCCGGGTAGTGACGTGGTATATTAATTAAATTAATTAAAGCAGATTTTTTTATTAAAAACATCAATTGAATGATTTGATTTATTTTATTTTATTTTATTTTTTTGAAAAACATGTTAGTTTAAAACATTTTAAAATAATTATTATTATTTTGAAACAGCTACTCAAAAAGTAAAATATTAAAGACAATCAAATATAAGCTGGGCCTCACCGGACCCATATTAGTGCACATACATGATATCGACAATAAAATATTACAATCATAGTCTAATATGAGATAAAGTTTAAATATTACATGCCTTGATTTAAATAAAAAATAACCAAAACATAATTCCTTCAACTCATGTGTTTGCCTTGTTGCCTCTCATTCAGTCCTAAGCTGTGATTCAACCAGGGGAAAGGTTTTAAAACAGATAAAGAAAATATGAGCGTAAGGTTCAATAGGACTAAAATTTAGAAAACATTAATTTGAATATAAAATTTGCATTCAGGAAAGTATTTAGAAAGCTAAATTTGATAAATAAATGAACAAATAATTCATTTAAATCGTTCTTACCAAACGGTTCTTTGCTCGTTTAGAAAGAATCTTATTATCTTTCTTGGACAAACCATAAGTATCACCACCATAGTGGCCCAGCTAGGTTTTGGGACCTGCCTCCAATGTCACACTCTACACGACCCAATCTATGATTATGGCATCATGCCCTTATGTGTATTTTATCATTATTTAAATCTCATATTACCGAGTATTTTCAATTACATTCATTATGAGCATTCATGCATAGACAAGTGATGAAAAATACTAAGAAGTTTATGTAAATCGTTCCTTAAAATCCGTTTTGAAAGAAATCATTTTGTAAGAAATCATTTTGAAAGAAGTCATTTTGTGGCCAAAGCCCCCTTGTGAGAACGTTTAAAACATTTTGTCATTTATTGAAAACATTTTGGAAGAATCTTTTGTGGCCAAAATCATTAAAAACCTGGCTACCAAGAAAGGGGTAGAAGTCCTACATCGATATCCTACATTGTGACTCAGCAGTACAGTCTTGACCCGCTATACGTTAGCTTCACAAAACCACGAACAATCTTAAATGTAAACTAAGTTTATCAATATCTAGCTTAAGATATTCTACACTATTAAGCTATCTCATGGTATCCTAGTGTACCATTTATGTCCGTAAAATCATACTATAAGGTTTAAATTCTCAATCTGGGTTTAAAACAGTGAAAACGGATAAAAATAGTCATTTTTCTTGTGGCCGGTTGACCTGCCAAATTCCTTAGTCCGGCCTGCTGAACTACACAGTTCGGCCTACCGGCCATGCAAAATCGGCCTATTGAACTTTTCCAAGTTCAACTTGCCGATAATATGAATCTGGCATGCCAAACTCATGAGTCCGACCTACCGATGTTCAAGATCGGCCTATGGAACTAGAAAAATCTGGGACTCAAGACTTCGAGTCTCGGCCTCCCCGAGATCAAAATCTCAATCTAAGCCTGTTTTCTCAATTCTCAACTATGAGCAATGTTCATAAATGATAGAAAAACATAATAGAACCCTTTTAAACACATTTAAACAAGATTTATATAGAAAATTTCAAAGAAATCCAAAAATGGAGAAAAATAAGGAAAAAAAGGCAAAAACTTGATTCAATCCAATTTTCATCAAATCAAACCTAGATTCTAGATAATTTGAGTTCCATTAACTTAGATTCAAGGTTTCCTAAGCTAAATCAAACTCAAAGTTCCACATTCGAAGAAAAATCAAAGTTTAAGACAAAATTTAAAATTTTTTTTGAAAAAAGTTAAACTGACCTTGAATCCAAGCTTGAAATCGAGTTTGTGGAAGCTCAATCACATTCCTAGGCCTCCAATCTAGCTGAGAATCGAAGCTTGAGCTTCAAAATTTTTAATCAAAGGGAGAGAAAGAGAGAGTGAAACGCACAAAGAGAGAGAGAACTAAAAGAGTGAGAGGGAGAGTGAGTAAAGAAGAGGAGAAGGATAGAAGAATAAATAGAGAAAAATGTACTTTTGTGGAGTAAAAACTATGTTCCAACACATGGCTTTCCAAAAGGAACATGGTTTTTTCT
Source organism: Artocarpus heterophyllus (assembly GCA_025403435.1). Taxonomy (NCBI): domain Eukaryota; kingdom Viridiplantae; phylum Streptophyta; class Magnoliopsida; order Rosales; family Moraceae; genus Artocarpus; species Artocarpus heterophyllus. Next base: position 34,076,679 of record CM046343.1, read on the forward strand.
GTTTTTCTGTTTGTAGTCATTTAGATTACCAGTTGGACCAGTTGGATTACCATATGTAATTTAATTGAATATTTTCCCTCCACTTTTGTACTCGGGTATATAAACCTAATTCACTCATTATGAATGAAATAGAGAGAATCATTTTCTTCTCCCAATTTTCATCTTCCTCATTTCCTTCCTTTTCTTCTTGGTTGACCATCAATCCTTGCATTCGATCCAAATCAAGAACCAATACTTAATATAAGATGTTGTTTCGACTTACTGTCCTTTGAACTTGAAGGGAACCTAAACATGTTTGACATTTGGTCGTTTACAGCAGATGATGCCGTTTGCAATCTTTGTCATCACTTTTAGGCTGTCGTTTTGGAGGAAATGATGTCGTTTTAAGGAGAACTGGTTGTGTTTCAACATTGTTTGCGTTTTAGTTGCCCACCTTTGCGGCCAAACATCTCTTCCTTACAGTCATGCCTGAAAACGACAAGATGTCCAAAACCATAAGAAAGTTATTAATGCGAAAACGCACAAATAATTAAGGGCAAGGAAGCTCAGATTTTCATTCTTCTCTTAGTTAAACAAAATTAAGGAATGAACCTTGGGAATCCACGATAGTACGCAGCGACAGACCTCAGAAAAGTCTCAAAAAACGACAATAGGAAGCCGAGAATTTGACGAAGACGTGTGCCCAATTGCCATTGTCCACAGATGGACGTACTTTGTGGCACCACAAGTGAATTGTGGAATGACACGGTTTGATTGGATTCTGATGGGCCCTTGGGCCGTCTAATGGGCTGCTTCACTTGAGGATGGAAATTTCTTTGCTTCGTGGCGTCTCCACAGCCAATGTCTTTCAAGGTCAAAAATTATGATGGCACATATCCCATTTGACTCTTTTAACCACCTAATGTACTCAAAATTACATGACTGCCATTCCTATGATTTGAGTACTATTACAGAGGAAGCTAGACATGTTGATTTCCACCAAATCCTAAAGGTAGAATGAAAAAACATTAGTCATGAAATCAAACTAAATTCTTAAGAATACTGTTGGATGTTTTAACATTAATCAAAATTTTTTAATACCGATTGACCCAAGACATGGGAGTTATTATATATTTTTTTTTATTGATAAACGTTCAAAAACTTGTCATTTCAACTAATATTAAGCAAGGTAATTCACATTCTAGACCTCAAAATTAGAGACACATAAATGTAAATTTCTCCCGAAGCTACTAAAAATACAAGAGTCAGTACAACCAGGATTATTTAATTCCAAAAATTAAAATCATTTTTCCTAATTCATGTTAAGATGAAGGGTAAATTAGTCTATTTATCTTCCATTTTAATAGGGGATGGAATTTCGTTTGACAGGAAAACAAAAACAATCTTTAAGGCCAAGAAAAAAAGCAAATGCAAGTGTCAAACTGATAAGCACCTCTTACATAACAATCTCACCCCCAACCTCACTCTGTTTACCCCCTGAGCGAGAAAGCGAGAAAACAACCAACCCCACAAACTTTCTCACTCGCCAAACACACAGACAACGTAAAGAAGAAAAAGAAGAAGAAAAAGAAACATGGCGGCGGAGTCTGTGAGGTTGACGACGTTGGGGTCGGCTTCTTCTTCTTCTTCCATGGCCAATTTCAGCTTCAATGGCTCTCAGAGAAGGCCTTCTTCAACAATTCTATCCGCAACTGGTTTTAAGAGTGTTCGTCCGAGGCCCTCCTCCTTTTCTGTGACTTCCTCTTCGCTTTCCAACTTCTTTGGGAGTTTTCGTCTCACTTCCAAGTCTTTGAGGCTCTCTGGTTCTCGCCAGCTTGGCCGAAGGAACCTCTCTGTCTTCGCCATGGCCGCTGATGGTATTCTTTTTTCTTCTCGTATTATTCAATTTTGCTTCTTTTGAAGACCCATTTGGCTAAATCGTATAATTCGAATTATTTCATCGTTTTTAAGAGGAAGATTTAATGCTTTTGTTTTCTTTGTTCTTGAAATGAGTCAAGTTATTGTTTTTAGAGTTTTAATTATGCTTAATTTATGAATTTCAATATATTGGTTCTGTTTCTTGTTTAATACATGTTTTGAAGACTGTATATAACTGCCTATGTGAAAGTTTAACTGGAGGCTGAGCCTTTCAGCTTTATTTCTTTCTGATGGATTGAGCTAACTTTTCATGGAAGAGGGTAAAAATTTGTTCTTTGATGTAAACTTTAATCAAAACATAGCCTGCCATGATTAGTTTAAATTCTCCTTAAATGTCCTGCATTGGAAAGTGTTATTTTGTCGTGTGGAATGTTAGGAGAATGTCTCAAAACTGTTATTGGTCTACTTGTCTCAAGTATATTATTGTAAGCTGGTATGATAGTTTTTTCCCCCTTTTTCAGGTGAGAAGCGCACCGTGCCATTGAAAGATTACCGCAACATCGGAATTATGGCTCACATAGATGCCGGAAAGACAACCACCACGGAGAGGGTTCTGTACTATACGGGAAGAAACTACAAAATTGGTGAGGTGCATGAGGGAACAGCCACTATGGATTGGATGGAACAGGAACAAGAGAGAGGCATTACCATTACTTCTGCTGCAACAACCACGTTTTGGAACAAGCACCGGATTAACATCATTGATACTCCAGGACACGTCGACTTCACCCTTGAAGTGGAGCGTGCCCTCAGGGTGTTGGACGGTGCAATATGCTTGTTCGACAGTGTTGCTGGTGTTGAACCACAATCTGAAACCGTGTGGAGGCAAGCTGATAAATACGGTGTGCCCAGGATTTGCTTTGTCAATAAGATGGATCGTCTTGGAGCAAACTTTTTCCGAACTAGGGACATGATAGTGACGAATTTGGGAGCCAAGCCATTAGTGATTCAAATTCCAGTTGGGGCTGAAGACAACTTTAAGGGCGTCGTTGATCTTGTGGGGATGAAAGCTATTATTTGGTCTGGAGAAGAGTTGGGCGCAAAGTTCACGTATGAGGACATTCCAGAAGATCTTCAGGAGCTGGCACGGGAGTATAGATCTCAGATGATAGAAACCATAGTCGAATTGGATGATGCAGCTATGGAAAGCTATCTAGAAGGAGTTGAGCCTGATGAAGAAACTACCAAGAAATTGATTAGGAAGGGAACCATTTCAGGTAGTTTTGTTCCAGTACTATGTGGCTCAGCCTTTAAGAACAAGGGGGTTCAGCCATTGCTTGATGCTGTTGTAGACTATTTACCTTCACCACTTGATTTGCCGGCTATGAAGGGGACTGACCCAGAGAACCCAGAAGTAACAATAGAGAGACTTGCCAGTGACAATGAACCATTCACTGGACTAGCGTTCAAGATCATGACCGATCCATTTGTGGGTTCCCTTACATTTGTCAGAGTGTACGCCGGGAAGCTGGCGGCCGGTTCATACGTATTAAATGCGAACAAGGGGAAAAAGGAAAGAATAGGTAGACTTTTGGAGATGCACGCGAACAGCAGAGAGGACATTAAAGTAGCTTTGGCAGGTGATATTGTTGCACTAGCAGGTCTAAAAGATACCATTACAGGTGAAACATTGTGTGATCCTGATAGTCCCATTGTGCTTGAACGGATGGACTTCCCTGATCCTGTAATTAAGGTGGCAATCGAGCCCAAGACCAAAGCTGATGTTGATAAGATGGCTACTGGTTTGATTAAGCTTGCTCAAGAAGATCCTTCTTTCCATTTCTCACGGGATGAAGAGATCAACCAGACAGTTATTGAAGGAATGGGAGAATTGCATCTTGAGATTATTGTTGACCGGCTCAAGAGAGAATTCAAGGTCTACATCTGCAACTTAATTTTCCAGATTCTCATTTTCTTATTATTATTCTCTTATTTTTCATTTTGCTGCTTTTGTCCTTTCATTGTTTATTGTTTTCCCTTCACTATCACATATGTACAAGTATTCTATTCACAGGTAGAAGCTAATGTTGGAGCACCACAAGTGAACTACCGAGAAAGTATTTCGAAGGTGTCAGAAGTGAAGTATGTCCACAAGAAACAGTCTGGTGGGCAAGGTCAGTTCGCTGATATCACAGTTCGATTTGAACCGATGGAGGCAGGCAGTGGATACGAGTTCAAGAGTGAAATCAAGGGAGGAGCAGTTCCAAAAGAGTATATTCCAGGAGTGATGAAAGGTTTGGAGGAGTGCATGGGCAACGGTGTGCTTGCAGGCTTCCCTGTTGTGGATGTTCGTGCAGTGCTTGTGGATGGTTCTTACCACGATGTCGACTCCAGTGTCTTAGCATTCCAGCTTGCGGCAAGAGGAGCTTTCAAGGGGGGGATGAAGAAGGCTGGTCCTAAGATGCTAGAACCTGTCATGAAAGTTGAAGTTGTCACACCTGAAGAACATCTGGGAGATGTCATTGGTGATCTCAACTCTAGGAGAGGGCAGATCAACAGCTTCGGCGACAAGCCTGGTGGTCTCAAGGTATGCCTAGTTAACAAGTTTGTTTTATCACAATTCGTTTAGAGCTTGTTTGATAGGAAGAAAAAGTGGAAAGAGGCACAAAGAAGGGGAGATTAGTGGAAGAATTTTCAGCTTACGGTTGTTTGGTAGGAAGAAATAGATGAGAAAATTAACTGGATAAGGGATACAAAATCCAATGGATCGCATTTGCTTAATAACTTAAACTATAGTGTCAAATTATTTTTTTTTTTACTTTTCATTGTTGGAGGAAACCAAACCAAGGATAAAATTATAATTATCCATATAAAATCTTCTCTTTTACCTTGCATTTTTTATACCAAACAAAAGAAGTGATTATTGTATTCTATCTTCCCTTTCATACCAAACAGTAAAAGAAAAAAGATCTGTGTTTTCCCCACCATGGTTATCTACCTCATTCTCCTTGCTGCCAAACAAGGCCAATGAATCATCAAAAATTCTGACTGAAAATGTTAAGAGTGAAAAAAAAATCCTCTTATTTGTTTATTCATTCATTTATTTTTTGGAGCGGGGTTGGTATGTTATTGACAATGGAGTGTTTTTTGGGGGGGTTTGAAATGCAGGTGGTCGATGCGCTGGTTCCTCTGGCAGAGATGTTTCAATATGTTAGTACACTCAGAGGTATGACCAAAGGCCGTGCTTCTTACATAATGCAATTAGCTAAATTCGAAGTTGTGCCTCAACACATCCAAAACCAGCTTGCTTCCAAAGAGCAAGAAGTTGCTGCTTGATTTTCTATCTTTCAATAAGAGGAAACATTATAGTGCTCTCAAATTGGGAGAACAGTAATTTTCCATCGTCATTTTTTGTTCTAGATATTCATGTCATCTTTTCTTCCCAAACAAAGAACGGAAAATACATGAATAGGACTGTATTTTAAGGCTGTATAAACGCTTCCAATTTTGTCTTTTTTGACCTTAGCAAGTATTTTGAGGACTTTGGAGGAAAAGGGTCCAAGGAATGGAGATGTAACAACATTAATTAGGGGGTTGAATTTAAGGAAAACGAAAGAAGTGATGATTTAACTTCCTTTTCAAGGATGAAAGTTAACCGGCGTCATCTTAAAAAGGCTTTTGACAAGAAGACCTTTTACCAATAGTGTCCCCTTTTGTTTTTTTTAATCATGATCTGAAAACAAAACATTACCAGCATTGCTTATCAAATAAGCTTGAACCAATTCATGAGCCAAAAAAAACAAAAAAGCTTGAACCAGTTGTTTTGACGATAGTCGTTCATTATGGTTAAACATGGCTTCCTAGTAAAGTCATCAAAGCCCGCCCTCCTCGCGGGAAGGAAACAGATGGTCATATAATTGTATTCGCATGAGAGGGCGTCCGAAAGAGTTTGAAACAAATAAAACCAGAATCACTAGCATATATGAAAACAAGACACAAAATTTTTCAAGTGAAAGTAGCTTTGAACAATTAATGACTCAAATTCACACCGACAAAAGGTACAACTTAAATTACGCGAAAGCTTTTTTCTGTTTTCTCCCATGTCCATATAGACTGCATCTTTGAATTTTTCATCTAATCTGGACAATTCCTGCACTGACCAGCTTCTGAATTTTGCTCATCACCATTGGGTTCTTTGTGTGCTCCTGTGCAGCCTTTGGATTTTCCTGGAAGTCAATCAACACCTGCCCAAACCGCACCACAAAAATAATATTTAGTCGCCGCTCCCATGTTTAGCATGGAATTTGCAAGTATCAACTCAAAAATAATAAACAAAGATAAAACAATAAAACTGTGAAATTATAGTTACCTGTCTCATAACAGGATCTGAGAGGATGTTCTGGATTTCTGGGTCCTGCATTGCTTTAGCCTGCAGGAGCAGACGAACTTTAATAGAGCATTCTTAACAAAACAGCCCAAAAGAATCAATCCTACAAACTGTTTAAAAAAGCCAAACCTGTCTCTCCTTTAGCTCCTCAGGACTCAAATCTCCACGGCTAGCCTTGTTAATTTGTTCCACACATCTAAAAGAAAAGAATTCAAAGGCAATTATAAATAAGCTCTCCACCATTGTGCGCCTTCATCTTAGAGGCACACAAAAACATAATCAAGCACCAAAGCCATTAGCTACTACTCAATGTTCCATACCTTCTCACACCATCAAGCAGCTCCTGGTTTTGAGGGTCATGTTTCAACCCCTCCTGGTACGTCTCCAAAGCTTTGTCATATTCCTTCATGAAGAACTGGATAGCACCCTTTCTTGTATAGCCCTTCGAGAATGTCGGGTCGAGCTCAATGCACTTCTCTGCATCCTTCAGTCCCTCAGGAAGTGCTCCCAGCTTCGTGTAGCAAGCGGCTCTATTACTACACGCCTGCAGAAGAAACCAAAACAGTTTTGAGTCAGCATATCACAACCAACTGCACGGACTAATATGTATACGGTATTCCTAAGAACATTAGAAGTGTTCCCACCTTTGGATCCTTGGGGTTCCTTTTCAGAGATTCAGTGTAATGCCTAACAGCCTCGGGATACTTCTGCTGCTTGAAATACTCGTTTCCTGCGCATCCATTTTCAGCAAGAAAAAATCAAGCTACAGATTTTACACGTAAAGGGAAGCATTGAACTATGCCGAAACAGGGATAAATTCAGTTCAAGCAGAAAAATAAACAGCCCTACAAGCTGTTAATTGGACACAGGATGGACTATAGAATCCCGCCATCACATGGGCCCACGCAAACAAGGGAAATAAAGTACGTGGGCATGGCAAAAATCAAAGATTCTGAATAAATTTAGTAAGATAAGACACACCTTTCTCACGCTCCTCATCAGCCAACTTGGGATCAAAATACTCCTGTTGCTCAAGCTCCTTTTTGGCTTTCTCAGCATCATTTAGTTTCTTCAATGTATCCGGGTTGCGGTGCTCCGTGAGAGCTTTCTGGAATGTCTCAATGGCGGGTTCATAGTCCTTGGAGGTCTTGGCCAGTTTCACCAAGGCAGTTCCTTTCCTAGTCAAAGCTTTTGCTATCATCTTGAAGTCTGACCTTAGCTTTCTCCCTCTCTCAACAGCCTTGTCACAGTCTTTAATACATTCCTCGTACTAAAATACCAGAAAAAGATTTAAACTTGTTTACAAACAGAGATACCATCGCATTTCAAGAAAAGGAAAAATAAAAAGGAAGAGATACCATTGAATGTTTGAAAAATATCACAGGGAAAAAACTGCCAATTGTTGTAAAAGCATACATAAATTACATTAAAACAATTTCCAATTGATGTAAAAGCATATATGTCAACTAGTTGTATGCTTATAATTTTCCCAATTAAAAAAAAAAAAAAGCAATAAAGACTTAAACTTAAAAGCAAACAGAAGTAAAGAGAATGAACGACAACGATCACATGAAAAATAATTGCCATTTTATCAGTAATTAGAGCCCAAAAGCTCATAAATCAAAACAAAAAGCAGTAAAAAGAATTTTGTCAAATGAGTTACAAACATCATATCGAAAGAATTGCGAAGTTCAATGATGGGTAGTTTTCCATAAAAAGAAAAAGAGAGAAAGAATTTACCTGGCCCATCTCTAGATAAGTGGCGGCGCGATTCATGATGAAAGAAATATCCTCGTCGTCCAATTCAATGGCCTTGGTGTAGTGCTGAATCGCCGTGTCGAAGTCTTTCTTCTTGTAAGCCACATTTCCGGCATCCTTCTCCTTCAAAGCCTGTGCATTCCTCTCCTTCTTCTCCCTCTCCTCCTCGCTCACTTCCATCGGCTCCGGTTCCGGCTCCGGTTCCGGCGCCTTCTTTTCCTCCTCCTTCGGTGGCTCGGCCTTCCACTCCCGCGTCGGAGACTCCGGCATCTCCGACTCCTCCGGCGTTGAAGCACGGAACTTCACGTTGAGCAGAACCCCCAAGGCCTGCATCACTCTCTGATCCTTCAAATAGAGATTGAGAACGCTAGGGTTTCGCTGAATCTCCTGCATCATCTTCACGAAATCCGGCTGCTGGAGATACGGCCTCGTGGTCGGATCGGCGGTGAGCTTCGCCCACATCTCAGGGCCGGAGAACGCGTCGCCGAAGAGATTATTCGGCGAAGGCGGTGGCTGCGCGGCTCGGCGCGCCGCCGATTGTGCGTCGGCCAAGCCGGACTTTAGGGCTTCGTTGTTAGGGTCGATCTGGAGTCCCTTCTTGTAGGCCGAAACGGCGTCGTCGAAGTGGCCAAGGCCGAGGTGAGCGGCGCCTAGGCGGCTATATCCCTTGGACCAATCAGGCTTGAGCTCGACAGTCTTCTTGGCGTCCGACAAGGCCTCGGAGTATTTCTGGAGGGAGGCGTAGGCGGCGGATCGGTTGGAGTAGAGGACGTGGTTGGTCGGGGAAAGGGCGATGGCGTCGGAGAAGTGGGAGACGGCGGCGGTGAAGTCTTCCGCGGAGAAGGCGGCGTTGCCTTTGGCTTTGGCTTCGTCAGCCATGGCGGAAGCGTAGGATTGTACTTTTGTAGGGCTTGAAGAAAATTGAAGAAGCAATGAAGAAGAGTTTGTGTGTCGAGTTTATAAGAAGAAGAAAGCTGGGCCGAGAGAGTTCTGGGGAAGCGGAATCTCGTGGTTCTGGAATGTTCTGCACATGTTCGGGCTTTTTTAAAAAAAATATTTTTATAGTTTTCCTTTTAGGTTAACTTCTAAAAAATAAGAACTTTTAAACTCCCTATTTTTATTTTTAATCTCATAAAATATACACTATTAAATTAAATTTAATACATAAATTTATATTTTATCTAAATTAATAATTAATTTTAAACTTTTAAATAATCAAATTATTCTTAAGCAAAAAAATAACTTTTTATAAAAAAAATTTCTGAATTATAACCCTTAAACACTTTACCCCTTGAATTTCAAAATATAACATCCCTAAAGCATAAACCGTTAACAAAAATGGTTTTTTGTTAGAATTTTAATAGAAAATTAACAAATGATTATAAAATCAGTGGTATTTTTAATTGTGTTTATAAAAATAACTATAAAAATTAAAATCATAATAAAAATAGTATTTATTGACGTTAAAAACAAAAAAAAAAAAAACCCATTGTACTATTTGAATCCTTATTTTTTATATACTAATTTTTTTTTCAAAATTTTATTAATTTTTCACACCCACAAAGTATTTTAAAATTGTGAAATGAAAAGGAATATAACATAAATATATTCAATATAACAAAAAAATATAACACAAATTTTTTAAAGAGAAAATACTTTGATAATATTAATAAAATTTCTTTCATATTTTTGACCTTTTTATTGTTAAAGTTTTCATTGGTTTTTCAATATTTTAAAATTTTAAATATTTTTTAGCATGAAAAATAATTAATAAAATTTTAAAGAAAATTTTAGTATATCGAAAATAGTAGTAGTAGTATCGAAAATTTTAGATCTAGATCGTAGTATGTTTTAATTTTTTTTGTTTTTAATAATTAATAAAGACTATCCTCATCATAATTTTAATTTTTTGGTTATTTTTATAACTAAGAGTACCAAAATACCTTTAATTTTAAAATTACTTGTCAATTTGTCATTAAAATTCTAACAGAATGACCATTTTTGTTAACAGTTTATACTTTAAGAGGAACGAGTATTACGTTATGAAGTTCGAAAAGTAAAGTGTTACAAAAGATATAGTTCAAGGAGAATTTTTATAGTTAATCCTACATATAAACATTCAAAAATAAGATGAAAAAATAAAAACACATAAAAATCCAAATCATAAGATAATAAATATTTTAGGGTCAAAACCCTTGATTTAAATTCTTTTTTAATTTTTTGAAGTTTTTTATTTTTTTACTCGAGGATGAATATTGTAAAGGTCAAAATTAAGGGTTGACAAAAAAAATATAACTCTGTATATTAAAGTATACATTTGATGAGGCTAAAAGCTTACGAGTATATTTTTAAACAAACCTAAAACAAATCATATAGAAGATAAATAACCTTTTTTTAAGCTTTTGGTGGTATGCTGATTAACTTTTTTTCAGTGATCAGCTTTTAGGGGATAACTATTTAAGTGAAAAATCTGTTCTTTTTTAATTACGTATAATATTTAGTTTAATAAAAATATACGGTACAAACTTTTTAAGTTTTTAAAAAATGTTCAAGGGCATGTTTATCCTTTATTTAATTATGTTTTGTTGGAGTAATTTTTAACCCGATACTAATCTAATGTCCTTGAACGAGAGATTAAAAGCAAACAATCAAATTAGTCAAGGACATGACAAAAACTTTAAAAACAAAATGAGCAAAAACTAAAGTTTGGTATTGTGTCTTTAATCATTCATCTTGATACAAGGGGATTTATAATATATTAAGAATAGGGAATTTAATTCTTCCAAAAAAGTGCCAGTTTTTTCTCTCCATTATATAACAATCTTTCACCATTTGGGTATTACAATTAATCAATACGTTTCAATTCTTGATGTTTGAACGTCTTTAATCAACTACCATTACAGATGGGCTCATCGGTTGAGACCTTGCCTGAAAATGGGCTTGGATTATACTTCATTTCCTCTTGCTTTTTTTTTTTTTTTTTGGACGACAATGGTAAAGAAGTGTGGACCAAAAACGTAAAAAAGTAAAACCATTCGTGTTATAATTATTGTTCTCCACTCACCGCCAAAAACACAAAAACGTAAAACCAAAAGTCAAAAAGGGGTAAAAGTGGAAAAAAAAAAGTGGAAACACCCCAGCTTGCTTTAACACACTTTTAATACATAGTAGAGAAATACATTCGTGTTATAATTATTGTTCTCTCCCAATGTTTTTTTTTTTTTTAAGATTATATTGATCTTGCCCTTTACACCATTGGGTAGTGAGATTGAGATACATTTCGAAGAAAATTATATATATCTTTGATTCTCATACAAAACAATGAATTAGGACGTGTTGCCAGATAAATTTTACAAGTTCTCAATCAATACTAACCATATAATGTGTTATTTTTCTTTTTAAAATCAGAGTCTTCAATTAAATGTGTGCTCAAAAATACTATCTAAACATTATTTAGTCTAAAAAATAGTTTCATACATAGTTTTTGAAAGCAATATTCATTGCATTTTGACTAATTATTGTGGTTGCGTTGACACTCTTTTAAACTCTTCATGTTGTTATTTAAATACATGTTGAAGACTATGGCTAGAAAATCTGAAAATGAAAGTAAAGAAAATATGAAAACAAAGTCGGGCATGTGGTGTAAAGGATTTCTACGTTTAAGGTTTTATTTCTCTCCCTACGATAGTTTGCTAACAGGATTACAACGACAAATTATACTCAAGATACAATAAACCTCGAATTTATAAACTAACAATATTATCGAATTCCATAACAAGATATGAAACTAAAGAAATGTACAGCATTTATGTAGAACAAAACATGTTCATTCAAGAACGAATGCAATCGTTGTAACTAATACAATTTTTTGTATGAAAGTGTCTTTTCATAAATTAACATAACTATTGCAAGAAACATATTGTCTGTTAATAATATATAGTTAATCTAAATAAAAAAACACAACCAATCAAAGAAAACTGTTCGAAATAACATAAAAAAATTACAAATATACAAATGAAGAAAAATTCGGGCGAGCATCGTGGCGCTCTGCAAAATCACATTGCTTGTCTCACATATACAAATAAAAACGAATATCTCTATAGTTGGAAAATCACAGTGCTTGTCTCAAAACAACTCACTGTTTGTTGTTTTATCATTGTTGCTGTCGTTTCGGTTAGAAACGACAAACTGCTTATTGTTTTACAACTTCTTGACGTTTAGAAACAACATGTATGTGTTGACGTCGTCTGTTAGAAGGACATGCACCTTTGTCAAAAATTGTACTAGTCCTATAAAAAGAGAAATCTCTATTTTTTGGAATCATCAAACTAGAAGGAGCTAGGTCCTACTTATATGGGCCAAGGACCTATTACAATTTATTCCAAAACAAGCAGAAAACATAACATTTTCTTCTGCTTCTTTTCTTCTTCTTGTTGCAAGAAGAGGGCGGAGTACCGACTGGAGGAACATGGGCTTGCCATGCCGCAGGCGCCAGAGGCAGGAGAGGACCGTCGTTGGTGGGAGAGGTGGAAGGCGACGTGTCAAGGCCAAGGGAGGCCAATCAATGTCGTTTGGGTGTAGCATTGCCATTGGAGATATGGGGGCAGAGCATCGTGCAGCCATAGTGACCACAATGGCGTTATCGTTTGTTGCCAGAAGAGTGGACGACGGACAAAAGGAGTGGCCGAAGGTGTTGGAGGCCCGCCCAACAACAATGAAGGTCATTGTTTGTTGTTTTTTGCGCTCACATTTCTACTTTGAATTTTTGTTTGTTTTTTCCTTCGAATATTATGTCAACAATAATCAATTTTTGTTAATTAATATAATAAAGAATGTGACTGAATCACTTCTCCAACTATTAATTTAACAGCTTGGATTAAGGTCTTTAAATGATAATTTGTTATCTTATTAGTTTAAGAGATATTTAAAGCACTGAAAACTTGTCTGATCTAAAGTATCACACTTATTGGAAAAGAAAGAAACTTGTAAGTATGTTGGTATTATGAATGGGCCATATTCTTAAAGAGAATATATTTGGAAAAAGTATATTGACATGATAATTTGATATATTTGTTAAAGATCAAACTTTTTGAAGTTATTGAGCTCTTGAAGTAGTTCAAAAAGTATACCTGAAATTTAAAAATAGCAAAGAAAAAAGGGAGATCTTGGCAAGTCATACCAATATAAAAATAAAGTTAAACTGCAATAAAAGTTATTGTACCATGAATTATTAGTATATTAAAAAAATTTGAGGATCTTGAAAAATATTTGAAATTCGTCGAAAATGATTAATATGAAAAAATGGCTTATAAGCAAAAGACGCAAAGTCTAGGCAGGTATATACGCTAATACAAAGTATGGTAGACCAATAGTTCAAAATATTTTAAATATTAAAGGTAGTAGGATAGAAATGAATATTCATATGAAATAGTGCATATGAAAATGTATGAGGTTATAAAATAAGTTATAAGTCATAACAATAAGTTTTAAGTCATAACAATAAGTTTTTGTAGAAAACTTATAAAAAAATATAAGTAACGGTACTCATATTTGATAAATAAGCAATTATATTTTGATCGCCTGGTAAAATATATATGATAAGTTCACGTGCGTCAGAAAAACATATTGCAACAATTTATTGATATTTATAAAAAGTCTTAAAGAGGCTTCAAAGGTCTGGAAAAATATAAGTTGAAATTGTGCGCTTAATTATTAAGGTCACAAGGATTCTTGTGTAAATGAATGCAATCCAGATATGAATGGTACTAGTATATTTTATGATATAAAGAATAAAAGTGCTAGCAAATTAATAACTCTATTGCTTTATAATGAGCTCAAATATACTGGATTTGTTATTATTTGTGAAAATTCTTGAAGAGATCATAAGATAAATTTAAGAAGACAAATCTCATAGAAGAAAGTTTATTTAGATCTAAAAATTGAGATTTGTTTATAAGAATGCTTATCCATATCTCTTACTTATAAGAAAATTGTCCTAAAGAACTTTCAAGGATATTGTGTATTTTTATCATTTATTTGATGATTATATATTTTGAGGATATACCAAAATAATTATCCTTCTTCAAATTTTATATAGTGTTCTATATAACATCTAAATATTTAATTTAGTATATTATAGTATGAAATATTTTTTGAATAATTAAGTAGAATAACAAGTATTTGGCTATAAGGTGCACAATATTTTTATACTCACTTGGAGATGAGTTTATGTGCAAATAATTGTTGCACTATTGTTCTACCAATTAGAAAATAAATATAGGTAAAGGTTTGTTCGTGTACACCTATAAAAATAGTCAATACTTTTGTGAAATTCCTTATGATAAATGACTCTTAAAGAACAATAGTTGAAATATTAGCAAAAATGCTAAGGGTAACAAGTTCAGAATGTCGATTGCAAATATCTTGAATTTGTTTACAATAGTATGCATCGACTCAATTATTTTCTATCAAATCAATTGTTATTGATAAAATCATAATAGTGTTACAAGGGAGACATAAATTGTCACAACTTATCTTTTTTGAGCTGTGACAAACCTTTTCTTACTGACATATAGGCAAAACTTAGGAAATGTTTTTTTTTTTTACAAACTGATTTTTTTTTTGCAATTTCCAAAGTACAAATTGTTAGACATGTATGCCCTCAGGAGTAAAAATATAATACATTTTTGGAGACATTTTTATCAATAAAGAATTTATTCATTTATATATACCAAATCTTGTCCTCTTTACTTTCATATTTGTTGAATGTATGATAAGCAAACAGTAGTCTGAGACTGTCAGTCTAAACCTTAAAGAATTGAGCATATGATGGGATGATTATGCGGAAGACACGATTCTTAAGGTGATGGTCTAAAACATATGATCCGCAATCGAGGGAATAAAGTTGGGTGCTTTATTCATGTAAAGATTGTTATGTTGTCTATATCCCTTATGGGAGATCGTTTGTCTTGACCATCGGAGTTGGACTCCGTGAATAGAAACATTGACACGTTGTCATAGGTGACGATGTGTTGGATCCGGACATAAAGTGAATTGATTTGGATTAATAATTCTGTCTTGGCAAATCGATTCACTTTAGACAATCATTTGTATTGTATCTTAATCCTGAGATGAATAGTGGGCCCGTTGTCTTGACTTGTGTCTTTTGATGTACCAATGGGTGACTCCCACATCTCAATAGTGGTATGCATGCCAGTACGTTGGAGGCATGACTCTTGATAGAGTAGACTTGTTATTCATAGATATGGAATCTATAGCTCCTCTTTAGGAGTAATGATATCCTCTTATATGCGTTGTCCTGTAATTGAAAAACTGGAGCGCTCAACCATTTGGATACATAGGTGTAACCGAATGGTATACTATCTTTGGATAGTAAGTTTTCTAATGGTGAGACAATGGAACGTAAGATAAAAATAATCGGGAAGGTAAGACAGAACTTGTCCTTAAGCTGATTATGGATTATCATATAGGGATACGATACACTATGATATGTCATGGAGACTTAGCTATACGAGCTTCGTAATGCTATAAAGTTCGAGAGTGCAGCTCCAGGCTTTTAGTGGAGTAGCGCTGGAGTTGATAATTGTGAAATGTATATCTGGGATATTGGGTTTCATAATTATCATGAGCTTGAACTTTGTAGGTCCATTTTGGTCCCCTTTGCTAACTCACAGAATCCTGTAACGACACGACATGCTTTTTCAATAATTGGTGACTTATGTCGGATTTATCAGATTGGTTTAAAATTTGTAAGAATCAAATAATTCATGTCTATTTATTAGTTGAATTAATTTTGTAATAAAATTAATTTAAGATAAACTTGTTGAATTATTGGATCAGATAATTCTTGTTTGTTTATCGGTTGATTTAATTTGGATAAATTAGATCAAGATAAACTTGTAGAATTATTGTGAATTGATTTATTTTCTTAGAGATTATCTTGATAAAGTTTGTTTTTTATCAGATATCTTCTCTATTGGGATATTTGAATCAAAACTGAGACTTTATCCTTTAGAATCTCGGGTTGAAAATAAAAGATTCGTAGAGATTTTTTCTCGGGAGTTCGGCCTGCCGAATGATGTGGTCGGCCTGCCGAACTGGCCTGTTCGGCCTGCCGATCAGAATGTTCGGCCTGTCGATCAGCGGGAGATAAGATTACGTGTTTTTACGCGGATCTTATCAGATATTGATCCGAACTTGATTCTGTTTCGAGTTTTTGAGACCTAATCTGATAAGGACTGACCTTGGGACCAAGGGCTATATAAAGGGAGTGAGTCTAATGATTTACTCAGATCAATAAAAATCAGTTGAGAGATTAAGAGTGATACTCTTCTAGTGAGCATCTGAAACTCCCTAAGAGCTTTTGTTCACAAATCGCAAACACTAGCTTTGGGTTCTCTCTATTGGTTGGAAGGAGAGTCACCGGTGGAAGAGCTGTACGTGTGAGCCCACACTCACTCCGGTTGTGGATAGAGAATAGCAAAGAAGACCAGTTGGTTGAGGCTCTTCTGGAACGTTACTTCTCTATACAGGCTGCGGAGGTTCTTCACATAAAAGTTAGTAAGATCTGTCTAATTTATACATATAGCATGTCAAACTTGTGTTTTGGAAATTACTCTGATGAAAAATTTTTAAAATTCCACTACGTACTTTGTTTCCAACACAAATATATACATATATTTACATAAACACACTTGCTTTTACAATATCATTTGTCAAATACTCTCGAGAGAAGTTTTGTCATACTTGACTATGTTACAAATTTTCTACATTGCGTTTCAAAATAACTTAAAATATACTACAGCGGAAACATAACTGTGGCAGAATCTATACCTATTTTGCACACTAATCATCCGTCCACCAACTCATCAATGAAATTATTCTGACCTTCTTGTAGGAATACCTACAGCATGAAACACTTAATGAGCTTTCGACCAGTAAGTCCCAATACAGCCCACATGCACATTCAATACAAGGCGTGATCTAGTTACGCTTTCTTATAAACATTCTTTGTCCTTTTTATATCTTATCTCTTACTAGGGCCCAAGTGTTTGTACCATTGCGCACATAGGTCTACGTGACACCGAGAACATACTATATCCTTAAATTCCTCTTGAGTTAGGAGTTGGTACGACACTCTTTTTAATTTTGATGATATATTTACCAGTCCAATTATTATGGTTATCATACCATGCATGAAGTTATAATGATATGTTATGCACCAAACATACATACTCTTGTACGGTATAGTACACACATGTACATACTTTATATACTCACAGGTACACATTAATATACACACATATATTTATTTTGTATACTCACAAGTACACACTAATATACTTATAGGTACTTATATTATTGCATACACACATGTATACACTTTGATATATACACAAGTATACATATACATATTTCACATTCTATACCTACAATTTTATACTGTAGGTGAGATGGGTACTTACTTGGTGTGGGTCTCCGTGCACTTTTACTTCAGTTCTCTCTCCTAGACTTCTAGGATCCTATTGGCCAATTACAAAGCTATTAGCAAATGTTTACTACTTCTTCAAGGTTCTATCTATCATTACAAAATGATCGTTAATTAATAAATCGAATTGTGTAACTATATACAATTTCAAAAACCACTGATTTTCTTATTCTTATCTTATTCTACCTTATCGTCTCTAATGAAGAGTAAAAATCTTTCTAATCATTCCTTTTTCCCTTTTGGAAGGTTTCGAAGCGGTTCAGGTTACTTAGGCAAAAATGACAATTTTGCTCTCGGTGGGTCTCCTAAATTTCCGAGGTTGACCTTGCTATTTTAGCGAAAATAGCTACGTATCGACCTTAGAATAATATCCTATGGTATCGAGTCCCTTATTTTATATTTATAGCCCATTTTAGTAAAACTTTACGAATTTTCCCCGTATCTAAAAATTTTGACAATTTTATCCCCGAACCGAAATTAATCTCTTTATCTCAACCGTTTGTGAGATTTTAATTTTACAAAAAATTGTTAAAATTAGAAAAAAAATTTAAAGAGGCAAATATTGGAGGAGGCTCATGAAGCACTGTATGCGGCTCATCTAGGTAAGTTCAAATCCCACCTACAGTATGAAGTAAATGATTTTCAAATACTTATGTTTATATTTGTAAATGTGTTTGCAAGTGGTATGCAAGTTGATTTAAAATAATGTTTACATTTGTTATGCAAAAGGTTTTAAAGTTTAAATTAAGATTTACATTGTACTTGCAACTATCATGTTTAAAGCATAATTGTATTTAATATGCATAAAGTTTAAAAGATTAAGTAAAGGTTTGCAATGTATATGCAATTATTGTTTTTAAAGTATGATAGCATTCTGTTAATACACAAAGTTTTACAGTTTAAGTTATAAGTTTATTGATTGTATTTGTTATACAATAAATTTTAAAGAGTAACATTATGATTTGCAAATATGTTTGCATATAATGTGATTGCATTTGATATGCTCACTAAAGTTAAAAAGAAGGTAAGAGTAAAGATAATAAAAAGAAAGTGTCGTACCAGCCTCCTTGTTGTGAGGTACTGAAAGTAACGTTAAAGTTGTGACCTCCTAGATGTGAGGTACACAAGTAAAGTTAAAGTTTGATCTCCTAGATGTGGGATACATGACCACAAAGTTCGATGGTCTCAAATCTTCCACAAGGGAAGCATCATGTTTATGATTTCATGATTAAAGATGTTGGTACGAACACTAAAGATTATAAGATTAAAAAAAAAGTCAAGTGACTGCCCGAAAATGCGGGTTGTCACATAATACACACTATACTTTATTTCCCTTGGTCAAGGATTTTTCCACTGAGTTTTCTTGACGAGATTTTTATTGAGGCAGTTTACAGCGTATAATAAAAATGATGTACTCTTTTTCCTTCATTAGAATTTTGTCCCATGGGGTTTTATCTAATAAGGTTTTAATGAGGCACATTCTAATGCGTCTAACATCCAACAAAGAGTCTTATAAATTAAATTGACTTATTATTATTATTATTATTATTGATGATCACTTTTTAACACCACAAATGTGTTCTCCAATAGTTGTTTAATTCTTTGAATACAGATGTTCTTGGTCTCTTGAAGTAAACAATTATCATCAGGTGATATGGAAATTTTTTTTTGTCTAAATAATACTATTAGTACGGTAATATATTTGCTAATGGCACATGACCTCACATGACAATCTTTGCTATTGTACTAGCAAGATATAGTTCTTAAAGACATTGAAAATATATTAAATAAGTATTTCGTTTTCATTGTGAAACAACTGCTATGGATATTAAAATTGATTGGATGTTGAATATTTTTCAATCCATTTAAAAGCATGATTACATACATGCTACTTGTTTATATTGGGTAGTACTAATATATCTTGGCAATTTATAAAGCAAACTATTGTCGTTACATCTTTGAATCATGTTGAAATGTTGGCAATTTATGAGATAGCCATCTTATGTGCATTATATTGTTAAGATTTATACTCCATTACATCAAAGCAACATGTGACCTTTTATTTAGCAAAGAAAGTCCGATGGCTTTTATCATCCAAGTTAAGGAGACATAGTAAAATACGTTTCCCAACAGTTCTTTTTCATGCATGAACTCCTAAATGATGGCATTCATCGACTTTGTTCAAGTGATAACTTGGGAAATTTATATAGAGATACTTCCTATAATTACATTTGAGAAATTATTGTGCAAGATTAGCATGTGTCGACTCAAAGATCTTTACATATGATTTTGTTGAAGAAGACATGTTGACATGAGGGGGAGGCTATTGGCTGCTATACTCTTTTTTACTCTGCGCAGGTTTTGTCCCATATGGTTTTTCTAGTAAAGTTAATGAGGCAGTTCTAAGCCATCTTAAGAGAATAATGTACTATTTTTTTCTTCATTAGGATTTTTTTCTCACAGGGTTTTTTATGGTAAGGTTTTTAACAAGGCATATATTCTTAAGTGATGAACATCAAAAGGAGAGTGTTATGAATAAATTAGTTTACTAGTGTAAATGTTCATATTTCTAATACCTTCATAATTGCATTATCTCTTCTTTGATTATCATTGATATTTGATATTCCATGACCTTCATACAACCCCCAATTAACAATCTATTAGTAATATTTTATTGTTATAACTCATGGCTTTTAGCTTCTTTCACATTATGATTCTTGGTCTATATATATAGCTTCGAGAACTTATATTTATATGTAATATGAGATCATAAATAATAAGATTATTTCTCTATATTTTTTATATCTTTTTATTTTATGCTTTGTAAATTAATTCTTTGAATTTGTCCTATACCAAAAATTAGTTGTCTTTGAAAGTTAGAATAATGAAACTGTAAAATAATGGAGCGACACAACATGTTATTTGTCAAATAACCCCCTAAAGACCGCCGATCCAAGCAAATTTGTTTCAATCCGTCACAAATATTTTCGTGCCTAGGCAGTGGAGGATTGTATTTAAAACGGTTTCTATGAAAACATAAAACGACACGGGCAAGCAAAGAACAAAGGCTTTCTCTCTTCTTTCTCCGTCGTCCGTCTCTAATTGCCAATGGTGACGGTGAAGTGCGGTCGCCACCACTCTTTCGATCTCTAACTCATAGAATTGAGGTAGGCTTGAAGTGAGCTTTATTTGTTTTAGGCTTTAAGAAGGTTCTTCATTGGGATTTTTTTTTTTGTTTTTCTTTTTAATCTAGGATAGGTTAGAATGATTAAAAGGCGTTTATTGAGTACTGGGTATCTTTGATTTACGATTGTTCTATTCTGGGACTTAAAAAAAAAACACTTTTCAAAATGCCTTGGTACTATTTGCTCAATATCCTGTGAGAAAGACGGTGCTCCTATATTGCTTTTGTGTGGTGAATAAGAGAAGGGCACGTAATTTGAGCTTTAACAAAGCTAATTCAGTTTCTAATTTCTTGGTTTTTTGTGCTCTGTTTTGTTATTGCATTGATTTGTGAATGAGAAAGAGGTTTTTGAGTTCCTCTATTCTGGGATTTTTATTTTGTTTATTTTTTCATATTTGGCCTTCATTGTTTTGATTGGATATATATCTATATGTGTTTATATATATATATATTATATGACTAATAATACAAGTACTTTTTTTTGTTAGACTGGAAAATCTGCAAAGATTTATAAGGGAAAGTGAAGTGTATATGCCATGAGTGACGCATTACCTTGGTCATGATGCTTGGTTTTGTGGCTTGCTGCATGAATTTCTTTTGTGGCCTTTTTAGCTGCTGCTTTTTTTGTTTTGTTGAAAAATTAAATATTCATTAGCCCATTTGATCTTTGATTTTTTTTTTTTTTAATAGTCTCGTGGCAAATGTTATAGAAGCTATAAGATGAAAGGTGAAGATATATGGGAATCCTTTTTTTCTTTTTTAAACGCTTTTAGGCAATGGGTGTTAATGTATCTGATTAGATCAAAACAACTTTAGCAGCTTGAAGACAAGGACTGAACGAATGAATAACGGGAATGTTCTCTTAGAAAACTCTAAACAACAGACTTTGGCCAATCCAGCAACTCGAATCTCAAAGCAATATCGTCCTTTGAGAGATATTGGTGATACCAAAAGTCAATGGATAAGGACACAAGCGTTTTATTTCTTTCCCCTAATGGTGTATCTCTTTTGAACTAGGAATCATGAAAGAAAAAACTTATATATGCTAATTTAATTAATTTTGCTTAATTTGTGGATACGTTCCTAATTCTGGATATGGCTTGAGAAGACGTGTAATTGACCGCAAGCATCTTGCATGCTGTAACTAAGATTGGTTCTAAGATTTCTTCTCCTTGTCTGAAATATGCTTCCACTTTTTTCAATCGAAGTTTAAATGATCTGCCGGGCAGTTTTATTCCAAGAACTTGGTTTTAAAATATGATGTCATTGAATTTCTCCTTATGCATACAGAAGTTTTAACTGCATCTTAAGCTTGATTATCTTCTTCTTTCATGAAAGAGTCATACAGTTTTAAGTCTTGAGCTATTTCTTCACAACTGATAAGATCATTCTTTTACAGGTGGAACTGCAGTACTAGTTTAATGAATGGTGCTTTCAAATCTAGCAGCTTGCGGGCAGCATTCTCATATTGCGTACAGCAAGTGCGAAGCTATGATTACCACCACTACCTCTGCCTTCTTGAGCTTCCCCCTAACATACGGAAGGCTGCATTTGCAATCCGTGCCTTCAACATCGAAACAGCCAAAGCTATGGACGTTGCTTCTGACCCCAAGATTGGTCTTATGCGCCTGGTCTGGTGGCAAGAAGCCATAGACAAATCTATGCTAAAAAGACAATTGAGCATCCAACGGCACAAGCTCTTGCCTCAGTCATACACGAGAACAAAATCACCAAGGGCTGGCTGAAACGGTTAGTAGAAGCTCGGATCAATGACGCAAGAAGAGAGGTCACTGAAATTCCTGAAAAAATTGAAGAGTTGGAGCGATATGCTGAAGATACGGCATCCACTATTCTTTACACAACACTGCAAGCTGGTGGTATCACGTCCACTGTAGCTGATCACGCAGCGTCGCATATTGGTAAAGCAGGCGGCCTTCTTTTGCTGATCAAGTCACTGCCTTACCACGCCAGCCGCAACCGCCATTTTTCTTATATACCGATTGAGGTTGCAAAAAAGCACGGATTACTAGTTGAACAGGGAGGCCAATCAGAAATATGTTTGGATTCTAGGGAAAGCCTATGTAATGTGGTGTTCGACATGGCATCTGTTGCTAATTTTCATCTTCAGAAGGCTCGCGGATTAGCAGGAACGGTGCCTGCCGAGGCTCGTCCGGTGCTGCTGCCCGCCGTGCCTGCCCAAGTCCTGTTGGACTCTCTGAGACGGGTGCATTTCGATGTGTTTGATCCAAGGTTAGCAAAAGGGGTCCTCGGCGTGCCCCCCCTGTGGTTCCAGTTGAAATTGAAGTGGCATTCATGGAGGGCTAAATACTGACATGGTTTTCTCTTTACCTCTCAAGTCATAAATTTCCAAGGGGATTCAAGCTGAATTTTGCACCTTTCATCTAGTTTTGTTGACATGATAACTTTGATTTTTGCTTTGTGTTCATCGTTCTTGGTTTTGTTTATCCAAGTTACTTCATCCGGAGGTGTTCCTGGGAGAGTTAAAATGAAGGCTGCAAGTTGCGTTGACAATAAGATGAAGGAAGTTGCTTTGAAGCATAATGAAATTGAATTGGTTATGATTTTCTTTTCGTTCTTTCCTTTGCATTTCACTTGCGGTTGTTACTCTTGTTATGTCCAATATCGTCCATTCTTGATACTCCACACTCATGAGGTTTAGAGAATGGACTGACATCAACAGCCACACGCTCTAACCAATTGAGCTACTCCAGCAAAGCTGTCAATCTCATGAACTTAGAACATTTTCAATATTGTTAGGAAAAAAAAAAAAGGAACTTTTTTCACAAATTATGAGGTGGGAAACCCATGCCATTAATTTATTGGGCTCTACCTTGTGCCATGTAAATAACACTAAAAACAAGTAATACTAGTTTGTCAGATAAAAACAACACAATTGTTGGGCTCCGCCATAGATAACTCAACTAACAGCAAAATGCCTTTAGTTTTTGTCCAAGTCCAACAGGAGAAATCTATAATAGGTCCAATCAAAGATTTAGTCAAACAATACAGCAACACTATGAAAATCGGCTACTTTCAAGGAAATTCAGATATTTATCCATTTCACTACAGATCACATTCCATGTATTGTTAAAATGCGGAACAAGTTAATTTTAATTGATGAAATAAATGACATAATCCTGTCATCAGATTAAAAAATGTCCAGGTTCCGTGAAATTATGAGAATGGTCAAAAATAGCGTATAATGACGTTGATACCTTTATTCTAACCACCTAATAATAAGAATAAAATTATAAAAATACAAATTCTATTAAACCCCGCAGATTATTTTGAGATACCCAGTCGCAAACGATAAGAAGTACTTGCGTCACAATATTTCATTTTGCGCCAAACTAATTTCTATAATTTTTTTCGTGAAACCAAACAACATTAATTCAAATTTTTCATATTGAAATCGATTGGTTCATTAACCTTGGAAGGATTTGTGTTCTTCTGTGGCTTGATTTCAAGGTTTCTAATAGCTAAATTGAAGCAACAATCAAGCCAGACTAGTATAAGGTGTATGGTTAGGATTAATTTTGGTTAAAAACACTATAACAAGCTTAAGCAATTTTTTTGCGGTAAATTATAATCCATTTCAAGCAAAAAATAATTTGCCAATCAAGCCGAAATCGTCGAATCTATTGAGCCCTCCAGTCAAACGAGCAATAAATCATGAACCTAGTATTTCTTCAAGCTTGAATTGAGCTCCCACATTGGGATCGATTAGTAAATCAAGCCTTCACATTGGGCCTCTCTTTCATGATTTGAACTTGATCAAATCATATCCGAACAGAAGAAAAAGGCAAATTTCAAATAGATGACGGAGAAATAAAATTTAAAAGTAATTCCAATAAAATAGATAACCCACAAATAATCAGAAAATGGTATAACTGGAAGGATTTTCGAAACTTTTGGTATTGCAACAATATTTCTAAAGGCATACATTTTCAAACGAATTATAATCTCATTATGGCTATTTTGTATGATTATTTCCAGCAACACAAATCTATAAATATTGCAACTTGTAAACAAAGATGCTAGCGTTGCAAACAAAGATATAATATTAATGTTTCAGTTAATGTCAAGGACATCAAAATTTGGAGCGAATGGATGGCTATGAATTCACCCAATGTTATCCTATTGCTGGAGCTTAGTTATTGCTCCGATACAAAGTTAAACATAGATCGAACTTGAGGCCGGTAAATCATTATATCGTGTTTGTGAGGGGTGAATTTTTTTCTTTTATTATTTATGAATCAATATAAATTTTGCGTGTTATTTATTTATTTATTTATTTTTTCGATTTTATTGCTTTTGATAACGAAAGATCGAAGAATTAAGGCGTACAATTCTTAAAATGATCATTTTTACTTTTGTCAGCTAAAAAAAAAATGACTGGATAAAAGTAAAACAACCAGGTTATTATTATGAACCCTGCTTCGTGTGTGTTGATTTAGATAGTCGAAATAACATTTTTCGTCAAAAATTCCTTCCTTCAATGGATTGTCAGCTTTCACACTAGATTTTTCGATGAGATGGAGATGCATAAATTAATGGAATAAACTATCTATCTAGCTACGTTGTCCTCATCAATTTTATGATATATATGGTGGTGCCATCCTTAATTGATTATTCATATACTATATAATTATGTCTAAGCCTTTATAAGTAAACGAGATATAATATTATTTTGGTTGTGTCATATAATTAAAGAAGTCACTTTTAAATCTTAATCAATTGATGTTGAAGTTGGCCAATCAAAAAGTTTAATATATTCCTACAAGAAGAAAGCTTTATTCACTTAAACTATTGAAGATATTTTCTTGAAGAGAAGGTCAGAAATGTAATCATAGTTATATGTCTAAGATGGATATGCGCTTATGGGTCATTTTCAGGGTTGATGAGTTGTTGTTTGAACACCAATTGGAGCCTTAAGTTCGTAGTTGTGATATAAAAACCACAAATAAGCTAACGCAGGGAACAAACTTTTATCATGTTTAAATAAAATCTTTGAAATATTCCCCATCAATTGTTTTGTTGCCCCTCTTTTTTTTAGGTCAAGAAGTAGAGAGATTAAATCTGGTCATGATTGGTACACACACACACACACACACACACACACACACACACACACACATATATATATATATATATATATATATATATAAGAGGAAGAAAACGATTGACAGTGCATTATAGGAATTAATTAACTTGTAAGATAGGTTAATCTTCCGTTGAATAAACTGGTGCATCAATGGTGTTTTGACAAATCTTAGTACCTATATTATTAATTTGGGGGTGAAAATAAAGTATATTAGTTTTTTTTTTTTTTTTCTATATCTCCTATAGTTGAGAATACATTATGTCAAAATTAAGCTCAAACGGTTAATCCAGAGATTTAAAGATATTCTTTATTCGTCTATGGTTTGTTGGTCAATATTGTATATTTATGAATTTTAAATGAACGTATTCTATGTAAAATCAAATATATTGGCAAAATATTCTAATTAAATAGGCAACACATGTTGTCGTCGAATTGACGAGAAACACAATGGAAAAATAAAAAAAACAAAAGACTATTGGCAAAATAGTTTAATCATATAGGTAATATATGTTCTCGTGGAAACACATGTTGTTGTGGAATTGACGAAGAACGCAATTAAAAAAAAAAGATAAATATATTCTTATAAATTAGACAGAATTTATTTTTGAAATTTTTTTCCTTGAAGAAAATTTATGAAAAGTATTTTAGACATCTTAAAAAATAAAATCATGCGGCTCTTCTTTTAATTTTATGTTTTGTTTCAGGATTTTTATGTTTTCTTATGAAAGAGTATTTTTGTCTTCCCACTCGTTTTGTTCCAGCCATAAAAAACGCCTAAATGAAATTGAAATTAGTTTTTAAATTTGTAGTTTTTAAAATGAGAGTAATAAACTTAAAACTAGAGAGCATATTCATGTGATTAACCCAAGTTAATATAAACTATCTATAACTAGTTACTTTGTTCTTATTAATTTTTTAATATAGTGACGCCCTTCTTAAGTAGGAGAGAGCTTCACTTCCCCATTCATAATTTATTAGCTTACGTCTAAACGTTTCTTAGTGAAGAGCAATTAGTTTATAATTGCCTTCGGCATATTTGCACTTAATCAATTAACTGAGGTTGGCCCACCCTTTGTGATAATATTGCTTATAATCATCGGCACTCTAGCGAAACTATAGCATGAAGGCTTTTTGTTTTTGTGAGAGAAGTAAGAAGCCTTTTTTACTTAAATTAGAGAAGATATTTTGTTGAAGCAGTTAAGAGATCTAATCAAAACTACAGTCTACACAACGTTCTGTTGAAAAAGCTTGTTGAATAGTAGTGTCGGGGCAAAAATTAGTACCTCTATATACATAAACAATAAAAATTTGTGTGCACAAAAAAAGCTAGCTAGATTTTTTTCTTCCCTTCTAATTGAACACAAACCCACAAGCCATCTAAAAACGTCTCTGGGGTTAAATTCAATTTTTGCTTAGACTTCTTCAGAAACTCTATTTCATATAGAAGGAAAAAATAAAGTATAGATTACTAGGTATCGATCGAACCAATGACTATTCATAATTCCATAATGGAATTAATTACATGATGGAGCTCGAGCAGAACATATTGATTCGTTTTTCGGAGGCAAGAATCTAGGGTTAGTATCAATTAATAAATTCAGACGACTTTGTAAGTCTATTTTTGATATAGAGATTTAAAGGATCCAATTCAAGCAAGTTTCGAATTCAAAAGTCAATTTTTTTAGAATCGGTAAGCCCTTTCGTTTAAAGCAAAAGTGTATTATACAAGAATCAACTGTTTTATACAAGAATCAACCAGTCGTATGATTCTTTGATAGAAAGAAATCACAAAAAATGGTATGTTGCTGCCATTTTGAAACGATTAAAGATCACCGAAGTAATGTCTAAACCCAATGATTCAAGGCAAAGATAAAGGATCCTAGAATAAGAAAATATTGTTTTCAATTGTTTCAATAACTAGATTAAAATGAAGAATCAAAATAGATCCATAAGAAGACATATAAAAAGAGATTAGAGACCGCTCAATAAATGAACTGCTTAAAAGGTTTTCTTTGCGAATTATACAACTTGAGTTTTAACTTTCAGAGATGTAAAGATGTTCTTTATAGGCTTATTAGTTTAACCAATGTAAAACTACTAATATGGCCTCTATGAGATAACCTAATGCAAATGCAAAATAGAGAATAGAGAAAAAAAGTTTAGAATTTTTTTTTAATCATTCAATTACAGAAAATATTTTTTTGATACTACTACCACTTTTGAGTGGGGTTCACCCTCAACCTATGGTTGGAATGAAGGGACTTATAATCAACTAGACTGCTATCACTTGTCAAATAAAATACCATTCTATGAATATAAATAACTCCTATAGCAAACATAAAATTCTAAGAAGCCTATATACATATATATGAATCTTCAATGTTATAACGTGCATAAATCAGAAACGGGCAATTAAATCTTATCATAGGAAATGGATTTTGCAGCGAAATGAGACAAAAGATCAAGAGCAAAGAATCAAATCTTATTATCGATGTATATCTAATTCTGTTTTCCTTTTTTTCCCCCTAATTGTGCTTGTTAATTAATTGGCCAATTTACAGAAGACTGCACACCAACTTTCAAACTTTGGGAGGATTAAGATTGTTTAAATTGTAAGATTGGTTATTTTATTCTCTCCTCATTATAAAATTACTGTAGACTGATTTCAACTAAAAACTGTTGAATATATAGGTAATAATGTCATGTTAGTTGGCTAATTGTTAATTAAGGTATGCTCCAAAGTTGCACTTGGAATTGTATTCTTAAGTAGTAAAAATTTGTCCATATTATTTGCACACGATCAGCTAGCATTAGTTGTTCACTACTTTTTATTAAATATAATCTATAATAAACTAGTTAGTTTAATAGAAAGGGGGTAAGCGAAAAAGAAGGAAAAGAATTAAGTAAACCTAAAACTTGAAACATATTTTAAGAAGATAATCACCTTTACATAGAGCCATAAGGTACCATCCAAATACCCAATAACAATAAGATTACAAAAAAAAAAAAAAAAAAACCAGACACCCAATAACAATAGGGCAATGATAAGTAATAGACAAACCACAACAACGGCCAATTATAGCCGTATAATATTTCATCAATAGAAGAGAATGGTAAAATAATATGGAAGTGGCTTTTTCTTCCCCGTAGCTTATCACCTAGCTGGATATTTACTCGTATCCGAGCCAAAAAGTTTGAACTAAAATTCGGTTTAAAATTTAAAATTAATGAAAAAGATACTGCAACAAAGAAAGTTTTGAGGGACAAATTTAAGTTTTCAAGCAATCCTGTTAACTTGTCAAACACAACAAAATTAAAGTAATTTTACCTGCCTCATTGATTTCTTCTATGCAACTCTATAACATAGTTTCTTGATCACTCCTCTCATCAGTTTCATAAAATCCCTTCTTTCCTTGGAAAGAGAAATAAAGAAGGCAAAAAAGATCTGATTAAAGATGACATAACATGCACAACATTAACACCATTAAAAATAAACTGTATAAAATTTTTATATATTATACTAAAAAAATATAATATAAAATTTTTATATGTTATAATTTTTAAATCTAAATTATAGTTTAAAGTTTAAACAACTCCCTACCTGAGTTCCTTTAATCAATTGCCCAAATAGAAAGTTGGAAACTCCCATCTTTAAACACGGGATAGCACACTTGTAGTCACACAAAACGTGGACCCACAAGTCCTTAAGTCCTCACCGTGGATGTCAACATCTTGTTTTTGCATGGCATCTCACTCCCTCACACCTCTCCCACATTTTTATACTATTTATACACACATCTCCCTCTTTCCCTTCTGTCTCTCACCTTGCACCGCTACCTTCTCTCTCTCTAAAGTCTCTCGCTCTAACTCCTCCGCCCACAGGTTCTAGGGACCAAAAAAAAAAAAAAAAACTCAAACTAGAACTCAATTAAAGTTTTGATCTCTGATCAATATGGGAGACCAATATCATAATAACGCTATTCTAAGAGGCAAAAATAGTAATATTTGTGGTATGTTAGTGATCATGTTGGCTTTTTTGGGGGGTTTTTTGGTAGAAAATTGTGGAGCTGCTAGGTTGGAGCGTTGGGAGTCTACAATCCGCATGCCAACTGACAAAGATGAATCTGATGATCAAGAGGAAGCCCTTGACAAAGAACTCGGCACTAGATGGGCTGTTCTTGTTGCCGGTTCTTCTGGTTATGAAAATTACAGGCATCAGGTATATCATATATATATATATATTTATATATGTATATGTATGTATGTATGTATGTATGTATGTAATGTTTTTTGGTGTATAATTAATGGGTTTTTGTTTTTTTGATAAATTAAATTGACATGATCATGAATTTGTTGATCTACAGGCTGATGTGTGCCACGCGTATCAGTTGCTGAGGAGGGGAGGGGTGAAGGAGGAGAACGTAGTGGTGTTCATGTATGATGATATAGCCATGCATGAGCTTAATCCAAGGCCTGGCATCATCATCAACCACCCACAAGGTGATGATGTCTACAAAGGTGTTCCTAAGGTACAATTTTATCAATAGGTTCGATCAAAAAATTTGAACATCAATAGAAATTTAAATTTTTTAGGAGAAAATAATACCAGAACAAAAAAGTTTTGTTTTTGAACTTTTTTTTTCAAATCCTATTTCTAACGTAAAAAAAAAAAAAAAAAAAACTTGATATTTGGTTTTGGCTTTTTGTTTTTGTTTTTTATTACTTATTTATTTATTAGATTTCAGGACTTTGGTGGTATATTCTTAATTATAGTATAATTTCATTTGTGACTCATTACAAGTGGAAAGAGGGGTGCCAAGAAAGTTTTTTTTATTGCTAATGGGAACCAGTTGGTAAGCAAAATGATTATAATAAGAGAGATATTAATATAGACAAATTGCGCGTAAAGGTCACGCAACGTTCGCTTTTGAAAAAAGTTTGGTATGACTTGAAACATATGAAATTAGGAATCATGGGTGGTCCTACACGAGTTTCTGATAACCTCTGTTTTAATAGTTTTCATTATCTTAAAGGATAAGAAGAAAAATTCCGAGGATAATTCTTTGCTGGGGTCCATAGGGGAAAAAAATAAGAATCCATTGTAGGGGTGGAAAAAAAAACCCTAATGTAAATTCTCTTTGAACCGTTAGATCTATATTAGATCCTATTAATTTGTAGATTTTTTCATTTTGATAAGTTTTTTTTTTTACCATATTAACGTTCAGAGACATGTACTAATGAATGTCTTAGAATAGAAAGCTAATATGTAGAAATAAAAAAATCTTACTGGTGGAAGCGGAAAAAAAAAGATTTTTGTTTTTTCAATATTCATCAAGCTAAATAAAATAAAACAAAAAAGTTAGAACCACGTTAATACTATTATTACAATTTTTTTCCATGTTGTAATTCCTGGACCCCTGGTAGAGTTCTACACTTCCTAATTCATCAGTTTATTTCATTCGAGTAAAATTAACTTAAAAAAATTTTAAGCCTCAAACGTCCAATTCAAAATTAGCATAAATTCTTATCTATGCAAGAGACGTGGAAAAAAATAAATAAATCTATTCCATTCCTGCCTCTTACATTGAGCCTTAAACTATTAGGGTTTGGTGTTACATTCAATTTAATCAACGGTTGTCAATAATTGAAATTTCCTGAATTTATGATTTAGTTTGCTTAAAACCATTCCTTAATTTGGTTTCATGCCTAAGTTGATGACATCAAATTAATAAATATATGTTATTGTGGCAAAGGATTACACAGGGCAGTATGTAACAGCCGAGAATCTATATGCAGTACTTCTTGGGGACAAGAGGGCAGTGAAAGGTGGTAGTGGGAAGGTTGTGGACAGCAAACCCAATGACCGAATCTTCTTATACTACACAGACCATGGCGGCCCCGGTGTTCTTGGTTAGCCAATCTCATCGGAACTTTCACTCTTGTTTTTGTCAATTAATTAACAATTCTCTCATAGCTTGACAATGTGCAATTAATCATGGGCAAATATTATTTAGTGTGAGCATTTAATTATATATATGCCCAAAACATATTATTAAATTGAACACGAGACAAACAATATTGAAGTGCAATTAGCTGGTTGAATTCGAAGCTTCCTGTTTGAAAATGATTGAACCATGTTAAGAGCTTAGAAGGCCAATAGTAGTTTTTTTTTTAATAGTTTTCTGGTCACGGAATTTACTAGATCAGAGAAAGGTTGCTTACCATTTCCGGTATGATAAATGTAGGAATGCCAAATATGCCTCTTCTTTACGCCATGGATTTCATTGAAGTTTTGAAGAAAAAACATGCATCAGGGACTTACAAAGAGATGGTAAAGGATCTATATATCCTTCCACTTCATTTGATCCGGATATATATTCAGAGTGAAATTGTTAAGACGACATAGCTTGCATTTGTTTTCCTAATTTTCAGGTCATATATGTGGAAGCATGTGAAAGTGGAAGCATTTTTGAAGGCATAATGCCCAAGGACATGAACATTTATGTGACAACAGCATCAAATGCACAGGAGAACAGTTGGGGAACCTATTGTCCAGGGATGGAACCTTCCCCACCGCCAGAGTACATCACCTGCTTAGGTGATTTGTATAGCGTCGCTTGGATGGAGGACAGGTATATGAATTACAAAAACCGAAACCGCGCTTTGGAACGCCATAGTAGACTTTTAAGAAAGATTTACATGAAGAAGGGGCGTTGATATTTATTTTAACTGATTTGCCATATAGTTATTACCAGTTTTAAAAAAATTGTGACGTGAATTGGTATGGGAAAGTTGATATAACTAATAAAGCGATGACAACTTAAGTATCATGTGTGATGCTATTAATTGATAGCTCGACTCTAGAGATGTCTAAATAGGCTAAGCCAAAAGAACAGCCTTATGGCTTGATGCACCCAAGCCGACTTTTGTCTTTGGCTCATTGGCCGGCGTGGTTTAGACCATATAGCTTTTTTCAAAAGATATTTCTATGTAAAGCATACGGACCTAAACAGCCCTGTCTATGGACCGCCACTAGCAGCGCCCCTACTTTCATTAATTGACATTTATAACATTTTTTTTTGGCAGTGAGATCCACAATTTGAAGAAAGAGACAATTAAACAACAATATGAGGCAGTAAGATCTATGGCATTGGGATTTTTTTTTTTAATCTTCTTCTTAACTTTGTGATTCAGGTTGAGAATTTATGAGT
Organism: Artocarpus heterophyllus; assembly: GCA_025403435.1. Classification (NCBI taxonomy): domain Eukaryota; kingdom Viridiplantae; phylum Streptophyta; class Magnoliopsida; order Rosales; family Moraceae; genus Artocarpus; species Artocarpus heterophyllus. The sequence goes on from CM046343.1 coordinate 34,109,709, forward strand.
GATTTTTTTTTTCTTCCCCATGCAGGTGAAGAAAAGGACCGCAAATGCGAACGATTTCACGGCCGGTTCGCATGTGATGGAGTATGGAAACAGAAGCATTAAAGCTGAGAAGCTTTATTTATACCAAGGTTTTGACCCAGCCACGCTCAACTTCCCACCTAATGATAAGAGACTTGATACACGCATGGAAGTTGTTAACCAAAGGGATGCAGAGCTCTTCTTCATGTGGCAAATGGTAAGCTCCTTTTGCAACTTCTCTTCCAAAATAAGTCAGTACAGTTCTTCAATTCATTCTTTTCCCCTACAAGTACTTAGAATTGTCAACTTCGTCTCAATACTTGTCACCTTTTTTCATCTTCTCACAAAAGTCTGGTATAGGTTTTGTTCATGCGTTTAAGATCATGTGATTTATAAACACAAAGAGCTACCCACGAGACAAGGGTGGGTGGCCCAACCAGAAAACTTTTTTTTTTTTTTTTCCTTTTATAATTTTTCTTACGTCGCCTCTGTAGACAAGTATACTTCCTTACCTTTGTTTTGTTTTTTTCTCTTTTTGGGTATTGTACAGTACAAGAGAACAGAATCCGGGCAAAAGAAGAGAGAAATCTTGAATCAGATTAAGGAGACCACTAGGCACAGGACCCACTTGGATAAGAGCATAGAATTGATCGGATCACTTCTCTACGGACCACAGAAGGGCTCATCGGTCCTTAATTCCGTGAGGTCACCCGGTCAACCACTAGTGGACGACTGGGCCTGCTTAAAGTCGATGGTGAAGTCGTTTGAGAGGCATTGTGGATCGTTGACACAATATGGCATGAAACACATGCGTGCCTTTGGCAACATATGCAATAGTGGAGTCTCCGTAGCTTCATTGGACGAGGCTGCTTTAGCTGCTTGTATTGGCCATGATGTGGGCCAATGGCATCCTTCGAAAGGTGGTTTTAGTGCTTGATTATGATCATGCTTGGAAAAGGAAAAAAAAAAAAGGCCTTAAATAATGTAATGCGATAGAAAGTTGGTGCATATATGTATACCTAATGTCAGTATTTGATGCTCTTAAAGTGAGATAGAGATTAGCAATGTCTTATCTGTCTAATGTGTATTATCTAATATATTAGAATTGATATATTAGCGGGGATTATAGGCTTAGAGGCTATTTGGTTAAAAGTTATGTGAACCATAAACTCAGTTATAAACAGTATAACGCGTTACACATACGGTAAAAATAGTTTCCACCCATGTTCCATCACTAGCCAAACACTTTATGAGTTTCCACCTCAAAGTTTAGAGTGAACTGGCCCACCTCTAATTTTGCCAATTGTGGCCCAAGCAAAGGAAAAAAGAAGCGAGTGCATTGTCCAATTACAAGCAACTAATACGAATGTTATGACTACACAGGGCGGTCTCTTTTCTTTCTTTTCTATGGTCCTATTGGCCAATATTATACAAGATTTCAACTGTAATTGTGAATTCTGGCCCAAGAATAGGACGAATGACTGATCCAATTGAAAGGATATGCCTGGCTGCCCAAAAGTTTGGTCTGGATTCCGACTTGGAACCATTCCACTAGTTCATCTATTCGTAACCCACAATCAATGGTACAGAATCTGACAAGAAGTCACCATTTTGTCATGTCTAGTGTGAATTTTCTTCTGAGATAATGATCTTGAATCCCTCTAAAACAGTAGAGTTTCGTAAGTGGTTTGAATCTCTTGCCAATTGTTTTTTTCCTCTAATTTCTTATTGTCTAAGTTATAAAATTCACTCTCTAATTTTACCGTCGATATCTTTTTCTTTTTCTTTTTCTTTTTTTGCCAATGCATGGCCACATTCCTTTTCCTTGGCCACTCGAACCATCAATTAAAAGTTGTCGGCGACGCGGTCCACGTTCCAAATTATCCGAAAAGTAAGGGGGAAAAAAACCGTAACCGGAAAAGCCCAAGTCTAATATTGTCAGGTTCATAAGATTTCGTGTCGTTTGCGACCAAAAATGAAGGAAGCAAAAACCCAACTTGAGTCCTCAAGAGAAGACTCGTTTACTTTTTATGTCACAATACACTGCATGACAGTGATGACTTTGATGAATGACTTCTTAGAAAAAATTTTTTTTGATGAATGGCTCTTTTTTTTTTAACAGTTTTTGGTATTTAAAAAAAAGTTTTTTAGACATTAAAATGGTTTCAGTTTTTTTTTTTATTCTGTTGAGGTTTCTTATTTTGCTACAGTCATTTTTCTTATTTTTTTTAAAAAAATTGAGACAATTTACCTGCATAAAAAAACTTGTTTTTTTTATTCTAAAAAAAAAAACTTTTACCCCGTTTAAATTTTTTTCGTCCCTTTCATCAAAATCTTCCTGACAGATCTGTCATTGCTTTTGACCACAACAGTCTTCTTCCTATTCAATTTCTTCCTTTTGAGTATTTGAAAAATAACGTTAGGTATTTATCCGTTAACCCTTAGATCTTAAAGAAAAATGTAAATAATAGTAAAGAAAAATGTAAATAATAGTTTAATCCCTCCCTTGGAATTCTAAATTGATAGGAGTCATTAAGAAATATCCAATCCAAGTACCTAAAAAGCCAATTATATTAGAGCAATCATTTTGAAGTTGAGTTGCATAGCTTCTCATCTGTTATGACTCGGTCCTACTTATTTGATCATAGATTTCTGCAGTGGATTGATGACCATAATCGCAAGTAACAAACCATTTCTCTCCCAAAAAATAAAAAAATAACAAACCCCACTGGCATTATAAAACAAACAAACCTCACTTTGATGTCCATATAGCCACTTGGTTTCAATTTCCTGATCATGCTAATTCAACGTTTTCCTAGTTCACTATTGGATAGTTTATGATAAAGAGGTGGCTCTCTGGATTTACACCCATATCATTGAATATTAAAAATTTAATTGAAAAATAAATAAATAGTTGCACAAAATTTAGATCTGTGACTCCTCACCAACCTTTGTAATTTCTTGTTCTCATTTCATGCAATCATTTTTGTGAGATTTGTTGAATATGGACAGATTTGTAGCAAAAAAAGATTTAAACCGTGATTCAAACCCGTGATTTAAACCCGCAAAACTCTTGTTAATTTGATTCAACAACAGTAAACATGAAACACAACCTGGTTTCCAAAACCAATTATGAAAGTTGGCTTTTGGAAAGAATTAATGCCATTAGTATTAGCATGTACAATCATAAACATATAGTATATTTCATATGCCAAAAACATGGCTTATCCTTATCTTCATTTTTTTTTTATCTACAAAATATTCAGTGGAACACAACACAAGTATTCTAATTAAAATGAAAAACCCACCAAAAAAAAAAAAACATAAATCATGGCTGTCTGAATTATGAAAAGTTCTTCCTCTCTCTCTCGTCATCGCCACCAATAGTGCTTAGAATCAACCTGCTTATTAACAATACGACGCCGTTGGCAGTGTTCACCTCCGGAGGCAATTCTCATCCGGACCTTCTCAAACTCCGAAGCCCCACATGGAATGGTGATCCGACCTGGATGGTTGAACCCGTAAACCTTCTCTGCTTCTTTCAAGAGCTCCCCAAACAGCGGGTGATTAAAGTATATCACAGGCACCAAGTACCTCTGCGTCTCGTCCTGTGACTCCCCCACGTACACCGCCAGGTGACCCTTGGGAATCCCGACCGGACGCGGATTCTTATCCACCCGATCTTCATGACCCAATTGGACGTAACCCGACTTTGAAAAGGAAGAAGTGCAAAACATGAGATTTTTAGCTCCTCGTTGAAGAAAGCGAGCCAAGTTGAGAACTTTAGAAATGGGGTTTCTTTTTTTCTTTGAAAAATCCAAGCTTTTTCTTCTTCTTCTGGTTCTTCTGCTTGTAACCCATTTGCAGATCGTCATAAGCTTGCCTCTTAGGTTGAACCCTCTGGTTTTTCTCATATCTGAAATGGGGTTTTGTTTTTAGAGGACAGAGAAAATACTGGGGAAATGTTTCTACTGTTTTGATATTTTGGTGTGGAATTTGCTTCAGTTTGACATTATTAACACAAAGAAGGTTTTTTATAAAGGGGTTCGCTTTTTTTTAGAGAAGAAAACACGTGTAAAAGAGAGAGATTTGGGGCACACACGGTATAGATTTTTGTGCGTGGAACAAGGGTACGTTTGTTTTGTTTTATGTATTTTTTAAATTTTATGGATTTAAATTTAAATTTAAGTATCAAAAATCTTATAGATAAGTATTTATTTTTGTCAAAATTTGAATCATTTGAGTATCAAGAATCCAAGTTTTAAGAGTTCTCATTCCCCTTAAACTTTTGATATTTTGATATTTTTGCTACAGCAAAAACTAAAATTCTCTCTTATATTTAAGGAAAAAAATCATAACTTCTTCATTTGATATCCAATTGAGATGATTCTTTTTTCACTGTGTTCCTAATGAAGAGAGAAATAAATCCAGATCCATATTGCATATTTTTTAAGATTATTAACATTAAGATTTTATTAGATTTATTAATAAATCAAAAAACTATCTTCACTATCTCTCCAAACATAAATTCTAATTTTGTTACATACTTAGATTAAAACTTAAATGCACATCCAAACGTCAATTCGAATAATAATTCAAATTACTAACTCAAATCCTAATTCAAATCACTGACTCAAATCCTAATTCAAATCACACTAACTCAAACTAAATTACTAATTCAAATCTATTTACCAAACGGACCTAAAATTATAGGAGGAGGACGAACTTAAATATAAAGGAATCTATAGTTTGGGATAAAAAGTGGAAAAATGGAAGGTGAACAACTGATTGCTTACAAAGTGGAAACTGTTTTATCTAATCTTTCTTTGAAGATTCTCTTCCAATTTAAAAAAAAAATTAAAAAATAAAATAAAAGGCTTATTACTCCTATATATGTAGTTTTGAATTATATTAGTATTTTATTAAACAAATAATATAAAAAGGCTTATTACTGCTATGTAGTTTTGAATTATATTAGTATTTTATCAAACAAATATATGAATTCAACAAAATTTAATAAAGATCTACTCAATATATAACGAACAATAATAAGTTTTTTTCCCTTTTAACCTTATATCACATAATCCATTTCTATATATAGCCTAGTCCACGTATCAAGCTATATACATAATACATTACACTCACAGATTATCACTGCGGTTTTATTTTTTAAATAAGCAACTTATACTGCTGTTAATTATCAAAACCATCAAGTACTATAAATCAACGTTCCTTAGAAAATCGAAGAGTCACTTGTTGTTTATTTCCCTTTGGCCCGAAAAATCGAAGAGTCACTTAACAATTACACATTTAATAATTTGAAGAGTCAGAAAGACACTAAATCATGAATTAATTTGAAATGTATAAGTGGAGACACAAATTTTTGGGGTTTATAGACTAATTTGGATAAATAATGTTTATTATATTTATATAAGCTACTTATAATATATGTCATCTAACTCATCATACATTGACTGTTTTAATTTTTTCTATTCATTCAAATTATTATTTTTTCATTGTTATGACATGTCCTTCTGGTAGTTAAAATGGTATTTTTCTTTCGTTTGATCGGCCAATCAATTACAGGCACATAAGAAAGTTGATTCACTATTCTTTTTCTCGTTGAAAAATGGGAAAAAAAAAATGCAATGTACAATATTTAGTTTACACGTACACAAAGATTATGTTGGACCACAAAATAAAAGAGAATAAGTATATAGAAAGTTTGAAAGAAACTATTTTTTTGGCGCTACAAGAAAGCCTAAATATCTGCCACAGACCGATGTGGTCCTTTTGTAAACAAAATGTTTCCCTCGTTTCAAAAGTATTTCTTTCCTTCTTTATCATATTTGTCACATTCCAATAATTGAAGGGGAAAAAAAGAAGTAAAACAGATTTTTTGGACGAGATTTAAGAAAGTTAAACCGCCTTGTTGGAGGATTAAATTGACATGCCCGTAAAGGATTGTAATGTAACTTCTTATAAAGTTTCAAAGCTGCTAGTAAATTTTCTTCTAGTTATAATTAAAAGCTGACTACTTTATTAGGTTTTAAAGCATAATTTAACACTCTAATTAATGAGTAGGAGTTGACTACTTCTTCATTCAGGATTACTGTTTGTGATTAAATCAAAATTTACCCTTCTGTATATGTACTGAAAGAAGCGTATATTATAAGGACTTGCTTTTCCTAAACTATATATGTTATCCCATCATAATTTGCAGCCAAATACAGCCTTCGTCATTCAGCATCTACCGCGGCACCGGCTCCAAAAAAATTGATTGGGTCTGTGGAAGCTTATCCGAATATATATGTATATATATGTTTAAACAACTATATATGCATCTTTGGTTAAGTGAGTTGATCTTTACAAAGTTGTCGTTTTCCATTCAAGTTGTCATTATCTATGATCTAATCAACAAAACTTATTGCTTTAAAATAAGAGTATGACTTGTAAGTAAGACAGATTTATGACTAAGAAAAACAAGAGGCCGTACGGAGTTCGCATATAGTTGGCAACCACAATTTTTTATAATTTGTTGAATGTAATTATGAATTTATTGTATATATGTGTACGAAATTGTGTAAGTGAAACATGTTATCACCGCCATCATATATGTAAATCATATAGGTATTTTTACAACCAATAATTAAGATGACGTTTTCTTTAATAGAAGTTAATAAAGATGACCTTATTTTGCTTATATTGCACTACACGTTTTAAAGCATATGCAACATATATAGTTTGTTTATACCCTTAATTACAATACATAAATTCAAATAATATTAATACGTCATTTGACTTGGTGTACGGAATTCGTCTTGATTGGCAGATATTGACTTTTGCATTATGTAGAGATCAAACAAGCTAGTTATTAAAATCCTTAATTAATTTTGCTTCAAGAAAATTTCGAATGAATCACCATTAACAATGAATTTCATAATATCAATTAGTACATTTTTTTTTTATTTTCTTAAATTTCACTTTCCCGATAAACGATCATATATAAACTACAGTGCGAGGGCTCTTCGCTATTTGGTTGGGCAAGTACGTAAGATGTAATCAGTAATACCGTAAATGAGAAAAATTGGTTGGGCAAGTACGTAAGATGAAATCAGTAATACCGTTGTTGATGCTTACCGTTGTCCGGTGTCGGATCAACACCCACGTGTGACTGAACACCTTCTGACCTCCTCTTAAGCTTGCCCCTGGTCGGGAGTGAGTACCTACGAGAGGGATGATTCGGAGAAATGGGGTTAGTCAATAGACAAGCGCTCTCCGATGCTCAAGGCAAGTATTGCTCGGCAGAGGTCGGCAGCTAATTAGGTGTGAGGAAGTCTCTCTCTCTAAAACGTCATAAATGCATCATATTTATAGGCCACCAGCTGGATCGGGTACAAGATGGGTTTTGCCCATTACCCAGGTGTCACATCAAAGTGTATCAAGCAATAAGTGACAAGTGTCGCGTCCATTGTCCAATGGATTGGACTCTATCGGACGGCAGCACGTTTGCCTGGTGTTGGCCTACAAGGATGGGCAGTGACGTATTATGATGAATAACGTGGCCCGACCCGAGCTACTGTACATCCCCGAGGTGGCAGCCTTCTTGGGGGCGTGCCCTCAGATAAATGGGAGGCACCTAGGGGAGAAGTATAAGTCGTCGGGTCGGGGTGGTAGCCTAATGTCTGCCGAACTTAGTTGCCGACCACCAAAGTTAGTGTCCTCGGTGGTGGCGCCGAGCTTACCCTCAACATTAGCCCCCCAGTTCACCTGGTTGGTGTTTGGCCGGGTGGACTATGCCGAGTGGCTGAGGTCATCTCAAAGGAGGAAGACCAAGCGACACTTAGAAGCGGGGTGAGGTGAAAAGACGCGCGGATCAGGCGTGGGACGCGTGTCGCATCACGGTCGTCTGTGCGGCTGTCAGGCGTATTAATTTGAGCTCGAATTTCCCGCTTAAAATGGCTATAAATAGGGTCCCTCCTCTTCATAATTTGCACTTCATTTCTAGAAATCTTTCGACCGAAAAATTTTAGCTGCCGAGCTCGAGTAGTATAGCCAAAGATCACATCATCCGAGCTACCAAGAACCTGAGTAGGTAATTTTCCGAGCGAAAATGAGCGATTTGTCCGACTCACAGAACGTGGAGGTTTCATGGTCGGAAAGTAGCGAGGAGAACAATAGCTCTTCTTTGACCCAATCCGACACCGAGGTGGCATCCCAAAAACGGGACGGGGCCAGTCGGCTGGAGCAGATCCTAAGGGTCGATTCCCAGACCGTGCCCGAGCAGGAATTTTTAAATATGCTGGGCGGGCGCAAGCTTATCAGGCCATCCAGGGAACAAGACCCTTATACAGGGGCGGCAACAGCGAGCTCTTCCCAAGTTTTTCCAGTGGAGAGAGCCGAGTTTCGGGCCCATGAGGATGCTCCGAGCACCTCTGGTCGGAGTGCTGGGGCCCCTATCCAAATCGTGGGGGTGATTACGATTGATATCTTCGATGAGAAGCATGCAGCCGAGGAGACAGGGGCAGAACAGCCGGAGATGGAGCAGGAGGTCCAGGCCACCCGCGTGCGGGGCGTCACAGCATATCGGATAAGCCGTCCTGGGCAAACCTCGGCGGCAGGATATACGAGCGCGATTACAGAGTCGCGGTTAGAGACCCTACGCGCCGAATATGGTATTCCGGCCGATGTGGATCTCGTCATCCCCGACGAGGGAGATTCACCTTTAGAGGCGCCGGAGGGGTTCATCACGCTTTACGCCGAGTTCTTCAAGGCCGGGCTGCGTCTGCCACTGCACCGTTACCTCCGTCGGGCACTTAACGATTTTAACGTGTGCCCGGCGCAATTAAACCCGAACAGCTATAGGTCGCTGATCGGGATGTACATTTTGTGGAAGTACCACCAGAGCACTGAGATGCCGTTGGAGGCTTTCAAGCAAGTGTTCAAGATGAAGAAGCTTCCTCGGCAGTCCGGCTGGTACTACTTCACCGGCTTCAGAAAGGACTTTATTCTGGGCAACCCCGACTCGGACAAGCTGTGGAAGTACGAATGGTTTTACGTCGGGGGAAACTTTTTAGCCCGAGCAGGTGAAGTTATCCCTGAGGATGAACAGGTGCCGAGGTCATTTGAGCAGGGGCACGTTTGGACCAAGCGCCCTTGGGCACCGAGCCACGTAATAAAGGCCGTTGATGAACTGTTCGAAAAGCCCGAGTCGTCCAGACAACGGTCCTTTCTTCTGAGAAAGGACACTCTGTCCAGATACGGTTGGTTTAGGGAGTCCAGCAGTCTTCCCCGAGCTAGGCGTCCTGCCCAGGAAACCGGGCAGGTTACTGTTGCCCGTCCGAGTGATGCGGATCTTCCAGGGCCAAGTACTTCCCGGTCCGGGTGGCCGACAAGGGAGCCTTCATCGTCTAGTACCAAGGACTCGTCCAGTGGCTCCCTCGATGCGGGGCCATCTGTAGCCGACGAGGGCCTCGAGGGCGTGATTAGGCTCCTGTACCCGTCGGGCCAACTCCGGATCGGAGGTCAGCCCAGAACTTTATTTATAGTCGCCCTTTCCTCTCTTTTTATTCCGTCCTTCATTTAACTTGGATTTTCTTTGTGCAGAAATGACCGCACCGAGCTCCCGCACTGGCAGGCTTACCCAGATGACAACACAGAGAAAGGGCAAGGGCAAGGCCGTCGAGGTCAGCAAAAAGCGTAAGCGGACGCCGGCACCCGAGCCCCCGACACGCACCGGGCAAACCTCCACATCAGTCCAAGTTCTACCACCGCCACAACCGAAGAGGACCTCGTCAGAGGTCGACCGAGCAGACGAGGCGTCTCGCGGCTCTTCCGAGGACCAGCAAAGAAGGCGCCCGGACTACCGTGGCATGCTCCTCGAACGTCTCAGGGACGTAGCTCCCCCGAATGACTTCTTTATGAACATCCGAGGTGAGGACTTCCAGGACTTGTGCAACATGACCCTCCGAGCGACTGCCTCAGTAAGTATCCGAGCTGATCAATAGTTCGAAACTTGTAATAATGTTACTGAGGACTAACCCCTTGTGTGTCTCGCAGTCAAGCGCCATGGTGCATATGGTGCACTCTATCGGGATGAGGGAGATCCACAAGGAGAAAGAGAGGCACAAGAAGACCCTCCTGATGAAGTTGGACTCCGACAAAGAGCTCAATGATAAGAAGATTGAGCTAGATCAAGCTAAGGAGGAAGCTCGAAAGGCGAAGTCCGAGGTCGAGGACATGTGGAGGCGCCTCAAGGAAACGGAGGATAAGGCCGCTCGGCAGGAAGAGAAAGCCGCTCGGCTAGAGGGGCGGCTAGCAACTCTACAGGCCGAGCACCACCGATTCGTAGCCGGGCTCCCCGACCAGCTGGCCGCTGCGGTCGAGGAGTTTAAGACATCCCCCGAATATACCGATCTCTACTTCGATGGAATGGCTGATCTCCGTGGCCATCTAATCGAAAAGCATCCCGAGGCGGCTGCATTCGACTGGTCGGTCATCGCTGAGCCGGACCAGGGTGATGCCGAGCAACAGCGGGACGTTGGAGAAGAGATCGTCGTTGTGGACGGTGATGATGACGGGGATGTGCCGGCTGCCGAGGGAGGCCAAGACGACAACGCGGCCGGGGACGAGACTCATGCTGGTGATGAGACTTGGGCCGATTGATCCTCTGTTTTCTTGCTTTTTGTAATTGGGCTTGGGAGGTGCCCGACTTTCTTGTACCTCCCTAGTAAATAAAGTTAAAACATTTTATATTTTTCCGTTTTGCATCCACTTTTTCTTACGTGTAGTTTTATTTTACATCCCACGTAATGTTTAAAGTTAGATACTTCTCGGGGGGGTTCCCAGGCTGGGAGACAATTGACCGAGCAGAGGTAAATGGTACAATTCTTCTCGGTTAAGCCGAGTACCTCTGTCCTCAGTTAATCCGAGGACTTTTGTTCGGTTGTTCCGAGTAGTTATCCATTTCTGCTTAGTTATCCAAGCAAGTTTAGGTTTCTAGTCTCGGTCGGGCAGAATATAAACGGCGTATATCTACCCTTACCCTGTTGCTCCCCATAGACTTGTTGAAGTTTTAAAGAAACTTTACAAGTATAGGACTAATCGGGCACATAGATGTGCCGAGCAACTTAAGGGTGTCTGCATGACAGACATGATACATATACTGACTAGCCCCCCTGTCCAGTTTGACGAGGATGACTCCCTTGATGGGGAGTCAACATCCTGTCTTCCGAGCTGGGGTTCTGGCGTCTTAGGCATAGTCCTCCCTTAAAGACATTGCTCAGGTGGAATGAGTTTAGGGAAGTTGTGCTCCATTAATGTAATATTTACATTGATTTTTCCAGCCCTGCTCAGCAGGTCTAGTTACAAAAGAATTGTGGCCAGAGATTAGAAAAGGAATCTGGCATTGATTTATGTTCTCCTCTTCTTTTTTTTTTTTTAAATATAGAATCTTTTTAAAAGCTTGGCATTCCATGGATGCCCGAGCTGATTCCCCTCCGTATCGATCAGCCTATAAGTGCCTGGTCGCACGATACCTTTGACTTTAAATGGACCTTCCCATTTCGGACCAAAGGACCCGAGACCGGGTTGTTGAACCGTGACCTTCTTCATCACTAAGTCACCAACTTTAAAGCTTCTCGGCTGAACCCGTTTGTTGTAATACCGAGCTACAACCTGATTCCGGGCTGCATTACGAATGGATGCCCGGTTCCTTTTTTCTTCAAGTAGGTCGAGCTCGGTCATCATGAGCTTTTCATTCAGTTTTTCTTCGTATCGCTCGACCCTCAAGCTCGATAATCCAACCTCAGCTGGGATGACGGCTTTTGCCCCATAAACCAGGGAGAACGGTGTCTCGCCAGTTGCAACTCGTGTAGTTGTTCGGTATGCCCAGAGCACTTGGGGCAGTTCGTCGATCCATGCACCCTTAAGCCCCTCGAGCTTCTTCTTCAGATTGTCTTTAATGGTCTTGTTCACGGCTTCTACCTGGCCGTTACTCTACGGATAGCTCAGGGAGGAGAAGACTTTCTTAATTCCGAGCTGCTCGCACAGATGGCGTAGACCCGAGGAGTCAAACTGCTTGGCATTGTCGGTCACGATAGTGTGCGGGACTCCGAACCGGCAAACAATGTTTTTCCATACGAAGTTGGTGCACTTAGCTTCTGTCATGTTGGTGCAAGGCTCGACTTCGATCCATTTTGTCAGATAGTCTATGGCGACGATACAATATCTGAATTGCGAACGAGCCGGAGGGAGTGGTCCGATCAAGTCAATGGCCCATTTTGCAAATGGCCACGCCGAAGTCACCGGATTTAGAGGCTCGGCGTGTGAACCTAGCATCCTAGCAAATTGCTGGCATTTGAAGCATTTCCGTGCAAAGCTCCCGCAGTCTTGCTGCATGGTAGGCCAGTAGTAACCCTGCCGTAGGCATTTCTGGGCCAAGGAGCGTCCACCGGAGTGATTGCCACAAAGGCCTTCATGAATCTCTTTCATTAAGTACTCGGCCTCCTGGGGATCCAAACATCTTAGGCATGGCGTCGTGTAGCCGCGTCGGTACAGCTTTTCCCCAATCATCGAATACCAGGCTGAGCTGTTACGTATCCGACGTGCTTCTTCCTGGTCGTCGGGTAATTTGGCTAGGGTTAGGTATCGGATGATCGCGTCCATCCATGTGCATTTCGGTTCGGCTGCCAGGCTCATGACCTCCTTAGTGATACTTGGTCCAGAGAGTCTTTCAATAGGAATGGACATCGGGTCTACTCCGCCTATCCCGGAGGCTAGTCGGGCAAGGACATCGGCTTCCACGTTCTCGGACCGGGGGATTTGTTCAAAAGTGTAGGACTTGAATTGTCCAAGCAACCGTTTTGCTTCTTTTAAATATGCCGTCATCGATTCTGCTCGGGCCTGGAATCCTCCTGTGACTTGCTGCACCACTAGCATTGAGTCACTATAGATGGTCAGCCGATCAACTCCGAGGTCTCGGGAAATTCGTAGTCCGGCCAACAAAGCTTCATACTTCGCTTCGTTATTAGAGGTTTTGAAGTCGAAACGAAGGGCATAAATGACCTTATATCCGTCGGGGCTTGTTAAAATCAAGCCTGCCCCTGACCCGTCGACGCAGGTTGAGCCATCGACGTGCAGTTTCCAGTTTAGCTCCGGGGAAAGGCCTTGTTCACTGCAGCTAGCTGTATCTGGCTCCTCAATGGGTGATTTCTCGACTAAGGGAGCAGCCTTTCCGGCCTCTGTAAATTCGGCAAGGAAATCCGCCAGGACTTGAGCCTTTATCGCCGTTCTCGGCACAAAATGTACATCATACTGGCCCAACTCGACCGCCACTTGGCCATCCGCCCTGATATTTCCAGGCTCTGCAAAACTTGCTGGAGAGGAAACTTGGTCGGAATCTTGACGGTATGGCCCTAGTAATACGGCCGTAGCTTTCAGACTGATATTATTAAGGCGAAGGCCAGCTTCTCCAATGATGAATAGCCCTCCTCGGTGCCTTGGAACGCGTGGCTGGTATAGTAGGCGGGTCTCTGAATCCCTTCTTCATCTCGGATCAACATCGAGTTGACAGCCTTCTCCGAGACGGCTAAATAGGCAGTTAAAACCTCACCGGGCGAAGGTTTGGACAGGAGCGGGGGTGTGGCTAGGTAAGTTTTTAAGCTTTGGAAAGCATCCTCACACTCCCTGCTCCACTCAAACCTCCCCTTAAGTGCCTTGAAGAAAGGGTGACACTTGTCGGTAGCCCGGGAGACAAATCTTGATAAGGCGGCCACCATGCCAGTAAGCCTTTGCACGTCTTTCACTGTCCGAGGAGAATGCATGTCTATGATTGCCTGGGCTTTCACCGGGTTCACTTCGATTCCTCGTCGGTTAACCAAAAATCCGAGGAATTTGCCTGAGCTGACGCCAAAAGCACATTTTGCCGGGTTGAGTTTCATCCCATACTCCTAGAGAATGTCAAAGCTAGCTCGGAGGTCGGCTATGTGGTCCTTCACTTGGACAGATTTTACTAACATGTCGTCCACGTAGACCTCCATAGTTTTCCCGATCAGCCGAGCGAACATTTTGTTGACGAGGCATTGATAGGTAGCTCCGGCGTTCTTGAGACCAAACGGCATTACAACGTAGCAATACAAGCCCTGGTCAGTAACGAATGAGGTTTTGATTTGGTCCTCTTCGGCCATTCTTATCTGATTATATCCAGAGTATGCGTCCATAAAGCTCAGGAGCTCGTGTCCGGCTGTGGCATCGACGAGCTGGTCTATCCAAGGAAGTGGGAAGCAGTCCTTGGGGCAGGTCTTGTTAAGGTCGGTATAGTCAATGCAGACCCGCCACTTGCCATTCGCCTTTTTGACGAGGACGACATTTGCCAACCATTCTGGATATTTGACCTCTCTAATAAACCCAGCCTTCAGTAGTTTCTGGACTTCATCGTTTATCGCGGCATATCTCTCCGGGTTGAAGGCTCTTCGTTTTTGTATCACTGGCCTGTGACCAGGTTGGACGTTAAGCCGATGGCTGATGACGCTCGGATCTATGCCGGGCATGTCCTCATGAGACCATGCAAAAACGTCGCGGTACTCGAAAAGAAGGGATTCCAGGTCGGCCCGGTTCTCAGGTTGTAACTGTGACCCGAGTTGGACAGTGCGTTCTGGCCTTTCGGGGTCCAGGGAGAACGGCACTAGGTCTTCGACCGGGGTACCCCTTACCTCTTCCTCGGGAAACCTGGGGTCTAGGTCCGCGAGCATCTTCAGCGTCGGATCGGTTGGGAGGTCGGTCTCGTCGACCGAATACACGGCCAGGATTCCCTGTTGCTGAGCTGAGGCTGCTCGGACTGCGTTTGCATAGCAAGCCCGAGAGTCCGCCTGGGACGAGCGGATTACTCCAACACCACCATCGGTCGGGAACTTCATTGCCAAGTGATATGTCGAAACCACGACCTTTAATCCGTTCAGCGTCGGCCGGTCGACGATGATGTTATATGAGAGGGTTTATCGACGACCAAAAAGTTGACCACCCGAGTGACCCTGACAGCACCTTCTCCAAAAGTTACCGGGAGACTTACCTTCCTGGTTGCTCGGACACACTCACCCGCGAAGCCGAAAAGTGGGGTCTGGACCGAGACTAAAGGCGCGTTGCTGATCTTCAGCCTGTCGAATGCTTGTTTTAAAAGGATGTCCGTCGAACTGCCATTGTCAATTAAGACACGCCGTACAACATTGTTGGCGATAGGCAGTTCATAAACCAAGGCATCGTTGTGGGGATGCATTAATCGGTCTGCTTCCTCCTCAGTGAAGGTGATCGGGGTGTCTTCTTGGCGGCATATCTTATTGATGTGCTCGGACACATTCATGAAGTCACCCCGTTCGACCCGCCGAGCTTCTCTGACGTAGGATCGCCGCCCACTCGATGTGTCCCCGACGACAGGCCCGCCAAGTATCGTGTGTACGATATTTAGGGGTTTTGGGGCATTCACACTATCGGTCCTGGGTCGGCTTTGTACGTCTTGGCCTGATGAGTCGTTCCTTCCAGAGGTTGCCGTCAGGTTTATGGCCTTCTCCACAAATTCCTGCAACAGACCTTCCCGGACCAACCTCTCTATTTGGTCCTTGAGCTGGATGCATTCTCGGGTAGTATGGCCCACATCTTGGTGGAATTTACAAAACTTTGACTGGTCACGCTTCACCCTGATGCCGCAGAGCTTGGGCGGCGGTGTCAACAAATTCTTATCGCCAACCTGGGCGAGCACCTCATCGATAGTTGCCACCAGGGGCGTGTAGTTTTGGAACTTACAGGTTGGCCCCTTCGGCTTATCAGCTTTCTCTGTCTTCTGCTTCTTCGCATGCTCGGCGCTGCCCTGCTCCGGCGCCTTTTTCTGCTTTTTTTCCTTTTTTGTCCCACTCGGGCCAGCCTCCTCCCGACGGCTTTTCATGTACTCGGCAGTGTCTGCATGTCTTTGGGCGTACCCGAGCATTTGTGGAAACGTGTTTGGCTGCTCAAAGGCCAGGGACCAGGTCAGCTTCTCGTCTCGGAGGCCCCCTACAAAAATATGTTTGAGGGTCTCGTCTTCGACGTGCTTGACCTCAAGAGCAGCCCGGGTAAATCGGTTGACTTAGTCCCTGACACTGCCGTCTCCCTGCTTGACGGCGTACAAGGAAGTTATTTCTTTCCTCCGCGTCCTGGTTGTAGAGAATGCGGCGGAGAAGGCGTCAGTTAAATGCTCAAAAGAAGAAATCGACCCTGGTTCGAGTCGTCGGAACCACTGCCGAGCAGGGCCTGTAAGGGTGAGCGAGAAAGCTTTGCACATTGCAGCATCACTGGCATTCTGCAACAGCATGTGCCCGCGAAAGAGTTCGGCATGCTCATCCGCGTCGGTGGCCCCATCGTAAGACTTGATTTGCGGGACCTTAAACTTCGGCGGCATGGGTGCCCGCATTATGTGATCCAGGAAGGGCGGATCCTGAGCCCCGATCTCATCCAAACCGAACCTGCAATTGCGGATCTCATCGATCTGTCGCTGCAGCACCCGGAACTGGCGACTAGTCGTGTCTTCGGGCAGTTCGACCCGATAGGGTACTCCGCCCTCAGCACGGCCTCCAGCTCCGCCTTGACGATTTCTGTTAATCCCTCGGTACCCGAGCCGATCAAACACCGAGGCTCGGGAACCTTGTGGTGAAGGGACACGGTGTGGTTGACGTCCCACCTGATGTTCATGCACCAGTCTATTGTCAAGCAGGGGTCCTCTAGTGGATCCTGCAGACTGCTCCGATCGATCCTCCAAATTGGTGGCACTTCGCTCATGCCGACCCCCTACCTGGTCAACCTGGGCGGGGGGTGGTGGAGCCGGTGCAGCTTGCCGTTGAGCTTGTACAAGCTGTTGAGTTAGGACCCGGACCGCATCTGTAAGCTCCCGAATCGGATCTTGTGCGGCTCGCGCCTCTTCCGGCTCGGCCCTTGCCGTGCTTCCTTGCCCTCCGGACCGAGATCTGGTGGTCCGAGGACGACCGTTGGGCCGTTCTGCAGCCGGTTGCTTATGCTTGGCATCGCCCGACTCCTGACGTCGGGCGGTACTATCTCTTGCGTTACCTCGTGTTGTCATTTCAGAAATTTGAGGTATAATAACTTTGGATTGGGGCACGTTCGGCCCTCCTTCTAGCGCCAAAATGTTGATGCTTACCGCTGTCCGGCGTCGGATCAACACCCACGTGTGACTGAACACCTTCTGACCTCCTCTTAAGCTTGCCCCTGGTCGGGAGTGAGTACCTGCGAGAGGGATGATTCGGAGAAATGGGGTTAGTCAATAGACAAGGGCTCTCCGATGCTCAAGGCAAGTATTGCTCGGCAGAGGTCGGCAGCTAATTAGGTGTGAGGAAGTCTCTCTCTCTAAAACGTCATAAATGCATCCTATTTATAGGCCACCAGCTGGATCGGGTACAAGATGGGTTTTGCCCATTACCCAGGTGTCACATCAAAGTGTATCAAGCAGTAAGTGACAAGTGTCGCGTCCATTGTCCAATGGATTGGACTCTATTGGACGGCAACACGTTTGCCTGGTGTTGGCCTACAAGGATGGGCAGTGACGTATTATGATGAATAACGTGGCCCGACCCGAGCTACTGTACATCCCCGAGGTGGCAGCCTTCTTGGGGGCGTGCCCTCAGATAAATGGGAGGCACCTCGGGGAGAAGTATAAGTCATCGGGTCGGGGTGGTAGCCTAATGTCTGCCGAACTTAGTTGCCGACCACTAAAGTTAGTGTCCTCGGTGGTGGCGCCGAGCTCACCCTCAACAACCGTAAATGAAAAAAAATTAAAAAAAAAGAAGAAGAAAAAGAAAAGGCTAGAAAAGTCAAGCTTGTACACAATTATAGTGACAACCATTAGAAAGGCAGTATAAGTTAGGCTATTTGAAAGAACAGTTAAAACCATCAATTATAATTATAAATAATGCAAAGTTCTCATATATTACAATAAAAAATAAAAAGTTGTTACAGCATAAAGCCGTCACATGCTACAGTTCTCAAATCAAAACTGTAGGTTCTAACCACGGTCTATAAATATATATATATATATATGTATGTATAAATTATATTTGTGCATATATATGTATATATTATATATGTATATATCCATTTTCCAATTTGTACAATTCTTATCGATGGATTGCCTCTTGGTAAATTGAACTGCCTGAAAATTCTAAGCATAGTGCATGCTTTGTAACGATGACTTTTCATTTACAAGGAATAAAATCTTGATGAAAATTATAATAAAGCACAAAACGATATTTAGAAAACGCCAAACCCTGTGGTCTACCCCTCTAGATATTACATTATTAATTGATTAATTGAATATTGAAAAGATTATTGCATGAAGAATATATTTACCATCTACCCTATAAATTTAAAAGGTCCGATGTCCCTTTTTAACTTAAAATATAGTAAACATCTGTAACAGCATATACCTAACACTAGTGCCTCTTTTTATATATAAATGATGACAGAAAACAACTAACGTCAAGATCCATTAGTACATTTTAATTAGGTTGACACTAAAACAACCTATTATGCACTAAGTTTTTCACTCTAATAATATTAATAAAATAAAAGAAAAATATAGCTCAATCAAAAATTAAAAAAATTATAACAACTTGATTAAAAAGTAAATAAAAAAAAGAGACATCTGGAAAGATCTAACCCCACTCAAAAGAGAAGGGTGCTTTCTTAAAATCCTTTTCACGGTAAAAAAACCGAAGGAAAAACCCCCCTATTAGAGGAAAAAGAAGTGTATGACTCAGGAAAGTAAGAATCCATTAATGATGGACAAAGCGGTACAAAGGAAGCATAATCTGAATTATGATTAACCAGTAGTATGAGAAAATTAGGAGCCGAAGACCACCATTGAAACTCAAACTAGGAAATTAGAACCTAACACTTGTGCCTTGAATATTCATTTCCTCGTGTTTTGCCAAGTTTTGTGAGACAGGGTTAGATACATTAGTAAACTATAAATTATATAGAAAGGATTCTTTGAAACCTAAAATTATAATTTAAACCATGTGATGCTTTATAACGACAAGTTTTAGCCAACAACTATGTCTAGAAATTGCCGCATTAAATTAGAAAACAGATTGTGCATCTCATGGCTCAATTTGTACATACATACATGCATGCATGCATACATACATACATACATATATATATATATATATGTATGTATGTATGTATGTCTCCGCATGGACCAATTGAAGCATAGCTGTAATTTTGCTTAATATTATATAGCAAACATGCAAGGTACAGTATATACTATTTTCAGATCATGGTCGAAAACCTACTGAGCATAATATACTCATTGTTGATAAGAAGTTTAGGTAGTTACAAAAGTGTGATTTTAATGCGTAGTCAAGTGTATATTTTAGTCTTGGACATTGTCTTGTATGCAGATTTAATACAAGAAATTAATTAGTTAGTTAGAGAAAAGACAATATATTACATACATTGATCGTATAAGGTTGAAGAGTTGTTGTACCATTAAGGAAACGTAGAAGTTGCATAGACATCTCTATTGCAAATGCTAATATTAATGGTATATTTAACATTAAAAGTGTGTAAATAGCATAATATTAGATATACTATTTTCATTTGTGTTTCAATATATAATACTGTTTCAAATATTATTAATCTAGTTCATATCATAATTATTATATTTTGAAAGTCGTAAAAATAAATTTTAAATTGTAAAATAATTTGACAATGCTCATAATATGTTTAAAAATAAGTTAAATATATCATCATAATAATTAAATTCCAAAATTTAACAGATATTTGATAGTGCTATTAAGTACATAGCATACAAGCCAAATTTAGCATGAATTATAGTATTATATTGCACAGAGAGAGACAGCTAGATAATTGACAGCGAAGTTTTGGCCTAAGCTCAATCGTAGTTAACGCGACGATACATGGATTATTTATTTAGATACATTATGCCAAAGAAACGACAAGTCGTGTAAATAATAAGCATCTCAATTCTACAGTAATCAACCCAAATTTTAATTTCTATATGCACATTTATTTCCTTCTTTTTTTTCTATTGCAGATCATGCCTGATTGCATGCAATCGTGTGATTGATTGCAAACTATAATCCTGGACTACAGGAGGTTGTATCGTTGGCACTACCATGAATGGAGTTACTATTTTTCAAACCTGATTTGCAAAGACCTCTTGCCGAGTTTGCCGAATGCTTATTCTCTACTTGTATCCGAAGAAGTTACCATAGAAAGGCCTTCCATCACCGAGCCAGCCGCATTCAAGGCTAACGTGGATATGCCCAAAAGGAAAGAGCGAAGGAAGAGGTCAAGTTGCGACCATTGCAAGAAGATGGGACACACCAAAGAAAATTGTTTCGAGATTGTCGGTTACCCGCCAAATTGGCAAGGCAAGAGAAAAGGTAGATCTTTAGCGTATGCAACCATGACTGAAGGAAAGGAGGCAACTCAGGCACAGACTAGTCTCACGCAAGAGCAAATAGATCAACTTTTATCTCTCCTTGCAAAAGAGAAGCAACCTGCCGTGAACTTCATTAGTCACACCACTCGAAACACTTGGATAATTGATAGTGGGGCTTCTGATCACATTGCTTTAGATGCAACATTGTTAAAAAGTGGTGAAAAACCAACTGAACTTATAAAAGTCTCACTCCCAGATGGAAAAGATGCAAAAGTTGAATTAGTTGGTACAGTAGAGTTGAATAATAATATAAAACTACAGAAAGTTTTATTCTTGCCTAAATTCCATTGCAATTTGATCTCTGTTAGTAAATTGACAAGAGATTATAATTGCTTTGTTGCCTTCACTTCAACTAATTGTGTCGTGCAGGACCTTACCTCCAAGAAGATGACCGAGATGGGTAGACTAAAAGGGGGGCTCTACTATTTTGATTTCAATCATGAAGCACGCGGTGCAGAAGATCGATATTCTACATCAAACATTGGGACATACATCGTTTTCTAGTTTGAAAAATGTTTTTAATTTCAAATTTAATAAGGATATGAATCCATGTCATGTATGTCATAGAGCAAAACATGTTCAAGGTTCTTTTTCAATCAGTAACAGTCAATCAAGAATTATTTTCGAGTTAGCACATGTTGATACATGGGGACCTTACAATATTTTGACACACACTGGGCA
Source organism: Artocarpus heterophyllus (assembly GCA_025403435.1). Taxonomy (NCBI): domain Eukaryota; kingdom Viridiplantae; phylum Streptophyta; class Magnoliopsida; order Rosales; family Moraceae; genus Artocarpus; species Artocarpus heterophyllus. The sequence goes on from CM046343.1 coordinate 34,130,914, forward strand.
TTCCTCTTTTTTTACTCTCGTTGATGATTATTCAAGAGCAACTTGGCTTTATTTGATGAAAAGCAAAAATGAAGCACCAAAAATGTTTGAGCACTTTGCAAAAATGATGCACACTCAATTCGGGAAACAAATCAAGACCGCTCGCTTAGACAACGCACCGAAACTAGTTTTAGGGGATTTCAAGAAATACATGTTGGAATACGGCATACTTCACCAAACTACATGTTCTCATACGCCGCAACAATACTGTGTAGTTGAAAGGAAGCATAGACATTTGCTCGAAGTAGCACGGGTGCCAAGGTTTCAATCCAACATTCCTCTACAATATTTGGGGGAATGTGTAATGACTGCCGCATGTCTCATCAATATCGTGTCATTGACAACCTTAGGAGAGAAATCACCTTAAGAAATACCGTTCAGACGGAAGCCAACTTATGATCATCTTTGCGTCTTTGGTTGCTTATGTTATGCCTACAGCAAGCCAAAGCCACTCGATAAATTCAAATCAAGGTCGAAACGTTGCGTTTTCTCAGCTATATTCCAGGGAAGAAAGGATACATAATTTTACACCTTGAAACGAAGAAAATTGGGGAGTCTCGTGATGTTATCTTCTATGAAGGATATTTCCCATTTCGAAATAATGCAACTGTCCCAGATAAAGATATTGTGACAGACCCTTCAAATTCATTATTTCAAAGGCCACGAAGTCATCCCCTTGACGATGATCCAAACGAAGGAGATGATGTGATTGAAAATGTGCTCGTCAACACTCACACCGATCATGAGCAAGTGCAAGCGGAATCCAAAGCCACACAACAAGATTATATTAGAGAACATTCTGAAGAGCAACCTGTTGAGGTGTTAAGGACATCATCAAGAGAACATAAGTTACCAACATACTTACATGATTATGTATTGAATTGTGCACGTGAAAATGACAGGCCCCCTTGCAACAGCTACCTATCTTGGGTCATACTTCTACTGCACGAGGTAATGTTCATAGTCCTCTACATACGCACATTCATGTAACACAATAGATTCCTCATGATGTAGATATATCTCTTGTGGAACCTATGAGCTTTGAGGAAACTTCATAAGATACAAGGTGGCAAGGAGTTACAAGCACCTCAAGACAATGGAACTTGGAGTTTAGTTCATCTTCCACAAGGAAAAAGGGCCATTGGATCAAAGTGGGTTTACAAGATTAAATACAATCTGGATGGCACTATTGAACGATACAAGGCTTGTTTGGTTGTCAAAGGATATAGCCAAGTAGAAGGCCTCGACTACAATGAAACATTTACACCTGTCACAAAATTTGCCACGGTTAAGTGCCTTCTCGTTGTCGCTGCCGCAAGAAAATGGGAATTGCATCAATTAGATGTTAATAATGTGTTCCTAAACGGTGAACTCGATGAAGAAGTGTTCATGAAGGTTCGAGAAGGATACCCAAAACAAGAAAAAGGGAATTGTTTGCAAACTAAACAAATCCCTATATGGGCTCAAGCAATCTTCAAGACAATGGTTTGGCAAACTATCTGAAGCTTTGTTAGCATACGGTTTCAAGCAAAGTGTCTCCAATAGTTCACTTTTCACTCTATCTAAGGGTGGCAATAAAATGGTTGTTTTGGTGTATGTTGACGATCTCATTGTTGCAGGAAATGACAATACAAAGTGCAACCAGTTCAAGAAATATCTTTAGAGTTATTTCCAAATCAAAGACCTTGGGGCACTTCACTACTTCCTCGGTCTAGAAGTAACGGGGACAACGGATGGTATCCACTTATGTCAAGGGAAATATACTCGAGATATTATGTCTGAAACTGGGTTGGAAGACGCCAAGCACGTTGAGACGCCTATTCCGCAGCACCATGTTTTGTCAAATGAAGATGGTGATTTTTTAGAAGATGCTCAGGCTTACCGTCGGTTGATAGGAAGGCTACTATATCTCACTCTCGCTAGACCTAATCTCACATATGCTGTTCTTCTTCTAAGTCAGTTTATGCAAAGGCCAAGGAAGCCACATATGGAAATGGCCAAGAGGGTAGTTCGTTATTTAGCCAAGGCACCAGATCAAGGGATTTTCTATCTAAGTCAGAACAATCTAATCTTGAAGGCCTATGGGGATGCTGATTGGGAAACACGCCCAACCTCCCGAAGATCGGTCACCGGTTTTGTAACATTCCTTGGCTCGGCTCCTCTAACTTGGCGCTCCAAGAAACAACTAACAGTCTCCTTATCCTCTGCAGAAGCGGAAAACAGAGCCTTGGCGAAAACCACCAAAGAAGTAATCTGGCTTATCCACTTGCTCAAAGATATCTTCGTGGAGGGACCCAAGCCAGTCAATTTGTTCCGTGATAAATAGTCTGCAATACACATTTCCACTAACCCAGTATTTCACCGAGAGAACCAAGCACATAGAATTGGATTGCCACTTCATTAGAGAAAAGGTCCAACTTAAGACAATAAACTTGATTCATGTTATGTCCACTCAATAGTTAGCAGATATTTTCACCAAAGCCCTTGGGAGTGCTCAGTTCCAAAAACTGCTTCATGACATATGAGTGGAAAACAATACATCACGAGCTTAAGGGAGGCTTATGTATCTTCTCCGCATGTGCAAGCTACGTTGTGCCATGCACAGCAGCTTGAGGGAGGCTATTGCAGATTATTCCTAATTGCATGCAATCGTGTGATTGATTGCAAACTATAATCCTGGACTACAGGAGGTTGTATGGTTGGCATTACCATGAATGAAGTTACTATATTTGGCTGATAGTTGACTTTAGATTGATAGCCAGATTGTGAAATATTGCATTTTTCCTTCTATGTATAATAGTTATTATCTTTCTTTATTTGTATTGATTTTAAACTTTGCGCATCCTGTATATATTATTTTGTAATGATCATGAGAAATACAAGTCATTATCAATTATCATTTTCCAGTTCACAGAAAGTTTCATTTTCTGTTAAAAGATGGAATAATATCAACAATGATCATTTTGGAATTTTCGGGAGAGAGAGATGTCTCGTTAGGGAGAACAATATAATTGCTTTTTAGGAATCTTGGATATCCATATCAATTTCTAAGATTATGATCATCTTGCTATATGTTCATTCGATCAGCAATGACTAGCTTAAGGATTTGTTTGGGATGGCTTGTGCTTTTATTTTTAGGTAGTATAAGAAGAAAACTATAAGTTATAACTTTTTAATTAGTACTTATTAGTACATAGAAAAGAGCTTTATAATTTTAAAACAGCTTTTTAACCTCTTTAGTTAAATAAGTCAAAATCACTTATACTGATATAAAAAGTAATGTAATACAAGGATTATAGATAGAATTTGTAATTTATTATTCACAAGTAAAAGGTTAAAATGTAAATTAAAAAGTTTTTATGAGCATTTTTTTAATAAGTACCAAAAAAATAGTTTGTTTAAAGAGTTTATGAAAGTCAAAAGCCAAGATCAAGAACGAAAATGTAGATGTCGTCAAGATTGTCGAGGTTTTGATTTACGGATAATATTATGGATATTGTCATTGTCGACGGATACTCGGGGAAAAAATATATATCATAAAAAAACTTATAATTTTTTCTTATAACTTTACACTATGCTAAAATAATTAATATTACTTAATTTGAACTACGCTAATAACATAATTAATACAATACTCATCTAATATGAGAGTTATGTTGTTTACTATAAAAGAATACCATCATTATATATATTAATTATACTTCCATCATTATTTTACTTACTCATTATAAACAAGATATAATAATATAATAGAGTACATAAAAACTACCACCAAACATTATAAAATACACATAAACTTTAGGCGTCTTTAATACCAAAAGGAGTTTCAAACCTGTTGAAAAATATTATGTAGGTTTTGATATTAATCTAAACAATAATCTGCCAAGATATTACCATTGAATCTTTCTGGATGTGTCATATTTATATTTCTTGATCTCTTCCTATTGTTAATCAATAAAGTAGATAGTGTTGATTTATCTAACTTATGGCGTTGTCATAATATCTTGACACTAATTTATGGCAAAGGATGCATAGGTATATTAAAGAAACTATTTTGGTTTTGTACTTCTAAACTCGTGTTCATTTGAAAATTATAATAAAGAATGTCATAACCACAAGAATTTTTGTTAATTTCGAAGCTCATAGAGTCAAAACTCAAGACTATAGAATCTTTATCACGTCTTCTTATATGTTGTTTTGTAATTGCCCAAATAGCATCACTTACTATCATATGACCATGATCTTAATCTTGTGTAACATGCATAAATTTTTCTTCTCCAGTGAATGGGCTCAAGTGTATTTGATTGGACAGTGTACTTCCTTGTCTTTCATAGTTTTTATCATCATTATTATCACCATCCCACCATCTCATCATTATTAGTGTTATCGAAATCGTAACAATATTTATATGCTCAATAGAAAAAATAGTTGGAACTAGTAGACAAAAATAGTAAAAATATAGTACACACATCTACATGTAACAAGACATAGACGTTTATAGAAGAGTCATGAACTTCTTATTTTAAAAATAAAAATTATTTAAAGACTAAATAAGCCTTAATAAAAACTTTTTTTTGTCTTTACGTTTGAAATATTAGTCACAATTTATTGAAAAACAATTTTAAAAAGTCATACAAAATTAGTTTTTGCGCAAAAGAAATTTTCCTGGCCTTTTTGGATATTTTATGGAAATTTCTAGAAATATCTTGTATTTTCACAAATATTCATCTATATTACGGATATTTGTAGATATTGTGGATATTTTATGGACATCTTAAAAGAAAAATCCTACCCCTATATCTACGTCGAGACTTCAAAATATAGATATTATTGTAGAAATATCGACAAGATCGTAGACATTTTCATTCATATATTTGTTCAGCCAAATACGTCCAAATAAGTCATTCCAAACAGGACGTAAGCTATTTGTAATTGACAAAGTAGTCATATTAATGATTTCGATATAAACCAAAAAGTTCCAATGTTAGCACTAATTTATATATCTCACCTAACAGTTTCGATGAAAAAGAAATAAAAGTATTATAAATATAGTTTCCAAATGCATACAAACGTGCATCACGTATGTGCATGTTGAGTTAGCAACCACCCAACTATTTCTATAGGAATAGAGTAACAGGATCAATTATAAATTTATACCTGTACTACTTGTCCTACAGATAGCTTAGAAAGAGAAACGACAGAGTATCTCAAAGGATCTACCACTTCAGTTTTACCATTTAAAAGGTACCAATATTCGTTTTCCACGTGCTCATGAAGTCATGTTATTTCGATTCCCAAAACTCTTTGCATTGTCTTCCCTTTTATATACATTAATGATTAATATAGTTCCATTATATAAAAAGATTTTTTTATCTGAAACACATAAATAAAACAAAGTTGGTTACAATGCAGTAACGCACACAGAGTTTAAGCCGTTGGAATGCGCCAACGTTATTTATCGATTAGTTTCTTGTTTAATTATGATGTCCTTCCAACTAATCCCATTTTAATTTTCACTAGTCCGGACAGGTAGCCTAGATCATAGTAATTGTTTATATATATAGTTTCAAATTTTTTTCCTCTCAAAAAATGAGATTTTACCGTAGGTTTTGTTTTAGTGGTTTTGCATATATGTACTTTTCATTTTAACGTGATTTTGGCTAAATTTAATAATAAAACATGTATTGCAATATCTAAAAAAAAAAAAGAGCTTTGATATATATTCATAAAACTTTTATGGTTCTTTTTTTTTAGTTTTTTATTTTTTTGCTTGAATATATTTATTATTTTCTAGTTTTCAAGCAGATTTTGGAGAGTATTTAAGAATTAAGTTGAAACTTACACTATATCATACTTTTGCTTTATATTGTAGCATGTAAAAATTTTACATTATAAGGGCGTTTGGAAGAGTGGTTTGAACTTTAAACAGTGTAAAGCTCTCCCATGCTACAGTAAAAGCTATAGTGTAGCTCGCATATGCTTCAATTCTCAAACTCAAGCTGATAGTTTAAATTTCTTCTAAACATCCTATATAACAATTGAAACTTTAGTGTTCATACTTGATTCTGAAACGCTCTAACATTTGAACTACACATACAAAAAGTCAATTTAGATAACAATGTGAATCACACAACTAAGATTTTGTAACTCAAATAAAAAAAAATCAAAGAAACACAAGTCTAATTCATGTACCAAACAGGCTTTTGAACTTTTACGGAAATCATATGGATGTCAGAAGCGGGATCAAAGTTTCGTGATCATTTTGCAGTCCATGGTACCTGGGCTTGAGGTCCATTGGAAGTTGGGTTTCCTCCATACAAATGGCCCACAACTTTAAACCCATGGAGCTAAAACTTAATAGAGAAGATTCTAGTTAGGTGGACCTTCAACTCTCATTTAAGTCGTAAAAGTTATACTAACGCTAATAACACTAATAGGGTGTTTGAGGAAGTAGTTTAAAACATTAATTTAAATCATTTATTGTTTAAAAGATAATTGCTAAGAGCTTTACTCTATAGTTTTTTTTTGGCTTCACACTGTAACTATTGAGAGCTTTTTGCTAGATAGTTTTAACACAATTTGAATTGGTGTTTCAAACAGAAAGTAATTGTGATATAAGCAATAATTGCCTGCAGATAAACAAATGGAACCATATTGATAATATCATTAGCTAACTTGGATTATTTATCAAGCAGGAAAAACGGCGGAAATCCGCTTTAGTGGATGCGCAAAAAGTAGATTTTTAAAAATAAAATCCTTTGATTTTGTTGGATATTAGCATTATTTTGTGCACTTCTACATGTTATTATTAGTGATAAGCTGCCTGCGCATATAGATATATAAATATATTATTATAACCACCACCAAAATTATAGGTACTCGCAATATACCTAACATGGTATTATGTATCTTTTATCACGTGAGAATTCTGAAATTTGATGGCAAATTTGAAATAAGTGAATAGCAATTATTATTATATTCAGTAAACGATGTGAAATTTTTGCAATATGGAGTTTTGAATAATTTTGTCTGGTTAACTTCATCTCCCCCTTTTAGCTTTATGACTTTTACTTGTGTATTAATTGAATTAAAACGGTTATTCGTGCAAGGGAATAATCCTTGATGAATTCATAATAGTACAGAGTGTAAAGCAAATTCAGAAGCACAGCTTTTAAAGAAAGACTCAAAACTACACACTCAGAGACACATGTATATATAAATATATTATATATTATACAATAATATATGTTGTAGGTCTTCCCGGCAGTCCAAGGACCAAGGCCCAAGATCGAGATCAGGAAAGGGCCCAACAAAGGCCCAAGGTCAAGAAGATGTCTCGACGAACTAGCTGAGTCCTTATTAGAAGTTGACATAACCTCAAGAGAGCTGGGAGTCGAGATAATGAGACGTCCAGGTTCGTTGAAGATTGAAACGTGGGCTCGCATTACCCAATTGGCAAGGGAACTTCCGTGAAATAAGGAAGTTGAGCCCATCGCACATGATATGGAAAGTCAAACGTGGAGTTAGCAGGAATAGAAACAGGAAGGTGAATATCGTTGATTGTATATAGAAGTTATTATTATTTTATTATTTTTAATTGATCTTACACAAGCATTTGTATACATAAATAGGGTAAAAAAATTGATAAAAAGGTACATCAATGCCAATTCTCCTAGGATTCTACACATTCGAAGAAAAGAACAAGAAATCTCTCTAGAAATAGATGTAGCTCATATTAAGTGAACCATTATAATCTGTAGTGTTTTTTTTTTTCCAACATCTATTTTCTTGTTTTTTCACAAAAAAAGTGAGTGATTAGTGAGATAATTGTTGACGAATTTTCACTATCAACGTACATATGTATTGTAAAATTGTAGTGAGGTTTAATCCTTACCACGATATCTTTTTAAAAAAATTAATTGTCACAAACTTCTTCCATTGTTAAATAAAGTAAAAAATAAAAGAGAGAATTGGGTATAGCTAGCAAGAGAGCCCTATCAATACTAGTTGCATATTTTTTGTAAGATATTAGATATAATCTTTTTAAAATTTTGCTAAATTAGAAAAATTCCATTTTCAAAATTGTCATCAATCAGACACCACCAGTGATTGACTTAGGCCATCAACATGATGGACTCATATTATTCTGTTTAACCATTGTCAATCAATGATTTACCAATCAAGCACTGATTGATCGGATCTAATTGATCAACGCATTAAAACAAGTTTAATAGCCAGCGATTGTTTTCTTTAAGAAAAAATATATTATTTACTAAAGGAGGGAGCCAAAATCGATTATCTCATCTAATTTATCTCTCTATCTCTTTGGTTATGATACTATAAGATATTCTAGGTGGCGTTCACAAACACATAATACGAGTGGGGATTCCTACCATAGAAGTGACCAGGTCTCAGTTGATGTTAGCAGCAAGTGCCCTATAGCAATAAGGGAAGAACAAATAAGACCCTTTTGGTCGATCAAGAATGTGAACGCGTTGTAGGGTGCATAGCTTTATATGGGGATCCTGTTTTTGATGACCTTATCTTAGAGAGAGAGGCCCCATAACAATCTCCAGGGATCGTTTCCTCATCAACTGTAAGTGCTTGGTAGGGACTACAGCAAGCATAATATATTCTATTATCTATATTTCATGCATTCACCATCATGTACATACAAAAGTGCTTCATATATATGTGTGTATATATATCCCCTTTTTTTTTCTCTTCCATATGGGAAAACAGTTCACATTGGCTAATATAGGGCCAATATATATCTTAACATAACGAGTGCGCTTCAAGGGCTTTGAGAAAAAGCAACAGACATGGCAACCAGCTGGCCTTTTAGAGAGAGAGAGAGAGAGAGAAAGAGAGAGCAATGCTTTAGTTTGCAGTTGGAGGACCACCCTTTAATTTGTGTAGTATAATCTTTTTGCTGAGTATGGGGAATATGTATATATGTGAGATTATATCTCATTTCTTTAAAGGTATTCTTTTCTTCAATATATCAAAGTGTAGATATTTTCGGAGGCTTGTAGAGCTTGCTACATTCATGTCTACGTACAGATACGGCAACCTAAATGATCATTACAGGCATGCCCCATTAGCTCTGTTTATATATATATATATATGCCATGTATATAAATTTACTTTTGATTAATTCCACATTGCAAAACAATAGCAATAGATAGATACCACTTTCATTTGATACAACGGTTTAAACTTAACAGTTTGAATTATATACAGTGTAAAACTCTTAACAATTACAATGCAAGGCTTTATGTAAAAATTAATTATATGCAGTACATCTTGACATGATTTGACAATTAGTTATATGTAGAACTTAAAACTAATGATAGGCTTAACTAAATTCTAAATATAATTTTAAGAGCTGAACATAATTCTAATTTAAAATTAAACATTATAGATAACAAATATAGTTTCCATCTCTTTTATTTTGGTTTTATTTTATTAAAAAGTGATCGATTATGTTTAATATCATTACAAAGAAGAAAACTAACCAAAAGGCAATGTTGAATATGGACCGTTGACAATGGTACTAATAGGGTGTTTAACAGGGTGGTTAAAACTATTGGTTGGAACTGTTTTTACTATAACATATGAGAGTTTTACACTGTAGTAATTTTTTTTATTATTACTGTAGCATATGAGAGTTTAAACTGTTCATAATTAAGACTGATATCTAGACCACATGCAACTGCCAAACATCCTATAAGTTTATTTAATTTTTCAAGTGTATTATATATACTCATATTTCAAGATTAAAAACTAAAAGTTGATTATCAAACAAAAACCTATACAATTTCATGTAGCAATTCGTGACCAGTTAAAATTGTATCAATAGAAATCATTGCTTCTATAATAATAGATATTGGTATTTGTCTTATGGAGTATGATGACAATAATTTTCAACTTGACTAGCTCCTGAATCTCTGTCCTCTAAGTACTGCTGTCCAAGATTTGGTGCAGATTTATGTTTCATTTTCAATTTGTTGCACCTTTTTTTTTTAAATGTATTTGTTATACTAAAAAATAGAAATAAAAACATACCTCAAATAAATGATAATAAAATGACCGGCCCTTCTCACTTTTAGTTTACACCAATTAACAAATCATGAAAAAATAATCGTGATAGTAAATATAAACTAACAAAAATGAAAACGCCTTACTTCATCATAAAATGTAGAGTTTAAATATCTTACGAGTCAAATTTAAAAAGAAAAAGAACTCATGTGCAAAAATTATTATTTTATATATACATATATACGTATACATATATACACAACATACACATATTGGAGTTAAGAATTCAATACCACGACTTCACATTGCCCCCAAAAAAGAGGAAGCGTCATGTGAATATTATAAACATTCTATTCAATATACTGCTTCTGCTTGAAACAGAAAGTTTTGCTTTATATTTTCATGGCCAACTTTTTACAATAGTTCTTCAAGACAAATGCCAAACCAGCATGAGAAACAAATATTGCATTGACATAGTAAATTACAGAACTGGCCATGATAGATGGAATGATTTGGGTTCAAATTCCAATGAATTAAAAGTAAATAAAAGGAACTAAATTCCAATATAAGCTTCCTAAAAAGCCAAGAATAAAATTGAGCATTTGAACTTTCTGCTAGCTAGCTAGCTCTGGATTGTGCCACTTATTATTATGCAATTTTTCAGGGTAAAAATAATTTGTTATGGTAATGATTCCAAAGTCCACTTTCTTACCCTTTATTTGTTCTCATTTCTTAGTCTTATTATTATTGGCATATTTGGTATTATTATTTTGAAGGGGACATATAAACCAAAGGGCACTCATGGTCTCTTTTGCCGCTAACAATTTTTTTTTTTTCACATAATTTTCATCTACACCATATTTTAAAAAAGACATCCGAATTGTAATTATTAGTCATCACACACCTTCAGCAACAACCACTCATGGCACAGTGTGCATAAATTTTTGTGCCGGAACAGTTGACCTTGACGTCAACAGTCAAATTATTATATAATAAACTAAATTAAATGTGACATTCTTTTTTCTCAAAAACTAATTAGGGTGCAGGTGGATTATATCTAACTGAATCATTATTTCTAGAAACAGAATTTATTTTTTAAAAAAACATTTGAGATCTTGGATCTTATGATATGGTAGGACCTCAGAGGAAATATTAGTCTTTTTTTTTTTTTGGTTACTAATTGTTTCTTGTTAAGTTAATGGGCAATCAACTTATTTAACCTAAGTACCTAATCTCTTATTAGGTTAGCTATTTTTTGTAACTTGATTATAGCTCTTGGTTTAATGATGGTCACTAATGCGACGCACCTGATTATTATATAACTAGCATTTATCGCTATATTAAATTTTAACCTTAGGATAATTATGTTCTCACATTGAGGTCACCACTCACCAATATTATACCGATCGATTACTGTTGTCAATTTTATTATATTTACGCTCTTGAATTTCGGTGTGTGTATATTCACATTCCAATACTAAACTGTTAGTGCAAGATCACATGAGAAGAGAGAACACATGACATTTGAATGTGTTAGAAAATAACGGAAAAATAGACATTAAAAAAATGAAGAATAAAACTCTAAAAAAGAAAAAATCATAGAAAGAGAAGAAACAAATCCATTATATAAAAAAAAAATCTGCTACCATTATAGACCCTAAAAAACTTCTACCAAATAGAATTCGGATCACTATACTCTAACAATATTATATATATATATATTATACATTTGTTTTTGGTCAACATTAACCATAAAACTGAACAGATATTGAAATATCTGAACATTGACCTATACAAAACAATTTCTCTGGTATTTGTGTGTGTATATATATTCTGTTTCATTATACAATCTTTCACAAAAATTAGTAATGTGAGTTAGAACAGAAAAAAAAAATAAAATCTGTACCTTAGAGCACTATATATATTATTATCAATAACATTCTTTTTGAATTCTCAATAACATTAAATTTGAGAGAGAACTTTCCATTAAAACTCTGAAGTCTTTAGTACCCTTTGAAAAATTCCTTAATTTATTTTTTCTCCAAGTTTTTATATGTTGTCTTTGGCCTTCTCCAACACATATAATTATTATCTGAGGGACCGGGGGCTTTGAATTCAATTAAGCTCTAAATAAATAAATTAGTAATTAAATAAAGCCAAAACAAATTCCATAATTTAGAAAAAGACAAAGAAGAAGATTGTCCGGTCACTATGACAATTAGGTAGGATACCAAGAGTGAAAGCGAGTGCTACAACGACAACAAATTAAAGCTCATAAAAAAAAAATGTTGGGTGGCTGTATAAGGTTGGCCATTGTGTTCTTTCTCGAACAATCAAAATTAAAGCTCCTCTTTTTTTTCTTTTTTTTTCCCATCACGTGCTAATAATAATTTTATTTATTTTAGGTCCTGTCCATAAATTATGATCATGCTTGTGTTGTGTGTGAGACAGAGACAGATACTTAATATTCGACAAGTTCAATCCCTGCCTGCCACGTGTTAATGAGAGTGCACTTACAAACTGAATTCAAATGAGACCTTTTTTTTTTAAACCCTTTATAGTGTTGACACTTGTATTGAAAGGCCTGAATTTAGCTCAGACTGTCACACCAGAAAAAAAAAAAAAAAAAAAAGGAAAAGGTTAATTCTGATGAATATAAACATTCATGATATTCATTTTGAAGCGATTGGACCTTGTTAGCCATTTGCAGTACTCAGTCATGATCATCACGTGGGGGACCGATTTTTCTCTCTGTCTCTCTCCTTTTTTTTTAATACAAGAAATAAAATTAACATTGAAATAAGTTCTAATTTAATTTGTAGATAACATGAAATATATAGTTATATTTAAATCTGAAAAGCTGTCCAAATGTAATTAAACACCTATTACACACACACACAACTTGGGCAAACACAAGGATATTTCGCAACATGTACGGATGTATGTATTTTTTTGAAGCACGCCATATATATATAATTATATATGTCTCATATGTACGTTGTTATAGGTGAATCATGGAATTAAATTGACGCACAAACGAAATTGAAACTTTATTATATATATGTATATATTATGTGCTATATATGTAAAATATATACGACGTGCGATACACATTTTTTCATGTTCACACGTGGCGGGTTTGTGTTTAACTAATAAATAAATATCATTAGAGCTATTTTATGTCCCTTGCCCTTTTCTGGTCGACCTTGTACAGTAGACATAACTCATAAGAGTCAATTATAATTAATTTTTCACAATTATTTCACCTAGCACAGAAGTATTTAATTCCGGTCAACAATTGGCACAATCAAATATCGATCGATTGATCACTAGGAACATTAGCCCGCGTGTTGTCCTTTTGAAAAATAGAATGGTAAGCAGTCATCTTTCTTGATGTATACCAATTGGTGATCTGTAGATGTGAAAATATCTACGCATATATATAATAATATATCTTTTAGGTCCCAAGCGTATGGCCTACTTGTTTAGATACTTCATAGATTTTGCCCAACCTTTACTCAATACTTTTTGTAGTTGCAAAAACAGTACCATTCTGATAAATTCTTGTTCAAACTAGCTTCCCAAAATTTATTCTCCCAATAAAGAAAAAAAAAAAAAACAACTTCACAAAAGTACCCTTTTTTAAGAGATCAATGGAATATGAAGAGGATCACCTTATGAGAAGCAGAAATCTAAACTTGGAGATCAAGAAAATCCACTAATTAACCTAATAACAATATAATATAGGGATTAGAATAAGCCTCTATAGGGATGCAAGAACACCTACAGATAAGACAGATAAGGGTAGACAGCTGCCTCCTAGAACTTTTTTTTTTTAATTATGTTTATAAAATTTTATAAAATTTGTGTCTTATTTTGTCAAAAATTGTATTTCCTCTACTTTTAAAGATCTACAAATAGTTATTTGTTTCATCTTATTAGTTTAGTCACGTCTCATTTTTTGGATTAATTTTTATGGCTCTATTCTTAGTATAAGGGCACGAAACTACCATAACCTAGCCCCCCTCTGTCTCTTTTTCTTTTCTTTAATTTCTCAATTTCAAGTAGGAACTTTTTGAGGAGTTGCCCATCCTTTGGTTAAGCGTGGGGAACCGAAACAATAATGTGTCTTTATCAGCAATGATAGAGAGGGACCCGACAATTAGTTGGGTCAGCTTCCCACTTGCTCTGATTTAACTTCTGCTAATCCCATCCCAAAACTTTATGGTCATTGATTTAGATCCCAACAAAAAGAAGTTAATGTGTTAGAAGCTTCAATTAATTACTTCTATTATTTAATTGAATAAGGTTCCTTTCGCATTATTTGTATAAGACTTCTTATGTAGCTTGACCACCACTAAAGATGGAACTTGTTTATTTTATTTCTTCTTAATTTGCCTAAATAACTTGTTTGAGAACTTAGTTTAAGCTACAATATTTTAGGTTCAAATTATATTTCCGTTTGAACTGATTTTTGTGGTAATGTTTTTATAAAATTTAAATTGTTATAGTATTTTAAGTTCGAACTAGGTTCTCAAACAAGCTAAAAGCAACAAACTTATAATTAGACGAGTCCTGTTATTCTTTAGACTTAGTTTGACTACACTACAGATATATTGTTCTTTTTTAACTACTAGAAAAATAATAATAATAAAAGTTAGCGTCTTTAGTAGTTTGCTCACACGCTTTTGTCAAATTGTTATTCACGTTATCAAAGGATCAAGGATATATTAAAACGAATGAAATATAAGTACGTTTCCTGTATATCAAAATTTAGAACACGCTACTCAAAAAAAAAAAAACACACACTCACAAAAAAAGTTTCATAAATTCAAACTCAAAAATATAAGTACGTTGCCGATGGCAATTCTTGGGCAATCACTTGAAAAAAAAAAAGTTTCCAAATTAAATTTTGAGTACATTTATATAACAGGTACTCGTAACATCTATAATGCATACAAATTACAATACAATTACGATATTCTTCAAGCAATGCCATGCTAAATATACAACTTGAATATATATATTTTACGCCATATAGAAAAATTTGTCATAGTCTTAATTGGCCAGCAGTTAAAACTAATGTGACGTCAGCAAAGTGGGGCCAAGGGTGACACCTGGTCCACGAGTGAGACTTTCGCTTCACTTCTCTACTACTTCGTTGACAAACAAATTAAAGAAAAGACAAAATATATTAAAAATATATCAAACTAAAAAACCGACCAGATATTTTTGTTTCTATTTTTTATTCTTCTTTTTAATATGACATAATTAATATGATATAAACTTTACCCCAAAGGCCTCAACCCAAGGCGACGAACCGGCCCGAGAGACGGGAGAAAAAGCGATGTGGGCGTCTGGTGCTGGGGCCCACCTTAACTTATCGGCACGCATGGGCACCACATTTGTCCACCTGCACTATAAAACTTAAATATTATATAATATAAATTTTTGTGTCTCACTTGTGTGAGCTTCTCTGGCAGAAAAGGGCAAAGACCTATTGTGTATATATATATATATATATATATATATATATATTTGAGAAATTATACAAAAAAAAGCAGTTTTCACTATCAAAGAGGTAAATAATGTCAGAAATATTAAAAATATGTAAATAATAGCATATTCAATTTTTTACAAATATAAAAAGACCAAAATACCCCTCTTAAATAAATTTGAGGCCAGTTTGTTTTTGTTCTCAAAATTTTTAAAAATATTTTCGCACTCTTTTTAAGGCAAAAATTTTAAAAACACTATAAGCACAATTCTAAAAAAATTCTCATTTTTTAAGGTAAAATTATTTTCACATATTTTGAAAACAAGACCAAACGGCCCATGAGTGTTTTTCTTTTCTTTTTCTTCCTTCGTCTTCCCTAGTTCTCTCTCCTCTTTTTCTCGCTCTTCCCTCCCTTTCTCTCCATGGCTTTCTCATCTGACTTCCTCATCGGTGTCGTCTGGCGGAGTCGCTGTTAGACATATATGCCATAACGAGTAAAAATGTAATATGTTTTTGGTGACATTTTTATCAATAAAGCATTTATTTATTATTTATATACCAAAACTTATCCTCTTTATGCTTATACTTGTTGAATGTATGTTGAGCAAACAAAAGTCTAAGACTGTTGGTCTAAACCTTTAAGAATTGGGCATATGATGGACAGATTATGCAGAAGACATGATTCTTAAGGTGACGGTTTAAATCAAAAGATCTGCAATTGAGGGAATAAAGTTCAGCACTTTATTCATGTAAAAATTGTTATGTTGTCTATATCCTTATTGGGAGATGGTTTGTCTTAGCCATCGAATGTGGACTCCACGAATAAAAACATTGGCACATTGTCATAGGTGATGATGTGTTGGATCGAGACATAAAGTGAATCGATTTGGATTAATAATTCTATTCTGACAAATCAATTCACTTTAGATAATCATTTGTATTGTATTTTAATCCTGAGATGAATAGTGGGCCCGTTGTGTTTACTTGTATCTTTTGATGTACCAAAGAATGACACCCACATTTTAATAGTGGTATGTATGCCGGTACATTAGAGGCATGACTCTTGATAGCGTAGACCTGTTATTCATAAATATGGAATCTATAGCTCCTTTTTAGGAGTAGTTATATCCTCTTATATACGTTATCCTGTAATTGAAAAACTAAAGCGCTCAACCATTTGGATACATAGGTGTAATCGAATGGTATATCATCTTTAGATGGTAAGTTTTTCGATGGTGAGATAATAGAATATAAGATAAAAATAATCAGGAATGTAAGACGGTACTTGTCCTTAAGCTGATTATAGATAATCTTATGGGGATACGATACAGTATGATATGTCATGAGGACTTAACTATACGGGCTTCGTAATTCCATATAGTTCAAGAGTGTAGCTCCAAGCTTTTAGTATATTAGCGTTGGAGTTGACAATTATGAAATATATATCTGGGATATTGAGTTTCATAATTATCGGGACCTTGAACTATATAGGTCCATCAGGTCCCCTTTGCTAGCTCACAAAAATCCTGTAATGATACGACGTGCTTTTCTAATAATTGGTGACTTATGTCAGATTTATCATATTAGCTCAAATTTGAAAGAATCAAATAATTCATGTCTGTTTATTGGTAAAATTAATTTTGTGACAAAATCAATTCAAGATAAACTTGTTGAATTATTAGGAACGAATAATTCATGTTTGTTTATCGATTAGATTAATTTTGAATCAATTGAAGATAAACTTGTTGAATTATCAGGAATATTTATTTTCCTAGAGATTATCTAGATATGACTGTTTTAATCAGATAACTTCTCCATTGGGTTATTTGAATTAAAACTGAGGCTCTATCCCAAGAATCTCGGGTGGAAGATAAAGATTCGTAGGGATAAAAAATAATACGTTCGGTAGGCCGATCTTAAACTTCGACCTGTAATGGGACATGTTCGGCAGGCCAATCTGCTAGTTCGGTCTGTCGACTGTGGGATTTTTTATCACGTGTTTTAGACATGGATTTTATTAGATATCGATTCTGATTTGATTCTAATTGGAATGTTTGAGCCTTATTTGATAAAGACTAACTCTTAGGCCCAACCTCTATAAAAGCAGCTTGAGTCTCTTTATCATTTACATCAATTGAGAGATTAAGAGTAAAACTCTACTAGTGAGATTTTGAAAACTCTCCGAGAGCTCTTGTTCACAAATCATTAACACTAGCTTTGGGTTCTCTCAATTGGTTGGAAGGAGAGTCGTTCGGTGGAAGAGCTGTACGTATGAGCCTATACTTACTCCGATCGTGGATAGAGAATAACAAAGAAGGCTAGTTGGTTGAGGTCCTTCTAGAGCATTACTTCTCTTCATTGATTAAGAAAGCTTTTCGGCATTTACAAGGTTAGTAAGATCTGGTTAATTTATGCATATAGCGTGTCAAACTTGTGTTTTAAAAAATACTCTGATATAAAATTTTTAAAATTTCACTGCGTACTATTTTTCCAACAGTTGTGCAGGGAAGGAAATCGTCAGGCCTCAACATTGCTGGAGTGCAACGATGAGGAACTTGAATTTTGTCTACTTTCCCTCTCCTCCTCTTCCTTCTTTTCTCCCGACGGCAATGGGCTACCACGACGACACGTAGTAGCATCCTTTGCCTCTGTCAGTACGATTTTTGTCCGATCGACTTCGTAAGTTACTCCCTTGTCGGCGTGTAACGCCCCAAAATTTATTTAATATTATTGTAATATAAAATGATAAATTAGTGTGCCATAATTAATGTTTTAACATTAATTTGATTACTTGGTTGGATTTTGAATTTTTGGTTGTTTTGTTAATTTGATGAATTCAAATGATTTCTTATTGTTTTAAAATGATGTTTTGAGTTTTAAAACATAACGATTTGTAAAATGTTAAAAATACTCCGTTTTACAAAACCGTGGGCGGCACATGATTTTCGCACAGTAAAACCGCCCATCGATTTTCTCTATTTAATTCTCTCTCTCCCTCTCTCCCTTCACTAAGCTCACTCACTCTCTCTCTTCCCTCCCGTGACTCTCTCTCGGTTTCCTCTCCTCTCTCTCAATTCTCTTTCAAAATTTTTGAATCAAAACTCGAATCCAAGCTTCGGGTTAGCAAGGAGGAAGCTCGGGGACGTGATTTAGCAACCGAGAACGCAGATTGAAGCTTCGATTCGAGGTTAGTTTTGAAATCTCTAAACTTTTTCAAAATTTCCAATTTTGTGCATTTTTGAAATCTAGGTTCGTTTAAGCTTAGAAAACCTTGGATTTAAGTTAAATGAACTTAGAACAACTAGAATCTAAGCTTAGATTGAAGAAAAACAGATTGGATTCAAGATTTTTCATTTTTCTCCCTATTTTCTCATTTTCAGATTTTTGAGATTTTTGAGTTTAAATCTTGTTTAAATGAGTCCAAATATGTTCTAGTATGTTTTTCTATCAACTATGATTGTTTTCTATGCTTGGGAATTAAGAAAAACAGGTTAGAATCAAGATTTGAATTTTGAGGATCGAGAAACCCGTGGCTGAAATTTCTGGGTTTTCTCAGTTCGGCAGGCCAAACTGCGTGTTCAGTAGGCCAAACAAGGGATCGGCAGGCCGGTGTTCTTCCGTCCGACAGGCCAAACCTGGGGAAATGACAGGCCGACCGGACCTGGCTTCCGGCAGGCCGAACTGTACAGTTCGGTGGCCGAAGCAGGGAGTCCGGCAGGCCGACCGAGGCATGAAAAATTTTGTGATTTTTACCCGTTTTTACTGTTTTGAACCCTGATTTAAATTCTAACCTTATAGAATGATTTTAAAGATACAAATGGCACACTAGGACATGTAACGCCCCTATATGGGGGTTAACAGTTTTTAATGAGATAAAATAAAAATAAATAGTAAAAGTAAAACCTTAAAAATAAAATTTGCCCGGGACTTAAATGAAAACTCTCAACTCAAAAATAAAAATATAAACGACAAATAAACCACAGTTTTAATGTAGCACCTTAAATTTAATAATATAAACTGTTGTCATCATCATTTTAACCCTCATCACATTGTAATACAGTCACAGAAAGTAACAATTGATGCTTACATTATCATGAAGAACATTCTCAACAATTGAAGCAGTCCCAATGTAATATAGCTACATCACTTCCTCAACTATATTTCTCGTAGCCACCTCACACTTAGTGAGTCCTGAAAAGATATAAACATAAGGGAATGAGCAACACTATGCTCAGTAGAGAAAGCCATTACTCACCTCTATCATTACCACATTAAAATCTGCATGGTTAGTAAGTCACATCATATTTCAGATTATGAGGTTTATTATGATCACATCTTATGGATACCGTAGTTAATCATTACCAAGTGTCATAATTACACATTTATACAAATATTACCAATCATCATTGTTCCTAGGTATCCATGTTAAATTGAGTATCACTCAACTCATCGAAACCCAAATGGGCGCACTTGATCACCCTATAAACATTCCAAGGGTGTTCCGGTGAGGGGACATCAAGCCCCGAGTCCTCACCAAATCGATTCCTGTACAGTGTGTTCTGGGACTTTCAACCCAAGGAAGCGTCATCGCCTTCCCCCTATTTTACCTTTTAGGGTATCCATGCCCAAGGACGTAACCGTCGCCCTTTTCATGTCTCACAATTTCTCTATATTAAATCATTATTAATAGAGTTAATTTTCCTAACCATGCTTCTCAATTTATAACATGTGTCAATTCATTATGTTCCTCGCCGTACAATACAAGACGAGTCCATGTCATAGTTTCATATGTGATACACATATAATATCAGTTCAACATAGATATATATATATTGCGGCAAAACAATCAATTTTAATTCTATAAAAACCTCACAAAAGATGAGTAATAGAATCCCTACCTTTCAAGCTTATCAACAATCTTTTAATCCTGGAATCAGTTAACGTTAGCTCCATACTCCCTTGATCCTAAGGCGTGCATAAGGACAATTAAAACTAAAGCACAACATACAACTACATTCATAAATAAATCATGTGTAAACCTATCTTACTAGTATGCCATTAAAGCTTTTATATAAATCTCTTTTGAATACCACAGTAAACAATTTTTGTCTTAACACAATATAAAATGTGAACAAGTAATCTATATGTTTTAGTCCCTAATAAGATTCATCAATCACTTAGGATAATATTGGAAAGGTTGCAAGACATTAAAGAATTAGGTGGTGAGCAAAGATGGGTTCTTGGTTCAGGTTAGTAGTTGGTATACCATAACAAACTGGCAGATTTACTAGTTTCCAATACAAAAATTGAATAATTCTTAGAAAATAAAATACAACTCCGATTTAGGTTTATGATAGCTCGTTAGAAAGCCTAGGATGCTACTTTTCAAATATGCAAACCAATTCATAAAATTCATTTTAATTTAATCTTAGAATTTCAAGAAATAACCACTGCCCATAGAGGTATTACAAAGTTTAACAATATAAATTTTCTGTCTAGGGCATATACACTTAGACTTCATACATATGCTCCAAAATAGCAACAAACATATACTTAGGTTTAAGAACGCAAATTTGAATAATCCTTTAGTATAAAAGAAAATTTATAAATGAAAGACTAAATTTGTTCATAAGATTCTAACCTCGGATTATGGTTAGTTGGAAGCTTGAAATGGCTTCAAAACAGGTTCCTTTACTTCGGTATGACTGAAATTCTTGCTCAAATGGAGGTGATGGTGGCTGATTTTTATGGCTGCCTTGAAGAAGTTCTCTAAGTATTTTGCTTCAGCAAAGAAATGAGAAGAAGAGTGTGGGAACCGTGGAAGAGAAAGGAAGAAAAGATGAAGTCTTTGAAGAGAAGTGATAGAAACAATTATAGAGGAGACATGTTGAAGCATGTCACGGAGGAAATAAAGAAAATGAGGGTCAAGAGTAGTTGGAAAAGATATCCTTATGTCTCATCTAAAGACTTTAACACACATAATGCCAATATGACATTTTTGAGATTTGTTAGAAGTTCTAAGGCTTTTTAGTAATCATACTAAATAAATATAGGAGAATTTTAGAAAATTTAAAAATAGATAAAAATAAATATTATAAAATAAATTTAAATGAAGCAATTTTTTTTTATACATTAAAAATTAATTTAATTACCTCAATACCCGTTAGGAGAATAACGGGTGTCACAGCTCTACCCCCCTTAAAGAAATTTCGTCCTCGAAATTTCAATTCTAGCAATACTAGTAAAAATTTTGATTCCATTATGATTCCAATTCCGAGTCTAAACCGTTAATGTTGTTTATCTTCCAAAGTTAAGTTATCGTATCTCCACTTATTTACTTGCATAATAAATCTTACTCCTAAATCCCTCAATGAGAGTATTTCTGACAAGTTTCAACTTATAACACCGTATAATAGTCTAAGAATCTGATCAGGCCTACATATTGACCATATCATGATTCCAGTCCTTCATTGTCCATGGACTGTGATTTACAATCACATTTAAGGAGATTGCCAGAGAAATTTTATATACTTCATCTTTAGGTTCCTTTTCCTTTTTGAGTAAGGAAAAGTCAAATATATTTGATTTCATACCTCAACTAATAAACTAAAACATAATCATAAAACATATATCACAAACGCTTTTATTCAAAACTATACATTAAACTTACTCATAGAGATATTAAACGGAATCTCAGAGTTGCAAACATACCCGGCATATTTTTCATTAAACAGCTATCCTCATGACACAAACATTCAATCCAAATAATATACTCATATTTCATATGGAATATCCCCATAACTGACTCTGGTACTTCCACATAATATTAACAGAATATTACACATTACAAACATAATACAGATACGTTTCGAGAGTACAAGGCACTCCGTATACCAGCTATCCATATCATGCATGCTTAGAGGATACAAAAACATCGATAAACAAAAGATCGGACCTTAAGAAGGATGCGTTTCGAGAGCATCAAGTACTCCGTATCCAGCCATCCCGGCATTAGGCTCAATGAATCTAAAAGATTTAACAACGACGTACCACAAGAAACACATAATACAAGGCAAACGGTTATTCGTAACACACGAAATACGGACACACATGCCTACATGCCAAAGATAAAACAAAAAGATTACAGATGGAGATTCAAATCAATTGGCCGCTCCCGGCTTTCCCTTTCCCATTCAAGCTTGGATGTTGCAGTGTCGGATTCTGGATGTATGATTTGCATTTTATCTATCAATTCCTCAGCTGTTGAAGCAGTGACAAAGATTTGTCTCTCCGATTCTGTAGTGATGTTTTCTTCCACAGCGTAATCTAGAAATTTCAAAAGACCGTCATAAAAACCCTTTACGTTCAGCAGACCCAAAGGTTTGGAATAAAAGCCCAACAATTGCCCACAAGCAACTATAAATATTTCCTCAAGAGTACCTAGACCACCAGGTAATGCTATAAAAGCATCAGAATTATAGATTATGTCTTTAAAATTTTTAGGGATACTCCTGACTCCTTCTCCCTTACCTATGGCTTCCTTACAAAGGTTTCCTTCAACTGGAATATGAGGCCAAATTTTTACATCAGTAGCGTCGCTAGACCTAGCTGCTAGTGCCATATTTACCATCATTTTTATACTACCACCCCCATAGATTATGTTAATCTTTTTGCGTGCTAGGACTTGCCCTAAGTGATTTGCAGCTTCTAAATAAGCTTTATCTTTTCCAAAGCTGGAACCACAAAAGACACAGACATTCTTTATTTTCTTCGTGGACTGGGAGGTAGACATATTTGGTTTATAGAAGTGGTTGCTTAATGTCTGCTCCACTTAGACTTCGTGTTCTACATAAGTTTTTAAAGATGAGAAATATACCAAAAGGGCTAAAGAGATAGACGAGTAGGTAATGAAAAGGTAATCCAAAGATTTAAACAAAATCTTGTGCGGATAAGAAAGTAAGATAAGGTGATTGATAGTTTACAGAAAATCTGATTCACTTTTTGAAAAAGATTAGACTCTAATTGTATAACTTTTGACAATTGAGAACAATTCGACAGAAGACCCTCATGACACAACTGTAGACTTTTTGACAAATATACACCAAGTCTAGAAATTTAATATAAACGACAAATACTGTAGAACTTTTGAAATTTGAGACACAAATCTTGAAATATCTGGATAAGTTTTTCAAAATTCAAACATATTACTGTACCGTATGTAACGTGTCTGATAAGATAATATATTTTATTATATATATATTTAAGAAAATCATAAATTAAATAAGATATTAACACTTACTGTATCAATCTAATAATCACAATTATTTCAAACACAAAAGCAAATATTCTGAGTAAAAGAAAAACACAAACTGTTGAACATCAGCTAAAACTGCTTCAAATAAGCAAAGACTAAATAACCTTTATAGTGCGATGACTTATTCCCCATCCAGTTTTCTTATGGCTTGGCAAACAGGATCTAGAAATACCATATTCCTGAGGCGTTGTCTTTCTATATAAAATTTAGGCCAGAGTTTAAAAATAGCTCCTTGAACATATCCACTAGGGTGACCGTGGAGAGGAGGATGGATGCTATCCAAGTTCTCCTTTAAAAGTCCATTCCTACAAAACCTTATTTTATCCTCTCTATTCGTAGACATATAACCAGGTGAAGTACATTTACCGTTACAATTTTGTCTTCCACATTTGTTACAAGTGACCACGATGGCACGAGCTCTTCTTTTCATTGCACTACGACTGGTACCCGTTCCTGGTAAACTGACATCTTGACTAAAGTCACTCGGACGGATTTTCCCCTCTATTAACATTCTCACATCACAAGGGATACCAAAACGCATAAGAATCCACAACCGAGTAATTCTAGCCTTGTATTTCTTTTTGAGAATCTTTTGGGAGAGTGATGGGAAATACTTTCTCAGGTGTTGGTACTTTGGGTCCATGATGAGATGAAAGAAGAGTAAATAGAAAGGAAAAATTAAGATAGTAAATTGCAGAATCCTAGAATTCCTTCTTCTTTTAGAGGAAAAGAAGAATTTTTAATGAAAAAGAAGAGGATTTGCGATTTAGAGAAAAAATAACAAATTAAGAGAGAAAAAGTGAACTCGGAGAAATAAGCTCCTATGCACAGTAAACGTATATGTAAACAATGATTAAACCACTGTATATGACACGTATAGAAACCACGTGGGAGAGACAGTGTGAATCAAACTGATTTAAGATTTGAACTAGGCCCAAATGGTCTTAGTTGAAAATGGTCAGGTTGTTTCGGGCCTTAACACATTTAGAACAAGTTAAATAACAAACATAAAATTGAAAATCAATTTGTATGAATCTTAAACCCAATTCAAAGCCCACTATAGATAAAGTTAATTATGAACAACAAATCTAATTTAACGACAACAAGGATCTTCCTGAATGATATTTAAAATCATTTCATAACAACATAATCTTCCAGCAACTCGAATAATTTTGTTTTAATCAAAACCTTATTGAACAATACATACACCCATATGTTATTCATAATACTTAACATCTATCAATGGATTCATCATCATTGCTACCAAGGGTTTAGAATGTGACTAACCTTGAAATCAATACGATTTACGTCTTTCAACGTAGACCATATCAACGAACAAAGACACTTGATGTTACTACTTAAGAACATCTACAATCCTCACAATTCTACTTATACAATATATAATTTCCTCATATAACAAAACCTTAGGTAATCAAAAGATTCACATCTAAACATCTAAAACTTAAACATTTTATCGTAATTATCCAAAATTATTATAAGTGCCTTAAGTATTATGATTTACTTAAGGAAACTCCTATTGATCATTTTTCTATTGCATCTATATATAAAGATTCACTGATACACTTAAATACAATGTACGTAACAAAATATTCCAATTTTGAGATTCATGCATTCTAGACTTTACACAGTCTCAACAGACCAAAAGTCTAACATTTATCTCTCTCAAGATTCAATACCATGATTCCCAACTTATATCATATTCCTCAAATATATAGAACTTTTAAGAAAAGATATTGACACTTATGTGCTCCATCGAATCCACACATAATCATTACTTAGGTTTGAATCAATTACGAAAAATTTGGCATATCTATGTCAAACTTTAAAATCAATAAATCAAGCCTTATATTTCTTATTGTTTTTCACGAGACAAAAGGCTATTAAATCCTCGTATCTACACGAATTTCTCATCGTTTATACGAATTAGATATGCTTATAGATCCAAATATTATACGAATCTCTCATAAGCATTCTACTTATAAACTCATTCCATATAATTATCATTCCCTCATAACTATTAATACTTTCCTTCTATGTAATTATTGTACTCATATAATCATTAGTATTTTCATTCTATGGCCTTTCCATGTTACATCCTTCTAGACTGTATAAATCAATGTGAAGGTTCATTTTGATGATGACAATAAAAATTCAGCTTCAAAACCATCTCAAAAATATATTTTTTTAAAGTGGTGCTACACTCCCTAGGTTAACCGAACCTAGGCTCTGATACCAAAAATTCTGTAACGCCCCTATATGGGGGTTAACAGTTTTTAATGAGATAAAATAAAAATAAATAGTAAAAGTAAAACCTTAAAAATAAAATTTGCCCGGGACTTAAATGAAAACTCTCAACTCAAAAATAAAAATATAAACGACAAATAAACCACAGTTTTAATGTAGCACCTTAAATTTAATAATATAAACTGTTGTCATCATCATTTTAACCCTCATCACATTGTAATACAGTCACAGAAAGTAACAATTGATGCTTACATTATCATGAAGAACATTCTCAACAATTAAAGCAGTCCCAATGTAATATAGCTACATCACTTCCTCAACTATATTTCTCGTAGCCACCTCACACTTAGTGAGTCCTGAAAAGATATAAACATAAGGGAATGAGCAACACTATGCTCAGTAGAGAAAGCCATTACTCACCTCTATCATTACCACATTAAAATCTGCATGGTTAGTAAGTCACATCATATTTCAGATTATGAGGTTTATTATGATCACATCTTATGGATACCGTAGTTAATCATTACCAAGTGTCATAATTACACATTTATACAAATATTACCAATCATCATTGTTCCTAGGTATCCATGTTAAATTGAGTATCACTCAACTCATCGAAACCCAAATGGGCGCACTTGATCACCCTATAAACATTCCAAGGGTGTTCCGGTGAGGGGACATCAAGCCCCGAGTCCTCACCAAATCGATTCCTGTACAGTGTGTTCTGGGACTTTCAACCCAAGGAAGCGTCATCGCCTTCCCCCTATTTTACCTTTTAGGGTATCCATGCCCAAGGACGTAACCGTCGCCCTTTTCATGTCTCACAATTTCTCTATATTAAATCATTATTAATAGAGTTAATTTTCCTAACCATGCTTCTCAATTTATAACATGTGTCAATTCATTATGTTCCTCGCCGTACAATACAAGACGAGTCCATGTCATAGTTTCATATGTGATACACATATAATATCAGTTCAACATAGATATATATATATTGCGGCAAAACAATCAATTTTAATTCTATAAAAACCTCACAAAAGATGAGTAATAGAATCCCTACCTTTCAAGCTTATCAACAATCTTTTAATCCTGGAATCAGTTAACGTTAGCTCCATACTCCCTTGATCCTAAGGCGTGCATAAGGACAATTAAAACTAAAGCACAACATACAACTACATTCATAAATAAATCATGTGTAAACCTATCTTACTAGTATGCCATTAAAGCTTTTATATAAATCTCTTTTGAATACCACAGTAAACAATTTTTGTCTTAACACAATATAAAATGTGAACAAGTAATCTATATGTTTTAGTCCCTAATAAGATTCATCAATCACTTAGGATAATATTGGAAAGGTTGCAAGACATTAAAGAATTAGGTGGTGAGCAAAGATGGGTTCTTGGTTCAGGTTAGTAGTTGGTATACCATAACAAACTGGCAGATTTACTAGTTTCCAATACAAAAATTGAATAATTCTTAGAAAATAAAATACAACTCCGATTTAGGTTTATGATAGCTCGTTAGAAAGCCTAGGATGCTACTTTTCAAATATGCAAACCAATTCATAAAATTCATTTTAATTTAATCTTAGAATTTCAAGAAATAACCACTGCCCATAGAGGTATTACAAAGTTTAACAATATAAATTTTCTGTCTAGGGCATATACACTTAGACTTCATACATATGCTCCAAAATAGCAACAAACATATACTTAGGTTTAAGAACGCAAATTTGAATAATCCTTTAGTATAAAAGAAAATTTATAAATGAAAGACTAAATTTGTTCATAAGATTCTAACCTCGGATTATGGTTAGTTGGAAGCTTGAAATGGCTTCAAAACAGGTTCCTTTACTTCGGTATGACTGAAATTCTTGCTCAAATGGAGGTGATGGTGGCTGATTTTTATGGCTGCCTTGAAGAAGTTCTCTAAGTATTTTGCTTCAGCAAAGAAATGAGAAGAAGAGTGTGGGAACCGTGGAAGAGAAAGGAAGAAAAGATGAAGTCTTTGAAGAGAAGTGATAGAAACAATTATAGAGGAGACATGTTGAAGCATGTCACGGAGGAAATAAAGAAAATGAGGGTCAAGAGTAGTTGGAAAAGATATCCTTATGTCTCATCTAAAGACTTTAACACACATAATGCCAATATGACATTTTTGAGATTTGTTAGAAGTTCTAAGGCTTTTTAGTAATCATACTAAATAAATATAGGAGAATTTTAGAAAATTTAAAAATAGATAAAAATAAATATTATAAAATAAATTTAAATGAAGCAATTTTTTTTTATACATTAAAAATTAATTTAATTACCTCAATACCCGTTAGGAGAATAACGGGTGTCACAGCTCTACCCCCCTTAAAGAAATTTCGTCCTCGAAATTTCAATTCTAGCAATACTAGTAAAAATTTTGATTCCATTATGATTCCAATTCCGAGTCTAAACCGTTAATGTTGTTTATCTTCCAAAGTTAAGTTATCGTATCTCCACTTATTTACTTGCATAATAAATCTTACTCCTAAATCCCTCAATGAGAGTATTTCTGACAAGTTTCAACTTATAACACCGTATAATAGTCTAAGAATCTGATCAGGCCTACATATTGACCATATCATGATTCCAGTCCTTCATTGTCCATGGACTGTGATTTACAATCACATTTAAGGAGATTGCCAGAGAAATTTTATATACTTCATCTTTAGGTTCCTTTTCCTTTTTGAGTAAGGAAAAGTCAAATATATTTGATTTCATACCTCAACTAATAAACTAAAACATAATCATAAAACATATATCACAAACGCTTTTATTCAAAACTATACATTAAACTTACTCATAGAGATATTAAACGGAATCTCAGAGTTGCAAACATACCCGGCATATTTTTCATTAAACAGCTATCCTCATGACACAAACATTCAATCCAAATAATATACTCATATTTCATATGGAATATCCCCATAACTGACTCTGGTACTTCCACATAATATTAACAGAATATTACACATTACAAACATAATACAGATACGTTTCGAGAGTACAAGGCACTCCGTATACCAGCTATCCATATCATGCATGCTTAGAGGATACAAAAACATCGATAAACAAAAGATCGGACCTTAAGAAGGATGCGTTTCGAGAGCATCAAGTACTCCGTATCCAGCCATCCCGGCATTAGGCTCAATGAATCTAAAAGATTTAACAACGACGTACCACAAGAAACACATAATACAAGGCAAACGGTTATTCGTAACACACGAAATACGGACACACATGCCTACATGCCAAAGATAAAACAAAAAGATTACAGATGGAGATTCAAATCAATTGGCCGCTCCCGGCTTTCCCTTTCCCATTCAAGCTTGGATGTTGCAGTGTCGGATTCTGGATGTATGATTTGCATTTTATCTATCAATTCCTCAGCTGTTGAAGCAGTGACAAAGATTTGTCTCTCCGATTCTGTAGTGATGTTTTCTTCCACAGCGTAATCTAGAAATTTCAAAAGACCGTCATAAAAACCCTTTACGTTCAGCAGACCCAAAGGTTTGGAATAAAAGCCCAACAATTGCCCACAAGCAACTATAAATATTTCCTCAAGAGTACCTAGACCACCAGGTAATGCTATAAAAGCATCAGAATTATAGATTATGTCTTTAAAATTTTTAGGGATACTCCTGACTCCTTCTCCCTTACCTATGGCTTCCTTACAAAGGTTTCCTTCAACTGGAATATGAGGCCAAATTTTTACATCAGTAGCGTCGCTAGACCTAGCTGCTAGTGCCATATTTACCATCATTTTTATACTACCACCCCCATAGATTATGTTAATCTTTTTGCGTGCTAGGACTTGCCCTAAGTGATTTGCAGCTTCTAAATAAGCTTTATCTTTTCCAAAGCTGGAACCACAAAAGACACAGACATTCTTTATTTTCTTCGTGGACTGGGAGGTAGACATATTTGGTTTATAGAAGTGGTTGCTTAATGTCTGCTCCACTTAGACTTCGTGTTCTACATAAGTTTTTAAAGATGAGAAATATACCAAAAGGGCTAAAGAGATAGACGAGTAGGTAATGAAAAGGTAATCCAAAGATTTAAACAAAATCTTGTGCGGATAAGAAAGTAAGATAAGGTGATTGATAGTTTACAGAAAATCTGATTCACTTTTTGAAAAAGATTAGACTCTAATTGTATAACTTTTGACAATTGAGAACAATTCGACAGAAGACCCTCATGACACAACTGTAGACTTTTTGACAAATATACACCAAGTCTAGAAATTTAATATAAACGACAAATACTGTAGAACTTTTGAAATTTGAGACACAAATCTTGAAATATCTGGATAAGTTTTTCAAAATTCAAACATATTACTGTACCGTATGTAACGTGTCTGATAAGATAATATATTTTATTATATATATATTTAAGAAAATCATAAATTAAATAAGATATTAACACTTACTGTATCAATCTAATAATCACAATTATTTCAAACACAAAAGCAAATATTCTGAGTAAAAGAAAAACACAAACTGTTGAACATCAGCTAAAACTGCTTCAAATAAGCAAAGACTAAATAACCTTTATAGTGCGATGACTTATTCCCCATCCAGTTTTCTTATGGCTTGGCAAACAGGATCTAGAAATACCATATTCCTGAGGCGTTGTCTTTCTATATAAAATTTAGGCCAGAGTTTAAAAATAGCTCCTTGAACATATCCACTAGGGTGACCGTGGAGAGGAGGATGGATGCTATCCAAGTTCTCCTTTAAAAGTCCATTCCTACAAAACCTTATTTTATCCTCTCTATTCGTAGACATATAACCAGGTGAAGTACATTTACCGTTACAATTTTGTCTTCCACATTTGTTACAAGTGACCACGATGGCACGAGCTCTTCTTTTCATTGCACTACGACTGGTACCCGTTCCTGGTAAACTGACATCTTGACTAAAGTCACTCGGACGGATTTTCCCCTCTATTAACATTCTCACATCACAAGGGATACCAAAACGCATAAGAATCCACAACCGAGTAATTCTAGCCTTGTATTTCTTTTTGAGAATCTTTTGGGAGAGTGATGGGAAATACTTTCTCAGGTGTTGGTACTTTGGGTCCATGATGAGATGAAAGAAGAGTAAATAGAAAGGAAAAATTAAGATAGTAAATTGCAGAATCCTAGAATTCCTTCTTCTTTTAGAGGAAAAGAAGAATTTTTAATGAAAAAGAAGAGGATTTGCGATTTAGAGAAAAAATAACAAATTAAGAGAGAAAAAGTGAACTCGGAGAAATAAGCTCCTATGCACAGTAAACGTATATGTAAACAATGATTAAACCACTGTATATGACACGTATAGAAACCACGTGGGAGAGACAGTGTGAATCAAACTGATTTAAGATTTGAACTAGGCCCAAATGGTCTTAGTTGAAAATGGTCAGGTTGTTTCGGGCCTTAACACATTTAGAACAAGTTAAATAACAAACATAAAATTGAAAATCAATTTGTATGAATCTTAAACCCAATTCAAAGCCCACTATAGATAAAGTTAATTATGAACAACAAATCTAATTTAACGACAACAAGGATCTTCCTGAATGATATTTAAAATCATTTCATAACAACATAATCTTCCAGCAACTCGAATAATTTTGTTTTAATCAAAACCTTATTGAACAATACATACACCCATATGTTATTCATAATACTTAACATCTATCAATGGATTCATCATCATTGCTACCAAGGGTTTAGAATGTGACTAACCTTGAAATCAATACGATTTACGTCTTTCAACGTAGACCATATCAACGAACAAAGACACTTGATGTTACTACTTAAGAACATCTACAATCCTCACAATTCTACTTATACAATATATAATTTCCTCATATAACAAAACCTTAGGTAATCAAAAGATTCACATCTAAACATCTAAAACTTAAACATTTTATCGTAATTATCCAAAATTATTATAAGTGCCTTAAGTATTATGATTTACTTAAGGAAACTCCTATTGATCATTTTTCTATTGCATCTATATATAAAGATTCACTGATACACTTAAATACAATGTACGTAACAAAATATTCCAATTTTGAGATTCATGCATTCTAGACTTTACACAGTCTCAACAGACCAAAAGTCTAACATTTATCTCTCTCAAGATTCAATACCATGATTCCCAACTTATATCATATTCCTCAAATATATAGAACTTTTAAGAAAAGATATTGACACTTATGTGCTCCATCGAATCCACACATAATCATTACTTAGGTTTGAATCAATTACGAAAAATTTGGCATATCTATGTCAAACTTTAAAATCAATAAATCAAGCCTTATATTTCTTATTGTTTTTCACGAGACAAAAGGCTATTAAATCCTCGTATCTACACGAATTTCTCATCGTTTATACGAATTAGATATGCTTATAGATCCAAATATTATACGAATCTCTCATAAGCATTCTACTTATAAACTCATTCCATATAATTATCATTCCCTCATAACTATTAATACTTTCCTTCTATGTAATTATTGTACTCATATAATCATTAGTATTTTCATTCTATGGCCTTTCCATGTTACATCCTTCTAGACTGTATAAATCAATGTGAAGGTTCATTTTGATGATGACAATAAAAATTCAGCTTCAAAACCATCTCAAAAATATATTTTTTTAAAGTGGTGCTACACTCCCTAGGTTAACCGAACCTAGGCTCTGATACCAAAAATTCTGTAACGCCCCTATATGGGGGTTAACAGTTTTTAATGAGATAAAATAAAAATAAATAGTAAAAGTAAAACCTTAAAAATAAAATTTGCCCGGGACTTAAATGAAAACTCTCAACTCAAAAATAAAAATATAAACGACAAATAAACCACAGTTTTAATGTAGCACCTTAAATTTAATAATATAAACTGTTGTCATCATCATTTTAACCCTCATCACATTGTAATACAGTCACAGAAAGTAACAATTGATGCTTACATTATCATGAAGAACATTCTCAACAATTAAAGCAGTCCCAATGTAATATAGCTACATCACTTCCTCAACTATATTTCTCGTAGCCACCTCACACTTAGTGAGTCCTGAAAAGATATAAACATAAGGGAATGAGCAACACTATGCTCAGTAGAGAAAGCCATTACTCACCTCTATCATTACCACATTAAAATCTGCATGGTTAGTAAGTCACATCATATTTCAGATTATGAGGTTTATTATGATCACATCTTATGGATACCGTAGTTAATCATTACCAAGTGTCATAATTACACATTTATACAAATATTACCAATCATCATTGTTCCTAGGTATCCATGTTAAATTGAGTATCACTCAACTCATCGAAACCCAAATGGGCGCACTTGATCACCCTATAAACATTCCAAGGGTGTTCCGGTGAGGGGACATCAAGCCCCGAGTCCTCACCAAATCGATTCCTGTACAGTGTGTTCTGGGACTTTCAACCCAAGGAAGCGTCATCGCCTTCCCCCTATTTTACCTTTTAGGGTATCCATGCCCAAGGACGTAACCGTCGCCCTTTTCATGTCTCACAATTTCTCTATATTAAATCATTATTAATAGAGTTAATTTTCCTAACCATGCTTCTCAATTTATAACATGTGTCAATTCATTATGTTCCTCGCCGTACAATACAAGACGAGTCCATGTCATAGTTTCATATGTGATACACATATAATATCAGTTCAACATAGATATATATATATTGCGGCAAAACAATCAATTTTAATTCTATAAAAACCTCACAAAAGATGAGTAATAGAATCCCTACCTTTCAAGCTTATCAACAATCTTTTAATCCTGGAATCAGTTAACGTTAGCTCCATACTCCCTTGATCCTAAGGCGTGCATAAGGACAATTAAAACTAAAGCACAACATACAACTACATTCATAAATAAATCATGTGTAAACCTATCTTACTAGTATGCCATTAAAGCTTTTATATAAATCTCTTTTGAATACCACAGTAAACAATTTTTGTCTTAACACAATATAAAATGTGAACAAGTAATCTATATGTTTTAGTCCCTAATAAGATTCATCAATCACTTAGGATAATATTGGAAAGGTTGCAAGACATTAAAGAATTAGGTGGTGAGCAAAGATGGGTTCTTGGTTCAGGTTAGTAGTTGGTATACCATAACAAACTGGCAGATTTACTAGTTTCCAATACAAAAATTGAATAATTCTTAGAAAATAAAATACAACTCCGATTTAGGTTTATGATAGCTCGTTAGAAAGCCTAGGATGCTACTTTTCAAATATGCAAACCAATTCATAAAATTCATTTTAATTTAATCTTAGAATTTCAAGAAATAACCACTGCCCATAGAGGTATTACAAAGTTTAACAATATAAATTTTCTGTCTAGGGCATATACACTTAGACTTCATACATATGCTCCAAAATAGCAACAAACATATACTTAGGTTTAAGAACGCAAATTTGAATAATCCTTTAGTATAAAAGAAAATTTATAAATGAAAGACTAAATTTGTTCATAAGATTCTAACCTCGGATTATGGTTAGTTGGAAGCTTGAAATGGCTTCAAAACAGGTTCCTTTACTTCGGTATGACTGAAATTCTTGCTCAAATGGAGGTGATGGTGGCTGATTTTTATGGCTGCCTTGAAGAAGTTCTCTAAGTATTTTGCTTCAGCAAAGAAATGAGAAGAAGAGTGTGGGAACCGTGGAAGAGAAAGGAAGAAAAGATGAAGTCTTTGAAGAGAAGTGATAGAAACAATTATAGAGGAGACATGTTGAAGCATGTCACGGAGGAAATAAAGAAAATGAGGGTCAAGAGTAGTTGGAAAAGATATCCTTATGTCTCATCTAAAGACTTTAACACACATAATGCCAATATGACATTTTTGAGATTTGTTAGAAGTTCTAAGGCTTTTTAGTAATCATACTAAATAAATATAGGAGAATTTTAGAAAATTTAAAAATAGATAAAAATAAATATTATAAAATAAATTTAAATGAAGCAATTTTTTTTTATACATTAAAAATTAATTTAATTACCTCAATACCCGTTAGGAGAATAACGGGTGTCACAGGACATCATGAAATGGTTTAGTAACATAGAATGTCTTGAACTAGATATTGATCTACTTAGCTGGTATCAGGATTGTTCGTGGTTCAGCGGAGCTAACATATAGCGGACCGGGATTACGGTGTGGGGCATCGGCACGAGTATTGAGGTAGAACTTCTACCCCTTTTCCTTGGTAGCCTAGTTTCAAAATGATTTGGCTTTGAAAAGGATTTCTATTAAAATGTTTTCAACGGTTGTTTGAAAAATGAATTTATCGATTATATTTTAATATACCGTGAACTGAAGTGAACTTCATAATGAATGTAAATGACAACACTCGGTAATTGGATTTGAATGATAATGATATTAAAAATATAGGCATGATGCCATATCAGAGATCGGGTTATATTACGATCGACCTTGGGGGCAGGTCCCGAAACCGAGCTAGGCCACTACGGTGGTGATTCTATGGTTTGCCTAGGGAAAAGAAAATGATATTTTAGTTGTACGAGTAAAATGTTCTAGGTAAGAATGGTTTTACTCAAATTTATTTATTTACTCATTTCTTTAAGGTTTCTTTTAAATAACTCCTGAACAATGACCTGTTTCTTTAAATTAAATTATTTTATAAAACATAGTCCTACTGAGCCTTTCGCTCACGTTTTGTTTGTTTTAAATTTTCCCCCTCTAGGTGGTTTTCCATTTAGGTTTGAAGAGGAATCTTCGGACCAAACTCAGGAGCAATAGAAGGATTATTTTATCTATTGTACTATTTAATTAAGGCATGTAAGATTTTAATTTTATTTGTATCTGGACTGTAACTGTATTTATGCTATTGTCAATACCATGTGTGTGCACAAGTTATGGGTCTGTGGGACCCATACTCACGGCTTTATTGTTTTAATTATTATTGTTTAATGTTTTAAATTACTTAATGTATATGAACTCTTTATAAAGTATTTTAATGAACCCTACATTTTATACTTAATTCAAACCCTTAAACTCTGGATTTTAATTAAATTCTCTTTTAATAAATTTAAATAATCCGCCACGTCACCTCCCGTACTCCAGGGCGTGACAGAATGGTATCAGAGCTCAAGGTTATGAACCTTGGGAATTGTGCACACATAGGTTTGACAATGAAATATCTCTGACAGTCTAAATTTTATTTTCAGAAGTGAGAGAATGGCACCTAAACGTCGTTCGACAGCTGATGCTGAGTTCGAAAACGATGAGCGCATGATGAGGTCTATGTTTGCGGCTTTCCGGCAGATGGCAGCCAGGGCTAGACCGGGAGATTCTGATGTTGGTAGTCGGCATGCATACTTTAAGGAATTTCGACGTGCGTCTGTTCTGACTTTTGATGGTAATGGGGATCCGTAGTTAGCAGAGTATTGGTTGGATTCGATCTTGAAGCATTTGGATACCCTTGGTGTACCTGAGGAGTATCGTGTGGAGTTTGCTGCGTATAAGCTCGAGGGTGGCGCTAACACTTGGTGGAAACAGGCTAAACGTCTGGAGCGCGGTGGTGATATCAGTTGGGACAGGTTCGAGGAGCTGTTCTATGATCAGTATTTTTTACAGGGGTATAGAGATCAGAAGGCAGCTGAGTTCTACAGGTTGCAGCAGGACGACATGTCAGTTCGGGAGTATGAGGCAAAGTTTAATGAGTTGGCTAGGTTTGCTCCATCAGCGGTAGCATCGGAGCGTGAGAAATGTATTAATTTTCAGGAGGGGCTCAAGGCTCCTATTCGGCGGCAGTTGGTTGCTCTGCGGCTTAGGAGTTTTGGAGAGCTTGTGTCATCGGCGATCTCTGTGGAGAATGATTATGTGCAGTATTGTGAGGACCGAGCCAAGGCTTCAGGAGGACCGCAGAGGAGTGGCAGGAAGAGTAGAAGTAGTCGTCCAGCTCCAGGGAAGGGCAAGCAAGGCGGTGCGACCAGTGGTAGCAGCAGTTCGTCTGGCAGCGGGCGCAGCAATCCCTACAGCTTCCATTGTCATTTCTGTCAGCAGCCCGGACACATCAAGAGAAATTGCCCGATCAGAAGTGCTCGTCTTGGATCTCAGACCGGGGAGGATGCCAGTCGTTCGTCTCAGCCTCATACCCTACCTCCGCCTCTGCAGTTGCAGTATCCCCAGTTCTCTCCTCAACAGCTCTCATATCCGGCACAGGGACAGCAGCCGCAACATTTTTAGCGCAGTGTTCCTCAGTATCGAGCGCCGAGTATAGGTAGTGTGCAGTCGTCTCCATCTTAGCAGCATCGACCGAGTAATCCAGGACCCAGCAATGTCGGTAGAGGAAAAGGAAAGGCGCCAGTGCAGGTTCATGCGATGGCATCTGGAGGATCAGATTCTCATGTTGGTAACGCGGTTGTTGATGGTATGATCTTGGTTTCCAGATCTTTAGCTCGTGTTTTATTTGATACTGGTGCCTCTCATTCTCTCATTTCAAGTTCTTTTGTACATGCCTTGGGATTAGAGGTAGAAGAGTTTAATGAACCCCTAGTCATAACTTCTCCCTTGGGGCGGGTGTTTGTAAATTGTATGTGTAAATCCTGTAAAATAAAGATTGGGGATGAGATTTTAAAAAGTGATTTGGTTATACTCCCCATGAGCTCCTATGATGTAATTCTAGGGATGGACTGGTTGTCCAGGTATAATGCAGTCGTGGACTGCCAACTTAGAAAAGTAACCCTAGTGTCTGATAGGGGGACGGTGATCACTTACCAGGGTGGTGGTGATTGGTTAATGAGTGAGCATCTCATGAAGTCATGTCTAGGAGGGCGAAGGAATCTAGGTTGTTGTGCTTTTCTTGTCAATCTAGATTGCGAGCCCTATGTTTTGAGTGGCAGTGTAGCGATTCTGGTGGTTGATGAGTTCGAGGATGTATTCCCCGATGAGTTGCCAGGATTACCACCGCATTGGGAGATTGAGTTTGGTATCGAGTTGTTTCCAAGGACGGCACCGATTTCTATGGCACCTTATCGGATGGCGTCGGCAGAAATGAAGGAATTGAGGAAGCAACTTCAGGAGCTTGCTGATAAAGGGTATATTCAGAATAGCACATCTTCGTGGGGAGCACCGATTTTGTTTGCTAAGAAGCACGATGGGACTCTCAGGTTATGTGTGGATTATCGGCAGCTGAATCGTGTTACGGTGAAGAACAAGTATCCCGTGCCTAGGATTGATGAGTTGTTTGATCAGTTGGGAGGTTCGCGGTACTTCTCAAAGATTGATTTACGTTCAGGTTATCATCAGCTCAGGATTAAGGAAGAGGATATTCTCAAGACAGCTTTTAGGACTCGGTATGGGCACTTCGAGTTCTTGGTTATGTCGTTTGGGTTGACGAATGCTCCGGCAGCTTTCATGGATTTGATGAACAGGATATTTAGGCCGTATTTGGATTAGTTCGTGATCGTGTTCATCGATGACATTCTTGTGTATTCTAAGACTTGGGAGGAGCATGAGCAGCATCTTCGGATCGTGCTTCAGACTCTGCGGGAGCACCAGTTGTATGCTAAGAGGGAAAATGCGAGTTTTGATTGACTGAGGTCAAGTTTCTGGGTCATGTCATCTCGGAGCATGGTATTTCAGTGGATCCGTCCAAGATTGAAGCTATATTGGAGTGGGAACGACCAAGGAATGTAGCAGAGATTCACAGCTTCTTAGGTCTTGCTGGATATTACCAGAAATTTGTAAAGGATTTTTTAAAGATTGCAGCTCCGTTGACGAGATTGATCAAGAAAAATGTTAGGTTTGAGTGGAATGAAGATTGTGAGCTTGCTTTTCAGGAATTGAAGAGCCGGTTGACTTCAGCTCCAGTGTTGGTTATTCCTAGCAGTGGCGAGCCGTATGAGGTTTATGCGGATGCTTTAGGGCGCGAACTTGGATGCGTGTTGATGCAGCATGGACGTGTGGTTATGTACGGATCGAGACAGCTACGACCTCATGAGCGGAATTATCCTACTCATGATTTGGAGCTCGCGGCGGTGATTTACGCTCTGAAGATTTGGAGGTGTTATTGTATGGAGCATCGTTTTAGGTCTTCTCCGATCACAAGAGTTTGAGATATTTGTTCACTTAGAGGGATCTTAATTTGAGGCAGCGTAGATGGGTAGAGTATATGGTGGATTATGATTTTGCGTTGCAGTATCACCCCAGAAAAGCTAATGTGGTCGCGGACGCGCTTAGCAGGAAGTCTTCAGGGATTCTCGCTTGTTTGGCTTTTGAGGACTAGAGCAGGGATGCGACAGTGAGCGAGTTTAGGCTACATTATCATGAAGACTGTGATCGAGTTTCGGTATATCATGTGGAAGCGACTCCAGCTCTTGTTCGGATGGTGAAGCAAAGTCAGTGGCAGGATCGGCATTTGTAGGGGATTTGGTCGCGGATTCAGAACGGGGAGCAGTTTGAAGAATGAAGCGTGCATGCAGATGGGTCGTTGTATTTTCGGGAGCGTCTTGTAGTTTCAGCTATCGCCAAAGTGACGAAAGCCGTTTTGGACGAAGCTCATAGGTCTCAGTTCACTATTCATCTGGGGAGCACAAAGATGTATCGCGATTTGAAGAGGCAATATTGGTGGAGAGGCATGAAGAAAGATGTTTGAGAGTATGTGGCCAAGTGTTCGACGTGTCTTCAGGTGAAAGCCGAGCATCAGAAGCCTGTAGGTCAGCTTTAGCCGCTTCCTATTCCAGGGTGAAAATGGGAGCATGTGACGATAGATTTCCTCACAGGTTTGCAGAGGACGGAGCAGCGACATGACACAGTTTGGGTCATGGTCGACAGGTTGACAAAATCGGTGCATTTCATTCCATTTAGGTCGACGTGTTCTAGGAAGGTTCTCAGGGAGTTGTATATGTAGAACATTGTGAGGTTGCATGGGGTCCCTTTGTCCATCACCTCTAATCGAGACACCAGGTTTAATGCTAAGTACTGGAGGAGTTTTCAGGAGGCTTTAGGTATGGATTTAAACTTCAGTACGGTGTTTCATCCTCAGACTAATGGACAGTCTGAGCGGGTTATTCAGATTCTCGAGGATATGTTGCGAGCTTGTGCGTTGGACTTCGGCGGGAATTGGAAGCAATGTTTGCATCTGGTGGAGTTCACATACAACAACATTTATCAGGCGAGTATTGGTTTGGCACCATTTGAGACGTTGTATGGGCGACCGTGTCGGTCACCTGTGTGTTGGGCCGAGCCGAAAGATAGGGTTATTCTTGGGCCGGATGAGATCCGTGATAGCAACGAGAAATTCACGGTGATTCGAGATCGATTGAAGGCAGCTCAGAGTCGGCAGAAGAGTTACGTGGACAGGAGACGTAGACCTTTAGAGTTCGCGGTTGGAGATTTTGTTCTCTTGAGGGTATCGCCTTGTAAGGGAACTATGCGGTTCGGAGTGAGTGGAAAGCTCGCGACGAGGTATATTGGGCCGTTCGAGATCACTCAACGTGTTGGTGTGGTCGCTTATCGGCTTGATCTTCCGCCCGAACTTTCTCATGTGCACGATGTGTTTCATGTGTCGATGCTTAGGAAGTGTCCACCTAAGCAAGGTAAGATAGTTTCATTCCGCGATGTGCAGGTTCAGGAAGATACGACATACGAAGAAGTGCCGATTCAGATTATCGACCGGAAAGTGATTAGCTTGCGTCGTCGTGAGATACCGTTGGTAAAAGTCGTGTGGCAGCATCATGGGGGTTGATGAAGCCACTTGGGAGCTAGAGTCGAGTATGCGGGAATTGTATACGCATTTGTTTTGTTTATGAAATGAGTTGTAAATTTCGAGGGCGAAATTTCTTTTAGGGGTGGAGAGTTGTAACGCCCAAAAATTTATTTAATATTATTGTAATATAAAATGATGAATTAGTGTGCTATAATTAATGTTTTAACATTAATTTGATTACTTGGTTGGATTTTGAATTTTTGGTTGTTTTGTTAATTTGATGAATTCAAATGATTTCTTATTGTTTTAAAATGATGTTTTGAGTTTTAAAACATAACGATTTGTAAAATGTTAAAAATACTCCGTTTTACAAAACCGTGGGCGGCACATGGTTTTCGCACAGTAAAACCGCCCACCGATTTTCTCTATTTAATTCTCTCTCTCCCTCTCTCCCTTCACTCAGCTCACTCACACTCCCTCTCTTCCCTCCCGTGACTCTCTCTCGGTTTCCTCTCCTCTCTCTCAATTCTCTTTCAAAATTTTTGAATCAAAACTCGAATCCAAGCTTCGGGTTAGCAAGGAGGAAGCTCAGGGACGTGATTTAGCAACCGAGAACGCGGATTGAAGCTTTGATTCGAGGTTAGTTTTGAAATTTCTAAACTTTTTCAAAATTTCCAATTTTGTGCATTTTTGAAATCTAGGTTTGTTTAAGCTTAGAAAACCTTGGATTTGAGTTAAATGAACTTCGAACAACTAGAATCTAAGCTTAGATTGAAGAAAAATGGATTGGATTCAAGATTTTTCATTTTTCTCCCTATTTTCTCATTTTCAGATTTTTGAGATTTTTGAGTTTAAATCTTGTTTAAATGAGTCCAAATATGTTCTAGTACGTTTTTCTATCAACTATGATTGTTTTCTATGCCTGGGAATTGAGAAAAACATGTTAGAATCAAGATTTGAATTTTGGGGATCGAGAAACCCGTGGCTGGAATTTCTGGGTTTTCTCAGTTCGGCAGGCCGGACAAGGGATCGGCAGGCCGGACAAGGGATCGGCAGGCCGGTGTTCTTCCGTCTGGCAGGCCGAACCTGGGGAAATGACCGGCCGACCGGACCTGGCTTTCAGCAGGCCGAACTGTACAGTTCGGCCGGCCGAAGCAGGGAGTCCGGCAGGCCAACCTAGGCATGGAAAATTTTATGATTTTTACCCGTTTTTACTGTTTTGAACCCTGATTTAAATTTCAACCTTATAGAATGATTTTAAAGATACAAATGGCACACTAGGACATCATGAAATGGTCTAGTAACATAGAATGTCTTGAACTAGATATTGATCGACTTAGCTGGTATATAGGATTGTTCGTGGTTCCGCAGAGCTAACGTATAGCGGACTGGGATTACCGTGTGGGGCACCGGCACGAGTATTGAGGTAGGACTTCTACCCCTTTTCCTTAGTAGCCTAGTTTCAAAATAATTTGGCTTTGAAAAGGATTTCTATTAAAATGTTTTCAACGGTTGTTTGAAAAATGAATTTATCGGTTATATTTTAATATACTATGAACTGAAGTGAACTTCATAATGAATGTAAATGACCACACTCGGTAATTGGATTTGAATGATAATGATATTAAAAATATAGGCATGATGCCATATCAGAGATCGGGTCGTGCAGCGATCGACCTTGGGGGCAGGTCCCGAAACCCAGCTAGGCCACTACGGTGGTGATTCTATGGTTTGCCTAGGGAAAAGAAAATGATATTTTAGTTGTACGAGTAAAATGTTCTAGGTAAGAATGGTTTTACTCAAATTTATTTATTTACTTATTTCTTTAAGGTTTCTTTTAAATAACTCCTGAATAATGACCTGTTTCTTTAAATTAAATTATTTTATAAAACATAGTCCTACTGAGCCTTTCGCTCACGTTTTGTTTGTTTTAAATTTTTCCCCTCTAGGTGGTTTTCCATTTAGGTTTGAAGAGGAATCTTCGGACCAAACTCAGGAGCAATAGAAGGATTATTTTATCTATTGTACTATTTAATTAAGGCATGTAAGATTTTAATTTTATTTGTATCTGGACTGTAACTGTATTTATGCTATTGTCAGTACCATGTGTGTGCACAAGTTGTAGGTCTGTGGGACCCATACTCACGGCTTTATTGTTTTAATTATTATTGTTTAATGTTTTAAATTGCTTAATGTATATGAACTCTTTATAAAGTATTTTAATAAACCCCACATTTTATACTTAATTCAATCTTTTAAACTTTGGATTTTAATTAAATTCTCTTTTAATAAATTTAAATAATCCGCCACGTCATCTCCTGTACTCCGGGGCGTGACACGA
Organism: Artocarpus heterophyllus; assembly: GCA_025403435.1. Classification (NCBI taxonomy): domain Eukaryota; kingdom Viridiplantae; phylum Streptophyta; class Magnoliopsida; order Rosales; family Moraceae; genus Artocarpus; species Artocarpus heterophyllus. The sequence goes on from CM046343.1 coordinate 34,174,142, forward strand.
CGCCTATGCTTTGTCACATCCGGTACGACCGGATCTGGAAAGGCAACGAGGATGATCGTGAGTGGATCTCGTGAAGGCGTCGATCTCTAGCTTCGTCGGTGTTGATCTTCCATTCGGATCTAATTGTTGATTTGAATGCCATTACAGCCAGCAATTGTGAATAAAATCTTGACAAAAGCTCCAGCTCTAGAATCACGCCATTGCTGCCAGCCGTCGTTTGGACTCGCACCGTCGTCTACAGTAGACAAACTTCGACGATGAAACCTCGACAAAGTCTGGTGCCATGAAGCTGTAGCCATTAACTGAGGTTTTTTTTTGTTCTGCTATACATTTTTGAATAGGTTTTGCTCTACTTTTTTATTGTTGTTGTTGTTGTTATGTTGTATTTTACTATAAAATGGAGTTTTGTTTGGAAATCTATTTTTTTTTTATATAGAATATCTAATTTTGTATGGATTTTTGTATCTGAGTTCTGTCATGGTTATGGTTAGTATTTTTTGGCTGGTGATGTCGCCAAACAAAGTTTGTATCATTTTGATAAATATGTATATATTTTAGGATATATATTATTAATGGGTAAATACAGTATTACTTCGGAAATACAATATTTATTGGCCATTGATGATGCAGGGGTAAATTTTTATGTTTGTTGGAAAATAATATATTTTTAGAGAACTATTGTATTTTTCGACTACCAACGATACCGTTTGTGCTGGTTAAGTTCGACGAAGACACTGGAAAAACTTTGTATTAACATAGTAATATAGTATTACCATGTTAATTCTATGTTTCTTGACCACTAGCGATCTAGCAAGTCACTGGTGAATTATTATATTTACATGGTAATATAGTATTACTAGAGCACCAATGTATTTCCCAACTGTTGGCCATTCAATGAAGCCATAAGTAAATTTTTATATTTACACGGTAATACAGTATTACTTAAGTAATAATGTATTTTCTAGCCATCGGCAATCTGTAGAAGTCGACAGTACTTTTTTGTATTTACACTATAATATAGTATTACTAGGTTAATATTGTATTTCTTGGTCGCCGGTGAATTTTTCTATGTACATGGTAATATCGTATTATAAGAGTAATACTATTTTTTGGCTGCCAGCGGTCCGTCAAAGTCGCAAGTGAAATTTTATATTTACAAGGTAAATATGATATTTCTCGGTAAATATCGTATTTTTCGGCCTCCGGCGGTCCGACGAAGTCACCGGTGAATTTTTGTATTACATGGTAAATATAATATTTTCTGGTAAATATTGTATTTATTGGCTATCGACGATCTAGCAAATTAGGAGTAAATTTTTGTATTTAGATGGTAATACTGTATTTCAAGTGAAATACTGTATTTCAGGCCATCGACGGTCCGATAATGTCGCTTGTAAATTTTTATTTTTACATTGTAAATACAACATTTACTAGTAAAATATTGTATTTCTTGACCGCTGGTGATCCAACAAAGTCACCCGTAAATTTTTGTATTTACAAGATGAATACGATATTTCCTGCTAAAATATTGTATTTATACAACCGGCAACGATGTTGGTGAGGGAAAATGGTGAGAGATATAGAAGATAAAGAGGTGGGGGTATTTTGGGCTTTTTGTTGTCAATTTCTCATGAGATATTAGTCAATTTCTCATGATATGCTATATGTTACATATTTTGAAACTATATGTCATTATTCATTAAGATTTAGCTTAAATATGCTATTTTGCTTTCTCCCTATATATTTTTGTGTCTCATTTGTATGAGCTTCTTGGAAAAAAAGAGCAAAGGCCTATGGGGCCCAGCCCATGGGCCCGTAAAGACAACAGTGTGGGGTCCACTCCTCAAATCGTGAGCCTAATGATCGTGGGCTAGCCCATGTCAAGCCACCAGCAGCCACGTTCTGGGTACTCAAAGAATCATTCCGTCGCGGGTGGATCCCACACTCCACCACAAGAGGTACAGAAGAAATACACGCTCTTTACCTCTCACGTAGCTTGGCTCGGCTCTGATTAGCGGCTTTCTCGGCTTAAGCTGCCCAACAAGGAGCTAATAGTTGTTTTGGGTGTTTTTTAATTACTGAAATCCAATCTAATGTGTATTGGGAAAAGTGTCTTGTCGTATCGTATAAAAGCACTTTTTTTGAGAGAAAAAATAAAATAAAAGAAAGAGCAAAACAAATAGAAAATAATATATTGCGGACCAACCAATCAGAGTCTGCGCGCAGTTGTTGGTGAGGTTCTAATAAATATAGTCTAATACATATAACATTGATGGATACGCTTAAACAAATAGGTGTTACATAAATGTACAAAAATATTACATAAAAAAACAAAAATATTATAAGTGCTGGATTGGTCATTTTATAGATTTAAGGCTTTGCCTATACCTGTTGTTGTTGTTGTTTATCATTGTTTTAACGGGGGGCTCGATGTTGTGCAATTTGGGTGTAACATTATGGGACCATGGTGGCTTGGTGGTGGTGGCTAATAAGTAATGATAAACGACCTAATTTAGAACGGGGTGTGTATAATGTATGGTCAATTTTGATAGGGGACACGTGCCTCATTTGTAGATAGTTAGGGTACTTTTTGATAGTAAAATAGAGTAGAATTTGTATTTATTAGAATACTTTTTTTCTCATTCATAAGATCACGCGTTTCTTCTTTTATTTTGTGTGGACAGAAGGATTTCACGTATGTTATCCTTGTACAACCTTTCTTTGAAAAGTGGTACTATTGTAACCTAATTAACTTAGGGAGACTTTTTTTTTTTCTTTTTCTTGGTTAGTCTTGTGTTATAAAAATTAGGACACTGCAATGGCAATAAAAAAAGGGATTGTTTCCATGTGGTGATCAACGAAAGTTCATTCTAATTCTGGTCAATTTGGTGATGATATTAGTATAATTAATTGTAATGTTTAAACGCCGAACTCGATTAAACACAAGTAAATTATATGGAAAGAAACTCCATTCTTCTTTACATTGTGAACTTCTAATTTACTATACGATATATATCACTACAAGAAGAAGACCATTTGGAGACGACATTTGTCGTCGCTAAGATAAAATAAGTCGTCTCTAATGTTTTTAAGCGACGACATTTTCGTGGATAATTGTCGTCGCTAACACATGGTAACTAAAAATATTTACCGACGACAATTTAGTCGTCGCTAATTATAGCGACGACGTTGTCGTCGCTAATTTTGTTTAGCACTTGGTTAATCGCAACAAATTATAGCGACGACGTTGTCGTCGCTAATTATGCAATTCAGCGACGGAGCTTATCGTCGCTGTATAATTAGTCGTTGCTAATTTCAGCGACGACGTCGCTGTATAATTAGAGACGACAATTGTCGTCGCTGTGAATAAATTTTTTTTTTTAACCAACATCCCCAAAATTTCATCCCTGACCATAATAAACCCTGTAAGCAAATTACTACCAAGTCACAGATATATTTTCTCGTCACACTGTAATAACTAAAAAAGTTTAATATAAATAAAATATAACTGTATAGACAATACGGTTATATGTACATTAAGTCAACATTAAGTCAACAAGTCTGAATCATAAAAATAGAAACTAGTCTCCTAAATTGTCTGTTTCTCCATCATTATCATTGTTTTCTTCGTGACGTGGATAGGAAGACATAAAAGGTGGAGGTGATGGTGGTGGTGGGGGTGGTGGAGGTGGGGGAGGCATTGGTAAATCTAAATCCGACAGTAGACGCTTAAATATTGCTGTCATTTGTTTTTGATATTGAGCCATTTGATTTTGATATTGGGTTTGTTGTGTGTTATACCGAGATTGTTCCTCCATCCATTGTTGCACCTGTGGAGGTACTTGTGACTGTGAACGAGCCTCCTCAAGAGTAGCTACTACAAGAATGTCTTTTCTCATCCTCGGGCCCACTCCTTTCCTATGCCCTCTGTGTGATCCAAGCACATTCTCTGCAATCTCTTCTTCATTCATGAGATGTGTTGTCTGAGATGCGCTCGAACTAGAAGCAGAAGCAGAAGCAGATGCAGCAGCATCAGCAGCTTGGGTTTGTTGAGTATGCATCTGAAGCATTTCCTTCTACAAAATCCATTTAACAAAATAAATTACAATCCAACTTAAAATTTCATAACTAAAACTAAATAAGTTATATGACTTACATATCTAGCCTCTGCAGTGTCATTAACCCATCTGCCATCAGAATATTGATGACATTGACGCCAATTTTCCAAAATTGAAAGCAACTCACCAGTTTCTGGATTTCTCTACAAGAGGGATAGGCTTGTGTTAGAACAATACATATCTTAAAGAAAAAATGAAACATAGTTTAATAAATTTTTATTTACTACCTTTTGATATCTTAAATTAGCATACGATTGCGTTCCATGACGACTTAGGTTGCTTTACATTTGCTCTGTTTCTTTTATTTGTCGCCGACCTTTTCTGTTACTTAGATTAATAATTAAAATTAGTACAGTATATCAAATTATGCAATAATCATGAGAAATAGAGTTTATAATTTTAAACCTGAAAAGCTTCGCTGTCAGAAGCGATCACAAGCAGCCTCCCAATCAGCTTGTGTTCGTACATTGTCGGGACGTTGCTTCTTCACGTTAACTACATTTTTTGCCCCCCCTAATTGTCTGAAATATTCATGAAGGTCATTTTTCCATTCCTTATACCGGTCTTGTGCATTACGATCTATTGATGCCGCCGATATAGGAGTCAAATCAAAATCAAAAAGATCCTATAATTTCATTATAAATATCACAATTAATACAAGGTCGTTAAAATTATATATTATAAATAAGAAATGAAATAATATTACCCGTGTTTGAGGTAAAATTTGATCCTTGTATACCGCGGGAACCTTCTTCCAACTATCATAATATGGAGGAATTTTGGATCGCACCGCCTGACCTATACAATTACTTAAGCGGGCTGCATTGTCCCCTAAGCCTTTATATGTCTTTCCTTCAATGTCTAGGAATACTGGAAGTTTTACTTTACTAGCACCAACAATCTTGTGGACTTCCTTATTCTTTGTGCGTCCACGAACCTTCTTAGCGGCAGCCGGTACTGAAAAATAAAACCAAAAAACAAGACAATGCAAGAGTGTTAGATTTTATATAAAATTTATAATACATTTGATAGAAGACATTGTATTCAGTTATACCTAACTCACAATCTGTTGGAAGTCTTCTTGGCCCTGGTGGAGGTTCTGCACCACTAGAAGATCCAACACACGTAGCAACGGGTCCAGTCATTCTAATCACCTATTGCAAACAACTTTCTTAGACATTATTTATTAAAAAACTTAATATAAAAAGGAAGTTCAATGAGAACTAGAAGTAATGGAAACAAGTTAAATTTATAAGTACATTATTCATCATCACTAGTACTCTCGTTCTCAGTTTGTTCAAAACTGGTATCCTCGTCTTCATCTTCCTTTTCTGTGCTTGTATCATCGTCGTACTCCGGTAAAGTATCATCCATCTCAAGGTCAACCTCAATGCCATCATTTCCATGACCCACTTCGATTAATGTTGCATTCTCAACGACATTAGGATCAACATCATTTCTTCTAAATGTTATTGACTCCAAATTGTGTAGCTCAACTACAAGTTCAAAATTTGAATAATCATCTTGTAGCACCTCAACTAAACTAGAATCTTCTTGTTCGATGTCAGGAAGATTCCACACATGTCGATGCCCAAACTGTTGGACCACTTTCCAATTAGGGCCATTAAGTTGATCTTCAAGATAAAACACTTGTTTTGCTTGTGATGATAATATAAAGGGATCATCTTTATAAGCCTCGGCATTAACAAACACACTCGTGAAGTTTTTATTATTTAAGATTCTTTTCTTTCTTGGATCTGCGTCAAACCATTTACACTTAAACAACACAACCGAACAATCATTCATATATCGAAGTACCAATACATCGTCTAGCCGACCGTAATATATGTTGTCATTAACACCAGGTACAGAAACCCCACTGTTTTGTGTTTTTCGTTGAACATCACGATTGTTGCACACAAACTTGACCCCATTTACCACACAAGCAGAGTATGATAGTGCAGTGTCATTGGGACCAGACGCCAAGGCGAGCAATTCTTCAGTCGCCTCCGGTGAATGATTTTTCCATAAATGGTACACCTACAACTGAGAAAATTATTATTGTTACTAAATCTTTAAATATGATTTTTCGCCTAGAAAGATTAAAAGTTTTTTTTACCTTTTTGTAAAACCACGTCGGAAATTCATCAATCTGAACCTTATTCAGGTTTCTTCTACCAGTAATTTCAAGCTCACGCATGTGTTCCCTATACATGAAATGGGTGTCATAAAATTTATGTTATACTACATACTAGAAAGTGAATAATTAAAGAGTTAAACTTACTCTATGTATCTTCGGATCTCTTGGCAATTGTTTAAAATATACCACTCGGCCTTCTTCCTTAATTGCTCATTTAAATGAGTTGCTACAATCTTTCCCATTGGTCGACATTGTGATTGGAAGACCGATATCGTTTTCTTTGGAGCAGAATCATGATTAGGTAGGTTCCTTTCAGGCCGATTGAATTTAGTTTCGATACCATGAAAGTAACGTGAACAAAAATTCAATGCCTCCTTTACAACATAAGCTTCTGCAATTGATCCTTCTGGTCGTGCTCGATTTCTAACATACTGCTTAAGTGACCCAATATACCACTCGAAAGGGTACATCCACCTTGTATGAACAGGACCCCTTGCATGGCTTCTTTCGACAAATGCAAAGCCAAGTGAACCATTATATCGAAAAATGCGGGCGGAAATATTCTTTCCAACTTGCATAATATTATGACAATTTTGTCTTCAACTTTCTCTAAATCAGAGATCTTTAGGGTTCTAGAACAAATTTGTTGAAAAAAATAACAAAGTTCAGTAATTGTATTAGTGATCTCTTTCTTCAGAAATGGACGAATACCGACCGGCAAAAGACGTTGCATGATGACATGACAATCGTGCGATTTAAGTCCAGTGATCTTACCATCAGCATCGACGTTCTTTTTCAAATTTGCCGCAAACCCATCAGGAAACTTAACGGATTTAATAAAGGAACCAAATTGTTTCCGTTCTATAGGAGTTAAAGTGTAGTCTGCATGAGGTTTCATCCATCGATCCCCATCCTTGTAAAGATGCAATTCATTCCATATTTGCATGTCAGCTAGATCCATTCTTGCTTTGTCTGTGTCCTTTGACTTCCCATCAATATTCAATATTGTGCCCAACAAGCTATCACAGACGTTCTTCTCAATATACATGACATCTAAGTTGTGTTTTAGCAACAAATCTGGCCAATATTCCAATTCAAAAAATATACTCTTTTTCGTCCAGTTTAACTCATTAGGTTCTCGCCTACATTTTTTGCCTCCAAAATCAATGTGCTTGCCTAGTAATCTACGTCGCACACGTTCCAACTGATTTAATATTTCAATTGTAGACAAGCGTGGAGGCGGGGGTCTTTTCTCAACCGTACCATCAAATTGTTTGTCTCTCCTCATGATATTTGAAGTTGGAAGGAATCGTCGATGGCCTATATAACACATCTTACTCCTTAAACGCTTAGAAGGAGTATGCATGTTGCATGTTGGACATGCGTTGTATCCCTGGCCACTCCAACCAGACAAACTACTTCGAGCAGGAAAATCATTGATAGTCCACAACAACGCAACATGCATCCTAAATGATGCATTAGCGTAGGCATCATGAATTACCAATCCATGCTCCCAAAGCTCTTTCAACTCATCTACAATTGGTCTAAAAAACACATCTATATCCTTTGCAGGAGCATTAGGTCCTGGAATCAACAAAGTAAACATCAAGTATGGTTCCTTTGTACAAAGCCATGGAGGTAGATTATATGTTGAGAAGATAACTAGCCACATACTGTAAGGTTGACTCATATTTCAAAATGGACTAAACCCATCAACTGCTAAACCTAAATGAACATTTCTTACTTTAGAAGCAAAATCAGGATACCTACGATCAAATGCCTTCCATACATCTCCATCTACTGGATATTACAAAACTCCTTGCATAGATTGACCAAAACCATGCCATCTCATATCTCTTGCAGTATGTCTTGATGCATACAAACGCTTCAACCGATCCTTTAAAGGGAAATAATGTAATACTTTATGAGACACTCTTTTTCTCTTTGTGTTTGGATTCACCCATCGACTCTCACCACATATAGGGCAAGTGTTTCTATCAGCATATTCTTTCCAAAATAAAGCACAATCGTACTTGCACACATGAATTGTCTCGTAACCTAAACCCAACTTCCTTAACTTCATCTTGGCCTCATAATGTGAAGCAGGAATATTATTCCCCCCTGGTAATGCCTCCTTTAAAAGCTTTAGCAAAGAGTCAAACGATTTGTTGGTCCATCTATGAAGCACCTTTAAATGCATCAATTTTACTAAAAAATCAAGAGATGAAAAGTTTCCGCATCCAGGATACAACTCTGCCTCAAGCTCAACAAAAAGTTTTTCAAACTGCCTAGAATTGTATTTTCCGGTTGGACTTGACTCTTCTGGTTCGACATGATTGTTGGCCCCCACTACATCATCTAAGACATTTCGCATCTCGTCAGTAGATTGTTCATGTGTTTCATAACCATTAATGTTCGCATTATAAGATTCTCCATGGTATATCCATGTAGTATATGTTCGACTAAATCCCTTGTCAATTATATGAGCTTCAACCACTGGTAATGTTTGCATTGTTACATTCAAACAATTAATGCATGGACAACTAACAAACCCATCCTCATTCATGTAGTTCTTTGCTCTTTCCAAAAATGCCATTGCACCATTCCAGTATCGATCAGAAAAGCGATCATTTTCAAAAATCCAACTCTTGTCAATCGTCATATTGATGTTTTCAATCCTATTGTCAAATGCAATATAACTCATAAATATGGAAAATTTTCTACTAAACAAATATAGTTACACAATATTGCGTTACATAATACAAACTAAGCAAAAGGCATGGCAATCAAAATTAGATGATTAAACAAATTGTAATTCATGCGGTTAAAAACTTCACACGATGAGAATGATAGAAATAATAACATGTCAAATTTCTAAGCAATTAATGACCTGCCGTAGTGTTTGCTATATACAAGACCACGCAAGAATAAGCAATTAATCATCCATTCAATATTCATGCATTTAAGGCTTTTGTCTCTTTAACAGCAAATTCTTGTCTCATATATCCGGCAAGTCATTAAGTGGCACGCTACTCCAATCCAAAAATTGGTTACAAGAAGATTATTGAATTCTAAATAATTCCACTTGCGTCTAAAAAGTTATTACATAGTTAATCCTAAGGAGAACGTAGACCTTAATTGCAACATAATATGGCTGTTCAATCAAACGCTGAAGCTGAACTACTATTCAAGGAAAATCGCTAGTACAAGCCTAGAAAAACTTAGTTGTCCCCAGAAAACAATGAAAAGCAAAGAATATAGAAGATGAGAAGAGAGTTACTCCTCAAACTAATTTTCTTATTTCAAGTCCTAACTCTCTTGCCAGTAGAAAGCCCCTGAATTAGTTTCACTTGTCAACTTAGTTTTAGATACAAAGCATCAATAATCCAGTTTTGCTTAAAGAAAATTACCTCACCTAAGTGATCGAAGAAGAAATGTGACAAAGAACCAGCTAACAACAACAACAAACACTGTCTCTTGGTAAGGGCGACCTGCATTGTCAAACACAAAGAATTCGGGCGTCTAAGTCTTAAATCCTCGCACAGACCATTCAAATAAGATAACAAATCAATAATTAAGCTGTTTATGCATGTATCCGTACATGCATTTATAAATATATTTGTTTACCTTTTTCACCTTGCAAAATAAAATGCAAACTTGAATTCAACTAGTACTTAATTACCATATTTATTCGTTCGACAAGTACAGGCGCAAGTAAATTTTTTCTGCTATTATATACAGTCTAGATATTAGCTATCTGGCTTTGGAAGCTTTAGCTTGTTTCTAAAGGTCAGCAACACACCAATAAGATAATATAAGGAAACAGCTTTTTGATGAATATAAGTATACATCTTGTCAGTCATGAAGCAAATAATTAAGCAGAAGCAAAACCCTTTTCAAGCAATAACACACTGCTACATATATATATAGAGCTAGGGTTTTAATGCTGTATAGCCAGCCCAGCAGTCCTACACATCTCATTACAAACTTAACTGAACGGCCTAAAGAGTAAAGAAAGGCTATAGTACTACAAGCATTGTATTAATTATGTTGGGTATCTTTCTTTCTTTTCTTTTTTTTTTTTCCTTTTCTTTTTCAAAGATGAGAAAGAAAAGAAATTGGTATACGGATCTGGTATTTATCTTCGACTTGGTTTTTAATGACTCCCGGTTTTGAAAATAGTTATTCCCATTACAACTTTGATCAGTTGTTTGGTTTAGAAGTCTAAATTTTGCTGCATGCATATATCTCTGCGGGGGGAAAAGTTGGTGTGGTCCTCTTCCTACTCAGTGGGTGTTTAAAGGGGCAAAAACATATACTGGTCCCTCATCTACAAGGTAGGTTTTTCATTATCAGAAGTAGCTATCAGACACATCAAGATGACAAAAGCTATTTAGTGTAGACCACAACTTTTCCAACCCATGAAATGGACTTATCTCAGTTGGATTATTTCTCGTCTCTCATATGGAAAGAAAAAAAGGGACAAATTTTACGAAATCCTCCTAAATTATGTCATTTGTATCAATATGTTTCCTCGAACTTTAGATGTTCTATCCTTGAATTATAAAATTTCTCTTTATTTACCTTTGAACTTTGAAACGTGTTGTTTTTAGACAAAACAAAGCTTGTTATGCACATTTTCATCAATTTCTAATTTAAAACCCTTAATCAACCCTTAATAAACTAGTGCCTCATAGAAAAACTGAGCATTACGGTAGAATTGGAAAAACCACCATAAACTTTGGTAATAACAAGAAAAATTCAGCAGTGAGTAAGTTTCAAAATGACGAATCTATAATGCTATAAAAAAAGGAAGCTTTGTGAAAAAATTCGGTTTAGATTTCAGATGAGAAACCTGAAATTCACATCAGATATGCTCGAAGATGTGCATAATTTATACTTGGTAACTGTCATTATTGAACAAGATGCCCCAATAGTTTAAACCTAAAAGTCCATTAACCATCACAAAGACAACATTAATTTATGATATGCTTCAATAAAGTAACTAAGAATACAATTCATGTACTAATGAAGAAAAGGGAAAGAAAAATTCAAGCACTTTAAGTTGAAACATCTACCAGGATGAGCGGACTCCGTAGGCAACCCAAGTGGCGATTCTTTCTGCACGCACAAACCGAGAGAAGATTACTTGTTTTATGAACACATAAGGGAACCAAATTGCACAAGCCAACCAAAATTTTTGAAAAGCGGTAATATAAAATCAAAATGGCAGTCACAAATACGCAGCAGCAGAAGGCAAATAATAATAATAATACAACATCAAAACACGACGCTCAGCTTCTGTTTGTATCCAATAACTCTGGCTGAAGTTAATTCTGGATAAAGATAAATTGCAATAAAAATTCAAACAGCGCACGACGCTAAAAAAGAAAATTGAAATTGAAATTGGTGCTTCCAATAATGAAAAATTGAGTAAGGTGTTAGTCTACCTCATATTTTATATAAACATATTGCTCCAATTGAATCGGTGTGGAAAGTATAACAAAAAAAAAAAACTTACCAGGTGCGGCGACAGTTGAAATTCGGCGTGGAAAACATCAACAATCTGGTCAACGACACTGTCTACCTCCGGCAGGGATCCTACGGGTCGCAAGGTGTTAGTGTCGGAAAAATTGGTGTCAAAAACAGAGAGAGAGAGTCTCAGAGGAAATCTCAGACCGCAAATGTCCAGAGACAAAAAGATTTTCAAACTGCCCAAACAAATCTCAGAGGAAATCAAGCTAGGAAAGTTGAACAAAAAAAAAGAAAAACCCTTACCTGTTGCGGCGACAACGAATCTCCGGCGTGCAAAACAGCAACAATCCGGCCAACGACACCGTCTAGCTCCGGCGGAGATCGTACAGGTTGCAAAGTGTTGTTTCAAAAAAATTTCGATGAGAGAGAGCCTTGAAAACGGAGAGACGATCGAATCCTTCTCAAACGAGATGAAGAGGCTGAAATTTTTTGAGCTCAGAAACAGGTGAGGGGAAAGCTGAGTTTTGGGAATATGTATTCTCTTTTAGCGACGACATATGTCGTCTCCAAATATATTCTTACAAAAACGACAACGTATTAGGATTCAACGACGACATTTATCGTCGCTTAATATGCGAATACCGCGAATTTATGGCGTGTGTTTTGGAATTTCAACAACGAAATTTTTGCACATATTCAGCGACGATTAAGTCGTCGCTAAATATAATAAACGACGACAAATATCATCTCTAAATATTTTATTACACAAGCAAAAAAACGAATTTTGCACAGATTTAACGACGACAATATCGTTGCTGAAAAATAATTTAGCGACGACAAAATGTCGTCGCTAAAATTTTAGCCGCTAAATCATACAATTGTTGTAGTCTTGTGTTATTTTGTGTGGACAGAAGGATTTCACGTATGTTATCCTTGTACAACCTTTCTTTGAAAAGTGGTACTATTGTAACCTAATTAACTTAGGGAGACTTTTTTTTTTTCTTTTTCTTGGTTAGTCTTGTGTTATAAAAATTAGGACACTGCAATGGCAATAAAAAAAGGGATTGTTTCCATGTGGTGATCAACGAAAGTTCATTCTAATTCTGGTCAATTTGGTGATGATATTAGTATAATTAATTGTAATGTTTAAACGCCGAACTCGATTAAACACAAGTAAATTATATGGAAAGAAACTCCATTCTTCTTTACATTGTGAACTTCTAATTTACTATACGAATACGAATGGTTTAACTAAAAATTAAAAAAATAAAACAATTAATCTTGAAGTAGTGGTTTGAAATTATCTTTCCCCTAATAAATAGCAGTACCTCTTTTAAGTAGTAATTTTTTTTTTTCATTTTGAAATTAGGTCAAGCTGTGAAAATTTTAAGTTAATTTAACATATATTTTATGGTATTAAGGTTAACTTTCTCATAATTTTCGTACTTGGTTATCAGAAATTAGTAACGATTCTCATAAAATCTAAACTATACTATTAATTTTAAGAACATGCATATATAATACAGTGTCAGTTTGAGTAGTTTTTAAGTTGCAAAACTTATATATATATATATATATATATATATATATTTATATATTATATTTGTGTGGGTGTACTTCTTGGCAAGGCCTATTATCGATCAACCCTACGTCTTCTAGTAGTTACTCGTGTAACTTTAACGCACTTATATTTGTGTGGAAGCGTACATCACGCGGTAGAGTATATTAAAACTGCAAACTGTTTGGAACCTAGAGCTATACGTATAATAAAACAAAATTAAAGAGGTTATGTATTAACAGTAAATTCTTGTCCGATTCTACTAAAAGATGAAGAATACAAACTATGCCTCAACTTCCAAAAATTAAAAAAAAAAAAAAAGGAGATTATGGGCAAATGCAGAGCCTTTTGGAGGGAGGTTGTACGCCACCCAATAGATATATATAGATATATTTGTATATATATCCCCCTATAATTGATTATATTTCGTCATCATCATATTCATAATTAATTTTTTGTCCTTAATTAATTAAGATAAATCTTTATTAAATTAATACACTTTAATTGTTTGTCCTTCCAAAGTGATCTTTAAGAACCCCAACCTGTCCTTACCGTCCAATCTTCTTCACCTCTCTAAAAACTCATCACCACCTTCTCTCTCTCTCTTCTCCCCCACCACCCCCCCCCCCCCCCCCTTCTCTCCCCGGCAACCTAGCTAGCTCAGATAGAGAAACAAAAGAAAAAAATATATAAAAACATAAAAATTCTGGTCTCCATCAGTTGCTGGTGGAGGTTGCCCTTGAACTCTCTCAAGAAACTATATGCCTCTTTATATATATATATCGCTTTCTTTGAGCCATTTTAGCGCCTGACTTTTTTCGCGCAAAGCTTTTGCAGCAATCAAGCTTCCACTTAGAAGATAAGGAGAGAGAAAGTTATAGCTAGCTGATCATCTTAGAGAGAGAGAGAGAGAGGGAATGGATTATTAGGGCATGTGTGTGTACTTTTTGATTTGTTTGCTTCCTATTTAACTCTGTCTTCTCCGTTTTTCCATTCTTGAAACCCTTTATTCTCTCTAGCCCATCAAATTTTTCTCCTTTTTTGGCTATATTCCTCGGGATCTGATCATCTTTTAAGTAGTAGTGTTTTTTGGGAGGACAATTCATGGTTAAGGGGCTTGGTTTCAGTTCAGTTCAATTCCCGAGGAACCTTTGCTTTTGCAATTCCTTTGTTGATATTCCAACTTTCTTGTTTGTTTGTTCTTTCCTTTGGCCTCTCTTTCTGTACTTTTTTGTCTGCTTCGGTGGAAAAAAAAAAGTTGACAAAAGGACAAGCGTGACGATAGCCAAGCTTAAAAAGTTCCTGCTGTCGGTGATCTGACAGGTGGATATACAAGACTTTGATGGGTGATAAAACCAGATCTGAGGAAGGAAGTTCTTAGCTTTGGAAAAGAAATTTGTGGTCCGTGCAATCTTTAAGGTTGTGTGTTATTGCCTCTCTCTTCTCCCCTATTTGTTCATGATCTTCCTATTTTCTTTCTCATCTTATGCCTCTTGATCTTAATAGCTAATCTTGCACGTGAATCATGTTTTCTATGATCATGTTTTCTGGATACATTGTTGCAAGTTATTAATTAGGCAATGAATATTAGCAAGTTAAGGGAAAAACAGAAGAAAATTTTTTAGAATTAAGGTCATAGGATTCATGAATTATTTTAGATTATCTGGATGTTTGAGTTTTGATCGATGTTGCTTTTTCATTGATTTAGAAAAAATAAGAGGCGTGCCACCATTAATATTGATATATTAGACAACATATTCATCCATGTTCACGAGCATTTGTCCTTTCTATTAATATATTTTACTTTTGTTTTAAGCCTTTTCCTTTCAAAGGAATATTATGTGTTAATTGATTTAAACTATAATAGGAATATTATTTTTACATATGTACAATTTTTCTTAAAATTTTCCATGTTTAATCTTGTATCTCATTTCATATGATCATAGATTTTGTGCTGTATATATATATCTAACACTAGTGCCAAACAGCATAATGAATCGTTTGTCTCGAACCATAAAACCATCAAACATCAAGTGGAAGAAAAGCAACATCATATATGGGCTTTCCTAACATGAAACTTTACTTTCTTCTCGGTCGTAAACATGATTATTGTCATTCATTGTTCTTGATTGTTGTTGAATCTATGACATATGTAAGATGTCTTGTATGTATGCATTTTTTCATGGATGTTTATGACCAATACATAAAATGCCACCTTTTTCTGATGTGATAAATATGATTTTGATTTGATACAAAAAATATATTAAGTTGGATTTGCGTTTTGCTTTGTGGGTTTTAAAAAGTCAGATATTAGACATCCGATTTATGTATTTGGGACATTTTATATAATTTATGTATTTTATAGAAATGATTTGCAAAAGATGAGTAACTAGTTCATATGTATATATCCATAACACCTTAAAGTTCTTTGTTTCTCAAAAGTAACTTTGTAATTCTCCTACTTGCTCTGTTCTTTTAATCTACGTTATTTTTTATTAATTATCACATCTAATTCTACATTATTCTAGTTTCGATAATAGTTGTTTCCTCTCATTGATTCAAAAGTATAAATAATAATGAAACGTTCAATTTGAGAATAAGAACGCCGTATATATGAGAATAGTTGTTACCACCATGAATGATTAAGAAATTTTAGACACATATACACATCTTATTTCCTAAGCAAGTGATTATTTTTTTACAGTTTATTGGACAGTGAGGAATTAAGTTTTGAAATTCAAATGGAGAAAAGAAAACAGACGAAGAAAGATTGAACTAATGTAATCTTGCATATATACACATATATGTGCTAACGCAATAAATATTGGTTCATACATATGTTAGAGTTTCATGTGTCATTTTTCCCACTCTACAGTTCAAAGATATTTGTGTGAATATCAATTTGATATTTTATTCTTAGTTATTTTCATTCTCATCATTAACTTTAAGAAAAAGACATTCTTGATCTCTTCAAGATCCTAACATCTCGGTTTTAAACATTCATCTTTATATAGTCGATATTGAAATGTAGCCAAAATTCTTTTTGCCTTGATAGTAAACTTTAGGGTTAGAATAGAATAATTTATTACCGACTATAGAGTTTCTAGTATCAAACAAAGCGAAACTATATAATACATATATGTATATATGCTTTTGATGGTTGTGATCATGAAATATTTATCACAACACTAGTATAACTATCAAAAGTCAATGCAAAGCGCGCATTTTCTTGTCTTCTTAAATATTAAAAACGAGAAAACAATTAAATGAGTGCCACGGAAATTTTGTTTTGCCTAGTTTTACGAACCTGCATATTATTTAAGTTACACTAGTTCATTTTTAAAGGATGACTTGGTGGGTGCAATGATGGCCTCATATCATGTTGAACATGATGAAGAAATCGTTCCTACTGTGGTCATTTAACTAATTTCAAACGACATTATTGTCTACAACATTGATAAATTACAAATTTTCTTCCATATATATAGCCTTGTAATCTATCAACTATCGTATGATTACATTCAATTTTTTAACTTAGTTGTTTATAATATCAGTTACTCACTCTCACAATTTATAATTTGAGAAAATAAAATAAAATAAAAGAGACAAACTACTAGGTCCTGACGTCGTTTATCATATGTTATGGAATTCAAGTGTATAAAACAATAATAAATAAATAATTATGAATATACCCCTATTCTTGGCTTAATATGTTAATACTTTTGCATATATGCTGCATTTATATTCTTGATCAATGCGGTAATTTATCAGTGCTTCTCTCAGAATTAGGAGGGAATTTAGCACTCGAAGCCGTGGTATTTGAAGCTTATATTAGCTAATTTTGCTAGAAATTATGCATTATGATTTGAAAGATATTATATGTTTATTTTTTGGAAGCATGATGTAATTTTTTTGTTCATGACTTATACATCCCTAAATATTAGATTAGAATTATATATAGCTTAATTGTTTTTGGCTCTTTAAATGCAATGCAGGTTTGATTGATCATAATACTTGGGGAGATCATATAATATAGCATGAATACTTTTTCACATGTACCGCCGGGTTTCAGATTCCATCCCACAGATGAGGAACTCGTTGATTATTATCTCAGGAAAAAGGTTGCTTCCAAAAGAATTGATCTAGATGTCATCAAAGATGTTGATCTTTACAAGATTGAGCCTTGGGATCTTCAAGGTTACGTTACCTCTAGCTAATTTCCTTTCTAAAATAATATCTATGTGGACTAATTTTTAATTGATAATCAATCTCATTAATTATTATAAAGTTTTTTTTATCACTTACCTAACCCATTACAACCATCTGATTCATATCACACGGTTAATAATAATAGTATTTATCGAAAATGTACTCATTGAAGCCAAATTATAAATAATGAACTAGTACACTAAATATATGCACATGTATATGTACAATATAAATTGATGAATTTTTTTTTTAAAATTAATGAGCAGAATTGTGCAAAATAGGAACAGAAGAGCAAAATGACTGGTACTTTTTTAGTCACAAAGATAAGAAGTACCCAACTGGAACTCGCACAAACAGAGCCACAAAAGCCGGGTTCTGGAAAGCAACAGGAAGAGACAAGGCTATTTATTCAAGGCATAATCTGATTGGGATGAGAAAGACCTTGGTCTTCTACAAAGGCAGAGCTCCCAATGGCCAAAAATCTGATTGGATCATGCATGAGTATAGACTTGAAACCAACGAAAATGAAACTCCTCAGGCAAGTTAATTAACTTTTAAAATTAAAAACTCACTAAATAATTAAAGACTTATTTTTAAGATGAAGTATGGAAAAATTATTTCTGCTTCAAACTACATGCATTAATTTTATGAAGTTTACTTTCATCTCATCGTCATTAGTACCTTGTAAATTTTGGACAAAATGTCGACTCATTTGCCAATATATACGTGAGAATTAAATACTAATATGTGAAAACAAGCTCAAGTAGAAAAGTTAGCGACTTAATTACGGGATTTAAATAATTACTTTCACAAATACATTATAGGCGAGGTAAAACAACTACGATTTCTACTTGTTTCAAACATATACATATAAGGTTACATGGCATGACCACATGGAACAAGAACTTCAACTTTCATATTAACTTATATTATGTTTTGTACCTTTTCTAATAAATTTTTCAGTATCCTATTATTTTCGTGAATTATAACTAGACGAAGATCTTTATCATATCATTATTTATGTAATTCATCTAATCAATGAGATTAAGTCAGACTTGACTTAAATAATCTATTCCTTAACCTCTCTACTATATTAGTTCCTGATTCACATGTTGTTTGTAATATGTGATCTCGACTTTTGCATTTTTCGTTCCTTTTTTTTAATTATTATTATCATTATTTTCCTCATCAATACGCTTTTGCATTTTTTTATTGCTCCAAACGGAATGTGATTGCACCAGGAAGAAGGATGGGTTGTGTGTAGGGTGTTCAAGAAGAGGATGACAATGGTGAGGAAAGTCGGCGATTACGAGTCACCGTGTTGGTACGACGACCAAGTCTCCTTCCTGTCGGAGCAAATGGACTCACCACGACTAATCTCTCCCCACCCGTTGGCCATGCTCGCATCATACAATCACAATCTTCACCACCATCACCACCACTACGCCTGCAAACAAGAGCTTGAATTGCACTACAACAACAACCACAACATTATGGCTGTAGACCCTTTTTTCCAGCTCCCACAATTGGAAAGCCCCAAAGTCCCATACGCCAGTGGTACAACTGCTATGCAGTCTTCAATGCTGACACAAGAAGATCAACAACTTCAACAACAAAACAACAACAACAACAGTCAGCAGAACTTGAACTCAATTTTTAGCATCACAAACAACAATAATATCGGCGAGCAAGCGGTCAATCAGGTCACAGATTGGAGAGTCCTTGACAAGTTCGTTGCTTCTCAGCTCAGCCATGATGACCAGGGTGCTTCCAAGGATCAAATTACAAGCACAGCTGCTACAACAAATTACTCCAATGCAGTGTTTCATGTGGCTGACCAAGCACACATCAACTTGTTGGCCAATGATCATCATCAGTCCAAAAGGCTCGAAATCACGCAGGATTTCGCGTCCACGTCTACCTCCGGCGCCAGTTGCCAGATTGATCTGTGGAAATAAAAAACTTATGAAGAAATAAAAGTTTACTACCATAATATACAGTATTAATTAGTTGATATACGTATAATGACCAATTAATCATGATAGGAAGTTACAAGTGAAGGGAAAAAAGAAGCCGTACTATATTAATCCGTGTTGCTGTACATAATAAGAATATGGGAAGTACCGTACGCATTTGCTTTAAGGGATTATCGACTTTTTGTGTCCTTTTTGTCCTTGATTGATACACTAGAGACGGCTATATATAATTAGTAGTTAGACCAATATGTTCTACAAAAATAAGGTTATTAATTACATATATAGGTGGACTTTGTGGACTAGCTGCTCCAATTGTTGGGGCACTTGTTGAATATATATGTTTTTTGCCTTATCAAAGCTGAAATTTCATCTTTGAAAAGGTTTTTATTATGTAACCCTTTGTCCATGTAGATATCATATCCTTGTATGTTCTACATGAAGTAGAATATATAATATCATCTCAAGGATTCTTTATGTTATACATTGAAAGTGGCGTGCTTATTTTTGGTTGCTTTTGTTTGCTATTTCTGTAACGGATTGCTTTTCGTACATATATTTTTTTTCTTTTGTTTGGTTTATCCTTATAGCTGGATTATGAACTTCCTTATTTTTGTTTTTATTTTTCTTTTAATAAATTAGAGCGGGTGCTTGTTTGATTTACGTTATGGGAGCCAATCTAATTAGAATGTGTTGTCTCTCGATTCTCACTCACTTTCTTCCATATCTACCTTAAAATAAATAAATAAATAACCATTTCTTCATTCCGTGTCTATGGTCAGCTACAACATGAGGTTGGCGTATGCCCTTTTGCGTGATTGCTGAGAAAGTATGTTTGAAACTGAATACCAAGTACAAATGTTAGTTTTGGCTGGAATTTACCCCTTTTTTAACTTAAATTTATTATGTTGTCATATGGTCATTTAGCATTTACTAGTATCAAACATTCAAACTGGTACTTATTACGTACTTTGTTGTGTGAAACTAACCAGGGAAAGATTTCGTGTGTGTGTGTGTGTGTGTGTCCGTGTTGTGATGGACTTGGAGGGAAAAAGTGAGGTGGCACAAACAAATAGCATTAAGAGAAGAAGGGAAAAATTTCTAAGAAAAAAAAAATCAAACTAATAAAATCAAATGATAAGTGGTATGGTAATAAAGCTTTGAAGGAGGTGTTGTATATATAATATGTAGAGACTATAGAGCAAGAGTTATAAGAAGAGTACAGCTTCTCATTCACCGCCATTAATTGCCTGTTTTTTTAACTAGTACTGAAGACAACTCTAATAATAACGTTTAGCAACTAATCCTTTATTTAGCCTCAAAACGTTGGGGAATTTGAACATATGGAATACTATATTTTGCAGCACTATTAGTACTCATATTAGTTAAGGCTTTCAGTGTTAATGAGATTCCTTATTACATTTTAACTTTAAAAGAAAAACATTTTCTACAAGTTAAACTTTCTTATCGTTAACACTCATATTAATGGCGATAGAGTGATGACATGCACTTTAGATTAATTTTCTTATTTTGCCTCTACTTGTAATTATAGCAATATTGTTTGGACATGTATATATCTGTGTGTATGTGTGTGTATATATATTGTCACACACATTCACGAGGATAAGGGGTATATTACAGATAATAACAGGGCGCCAAAGAATATTGCTATGCAATTAAGCATAATAGTTTGCAGGGACAAACAATTTCTTGAAATATAATTCCATAAAAAATTTCTTTGAATCATTTAACAAAGAGAGACAAAAAAAATAACTTAACTTCAACAGTAGTCTCTTAGTAATAGACCAAGATAGGAGAATATGGTTGTAGGGACGTACCATTTCCATAGTTGGATCGACAAAGTCTCAGATTAGGGCTGGCAAAGCTTTCTTATATATGTTGTCATGTCACAACAAAAACAGATATACCTGTTTATGAAAGTATGTCAAACATCACAAACATATATATATACATATATATTTGTACGGACAGTAGCTTATACGTGCACAGGAAGATGACTTGAACGCTGAAAATTCACAGTCGTGGAAATATACACAAAGCTCAAAGCTTGCCTATATTATAGGGTGTGTGTATGTATATATACTTACAGCTGACATATTTGGTTAATGGTCGTGACCCATCTGAGCTTCCGAGTTGAATAGCCAGTGACTCAGTTTCGATGGACCTATAATAAGAAGGGTGTGAAGATAGTTAATAATGTGAAGATATAAAGCATGACCGCGTGAAGTGAATTTTTGAAAAATATTTACATAGGGTTTAAATACTCGGTATGTATATATATATATATATATATATATATGTGTGTGTGTGTGTTATATATCAAAACAAAGTTGAAGGGACATGTCTGTAACAATAATGAGTAATGGGATTAACCGGACAGGAAGAGTACTATTTGCATTTTTGACCTGAGAGAGAGAAAGAGAGAGTAAGAGAGTAGTGTACCTTGTTACTTGAGTTGAAGTCAAGGCATGGGAATCCCTTTTAAGCAACGGGGAATTTAGGAAGAGACACAATGATTGGGCGTGCTCTCATGGACTCATAATGCGCAAAACTCTAACTTCGAGGTAGAGAGAGAGAGAGAGACACCGAACATGCTTAGGAGAAGGACTCTCCAAAGCAAGAAAGCTTTTCATTCTTTCTGACCAAGTTTGACGTCCTTATTGGCTAGTTTGCTTCTTGCTCTCTTCCTTGTTAGGAATTCCTTTGCTACTCTCTCTCTCTCTCTCTCCCCCCTTGCGTCACTTCAGATAAAAGAAAGAAATGAAGAGAGAAAGAGAGACAGAGAGAGAAAGAAGGTTTTAATTTTATCCCGTACCCTTCGCAAGTTTTGGTAATTTGACCTCTCAAATATGTACATTGTGGTGATTTCATGCAATTTCTATGCAAAAACTAAAGTTACGATATTGGACCCTTTTTTTTCATCGGCCTGATTTCTTCCTTGACCTTTGATTAAAGTGGCATAAATATTTCCTCAACTCTTACTATATTGACAAAAATCCTTCGTTTTTTTTTTTTTTTTTTCATCTTTGGTAGTTTGAATATCAGGAACGCTATTAAGTAATTAACAAGAAATTATTATAGTTATCCACTGTAGTGTTTGTTTTCAAATTCAAGAAGACAACTATCTTAAGTTGTTCCTAGCTAAGGACCAAACTGCTAAATCATGAGAAAGAATATTCTAAAAAATATATGCGACTAATAAGGTGTTTAAATCACCAATTTAAACTGAAAATGTTATAACAATTCAAATTTTATTAAAGAAAATCCAATGGTAAAACTATTTAAATTAGAATTTTTTTTTAATTTAAATAGGTGAACCAAACATCACATAATTTTTTTTTTAAGTGGTCAGGCAAAGATGAGGTGAGAAACTAGCTATATAGATAGATTCTAACAAAGCAAAGAGTCAAAGACCGAAAACAAGCAGACGGCCATGCCATGCGTATTGATGCAGTGAGGTGTGTGACTGAATAATTAGGGGGTTTAAATATTAAAAATGTAGTTTGCAGACTAAGTAAGACAAGCATCATTGACCATGTGAACCAAACTCATTTTCACCCAGCAGCATCATTCATGTGCTTCCTTAGTTTCCCAAATCCCAAACCTCCACAGTTCCCGGAGCACTGACTTTCGTATACTCCTCGTTATTAATTTTTCTTCCTTTTTTGCAAATCTCTATACAAAATGTTCCATAGTTTGGGTTTCTGACACATGAGTTGCAAACTATATCTAGTTTCCATTCAAGCCAAACTTGACCTCTATCATTTTATACTATTTTTGAGGAGAAAACTAAATTAATAGTTACCTAACAAGACAATTGATACTAATTAATAATGACTTGATTTTTTAGTTAGTGAAGCTGAGACTTTGAGCATGAGAGTTCCCAAGGCTCTTCCATGATTTTTAACCTTCTAATTCTATAATGTAAATCTCACCCAGTTAATTATGAGGAACTGGGGTATTTGAGAGAATGGTTTGGAATTGAAGCATGCATGTGACTATAATTGTTGAAAGCTTTTAATGTTGGTTCTAATCGAGAGGCCAAACAAAGACTTAGCATATGATCATGGTTATACTTGTCTCTTGGCTTAATTTTTCTTAATTTATTCTTTTGTTATTAGAAACTAAAAGGTATTTTAAGTGAGAAAATGTTATTTGAATTATATCCCTCTACTGCTCTTTGTAGATAGAAAAATGGGACCAAAAAAATTGAACACAAAGACAAAAGCACCCTCAATTAATTTTTAAAACTTATTCTAAATTTTAGGAAACCTAAAAAGTATAACTAAAATAGAAATTAAAAAAGATCTAGAATTTTATGTGTTTTAAAAATTTTGAAATATTTTCCATTGATTTTACTGGTTTTTTTAAATAAATTCAATCAGGGTATTTTTTCCCTTTTTCCATTGGTTTCTTCAGTTATATAATACACGAGTGATGAAATTAAAATAGCTTTTCAAATTGTTCTTGTAGTTTATAATTAAAAAAAGATAAATAAATTGTAAAAAAAAAAAACTGAGGGTTGTACTTATGTTAGCTAGCACTAGCTCTCTATCTTTTGAAGACCATATATATAGTTCTATTACTATCTGTAGTTATCACTACATAAGTTATTAATTTCCACCTTCTGCATTGAAATTAGAGAAAACAACAAAAGTAATGAAAAAAGGAGAAGAAAATAATTTACTTTCTATTATACGTTGCATGATAAGAATTTCTAATAAAGAAATTAATTACTAGAAATATTTCAGGGATATATTTGTTTTTTCATATACTGCCGAGGATTATTGAACTACTTCCGCGATCATTGGTTCTGTGTCATAATTTGTATAATGTACTTTAACTTTATATATATATTTATATATATATATATATATAAGATACAGACAATACGTACACAGACAAAGTCTACACGTTTTATATAATGAGGTTCATCAAATTATCAAGAAATACACGTATATCAGAATATCAATGTACTGTTGGAGAATAAAATTTCACGCAAGAAGATAACTTTTATTAATCACTCAAATATTACTACAACACTCTTACAACTTTGACTTCTCCCTCAACTACAACTTCTACTTTTCTTCTCACCCTCACTCACGATACAAAGCTTTGCTTTGTTTCTCTTCTTACTAAGAAGCCTTGCCTCTTCAATCTTTTCTACTCTTTTCCTATGCTTACAAGGGAGGGGGGCTATTTATAGTTAGATCAAACCAACTGCAACCACACATTCCTCCACCACACAAATCCAACCACACACATGGCCCATTATTCATCACGCATTTATTTGTGGTTTGGCAACATTAGAAGACTCTAAAAACTTGGACTTAGGCTGCTTCCTTGTCTCTGAGTTCTGTGTTGAGGAGCTACTCTGTGATATTTTGCTTCTCTTTTTTTTTTTCTTTGTATGCTTGTAATGATCCCATTAGTTGTTCAATGGTGATCTCATTTGCCTCTTTTGTTTCTTTAATCGTTGTAACAATTATCTCAAATTTTGGGTCTAATAAGCGGAATATATTTTCATGATTTTCACATCTTCTAGCTTCTTGCCATTTCTTTACAGTTGATTTATGACGGCTAGAAGTTTCAAAAATAGTCAGAAACCAACTTTCTTTCATGTGCAATGATTCAAACACGCCTCTAAGAGTTTGAAGACACTTTCTTCACTTTCTCTTCTCCCTTAAAGGAGATTTGGAGCTTCTTCCATACTTAGTAGAGGTTGCACCTGAGACTTTCAAATCCGTCATCATCTAGAGCTTGATAAATTAGGAAGAGAGCCTTCTTGTCTCTCTTTCTTAAGTCTTTTAAACTATCCTTTTGTGTTAAGGACATAGTCGACTTATCTTTTGGCTCGTAACCTTTTTCAACGACCTCCCAAACATCATGTGCTCCAAGGAGTGCCTTCATTTTTTATACTCCAATTGTCAAAGGACGCCATACCACCATATGCCATAATTCAATTGAGAATTTGAAAATTCCAAGTGCATGAATGAATCCAGCACGTCAAAAAACCTTAGGAGGGGCTCTAACCTTAAAAGTCAATGCCGTTCAAAGTCAACATAGTCAATGGTTAAAGTCAACATTAGTCAACAATCAACGCTGGTTAATAGCTTGGTCAATGACTTAGTCAACTCCCATCAATGGTTTTGTCTACAGTTTAACCTAGTATGTCTCAGCTCAACTCAGTCTAACTCTTTGAGTCCTCTATCGACACAAAGAAACTCTAGCAGTTTTGTAAAAACTTCTGCAATGATCTCAAGAAATCTATTCTGATGTAGAAGATCAGTTAAAGCTACATCCGCAAAGTGTACTTAGAATTTCACGAGACCTTGTAACCCAATAATCTTTGCAACAATCTCAAGAAATCGTTTTGAATGTGTAAGATTAGTCAAAGCTGCATCCACAGAGTATACTTAGATTTTCAAGAGACCTTGCAACCTTGCTCCAATACCATTTTGTTGGAGAATAAAATCTCACATAAGAAAATAACTTTTATTAAACACTCAAATATTGCTACAATATTCTTATAAATTAAATTCTCACTCAACTACAACTTCTATTTTCTTCTCACTTTCACTCACAATACAAAGTTTTGCTTTGTTTCTCTTCTCTCTAAGAAGCTTGGCTTCTTTACCCTTTTCCACTCTTTTCTTATGCTTACAACCCAAGGGGAGGGGGGCTATTCATAGTTGGATCAAACCAACTACAACCACATATTCCTCCATCACACAAATCCAACCATACACATGGCCCATTATTCACTACACATTTATTTGTGGTTTGGCAATATTAGGCGACTCTAAAACTTGACCTTGGGCTTTTGTTCTTGGGCTACAAGTTTATAATTGTCTAAAATTTATCGAGTTGCTTTTGTTTTTTTATTTATTTACAAAAATGCCATATTGGCATTTTGTGCGAAAAAAAAAAGTCTCCAAAGGAGACAACCCTCACATGCTCTCCACCTACTTGTCCCCCTTCAATCATTTCTTCTCTTTTTATTTGAAGACTACCTCTCTCATTCTCTCCGTAACTCAATCTCACCCTTCCCTGCTCCTTTCTTTTCTTCCTCTTCTTCCATTGTGATAAAAACTAGAGAGAAACCAAAATCAAGCAAATATTTTCAAGCCATTCTCTCACAAAGTCCACAAAACTCATAGATCAAGGAAACTTGAAGACTTCAAGATCTAAACAATATTTTTGGGCTAAGATTATAGGTAAGGTTTTCAAACTTAAAACTTAGATTTTGATTATGTTTTGAGTATGGAAATTTATGGAAATGAGTTTATATTGTATAGAGATGATTATATATCGTTATACAATGTTTTCATACTTAGAAAGTTATTAAAAAACTAAGATTTTGAAGAAAAACTCAAAATTTAGATTTTGGATTCTCTAAGAAAAGAATTCATTCAACCAACTACGTCACCTTAGGAAGCTCCGATGTTATTTGTGAAGAAACATGATATATCATTGAGACTCTGTGTCGGTTATCGCTAGCTCAATTGGCTGACCATCAAAAACAAGTACCCCTTGCCCTAAATTGACGAGTTGTTTAATCAATTGGGAGGATCTCAATACTTTTCAAAGATTGACTTATAGTCTGGATATCACCAACTGAAGATAAAGGAAAAAGATATTCCAAAGATAGCATTCCGAACTCGCTATGTGTAATGGCCAAGGGAAATGCATTAATAAAATCCATTATTTAATTGAATTTAATTAATGAATTTACCCTTATAAATCAGATTTTTATAAAAATTACGATAACATATAATAAACAATATTAATTGAAAATTTCACTATGAATGTGATGCAATGTTGGATATTATTAATATAGATTTTATGAGTTTAAATACTTAAAAATTTGTGAATAATATCCATTAAATAAATTTTATACCACAATTAATTGTAAAATTGTAATATAAATGGATGGACGATTAGGGTATAAATAAGATATAGAGTTCACCAAAACCCTAGATCAGTGTAAAAAAGGGGCTGAAGCAGTGTAGGTATACTTCTAAGTGAAAACGTAGATATAGAAAATAGAAAAGTTTATGTTGGGCCTCCAAAAATACACCAAAGGCAAGTAAAATATTTTATATAGTCTAACGATATATTTTGCACTGATTTTACCATGGCAGTGTAAGAAAAATACTGTGTGGTGAAAAATTACACAGTGTAAATTTTTGGGACCCACCAAGTGGACACCCAATTGGATTTCATTGGGCCACCATGCCATGAAAGGTGGCCCAATCCCATTAAGACACCTTAGTAATCCAAAGGATTACTTAGTGAGTCACTCAAAGGATAAGCATGAATTAAATGCAAGTTTAGCAAAAAAATTTCCCCATTTCTTCTTCCTTCCACCCACGGCCACCATTGAAGTTCACTCCCAAAAATTTTCTCAAATCGAACTCTTTGCAATATTGGCCCCAACCAAGTTCAAGAAGTAAAATTCAAGGAATTTCATCAAGCTTTAAGGTAAAAACCTAAACTTTTTCAAGGTTTCTTGGGTTTTTTCTTGGGTGAAGGAATGGAAGTTAATTCAAAGTGTTTTTACATGAAAATAATGTCTAGGAAAAGCTTCAAAGGAGCCTTGGAATTCTAAAAGCACAAAGTGTTATTTGGGTAAGTTTGATTTCTTATGTGGTTTTTATTTTTATTTTTATTCTTTCAAAGGTATGTGGGTTTTCAAGTAAATTTTTTGTTAAAGTCCATAGATATATGAACTATGGCATGTTGATATTGTGAAAATTAAGGGTTTATTGTGTAAAATGGTAGCTTATGCAAAAAGGGTTATTCTTGTACTTTTAATGTTAGTTTTGTAAAAATGATGATTGGGCAGGAAAATGGGTTAGACAAGGGTTGGAACTACCTTCACAAGGGTAGATATGCTGTTTAAAAATGAATTTTTACAAAAATGCCCCAAGGACTAAATTGTAAGAAAAAGTTTTCCCTTAGAAGAATTGAAAAATGCCCACAAACACCCCCGTACAATTAGAATTTTGAAAAAGTTAAAACATAAAAGTTATAGATCTTGACAAAACTGTCAGGCAATGTAAACAGTTCGTCAAAAATCTCAACCGTTTGTGAGATTTTAATTTTACAAGAATTTGTTAAAATTAGAAAAAAAAATTTAAAGGGCAAAAACGTCATTCTTCAAAGGGATTTTGAATATGGTACTTTGACCAAAAATGATCCTTGCAAAAAATGAAAAATTATGGTTAAAAAGATTAATTTCAGTCCCGGGGATAAAATTGTCAGAATTTTCAAATAAGGGGCATAATTGCAAAGTTCTATTAAAATGGGGTTTAGATGTAAAATAAGGAGACCCGACACCCTAGGGTATTATTCTAAGATTAAAATGTAGCTATTTTCGCTAGAATAGCGAAGTCAAACTTGGGAAGTTAGTCGGCCCACTAGGGGCAAAATGACGTAACCCGAATTGCTCCAAAATGTTTCAAAAAGGGAAAAGTGAATGATTAGAAAGATTTTCACTCTGCGTTAGAGACGATCGGGTAGAATAAGATAAGAATAAAAAAACCAGTGGGTTTCGAAGTTGTATATAGTTATACAACTCGAGTTATTAATTAACGATTATTCTGTAATGATACATAGGGCCTTGAAGAAGTAGTGAACATTTGGCTAATAGCTTTGTAATTGGCTAATAAGATCCTAGAAGTCTAGGAGAGAGGGAACTGAAGTCAAAGTGCACGGAAACCTAAACCAAGTAAGTACCCATCCCACCTACAAGATGGAATTGTAGGTATAAAATATGAGATATGTATATGTATACTTATGTGTACATCAAGGTGCATACCTGTATGTATGCTATGATACAATACCTATAAGTATTTACTGTGTACCTATGAGTATACAATTAAATACCTGTGTGTATATTATGTCATGTACCAGTGTGTATATTAATGTACACCTGTGTGTATATAAAGTATGTACCTGTGTGTACTACGCCGTACGAAAGTATTTATGTTTCGTGTATAACATGTGATTATCACATCATGCATGTTATGACCACCCAAATAATTAGACTGGTAAATATATCACTGAAAATTAAGAAAAGTGTCGTACCGACTCTTGACTCAAGGGGAGTTTAAGGATATAGTATGGTCACAGTGTCACGTAGACCTATGTATACAATGGTACAAATACTTAGGCCCTAGCAAGAGATAAGATATGAAAAGGATAAAGAATGTTCATAAGAAAGCATAACTGAGTCACGTATTGTATTGAATGTGCATGTGGGCTATATTGGGACTTACTGGATGTAAGCTCATTAAGTGTTTCATGTTGTAGGTATTCCCACAAGAAGGTCGAAATAATTTCATTGATGAGCTGGCGAAGGGATGATTGGTGTGTAGAATGGGTATGGATTTTGCCGCTGTTATGTTTCTGTTGTAGAATATTTTAGGTTATTTTGAACTATGTGTAAAAAAGTTGTAATATAGTTAAGTATGACAAAACCTCTCTCGAGGTATTTGGCAAATGGTATTGCAAAAAAAGTGTGTTTATGTAAATATATGTATATGTTTGTATTTCAAAAGTTGTTAAAACCAGTATATGTAAAATATTTATAAAAAAAATTTTTCCTAAGTTTTTACCTATATGTAAGTAAGAAAAAGGTTTATCACAACCCAAAAAAAAAAGCAGGTTGTGACATTATGGTCACTTTGAATTTCTTGTCATGCCTTTCAGATTGACCAACGCACCTACGACTTTCATGGACTTGATGAACCGTGTATTTCGACCATACTTAGATCAATTTATCACTGTTTTCATAGATGATTTCTTGATCTATTTCAAAGCCTAAGAAGAGCACACTGAAGATTTGAGGATCGCTTTACAGTCGTTAAGAGAACACAACCTATACATGAAAAAGGAAAAGTGTGACTTTTGGATGACAAAAGTCAAGTCCCTAGGACACATTGTCTCTGAAGAAGGCATCTCAATGGATCCCTCCAAGATTGAAGCAATGTTGAATTGGGAATGATCAAAGAATGTGTCAGAAATCTGAAGTTTCCTCGAATTAGCTAGATACTATCAGCGCTTCGTGGAAAACTTTTTGAAGATTGTTTATCCGTTGACAACACTCACTAAGAAGAATGTTAAGTTCATGCGGGATAATAACTATGAGAAAGCATTCGTGGAACTAAAGCAGGGACTCGCCAGTACACCTATCCTTTCATTCCCAGTAACGAGGATGTAACGCCCCCTATACGGACGTCACAGATATCGTTACATTCATTCATTACATACTTTTATTCTAGGATAAACTATTTTATTAAAAGATAATTTGAAAACATAAATTGAAAAAGATACCCAGGATCCTTGCATACATTTTTTTCTATACATCAATATTTAATATATTACTCATTTAGAATCATTCTTTAAATAGTTTATCTCACTGAATATAAATTCAGAAACTTATAGTTCAAAATCTGCTTACACAATTCGGCAAGCCGAACTCGACCGGCATGCCGAAGATCATCCATCGACAAGTTGCCCGAGGCTTTGTAAAAACATGGTTTTAAAATTAAAAAGATCGACAGACTGATACTTAACAATCGGCAGGCCGTTTAAATTATTCGGCAAACTGACCAGTAATGATCGGCAGGCCTAATTGTTATAAAAAAATTTTGTTTTAAAACTGGTCTTAAAGTTTCAAATGAGGAAGAAAATTGATAAAACTATAAAGTTAAAGTGTCATGGTTCAAATCTTAAAAGTCCGTCAAACAAACATACTCAAAATTATAAAACATAGTTCATAAGTTTTAAAACTTCTTTTCTTGGCGTCTTCTGTTTTTAATCCACCTTGCTTAGCCCACACGCCTTTCCTTACCCTCCACCTAATACATTACCTTCTTATCTTTATCTGCAACATAATATAAAACTGAATAAGCTAATGCTTAGTAAGTACAATTATATCTCTCATCTTAAAACATTATATGAACATCATCATCATCATCATCATCATAATAGTGCACTAAGCACATTTTCATAGGAACATATCTTTCATTACATTGTCCATATTAAAACTTAATTCATTTTGTCTTAAGGGCCCAAGTGTTGCACCATAAACATCATCGTAGGCGTGCCGTCATAAGAGGAGAAGGGTAGCTAATCTTAAACCAAACATGACATCATAAAATATCATATCATAACATTGGTGTGCAACACTAATTTAGGTGATACATATATAAACTTTCATGCTTTGAAATACGTCATCATCACATATGCATAACTTTTGAACATAAAAATCTTTCATAAGTAATATTTAAATGAAATCATCATAAAATCATCATAGATATCATCATGAACATAATTTCAAACCTTTTTAACATATCATGTTGCAGGTGAGAATGTACTTACTTGTATAGCTTACTTAACCTTAAATCGAATTGTAGGTGACGACGCCGCGGTCTTGATGTGCTCACTTCATATTGTGTTCATGTCATACATTCATTAAAAATGGCAATTAACATATATTTTTAACAAATTATCACACAATATAACATCCATTACCATATAATGTCACACATAGATTCATCTCTAGAAACATAAATTTATAATACATTTCATGAACCATAAAACATTAGAATAAAACTATTAACACAAAAATGCATTCTGGCCTCTATAAATTCATAGCTCGATATCTTAACATTCACACACAATTTGAGCACTGCACTTGACAGGACAAAGTTAATACATAAACATATTACCATGATTTTTCATTAGTCATAAAAATTTCATTAGACATTTAAAACAAGTCACAATTTTATGACACAAAATCTGCCAGTAATACAAAACAGTGAGTAACTCTATACTCGGGCTCATTTATCACATTATGAAGACTGTAGAAAAATCCACAAAAATTAACATATATAATAGAAACATGAAACTGTGACATATCCAAAAATCACCATTAAATAAATTCCATACAATCCAAAACATGTGTTTGAATTCAAAGACAAAACAACCATAAACAATTCAGGCAGTGAGTTATATGCAATCATCATATTCCAATAACTAAAACAAAATTATTATGACCCTAAAATTCATATGACAACTTATTAACATAAAATTATAGTGTCACAAAAATTCTTGTCACCAAATAAAATTATTTAGTCATACAACAACTGCATAAAAATAACAGTCAATCAATTCATCGACAAAACTATCCCCTGACCTAGTCTTAATGAAAATTCCATATCTCGTAAAATATTCATCAAATCATCACCAAACTTTTCAATCCATAACTTAACATATACATGAACATATTTGCCAAATTTTGGAAAAATCAAAGCAATTTTTCCCCTTGAACAAAAATCACATTTTTGTGTAACATAACCAATCAGCAGCAATTCATTATGAGGTGCAGAGCATGAACATTTAATATCTTAGCCTACACAACACCAAATGGCAAGAAATTTGGAGCAACATCACATAGCATATACACAAAAATCATATTAAAAATTCAAAGCAAACGAAGATTTGTAGTTAAAGTTATGGGGGTCAGAACATAGAGAAAATACAACATTACCGATCAGAATTAATTAGCAGTGAGTGGCAGAGGAAAGAAAATTCATATCTCAGCGTAGAAAAGTCCAATTGAGGTGAAATTTTTAGGGTTATCACAAAACACATATATGAATAACATATTAAAATTTCAGAGCAAAAGGAATTTTGTAGAGAAAGATATAACAGTCGGATTATAGGTGCTCAAAATTTCAGAAATACCGAGAGCAAGACTCTTCCCTCAAAATGTCTTCTCAAGCTTTCTTTGAATTTACCCAAGATAAAACTCAAATTTTCATTCAAACATTTGCAACCGAAATTAAGAGGGAAGAAAAGAAGAGAATCATGAAGAAGGAAGAAGGAAAAGAAAACAGTCTAAGAGAATATTTCTGAGGGAGAGAAACATGAAATTATCGTGAAAATGAGAATGGCATAAAAGAGGAAGTTATCCTTTTCTATAATGTCAGAATTTTCTGACTACACTTGGGGCAACTCATGTGGGAATGGAGAGAAATAGGGAAAATTCAACAAATTAAATTCCACTTACCATATTTCAACTTCTAAAAATAGGAAACCATCTAAAATAATTCCAATAAATCAAAAGTCAAAGGTTTTATTACCCAAAATGAGGAAATTAATCCAAAAATATGCCAATCAATCAACAATCATTATCCAATTACATCCAATCATAATCGTTACAATTTTAGGAGATTTTTGTTGACTGCTCATCAGCTATCATCGGCCTACCGATGTCTCACTTCGACATGCCGATTCCGTGAAGTCTAGCCTGCCGATGATATTCCATCAACCTGCCTGTCCATGAGGGTCATTTCGGCCTGTCGAACTGTCTTACACACTAAAATTTAACAAAACTTAAATTTAAAATTAACATACATTATAGATAACATGAACACTTGAGCATATAAATTCCACGTGATCGTCACCTTTCATAACACTTAGAATAAAATGGTTAGTGACAATAATATCATAAATC
Organism: Artocarpus heterophyllus; assembly: GCA_025403435.1. Taxonomy (NCBI): domain Eukaryota; kingdom Viridiplantae; phylum Streptophyta; class Magnoliopsida; order Rosales; family Moraceae; genus Artocarpus; species Artocarpus heterophyllus. The sequence goes on from CM046343.1 coordinate 34,208,166, forward strand.
AATAAGGAAAAATAAATACTTAACGTTGTTACTAATTTGACATGATCCGTTACATGAAAATCGGTGGGTGTTACAGAGGAGCCTTACACTATGTACGTTGAACCCTTAAGAAATGGTTTAGGTTATGTATTGATGCAACATGGTCGAGTAGTTGCGTATGCCTCACGCCAATTGAAACCCCACGAAAAGAATTATCCTACACATGATCTTGAGTTAGCTGTTGTGGTATTCGTGCTTAAGATTTGGAGATGTTATCTACATGGCATAAAGTTCGAGGTCTATACCGATCACCAAAATTTGAAGTATCTATTTACTCAAAAGGATCTCAACCTAAGCCAACAAAGATGGACCGAATACATGGTGGATTACAACTTTAGTATTCAATATCATCCTAGTAAAGTAAATGCAGTGGTGGATGCTTTGAGTTGTAAGAACAATAATATCATGGCCAGCTTAGCATTGGAGGATTAAAGGCGAGCAATCACTATCGCTGACTTTGACTTGTAGTATTATGAGGACAATAAAAGAGCCTTCCTATTCAATGTGATAGCCACCCCTACGTTAATCCAGCAAGTGAAACAAGGACAATAGCATGATAAAGGATTACATATGATTTGAGAGCAAATATAGAATAGTGAACAACCAAATGGATGACAAATTGAACTAGAAGGATTCTTGCTTTATAAAGAAAGATTGGTTGTCCCATGTCCTAAAGGACCATTATCTTAGGCATGTAGTGTTGGATGAAGCATATCGTTCTAAGTTCGCTATTCATCCTAGAAGCTGTAAGATGTATATGGATTTGAAGTGAAAATACTGGTGGTGAGGAATGAAACATGATGTAGCAACTTTTGCCTTTAAGTGTATGATATGTCAATAGTTCAAAACAAAATACCAAAAGGCTAAAGGTGAGCTGAAAATCCTACCGATTCCTGAATGGAAGTGGGACTCTTTGATGATGGATTTTGTTACTGGGTTTCCTAGGACTCAAATGGGACATGATGCCGTTTGGGAAATCATGGATTTTTTAACAAAAATAGCTCACTTCATTCCAATCAGAACTAGCTATAATGTCTCTAAACTATGTCAGTTGTATGTGGAAAAGATAGTGATATTACATGGTATACCAATGTTGATAGTTTCTGACAGGGATACATACTTCACATCGAAGTTTTGGAGAGGATTATAGAAAGCTTTAGGAACTCAACTGAGCTTTAGTACGGCCTTTCATTCTCAAACAGATGGGCAATATGAACGTGTCATATAGATTCTTGAGGATATACTTCAAGCTTCTGTGTTAGACTTTGGAACTAATTGGGCCGTACAGTTGCCATATGTTGAGTTCAGATACAACAACACTATCAGGCAAGTATTGGAATAGCTCCACATGAGGCTTTATATAGTAGGCCTTGTAGATCTCCACTATCTTGGGCCAAAAAGAAAACAAACATCGTGATCTCAGACGTGAGTTTATCATGGAAGCAATGGATAAGATTTGGATTATTCACGAATGCCTTAAAACAGCTCAAAATCGACAGAAGAGCTATGTAGATAAAAAGAGACGACCATTAGAGTTCATGGTTAGAGATTATGTGTTTCTGAAAGTAAAACTGAAGCGTGGTGTATCTCGATTTGGTGTTAGAGGAAAGTGAGCACCAAGGTATATGGGACCGTTTGAGATTCTGGAACAGATTGGAACGCTAGCTTACCATCTAGACCTACCGCCTCAATTGTCCCATATACATAACGTATTCCACGTATCGATGTTAAGGAAGTATGCACCAAACCTATCACATGTTATCACGTGGAAAGATGTTCCAATCCAAGGAGACACGACTTATGAGGAAGTTCCAATTTAGATATTAGATCGTGAAGTAAAAATTTTACATCGTTGCGAAATTCCTCTAGTAAAAGTGATGTGGTAACATCAAAATGTTAAGGAAGTCACTTAGGAACTTGAATTGGAAATGAGAGAGAAATACCCATATTTGTTTTAATATCATGTATATAAATATTTTGGGGATGAAATTTCTTAAAGGAAGGGAGAACTGTAACACCTGTTATTTTAACAATATAATTGTGTAAAATTTAATGTGTAAAATGTGTCAATTTAATTTTTTTTGTATTTAAAATTTACTGAGTTGCTTTTGCTTTTCTATATATTTACAAAAATGCCATATTGGCATTTGTGGGGAAAAAAAAAGTCTTCGAAGGAGACAACCCTCACATGCTCTCCACCTGCCTATCCTTGTTCAATCATTTCCTTCTCTTTTTATTTAAAGACTACCTCTCTCATTCTCTTTATAACTCAGCCTCACCCTCCCTTGCTCCTTTCTTTTCTTCCTCTTCTGCTATTGTGAAAAAAACCAGAGAGAAACAAAAATCAAGCAAATATTTTTAAGCCATTCTCTCACAAAGTCCACAAAACAACCTCCCACAAACTCATAGATTAGATAAAACTTGAAGATTTCAAGATTTAAACAACATTTTTAGGCTAAGATTAGAGGTAAGGTTTTCAAACTTAAAACTTAGATTTTGATTATGTTTTGAATATGGAAATCTATGGAAATGAATTTATATTGTATAAAGATGATTATATATCATTTATACATTGTTTTCATAGTTAGAAAGTTGTTAGAAAAACCAAGATTTTGAAGAAAATCTCAAAATTTAGATTTTGGGTTCTTTAGGAGAATTTTTCTAAGTTGTTTTTCACAGAAACTACATGTCGTTTTCTAAAAAACTGCATGTTGTTTTTCCCAAAAATTACGTGTCATTTTTCCAAAATGAGATTTAATAAAAATAGATGTTGGATTTTATGCTTTGGATGGGGTTTGAATCCCCAATCTCAGGGAGACCAAACCACTAGGACAAAGGTAGTTATATGACAACTTATGTTTTGAAAATAATAAATATTATTCTATAAAGTTTGTAATTTTAAATAATTTTGTTTTAATGAATATCAAAGTTTTTAATTGCTTTATTCTAAATATTTAAAAATCATATTATTTATTTTAAAAATCCATTCCAGCACATTTTCTACCAAAATAAAATTTGTATGATTGTTACTTTATTTTATTTCATAATTTACTAAAATTAAGTTGAAAAAATTGATATTCATATTTTTAGCATATTAATGATTATGGCATATTAATAAAAATAAGTGGTAAATTGACATAATTATAAACTAGGATTTAAGTTAAAGTATGACAATTTTTTATGCATCTTAGGATAACAACGTATTTGTAGTTTATGTGGTGAATTTAATTGTGTAAGCTGGAAGTTATCAGTGGGTTAATTACAAAGATGTGGGGATTCTATTACTCATTTTTTGTAAGGTTTTGATTAATTAAAATTGATTGTTTACATTGTAAGATATGTATATGATATTTTTAATGTATATGAATATTACTCATGACACAGTAATGTAAAACTTGTCCTTATTGTACAACGAGAATAAATTGATTTGACATGTATTGATATAATTGAGAAGCATGGTTAGGAAATGCTAACTCTAAATATAACGAATGATTATAGAGGAACAATGAGAACCTGGGGCTTGATGTCTCCTCACCCGACACTCTTGGAATGATTGAAGAGTAGAAAAGCATGCCTATTTGGGTTTTGTTGAGTTGAGTGAAGAGATACTACATTGAAATGTGGATACCTTAGAATATTAATAAATCATGATATATGAATACATGTAAATATATGAAACTCAGTAATGATTAATGTAAGGTATCTATGAAATATAATCATAATGAATCTCATAAGATGAATAATGTTGAGGACTAACTAACCATGAAGGTATTAATGTGGTAATTAAAAAAACCTAAAGGTGAGTAATAGAATTCCCTACTGAGTATATCGATGTTCATCCCTATTATTTCTATCTCTCAGGTGGAGTTCAGTGTAATCTGTCCGACGAGGAGTAGACGACAAGATTGCTTCTATCGTGTTGGAATATCTTTAGCTTATTTGTATTCTTGTTTAAAAATGTAAGATTCATAATCTTTAACAGTAGCTGTGTTGAATTGTTTAGTTATTGGGAATTATATTATAATGATAAGACTGTATTTTTAATATTTGGTGTTACACTAAAACTGCGGAAGTTTATTTAAAGCATGTTCTTATTTTCTGTTTATTTCAAAGACCTATAAGCAATGTTTTATTTTTTTGAATTGGTATTATAAATTAAATTTATTTATGTTTATTCAATACTGCTAACCCACGTAGAGGGGTTACAACAATCTAACATGTACATGTATAGATTGTCCACTTTTTCTCAATTTTATTCTTACACGTTTTTTTAATTGTCCACTGTTGAGTACCTGTGAGATCGTGCAAATATATATACACGTACAGGGCTATACACGTTTAGTATAAGCTTCTGTTTTATTATGTAAGCAGAAACTATATATTGTTTAATTGGTGTTTGACAAAATTAGTTCCAATTAAAACTTTTAATTGTTATAATATAAAGCTTGAACATGCTACAATGATTAGAAAAAATGAATCATTGTGTAAAATTCTCACATATTATAATTTCAGTTTAAAAGTTTCAGTTCTAATCACATTTTTTAAACATCTTATTATTTTCATGTTACGGGATGGCTTAATGTGTTAGAATTTAGGTGTATAAATATGCATATACATACACACACATATATAACTAGTTAGTTAGAGAGACAGGAACAAGGAGAATGAGAGAGAGTTGATAAGGTAGGAGGGGGCAGCCCCTGGCTGGAGATGTTTTGGGGACAACCATAAAGGAGACAAGCATTTCTTTATCCATTTATTACTGTTTTTCACTCTTTCTTTCTTAAGCTGCTACTTTATCTTTGTCTACTTGATCAAAAAGTTGAAATGTAAAGGCCAAGCAATTGGTCTCTTTGGCAGCTGTTTTCAACCTTGACTCGAGATATAGGCTTCTTCATCACCACTAGAATTTGATGTGATTTATGGACTTTTTTCAGCTAGCAATGACCCACTTCTTATCACCAAAAAACATAACTTTTGCCTATCCTTATTGTCTGCTCATAACTTCAATTTATTAATTTATTTATTTTTTTTGCTATACATCAAAACGCTCATATTGTTCAAAGAGATCATAATAACTTATAAGGCCAACTGTCTAGTCACTTCTCATATTGAAAATCTTTGAATTATGCAAATATAGATGAATGAGAATTTTGAAAATGTGATAATCTTAGCTAACTGAATCACAATATTTTTTTAATTTCTTTTTTTTTTTTTTTTTTTTTTTTTTTTTTTTGCCTAATTAAGACCGCCAAAAAAGAAAGAGTTAATAGTGCTACTTAAGAAGGAAAGAGTACAAGAAAACATATGACACTAACAGAACCTTAATCTAGCTAACAAATAAATTTGGAACAAAAGTAGAAAAAAATTTAAGAAATTTGGAGAATTTAGGAGAATCTTTGCATTTTGATGACAATATGATGGGTTTGATCTGTTTTTGTCTAACGCGTGGGAATTCTCTTTGGTGGAATATTTGTCAACGTCACTTTTCTTGGTGGCTTTTACTGTCGTTTTTTTGCTTCAACTTGCCAGAATGTCTTGTAACTTTGATGGAAATGGAATTATATATATATATATCTTGAAACATACCAATTTGACCAAAATCTAGATATGTTATACCTTACTGACCAATTGATATGAAAAGTAATACTTTTGTCATTCAACTGATCATATAATCAAGAGATATAATAAACTGAATGGTGCCAAAGTTTAATTCTCTTCCTCAAAACAAGTAAAAATCCTCTCTAACTTTTTTTTAATCAAAATAGTATCTAACCAACCCTATTATAATATTTATTTAATAAAAAGTATGTAAAAGTCAATTAGATTTTATTTTTAATTTTTAAAATAATGTATCCTAATATATATACTCCCTTACTTATTTGAGCTACAAAATCTCATGTACGTATCTCTTAATCTTGTGGCTTTAGTACTTGTACTAGCAATAATCGCATTAAATAAAAAGATTCTCTTCGTTCCTTGCTTTCTTTGAGGTTGAGAAGAACAATCTAAGGCCACTGGAGGCCCGTTACTTTCAAATATGAAAGGGGAAGGCCCAATAGTTGCCCGTCTTGAATCTTGGACTTAGTCCATGTCCTTGTCCATATTGCATCCAGATATTTGGCTACTCACAAGTGAATGCTTACACAATTTGAACCTTCTACTCTACTGCTTATACCACAATACAAAGAGAATTATATTGTAGGATTAACAAGAAAATATACTTCTCTAGCAGCAAATTAATACTAGTTATCACGATCAACAACACGAACTCCTTTTTTTTTTTTTTTTTTAGTCGCACATTGGTATTAAAACTATATCTGACCGCGAGGGAGCTACGACTTCTTTTTTTTTTTTTTTTTTGAAATCTGTTGAAATTTGTAGTCTTTCCCTCTTGAAACCCTGAAATTTTATGTTCTTCACATCTTAGTATATGTATAATCTCTCCCTTGATTTGTATGTTAAATTTGAGGAAATTTTTAGTATATGAACTTATTTTTTTAGCTCCGACCTTGCGCGATCGCATCTCATAATTAGTGGGTCTTGAGAATAACCTGTGAATTTGTGACTGTTTGTAGAAAAGAATGCTAGCCAAAGAAAATTTATGAGCAATTTACAACTTGTTGCCTCATGAAAAAACTGTACATGTCCACACATATTAACAACTGTTGTTTTTTCTTCATGTTCAATTAGGTTCTACAATTTCTCTATCAAACAGGCATCTATGTTCACTGTTTCCTTAGGTAGCATCGTACCAAGCAGTTTCGGAGGCGGAGCACTTAGTAGAGGAGAAGAAGGAGAGCCATAAGCGTTTCGCCTTTTGTTCCCGCAGCCTAAGCTTATTCTGGTGCTTACACTAGTATTTGGGTTTGTGCCACTTGCATACTTGCACAGAGCCTTGTTTGTTTTATAATTAAACACAAAAATTAGTAGTAGTTTATTTAGTCACATGTTTAGAAGAAAGCAATAACAATAGTGGAAAATAAGAAAAATATTACTAACACTATGAGAAAAAGGATTACCTGCAATGTAGATTTTAAAGTGGAAGAACAGTTCAGCTGTGTGATAGTGGAGTCAATGGATAAGATTTCTAGGACATTGACAGCTGTACAAGAATATTCCAGCCACTACCTTGGACATGCTCTATGATGGACAGCTAATGAGACGAAGAAATAAATACAATTGACTACACAATTTTAAAATCTCAATGGAACAAGTGTCAAGGAGCTGTGGAATTGGAAATGATTCATACACCAAAGCAAAGGAAATCAGGTGGTGATGACAGCAATGTAAAACGCTGTCGTTTGGATTAATGACTTTCAAATGTACTACGTTGTGGTTTATTGTTGACGAACTTGGAGGTTTATCGTTGATTTAATTGATGGTTTATTAATAATTAACTAATATTAGCTAGTGATTAACTTAATTTTACTTGTTAATTTATCAATTCATCAATAATATTAGTTAATCAATGATAAACTAGTTTATCAATGATAAACTATAGATATACAATAATGTATTAATGTCAACCAATAATATACTGTTATGAGAAAAATAAAGCTATTCCCCTAATTTTCAAAAGGTTGGTAAAATTTCTAATTTTTAAAAAGTCAACTATTTATTTAATACGATGACCAGAATTGATCATTTGCCTAATTTCCTCCGACGTTGTACGTGCCCAAAATCCTCCAATCCTTTAGTCGAGCATGAGTCGAATGTGACTTGTGTGCAATGCTTATTATCAAAAGCAAATACAATAAAACACATGTATTCCAAGGAGCAAATTAACATATATACTTAACTCAAATTAAAACGAGTCCATCCAAACACAGTGTCCTTAGTATCTGTCCTGCCTGCACATAATGCATATTATATATATATATATATGTATATGTATATAATTGAATATATATGATCATGTCCTTGAGTGATGTGGTTCAGAAACAACAGGGAAATCAGTTTCATGATGCCCTTGCAACTTTGCTAGTGTAATGCATGTTTGTGGGATATATTCTATATAATCTGAAGAAAGAAAGGAGGCATACATATACATATATGTAATATATATATATATATATATATCATCACCGCCCTAGCTATTTACTTAAAAAAAAAGAAGTCTCTTACGTACTACTTGACTTACAGAGGAAAGATGGTTGATCAGTTAAAGAGATCAAAAATTTAAAAAAAAAAATAGAAAAAAGACAGCACAGATCAACATTCAATTTTCCACTTTATCGGTTTCTACCCAACCCCACCATAACCCCATATTTTAAAGACACACACAGATGCAGAAACAAAGAGAGAGAGAGAAAGATTCAAAGATCCTCATATCCCCACAAACAGCAACAAATAGCTCCTAGCAGGCTTTTGGCAGTGATAGCTTTTCCTCATTCGTACATGCAGCCACGAGTTAATGCATACACATGCACATTTATCATGGACATATATATATATATCATGTATACACATATTATATATATGTATGTGTGTGTATATCTGTTTGTATATATGACTCGCATGCTCAGGCATATCATTTATATACATGTATTTTTTTATTTTTTTTTTCTTTTTGTGTGCATGTGTGTAGGGTTGTAAATGATGAATACTGTTAGAGATGACCAAAAACAGTAGTCGTTGTTTATTTCTTTCAAACATATTGATAAATATGGTATACAAGAGAGGAAAATAAGTGATGTTCTCGTATATATGCGTGCTGTCAACCTGAAGGCTATGCCACGTGTGTAGGAAATGAAAGCTCTAACTCGTTAGCTGCTACTTGCTAGGGTACTTGTCCTTTGGTCGACTCCCGTTGACCTCATGTATGTGTATATATATATATATATATATAATATGTGTGTATGTATATAATCCTTAACTTATAACTAAAGCTTAGATATTAATTTTAAATATTTCCTTGATCTGAACTGTACATATTAATTAACTTAAATTAATTTGAGGGACTTGCTTGAGGTATGTGCAAACGTGCTTCTATTATAATCTGTACTTTTGTATACTGTGAATCGATTATTTACTATAGCACAAAAGCGAGAGATTTCCTGTCACAAATTTAACTCAGGACTTGATCATTTAGTTTCATGTAGATATTTGATCTTCAGTATGATCTTGAAAAAATTAATCACTCTTTCAAACCTGAGCTTACATATGAATGGATATTTTATTACAAATATCTTATCAATTGTATAACTATAAATATTTATGTTGTGTTAACAGTTGTTATTACAAATTAAAAGCCCTAATTCTATCACTGGGAGCAAACAAAATCACAAAAGGAAAATTAAATAGAAAATGAGTAAAAAATTTAAAATGATTCACTTTCAATATAAGAGTTGCGACTACTTTTATATCCATCCAGCAACTTCATAATAATGAAGAAGAATTTTTACAAAATTGATTCCTATAAAATTCTGCATAGAATAATAATTGTCAGGCCTTAAATTAGCCTTCATAACTTATGAGATAATTAAAGGCTTGTGATTGGTAAATAGATAAATCCTTAATCTTCTTTTGGTCATATAATGATATACAAGATTCAATGAATGTCTGTCTGTCTCTCTCTCTCTTAATTCACATACATAGATATAAAAAGAGAGAGTGTTATTTTATAGGCAGGGTTAAAAAGTCAAATTCTTTTATTGAATGTTTAAGTACATTACAGTAAGCTGATGACTCGAGCCTTGTGCTGTCTAAAGCAGTAGATCGGGCCAATGGTCTGCGCGAAGTTGGTCTTTTACATCAGTTTGTGGATCTGCCCAACCACTCGCCCTAAACCCAACAATTTTTTACTCAGTGTAACATATGTCTGTCAGGTAAGCCCTAGCCTCTTATAAGTCTATCATCTTCCAGCTCCTTGATCAGCCCCTCAATTGTACGATAATGATCCCCTACTTTTATGCAAATCATTTAATTTATGGGCTCTTTAAGACATCTTTTACAACCCATTAGTTACAACTAAAAATAACGTAAAACTCTCTACAGTTACAATAAAAAATAAAAAATTACTACAGCATAAAGCTCTCATATTCTACAATTCTTAAACTTAAAACATACGTTCCCACTAATTCATCAAACTAAAGCTTAGAGATACAAAACTATTTTTTATATCTCAAAAATCATTTTTCATAAATACTTTCAATGGCAATTATATATTTTTAATATTGGGGGGAAAATTTTATTTATATATCTACTATAAGCTAGGAAAACAAAGAAAAACTTGGCCAGCAATATTCTATATTACGTATTTGTGTTAGTTTTTTTTTATGAAAATGAATTTATATTACTTGAAAATAAAGAAAGAGACAAAGGATATATGCTATACCAAAAAAATAATAATAAAAAAAGAGTACACTTGGATTGCTGCAAGGAATGCGATATTGATGACAATCCCAATGTTGTAACAGCCAATTTACGTTTTTTAATGCAAACACACACACATGAGAGACAGACACAGAGAGAGAACAAGACAAAAACTATTAGCCAATTGAGGTGAAAGAAGTCAGAGAAAATTTACAATAATGCCTGCAAAGATTCTAAAACGCAAGAGTACTTAAGTACGGAATATACTGTAGGTTAGTTGCTTTATGTTTCCCTTAGCAAGGCTAAAAGAAAAATCTTAATTTTTGACTTCTAAAGGTGCTCTTCTAGATTCGTTGATCAGATGAAAACCAATCTCTATATGCTTGGGAGCCTCATGTTAGAAAAATATATAATTAGCTTCTAGTTTATTATATTTTTGCAAGATTCTTATCACTTGGCTTGATCATCCTTGTTTTTATATTTAGCTTTTTAAGGGGGATATGATTTAGATATTGAATATTGTACCAGAACTGTTTGTCCCTCATTTTGTAGATTTTCTCCTGCAGCTTTAGATTTGGCTCTTTCTAGCTTTCCTCTATAAATAATATAATAATATATACATATTAATCTGCCTGGTCTTAATTACTCTCTTTTGTATAACGTGTGTATGCACATACACATATATACGTATACTTCTACATATACATATACACATATATACAGTCATATCTTGACCAATTACATATTTTTTTTTAAGCGTAGGCATCGTAATAGCTTATGGAAGTGCGTGTGATGCATATCCCATATGGGAATTATTTTGTCCCTCACAATAGGGAACTAATTAACAATACTTCTAGGAATTGCTTTTTAAAATTGAGAGACAACTGTAATTAGCTAGTACTGTAGATAGTCAGTGATCATGTTAAACATGTTGACACTGTCCCGTTACCTGTGCAGTATATCACATATTAATTATTGAGTTGTGAAAGTAAATTTAATCCTTCACGCATATGGTGAACCAAATATGTAGAAATGATGCAGAAGATCATGTACGCATATCAATTAGGATTGTACTTTCTATTATATTTTGTCTCACTTACATATAGTAATGAATCCCAGAAAGAGTTTCAAAAGAAAAAGAAAGACTCACGAATGAATGAATAAACAAAGTAGTACTTATATAAGCCGCGTGTTGGTACTCTTCAATATTAATGGGCCATATACTTTCATATGAATAGCAATGGTAGACGGGTACCCGCAAAAAAAGAGCTGTAATGAGGGATAATATTCAAGAATGCGGGAGGGGATATCCTTCCTTCTAGTCGGAGGCGGGACCGTGACGGTGACGGGATGGGTAAAGCACTCCATGTCCTGGCTCCACCTTTATATAACATGTAACAAAAATAAATATATATTTTATAAATTTGTTCAGCACTAGACGTTGATAATCATCCACGAGGCTATATGTATAACTTAATTCCCTTTGAAGAATGCAAGTATGTTGAGATATAATATTATGAAGGTAGGGTTCTAAATTTTGAAAATAGAAACGACCATTTGAGATGGTGATGATCTGTGAAAGGGCAGCAAACTTTTAAAACTTTTCTATTTTCTCCGTTTAGAAAATAGGAACACAAACATTTGATGATTTGCATACGAGTTACACAGGACCCTATTCCCATTTGTGATTCAATGAAAGCTTTTTCTTGGGGAAGAGGAAAATACGTATAGAGGCTTTAAATGAGCAAGAGATGGTGATGGATTCTGATTTCTGTAACAGCAAAACTTAAAGGCGAAACAAAAAAAAAGTTAGTTAAATTATATAAAGAAAGGCTATAGGGGGTAAAAAAAAAAGACGAACTATATTAATATTTAAGGGAATTGGAAACTATCTTTTTGGCCCCAAGTTAGGGTAGCTTTGCAAATATATATATATATATGTGTGTATATATATATATATATATAATGAAAACCCTAGAGATGTGTGGATGGGAATTAGGAATAGGCGTGGGAAAAAGATTCTAACAAAATTAGGAACAGTAAGCCCAAAAGAAAGAAATTTAGGAAAGGACAAAGGTGGTAAGAATGGGCAAAGTCTGCCCACTGAGACGGTTTTTACTGACTTAAATACGTATCTGCCTGTGCGTAAGACGAGGGAGATTGAGTGGTCAAATCGGTTAAAAGCAAAAAATAAAAATAAAAATTAGAGACTCTTTCACGAATCTCATATAATCGAAACTAATTATAATGTATATATCGTATCGAAACGTCCCAATATATATTTTTTTTTCTGTGTTTTCATCAATCTCTATTATACCATTATACATAGGTAGGGGCGGCAGCAATTTAGTTTCGATACGAGAGCAATTTAGTTTCGGTACTAGAACACAACCCAAAATGGATCTAATTTAATGACACAATTGATACAAAATTAACTCGAATTGATGCAATTTATTAATATATTTATTATAAAATACAAAAAATATATAGACAAATAAGATTATAAAGAATAGATTTAACAAAATTACTTCAAACAAAAGGAAAAACTATAAGTTGTTCATAACATGATAACAACAAAACACGAAGCGGAAGCAAAATTATTGGATCAAGATTACCTCCTGCCATTGATTTGCTGCTCTGCAAATCTTGGTTCAATTTCATCTGTAATTGAAACGCTTTGTTTGGGTTATTTTTCTGAGCATTCACCAATCCCCTTAGATGGTGTATTGTTGGTTTTTAAGAATTGTATGCCTAGGGACCAAGGAAACTAAATTCCCGTGTGTTCAACCGTGACCATCACACGGTTTTAACAAAACTGCTGAACGGTTAATTGCCAGAATAACCTTTCGGTGGTTGACGTCCAATTTGATTCCTCCACGTGGGCCAATTAGGTTCTAACATTCTCCCACTTGGCCCATACATCCCATCAACCATTTCAATAAAAAACAAAATACATGAATCATGACGAGAGGTCATTTAAATGACGAGTATTATCTTACATGTATTACGATATATCTTGTCTCTTAAGATTTGCTCCTTTATCTTAATGAACAAACCCTATGTTTATTCTTCTTCCTCTAGTTCACCATTGAGAAATGTCATTTTCACATCCATTTGTTGCAACTCTAAGTCAAAATGAGCAACGAGTGCCAAGATGATGCGGAGAGAATCTTTCTTGGATACAAGAGAAAAGGTCTCCTTGTAATCGATTCCTTCCTTTTGAGTGAATCCTTTGGTCATGAGTCTTGCTTTATATCTTTCGATGTTGCCTAATGAGTCTTTCTTCGTCTTATAGACCCATTTACACCCTATGGCTTTTGCACCATCAGGCAACTCGACAAGATCCCAGACTCCATTGGATGCCATAGAATCCATCTCATCCTTCATAGCATCGTACCAAAGTTTTAATTCTTGGCAACTTATGGCTTGTGAAAACATTTCGGGATCATTTTCGGCTCCAATGTTGTAGTCCAATTCTTGTAGATACACAACATAATCACTAGAAATTGCTGATTTCCTTTCTCTAGTAGATCTCCTTAATGTTGACTCAACATTTTTCTTGAGGAATCTGTTGTTCAACTTGTTGCTCAACGGTTTCCAGTAGTTCTTGAGCAACTTCACCTTCTAGATTATTATCAACAGTTTGTGAAACTTCAACGATTGGTTGCACAACACTCGGTTGAACTATAGGAGTGTTGTGAACAATAATCAACCTATCACTTGATGTAGATGGTTGAGCTTCAGTATGATCTCTTTCAGAAACTATCTTCCGAAATTGATCGCTCCCACTAATCAAGTCATTCTCAAGAAACTTGGCATTCTTTAATTCCACAAATCTAGTGTTGTGAGTTGGACAGTAGAATCTATATCCTTTGGACCTTTCAGCATATCCAACGAAATACCCACTAGTGGTCCTTGGATCTAGCTTCTTCTCCTGTGGGCTGTACACTCTTACTTCAGACGGACATCCTCAAATGTGTATATGTCGCAAACTCGGTTTCTAACCTTTCCACAATTCAAATGGTGTCTTTGTGACAGCCTTGGTCAAAACTCAGTTTAATATATACACTGCCGTCTTAAAAGCTTCAGTCCACAAGGACTTAGGCAGGTTGGAGTTACTCTGCATGCTCCTCACCATGTCTATTAATGTTCGGTTTCTTCTTTCTGCTACACCATTATGATCCGGGGAACCGGCATGGTGTATTGGGTAACTATCTCATACTCTTGAAGAAACCTCACAAATGGACCTTGAGCTTGTCCATCCTTAGTGTATCTACCATAATGTTCTCCACTTATATCTGTCCTCACGATCCTTATTTACTTCTGCATTATTTCTCTACTTTAGCCTTGAAAACCTTAAAGGCATCTAATACTTCATCCTCTGTATGAAGCAAGTAGAGATACATGTACCATGAGTAATCATCTATGAAAGACATGAAGTATCTCAAACCATATGAGTCTATGTCTGGACTATAAATACCTGAATGTATGATTTCTAATATTTCTAAACTTCTCTTGGCACCTTTTGTAGACTTGTTGGTTAGCTTTCCCTTAATGCAACCCACACAAGTCTTGAAGTCAGTAAAATCTAAAGTTTTGAGTACTCCGTCATTCACTAACATCTTGATTCTCTCAATAGAGATATGTCCTAATCTTCGATGCCACAACATAGAGGAATCTTCATTTACAACACAACGTTTCATACCAGTGTGAACATGCATAGCAATATGATGTGGTTTATTTTGCAAATTAATTGAGAAAAGACCATCAGACAAAGTACCATTCCCAACAAGATCAAATTTATAAAATAAACTGAAACATTTGACTGAAAAAGTAAAGGAATATCCTAAAGGTATAACTCCAAAAATAGAAAATAAGTTCCTAGAAAAGTTTGGAACATAAAATGTCTTATCCAATTCTAAAATAAAACCACTACTTAAAACTAAGGTGCATGTTCCGATAGCTTCCACATGTGAACACATCTAGTTTCCTGAAGAGATGCTCAGCTCACTTTTCACTGGCTTCCTTAGGTTTTGCATACCCTACAAGGTATTCGAAACATGGATTGTAGATCCAGAATCAATCCATTTCTTAACGAGTATATTAAAGCTTTGTGGTTATGCCAATTGATGCTAGCCTAGTTGATAAGAATAAGAATCAGGTAACTTAAATAAATGATTTCAGGTTATCATTAGAGAAGCTAGCAATGATACTAGTGTGGTACATTTCTAATCAGGAGAATTCTGTGGCATAGAGTATGAAAAAGAAAAACCTGAACTCAATATTTTTTTTGATATTTTGAAATTGTGTCTTATCTATAAAATAGGGATATTTATCTTTTTATACCCTCTATTTTAAGTTGATTCAAAACCTATACCTATAGTTTTGTTTCTCATTAAATTTATACATTCAGATTTGATTTAATACACAGATTTATATCTTTTCCCAATCAGTATTTTATTTTGACCTATCAAATTGCCCAAAATACCCTCAAATTAAAAAATAAGAGAGCTTTACAAATTTAGAAAAAATTATACTAAGGTTTTCGACTTCAAAAATGTATAGAATATTCTCAAAAATAAGTGTTTTTGTTTTTCTTTTCTTTTTAATTTTTGGAAGTTTTAATTTCTCTCTATTTTATTTAAGAATAATTTGGTTATTTTAAAGGTCAAAATTAACTATTGATTGAAGTAACGTATAAATTTATGTATTAAATCTAATCTGAAGGTATAAATTTCATAAGATCCAAAACTGAAGGTATAGTGTTTGAATAAACTAAAAATATAGGGTCTAAAAGATAAATAACCCTATAAAATATTATTTTTGAATCTCATTTTTAATTCACCTCCAATTGTGAGATGATAACATATACACTACAAGAAAAACTATATTTAATGATATATTATTTACGACATGTAGTTTTTGAATGTCGTTGAAAAGTACATACAACGACATCTCCACAAAGATATCATTAACGACATTTAAAACAATAATTAATGATATCTATATAGATGTCGTATCAAAGGTCTCCTTTTAACGACAATAGTTTAGTGTCGTTAAATTATTTAACGACAAGTAGGAGATGTCGTCAAAGCCTTAGAGATTCTACGACACCCTTTATAGATGACATCTTGACCAATATCGTCTATAAGGGGTGTCGTAGAATCTTTAAGGCTTTGACGACATCTCCTACTTGTCGTTAAATAATTTAACGATATTGAACTATTGTCGTTAAAAGGAGACCTTTAATATGAGATCTATATAGATGTCGTTAATTATTGTTTCAAATGTTATTAACGACATGTTTGTTGGAGATGTCGTTGTATGTATTTTTCAACGACATTTAAAAACTACATGTCGTAAATAATATGTCGTTAAATGTAGTTTTTCTTGTAGTGATACAATCATATTATAAATTATATGCATCTAAAAGTTTGTTGATAATTACTTTCAGTAAGTACCTGTACATAACCTATCGCATAGTTTTTTTTTTCCTATTGTCAAAAGTATTTATACCCTTCAAAGAAAAGTATTTATATAATATACCAATAATTACATAAATTTTAAACCATTAGACTACGAAATTACTAGTCTGTTTGATTTATGAATTTGAACTACAATTCAAATATTTTTACTAAAGAATTTTCTGTTTCAAAAAATTTGTATTTCTGTTCAACGAAAAAGTACTGTTCCGATGGAGTATTTTTCTCTTTATTACATATATTGCGCCATATAATGAATATAGATATATTGTACTATAAAATTTCCCAGATTAATTTTACTTTTTTGTTGAGAATTTCCAATGCCATGACAAAACTTACTTTTTCATTAAAGCATCAGAAAAATACATTTGATTTGACTGGTGTATGGGTGCACGCATGATTAGGCTATTATGCTGTTTTTTTTTTTTTTGTTTGGGTTTAGGGGCCAAAAGAGGGAGCGGAGGCGTTGGGAACCAATAGGGCTTATTGGCCGGGAGGTTCAAAGAAAAACCGCGGGACGTTTTTGCGGAGGTTCGGAAACTGAGGCAAAAGCAAAAATTAATTTTTAAAAAAATAAACATAAAATAAAAAGAGAGAAGGCTTTGATGAGTTTGAGAAGCACACCACAAGACAACACCCTCTTTAACTTCTGAAAACAACAGGTGAGTGTGTGAAAGCTATATCACCCCCATGCATACGTCCCTTTCTGGCTCATCTCCCCCACATCTGCCGCCTCTCTCTCTCTCTTTCTCTCTCTTCCCAATGAGCATCGGGAATGCCAACCACACATGCTATTATCTCTCATACTTAACACTATGCGCGTATGTTAGACTAGATATATGTATACATATGTACATACACATATATATACGGTAGCACATACATAGACTACAATATAAGCAATATATCTATACACGTATATAGTACATATATATGGATGCATATGCATATATATATATATATGATCATACATATTTTTTATATATGTCAACATGTACATGCATGCATGCATGCCAATGCATGACACATATGTCAATGAGCACCACACCAATGATAATAAAGAGAAGCAAGAGAGAAATTAAGAAAGAAAAAGAGAAAGAGAGAGAGATTTCTTCTCTCTGCTAGCTTTCACTACCACTGCCCCCTCTTAAAAACCTACTAGACCAAATAGATCAACCCATCCTGTCTTTCTCTCTCTCTCTCGCTACCTTTCTTTCACACAACTCATAATCAAAGGAGAAAAAATAAAAGAAATAAGCAGATCCAAGGTGGTAGTTAAGCTGTCATTCCATCAATCAATCAATCAAACAAACAAGACCAATCATCAATCAGTGTGTTTTTTTTCCTTTCTTTTTTATAAAAGAAAAGAGGAATCAAGTCTAAAAAAATGTCATCCTCTTCTGCTTCAACGTTGTCGCTGGACCACCTCCCTCCTTCCGAGCAGCTTTGTTACGTCCATTGCAACATTTGCGACACTGTCCTTGCGGTATATTATTCATTCATATAATCACCACGCAAATCTAATTTACTAAAGTTTTTTTTTTAGGGTTCATATAGTATGCTTTCTTTATCACACACATAAATATATGTAGTATTATAACTTCAATTTCAAATATACTTCATATATATATATATATATATATGTATACACGTGTTTGGTGATGGTAATATATATGTTTGTGTTTGATGTAGGTGAGTGTTCCGTGCACAAGTTTGTTCAAAACAGTCACGGTTAGATGTGGGCACTGCACTAACTTGCTTCCCGTGAACATGCGTGGTTTGCTTCTGCCTTCGCCTAATCAGTTTCATCTGGGTCACTCTTTCTTCACTCCTTCACATAATCTCCTGGTAATTTTTTTTTTTATTTTCAGATATATAAACCATATATAATAAATGTACTAATCAAAATTGTTAAATTGTTGATCTACAGATTTGGTGTGACTTTAATTATATTGTACAAACAATATATATATATATATATTTGTGAATATATATTATTATTGACATGATTGGAGTGTACTTTGATGGAGCAGGAAGAGACACCAAACGTGCCAACTCCAAGCACTCTGATGAATCAAACAAGCTGCATGACTGATTTTGCTGTACCGCCAGCGAGAGTAGTAGCTCATGATCACGAACTCTCAAGGCCACCAATTATTAACAGGCGTACGTCACATTCCTCTGCCATATTATATATATATATATATATATATCTTCTTTTCTTATTTCTTTTGGAGATTCCGGGTTTAGTAACGGCTTGTGGGAGCCTTTTGTTTTTTCTTTTAAGAAAAAAATTCTACACTGCTTTAATCAAATAATTAAGTGTTCCATCTTTTGTATATGCTAAATATTTTCAGCCAAAACCAAATAATTTTGCCTTAGAATTCTTGATCTTGAGCCGTTCTTAATTTGAGCACCAAGAGATTTTGAAAAAAAAAAAACAAAGGATCGATTCCTTTCCTTTTCTTTTTTTTTAACTTATTTTTCTCTTAAAATAACAATCCTGGCAGTTCTATATATTACACTGCCGTTGAAGATATTTCGTTTGTGGTGTATAAGCGAGAATGCTAATTACAGACATTTCACTTTTTTCACTTCTTCCAGTTAGGGAAAGTCTAATTTGCTGGCATTTTTTTAACTTAATTTTTTCATGCCATCAAAATATTTCTTCTAAAAAAAAATCTAACTGCGAAATTTGCACCAACAATCGTATCTTTTGATAGTACTTTTAACAATAATGTTCATGTTCAAGCTCAAAAAATTATCACTCAAATTTGTAAAAATAATTATCTTCTCAAAATGCTTCCTCTAGATATATAGTGCATGCCATATTATACGTTTCTTCTACTCTTTTACGTGAAGAACTTGTTTGGTTTATGCTAAGTTAGCTAGCTAGGTAGATGTAATCATAATATAATAATGAAGGAAAAATAATATAAATATGTATAGTTGGCAAGTGTATATTATTATTTGTACGTATATATGTATCTTTGACCTTTTCTATGAGCAAGATGAGGTGCATGATTCATAACCTATCGCCCGAAAATATAGACGGTGATTTGGGACCATATGATCTTCTTTCTCCCACACCTATATAGTCAGTTTTTTTTTTTTTTTTTAAAAAGTTCTGCGAGTTATAACTCTGGTGATGTATACAAAGACTTAGAGATGATGTACATTGAAATGAAAAAGATGACATTGAATTGACGGTACTATGCACGGAGAGAGAGAGAAAGAGAGAGAGAGAGAGAGAGAGATGGGGCAGTGTGTGGGGTTGGGGAAGCAGAATAAAGTTAGCAAATTGATTCTTTAATGTGTCTGAATTAACTGTCTATTTATGTCTGTGCCAATATTGTCCTCCCAGCCCCGGAGAAGAGACAGCGAGTCCCCTCCGCATACAATCGGTTCATCAAGTGAGTAATCATCATCACTACAATACATATATATACACACGCATATATTTGTATATAATACCCTTTCAAAAATACCCTCTCTCTCTCTCTCTCTCTCTCTCTATATATATATATGTATATATATAATATTTCATTAGTCTGATAATGTTGAAGCAAAATGTGAATGGTCCATTTATTATGTCTTTTTTTTTTTTTTTGGAAGGGACGAGATCCAACGCATCAAGTCAGTAAACCCTGATATCTCTCACAGAGAAGCCTTCAGTGCAGCTGCTAAGAATGTAACATCAATAATATACCTTCTCTCTCTCTCTCTCTCTCTCTCTCTCAAAACCGAACTTTTTTTTATTATTTATAATATAACACAACCAGCTTAAGCACTCTCTTCCCTTTAGCAAATTAGGGTTTCCATTTTCTTTTTCTTCTTTTCTCCTTTTTCACAAAGAAAAGAACAAAAAAGAGGTATTCTTTATATCTTATAATAATAATGAAAAAGCCTAGCTATAAGTATAACATTGTTGTTTTTTTTGTGTGTTTAATTTGTGGGGGCCTTTGGAAACGTGTAACTTGTTTAGTTTTGTCTATGTTAGTGGGCTCACTTTCCACACATTCACTTTGGTCTCATGCCTGATCAGACTGCCAATAAAAAGACAAATGTTCGCCAGGTAATTTGCCTAACCTATATATACATATAGTCGTATATATAGTACTATACTTACTTACAGAACACATGTTTCGCCCTTTTCCTTCCATCTAGTTAATTTCTCATTATATTCATGTAACTAATCTTTAGCCACTTTAGAAACTAATTTTTAACTCCTTTTTTTTTTGTATAGGAAGCAGGAGAGGACGTTCTGATGAAAGATGCAGGGTTTTTCGCTTCGGCTAATCATGTTGGTGTTGGCCCTTACTAGCTATCTAATCAACAAGGACTAGTACTATATAATATGGATGGACGGATCCATGTGGTTGTGCATGCAGGATATCTAAAAGACTTTTTCTTCGCAACCAAATTATAATATGGATATTAATATTATATTATGATAGTAGTACAAGACTTTTTTTAAAATCTAATTAATGTTGATACCTGTGTCTAGAATATGTAAGCCTTAATTTTGGATCTTTTATGATCCCTAAATCAGCTGATGAACAAGACCTTTGCGTTTGAAGCCTACTACTCTCTTTTTTTTAATCTTTTAGTGCTAATTAAGCTATGACAATGCTCACTAATGTAGGTATTCGATGCTTATCAATTTACTAGATAAGCTATTACGAACCTTTTTTTATATATTGCTCTCAATAGTACCTGAAAAAAGAAAAAATTTACTTCCTTTATATTTTGTGTTGTTCATTCGTACATATGCAGGATAAATTGAATCAATGGTTTTAACAAAAAAAAAAAAATTGAGTATTTTATACTATAGTAATTTAGATTCTGTGAAGAAAAATAGTATAATGAAATGAGTTTGAGCCACGATTTTTTTATTCAAACTCATTTATCAAACAGCCTATGATAAAATCATCCTTCACTTTGAATGTCAATGGCAATATCTTTGAGCACTTAGCTATTTAATTTTCGTGGAATTATCAATTGCAGGAAATTAAGTACATATATATAGGTTGTTATTAGATGATAATAATTATCTGCCTTGATCTCATTCTTATCTGTATCTTCTTTATCTTAACAGGCAATTTAATTTGTGTGCCCCGACAATTGTTTTTTATCAGTTAATTTTGCTTATAATGTAGCTCAAGTAATTATAGGAAAGAAGTCACATAATTAAGAAACACAGGTTTTGGTAAATCAAATTATACGACTCATTCATTCACTTTACTGTCAGAATATTTTTGTTGACCCCTTATGATATATAGCAAATTTATCTTTACACCTGATTATATGCATGTTAAAGTAAGTTGTAGAGACACTTAAATACCTAGCTAAAGCTTTCTTATGTTTTTTTTATTAGGAAAACATATGTAAATAATATATCTAATAACTATTATTACGCACTTATGGTGTCATTATTAAAAATTCTATAGCAATTTATGTAAAACAAAAATAATCACTTAAATATCGTTTGTAAGGCTTCAAAGTACCTTGTTGTCTAAATTTCAATAAAAGTTGTTGAAAAATACTGTGCAACTGAATTTGTATATTCTTTTAGGTGAGAATATTCTGTATTATTTTTGCAATTGTATTTTAGACTACACAATAAATACTGATTGTTTTGTATATTTAGCTTAATATCAAATATTGTAGATCAATCACAAAGACCTAATATATTAAGTTTTATGATTATAAAATAGTAAACTTTCGATATTAAAAGGATATCAACATTTATAAAAAAATGTAGTACTTTCTCACTAAACTTAGATACCATTAATCAGTGACTTACATTAATGAAGAGGTTGCAACAAAACCTGAGGACCAAATTAAATAGACTTTGAGAGTCAGAAATTAACATGAAATCAATTAGTAGAGACAATAAATGTGTCAAGCTGAACCAGAAATCGAGGCCCGAGGCAGTACCAGAGACAATGTTGAACTGCCAACAAATAATTAATTAGATATCTAGGCGTGTTATTAACAGTACTGTAGTCTTTTCTAGTTTATTCATCTTATGAATACTCTTGTTTAATTTTTTATAAACATACATGATTTGTTTTAATAATGCTTCATGAACATTGTTTAGCTATGATTGGACAGTTAATGAACTTTATATGCCCTGCCTTTGAAAAATTAGTTTGAATTAAAAAAGTTTGAGTTTGTAGTATAATAATTTAAATTTAATAAGAGAAAATTTTGTGGCGAAATAAGTTTGAACCAGGATATTGCCGGTAAAACTCATTTCCTAGACTAAAGGTTGAAAATATGTTTGATAATAACATTTCACGAATATTGTTTAGCCATGATATGATAGTTGATGAATTTTATAGACAATTTAAAAAATAAGTTTGAATTAAAAAATTCAAACTCGTATTGTAAAAATTTAAGTTTTATAAAAAAAAAATACTATAACGAAATAAATTTAAATTAGGATGTTGCAGTTTCTTGGTTCAAACTGATTTTCCAAACGACATTGAACAATACGCAGCAAGTTGTTATCCATTTAAAGCTGTCTATTCATATACACATAATAAGATTCGAAGATGGACATAGATAGGAACTGTTTTTTTTTTTTTTTCCTTTTGTTTAACGTTTTAATTACGACAAGGCATATGGAGCTCATTGCACGCAGCTTCATGTGCTTCATCAATTTTGTCAGTGGGTCATCGCTTCTGTGTATTTGTGTATAAACAGTGAAATAATTATTTTGGAATTTATCCTCAAAATGGAAATTCCAATTTGAAGGTACATTTGGTGTGAGAATGACTCAGTTTTCTATAACTACGAATAAAATTGAATTTCATGCTAACGTAGTAATTAAAATTTTAGTAAAAAAATGGCTTTTTTTGGTTCACAATTAATATTCATCTTTGCTTAAAATTTCTGGTTCAATATTCCAATAATTGGACTCCTCTATTCACTTGGCAAGATTTCTTTTTTTAGAATTAGTCAAATCTTCTGTACAATTTCTAATCTTAAGTTTAATTTTTAGGACTTGATTTTTAGTTGTAATGCCTCATTCATGGATGCGTAACATTATTACTTAAGGAAAGTAACAAATGAAATGTTTGTGTTGTGAATCTTGAATTTCTCTTTTTGTTCCCAAGTTTTTTTACTCGTCAAGATTAACTTTTATTGCATTTAAACACTTAAGTAACATGAGAGACCACAACCGATTTTTGTGTTAAATTCAACACGAGCTTTTTTTCAACTTGAAAGTTGGAGAATTTGAATTTAAATGGCCTATGGTAAAAACTAATACATGCTGCCACCGTCGACATGAGTTTTTATATAAGGATGTTTACCTTTTTATACTTTCTGTTGTAGGTTTACTTAAAAACTATATACATTTTGTGTTTTTAATCTCATCGAATAAATTTGCTATATAAATTTATATCTTATTTCAGTTAGACTTAAGTCTAATCACATATGCGTTCGATAATATCAAAAACAAAAAATATAGTATTAGAATAAAACTAAAGCATAATGTATAAAAAAACGGTAAATAATCCTTTTTATATATTTTCTAGCTGTAATACCAAATATAAAGTCCTTGGACTTTCTCCAAAATATATTGTATAATAAAATTCATTTGCCTTCCTTGTATGCGTAAATATGACTTCTCTGCGAACACCGTAAAACATTGTCCATGGATCAAACATTCCCAGTTAAAGTAAATAAAAAATTATCCAAAAATGGGTCAAATTTAACAGTGTAAGTGTAGACATCGATCATACATATGACTCAACTGTTGAAGTGTCACATTGATGAGCTAACATTTTAATGTACGGTTGTAACTAAAACTCCTGTAATAACGGACCGCAAGTCATGTGTGTGTCTAACTTGTATGTGTGTGTATGATTTATCTGCCAGTTGTAACATTTTTTTGTTCATTAATATAGTATCATTCATATGTTTGTGTAGTCCAACACTTGTAACATTAAGGTTACACAAACAAACATGAAAGTACAAATGATGTTACATTAATGAACGAAAAATATTACGAGTATTAAATTAATTATGTGTTAGATTTAAGATTTACCTGTATGTAAATTTCAATGTGGGGTCAAAGATGAAACTTTAGAGCAAGAAAGCGTGGCTAGCAAAAGTACAACTAGTCGAGAATTTTTTGCCTAGGATGCGACCATTACCAAAGGGCTAATTTTTACTTTCCCCAATAACTAAAACTGTTGCAATCAAAGGCAAAGAATATGGAAATTACAAGCCTTCACTATTTTACTGCATGCTGAAAGTAGATCTCACTATGAAAAAGGGCTTTCTCTGGCCATCTGAATCACTTGTCTCCCCCTTCTCCCTCCTTGTTACTTCAAAAATAAAATATATATATATATATATGAGAGAGAGAGAGAGAGAGAGAGAGAGAGAAACTTCAAAGTTCAAACAAATCGCAATCTTCAACTCCAACATCTGCCAAACCCTCAAGAAGCACTAACTTCCAGCTTTTGGGAAAGCACTTTAGTCGGCAATATTAAATTTTTTGTTAAAAGGAGAGTCCATGTTAATATTGTTATTGCGTACATATATATGTACATATATATATATATATATGTGCGTGTGTGTCTATGTACGTAGATATATATATATATATATGCACTGAGTGTTGTTTGACGTTGATGCAACATTATGGTTACTTCAGTTTTGATGTGCGTCTTTAGATTTTGGTACAAAAAACGATATTCGGATCATTGATCTAAAATATTTGTGATGTAGGCTTCACTTTGGACGACCATACCCCATACAAAAGCTTCTTCTCTTCAGTACGTACGTACTTCTACACAATAAAGCTACCAAATCAATTTCTACAGCAAAGAGGAAGCAAGGGTACTCTTTAAGTTATAAACTTGGATGAGCCTTATTTATTTATTTATTTATTTAAAATATGAAGGTAGAAGAATTAGCATCAAGCAAATTTAGCGTATCTCTCTATCCTCACCCTAAGTTATCTCTACTCAATATTCTTGAAAAGACAATACAATAGTCAAGAATAAATTTGCATCTCAAAAAAGCATATAAAACCAAAAACGAAATGAAATGAACAATGAGATAGGATTGACAAAAAGAACAAAAAAAAAAAGAGAAAAGGATCCAAAAAAATGAAGACCACAAAACGAAAATCTTTTCTCATCCGTGCGGAGCCAGCTCCGTATCTCTCATGCATGCGGTGAAGCCCACAAAAAGATGCTCTTACTCTTACCTCTACTCTCATGCATTGAGGAGCATTTTGACAAATAATACTACACCAACAACAACAACGACAATGATAAGAGAGACAAGAAGGCACCCCTTCTGATATATATATATATATATATATATATATATATAAAACACAACTATTAAAGAAAAAAAAAGCTTTGCAAAAACAAGACCTCGCAGTGCCACAACATGGGCATCCACATTGAGTTGAGTTTAATAATACAAATTCTTAATTAACTTATTTTTCATGTATATATTGAGCCATCTTTATTTCCTTTTTTTGCATGTCATCGGAAGTCAAAATAACTAGGGATATCATATCTCTATTAATATCCTCCGCTCTATTTGATGGTTCAATGAAATTCTAAGCATTTAAATTATCTTAAAAACGGGTCATTTGGTTGAATGATTCAGTTGGTTGGAATAAAAAATTTCATGCAAACGAGCAACTGGCAATATATATATATATATATATATATATATAGTACAGTCCATTTCCAACCACTCATATTAGACTTTTTAAAATAAAAAGCAACCTACGTCTAAAAACAACTCCTCTGCTTTCAATATTTGGAACCTATTTTTCAAATTACACTTTTCAAACTACACATTTCAAATCAAAAAAATTCAAAGCATCAAATTTTGAACCAACAAATCAAACAGACCCAACTTACTAGACAAGATCTGGCTTGAAAATTGGCTCAAGCCCAACACCTCTAAACTTATTTCTTTCTTTTCTATGTTCTTAAAAAGAAATTAGATTTTTCTCATAGTTACTGAAAAAGTAACCTATATATAAGTATTTTATTTTTACCAAATATGATGGTTTGAAAACATTAACAAGGATTCCCACCGGAGAAGAACCTAAAGAAATAATAATAACCACACCCCACCCTACTCACCCTCTGCTTTAAATTAATTCAAAAACTATATTTTTAGTTTTTTATTTCGTCAAATGTATACTTTTATATTTGATTTAATACACAAATCTATACCAGCACTCAATATATAGTTAATTTTGACCATTAAAAAGAACAAATTATCCTCAAGTAAAAGAGAAAAAACTAAACTTTTAAAAAATAAGAAGAAAATAAAAACACACAAAACACTCATTTTGGAGGATATTGTGTACATTTTTGAAGTCAAAAAATCATAGTGTGATGATTTCTTAAGTTCTTAAAATTTTCTCTCTTTTACAATTTGAGGGTGTTTAATTTGGTAATTTCTTATGTCAAAACTAAAGATTGATTAAGAAAATATATAAATTTATATATTAAATTTAGCCTGAAAATGTACATATAATGAAATAAAAAATCGAATGTATAATATTTAAACTAAAGATTGATTAAGAAAAGATATAAATTTATATATTAAATTTAGCTGAAAATATACATATAATGAAATCAAAAATCGAATGTATAATATTTAAACAAATCTAAAATATAAGGTATAAAAAAGGTAAAAAAAAAAAAAAGAACACAGGGCAGAGAAGACGACGAGTGCCAGCCATTGAGCAGTGGAACTTCCTTGTCAACATTGATTGCGAGACAAACATTATTAGCCACTACCAACCAAAGTAACGCCACAAGTCGCCACAAGTGAGACAAACTGGCAATATATATATATATATATACACACACACACGTGTGTGTGTGTATCACGAGGCCATGCATGTATATAACAAACATCCTCTGCCTTCGGATTATAATGGGGAGATCAGAGATGGGATTTCTTCAGGAAATATAACAGCACAACACCGAAGTCAAAACGGCAGCGTCTCAAAACAGATGAGAATGGAAAAAGGCAAAAAGGGTTATTTCTCTTCAGACGCAGCAAAAGCGGTTCATCATTTTTTTTTTATTATTATTTTTTTTGTTTTGCTAAGAAAATTATTATTATTATTTTAAACCTGGTTCATCAGAATCTATATTGTTATGTGCAACTTTCACATTTGATGTGACAATGAGCATGTGATATTTCTCAGCTAGTACAAAGTTGGACCACTGTCTTGTAGCATAGTGCTCAGTACTTACTAACCTTATGTAACTACTTCAGTAAAAATAAATAAATAAATATATATATATTTTTTATTTACGGTAATTAATTTCTTCAATTTTAGAAATTCATATTCAATTTTATAACTACCAATCAGAGCTGAAAAAAAAAAAAAGGACTCCGGGTATTATCGGCTAAAAGACAAATATAGCAACCATATAATGATCAAAATATTGTATTGTTTGTGGAATATCAACGCCAAATGTCGTTAGGATTTGTTATCTACAATTATCACGTTTGAAACGACAATGGGGCATATGATATTTAAGATGGTAGCATCCAGACATTGAATTGTGTACACATAAAAATTTATTGGAGCTAATAAAAGAAGAGACCATAACCAATTTGGACCACCATCTCCTCGCATATAGTATAGTACCTAGCTACCAGCCTTGATATCTTGCAAGCAAGCACTTTGTTGGTACGTCACTTTCAAGGGCTCAAATAGCTAGATTCTTTTTTGTATAGAAGATAAACTATTTGGAGCCCATTTGGGAACATAGATTCGATATTGATACGGCATTTTTTTTAAACTAAAATTGAATTATAATTGTGTTTTCAATTCAAATCTTTAATTCAAACCCATGTTCCCGAGTGGGCTCTTAAGCTCAAAATGCAACAAACATAATTCACATTACGTTAGGTTACAAAAAGTGACACTAGAGGACCAACTTAGGCCAAGGCAAGAAGTTGGTTTGAATTAATTGGTTGTATCGTTATCAATACATAAATGATAGTAAATCAAAGAATGATAATTAACAACAACCCAATAA
This sequence comes from Artocarpus heterophyllus, assembly GCA_025403435.1. Taxonomy (NCBI): domain Eukaryota; kingdom Viridiplantae; phylum Streptophyta; class Magnoliopsida; order Rosales; family Moraceae; genus Artocarpus; species Artocarpus heterophyllus. Next base: position 34,237,063 of record CM046343.1, read on the forward strand.
ATTAAAACAAGGAAATACATGGGCCATTGTGGAAGAGGAGGAAGAGGAAAAGAATGCTTGTCAAAATCACTGAAAGATTCATTATCAACAAGACTACTAAAAACTTACAAGCCTAAAAAACAACACACCAAATCACAAACCTCGCGAAAGAAGCCCACCGCAACAATCGATCCGGATAAACAACAACATGACAAAACTCCGAAAGAAGCCACTCTGCTTTAGCGGAAAATGGGAATTGTGGCGAAAATGGTCATCAGCAGTGTGAAGAACAAGCTTGATATGTTCCCAGTGATTGATGTTGCGAAAGAGATGTCTTGTGGCCTGAAAGGAGGAAAAAGAAGATTCCAAATTTTAAAATGCCGGTCTCAACTCAATCATGAACGCATCTATGTCATTCCATGCATTCTATAAAAAGTAAAATAGGTTAATCGCATAACTACACCTCATAGTTTTCATTATTTCTTAATTTGTCCCTCTATTTTTAAAAACTACAAAATTATCTTTTGAATTTGAAAAACTTATTTCAATTTTATCCCTTGTAGACTTTTTTTGACTTAAAAAACATGATGATAAGATAAAAATACCTTCGACTAAACCTAATTTGTTTACGAAATATATGTTTTTACTTTAAAAAAAAATTAAACAATATATTTAAAAATTTAAAGTCATAAAACGTAAGATCTTTTTTTGAAATTTAATGTTTTGTTTCAGATTTTTTTATAGTTTTAATATATAAAATATTTATCATAATTATTTAAGGGTAGTCATGTTCTATTCATGGGGATGAAATTGAAATTTTTTAAAATTTGAAAAATACCTATATAGTTGTTAAGAACAAAGGGACAAATTTAACACTAGGAGGTATAATTATGTAATTAACCCAAACTAAAATTACTGTTTTGTCCCAGCCTTATACTCTCAAGAAGTTGTATTTTAGTTTCATGCCACCATGAAACTGCTTAGTTTCATGATGTTTTAACATTTTCCATTGGATTAGGTTACAGAAATTAAAAATAAAAAAAAGTCATGAGCACATACTTTTGCAATTTGTTGAGAGCACCACAGTACAGGGCATTATCCGGTAAGGGCAGCTCGGTTTTGTTAGTAGCTTCTGGATTGACAACCTTGATATATGTTTCTTGGCCAAGATACCATGAGTCCAGATTCTCAGTTCTGAGGTTCCAGACACCAACATTGTCAAGGGACACCAAAATTGCCGTCCACGCTCCAGGATAAACCTGAAACAACAGAGAGTGGCGGAATACAGTTTATACGATAAAATGAGTATGTTTTTGAGCTTTAACAGAATAAAATGAACAATCACATGAAAAACATAGAGGACTTGAAACGCTCGTAGGGAAAACACTAAATCCAATAGGAGCATCAATAGTCCGTCTGTTTTGATCATGAATAAGCATAAACATGAGATAAAGATAAAAGTCTCCTGTGTTTTATTGAAAAGCTACATTCCACTTTATGTTTTTATGAAGCATAATGAAGACCAAAAGAAGCGAAGACTAGCATTAGCACCAAAATAAGAGACTACGACACAGAATTATGCTTAAAGTATACCTGTGCTGAGGTGCGGGCTATTCCGTCCCATTTGTTGTATGTGCCCCGACTGTTTTCTGTCCATTCACCATAATCCATTCTGCAAAGCAATATTATTTCATTGTAAGAAAATATCGTCGTAGACATGTCAATGTGATGAGGAAATGCAAGAAGAAACAAATTCCTACCCCACAACGAAAAATGCATATCCGTCCAAGTGATAGGTCTGCATCTTGGTCTCATTGTTCTGCAGTATGATTTCCATAAATCCCCTGTATGTTCCGTTGATGACTGATGTTTCCATCTTAGGTGGTCCTGTGAGCGGCCTGTTTGGAAAGTCGAGCTTGTACACTCCTTTCACCTTGAACCAGTCAGCGAGCCTGATGGGGGTGGAAGGATTGACAAATGAGATTCCATTAAGAGTTGCTCGCCGTTTCCCGTTAATCTCCGCCGGTGGCTTGTTTTTCAACACATAAACCTCAGTGACGTTGATTGAGCCGTATCTAAAAGATCCCTGTGGATTGGGGCGAGCGCCACTGGCTGATACATTCCATCTGAGAAATTTGAACATAGATATAGAATATTTAGAAGTGAATAATCAAAGACTACTAAGCTTCAAAATTCATAAATGAGCTTGGAGAAAGATATTATGCTCAAATTATTTGTGGTTTAGAATTTTGCTTTCCCAAAGTACTTCAGAAATTAAAAATCTTGAAAAACCCACCCTATCAAAGATCAACTACCTAGACAACTCAATTATTACTGTTTAGTATTTTCTGCCTAAATTGGGGCAGAATTTGCAGAAACAAGTAATCTTGGCCTGAATGTCGTACTTGCTTATAGTTACCAGTACAACAGGGCCACAAATAGAGAATTGGGAAATATTAAGAAAATAGAGGCACAAACCTGATAGATCTTGCCTGGTTCATGGAGAATGTTTTGTCAAATTCATCGTTTGGTGCCTCCGGCAGGGGCCCTTTTGCCTTGCCTTTGGAATTTGAATAGTGCAAGATGGCAACGCCAGTTACTCTCTTCCATTGCGATTCGTTCACAAACCTAGCACTTGCTACTATGTAGTAGTCAGAACTTGCATTCTGATCCGTCGTCAGCAAAAATGAGTAGGATTGGCCGACGTGTATATCTAAACTCGTATAGTTTTGTTGCACCGTGTATGAACCCTCTGACTCAGCTAGAAGCAGATTGTGGTTTTGGATCCTGAAATTCAGACTAGTTGAAATTCCAACGTTGTGGACACGAATGCGGTAAGTTTTCCCTGTTTAAGAATCCAACCATAAAAGATATGGTGAAGGAACATCTTTGAATGACATACTAACCAAGAAATGATTTCCAATCCATAGGGTAACATGTGCATTTAAGTACTTAAGCACCATTTTTGTTGCAGCTAGTGACAAATGTTATAAAAATTTTCAAACGAATAGGAGAATCTTGTAAATACTACTTTTTTTTGTGTTTCTTTCTCACTGAAACCTTAAATGAATCACAAGATGAAGATTATGTGTATATCTAATTCTTCCTTGGCTTCACTTCACCAATAATTATAGATCATACATGGAAATTGTCAACATTCTTTTCCTTATCGTTGCAATATGAAAGAGCCAATTCAGTAGATAAGGAAACTTAAAAAAATAAGAATCTAAGATTAAACATTCTACGTGCATGGAAAAAGCATGATATATACATGCAATTCAACAGACAAAGATTCAAAATTTACCAAGTTTAAACTTTCACATTTAAATTCAAAAGGTGCCCCAACAATGAAAAACAAAGTTTGAGAGAAATGACGTCAATTCTCACCTGGTTCGACATTAAATGTTTCATAATCAATGCCTTCTGGAACGAGTGTATCGTTGTATCTGTAAGGGCCTTTGCCATTAATGAGAACTCCATTTGGCATCCCTAGTTCTTTCCCCGCATCAAGGGCCTTCCTCAAAGCCTGCACACTCCAAAATGCAGATACCGTCAAACACTTAAAACTACAAATTGCATTCCTTACTTCACAAGAAAGGTCTAAAAACCCAACAAACAAAATAATTACCGTGTGGTTTCTTGTGTACCAATCACCAATCAAAATGGTTATATCCCCATCAGGGCTGTCAAAAGGAATTGGAATAATAACCCGGTTGTTAATAATGAAGCCGCCGAACCCGCCTGACGCTCTCTGAAAGTGGAGAGACGGGAAGTAGAAGAAGCTACCAATCTGATCCTTGACCTGGAAGTTATACGTCCAGTTCCACTTTGGTGGAATTGGGCAATTGGTGCCCAAAACACCATCTTGCCATGAACTGCGTCTTTGTTGAACTCCAGCCCTGTTACAAAGATCACATAAGTGCACTTGACTTAACTGAAATGTATCTATAAGGCCTTGTTTGGTTGGAGGGAAATGTCTCTAAATGCTAATTCAGCACACTGATTTCACTTGATCCCCAGTACTGAACACGATACTATATTACTTTTTTATTCTCCCCGTTTTGCTTCTCAAAACAAAATATCCAACCACCAACCATCCAATTAATGAATAAAAAATCGTGTCCAGAGGCAAATTTGAAACTTGAGGACATGCTACGGTATAATTTAGAAAACATACTAAATTTAACACACTATTGGAAAGTAAGATTTTTGCTAATATACTAAAATTAAACATTAGAATAAGATATAGGCATATTAGTAAGATTTTTGCTAATATACTAAAATTAAACATTAGAATAAGATATAGGCATATTAGTTGGAGATGATCTTAGAAGAGGAAATGAACAGCATTCTCATTCTGATTGTTCCAAAATTAAAAAGATTGGTGAAGGGAATTCATACCAAAACACAATATTTATTTTCCACACCAAAATTTTATATCTTTTTCCCTCTTCTATACTTTCTTTCCCTCTTACCAAACATAGCCTAAATATAACAATTTCAAAAATAAAACCTCACGGGCAAATTAAATCTTACCAAGTAATGAGAAGACTCTCGTCCAGTTTGTTCCGAACATTGACGACGACATTGTTGTTTGTAGTCACGTTTATGGTAGGACCCGGAAACTTTCCATTAATGGCAATAACCTGCAATGCAAATATAATAAATTAATAATTCAGATTACAGAAACGCAAACTTACCACAAACCCTCTTAATAAAAATAAAAAAAATGTACATGAAAAAAAGCTGAGTTTGTGAAATAAACTTAAACACATTTAGTAGATCTGGTGCTAAAAATTGAAACTTTATAGAATCTAAGAGCAACCCATTTCTCGTCTGTGAATACTAAGCGCACCCACGTGAGAAAAATCCAAGCTTGATGAGCTGAGCTAAAAAAAAGAGTGTAGAGAGAGAAAGTAAAGAGAGAGATAGAAACCTGCTGAGGAACACCGAGAGGAGAAGCGGTAATGTAAGAGACCTCAAAGTTGTAGAAAGCGTACGGATCGGCAGCGAAGGAGAAGCTCGCGAACAGGCAAGTGTGGATTACAACAACACTCAAGAAGCTCCCCAGAGCCATTTTCCAAAACTCTTTTGAGCTATAACACAAGATTCACAGCTTTTCTTTTTATTTTTTCCTCTGTATTTCTACATAATAAATAATCAGAAACAGAAGAAGAAGAAAAAAAGAAGCAGAAGAAGAGGAAACAACTCAAACAGAGAACCTCTAGAGAGAGAGAGACAGAGAGAGAGAGAGAGAGAGGCAAGTGCAAGTGTGGACGGAGTTTTAGTTTTGAAAGAACGGCCTTTTTTCCAATTACCACTTTACCATGTGTTTGTGGGGCACTGGTGCAGTTTTAATTTTTAATTTTTATTCTTTTGCTTGGTTAACCAAAAAAAAAAACATCGGTTGGGTTTGATCCCAAGCTTTTGTCGGTAACCAGTCATCACTAAAACGAGTTGAGCTGAGAGAAAATCAATGGATGACACCTAGAGAGAGACACCCTATGTTTGGCGGTTCCACCACAAACTCAGTTATAAACAGTATAAAGCTCTCACATGCTACAGTAACAATTTAAAAAATTGCTACAGTGTAAAGCTTTCATATGCTACAGTAAAAGTGGTTCCCACCATCGGTTCCCACCACCTTTCAAACACCCCACAATTGACAGGCAGTAGCCAGTTCACACTTTGGAGTAGATGAGATAATATTGAATTTTTTTTATTATATTACATATATGTGTGTGTGTGTGTGTGTGTGTACATGCCCACACGGTTAAGCTTTTAATTTTGACTCCTGTCCGTCTCAAAAAACAAGCATAAAGAAATAAAAAGAAATAATTTTACAAATAAAAATAATAATAATTGGAAAAAAAATGATAAGAAATCCTTGGCAACGTTCAGATCTATCTGCAAGCGCCACATGATTTCCAGCCTTGAACCATTGTCCACGCGTGGGCCCCACACCATCAATTAAATGTAGGGCGGAGGGGTGTTGTTTGCTGGATAAACACCATCCTCTAGTTACCGTTTGATGATTCCTACCCATCTGTGACTACTAACCGTTTTGATCATCAGAAATTTGTGCTTTTCGGTGATACTGACCGCGTAGGTCCAAAAAATCAAGACAAAGGGGGTGTTTGGAAAGTGGTAGGAACCACTTTTACTGTAGCATGTGAAAGCTTTACACTGTAGCAATTTTTTAAATTGTTATTGTAGCATGTGAGAGCTTTACACTGTTTATAACTGAGTTTGTGGTGAGAACCGTGGTTCCCATTACAATGTCAAACAGGGGGAAATAAATAACGCCGACGTTTTTTTGACAGAAAAATCCTAATTTAACCTCCTATCGTACGATAATAACCAGTTATTGATAAAATGATAGGATCAAAATTATATAAGATTTCTGCATATTAAATAGACTACATATTAAAAAAAACAAGACAAAAGAATAATGCCGACCCTTTTTTTTTGACAGAAAAATCCTATTTAACGTAGGTTTATAATTGGTTTTTGATAAAATAATAGAATTTAGTTTAAAAAATACATTACGTATTAAATTAAAGTCTATAACTTTATAAATAGTAGGGTTTTAACCATATAAAGATGAAAATTATTTTTCATTTGGATATTGTATTAATGGTCACCAAATTTTTTATTAGATTATTCGAAATGGTAAGATCTTTTGAGGGAAACTATAACGTCTTAAGTGGGGGTTAAAAATTTTTAATAAATAAAATAAAGATCAGAAAACAAAATAAAACATCAAAAGAAATTTGCTCGGTTCTTTGAATGAAAACTCTCAAATCAAAATAAAGATATAAATAACAATTAAACCACAGTTTAATGTAGCACATTAAATTTGATAATATAAAATTGTCATCATCATCATTCTAACCCTCAACACATCTTAATACAGTCGTAGAAAATAACATATGATGCTTACATTATCATGAAGAACAATCTTTAACAAATGAAACAATTCCAACGTAATACAGCTACATAGCTTCCTCAACTGTGTTTCTTGTCATCACCTCACACTTTGTAAGTCCTAAAAAGATAGAAATATAGGAGAATGAGAGACAACATGCTCAGTAGGGAAAATATTACTCACTTTTAGGTTTTTATTATTACCACATTAAAACCTGCATGGTTAGTTAATTCTCATTAGTTTTTATCAATATTATCACGTTCAATTCCGATGGATACCTTATGATCATTCTTACCAAGTTCCATACATATATATATACATATTAATTCAGGATTCAATTATGCTCATCTATATCCACCGTGTAATAGAATATCATATCACTCAACTCAACGAAACCTAAATGGGCACGCTTGACCACCCTACAATCATTCCAAAGGTGTTCCGATGAGAGGACATCAAGCCCTAGATTATCACTAAGTCGATTCATGTACAATGCGTTTTGGGACTTTCGACCCAAGTGAGTGCCGTCGCCTCTCCCTATTTTATCTTTTAGGGTATTCGTGTCCAATGATGTAACCGCTACCCTCTTCACGTCTTACCATTCCTCTATAATCATTCATTATTTATAGAGTTAATATTCTCAACTATACTTCTCAATTTCCAACAATATATGTCAAATCAATATTTTTCTCGTTGTACAATGCAGGACGAGTTCATATCATTATCTCATATGTGATACTCATATAATAACGGTTCAATATACATATATATCTTGCAATAAAACAACTAATTTTAATTCCATAAAAACCTCACAAAAGACAAGTAATAGATTTTTACCTCTTGGCGAATACCATGCTAATAACTTCCAGCTCACAACATAAGCTCCAAGTGCTCCGTCATCCGACGACGTATAAAATAACCATACTTTAACTAAATTCGTAATCCATAATCATATTGATTTACCATTTATTCTTATTAATATACCATAATCATTTATATGAAGTCCTTGTAACATTTTCTAACACAAAACGATGTAAAACAAGTGTGTTTGGAATGCCTGATCGGCCTACCGATCAACTATTTCTAGCCTTTTGAATGAAACTACTATTTTTAGACTCTTTGTCGGCTAGTCAATTACTATTCATCAACCTGTCGATACTGTTCATTAGCCTGTCGACGTTCAGCGGCCAAGCTAAACATTGTTCGACATGCCGATTCATGGTGTTCGGCCTGCCGAACTTGCTGATTGAAAAGATTGGCCTGCCGACAGAACAACTTTTGGGAATTCCAGTTTCCATTTTCAAAGTTTTCAAACTTTAAAACTCAATCCGATCCTTTTTAACAATTTTTAGGGGATAGAAAATGCATAAAAACCATGGATTAACACATTTAAACACATATAGATCATTCTTTTCAAAATTTTCATGCTCAACAAACAAATCGAAATCAACAATCCAAACTTTTCAAAACTAGCTCACAAAGTCATTATAAACAAAGATCTATGTAAATCAAACTTTAAAAACATTGTATAATTACCCACAAACATCAAGAACACATTTCTCTCAATTTTCATAGCAAAATACAGCTTAGAACCAAGATTAAGTTTTAGAAATCTAACCTCAAAAACTTAGCTTAAATCCGTGATTTTGATCTTGAAAATGTTTAAGCCTCTTTGATGTTGGGTCTGTGAGTGATTATCTGTGGTTTTTGTGAAAGGACAGCTTGAGGTTTCCTTTGATTCTCTGTGATTTATCTCACCGTGGGAGAAGAAATGAAGAAGAAGAAAAGAAAGAAAAAGAAAAGAAAGAAAAGAAAGAAGTAGGGAGAGACGTGAGAGAAAGAGAGAGAGAAAATAATTGAGGGAGGCAGGTGGTTAATGAGTCTCCTCCGAAGACGTTAGTTCACATAATGCCAAATGGCATTTTCGTAATTAATTATAAGTTTTGAGGGCATTTTGGTATATATACTAAATAAGTATAGAAAATTTTAAAAAATTCTAAAAAGAAGTAAAAATAAATATTGTGAAATAAATTTTAAATGAAACAAATTTTTAATTGGCACACTAATAATTAATTTAATTACCGTAATACTTGTTAGGTAAATAACATGTGTCATACAAACAAAACGAGTTGATTGGTATCATATTAACATTGAGGACATATTAAAAGAATGTGGTGAAAGCACTTCGAACTAAAATTTTTGGTTCTTACGGTGTAAAACCCTTAAATGTTATAATGATCAGAAAAAGTGAACTATACTATAAAGCACTCATACACTACAGTTTTTAGTTTAAAAATTTTAATTCTAACCATATTTTTCAAACACCCTATAAGCAAAATTTGTATTGACGTCGGGAACATATTAAGCTTTTTTTTTTTTTCATGAGGATTAGTGCCATCCTAGCATATGCGTTGTATTCTAGACTCTTTTCTTCTATCATGTCAATTAGGCTAAATTTTCTTTCATCTAAAACCTAATTTTTTTCACTACTTTTTTAATAGAAAAGGTACTTTATTTAAACTTAAAAAATCATTCATTTTGTTGAAATGTTGTGCTAAAACTATATAATTAATTGCTTTTTTGTAAATTTGGTATAGAGTTATGGAATAGAATCATGATTAGTGTAAAGCTTAGCTTGAAAATGAACTTGGGGGTGCAAGTCCTCCTAAAGACCTTATTTTTTTGTAAAATTATCTTTGTAAGTAAGTTAGCACCTCTATATACAAATTTTACTTCAAAATTTACTTTATAAAGGGGAAAAAAAAAAGTCCACTTCAAAATTGAGTACTTACAATATTGTAGTTAGTTACAATAGAACTTTTTTGTGGATGAATTAAGGGTAGAGTTTGGGTGGCACACCCGAAGTGGGCAGACGACTGAGACCTGAACTGTCAAAGTGAACTGGTTTTTGCACCTCGAGATGCCAAATCTCGTTGTATGTATGTGTGTGTATGTATAGTGTGGGGGCTGATGCAGTTCTTACAATCACTTTTCTAGCGCGGCAATGATGCTTGCGCCGTTGGAATGGGATAAGGAACTACCCATATGACCCATTGGATGCTTCACACTTTATTTTTTCAAGTTATACTTACCTTTTCAAAGGACTAGAAAGTAGAAACTAGGAAGGTGGATTCCTTTTTTTTTTTTTTTAGCCGGATAGAGTGGTCTAACGATGATGCACTGTTGTATATGGGTCTTTTGTGTTGTGTGTCCTCTTTGGGGTTTTAAATATGAAAAGTTTTTGTCTAAAGTTTAATATTCGATTTAGAATGCCTCAATTATACTCCCATGTAGCATTACTTTCAACCTTAATTACACTTTTATGTAGTTAGGGTTGAGGTGATATGTAACGTCCCGAAATTTATTTAATATTAATGTAATGTAAATGATGAATTAGTGTGCCATAATTAAAGTTTTAACTTTAATTAGATTATTTGGTTGGATTTTTAGTTTTTGGTTGTTTTGTTAAATTGATGTGTTCAAAAGATTTCTTGTTGATTTAAAATGATGTTTTGAGTTTTAAAACACAACAATTTGTAAAATGTTAAAAATACTCCGTTTTACAAAACCGTGGGCGGCACATGGTTTTCGCACAGTAAAACCGCCCACCGATTTTCTCTATTTATTTCTCTCTTCTCTCTCTCTCTCCTCACTCTCACGCTCAACTCTCTCTCTCTTCTCTCTCTCTCGGTAGCTCCCTCTCTCTCTCAATCTCTTTCAAAATTTTTGATTTCCATTCGAATCCAAGCTTCGGAACAGCAAGGAGGAAGCTCGGGGACGTGATTCGGCAACCGAGAACGCGGATTGAAGCTTCGATTCGAGGTTAGATTCGAAATTTCTAAACTTTTTACAAAATTTCCAATTTTGTGTGTTTTTGAAATCTAAGTTTGTTTTAGCTTAGAAAACCATGGATTTGTGTTAAATGAGCTTAGAACAACTAGAATCTAAGCCTAGATTGAAGAAAAACGGATTGGATTCAAGATTTTCATTTTTCTCCTCTTTTTCTCATTTTCGGATTTTTGAGGATTTTGAGTTTAAATGTTGTTTAAATGATTCCAAACATGTTCTAGAATGTTTTTCTATCAACTATAGTTATTTTTCATGCCTGGGATTTGAGAAAAACAGGTTAGAAACAAGATTTGGATTTTGGGGATCGAGAAACCCGTGGGTGGGATTTTTGGATCTTCCCAGTTCGGCAGGCCGAAGTTCATGTTCGGCAGGCCGGAGTGATGATCGGCAGGCCGGTGTTCTTCCGACCGGCAGGCCGAATCTGGGGAAATGTTCGGCAGGCCGAACTTTGCTTCCGGCAGGCCGAACTGTGTAGTTCGACAGGCCGAAGCAGGGCGTCCGGCAGGCCGACCGAGGCATGGAAAATTTTGTGATTTTTACCCGATTTCATTGTTTTGAACCCTGATTTAAATCCCAACCTTATAGGATGATTTTAATGATACAAATGGCACACTAGGACATCATGAAATGATTTAGTAACATAGAATATCTCGAACTAGATATTGATCGACTTAGTTTGTATCTAGGATTGTTCGTGGTTCCGTGGAGCTAACGTATAGCGGATCGGGATTACGGTGTGGGGTACCGGCACGAGTACTGAGGTAGGACTTCTATCCTATTTCTTTGGTAGCCTGGTTTTGAAATGATTTGGCTTTGAAAAGGATTTCTATTAAAATGTTTTCAACGGTTGTTTGAAAATGGTTTTATCAGTTATATTTTCATATACCGTGACATGAAATGAATTTCATAATGAATGTAATTGACAACACTCGGTAATTGGGTTTTGAATGATAATGATAAAAAAACACATGGGCATGATGCCATATCAGAGATCGGGTCGTGATCGACCTTGGGGGCAGGTCCCGAAACCCAGCTGGACCACTACGGTGGTGATATCATGGTTTGCCTAGGTAAAAGTAAACTGGTGTTTTGATATGACGAGTAGACTGTTCTGTGTCAGAACGGTTCTACTCAATTTATTTATTTATTTATTTATTTATTTATTCTAGTTTCTTCTTGCATAACTCCTGATAATGCTATGTTTCTTTGCATTAAATTATTTTATAAAACTTAGTCCTACTGAGCCTTTCGCTCACGTTTTATCTGTTTTAAATCCCCCCCCCTTCTAGGTGGTTTCCCATTTAGGTTTGGAGAAGATTCTTCGGACCGAACTCAGGAGCAATAGGAGAATTTATTTACAATCCGTATTTATTAATCAAGGCATGTAAGACTTAACTTTATTTGTACTTGGACTGTAATTGTATTTGTGATATTGTCAGATCCATGTGTGTGCACAAGTTGTGGGTTGTGGAACCCATATTTGCGGTTTTTATTCAATTATTGTTATTTGTTTAATGATTTTAAATTCTTTATCAAATGTGGTGGAAAAATCTCTTTATTTCTTGCTTAATTGGATTTTTAAAACCCTTAATTTCAATTTAAACTCTCCTTTAATTAATCTAAATATTCCGCCACGTCACCTCCCGTACTCCGGGGCGTGACAGAATGGTATCAGAGCTCAAGGTTATGAACCTTGGGAATTGTGCACACATAGGTTTGACAATGAAATACTTCTGACAGTCCAAATTTTATTTTCAGAAGTGAGAGAATGGCACCTAGACGTCGTTCGACAGCTGACGCCGAGTTCGGAAATGATGAGGGCCTGATGAGGTCTATGATCGCGGCTTTCCGGCAGATGGCAGCCAGGACTAGACCGGAAGACTCCAGTGTTGGTAGTCGGCATGCTTTCTTTAAGGAATTTCGGCGGGCGTCTATTCCGACTTTTGATGGCAATGGGGATCCGCATTTAGCAGAGTATTGGTTGGATTCGATCTTGAAGCATCTTGATACCCTTGGTGTGCCTGAGGAGTATCGTGTGGAATTCGCGGCGTATAAGCTCGAGGGTGGCGCCAACACCTGGTGGAAACAAACTAAGCGTCTGGAGCGCGGTGGCGATATCGGTTGGGACAAGTTCGAGGATCTGTTCTATGATCGGTATTTTCCGCAGGGATATAGAGATCAGAAGGCAGCTGAGTTTTATAGATTGCAGCAGGGTGATCTTTCAGTTCGGGAGTACGAGGCAAAGTTTAGCGAGTTGGCTAGGTTTGCTCCATCAGCTGTGGCATCGGAGCGCGAGAAATGCATCAAGTTCCAGGAAGGACTCAAGGCTCCTATTCGGCGGCAGTTGGTTGCTCTACGGCTTAGGAGTTTCGGAGAGCTTGTGTCGTCGGCGATCTCCGTGGAGAATGATTACGTGCAGTATTGTGAGGACCGAGCCAAGGCTTCAGGAGGACCGCAGAGGAGTGGCAGGAAGAGCACTAGTAGTCGTCCAGCTCCGGGGAAAGGCAAGCAAGGCGGTGCGACCAGTGGCAGCAGCAGTTCGTCTGGCAGCGGGCGCAGCAACCCCTACAGCTTTCATTGTCATTTCTGTCAGCAGCCCGGACACATCAAGAGGAATTGCCCGATCAGGAGTGCTCGTCTTGGATCGCAGACCGGGGAGGATGCCAGTCGTCAGTCTCAGCCTCAGCCTCAGACCCTACCTCCGCCTCCGCAGTACCCGCAGTTGCAGTATCCGCAGTTTTCTCCTCAGCAATTCTCATATCCGACACGGGGACAGCAGTCGCAGTATTTTCAGCGCAATGTTCCTCAGTATAGAGCGCCGAGTACAGGTAGTGTGCAGTCATCTCCATCTCAGCAGTATCGGCCGAGTAATCCAAGACCTAGCAATGTCGGTAGAGGAAAAGGGAAGGCGCCAGTGCAGGTTCATGCAATGGCATCTGGAGGGTCAGATTCTCAGACTGGTAACGCGGTTGTCGATGGTATAGTTTTGGTTTCTATATCTTTAGCTCGCGTTTTATTTGATACCGGTGCCTCTCATTCTCTCATTTCGAGTTCTTTTGTACATGCCTTGGGATTAGAAGTAGAAGAATATAATGAACCCCTAGTTATAACTTCTCCCTTGGGGCGGGTGTGTGTGAATTGTATGTGTAAATCTTGTAAAATAAAGATTGGGGATGAGATTTTGAAAAGTGATTTGATTATACTCCCCATGAGTTCCTATGATGTGATTTTAGGGATGGACTGGTTGTCCAGGTATAGTGCAGTTGTGGACTGCCAACTTAGAAAGGTGACCCTAGTGTCTGATAGGGGGACGGTAATCACTTACCAGGGTGGTGGTGATTGGCTAATGAGTGAGCGTCTTATGAAGTCATGTCTAGGAGGGCGAAGGAATCTAGATTGTTTTGCTTTTCTTGCCAATCTAGATTGCGAGCCCTATGTTTCGAGTAGTAGTGTAGCGATTCCGGTGGTTGGTGAGTTCGAGGATGTCTTCCCCGACGAGTTATCAGGGTTACCACCGCATCGGGAGATTGAGTTTGGTATCGAGTTGTTTCCAGGGACATCACCGATTTCTATGGCACCTTATCGGATGGCGCCGGCAGAAATGAAGGAATTGAGGAAGCAACTTCAGGAGCTTGCTGATAAAGGATATATTCGGAATAGCACATCTCCGTGGGGAGCACCTGTTTTGTTCGCTAAGAAGCACGATGGGACTCTCAGGTTATGTGTGGATTATCGACAGCTGAATCGTGTTACGGTGAAGAACAAGTATCCTTTGCCTAGGATTGATGAGCTATTTGATCAGTTGGGAGGTTCGCGATACTTCTCGAAGATTGATTTGCGGTCAGGTTATCATCATCTCAGAATCAAGGAAGAGGATATTCCCAAGACAGCTTTTAGGACTCGGTATGGGCACTTCGAGTTTCTGGTTATGTCTTTTGGGTTGACGAATGCTCCAGCAGCTTTTATGGATTTGATGAACAGGATATTTAGGCCGTATCTGGATCAGTTTGTGATCGTGTTCATCGATGATATTCTTGTGTATTCTAAGACATGGGAGGAGCATGAGCAGCATCTTCGGATCGTGCTTCAGACTCTACGGGAGCACCAGTTGTATGCTAAGAAGGAAAAGTGTGAGTTTTGGTTGACCGAGGTCAAATTTCTGGGTCATGTCATTTCGGAGCATGGTATTTCAGTGGATCCGTCTAAGATTGAAGCTATATTGGAGTGGGAACGACCAAGGAATGTAGCGGAGATTCGCAGCTTCTTAGGTCTTGCTGGATATTATAGGAAATTTGTAAAGGACTTTTCAAAGATTGCAGCTCCGTTGACGAGGTTGATCAAGAAAAATGTCAGGTTTGAGTGGGATGAAGACTGTGAGTCTGCTTTTCAGGAATTGAAGAACCGGTTGACTTCAGCTCCAGTATTAGTTATTCCTAGTAGTGACGAGCCGTATGAGGTTTATGCTGATGCTTCAGGGCGCGGACTTGGATGCGTGTTGATGCAGCATGGACGTGTGGTTGCGTATAGATCGAGACAGCTACGACCACACGAGCGGAATTATCCTACTCACGATTTAGAGCTTGCAGCGGTGATCTACGCGCTGAAGATTTGGAGATGTTACTTGTATGGGGCATCGTTTCAGGTCTTCTCCGATCACAAGAGTTTGAGGCATTTGTTCACTCAGAGGGATCTCAACTTGAGGCAGCGCAGATGGGTGGAGTACATGGAGGATTATGATTTCGCGTTGCAGTATCATCCCGGAAAAGCTAATGTGGTAGCGGACGCGCTTAGCAGGAAGTCTTCAGGGATTCTCGCTTGTTTGATTTTTGAGGACTGGAGCAGGGATGCGACAGTGAGTGAGTATCGGCTACAGTATCATGACGACGGTGATCGAGTTTTGTTGTATCACGTGGAAGCGACTCCAGCTCTTGTTCGGATGGTGAAGCAAGGTCAGTGGCAGGATCGACATTTGCAGGGGATTTGGTCGCGGATTCAGAACGGGGAGCAGTTTGAAGAATGGAGCGTGCATGCAGATGGATCGTTGTACTTCCGGGAGCGTCTTGCAGTTCTAGTTATCGCCGAGGTGACGAAAGCCGTTCTAGATGAAGCTCATAGGTCTCAGTTTGCTATTCATCCGGGGGGCACCAAGATGTATCGTGATTTGAAGAGGCACTATTGGTGGAGAGGCATGAAGAAAGATGTTCGCGAGTACGTGGCCAAGTGTTCGACGTGTCTTCAGGTGAAAGCTGAGCATCAAAAGCCTGCAGGTCAGCTTCAGCCGCTTCCTATTCCAGGGTGGAAATGGGAGCATGTAACGATGGATTTCCTCATAGGTTTGCCGAGGACAGAGCAGCGGCACGATGCAGTTTGGGTTGTGGTCGATAGGTTGACGAAATCGGCGCATTTCATTCCGTTTAGGTCGACGTGTTCTAGGAAGATTCTCGGGGAGTTGTATATGCAGAACATTGTGAGGTTGCATGGAGTTCCTTTGTCCATCACCTCTGATCGAGATACCAGGTTTAATGCTAAGTACTGGAGGAGTTTTCAGGAGGCTTTGGGTACAGATTTGAACTTCAGTACGGCGTTTCATCCTCAGACTGATGGGCAGTCTGAGCGGGTTATTCAGGTTCTCGAGGATATGTTGCGTGCTTGTGCGTTGGACTTCGGCGGGAATTGGAAGCAATGTTTGCATTTGGTGGAGTTCGCGTACAACAACAGTTATCAGGCGAGTATCGGTATGGCACCATTTGAGGCGTTGTATGGGCGACCGTGTCGGTCACCTGTGTGTTGGGCCGAGCCGGAAGATAGAGTTATTCTTGGGCCGGATGAGATTCGTGACAGCAACGAGAAAGTCGTGGTAATTCGGGATCGGTTGAGAGCAGCTCAGAGTCGGCAGAAGAGCTACGCGGATAGGAGACGTAGACCCTTAGAGTTCGCGGTTGGAGATTTTGTTCTCTTGAGGGTGTCACCTCGTAAGGGAACTATGCGGTTCGGAGTGAGTGGGAAACTCGCGCCGAGGTATATTGGGCCGTTCGAGATCACTCAGCGTGTTGGTGTGGTCGCTTATCGGCTTGATCTTCCGCCCGAACTTTCTCATGTGCACGATGTGTTTCATGTGTCGATGCTTAGGAAGTGTCCACCTGAGCAGGGTAAGATAGTATCGTTTCGCGATGTGCAGGTTCAGGAGGATACGACGTACGAAGAAGTGTCGATTCAGATCATCGACCGGAAAGTGATTAGCTTGCGTCGTCGTGAGATACCGTTGGTAAAGGTCGTGTGGCAGCATCACGGGGTTGATGAAGCCACTTGGGAATTAGAGTCGGGTATGCGGGAATTGTATCCGCATTTGTTTTGTTTTTGAGATGAGTTGTAAATTTCGAGGACGAAATTTCTTTTAGGGGTGGAGAGCTGTAACGTCCCGAAATTTATTTAATATTAATGTAATGTAAATGATGAATTAGTGTGCCATAATTAAAGTTTTAACTTTAATTAGATTATTTGGTTGGATTTTTAGTTTTTGGTTGTTTTGTTAAATTGATGTGTTCAAAAGATTTCTTGTTGATTTAAAATGATGTTTTGAGTTTTAAAACACAACAATTTGTAAAATGTTAAAAATACTCCGTTTTACAAAACCGTGGGCGGCACATGGTTTTCGCACAGTAAAACCGCCCACCGATTTTCTCTATTTATTTC
Organism: Artocarpus heterophyllus; assembly: GCA_025403435.1. NCBI lineage: Eukaryota > Viridiplantae > Streptophyta > Magnoliopsida > Rosales > Moraceae > Artocarpus > Artocarpus heterophyllus. Next base: position 34,254,512 of record CM046343.1, read on the forward strand.
TCTCTTCTCTCTCTCTCTCCTCACTCTCACGTTCAACTCTCTCTCTCTTCTCTCTCTCTCGGCAGCTCCCTCTCTCTCTCAATCTCTTTCAAAATTTTTGATTTCCATTCGAATCCAAGCTTCGGAACAGCAAGGAGGAAGCTCGGGGACGTGATTCGGCAACCGAGAACGCGGATTGAAGCTTCGATTCGAGGTTAGATTCGAAATTTCTAAACTTTTTACAAAATTTCCAATTTTGTGTGTTTTTGAAATCTAAGTTTGTTTTAGCTTAGAAAACCATGGATTTGTGTTAAATGAGCTTAGAACAACTAGAATCTAAGCCTAGATTGAAGAAAAACGGATTGGATTCAAGATTTTCATTTTTCTCCTCTTTTTCTCATTTTCGGATTTTTGAGGATTTTGAGTTTAAATGTTGTTTAAATGATTCCAAACATGTTCTAGAATGTTTTTCTATCAACTATAGTTATTTTTCATGCCTGGGATTTGAGAAAAACAGGTTAGACACAAGATTTGGATTTTGGGGATCGAGAAACCCGTGGCTGGGATTTCTGGATCTTCCCAGTTCGGCAGGCCGAAGTTCATGTTCGGCAGGCCGGAGTGATGATCGGCAGGCCGGTGTTCTTCCGACCGGCAAGCCGAATCTGGGGAAATGTTCGGCAGGCCGAACTTTGCTTCCGGCAGGCCGAACTGTGTAGTTCGGCAGGCCGAAGCAGGGCGTCCGGCAGGCCGACCGAGGCATGGAAAATTTTGTGATTTTTACCCGATTTCATTGTTTTGAACCCTGATTTAAATCCCAACCTTATAGGATGATTTTAATGATACAAATGGCACACTAGGACATCATGAAATGATTTAGTAACATAGAATGTCTCGAACTAGATATTGATCGACTTAGTTTGTATCTAGGATTGTTCGTGGTTCCGTGGAGCTAACGTATAGCGGATCGGGATTACGGTGTGGGGTACCGGCACGAGTACTGAGGTAGGACTTCTATCCTATTTCTTTGGTAGCCTGGTTTTGAAATGATTTGGCTTTGAAAATGATTTCTATTAAAATGTTTTCAACGGTTGTTTGAAAATGGTTTTATCGGTTATATTTTCATATACCGTGACATGAAATGAATTTCATAATGAATGTAATTGACAACACTCGGTAATTGGGTTTTGAATGATAATGATAAAAAAACACATGGGCATGATGCCATATCAGAGATCGGGTCGTGATCGACCTTGGGGGCAGGTCCCGAAACCCAGCTGGGCCACTACGGTGGTGATATTATGGTTTGCCTAGGTAAAAGTAAACTGGTGTTTTGATATGACGAGTAGACTGTTCTGTGTCAGAACGGTTCTACTCAATTTATTTATTTATTTATTTATTCCAGTTTCTTCTTGCATAACTCCTGATAATGCTATGTTTCTTTGCATTAAATTATTTTATAAAACTTAGTCCTACTGAGCCTTTCGCTCACGTTTTATCTGTTTTAAATCCCCCCCCCTTCTAGGTGGTTTCCCATTTAGGTTTGGAGAAGATTCTTCGGACCGAACTCAGGAGCAATAGGAGAATTTATTTACAATCTGTATTTATTAATCAAGGCATGTAAGACTTAACTTTATTTGTACTTGGACTGTAATTGTATTTGTGATATTGTCAGATCCATGTGTGTGCACAAGTTGTGGGTTGTGGAACCCATATTCGCGGTTTTTATTCAATTATTGTTATTTGTTTAATGATTTTAAATTCTTTATCAAATGTGGTGGAAAAATCTCTTTATTTCTTGCTTAATTGGATTTTTAAAACCCTTAATTTCAATTTAAACTCTCCTTTAATTAATCTAAATATTCCGCCACGTCACCTCCCGTACTCTGGGGCGTGACATGATATGTTTCGCATAAAGTGATAGACATTGACCATAGGATTTTCAAAGAATATTTTTGTCAGTATTTAAAGAGCCCTTTTAATAACGCTTTGAAGTATATTAATGTAGGTTGCCTCAAATGCAAACTATAAAGCTTTCAGCGAACATTTCCGTCAGCGTTTTAGAAATCTCTTTAATAAGGCTTCGAGGTATGTTAACATTCGTCGCCTCCTTCTCCTAGAGGGACACCAAGAATCTTGAGACAAATCTCCGCATGAAAAAGTGAGTTCGTTGCAACTATTCACGTTCAACCATAATAGTTACTCCAAGTTAAATTGTAACTGGCAACCATCAAAATTTAAGATTGATATTGGCGGCAAGGGTCATATTGGGATGAAAAGAGAAATAAAAAGGAGATCTATGGTTGTAGATGCTATATTGGTATGTATTGGGCACGCGGAGAATGAATAGGATATTGTTGAGACTGAGTTATGAGTTTAGAGTCCCACATAAGCTAAAAATTTGGAGATCAATTATGATGTGTGTATCTTCTATTAGATCCACCACTTTGGATCACCAAAGGCCAAAAAAAAAAAAAAAAAAGTTGGTGATTTTCTTTAGGTTTCTCTATGTATAACAAATCTAAGACATGAAATATATAATTATGCTTAAATGCTCAACGACGATGCAGATATAGAATAAATTATAAGACCAATAAGTATTTATGTTTACCTAATGCTAATCAACAAGCTAGGTGCAGCCCCTCATCAATTTCATTAAAGAATTTAACTAACCTTAGGACTTTTAAGACTCGTCTAATTTCTTGGCTAACAAGGTGACCTTTTATTAGATTCTAGGGCAAACCCCACAATATGAAAAGTTAACTAAAAAAAAATTGTTTAAGGAACAGTTTTTACAGACAAAGATATGACGACCCACAAACCAGTTACGTGGTCCACGGCTTTGATTTTGGCTTATATATTGATTTAACTACAAATGCTCTCACCATCTAATTTTCCACTTCATTACATTCCCGATTTAAAGTGTATGTATATACATATATATATATATATATGTATGTATGCTAACGCGGATATATCATGTCCCATCTATAATTAAGAACTATGCATTTTTTTCTCTTTTGTTGATCCATGATTAAAGTTGTGGTCCTACATAGAATATACATATCTCATAATTATAGTTGCACAGCAGTGATTAGTGTTGTTGACACAATTAGTAAGCCCCACTTAGGGAGAAAATTATGAGAATACAACATATAACCATTAATCATAATTGAATGCTAAAAAGGAAGTTTCAAGAAAAATAAAATAAGTTACACATATGCTTTGTTGGATATTGTTGGCCTATCTCTTAAATGCTACGTACGGTGGCATAAAGAAATTACATGAAATGTGAAGTGTACCAATGAGCTATATTTTAAAAGTTGGGGAAAGAAAAAATAATAAGAATAAAAGAAACTTCTCGATGACTTCAATCGTCTATGGCCCATATTTCTTTGCCCAAATACATTAATTTGACAATAGAGTCCTCTTTGGCCCTAAACCATTTTCATTCTTTTTAATTAAAACTAACATTCCCCAACCCAGAGAAAAATTCATATATATTATTAATGTATTAGCTAATGAAGTATAGTAATTAGTACAAGACAAGAAAACTTTTTGCTTCAGCTCTTGGATTTGCATAATGAATGTTTTGCTTGCTTCTTCGTTGGAATACTACCATTGTTGATGCCTTAATCTAATACTTTGTCACACCAGCTACTATCTTATATATATTTTTAAACAAATGATTTTGTAATTTTCTTATTTAGAAAGTTGTGACACCAAAAAAAAAAAAAAAGAAGAAAAATAATTATTAGATTCGGCATAGCCATGTAGGTGTGTGATCCCTTTGGTTTGGTGAAGCCACATGCCGCATATCTGGCCGCGATTTCCTCCATTGGAGAAATTATATTTCTGATGGTCTTGTTTTCTAATATTTAAATATGCATGGAAACGAAAAAGTAATGTTATTGGAGTTAATTATAATTCTTTTTACACAAATGGAAATGGAATTTTCCCTCAGAAAAATGATTCTTTTTAATAATGAAAACTGCATGCTTTAGCCTTTAATTTGCCGTTATGATTCCATGCATACAGCGTCTCTAGAGAATTGAAGAAAAGAAAATGACTAACAAATATATAAACATACAGATTATATAACATATAGAATAAAGTAGGCTATGTTATAGGTAGTCTGAAAAATAAGTTCGAACTAAAAAAAATATTCGTTCAAATTCTTTTGGCTCTAAAGGTTAACTCAAATTTTTTTGACCCATTATTTGATCACATAACTTTTTTCTTTTCTTTTTCTTGGATGTAGCAATTGATCTTCCACTTATGCTAATTGGAGTTTAACTTGCTTCCCTCTTGGATACAAGTAAACCGTTAATCACCTAAAAAGCGTTTCTTTTTTTGTTTTATTATCCTTTCTTTAATCCTTGTAATATTGTTCTATCTTTTATACCAATTATTTTTGAATTTGGTGATTCTATGAGGAGCACTTGGCGAAAGAACGACACCTTTTACATTATATTTGTTGGATGATAATTATGATGTATGGTAAGGTTTGGACTAAAAAGCACCTTTGCATCTCTTGTGCCCCTCTTTATCAGAAAAGTATCAACTATTTTGGTAGTTTTTCGGCGGATTCTCTCCACATTTTTTTTTAACATCCGTTTCATTTTGATGGAATATCCATGCTTAAATATATATAATATTTTCTTTTTCTAGTTAAGTTAAAAAAGAAATTAGAAGAACCTAGTACTTTGCATATGATAGTATTGTTTATTGCCCATGATCTTCTTAAGACTATATCGCTGATATATTTTTCCTTTAAAAAATAAGCTCAAAGAGAGGACAATTAATATGAAACAGGAAAAAAAAAAGATAATAAATGATACAAAAGAGAAAACTAAATAATAGAGCTAAAAGCAAAAGAACAAAAAAGAACTGAAGAACCTGCACTAATTATTTGCACCTAGGTGTCGGTTTCCTATTTTTGTACCAGTAGCTAATCTGGCATTTATAATTGCTATTTTTTATATAGCTTGTGTAAATCTCTTAGAAATTGCAAGGGCATGAGTTTTCATAGAAGAAGACAAAGAACTCAAGAAAAACAAGAACAGATCTCAAATTAGAACAACAGCTTAAAAAGCTTAAAAACGACAACATTCCAATAAGCGACAGCTCATAGCCATTGGCCAATAACTCACAGAAGGGCAAGATTAATTCGTACGACAAAAGATAAATACTTTAAAACGACAATAATCCAGAAGACGACATACAAGATGATTAAAACAACAATAACGCACCACAAACACAACGGCACCTTTTCCCATCGTGTCGGAAGATAATTTAACGCCTGCACCAGCTAAAAACGACAATATTGTATCACAACCGCTGTTTCAAGTAAACGACACAGTATTTAATAGACAATATACTTTAAACGACACGTTAGAAGTGTCAAAAACAAGAAATTAAAAAGTGTCAATTATAAAAACTTACATCGACAAGAACTTGAAAACGATATTGGATATTCCAGCCAAGGAAAATTTCAAACGACAAAGTGTCCTAAACACGACAGCAAACTCAAAACAACTTGTAAAATGCAACAGCTTAAAAAGACGACATCTGTAAACAACATTTCTTAACAAGAGGAAAGTATGTTAACTAAGCGGGAAAGAAAAGGCACAAAAACAATATATTAGACAAGCGACAATACCATGACAAACGACAGCACAATAATTCGTGTAAACGACACCATACAGTTAAAACCAGAAGGCGGAGCTAACAGCGAGAAATAAAGAGAAATCAATCGTGCGAGCAACAACAGAACAACGAAAGAAAGAAACACGGCAATATATAATGGTAACGACAATATATCAGACAAACGACGATGTAAAAGACACTGCATCATTTCCTAAAACGACATGAAATCAACAGACGACGTCATGTTGAAAACGACAAAACTTGAAGGGGGGGAGGCGGACGTAACTTAAAAGACGACAATAAGTTGTGAAAATGACAAGAATTCGTTTGACTGACGACATTATCTTAATTCATTTCTTTCCTATCTGCTTTGCATTCTATGGATCTAGTCCTTGTCTAATAAATTTCTAAAGGAAAACCAAAATCAGAGTGTCTCTGTATTTTTCTCTTATAGAAAATTTTGAAGCTGGACTTGAAGGAAGAAAAAATGTTAGAATTTTTCATAACTGATTGTATAAACGATCAAATGGACTTAAAAGGATAAACAGGGGGGATTTTGAAAAGTAGACTTAAGAAAATTTGATTAAGAGAGAGCTGTGACTGGCTTTTCTCTTTTGAGGAAATGGACAGAACAACGAAGGAGAATAGAGGCTTTTTAGTTGCGGTTGATTCTCATAGAACGACAACAAGTCCTATCAACGACAATAAGTTTTAAAAGGTCAATATATCCAATTTCAGAAAAATTGCTTAAAACGACAACCAAAAAAAAAAAAGACTAAATATCATAATATGAAAAAAGGGGACGACATACAACATTACAAATGACAACTCAACCACGATAATGAGTAAACAACGAGCTCGGCACACAATGAACGTGAAACGACGACTGTCAATTAAAAACGACAAAATTACAATATACGAAATTGATAACAAAGAAAGCCTACGAAAGACAAGTACTCGAGAGGAAAAAACAAAGACAATAAATTCGTATAAACGACAACACACATACCAGCAACCAAAATAACGACAACATAACTTTCAAGAAAAAAAAAATAGTGGTTACGAATAAAAAAAATAAAATAAAGAGGGAAAGAACTCGACATCTCCGTTGCTCTCTCTTTCCCCGCCAACTCTGAAATCTCGTTTGGTGGGAGGAAAAAGTTGATGAACTTTTTAGCACCTATGGTTATTTGATAAAAAAGTAAAAAAAAAAAAAAAAAAAAAAGAAGGAGGGATTTCAATTCTTCAAAATACTTCAATTTTAGTTTCTAATTATAAAGATATTGGAGGAGGAAATCCACATTAAATACAACAAGATAAAAGTCTTTCTTTTCTTTTCTTTTCTATTTTCCTCACTTAGATTATATGATTTTCTTTCATTTTTATTTTCTCCCCGTAGGAAACATGGCTCTAACAACAAAACGACAATTAATAGCAATCAATTGAACTAAATGGCTCGTTCTAGAAACCAAGATTACCATTTCTTTATCTAGTTCCTTTTTTTTATTATGTTTGGAGTCCGTTTTCTGATTACTCTTATGGCACCAAAAATTAAAAAAAAAAAAAAAATTGTTTTATCCCATGATTTGGCCTAATGTATAAATAGGATATAAGGACAAAAAGAAAGAACATTTCTAAGCTTTAATAATTCCATTATATACGCACTCTATTAATGTACACTGATCATAAAAAGAAGCATTAAGCACCATATATTTCCAAGTGGTGGGACAACAAAACAATAGGAAAAAAAAAAAACAAAACAAAAGAAACAAAGAAGGCGAAAGAACGAGACAATGAACGGAACTAGAAAGGGTTCTTAAAGTAATGAGAAGTTTCTTGTCGATTACTTTGGTGAATGAGAAATTTGTGGGCCATGTGAAAAACACCTATGCTTCAAAACTTTTTTTTTCCCCTCAAGTAGCATATTGCTTCTTTCCAGGGCGGAAGGGGCGGATGAATGCGGAGTTCATCTGCCATATCTTCAGCGACGTCGTTACGGTGGCTTTGGTCGCATTGTTGAAGGCGAAAATCCTTGCGGCTCCATAGATTGCCCTTGTTGGGTACACCCTTGATGTTATGCATGTTCTGCCACCTTGAGCAAAGCTTTCCACTATGGAATGGTCAACCTGCAAGTTCACCATGAATGTAAGATTAGTGATTCTGTTAATGGCTACATTATATAACTGTGAACAATACTTCCCTGTTGCTTTAAACATTTTTGATACTGTATTTTATCACATAAAAATTAAAATTTTTGTACAAACTATCTGTTCTAACCGATGAACCAAACCAGCTAACTATTTTTTATATCATCATATGTACAGCCAACAGTTTTGTCATGTGACAATTCTGTGCTTGTAAACTATCTTTCACTTTGAAGGAAAAAAAAAATATGAAACTTTTTATATATGAGGGCCACTCACCAATATTCTGACAGATAGCTTTTCACCCTTGAGCACTGGAACAAAGCTACCATAGATTTGTTTGTTCACATCGCTCGCCACAGAAGACCTATAACATGAACAAATTAATTAATTCTTCTGATCAAGTGGCTCAAAATTCTTTGACTAATTACTATATATTTTATATGGCAATAATGAGTAGGTTCTAAGATGCAAAAAGAAGTACCTCGATTGATCAGTGCAGAAGAAAGTCTTGAGATTGCCATCAGATCCTTTGACAATATAGAAATAGACAGGGGTCTGCTCTGACCGGATATCATCTGCCAGAACCAAAAGACCAAATGGTCCCAAAGCACCGCGTTGAGCGGCACCGCCACTTGTATCGCAGCTAAACTCTGTGTAATTGGTTTTAGCTGTCTCTTCCAAAGCCTTCTTCTCCACCTCAAACTCAGCAACAATGTCAAGCTGTTACAATATTGGCAGAAATGTCGTTATTTTTGTAACACATAGTATATATATGTCACATATTGGAGTGAATTTTGGACATAAATTTAAGTAGAGAATAACACTGACCTGTGTCGCTGTGCCAACATCAAGTGGCACCACTGACCCGGGCTTGACGTGAACATCCTTGAACTCCGAGCTGCTTAATCTCAAACTCTCAACTTCCTCAACTGGCCATTGAAGTAGATTTGTACCAGTTTTCTTGTCCAACAACACCGTCCTAGGAATACCCTGCAGTTAATAAACATTGCACAGAAAATGTTACCTAATTATAAGTGAAACGCAAGTGTGCAAACTAATCTTTGCTTTCTTGTGGAACAATGCTATCTTGCATTAATAGTGTCAAGCAGCATTATAAGCCTAATTTTTCATTGAGTTGTGGTTCCAGTGCTGACACTATTGATGTTTTTTATTAGTTTTTTTCTTTTTTGTCGATAAAAAAATATGTGAGAGTACCACAGCTAATAAAAGATAAACCCTATTTATGAATCCAATATTACAGGAATCAACTTTTAGCAGTTTGCAGTACTTAGTATTAGTATTGTTGGTGCTTTCTAACATTATATTTTGCGATTAATTAGTGGTGATGCTATACCTGTAGTGATGCCCAACCCTTCTTTACATCAGCAAGTTCACTATCAGATTCTGAAATCCAACCCCATAAGATTCTCCTCCCTTTGTTCTGATCATAGAAAGACTTGGAAGCATAGAAGATGCCATAATCATACCTAATCCCAATCCCAACATCAATCTTTGCGTTATCAGGATACCATTTACCATTCTTCTCATCATAAGTCCCAATTGCATAGTAGTCATGCCTGTCACCATCAAGGCTGGCCTTCACCACATGCCTAACTCCAATGCCATTGGCCGACGTGTCCAATCCCTCGTTAGAAACCTCCGAAACTGGGTAGAAATCCACGCACTCCCACATCCCGGTGCTGGGAACACCATGAAGGATTCCATCCAAACGCTCATAATTCATGAAATCAAGGGTGTCATAAACCAAAGAAATTCCAGTCTTGTTGATCCTGGACCCTACAATGATCCTCCACCTCCCTTCTGATGTCAACCACGCCGTGGTCGGGTCACGGAAGTCCTTGTCATTGATGCCAGGGGGCGGGACTAGTACCGGGTTGCCCGAGTACTTTTCCCATTTGACGAGGAGAGGGTCAGAAAGGTTAGCAGGGTATGCAAGATTTTGGACCTGAACTGACTCGTTGGTGGAGCCAGTGTATAGCATGAAAACTCTGCCGTCCGGGAGGATTGTGGCGGAGCCGGACCAGACGCCGTTTTGGTCGTACCATTGGTCGGCAACCATGGCCAAGGGAAGGTGCAGCCAGTGGATCAAGTCTGTGGAGACGGCATGACCCCAGACTATGTCCCCCCACACTGCACCATTGGGGTTGTACTGGTAGAAGAAGTGGTACCATCCTTTGTAGAACAACGGACCTTTAAACATCATATCATATCATATGTTATATATTATTATTATTGGTATAGATTCAGACACATAATTGTACTCACATACAATTCTCTCAAGATTGTATAGATCGATTTTATAATAGGATTTGAAGGGAAAAAAATAATATTCTCCCCATTATTACACCATTTTAAGCTGTCAAATCTTGATGAGTAGCAAATACATTATGACATATTTAAATCCTACTTAAATTTATGATACAAGTGACATGAAACCATTGACTTAATTTGTTATTTTTTTTTTTTGATACAAGGGAGGGGGAAGGGGGAGGATAATACCAGCATTATTGAGTGAGGTTCAGCGTGACTCGAATTCATAATCTATGGTGAAGGTGGAGGGATTTACAACCAATTAAGTTGTCCTCACTCGTACAAAATACAGATTGTTTTAAAATAATTTTTGACGGGTTTAATTCAAATAAATGAAAAATAAATGATTTATGACCTGAATTCATGATGGTTGAAGTAAAGTAAAGTAACATTAATTTTTCCTTTTTCAGTCATCAAAGAATCCTTTAAATTATTCACTTTAGCAAGTGTGAAATTATAAAAGAAAAAACGTGGATTATAACAAAATAGAGAATTTGACACGTGAACTTTTAGTTTATATAGGCATGGAAAATGTTTGGTCTCGTTCGTTGTGTTTGATTATGTGATCTCAGGGCCTCAGGCTCTCAGCAAGGCTTTTAATTGTCGGTCCTAATTGTACTGCTTGTCAAATCTACAATTTTTTTAGTCGATGTCAAATCTATCAAGATTGATACATGTCTCGCTAGATGTGGTCCAAATAAGTACGTGTCATTAGACTAATTTAAGGATAATTTGCAATTGAGTAATTGCCCCATAATAAACATTTAAAAAATTTAATTCAAAATAGGAAAAAAAAAGTGAAGGACTAACCATTTGGATCTGCAGAAGACAGATGAGAAGATTCACAGGATTAGAGCAGCGACAGTTTGCAAACGCAGCCACATCAAATTAAACAAGAAAAAAGAAATATAAGAGTCAGCCTAACCCCACAATTATTATATTTATTTTTTAAAACGACAGTAATAATAGAGCTGCAACCTTTTTTTATTATTCTTGAAAAAGAAAAAAAAATCTTTGAACGTTTATTTTTTTACCCATTATATCTCGTCTTTCTATAGTAGGGTCTTCAATAATTACCCCACTTTAGCTGACCAAATTAAGAAAATAAATTGGTGAATATGCCTTTACAATAATTTACCAAAACGTGTCAATAAAAAATGTAAAGACATTTCACAATTTAAATGAAAACAAAACTACTTAACTTATTGGAAATGCGTGTGGCATTCGTTTTCCAAAGTTTCATAAAGTTGAAGCACTTTCCATAAAACTTATTAAATAAGAATAAATAGACCCCACAAAATACATTATTTATTTATTTAAATACACACGAAGGAGTTCATTCCTATCGGCACGTCCTTCCTTCGTAACCATATCATTTTGTACGAACCCAAAATATATAAATATATGTAGGTTTTAAAATTGTTAAATTTAATCAAAATTATTGTTTTAAATTTAATAATTAAAAAACAGATACTTGTGAGTACATATTTGTTTTAGATTTTATTGAAGAAATTGCCTGATTTAAAAAAAGCTGAAAATTTAGAAAAAAAAAAAGAATAAAGAGGAAAAAGAAGAAAAAAAAGAAAAGAAGGGGAAACTGTACCATTCATCCAATTCTTCTCTGGTTGAAAATGGAAGGCCGTTCTCTGCCACGACAACATGCTGTTGTTCCATGGAAACGCCGCCGAGTAACCGAGAGCCCCGACAAGCCGGTTTGTCTTCTCCGACACACCGGCCAACACACCCCGTGACAAGGCCGGCTTCACCATCGCCGTCGATTCTGCCAATGTCGACGACGACACCGTTAATATATTCTCATGATCACGATCATGATGAAGAACTTGCGGTACTTGATCCATTTTTGTACGGATTACGGCCGCCATTAAAGCAACCATAAGCAATCCAAAAACCACCGCGACCAGCCCTTTAATGGGTCGCCGCCGGCGGCTATCCGATGCCTGAGCTCCGTCGTCATGGAGAGGACTGTACGACGTCGGAATTATGACGTCCGGCGAAGAAGAAAGGAATGGCTGAGAGTCCACCATAACTTTATGGCGTGGATTAGGATAATTACTATGTATTACTATTGTTGTATTATGGTATTTTCCAAATTCCAAAAATTAAGGAGAGGGATGTATAGAGAGAAAGAGAGGCAATGTCAATGGGGATTGGTCTTGTATTTGTTATAAAAGTGAATTTTTTGGTTTCAAATTTCAATGGTGGGTTTTTTGGGGGGAGATGATTTTGGTTTTTGGTTTTTTAGAGAGAGAGAAAGAGAGAGAAAGCTTTCGCTAATAACAGAAGCTATAAAATTGGTTTGACTCCCAAGCATTAGTGGAACCTATATATATATATATATATGTATTCTAGATGTAGATCATATAGTGATGTTAATAAATGATGATATGTACATATGGTAAACTTTATAGATGTTACTGTATTTGCATGAGCTGTTGAATGGAAATAAATTTTTTACTAGGGCATGAAATATGAAAGATGGGACAAGAAAGTCTGTAATAAATTAGATCCCATACACGGATTGGCTGGTGGCCCAACATTGCCATGTGAGAATTTTTATTAACAATTTTGGACTGTGGTTTTTATTTGGGGTAGACGTCGTCATTGCATACTTTTTTTTTTTATTAGAACTGTAATGCTCTTTTACATTTATGACTTGGGAAGTAATTATATGCAAAAATTAATTGAATTTTATTCTTCATTTGGGAATATATGCATCATTGTAATTAGACACAAAGCGTGACGTTTGACAGGGTTATTGGTCAGATTTATAATGCCGTCATTTCAATCTTAGAAGTCCCTTCTTTGATTATTATTTTTTTGTTATAATTTAAAGACGGTTTTGTTAGTTGATGATGGGATACAGTCTATTATTTATTTTTTTACAAAATTTGATTGCTTTCTTTTTTCTCTCATTATGTTGAATCGCGTTATATGTGCATTTAACTTTAAATAGTGTGTCATTGCAGATATTCAAACTATATATAAATATATTATATAACTTAGTTGTTAAAATATATCTTGTCGGTTGGATTAAAAAAAACTGGCCGGTTTTGGTAGAATTTCAGACGACACAAGTCCGGAGCTTATTGTACTGAGAAAAAAAATAATAATGATAATAATCCAAAGTCCAAACGGAACGGGTTTTAGCAGATTGTTCTATTGATTAGAAAAAAATTAAGACAATAATGGAGGAGCTGCCAGATCATAAAAAACTAGAGACATCGTTGCTAATGTTGAATAAACTAACAATTTAGCAATATTTTATTACATTATTGGTTTAGGTCTTGTAATCTCCAGAGAACCGGGGTAAGACATGCAATTATTTGGCATAATCAAGGATTTGTGAAAAAGGCAAAAGCTTTGCTATAATTGACTCTTGGTCTTTTGGGGACCTCAATTTAATAAACAAATTATGGCAATTTGCCAAGACAGCATTGCGTGGCATTCATATGCATATGTCCACACAATAAATTATTGGAGCAGAGAGTTGTTCCTGGCCATATGTAAATGATGATGAGTAAGCCTAAGAAACCCATTATTTTTATTTACCAAAAAAATAATGATAATAAAATAAAAATTCAAAGTTTGATTGCTTTTTGTCTCCCCTTGGTTTCCTTCAATTACTTAACATTATTGAGCCAAAAACAGAGCCAAAAACAAAAACAAAAACAAAAACAAAACCAATAACAACAAACCAACCTAAACCAAGATCCCTATACTTTTGATCTTTTCCCCCCTATCCTTTGTCAATGGTCCACACCCCCACCTCAGTTTCCACATGCAATTCGGTCCAAGAAAATACAGGATATATTGATTTAGAAAAATTAAAAAAAAATCAAATATAAATCAATCAATCTTCATTAGACAGTAATTTTAATTTTATTTTATATAATAAAAACAGGGAAAATAAAACTGATCATATGTTCAGTTTCCCTTTTGGTATGTAATTGATTGGAAAAATGAACCCACAGACAGAATCAATTAGAACCATGATGTTATGATTCCCCCCTCTTTAATAATTCGCATGGTTTTACGGTTTTCTCAATCCAACAAATGGCAAAAAATGAGCCCAACACGTGAAGCCCTCTCAAGTACTTAACTCTCCGTTAATTAACTAAGAAGGGTAATCTCTGTTAGTTAACTCATGTTACGTTTAAACACGAAACCCATCGTGACACGTGTCAAGTGTCAAAAGGGCAAGTGGAGAGATTAATAAAAGAGCAAACTCATGAGTTTATGTGAATACATCTTAAAAATAATAAGTTACAATTATTACAATATAAAATTTTCATATGTTATAATAAAAAATAAAAACTTATTACAATAAAAATTTTTTAAATATTATAATATTTAAATTTTAACTTATTTTTCAACGTGCTTTTCAAATCAACTCATATCACAATTATTTAACAAGCAAGGAATGTTACAAACTTTATCGACCATCAGTCACATCATGACCATTTTGATTTGGAATCGTTAGGTCTAAAATGTGCCAGGGTGTTAGGCCTTTTTTACCACGTCATGAATTATTGTCCACACATGGATTTTCCTCCCTGTCATGATGGATTATATTATTGGATCAAATGCATCGCTGAACAGATGAAGTTAAAATAATTTCCAACACTCTTCCTTTGCCTTACTTATTACAATGTTTTCAATTTAAACTTTCCATTTAAACTTACTTCTAAATAAGGTAAAAATTATTATGATCAGCAAGTGGGAGTTGATTATATGGGAAGGACATAATTCTTTGAATTGTCAGACTTTGAAATATTTATGACCATGGTTTGAAAGTTTCAGAGTTATGTGGTAAGTTTAAGTTGGATGGGAAATTAAGGTAGATGGGAAAATAAAAGTAAACAAGAAAACCAAAGTCATCGTCCAAGCACATTATACTTTTCTTTTTGAATTTTTCCCAAGGGCTATTTAAAATCTATCTGCCAATTACTTGAGGAATTGGCACTTGATGACCCAATAAGCGATCATGAGAAGGGTTTGAATTGAGTAGTCGGAGATTTAAAAAAAAAAGAAAGTCGGAGGATGAATTGAGTAGAAAGGGTGAAATACAATTTTAAAAGAGAAAAACACAAATTTTATACAAATATTTCTTATGCAAAATTGAAAGAAAAAGAAAATGACGGTGACTGTCTTTGGATGCCAATACTATGTATGATTCCGTAATCAGCTAACTACTCTATTGCTATGGTCAAGCCCCAACTGAACAGCAAATTATTGGGTCCCTTGTATATATGTGTTCATGGCAGCTGGCAAACTGAGACGTTCCATGTTTATGTTAATTGTACCTTACACTTGCACATGGTCATTGCAGTTTGCTAGGGCTCGTCACTCATCATCATTCCGAACCCACTATACACGTGCAATAAAAGTACTTGCAATTAATCCGAATACGAGACATGTGACCAACAGTGAAAAAATTACTTTATGACCAAATTAAAAGTTCTGTAACCCGTCATTTCACTCACAAAATATTTTGTCGCAATAGATTTCATCAGCGCATGTAACGAATGATCAGTTATGATATAAATTGCGGGTAAATATGACATTTAATCACACAAAAAAATGTTGTGATTGAAAAGTTGTCATTTAACTTCGTATATGTGATTCATTGTTGACTTTTTAGAGAGAGAAAGGGCTGAGGCCGGCTGGCGGACACGTAGCTGGTTTATTGGCCTCCGATCTTTGTTCGGAGTGTCATCGCCGGCCGATATTTGCCGTCTGGGGTTCATGCTGCTAAGAGAGAGAAGCTTCACTCGAGTTGGAGGTTGAGCACAGAGGTGGGAAGGAGTTGTGTTTCCTGCCGATTTGGTCTCCGGGCCAGGGAGAAAGGGGTCGCGGTCGCGTGCAATGGTCATGGGAGGCTTGGATGTCCTCTGGGTCTGGGTTAGGACGGAGGGACGAGGAAGGTTGCTTAGCTACTTGGGTCTACTGTGGCTTATGTGGGTCTGGCTGTAGTCCATCTGGCGCCGACATTGAGGGACCTGGTTGTGGTTGGGGTTGGGTTCGTGCTGCCAGATGAGGGTGGGCTACGATGGTTGTAGCCTTGCCATGGGGATGGTTGAAGAGGGTGCCGAGGGTTGGCCAAAGTAGGGCCATGGGTGCTCTCCAATGGGCAAGCTGTTGGAGTTAAGAGGTGGTGGCTTCTGAGGGCCAGGCATTGAGGGGCCTTGAATTTATGGATTGTGGCAAAGACTGCATTCTGGACTTGTGTTTTGTGTTATGTTTGTTTTCTAGGTCTGTTGTAATAAGGGCAGTGGTTTCCCCACTAGTCCTTTGAGTTGTGTTTGTTGTCTTTGTGTTGTTGTAGATTGTATCAATTATAGAGGATAGTTTCCCTATGCCTCTTGGTTGGTAGGGTGTTGTCCTGAGTCGAGATTAGGTGAAAGTGTGCTCCTTCTCTGTGGTCATTGGGACTGCTCCTAGTAGGAGTATAACTTTGTGTAGGGCTAGGGATTCTTTTGGCTCCTCGATTTCTGAGTAGGTTTTCTGAGTTTATGTGTATACTCATTTTTAGGTCTTTAAACCTTTAGTTGTACCTTGGCTTATTTTGGCTAATTTTAATAAATTTCTTTCCTTTGGTTGGAAGCTTATCTAAAAAAAAAGAAGAAGAAGAAACTTCGTATATGTGATTCATGTCCATCAAGTCCTTTTATTAGGTAATATGGCTATGAATGAAATAGAATTCCAGTCCAATTTGAGTCGGGTGAACGCCAAAAAAACCAACATGTCTACAAATTTTGTTTATGAAGCAGCAATCTCAGTTCTCATTTTGATTTGCCTTTGCACATATCAAGACGGCAATTTCATTTAACTTAAAAAATATTACAATTTTAGATCTTGTAAAATATACCAATATCTATATAGGAAACGAATCATTATAAGAAAAATGAAAAAAAGGGTGATCTATAGCTTTTAATTCTTTTGACATTTTTTTGTTAAATTTCTAATTTTTTTGGACCAATAACAAAGACAGGGGCTTTTTTTTAATATAGTAGTTTTAATTTTAATACAATAGGTGTCTGTATAAATTAGACTTAGCTTATTTTAAATTAATAGTTCTCTATATTTTATTAGACAAATCATTTAGATTTTAAAAAATAAAAAATACCCTTCTACTAATAAATCCTGGCTCGTATTTGACACCGGTAATAAATGAAAGAAGAATTGGTTGTTGAATATCATGGAGTTAAACTGAACTAAATGAAAAATTATTATAAGAGCAAATGTGGTTTTAAATTTTTTCTAATAAAAGTCAGCTAGAATTTCCTCTCCTTCGACCTACACATCAAATGGGAAAATAAGAGAGAGACGATTGTACACGGAAACGCAATTTCGACGTTCCTTGAGATACTCTCGACCCACCATCGACGTCAACAAATACCAATAATGAATAAAGTATGTTGGAAATTAAAGGTAGGTAAAGAGATTGATTTAATATGATGGAATAATTGACCAAAAGACGTATATTAATTATTGTGTATATATGCATGACGTGTCCCACATTGATTGGATTGATTTTGGGACCATGGTTCCACCGCCGGAGTACTGTTCTTTTTCCTCTTTCCCTTTTAATCTTTTGATGATAGAATTACCCGTGTTTTCATGTTTCCTGCAAATTTCATTAAAGAAAAAAAAAAAAAAGGAGAAGAAGAATTGATTGCTCACAAATGGACAAAATACCCTTGTTCCAAAATGACCATGAATTAAAGCGTATTTTGAGGAAAGATGTTTTCAGTGAACTTTCTAGGATGTCTCACACTTGTACAGAAGCAAAAGTCTGTGAGGTTATATTGGTTTTGTCCATATTTTCAGGTTCTGTAATTTTGGAGCTGGCTCTTATATTTCCTTTTTGATGTCTAGTCTAATAATATCTTGCCCCATCAATTAACATACTATATTAATTAAAATACACATTATTTAAAACAACACATCAACTAAATAATACCGTGTTAAAACAAATTATATATACTAGATGGGACGATCTGATTACTAGAAAACAAGCTACAAGTAGCCATTTTGAGGTTCCTTATGAAATAAGGCATGGAATGGAACCACTACGAAGAAGTTACGGGAATTAGAAAGGAAACTTCGAGCTCAAATTGGCATGGGTTGGGAACAAGAATTGAACTTTATGAGATCTAACCTCCTGTTGTTCCTCAATAGCTCAATGGTAGAGTAGTTGGCTGTTAACTGACCGGTTGTAGGTTCGAATCCTACTTGGAGAGATTTGATTCATTTTGAATTCTTTAATTCGAAATAAAAGGGTTCATTTTGGTTGTTAAGAGTAGGTAATCTATTCCCTATGTCTTTGTTTCTATTGCATACTATCTCATCATACCACATTCTGTTTTGTGATATTTAAGAACCATAGTCAATACCTCGATGTAGGCCTGGGATAATCTAAAGTCTGAGGCTATTTCCAATTATCTTGTTCAAGCGGCACCTAAAACTACTAATTTACAAGCAATATATAATGGAAACGCCAATAAGAAGGAGTAGCAATGGGGGAAAACAGATGGATTTATGTGGTTTGATTCAAAACATGAGGGTTTAAAATGGTTTGAAAAGTGAGGTTTTAAATGTTGAAAATAACGTGTGTTGTTTCTAGACTTATATTAACGGTTCAAAATGAGTTTCATTTTTTTTTTGGGGAAAAATTTGGTTCCTAACTTTTAATGATCGAGAAAATTTCATTAATAAAACCTAATATTTAATTAGGTTTAATTAATGAATTTACTCTTAAAAATATAAATTTTTATAAAAATTATAATTTTTGTAAAAATTAAGATAAAATATAAATGAGCGGTATTGATGCGATGTTGGATATGAAAAAATATAAATTTTATGAGTTTAATGACTTAGAAATTTGTGCATAATATCTATAAAATGAATTTTATATCACAATTAATTGTAAAATTGTGATATAAACGAATGAGTGATTAGAATGTAAATAGGACATAGAGGTTGTCCAAACCCTAATCTATGGTAGAAAGGAGGCCGAAGCAGTATAAGTGAATGAAAAGTAACTCAAATATTTTTATACAGTCTAAGGATAGAAAGTACACTGATTTGACCACAGCAGTATAAAAAAAATACTGTGTGACGAAAAATTACACTGTACAAATTGTTGGGCCCCACAAAGTGGACACCCAACCGAATTTGATTGGGCCACTAAGCTTAAAAATGTGGCCCAATAGCATGATGCCACCTAAGGATATACTCATGGGTTACCATGAGTCATCAAAGTGGATAAGAAGCATTAAATGCAACTTATCACAAAAAAAAAATTCTTTTTCTTCTTTCTCCCATATTCGGCAGCCATAGTTAGACCTCTCAAAAAAAATTTCTCAACCCCATACTTTGCAAAAACAACCCCAAAACAAGTTTTAGAAGCAAGCTCAAGGATTTTTCACAAGATTTAAGGTAAAATCCCAAACTTTTTAGCAAGTTTTCAAGGGATTTTTCATGGGTTAAGGGGGAAATTAATTCATGATGTTTTTGCATGAAAATGAAGCCTAGGAAGGAGTTCAAGGAGCCTTGGAAGGCTAGAAAATAAAAGAGTGTTATTTGGGTAAGTTTTGAAATTTTATGAATTTTATTTTGATTTTTATTCTTTTAAACACATGCGGGTTCTTGAGCATGTATTTGATCAAATTTCATGTCTATATGATGTATGACATGTGTAAGTTGTGAAATTTTGGTTTAAACTACAAAATGATTGTTTTTGCAAAAAGTGTTATGTTTGTAATTTTTATGTTAGTTTTAGCAAAAGTGATGTTTGAGCATGAGGATGATTTGAATAAGGCATGAAACGGTTTCTACAGGGGCAGATTTACAATTTTAAAATGGATTTCTATAAAAATGCCCTAGGGACTAAATTGAAAGAAAAAGTTCTCTCTCGGCAGAATTAAAAAATAGCCAAAAATGCCCCTATACAGTGAGATTTTCACAAAAGTTAAAACATGAAAGTTGTAGATCTAGACGAAACTATTAGGCAATGAGGATAGTTCATCAAAAATCTCGATCGATGGTGAGATTTTGATTTTTCAAAGAAATTATGAAAATTATGAAAAATTTTAAATAGGGCAAAAACGTCATTTCTCAAAGGATTTTGAATATGGTACTTTGAGAAAAAATGATCCTTGAGAAAAATAAGAAATTTTGGAATAAAAAGGACAATTTTAACCCCGGGATAAAATTGTCAAAATTTTTAGTTAAGGGCCAAACTGTAATTTTTTACAGAAAAAAGGTTATAGAGGGGAAACAAAGAGACCCGACCCATTAGAGTGTTATTTTGAAATAAGTACGTGATTGTTTCCATTAGAAGAGCGAAACCGAGCTCGAGAAGTTAGTTAGCCCGCTAGGGGTAAAATCGTCATTTTTCTCGAGTAGCCTGAATTGTTTTAAAACGAACCCAAAAGGGAAAAAGAAGTAATTCCGCTCTTCGATAACGATAATGGTATAGGTTAAGATAAGAATAAGGACAACCAGTTATTTTCAGAGTTGTATATAGTTATGCAACTCGATTAATCAAGCAACGAACGTTTTGGAACAAATTATATTGAAGTTTGGCTAATAGTTTTAAAATTGACCAACAGAATCCTAGAAGTCTAGGAGAAAGGAGAATCGAAGTCGATTTGGCAGTACACAAAAACAAGTAAGTACCTTTCCCACCTACAGTGTGAAATATAGGTATAGAAAGAAATGTATGTATACGTATACCTGTGCGTATAACAAAGTGTAAACTTGTATGTTTGCCATGATATGAATACCTAGGGGTATAATCATGTATGAATATCTGTGAGTATACGAATGAATACCTGTGTGAATAATATGTTACGTACTTGGGTGTACAATAATGAATATTAGTATGTATACTATGATTACGTACCTGTGTATACAACGATAAATACCTGTGTATATATAAAGTATGTACATGTGTGTACTATGCTATGCAAGAGGATTTATGTTTCATGGATAATATGCGATTGTCACTTCATACATGGTATGTCAACCGTAATAAATGGACTGGTAAATATATCACCAGAAAATAAGAAAAGTATCGTACCGACTCCTGACTCAAGGGGAGTTTAAAGAATATAGTATAGTCACAGTGTTACGTAGACCTAAATGAAATTACACAATGGTACGAACACTTGGACCCTAATAAAGATAGGAAATAATGAAAATAAGGAAAGTTTATAAGAAAGCATAATTGATTCATGCATTTATTCGAATGTCCACGTGGGATTTATGGGACTTACTGGGCGTTAGCTTATTAAGTATTTCATGTTGTAGGTATTCCGACGAGAAGGTCAGAATAAATCTTAATGATGAGCTGACAGATGGATGATGTGTACAGATCGGGTATGGAGTCCGCTACTGAATGTTTCTTCTGTGTATGTTTCAAGTTGTTTTGAAATGAAATGTTTAAAAAGAAAAATGTTGTAAAAGTAAAAGTACCTGTGTGTACTATGCTATGCTATGCAAGAGGATTTATGTTTCATGGATAATATGCGATTGTCACTTCATACATGGTATGTCAACCGTAATAAATGGACTGGTAAATATATCACCAGAAAATAAGAAAAGTATCGTACCGACTCCTGACTCAAGGGGAGTTTAAAGAATATAGTATAGTCACAGTGTTACGTAGACATAAATGAAATTACACAATGGTACGAACACTTGGACCCTAATAAAGATAGGAAATAATGAAAATAAGGAAAGTTTATAAGAAAGCATAATTGATTCATGCATTTATTCGAATGTCCACGTGGGATTTATGGGACTTACTGGGCGTTAGCTTATTAAGTATTTCATGTTGTAGGTATTCCGACGAGAAGGTCAGAATAAATCTTAATGATGAGCTGACAGATGGATGATGTGTACAGATCGGGTATGGAGTCCGCTACTGAATGTTTCTTCTGTGTATGTTTCAAGTTGTTTTGAAATGAAATGTTTAAAAAGAAAAATGTTGTAAAAGTAAAAGTAATAATTATGTAAATATAAGTGTGTGAAAGTATTTTGGGAGTTACCAAAATTAATGCAAGTAAATTATTTATTTTAGTTCCAGAAAAAAAATTCTTAAATTTTTGCCTTAAAGTAAGTAAGAAAGAGTTTTATCACAACCCAAAAAGAAAGGTTGTGACATAACTATACCCTGATATTTTTTTTTAGACGACCATATTAGGGACTGTATCATCTTAGAAAGATGACAGAAAGGATGTGAGAACGAATTTGTTGCTTATAAACGTCAATGTGTGTGAAGCTAACAAACGCAGTAACTCTAGCAACGACAAGAACACAAGCCACAACAGCTTTAAAATCGACACGAATAATAATTTACAAAAAGATAGAAGACAAAGCAATATCATAAAGTTTTCAAAAAGAAAGGAAAAAAAAATCCTAAATATAATTACTAATAGAGTGTTTGGCATATTTGTTTAAACTAAAACTTTTCATTTAAACATTGTAATTTGTAAAAGTTTTATGTTGTATTAACTTTTTATTTTACGCTGTAATATATAAAAGCTTTGCACTTTTTTAGTTTAGACAAATCATTATGCCAAACACCTAGCAAAAAAAACTCCTGAAGAACAACGAAAAACTTTATAGTGAGAGCACTCGATAACATGTTTTTGTAAAAGAAAAATATTGTCTACATGACAACTTGTCCTCTAGATTACATCAATCTAGCAAATAAATAAACTAGAAAGACGATCCCTCGTATAAACGACAGCATACATATCAAACGACAATTGAATGAAAAACCATAAATGAAACAAACCCCAAAAAAGCGACAGCCGGACTATAACCGAAATGAATATTTGAAAATAAACGATAAAAATAAAAACGAAATCCATTCCAAAAATAACACTGAACATAATTTTTTTAAAAACAAAACCCTGTACGCACGCACGCACACATCCTAATAACGAATTGAGAAAAAAAAAAAAAAGGTGATAATTTATGTTTCGTTAGACAACATCATTTCAATTATATGATTTTATCTATTATAGTATAAAACTCTAATATGCTATAATACAAAATAAAAATAGTCTATAGTATAAATATTTTATATGTTGCATTAAATTAGTTCTAACTATATAAAACTCTAATATGCTACAATACAAAACAAAAATAGTCTATAGTATAAATATTTTATATGTTGCAGTAAATTAGTTCTAACTATATAGTCCCAACTGATTTTCTAAACACACTTAGAGGGCTATAAGAAACAACATGAAATTCGCGAATAAATTTTAGAATACATTCATGAATAGTTTTTGAACTTTTTTCTCTCTCTATAATTAGTCCATGTAGTTAATTTTGTCTCATAAATAGTCTTTGAACTCAAAAAATATATCATGAATAGTCCCACTGTTAAATTTTAGATACATAAAAGTTTACTTTGTCTCGTAAGTAGTCCCTAAACTATCTTCTCTCTCTAAATAGTCCCTATGTTAAAATTTATAATGTATTTACTCCATAAATTAAAAAAAAACATATGTTAAAATTACTTATATTGTTAAATAAATATATAGAAAACGTTAAATATATGATGTTGTATTAGATGTGTAGTTCCTAAACTAAAAAGAAAATAATGATTCTATTTATACCTATTAAATATATGAATAACTCCAAGTAAAAAATATTATTTTTATTTCTTATACAGCGCATAAAACCATGTTAGTAAATAATCTTAACATATATTTTCGTATATTAGGGAACTTTTGTTCTTTAATTTGGTGCTAAAAGATTTCAAAACAAGTGGTTAGAGTATATACGAGTATTGTTGAATGCGTTTTGTTATTGTTTTAAATTCAATATGTTGGGAATTTTGACTTTTACACAAATTTGATACTTTTATATAGAAAAACAAAATAAAACTGATAGACGAGTAGGAAAATAAATTGGTTATAATATAATATAAAATATATTGAAAAATCTTTAAAAAAAATAAGAAAATTTGAAAACCCTAAAATTTTTTTTTGTAATATTGTTTTCTTTGTTTTAATTTTTAATGTGGCTCGACGTGGTTGTATCTTGGGTTGTTATAAAATTCAAATATTATTTAAGTTTATGTTAATTTCTTTTGTTAGCCTCATATTTGGATTGATTTTTCCCAAAATTTGAGCACATAATCTTAAACTTTGATTTGTTATACTAATTTAGAGACTGTTTATGTTAATATAATCTAGTTTATTTTTATAAAATCTTATAATTTGTTTGAATACCTCTCAAGGCGAAATCCTATATAACATTAAGCTGAGGACATAATTTAGGCCATCTTTAGATCGTTTAAGCTTTTTAATTTTACTTTTATATATTTTATATCCCTAGTTATCTTGTTGTGCTTAATGTACTTTTCACAGTCTCATCACACCCCTCAACCAGCTTATTGCTAGTCTCAAACAGTTAAAGCGATAAAACATAAAAACAGATAAAAGGATTGATTTTTAAAAGCTTGTGACTCTTTACAGAATGTCCTCAAGAGTTGTTTTAGAATCATACCGCAAAGTAAATTGCAAATATTATTCAAGTTTATGCTTTATTTTAAGAATATGTCTCATATTTAAGAAAGATTTTCTTTGCACTATTCTATCACTTATTATTGTATACAAACCAGATAAATTTACATTAATATAAAGTAATTTATTTTAACAAAATCTCATAAGTTTATTTTTTATTCCTCTCTCTACTAATGTAGAATAACAACAAATTAAAAGCTATTGGGATTTTATTTGACTTGTAATATAAGGTGATGGTAAAAAGGTAGGATGAAAGATAAATTTAAAGATTAATTCACTCATAAAACACTTACATTACTCAGACATTTTTAATATATAAATTAATTCCCAAGTAACAAACCTAAATATGAAAAAACTTTCATTTGTCATCCACTTTTATTTCATTTTTTTTTTTTCTTTTTTAAATTTTTTTGAATTTTTTTAATTTACAGACTTACAAAATAAATCAGACTTTCTTTCATAACCCTTCCCGTCCTCCCATAACATTAGCATAATCCAAAATACATTTAAACCGTTCATATGTCTTATGAGTGAAAAGTAAAGAAGAAAGGACATGAAATTTTTGAAAAAGCTTAGCTAAAAATTTATGGGTAAATAGCTAAAAATTGTTAAATATTTGTAGCAAAGAAATTAACTTTGGCATAAATATATATATATATATATAGAGAGAGAGAGAGTTTAGGGACTGGTGAAATGAAAATTGTGTCACACTGTAAACCCAAGCGCAGCATGTCTTAAGTAATATCTAAAGATTTACATCAACGAGTTTCATAGTTGAATTTATGAACGAGCCTTTCAAGAAAATAAAATAGGGAATGAACTTGACGAGTGAAGGTAAAGAACACAAGAAATGGAAATTTAGTTTAGTCAAGGAAAAAGATTAAGCATGTCCCAAACTTGTCCGACTTTTGCATTAAAGTAAGAAGGTAAAAAACCACACAATGCCCAAGTCGTTGATTAAGCAGAGTTTTTTCTTCTTAGTTGAGATAGAATAGGATTAAAAGGTCCAACAGCGAAAAGTCGAGAAAGGAAAATATTAAAAAACAAAAGGCTCATCTCTTATTTCATCAGGAAGGATCCGGTTGGCAAGGGCGACAAACTCGGCTCTAGAGTCTACACATTGGGTGGTGGCCAAATCTTTCCAAACAACTCCTCCACTCGTCTCGCTTGGTTAGCATTACCTTCCAATCCTGTGGCTAGAAGCTCCACGGCTGCTGGCCCCATAGCTGATGCAAGGCTCAGCTGGTCCCACTTTGTGAGCTGAACATTCAAACCAACTTCAGTCAAGTAGCTGATTAAGGTAGCTCCATAATCAACTTACAGCATAAAATCTAGCCTAAAAGAGGCGAAAATGTGAATTGAAAAGGAAAGCAGACCTCCTCTTTACTGAAGTTGTAGATGGCAGCACTCTCTGGAGATAGCCTCCTCGCAAAAGAATACTTCTCACCTGGAGCAGTAACAGATTCTTTGAGGGATTGCAACACTTTTAGCGGTGCAATGATATAGTCAATCCTATGAAACGAGGAAAAAAAGAAGTCAGCATCCACGGAAAGTATTCAAGTCAAAATAGTCAAGAATGTCCAATTAGTTGTATATAGTTACCCAAGGAGACTGAACAAATCCTGCTTGTTACGAACCGCTGCAGCCATCAACTTTGACTTGTACGCATATTTGTGGATGTAATTGTAAGCCTTTGTCACCTGAAACGATCAGGAAAAGAACAATCATGTCAAGATAGCAATTTCTTGGGCAATTGTCTGTGGAAAACCTTTAATAGACAAGAAAAGAAATTTGGCTAGAAAGGTGTCTCAACATTCAGCGACTAATGCCGTTGTATAATACAATAAGACCTCGAAGCATTTTTTACCTATAAAAACAAGGAAAAATAGTCATGAGATCGGGATACCAAAACTGTTTAACTAACCAATGCTATCCCAGGATCCTCTCCTCTTTTGAGAGCAGCTTCTATCTCAGGGTCACCAGAATGATTACGAGCCCAATCCTGAATAGTAAAGGAACCTCAATAACATGAAACTGAGTAAGAAAGTGTCAGTAAAGAAGAAAGATAGAAGATTACCCTTTGGCGACCAACAAATATCTGAATAACAGATGCACCAGCTTGGGCTGCAGCTGCGGCTTGAGCGAAGCTAAGGAAGCATCACAACACCATCACAATTCATGAACTAGGGATTAAACTGAAACTCGATGAGACTGAAGACAATTGAGAAAGAGGAGGGGACGTGATATAAAAAGTTGATGCAATTAAAATAGATTAGTATGACAGCAAAGCTATGCAAGAGAAGCTAATCTGCTCAGCTATGTAATAAATATAAGACCTGTACACAAAAGTCAAGTGAGTTTGCATGCCCTCAGATTCAAGTAATCTTGAAGCCTCTATTCCCTGAGCAGAAATGAATTGATGAACAGCAGCAGATCGGTGAAAAAAAAATAACCATGAGCTTTCACGTATGAACTGAAGGAAAATAATCATCATGATAACTGATATAGGAATATTTAACGGGAAACTTACTTGCCAAGTTGAAGGTATTTTGAACAACAAACGCTCAGGAGGCACATTGATTTCATCATATAACTTCAGCAAATCATGCACCTGCATTTTTTGATAAACTACATGTATCAGACTTCTATCAAGGCAATTGCAAATAAAGCACTATAATCGGAGTGCCAATACAGTCGACGGGCACAAACAACAATTTGGTACCCAAGAGGGCAAGCTCACACAATCAAAGACAGGCCAATACAGAATACATTCCCTTTTCTCATTTGGGCATCAGGCGGCTCCAAGGACATGCACCAATCAAAGTTTCATGAAAATTACATTGTGAAGATTGGATCCAAAATAGATTTTGACACCTAAAGTTGAGTAGAATAAGTAGCTTGAGATAAAGCAAAAATCCCATAAATAAAAGAATTTTAGAACATGAGAAACTACAAACTCACTGAAACCAACCATACAACTTTAAAAAAGAATATAGGATTGCAATTAAAACAAGAAAAAATAATAAAAAGACATAATCTGGCACAACTCACATAAAACGGGTCCCGCATGTAACATTATATGAGTTGACATTTTATTAGGAAAGAAACCTATACCTTTCTAATAATTCCATGAGTGTCATAAGCAAGTCGTGCGTCCACCTCGGTTGAAACTCGACCAGGGACTAGTTTTGCCAAATCACCACCAACATTGACTAAAGCCTACACATCCAAACGAAAAGTATGTGAACCAACTAATCCATTCATCCAAATACATCTTCTTCTTTTTTTTTTTCCAACAACTAAGATTATAATCAAACCAACCTTGTTAGAGAAGCATGACATCTTCAGCTCAGAGTTTTCCTGTTTACAACACTCTGAATCTGCCAAAGCCATATCCACGGCGTTCTACCAAAAAATAATTAAATAAAATAATAGTAAAAAAACCAGTAAAATGCAAAGTGACATTTTTGTTCACAAATTCCACATTTTTGTTCTCAAATTCCATGAGATTGAAGGTCTTACCCTAAAAATGGTGTCCGGAAGGCCGCATATTCCCAAGAGAAGCGAAGAGCTAGCTGTAGCAGCAGTTGGAGGAAACCTACATCACAATTAATTAGCGAAAATTGAAACTTAAATCTCCAACCAAAAGACTATTTAAGCTACAATTAAAAGATTATCCATAAAGAAAAAACAAATAAATAAATGAAGAAAGAAAAGATTATATACTTCTCGAAATCATCGAAAATAACAGTGTCGGGAACGATCTCGCTGAACGTAGAAACGGCCTCTAATTCAGTGCCAGAGCCTAAAATTAACGGAAAAAATAAGAACTTTAGAAGTGAAAAGTTACAAAACTTATCTGATTACGATGATGATGATGCATTGAGGGGAGGGGGGGGTGGCGCGGGCGCAAGGGGGAGAGAGAGAGAAGGACCAGTGTCGAGAGAGGAAGAGGAGCCAGAGGAAGCTCGGATTGGAGAGAAGGATTTGGGGAGGTTAGAGAAGATGGAATTGGAAGCTTTGGATCCACCGGAGAAGCTCAAACATCCTCTTCTTCCCTGAGAGCAAAATCGCAGGTGAAGAAGTTGAGGTGAAAACAGGACATGGGGGAGAACAGAAGGATTGAAGATTGAGAGATGAAGAAGTTACCTGGAGAGAAGAAGAAGAGGAGGAGGAGGAGAAGAGAGCTGAAAATGGCGGAGATTGCAAGGACACTGACGACATTAGAGAATTTCAGTTGGAATTGCAGGGAAGTGGATCGAAATGCTTATATATTTTCGGGGGGCCGCCAGATAGTTTCATTTTTTTGAAGATGTAATTTTCTTTTTCATTTCTTATTAAAAGTTTCTAATTATATAACACGTAATTCTTCTTATTAATTATCAATTTTTTGAGTAACCATATTAATAAAAAAAAAAAATCAATCGATACCCTAACATAAATCTTTTGAATTTCCTCCGATTCAAAAGATAATTTAAAAAGAAAGAGAAAAAAGCTTCATGAGGTATTTCACAAATATAATTAGAATCAATTTTTTGTCTCAAAATATTATAGTATATAAAAGTCTGTAATTTTTTTTTTATTGTAACATTTGAAGCTTTATATTATTTAGTCATCAAAAATGTGATTTTAACCATATTTATCAAACACCCTATTAAGGTATGTTTGCAATTGGTTTTTGTAAATTGGAATACATTGTAAAACATTTTAAAAATATCAATATCAGAATTTCCCATTGTAAACCAAACAAAAAGTATTGGTTTTTGTAGATTCAATTTCTAATTTTCTGCAGTTTAGGCCTCTAAATTTAAGAGGCCTAATTCTGCACTAATAATTTTATTATGAAATAATATATTAAACAAACAAACATATCATGACAAAAAAGTTCATACACTCACCTTAATTAAAGTTTTACCACAATAAATATTTTTATAAATTCTTACAACCGAATTAAATTTGACAGAAACAAATTAAACATTAAAATTAGAAAAAAAAATTTGTTTAAAAAGGTGTTTTCGTTTTTCCGGTGTGGGATAGTTTTTCGCTAGTCTGGTCTTATAAGAATAGTTCTCTAGGCATCAACCTAACAATAGAATTCCTAGGTTAGACCATCTTTAATGTAAATATCAATACTAATGTTATATTTGTTACAAAAAATGTAAAAACAACATATTTAATATGTTATTTGATTTTATGCTACAATATATAGTGCTATTTAAAATATTATATTTACCTTTTGTTATAATTATAATACCATTTTCAATGCAAATATCAATACTAATATTATATTTGCCACAAAAGTGTAAAAATAATATATTTGATGTGTTATTTGATTTATGCTCTAGTGTTATTTAAAATGCTGTATTTGTCTTTTGTTATATTTATTAAACCTTAAAACTTGTAAAAATAAACATTTAATATTAAAATAATTAAAAAATAAGAATGTTGTAATCATTAAAACAAAAGGCCAAATTGCTAGTCAATAGAAATCAAATGCCAAAATTGTTATATGCTAAATTTTGTGATAAATTTGTTATAAAGTTTAATATATAGCAAATTTAACATTAAAAATAATATTATATTAAAAAAAATTATACTAAAATGTTAAATTTATAATTGACACATAAATTTAGTATTGTATTAAAGATGCCCGGAGCTGGCATAAGCTCCTCAAGGGAAATCCAGCCTAAAAGAGCCTCTTTTTTATCATTTGGAAATGGTATTTTAGCTCTTTTCCCTGAAACAGATCCGAGATCAAGGTCTTACCGATTCATACGGTTTTAGTACGTCCGTTTCCCTACATTAACAAGTACCCCTTTCTTCCCTTAACATGCAAGTGCGCGCGGATACAGTTCTCTTATCTTTGATACTAGTTTTTTTTTTTAATAATAATCTTATCTTTAAAATATTCTAAAAATCTCCTAAAAAACA
The DNA here is from genome assembly GCA_025403435.1 of Artocarpus heterophyllus. Lineage (NCBI taxonomy): Eukaryota > Viridiplantae > Streptophyta > Magnoliopsida > Rosales > Moraceae > Artocarpus > Artocarpus heterophyllus. The sequence continues at coordinate 34,285,119 of CM046343.1, forward strand.
ATTTTTTTTTCAAGATTTTGCTATATTTTAATTTTGCAATTCCGAACCTTACTGAAGTGGAGGCATGTTTCCTCTACGTACGGCCCATGGGCCGTTTACCCTTAATAGGCTTTGGTATGAGTGCTCTTTTGAACTGGGTTTTTGCCTTTTGCCACGATGATTTAAGGTGTTTAGTCATTTCCCGTTGCTTTTTCTTTTTTCTTTAATGAGATAGATTATATTTATCATGAGCTTCATTTACTTCCTAGATAGTACACAACTCAGTGAAAATCATACAATCTGTCTATTAGACAAAAATAATTCCGTTGCTGGATATATTATTCAGTAACCATTCCAATAAATAACATAACCAAGCCTGCATTGGTGGAAAAAAAAAAAAAAGAACCTTCCCAAAGTTGCCAGGAAAAAGAAACGAACACAGGCATTTCTTTCTTTAGCCATTAAAAAAAAATAAAGATACTAATGATTGAAAATAATAAAGAAAATAGGAAGTCAATTGCAGCCACTATCTTTAGTGGCCTATAAATTATTTATTATGAAAGTATGAAAATCTTGAAAAGCTAATATAATTAAGCACTTTCACCTTCTTCATGCTTCTTCCATCTTACTAGAGACTTGAGGAACTCCATTACCTGAAACATAATTCAGAAAAGTTTTCTTTAATTAAGGGCATACTTATAAATCTTAACTCAAAGACGGGGTTCAAACCTCGGATGGATCTTTCAGAGAGTAGAATGCCTTGGTTTCTTTTGGGGCTGAGGAGACTAGAATTCCATAGCCTTTATTCTTTTCCCTTAAAACCTATACGGAGAGTTAAGAGTATTTTTTGCTCATCAGATTAGACTTGTATATTTCATTAACATTAGGCAGTACAGTGCTAAAATCTCACGACAAAGGTGTTACCTTAAAAGCATCTTCGTCGGTCTTGTCATCGCCTATGTAGATCGGGAGCACTTTATTTCTACTGCTTAGCCCTACACAAATTGTGTATGATTATGTAACATCTTAAGTAATATGTAAAAATAAAATATTAATCATCTTGTGCAGTGATTATCATCAAATTTTCACAAATTGTGTATGATTATGTAAGATCTTAAGTGATATGTAAAAATAAAATATTCATTATCTCGTGTGGTGATTATCACCAAATTTTTACTAGACTAACATATAAAATTGTGAGTCGTTGTTGTCATAATAGGTCAGCCTTAGAGTTGATACGTGAATTTATGACCAAATAAAAAAATCTGACTCCAACTGCTCGTATCGAGCTAGCTTCACACAGAAAGAGAGGAGAGTATACCAAGAGATTCAAGCAGGAATTCAACTGCTTTACCCTTGTTCCAGTCAATCACCGGGCGAACCTCTAAAACCTACATCAAATGAAGAAAAAAGGAGTAGAAAGTGAAAAACATGATAACATATAACCATAACTAAAGGATTAGTCAAGCTTATAAAACAAAATAATTTACCTTACGCCCATGAGTTAATCGCAAACGAGGGTAGTCTTTTAGAATATCATGGACACACTGTGCAACCATTGGCCAATTCTGATAACAAACGACAGTTGTAACTTGTTTTACCCAAAACCATACAATTTTTTTCTTTTAAAAAATGAAAAGTAATATATAGGTTGATTAGGTAAAACATTTCAGGCTAATATCGTTTTTACCTTCTCATCTACGTTACGGTAATGTACAGAGGCACAAAACTTGTGGTTTTCAACTTTTGCGCCTTCAATTCCTTTAGTATTCTCGACAAGGGTTCTAAAAACCTGCATTAATATTATCATTTTTTTTTTTACTATTTTGTTTTTACTTTCTCTCTAGATGAATAAAATAATATATATTATAAAGAAATAATAAAATTACGCACCTCATCGATCATAGGTAAAAACTCCCTAGCGGGCTGGAAGAGCTTAAGCTCCTGACCCTGTCAAGATTGAGTTTAATGGGCATTGAAGATTTAATATATGAGAAAGCAAAATTATGTTTTAAGAAATTAAACAAGGTTTTACAAATAAAAATTACCTTTTGATCAGTAGATTTGACACGGTTGGGATGGTCATCCGACACTGTATTACTATTACGATTAACAGGGCCCATAATGTCCATCCCATGACTACCAGCATAATAGAGTTCTGTTAGTCCTACCAATTCAAAAACCTGTAAATAAATAAATAATTATTTTAGAACAGTTTGAAAAAAAAATATTCACTTTGAATTTTTTGATGATTTCTCCAAGAACGATAAACTCCGTTAAAAAAATTTTGAAAAAAATGCTCTAGATTACCTTGTCACGGCTTCTTCCACTTATGATTGCCGTTGGAAAATACAATGCCAGATTTCTCACAGCAGAACGCATCTGAATTTATAATGACAATAAAGAGTTTTTGGTTAGAAAATCAGAAGCCATTAAGGACAAAGAAAGAAAAAAAAAATTATATTCTTACAGCATCAGACATAATGGCACGATCTGGATCCTCTACAATTGGAGAAAGTGTCCCATCGTAGTCCAAAAAAATTGCTATTTTCTTGTTCCTCGCATGCTTTATAATTTGCCCAAAACAGCTCAGTGCTGATGGATACTTAAGCTGCACCATAAAAGCAATGAAACTTATTTATTAAAAAAAATGCAACCATATTTAGTCTAGCGGTAATTGCAGACCCGACTCAATGTTGAGGTCTAAGAGTTCAAATTTACCATCCACGAGGAATAAACCATCTCCAAGTCATCTGCGGTGGCCGCAACCTCAAGCGAGAAGTCCTTGATGAGCTTCTTCCGAGGGGGCGAGGAAGCTTTCATTGCATCCAGCCAGCCGTTGGACCGGACATCATCAAGCTTTCCCGGCTTTTTCCTTGGAATCGAGATGTAGTTGCCGGAGGCAGAAAACGACGGTCCTTGCTGCGAGTAAGGCAACAAACCGGAAGGGATACCTAGTCTTGACTTGTTCACCGGTGCAGGATCAGTGAGAACAGGAGATGGATGATTTGACTTCAACTCCATTAGATTTGATTGCTATGTACTTCTATATAGTAAAACTAAGAGAGCTAAAAGAAAGATTACAACTTTCACAAATTATCGTCCAAACAAAGTTTTCTTCTCTTTTTTTTTTTTTTTTTTTTTTTTAAATTTACCCAACTCTTTTGTCAATGAAGAACCACCTCTTCAATGTTTTCTTGTCACTGCTACTAGGTGAGCAGTTGTCCATTAAGCAAGAGCCTTTTCCTGAAAACTGTTAAATCAAAATAATGATTGGAAAGATTTTTAATCTTGTATACAAAGGGCACAAGCCAAAGAAACAAAAACAGTGGCCCCGTGGTTGTTTTCATAAATTACCTTCTCATCCCAACAACTAAAATGCATTTATTGAAGGTGAATGCACATTCTTTCCTCAGATTTTGGACCCAGAAAAAGTACACTCCTGCATTTAGAACAATGGTAATGGCAAATGAGTTAGATTTACTTGACAAGGATTTCACTTATCTAATTAGATGCACTTGAATAAATAATATTGGAACTGATCTTAGATTATTTAAACATTTAAAAAAATTTGGTCAGAGTAAGATATCAAAATCCAAGTATTGCAGAACAGAGTCAAGTTCAAAACGCAAATTGGCAGGCTTCATTCTGGGGTGGGTTCTACCTAACAAAGGATTAAATCAAAATTCATGACTATACTAAGAAATCATTAAATTAATATATATGCACATGTGAATGGATTTGAAAAAAAAAATAAAAAAATATCTCATTATTATATTCTTTACAAATAAACATCAATATATCTCTCACTTCTCCAAACTATTCTTTCGATTAATTTCAAATTTAACCCTATCTAGGTTATCTCACTTTAGTCTCTATAATTAAAGACACAAAATTGATCCCAAGCTTATTAGAAGTTTTAGTTTAACTACTTCCATCAATAAATCTCCAATTTTTTGACGGTTTTAAGTACATGTAGATCACATGACTAATTTGTCAAAAATTAGATAAGATGGTGACTAGGGTTGTGAATAAAGATATCTATAGTTAAAGCGAGAAAGCATTTATGATTTTTTTTTTAATATTTAAAATTTTAAAGTCATGTTTTTAGATACGTGACACACTCTTGTTTAAAAGCGAAGATTGATTATTTCATTGAAACTTAATGAAAGGCGAGTGTTTTCTTTTCCTTTTTTCTTATTTTTTCAAATTATTATTTTTTATTTGAAGAAAAAAATAAAAGAGAGAGTTGACGATGGAAGTAGGAAACAAATTTATATACGTTGCCTCACTCTTAAAATTAAAAACAAAAAAAACAAAAGCAAACGTTGAGAGTAAAATTTGATATAATAACATATTACCATGAAGCTAAAAAAATCTAAAAAAAATAAAAATATTCGTTGAGTTTTTTTTGCTTCAAAAGTTTCTATCAGGTTCTCTTCTTCTTTTTTTCTGAGGGAAGAATTTCTATCAAAAGATGGGAAGCCATATCCACATTAAATTCAACATTTAAGAAAGAGTGGACAATATCATATATACAACCCATACGACATTACTTACCAGGTCCCAACAAACATACGTTTGTATAAAGAAAACACGTATATAAAAACACATCATTTTCCTCATCTCCACGTATTCTTCACATCACCCACGATGGCATACAGTATCATATTTCTCATTTATATTTTCTACTTTATCATAAATGAGTCTATTATATAAACTACAAGAATACATGAATGAATTATAAGTTGAATTTTCGTCTTGTCTCGAAGGTATGCACTTAAATGCATATATATATATATATATATGGTAGAAAAGAATTCATAAATGCATATATAGTTGTATACTTGTTCCCTCTCTCCATGTGTAGAATATATATGTCGTCTATAAATGTAACCAAGGCCATAGCCAAACAAAAATATAAGAAAAAGTGTACCACACAAATAAAAATGTAACTTATTTTGTGGGCCAACAAAGGCAAGCATTAAACTATGAATTTTTTTGCATTAAAAAAATATTCATAAAAAAAAAAACTCTTGTATTTAGATCTGAAACATCAGCCTCTCATTTGCATTATTATTATGTTTTGCCATGGTGACGAGACACTACAACCACCGGACAAACATATACGTGCTCGCTTAATTAGCCCCTCAACACATGCAATTATTTTTGTCCTCCAAAAAAAAAAAAGTGGGGTCGTTTGATGCCATTTTCATTAAGGTTTTTTGTTTTTGGAAAATATTGAAAATGAAGACATTTGAAAAAAGTGCTAAGACTGTTTTTGAAGTTATGTTTGGTTGTATATAATAATATGATTTTAAAAACAAAATAATTTTTTAATAGAAAACTTGTTAATGTAAAAATATCCAAATTTAAGTTTAAAAACACTTATTATTAATGTAATATTAATTAATAGTATTAATTGAAACTAATAGTATTTCTCTCTCTTAGGAAAAAACGGCCACTTTCAAAAAAAAAACCAAAGAAAATACGGCCATTCCGATCAACCATCCTCCGGCTGCCGACAGCCTCCATGCGCTGAATTCTCGCAACCGCCAGCCTCCTGAAACCTTTGGCATCGGAAAGGCGTTGCCTCACTCACCACCTATCGCCATGGATGACACAAAGCCATTGCATGCCTAATGAATTCCGAGCAATTTTCCGATGCCGTCTGATGTCCTATCTACCAAAGCATTGCACTGTTGTGTTCCTCCCGTCAAGAGGAGCAAAACCCATCATACCATTTGCCTCGATTGTCAACGAAAAATGTTGGGCCTGCTGCTGCTCTGTTAATGGTTTTGTATGTTTTCTGGCAAACCGGACACCGTTTTGAGAAACTAACTCCGGAAATGTGGTCTCCTCACTGAGAGCTTCGATTTGACACCTATCTCCACCGATGCGATTACGATCAACGCCGGCAAACTATCGATGGCGACAATACCCGATGAAGAAGCTGGGTTGAGAGGGGAAAGAGGAGAGAGCAGCCTGGGTTGAGAGGAGAGAGAGGGGTTGGATGTTGGAAACAAATGAAAAACAACTTTTTTTTGTTTTCACAATATGAAATTTTTTTTGATATTTTTGAAACAATTTTTATTCTCATTTCCCACAAATTTTTAACCATTTGGAAAACCTTTTCATTTTTTGTGATTTTGGTTCATGGTGAAAAGACACTACAACCACCGAACAAACATATATATGCTCGCTTAATTAGCCCCTCCACACGTGCAACTATTTTTGTCCTTAAAAAAAAAGTAGAAACTCAAATGTAAAAAAGAAGAAGAAGAAGAAGAAGAAGAAAAAAAACCTTTCTGGAACTAAATTAGATTTTCTCAAGAACAGAAAGTCAAGACCGACTGACAGGAATTTCTATGCTGGAAGGAAACAGCCAACGTTAAAAATTGGCAACTGAAAAAGGGCACAGGCCTCATCAATTTTTTTTTTGTTTTATATTTTTTTTCAATAACAGGTTAACTTCAAGGAAGGTGATTAGGACTTGGCTGCGAAATTCCCACATCTTTGCCTTTCTTGAATCAACCGAACGCGATAGGAAAAATTCTACCCAAATTTAAAAAATAATAATAATAATAATAAATCTGATAGCACGTCCCTTTTTTTTTTTTAGCTTTTATGTATATATATATATATAGATTGAGCACCCAAAGAAAAAGAAAAAAAAAAAAGCTGATATATATATTTATATATACACACATGTTCACACAGATTAATCCTATACATTTTCGCAAATTGGAAAAGAAAAAATAGTTATACACAAAAGCAAACGATGAAATTGAAAAGCTAGTATATAGCCTTTTCAAGAAGAAAAGCTATAAACTGTTGAATTGTAAAGCTATTATATGGACACCAACAAATATTTAAAGAGCGACAAAAGAATCAGATATCAGATAATGTAATCGAAAATAAACCAGACAAACCATTATAAGCTGATCAGAAACTTTCCATCTGAATCTACTATATTAAAAAAAAAAAAAAAAAAGAAAAGAAAGCAAATCTTTTCAATAGAATATGAAATGAAAGTACTAGATCTTTAACGTTTCACAGGGAAAGCAAATCTTTTCAACAGAATATGTATTAATGTAATAACGAACGAGAGAAAAACTCGGAAAATGGAGATTACCTGGATATTGACGAGTGAGTTTTACTTTTTCTTGTCAACCAAACAGGGAAATAACCGAGGAAGAAAAAAAAAATAAAGAAGAGATCTTTGACAATGCAGATTCGGAATCAAATGAAGAAAACAGAAAAAAAAAAAAAAATGAGACGTGGGGGCGAAGAAAGCGGCGCGAGAAGTTTCCAGAGCCAATAAATGGAACGGAATGAAATTATAAGCGGAAAGGAAGAAGAAGAACAGAAAGAAAGCAGAGAATATTGAGAATGAAGAGAGAGAGAAGAGAGAAAAGAGCGACGAAAAGGGAAATGTTAGAAAAGAAAGAAGGAAGGGAGCGAAACGGAAAGGGGGTGGGGGTATTTATAGAGTTGAGTTTGATGGAGGACTCAAATCAAAAACAAAACAAAACAGAGACGTGCTATACAAGGCAAAACAAAACCCACCTTCTCTCTCTCACTCTCGGCTTTGGTTGTTGAATGAGGAAGCAAAACACGCTCGCCACCCCACCACAAATTACCATGTCCCCCACTTTTTTTTTTTTTTCCTCTATGGTATATTTTAAAACCTTTAAATAAAATTAAAATCTCTTAGATATAATTAGAATCATTTTTTTTATTAATTTGAAGAATATTTTTTTTCAATTCTTACCAGGAAAATTGCCGTTTTAAAGAGAATTTTTTTTCAATTAGCAACTTTCTTTATTTGTACTTGTTAAAAAAAGCTCTTTTATTTATTTGTTCTATTAGTGACTCTTTTCGTTTTTAAAAAATATAGTTACCAATTCTTAGAAGAATTGTAACATAGTTAATTAGCATTCAAATAGAAACCTTTTTTTTTTTTTTGAATCTAGTCAAAATCTCGTCCAAGTACAAAAAATAAATGCAAAACTAACAAACCGTTGATTTAAAACAGAATCTTTACTATCGTAAATTTCCGTGATAAAACATTATTTTAAATTGAAAGAATCAAATGCAACTTAATTTGATAAAATTTTAACTGTTCAAAAACGATAGTCTTTCTTTTATCCTATGAAGAAGTCCTTAACAGAGTTTAAAAAGAGTACATAATTATTAGCAAATGTATGGTCTTAAAGTCGTTTATGGTTCATGTTAACTTCGAATTTGATAAAAATTCCATTAAGTTCATGTTTTTAAGATTTTTAACATTATCTTACTGTCGTTTTGTGGTTCGATTAATTATCCTTTTGAAAAGGATTTTATGGTTCAATTTTTTTTTTCTTTTTAAAAGGGATCTTATGGTTCAAAATTGTACAAAATGGAGAGTTTTATATTTAATTTACCTACAACAAAATTTCTATGCCTTCATTTTAGAATAATTTTTCCATGTATTAAGCAAGAAAATTCTTTTCATCCCCGTAAGGTTATAATCTCACTGTTTATAAAATTATGAGTCTAGTTTAGTATGTAGTATATTTTTAAACTAGGTCTTACTATTTTGTTAACAGCGAGGTTATAATAAGGGGATTAAATAGGAAGAATCATTAAACAAAGAAAAAAAAAAGAAGAAAAATTAGAGTTGAAGAGAATAGAACACGTGGCAAAGGGAAAAGAAGAGGGGTGTCACGTGCGAGACGGTTGTTAGATAAGTAGTTGTAGTATACGGCTGTGAGGAGCACGTATCTCGTGCAAATCGGCCTTTGCTTTTACTCGGTCTTGTATTTATTCTGTTAAAGAATTATTACAAATGCTATAAGAGGTTTTTGAATTAGATGACATTAAATATTAAATTAAGAGGTTTTTTAATCGCATCACATTAAACACATTAAATTATGAAAAATAGAATAATTTGACAAATTTTTGAAGAATTATTTTTAAACAAAATCTTTTTGAGGGAATTTAAATAAAAAAACTGATGACAATGGAATGGTTAAAATTGTTTATATTATTAAGAAAACCAATTTTTACATCTTTATTTCTTATTTCTAATTTTGTAATAGGGGTGGAAATGGAAATTGAAGGGCGAAAAGTGAATAAGGACGGGAATGAGGTCCACTTACAGTTGGTTTCTTTTTTTTTTTTTTTTTTTTTTTTGGGGTTAGGTGATGGCGACGGATTCTTCTGTAGTATTCATGAAGAGCTTTGTTAGGTCAACATGCCTAGGTATGGAGAAATTTGTGCACTTTCTTTGTTGCCTTCATTGTTAATATGTGGACCATCTTAGCAGTTGCTTTTCATTTTTTTTCTGTTTCTTCTTTCCTTTAAAAAAAGTTTGAAACTAAATTCTTTTCTTCTTGTAAGCAAATCTTCTTCTTTTTTCCCCCTTTCGGTGAAAAGGGAACAAGTTATTTCATCAAAAGCAAAAAAAAAAAAGAAAAAGAAAAAAGGGAAAAAGAAATTATTGGAGAGATTGGATGTACAACACTTTTGGCCTTCTACCATAGATTGGAATTTTCTTTTAGAACTTTTATGACTTCTTTGCTTTTCCTAATTATAACTCCCAAGGTTGTTAATGATCTTTTTCATGTTTCTTCTTTTTCTTCTTCCTCATTCTAATTAATCGGTTGTTAAAAGTCATTTCTTTATCCCAAAATCTTTTTTTTTTTTAATATCATTGACTTTGGTTTTTTCTTAGTTGCCTTATACTGATGTTGATTATTGATGCTTTTGTTTTTATTGGTTTGATTGATGTATTTAATTAGCTGACTTTTTTTTTTCTCTTTTAATCTCCATCGATTGATCTCTTCCTTTCAGGGTGCTTAATTAAAAATAATATATAAGACAGTATTTGTGAATGAGTGTTTATACTTAACAAAATATTGACAATATATTAATGCTTCAAGTAGTACTAGTCCTGGGGTGAAATAAGTTAAAAAGGGAGATTGTACTTTTAAATCATCAAAACAACTAGCATCATATATCAATATAAATATATATATATATACATATATATATATATTAATGCTTCATGAATATTAATGAATTTTGCAACTATGTGTACCAACAAACAAGTTGAACAAAGATATAGTTAAGACCCGTTTGGTTTGAGTATTTGAATAAAGATTTAAATTTTTATGAGAGAAAATACTGTAGCAAAATGATTCAAACCGTGAATCGAGTAAAAGAAGTGATCGAACCAAACACCCTCTTAACCTTTCGAGGGGCTGAGAAGACAAGAACCAAAATATAATATTTGTGTACCGGTCGCCATTGCTATTTACTACTCAACCATTTATAATTATATGCTATATCAATTAGTTAATGAAGGTTAGTTTATAGATTAAGATAATAATGTCAAATAAAAACCTTCAGTTGCTTTCAAGAGCACATTTATAGTTTAGTTATTGTACAATAATTGTAGACAAAGACTTTTTTTTTTTTTTCCGAAGTCTATGTATAAGAAAATTATAGCCATAAATTTCCAAATCTTCTTTTGTTTTTTTTTTTTACTTGATGGTAACAGTCCTGAACCAAATTTGAATTGATAAAATTAATCACAAGGTCAAGAATTATTAAAATATGTAAGGATAATGAGATACTAACTAATTGTAATATTGTTCTTAATTGAAAGAACGAGAGAAATAGACCAAACTTATAATTAAGTAAAAATTAAGCTTAAGTTTAAAATAAAGTTAATAAATATATCAATAACATAAATATACATTATTAACTAGTTAAATTACAAAAATAACCCGATTTAATAATTAATAATTAACTATTAATATTTGAATTTTTTTTTCTTTTTTTTCTTTCTTCCTTTCTCTCTTTTCTCCTTGTTTCTCTCTCTTCCCCTCTCTCTATGTTTCCCTCCCTGTTTCTCTCTCTTCCACTCTTCTGAAAACAGAATGTTGAAGCCGTTAGCTGGAACTGTGGCATGAGGCAGAAAGCAAAGATTGCAAGATTGAAATCATGCAAAGATCGGGTGCTGTCATCGCTGGAGTTGCGAGGCTACAATCAGATTGCAAGAAGCTGCCGTCATCACCAAAGTCGAGAGAAGCAGCCGGAGTCGCGCAAGGATTAAGCCGGAGTCATGGAGGGAGGCGTTGGAATCGCAGACGGAGGCACCGAAGTTGTGTGAGCTTTAGTGAAGGGAAAGGCCAGAGTCACGGAGGGAGGCACTGTTGCGGAGGGAAGAGTCGAATTCGTCGTCGGAGTCGCTCGAGGTCGTCGAAGTCATGGCGGGAAAGGTTGTTGAAGTTGCTGCTGAGGCTAAAGAGAACAGAGGAAAGAGAGGAGAGAGAAAGTGGATTTAAGGTTTTTCAGGAGGAGATAAAGAAGATGAGATTAAAATTGAGAATTTTAGTATTTAAAAAAAAGATAAAAATACAAAATACTATATACTTTAAAATTTTTAAAGTTGTGTTATTTACTTACATTATGTTTGAAAAATATGCTTTGTCGTATAATTTTCCCTCTTATTAGTACATAATGCATGTCGTCTCCAATAAGCCCCAAAGCAAGTAATTAATAAGTATTTCCATTCAAAAAAAGTAAGAATAATAATAACAAAACAACAATAATTATAACATATAAGACTCGTGTTTAATCTAGCTAAATGAGGATCATGTTATAGGTTGTCAACTTTGGAGGAAAATAGACCTAATTTTCACGTAAAGTTACTCGGTAGTTGGAAAAGAACTAACCAAATAATTAAGCTCTTCTTCTTCCTGATCTGCAACGTTTAAAATCCTTTCGCTGAGTTTGCTATTTCAATATTGGCCACTGTCAATTAAAAGGTTGAAAAATTTGCGCTGGCTTTCCCACTTTGGAGTTTTAGCCAAAGTCTTGGTCTCTTCACAAACTTCCTTGCAAGTTGCATTGATCATATATATATATATATATATATATATATATATGTATATATATATATATATATGTATACATTGTATTTGGTTTACTAATCAATGAAAACGCGGAGATTATTTTATATTATATTAGTGTGGACTTATATGTATCCACATATATCTATATCTATATACGTACACACATTCACATATGCATACATATACACACACACCACTTGTGTGATTCGACGTGAAACATGCTTATTTATTTCTTTGGGACTAAGTTTTTAGCAACAGCAAGTCAAGGGAGATCAAACCTTAATGGCTTGTTTGGCACATCATATTGTATTGCATTGCATTGCATTTTTTGTATATAATACAATACAATACAATATAATGTAATATAATATAATAAAATACGATGTACCAAACATGCCCTAAAAATCAGCCGATCTTAACCTACTCATCTGTTTCACAACAGAGATTGGTGCTCAACTCCTACGAAATTCAGCAGTTGAAGCGTCAAATTAAGCAACTGACTTATTATTATTATTATTATTATTATAGAATAGTTTTCATTTTTTATGGCATATTGGCATTTGGTGATGCTTTTAGCAAATCTCACAGAAATTATTTTAAACATTAGAGAGATTTCCAATACATCAGTCTTTTAGGTATTGATTTTGAAATGTTTTGCTTATGCCCACATGCCATATGAAAATGGTCGATCAAGATCATGTAAAAAAGCCAATTAGCATCGTAACTAATAACAAAAACATGAAATTTATCAAATATTAATATCATGTGTCAGTATCTTGACTTAATTATCTCACAATCGGAAAACTTACCATCCAAAAACGGTATACCATTCGGTTACACCTATGTATCCAAATGGTTGCATGCTTCAGTTTTCTAATTACAGGATAATGCACATAAGATGATATCACTACTCCTAAAGAGGAGCTATGGATTCCATATCTATGAATAACAGGTCTACGTTACCAAGAGTCATGCCTCCAACGTGCCGGCATGCATACCACTATTGAGATGTGGGTGCCACCCTTTGGTACATCAAAAGACACAAGTCAAGACAACGGGCCCACTATTTATCTCAGGATTAAGATATAATACAAATGATTGTCTAAAGTGAATCGATTTACTGAGACAAAATTATTAATCCAAATCAATTCACTTTATGTCCCGATCGAACACATTGTCACCTATGACAACGTGCCAATGTTTTTATTCACGGAGTTCACCTCCGATGGCTAAGACAAACCATCTCCAAATAGGGATATAGACAACATAACAATCTTTACATGAATAAAGCGCCCAACTTTATTCCATCGATTGCAGATGTTATAATTTAGACTGTCACCTTAAAAATCGTTTCTTCTACATAATCAGTTCATCATATACCTAATTCTTAAAGGTTTAGACTGATAGTCTCAGACTATTGTTTGCTTAACATACATTCAGCAAATATGAACGTAAAGAGGACAAGATTTTGTATATTAATAATGAATAAATTCTTTATTGATAAAAATATCTCTAAAAATATATTACATTTTTACTCCTTATGGCATACATGTCTAACAACTTGTGATTAATTAAGTATGATAATTAAACATCTTTGGCAATTTTTTTAAAAGTAAAAATATCATATTATTCAAACATTGTTGTTCGACACTCCTAAAAATATAATCGTCTGAGTTTAGTTTGACTTAACGGTAAATTAACATCCATATAGTCCACCTAGAATACAGTTGTCTAAGTAGTTGCAAACTTGACCCAACAATAAATTAACACCTACTTCTAATTATGAAATTTAGTGTTGGAATCTTTTCATCCCAAGCTCAAAAAAAAAAAAAAAAACAAAGAATTAACTGGAAACAAATTGTCTTTCACATTAGTAGTTATAAATTCTCTAATACGTTTCATTTCAAGCTAGAAACCTTATGTCAGCACGTCTTAGTATAAACTAGTTGAAAAGCACGTGCTTTGCATGAGTGTATTAAATACGTAAACAAAAAAAATAAAACTCAAAAAAAGGAAAAAAAACCAAGTAATATAAAATAATAAAAAAACATTTTTTTATGAACAAACATTTCGAGAAGTTAAACAAAAAAAAATCAAAAAACAAGAAAAAAAAACATTTAGGCTAAAAAAAATATTTGACAAAAAAAGGATAAAATATTTCAAGTTTCAATCAGCCTCAGAGTAAAATGCAAAATTTATTCTCACCTTTTATATATATACACATGTTAAAAGATATTTATTTATTTATTTGTAAAAGAAAATGATATCAAGCAAAGGCACTAGCCAGCTACCAAACATAACATGGCACAACGTGACAGATGATTGTTGATTAGATGTTGTGTTGTGACGCAACATTGGGACCAGAACATCATTGGAAAAAAATCAAATAATTATTTCTTTATATGATATTCCCCTAAATTTCGTATTGCAATTTAAAATTTCAAGAACAAAGATTACTCGTACGAAGTCTCTTAGTAATTCCCACTTCATTCTATATAATAGTTATATCAGCCATGTAATAGTCAATACATCTTCCTATGGAAATTACAATCTCTGGCCTCTTGTCTTTAAAGTGCTTAAATTATGTAACACGTAAATACACACAAAAGAAATGAGCAATATTACTCTTTTTCAAATTAATTATTATTTTTTTGTGATGTTAATAACCCGTAGACCTATTCCACGTTTGTTTTCACGCCGTTTAGTAGTTCAAACCATAATAATAAGAAGTCAGAGTTAGCATTCGTGTAAAAATCCGGTTGAAACCAATTAGTCAGAACCAAAAAATTGAGTTAAAATCATAATTTATGGTTAGAACTTATATTTAATAAGTTTGTTAAATGTTGGTTTTATTTGTTTAAATCAAAACATGAGCTCAAAAACGATTAGAACTAACAATAGGTCAAATAGTAGTTTTTTGTTGGAGCTGAAAAAACCATTGGAACCATAGTTGTCCAAACACTTAAACATTGTCAAGATTCATAGCTTATTTGCTTGGCACGAAAAAAGAAAGGAAAAAGAAAAACTAAATCAGCATGTGAGAGCTTCATACACTAAGGATGATTCGAACATATGGGTTCGAACTAGTGTGCCAAACATTGTATGAGTTCTAGTTTCTTCCAAAATGGCAAAGTTCTAAAGCTTTTTGAAGATCACCAAAAATAAAAAATAAAAACAGTGGCAACGAGGGGATAAAAAGTTGTAGCAAAATGAAACTAAAGGTTGTTCTTGGGTGAACCAAGTCTGGTGGCATCACTTTCAGAACAAAAACGCTTTCTTGTGAATATGATCTACTTTTTCCATTTTCATTAATGCTTGGTAAGCTAAATTGGAGAATTTCATAACCAATCTACCTAGATATGCCAAATCAGTAAACATGCATTCGGGCTTTAATCATACTAACCAAAATACTAGCTATAGCCACCAAATCAAAAAACACATGCTATATATAGGAGAACTTTGTTGTTGGGTCAAAAAAATTGCTGCTGATAGGTCACAATTTTATTATTATCCAATTTCGTTAAATTGTTTTTCAAGTATAATCTAAAAATTTAATAGAGTTTTTGGCAAACCTACAGCCTAAATTAAAAAACGAGTTTAAATATGTGGTGCTTTTCACTTTACAGTACCGTGCATGGTTTGAACACGTAAATTCAAACAGTTGTATTAAAAGGTCAAAATAAATCTTTTAAATTAATAGGGTATTTTTTATATATATCTTACTAGGTAATTCTCTACACATTCTATATATATATGTATATATACCTTGCAAGGTTTTGGTTTAGGAAAATTTTGCAATAATCAATCCTAATTTATTCTGATGTGACTTCACTAGCAACCTCCGTACACATTGTTTTCGTACAGAATGGAAGGGAAAATCTTGGAGTTGGAGTGTTTGAATTTTGAAGGCGTCCCCATTATGAGCGAAATTATTGCACTCTGATATTGAAAAAGGGCAACAACTTTACTGGCATTGTTCTTTCACTACCACGGAGGTACTATGACGTGAATAGGGTACTTAATAATCCATTGAGCAACACTAGGGAGAGACTCCGGGCCCCGATTTCAAAAGAGACAAAAGGTGGGCCCCTCTTGGAGTTGGGGCTCCACAAAAATCTTTAATTTTATTGGAAAGAAAATTCGGAACGTATCAAGACATGAAATTTACTTTTATATTGTGAGCCGTAACGTCAACCGTTACTGCATCTTGATTGTAAAAGTTGATTAATATAAGGGTTCTGTAAAGACTAATAATGTATTATTAAAGACGCTGCATCTTTAATAGACATACATCCCACATTAGTACATACCTACAAAAATTATTACACACACACACACACACATATATATATATATACATATATATATGAAGGCTTAATGTTTTATAGTTGTTCCAATGGTTTAAGGTTTAATCCGTAAGTGTTGGCTTGAGTGCTCTTATTAATTAGTCACTGTATAGGGAATATTTGAACATGCTAACTCAATCTTATCCTCGAGCAAGATAAAATTAACAAAATAAAAGTAAAAGCAGGTGTTATATATAGTTTTTTTTTTATTTGGATCATTAATTGTACTTGAATTCAAATGTTTACCAAACAATAATTTGTTCTTGTTAGGGGGAAAAAACTTACTTTGAAAGGCGCCAATTATACTGAAGCATACCCGTTTGCCGTTTTCTTTTAGCTTTTTGTGCTACAAGTCGATCTAAAACATTGATCAATTATTGTCTACATATCCGTACAGCTAGGAGAAATGCAAGATAATAAAACAAATGAGTTTCCCAAAATCAACTAAACATTAATTGCATGAATCTTTTTAAGCTGTGGTTAATTTTACACGCAAAGTTGCGACTATTTTTCAAACGAGGCCTCTACTGATCATTTAATTAAAAGAGTATATTCTTTTCCATTTTGATTTGTTTTTAATTGTGAATTTTAATTTAATTTTTTGTAACACCCAGAAGATTTGATTCGGCATAATTGGTGATAAGATGGTGGATTAGTATGCTTTAATGTAAACTTGAACTTAGTTTAAGTATTTTGTAATATTTTAAATTTATTCAATTTTATATTTCTATGTGTTATTTTTAATTTTGAAACAAAACAATTTGTCAAATACCCAATGTGTCCCAACTGCAAAACCATGTGCTGGGGACACGATTTTGCTTCCCTCATTCTTCTATTTATTTCCTTCATTCCCTCTTATTCTCATTCACTCAGCTTGGAATCCCTGTCGAGTGTTCCTGGTTGGACAATTTCTCTTAATATGTCCTGGCTGCTGGCAAAAATGACAATAAAAGTTATAGGGGTTACTACGCCCACTGCCTGACGAAGTACCACTCCCACTGCTAGCATTTCCTTACTGGTTCTTCGTTTGGGCTTGACGACTACCACTATTTCTTCGATTACTCCTCTAGGGCACTCTTGACGTCCTTACCCGATTCTCACTATAAAGGGTATGTTCACTTTCCACAGAAATAGCTGCAGATACCAACTCACCAAAATTCTGAAGTCGCAAGGCCACCACTTGCCATCGAATAGATGCCTTAAGCCCATCCTAGAACTTGATGCATTTCTTCTGCTCAAAAGCCACAGCAGATGGAGCAAACTTAGCCAACTCCTTAAACTTAGCCTCATACTCCCGAACCGTCATATCACCCTACTCTAACCGATAAAACTCAGTAATCTTCTTATCCATGTATCTCAACGAAAAGTAGCGCTCATAGAACAGCTCATCAAATCTGTCCCAACTAATGTTCCTAGCGTTTTCCAAACGCTTAGA
The DNA here is from genome assembly GCA_025403435.1 of Artocarpus heterophyllus. Lineage (NCBI taxonomy): Eukaryota > Viridiplantae > Streptophyta > Magnoliopsida > Rosales > Moraceae > Artocarpus > Artocarpus heterophyllus. The sequence goes on from CM046343.1 coordinate 34,302,785, forward strand.
GTGTTTCCACCATGTATTAGCGCTGCCTTCCAACTTATAAGCTGCAAATCGACATGGTACTCTATCAATACTCCAAGAGTGTCCAAGTGCTTCACTATTGAATCTAACCAGTATTCAATGATCTGCGGGTCCCCGTTCCCATCAAAAGTCAGAATAGACGCACGACAGAACTCCTTAAAGTACGTATGTCAGCGAATCACCTCAGAATCCTCAGGCTTAGCCCTCGCTGCCATCTATCGAAAAGCGACGAACATGGCTCCCATCAGGCCTTCCTCATCTGTAGGATTGAATCTGCAGCTGCTGGACGACGTCTTGGTGCCATTCCCTCAATTCTGAAAACAAAATTGGACTATTAGTGGTTTCTTATTGCCGTACTCAAGTGTGCACAATTCCCAAGGTTTATAAACCTAGGGCTCTGATATCAATCTGTCACGCCCCGAAATCCAGGAGGTGACGTTGCGGATTAATTAAATTAAATAAATTGAATTTTGTAAGAATCATCATCATAAAAGACATTAAGAAGTGATTATAAAAATGTGAAATCGTTAAATATATGGAAGCGAACAAAATGAAAAGAAAACATTAAATAAACAAACCCCATTGGGCCCCACCGGATCCACTTTGATGTGCACACTTAGTACTAGCAATATAAGGTACATAATCACAGTCCAAGAAAATATAAATAAATTGAAATATTATTATAAATACCGTAGAGGATAATGTTCTAGTCATGTAGTTTCCTTCCTGGTTCTTAAGTCTCCCTAAGCTAAACTCCATCTAGTAGGGGGGGAAGTTTTAAAACAAGAAAATATGAGTGAAAGACTCAGTAGGACTAAATCTTAAAAACATTTAGTTTAAACACATATACTTCATATTTAAACAAAAGCTATAACATGGAGCAAAGAAATAAACAGATAATAAATTAGAACTCATTAAATTTATTCACACCGAATCAATCCCTTACTCATCCATAGACAATTTCATTATTAGGTTATAGGCAAAGCCATATGAATCACCACCGAAGTGGCCCAACTGGGTTTTGGGACCTGCCCCCAAGGTCGCGCTACCTACGACCCGATCTCTGTACATGGCATCATGCTCTAATTTATCATTCCGGATGGTACCAACCGACACGCCCGGTGTCACATCATTATCATGTTTTTTTTACCGAATGTTCTGATTACATTTATTGTTATCATCCATTATTTAGCCAATGAAAATAAGTGATAAATTTCATTTCTTGAAAACATATAAAGGCTTTATGGTCAAACCCCTTTTCAAAACGTGGCTACCAAGGAAAAGGGATAGAAGTCCTACCTCGATATCCATACCAATGTTCGACACTGTAGCCCCGACCAGCTATACATTAGCTCCACGGAACCATGAACAACCTTAAATAGAAACCACAAACAACCTTACATAGAAACTATGTTCATCAATTTCTTGCTTAAGGTATTCTACATCCCTAAGCTATCTCATGGTGTTTTAGTATGCTTTTAGTACTCATAAAATCATTTTATGAGATTGGAATCTTGATTTGGGTTTTAAACAGTGAAAACGGGCGAAAAAGGTCATTTTTCACAAGGTTCGATCGGCCTACCAGAACCCTTAGTCTAGCCACCGAACTCCACATCCGACCTGCCGACCAACCAGGACCGGCCTGTCAAACTTTCCTAGGTTTGGCCTGCCGACCTGATGAATCCAGCCTGCCGAACACTGAGTTTGGCCTGCCGAACTGAAAAATCATGGGAGGTCCAAGGCTTCGATTCTCGGCTTCCCTAAGCCCAAAATCATATCAAAACCTGTTTTTCCAAGTCTCAGAGCATATATAATGATCATAGATGATAGAAAAACATTGTAGGACATATTTAAACACATTCAAACAAGATTTTCATAGGAATTTTCAAGAAAATCCAAAAATAGGGAAAAAGAGAAAAACTTGATTCAATCCAAATTTCATAAAATCGAGCCTAGATTTGAATGATTTCAGTCCTACCAACTTAGATTAGAGGTTTCCTAAGCTCAAGAAACTCAAATCACAACATTTGAAAGAGATTGAAAGATTTGGGACAAAATTTAAAAGTTTAAAATTTAAGGAAACAAGCCTTGAATCAAAGCTCAAAAATCACGTCTGTGGAGTCCAAATCGTGTTCCTCACCTCCCAATCCAGTTGAGAATCAAGCCCAAACTCAAAATTTTGAAATCAAAGCAAAGAGGAGGAGAGGAGAGAGAGAGAGAGCAGCGTGGGAAAGAGGGAGGGAAGAAAGAGAGAGAGGCTGAGATGGAGAAGGTGCGAGTCATCAGTTTCAAGGTCAGTCTTCAGTTTCTTTGCAGCAACCTCCTCAACTGCCTTTTTATCAGTCTGCACCACGACAGATGCAGTACCCAATGCAAAGGGCACTAGCAACAAGGTTTGCAACGAAACACTCCACAGTATCGAGCACCAACTACAGCTAGTGTACAATCGCCTCCACCGTAGCAGTATCGACCAATAAATATGGGACCCAGTAATGCCAACAAGGGAAAAGGGAAGTCTTCAACCTAGATCCACACCATGACATCCGGGAGCATGGACGCTCAAGCCAGCCATGCTGTAGTTGATGGTATGATTTTAGTTTCTCAGTCCTTAGCTCATGCTCTATTTTATACTGGTGCCACTCATTCCCTCATCTCGAGTTCTTTTGTACATGCCTTAGGTTTAGAAATAGAGGAATTTAATGAGCCCTTGATGATTTCTTCACCTTTGGGGCGGGTGTGTGTAAACTATATATATAAATCCTGCAAGATAGTGATTGGGGGTGAAACTCTAAAGAGTGATTTGATTTTAATCCCCATGAGATCCAATGATGTAATCTTAGAAATGAACTGGTTATATAGATATAATGCTTTAGTTGACTGTCAACTTAGAAGAGTAACCCTAGTGTCTGATAGAAGGACGATGATCACTTACCAGGGTGGTAATGATCAGATGATGAGTGAGTGACTCATGAAACCATGCCTTAAAGGATGGAGGAATTTGGCTTGTTATGTGCTTCTCCTAGATTTTGGAGAAGAGTCTAGTGCAATAAGGAAGGATGTAACGATACCGGTGGTTGATGAATTCGGCGATGTCTTCCCCGATAAGTTACCAAGATTATCGCTGCATCGAGAGATTGAGTTCAGCATTGAGTTGTTTCCCGAGACTGCTCCGATCTCTGTAGCACCGTATCGAATGGCACCAATAGAAATGAAAGAACTTATAGCACAACTCTAGGAATTAGCAAATAAGGGATATATTCGAAACAGTACGTCGCCATGGGGCGCACCGGTTTTGTTTGCCAAAAAGCATGATGGTACTCTCCAGTTGTGTATTGATTATCGACAACTAAATAAGGTCATCGTGAAGAATAAGTGTCCACTTCCCAGGATCGATTAGTTTTTTGACCAGTTAGGAGGTTCTCGATATATCTCGAAGATAGACTTGCGATCTGAATACCACCAGCTCAGGATTAAGGAGGAGGATATTCCCAAGACTGTCTTTAGGAATCAGTATGGGCACTTTGAGTTTCTGATTATGCCGTTTGGATTGACGAATGCTCCTGCAGCTTTCATGGATTTGATGAATAGAATTTTCAAGCCTTATTTGGACAAGTTTGTGATTATGTTTATTGATGACATATTGATCTATTCCAAGACCTGGGAGGAGCATGAGCAGCACCTTAGGATCGTGCTTTAGATTCTGCGAGAACACCAGCTGTATGCCAAAAAGGAAAAGTGTGAGTTCTGGTTAACTGAGGTTAAGTTTCTGGGACACATCATCTCCGAACAGGGCATTTTAGGAGATCCGTCCAAGATTGAGGCTATAGTACAATGGGAATGACCAGAGAACATGGCCAAAATTCGTAGCTTCTTGGGGCTTACCGGGTATTACAGGAAGTTCGTGAAGGATTTTTCTAAGATAGCGGCTCAATTAACACGGTTGATCAGGAAAAATGCAGGTTTGAATGGGATGAGAGTTGTGAATATGCTTTCCAAGAGTTAAAGGATCGGTTGACTATAGCTCCTGTATTGATTATTCTGAGCAGTGATGAGCCTTATGAGGTCTACATCAATGCATCAGGACGAGGACTAGGGTGCGTGTTGATGCAGCATGGATGAGTTGTAGCTTATGGATCGCGACAATAAGGCCTCATGAACAGAACTATCCCCCTCACGATTTAGAGCTCATGGCAGTGATTTATGCTTTGAAGATTTAGAGATGCTATTTGTGTGAGGCAACTTTTCAAGTTTTCTCGGACCATAAGAGCTTGAGGTATTTGTTCTCTCAGAGGGATTTGAATATGAGACAGTGGAGATGGATGGAATACATGAAAGATTATGATTTTACGTTGCAGTATCATCTGGGGAAGGCCAACGTAGTCGCTGATGTGCTCAGCAGGAAGACTTTGGGATCTCTTGCATGTTTAGCACTCGAGGATTGGAGGAGAGATGCTATAGTGAGTAAGTATAGGTTGCAGTACTACGACGATGGCAATCAGGTTTTGGTGTACCATATGGAATCGACTCCAGCTCTCATTCAGATGATAAAGCAAAACCAATGGTGGGACCAACATCTTCAGGGAATATGGACATGGATCCGGAATGGAGAACAGTTCAAGGAATGAAAGATTCATATAGATGGGTTGCTATACTTTAGGGAACGCCTAGCAATGCCAATGATCGAAGACGTGACAAAAGCCGTGATGGACGAAGCTCATAGGTCCTAGTTTGCTATTCATTCAGGAAGCATAAAGATGTATCGCGATTTGAAGAGGCAGTATTGGTGGAAAGGCATGAAGAGGGATGTCCAAGAGTACGTGGCTAAGTGCGTGACTTGTCTCTAGGTGAAGTCTGAACATCTAAGGCCTGCTGGTCAGCTTCAGCTTCCCATTCCAGGGTGAAAATGAGAGCATATCACGATGGATTTCCTTATCGGGTTGCCGAGGACGAAGCAAAGACATGACACGATTTGGGTTATCGTTGACAGGTTGACAAAATCAGTGCATTTCATCCCTTTCAGATCGATGTGTTCGAGACGTGTTTTGGGAGAATTGTATTTGCAGAATATAGTGAGGTTACACAGAGTTCCCTTGTCTATCACTTCTGATAGAGACACTCGGTTTAATGCGAAGTATTGGACGAGTTTTCAGGAGGCTTTGGGTACAAACTTGAATGTTGGCACGACCTTTCATCCCCAGACCGACGGACAGTTGAGCGGGTTATTCAGATCCTTGAGGATATGCTTCGTGTGTGCGTCTTAGATTTTGGTGGGAATTGAAAGAAATATTTACATTTAGCAGAATTTGCATACAATAATAGTCATTAGGCGAGTATCGGGATGGCACCATTCGAAGCATTTTATAGGCAGCCGTGTCGTTCGTCGGTATGTTGGGCAGAGCCAGAAGATAGAGTTATTCTTAGACCCGATGAGATTCGTGATAGCAACAAGAAGGTCACCGTGATCTGTGAACGGTTGAGGGCTGCCCAGAGTAGGCAAAAGAGCTACGCAGATAGGAGACATCGGCATTTGGAGTTCGAGATAGGGGATTTTGTTCTTCTGAAAGTTTTACCGCACAAAGGCATAGCACGTTTCGATGTAAGTGGGACACTTGCATCGAGGTATATCGGACCATTTGAGATTACTCAGCATATAGGTGTGGTCACTTACCGCCTTGATCTCCCTCCCGAACTTTCTCACGTTCACAATGTGTTTCACGTGTTGATGCTTCATAAATGTCCGCCCGAACTGAGCGAGATTATTCCATTTCATGATGTGCGGGTTCAGGAAGACACAACTTACGAGGAGGTACCGATTCAAATTATCGATCAAAAAGTGATAAGCTTGCGACGCCGTGAAATACCCCTAGTGAAAGTCGTGTGGCAGCATTATGACGCTGATGAAACAACTTGGGAATTAGAGTCGACTATGAGAGAGTTGTACCCTTATTTGTTCTGTTTTTAACCCGACTTTAATTTCGAGGACTAAATTTTTTTTAGGGGTGAAGAGTTGTAACACCCAGACGATTTGATTAGGTATAATTGGTGATAAGATGGTGGATTAGTATTTCTTTAGGGGTGGATTAGTATGCTTTAAGTATTTTGTAATATTTTAAATTTATTCCATTTTAATTATTTCTATGTGTTATTTTTAATTTTGAAACAAAACAATTTGTCAAATGCCCAATGTGTCCCAACTGCAAAACCATGTGCTGGGGACACGGTTTTGCTTCCCTCGTTCTTCTATTTATTTTCTTCCTTCCCTCTTACTCTCATTCACTCTCTTAGCCTCTCTCTCTCTCTTCCCTTTCTCTTTCCCACGCTGCTTTCTCTCTCTCCTTTCCTCCTCTTTGCTTTGATTTCAAAATTTTGAGTTTGGGCTTAATTCTCAGCTAGATTGGGAGGTGAAGAACACGATTTGGACACCACAAACATGATTTTTGAGCTTTGATTCGAGGTTTGTTTCCTTAAATTTCAAACTTTTAGATTTTGTCCCAAATCTTTCAATCTCTTTCAAATGTTGTGATTTGATTTCTTGAGCTTAGGAAACCTTTAATCTAAGTTAGCAGGACCAAAATCATTCAAAATCTAGGCTCAATTTTATGAAATTTGGATTTAATCAAGTTTTTCTCTTTTTCCCCATTTTTGGATTTTCTTGAAAATTCCTATGAAAATCATGTTTGAATGTGTTTAAATGTGTCTTACAATGGTTTTCTATCATCTATGATCATTATATATGCTCTGGGACTTGGAAAAATAGGTTTTGATATGATTTTGGGCTTGGGGGGGCCGAGAATCGAATCCTCGGACCTCCCATGATTTTTCATTCGGCAGGCCGAACTCAGTGTTCGGCAGGCCAAATTCATAGGTTCGGCAGGCCAAATTCATAAGGTCGGCAGGCCGAACCTAGAAAAGTTTGGCAGGCCGGTCTTGGTTAGTCGGTAGGCCGAATGTGGAGTTCGGCAGGCCAGACCAGGGGTTCTGGCAGGCTAACTGAACCTTGTGAAAAATGACATTTTTTCGCCCGTTTTCACTGTTTAAAACCCAGATCAAGATTCAGATCTCACAAAATGATTTTGTGAGTACTAAAAGCATACTAAAACACCATGAGATAGCTTAGGGATGTAGAATACCTTAAGCAAGAAATTGATGAACATAGTTTCTATTTAAGGTTGTTCGTGGTTTCGTAGAGCTAACGTATAACGGGTTGGGACTGCGGCGTCGAACATTGGTATAGATATTGAGTAGGACTTCTATCCCTTCTCCTTGGTAGCCACGTTTTGAAAAGAGGTTTGACTATAAAGCCTTTATATATTTTCAAGAAATGAAATTTATCACTTATTTTCATTATTGGCCAAATAATGGATGATAACAATGAATGTAATAAGAACATTCGTTAAAAAGAAACATGACAATGATGTGACACCGAGCGTGTCGGTTTGTACTGTTCGAAATGATAAATTAGAGCATGATGCCATGTACAGAGATTGGGTCGTGGTAGCGCGACCTTGGGGGCAGGTCCTGAAACCCAACTGGGCTACTTCGGTGGTGATTCATATGGCTTTGCCCATAACCTAATAATGACACTGTCTATGGATGAGTAAGGGATTAATTCGGTGTGAATAAATTTAATGAGTTCTAATTTATTATCTGTTTATTTATTTGCTCCATGTTATAGCTTTTGTTTAAATATGAAGTATATGTGTTTAAACTAAATGTTTTTAAGATTTAGTCCTACTGAGCCTTTCACTCACATTTTCTTGTTTTAAAAACTCCCCCCCCCCACTAGGTGGAGTTCAGCTTAGGGAGACTGAAGAACCAGGAAGGAAACTGCAGGACTAGAACATTATCCTCTAGGGTATTTATAACAGGGCATGTAATATTTCAGTTTATTTATATTTTCTTGGACTGTGGTTATGTACCTTATATTGCTAATACCAAGTGTGCACATCAAAGTGGGTCCAGTGGGGCCCAATGCAGTTTGTTTATTTAATGTTTTCTTTTCACTTTATTCACTTCCGTATATTTAACGATTTGACCATTTTATAATCACTTCTTAATGTCTTTTATGATGGTGATTCTTACAAAATTCAATTTATTGAATTTAATTAATCTGCCACGTCACCTCTTGAATTTCAGGGTGTGACATTTTTGTATTTTCTTCATTTGTTAGCCTTTGTTGGATTTTTATTACTATTTTACCTGTAGTTTTTATTAATAAATTAGAGTGAGGGTTTGATATAGTTCAAATTGCTAGTGGATGCGAACCTATTTACATATATATATATATACAAAAAAAAAAAAAAAAACTATTTCAAGTACAAATCATATTTTTTAAAACTAACTTTACTTGGTTTCAATTACTAACATTTCTTTCCGTCTTAAAGAAGACTACTAATTTATTTTTAAAGTTCTTTCTTTGAACATGCAGATCTTTTAATTTTTCCAATGTTAATGGTTATTTTCCACTTTGTTTAGTCAGACAAGCAAAGAATATACTTTCCCTTACTAGACAAAAACATATGTGGGAATTTGTTAAAGTCCACTCGGGTGGAATATTCACCCCTTATGTGGCACGTAATTGGACAACTTAAGTTGCTTTTGCAGTTATGTGGTACTTCCACGTATATATCATTAGCTTTTGTAATTGTAATCACATATAATGAGTTCAAGATTTTTCTATTTGTATTGTTTGCACGGCACTGCATGGAGAAACGACCACGTAACATTCTAATGGTAAAAGTAACACTGGGTTATTTGTCGTGTAACTTCATTATCTTTTACAACTTTTTAAGACCCAAATTTAGTTCTCTGGCTTGATTAAGCTCTTTTATTTAATATTAAATCACACACTTCATAAATTTTGCTTCCTTTGAAACAAAAGAAACTTTCTACGGTAAGATATATATATATAATGAGTTATATATATATATATATATATATATATATATTAATACCTACAGCCAGTCCCACAAAGGAAAAAAAAAAGGGCAAATTTAAATTCGTAAGAGCGTGGAGTTTTATATGCGATTTAGCAGCACTATAGGGCATAGGCAGTTCATTAATTTATTATACAAAGTTGCAAATGTTGTAACCTGTATAATAAACTGCTTAATTAAATATCATTGGTACAATAATAGTACTGTAAGTTAATAAAATTAATATAATTACCCTACCAATTTCTGTTATATCTCAATTAAGCATGGATGGGCCGGAAAAGTAAATGACAACAGAGATCATGCTTGATTGGGAACGAAAATATTGTTCCCAACACTAGAAAAGATTCAAAAAGATGTAAAATATCAAGCAAAATTGTCCAAAAAAAAAACATAACATTGAAAGTGAACTTCCGAAACGAACGAAAAGCTGTGAAACTGTAGTACAATAATAACTTGATGTTGACATAGAAATAGCCATTCCATTAAAAAGAAAAAGAGACAATAAAGTACTATAAAATAAGCGATATTTACGAGCTGTACGGGTACAACCAACCAAAACATACAACAATATAATTAATTTGCTTGTTATATATAAGTATAACTCAGGCAAATTACATTAAAAAAAATTATAAAATTTTGTTATTTGTATCATCACCATGACACCATCCAACCTGAACAAACAAACAAGGTAAAAAAAAATCAATATATAAGAGAACAATCTCTTCTATATATCAACTTTTATATTTTCTCCAACACCAATCAAAAACTTACTTATACTTTATAATCAGATAAGTAACAAAACAATAATATTGCTTATTTGATTCGTTTGATTCATGTTCAACGAGTAAACAAATTGTATTTAGTAATTCACAAAATACATATATTTATATTTATATTTATCAAGAGGAGAAAGAGAGAGTCATTGGAGGAAAAGGTACAAAAAAAAAAAGAAAGAAATTATTATGGAATGCGAAAGTTAACTGCCAAAGGAAATACGGTCAATAGCCACCTCGGATACACGAAGCAAATCCTCGTCCTCGCTGTAAATGACAAAACCCAGGGGTGGGCCCCAATCCCCAAGTACATTTCGGTCCTTTTTTTAAAAACGTTTTACGTCTCTCCCCAATCATTGATTGAATAGGATGACGTGTCACTTGTGCTCAGGCGATCAAGAAAGCTGACCAACCAATAGGACCAGAACCGGCCAATACGGAACCTGTTTAGAGGTGGGTCCCCCAAAGAAAGTTTTGCACTGCTGACTCAGCGATTTCGTGGCGCCTTGAGATGCGATTCGAGTCAGAGCTGGGGAGGACGAGGCCGCTCATGCGTAGAAACCTTCATGGAAAACACTAGAGATATTCTTCTTCTGTCTAAAAGAGGGAACAAATTAACTATTACATGAGAATTTTTTTAAATTCATACTTTCACTAATTAATTGTGTTAATATATGATAAAATGTAAAATAATTGATCATATTAATGGTATATATGTAATGAGTTGTCAGTTATTTGTATTGTAAAGATTGTACAATCACGTTAATCAGAATCACTCTGATTTACACCTTGTTCAGAGTCAAAGCCAAAAGAATTTTAACTCGAAAATTTATTCAATAAAACAAGAAAGTGTTAATTTATGTGATGTAGGCATATAATTTGATTAATTGTGATCACACGAGAGTAGTTGACACTATTCGAGATCCAAACATTGGGAGATATTCATTGTATAATTTCTTTTAACTGCCTTGCCTCAGAAATTAATCCCACAAATGCTTCCAAATAAAGAAGGAAAATAATCCCACAAACAACAGAATCTTACAATACTACAAAATAACATAAAAACACACTCTACCTTCCATCAATATATGTCATAATTAACACTAATATATAATTAACTCCAAAAAAACTAATTTGCCGGCTTACTGAATGATTTCAAAATCAAAACTGCATGATATAGGATATGATCTGATTCTATTTTAGTATCTTTGAGGGAGATTTTTACGTGGATCCTAAGAATATTCTATTCCAAACTCATCAAAAAGAAAAAACAAAAACAAAACAAAACAAAACAAAAGGAAGTAATTATATTCGGCCAAAGGTCATATATTATACAGCTAGTCCTGCAAACGTGTATGCAAGTAGGACGTGGAAACTGTAACTTCCATATACTAGTGACTTTTCTGGAGAAAAGATAAAATGGGTCTGCGTGAAAATGAAAATGTCTCGTCAGTTTTTATGGATTGAATTTTTTTTAATTTACATAAAAAAAATATATATATATATATATATATATTTAAGATAATAATTTAAACTATTATTTTAATTTTAAAAATTATAACATATAAAAATTTTACATTATTATTTTTATTAAAACATATAAAAATTTTATATTATTTATAGTTAAAATTATTAGCATGAACTATCCATTTACAAGAAGTGGAGTGAAAAGATGCATTTGGCAAATAAATAGTGCTATCTAGTACTGATCACAATTAATATTATGTGAAATCTAATTAGTGCTAGAGTTTTACGGCTCGGTGTTCCATCTCATCCATTGCGCAAAAGGTTTGTCTGTTGTTAACATCAATGATTGTTTCAAATTTCAATACAACAAAATATTTTTTATTGCATGCCTTCAAAGAAGTTACCAGAATTAACGGCCACATCAATAATTTACACTTTATCATGTTAAACTTTGGTTTCACAGCTACGGTTTCAATTGTCTTTTTATAATTTCAACAGCTTTTATTATAATATTTTTTTTACAACATTTAAAAAATATTCAAACCATTAAAAAGGATTTAAACCGTTCTTTTAAATAGATACTTAATAATAATAAAAGAAAAAAATAATTAAATTTAAAACTGTAATAGATCGTAAAATAATGAGATCTAGCTTATTTGTCAATCAACAACATCATTTTCGCGTCCATTTGTGTATTTCATATGTTGAAATTTTTTCTTTCTATCCTCTATTAGCTAGGCTTCAAACTTTATTAATTTATATACAAACTCAGAATGAAAATTTCAGTTCTCAAGGTCCCGAACATAACAAATGCGATCTTATTAATTTATATTATTTCCGTGTGCATTTTTACATTTTATTGTATCTCCTAATATGAGACATATCGCTGGGTCAGGGTTAAGGATCAAAAAAACCGACAAATTCCGATCAAAAACAAATCAAAAGACCACTTTGTTTTTTGGATTATCGGTTTTGTTGGTTTAATTTGACCATTTATTTTTGCAGTGATTGTTTTGGTGCTTTGAAACCGATAAAAATGCGCATAGGAAACTTAATTTCATATATATATATATTTTAATAAAATTCCCTAACAAGATTTCTATTTGGTATTATCATAGCAGGTCTTATATATATAATAAAAAAGTACATGTCTATTTCATAACACTGAATAATTTTGGATTTTATTTTTAAGGATGGATGAATAAACTTCATAAAATTTGAATATAGAGATTGTGGAGTCAAATAAAACAAATTTGAAGTTGTGTGAAAAACTTTTGCCCACTATAACTCAATTTTTTTTAATCTTAAGTCCGAGTCACTATGTGAAACACAACACATCAGTGCTAGTGAACCTAAAAAAGTTGTCAATTATGGGTCACCATGGACTAGAGTGGTCCAAGCTCTTTTGTAGGTTGATGACAATTTACAATAAACTATCGATATGATATATGTATACAATATATATATGTGTGTGTGTGTATTAGCTTGCTAGCTAGGTAGCTTGATTAAGTCATCCACTGTCATCTTACAAATTAACAAGCCTGAATTAGGCGTGCTCAACGTCATATAATGGCCAAGAAAGAGTTAATATTAGAGTTAGACAATTGACAGCTATATATATTCATGTTTCTAGGCGTGATAAAATGGACAAAACTTGTATCAATTATTTCAAAACAACCATGTCGGCCACTTTCAAGATACATGTGGAATGTGTCACGCCAAATATATATAATAGCTCGTGCATGCATAAGTACTCTAATTAACATATGCATGATGTTTATAATTAACGTGACAATAATGCAAAATACTATTATCAGTACTGCTCATGAAATCTTGTTCAATATGGGGCTCTCAAATGTGATCAAGCACAAATGATACTCTCCTCTTCTTGATTAGAATGAATTAGATAGCATGATGGAGTTCAAATCATCTATAAACTGTTTGGTAATGCTGTTTACAACATGAATTTGTACTTTAAACATATTTTACTTTTAAATTTTTGAGAGAAAACACGATAACAAACTATATTTGAACCATATATTGATGTTCAAACTGTATAACAAACAACATATAGGGAATCAGAGCAAGTTATTAGCAACAAATCTCAATTTTTTTTTTTTTTGTGCAATTAACATATTTCTTAGAAAAAAAGCAGTATTAAAATATTGGTTTGATGAGCATTTCCAAAAAGGTACAGTACCGCATTTGGCATGATGCGCAAAATGGGTCGGAGGATTTAGAGTTTCCTTATTGTTTCTAAGTACGGTTAGGTTGTATGAGGACGGACAGATACATAAAACATTTCACAATAAACTTAATTATGTTATATTTTAGATCAGTATATAAGCATACATACATATACATACATACGTGTGTATATATGTATATATAGATTTCATTGTTGGAATCGGCTTCGTGGCGTCGCACTCACTATCTTCTCGTATTAAATTGGTATGCAAGATATATAAGAACATACACACACACACACACACACACACACACATGTAGGTAAATCTAGATATATGTATACCTAAGATCACACATAAGCCACAGCACGTGAGACGACAAGCACTAATCATGATAAATTTTGATTGGTGCATGGATAACATATTTAATTAATGGCAAATTAGCTAGCTAAACACCAGTTTCATTAGTACTATTGAGTCGTGTTCGATATGAAAAAGAAAGCCAGGAATATCGTTATCACGACAAGAACGTTGGCCAATCTAGTTGAAGGATAACATTTTAAAATGAGAAAATTAATGAAAAGACAGCTTTCTTATATAATTAACTTCTTGACATTATTCATTTCATGGCTTGTGTTTGTATTTTTATATTCTCAAAATTAAATCGTTCTTCTCTAAATGCCAAAAATATGTGGTTGAATATCACTATATATAAAAATAATTCAAGGGCAAGGACATATCAGATTCATGCACTTAATAAGACTATAGAAGCTATGAAAGGCAAGTTTAAGTATTGATCAGACAAGCTAGTGAGACAGATTTAGGCCTAGTTGTGATGTGCATATATATATATATATATATATATACACCTGTTGGGACACGTGACTGTTAAACTTGTAATGCTGAGTCAATTACCTGTGTCTAGTCAGACCAATTGTAACAAGACATCTGTAATAGGGTTGTAGGGAGTGTCTTGTTGTAAGGTACTAGTCTGAGAAAAGAAAGATTGAGAGAAAAGTTTCTGGGCTGTGAGCTGAGAGAAAATGCTTGAGAGAAAGAATTGTATCAGTTCTGTAAGAGAAAGGAAACTTGAGAGATCATCAGTCTTGAGGGTGTAATTATTCAGGAACATAGTAGAATTCTTCTGGACCTGTTCTGCAGTGGATGTAGATCCTATTTGGATCGAACCACTTATATCTTGGTGTTTTCTTTTTCTGTTTCGGTCCGTGTTGTTTTTGTTCTTGGTGTGTTTCTAAGAATCAACTCAGGCGTTAGAGGCATTTTTCATTGAGAATAACAATACACACACATATATAGACACACATTATATATGTCCTCCCGATCCATTTCCCACTTGTATGGAAACGAAAAAAAGCCTCAACTAAATTTCAGATAGTTATCTGATCCTTCCATGTCCCCAACTTGTATTTTTCTTTTTGATTTTCAAAACAAAGACCCCGTAAATCAGGGATCTACCTTGTGAAAGAAATAGGGTAATTTTTAGCATTAGCTTGTTTCTAATCTTTTTTTTTTTTTTTTTTTGTAGCATTAGCCTCATGTACCTCACTATATTGATTTTTTTAAATAGTCTTCTGTATTAGTCTCACCAAAATGAAACAACTGTTTTTAAAATTCAAAAATCATAGGGCCAGGAAACTAAAAAATTAATGTCTCGAAAGCCACGAAAAGTTGAAGATACAAACGAAAACCTAACTAGTTGTCAAATGTCATAAACTGCTAATAAGTTCCTATTACAACTAGCTAGTAAATTACGCAACACACATAACAGTTTTGACTTTACAACAACTCAAATAGTAGATTACACAGCACGTATACGCACCAAAAACCGCACATCCAATGACTCTCAATGTGACAACGGTTTGTTTTATCTTTTAACCGCTATTAAATTCCCTTTATGCTCAAGTGATTGTAGTTGTACCACAACCTAATTTCAAGTGATTGAATGAAAGCCATAGATTAATAGAAGATTTGATGAAAAAAAAAAAATCCCAGTTGTAGGTCATCAATACAAACTTGATCACACGTGCAAAGTGACAAACAAACAGGCCTTGGGATTAATTTGATTTGCTTATCTATCCTCCTCAGCCCCCACTTGTATATATATTAAATTAATTACCTCATGAAATTACCTCAAATTAATTAAAGTGAAGATATCTTTCTTCTTGCCATGTTCCCCATCTTGTGTTTTTCTTTTTTTTATTAAAAAAAAGAAAGAAAGAAAGAAAAACACTGGACAAAGAGAGACACCAATAAGCTACTAGGCTACTTAATGAATAAGTTTTAAATTTTGATCTTTGGATCTCTTCTTCGAGGGGATCAATACATATATACATGATATGATATTATATACATGTATATCATAAATCAATTAGTTCAATTTCATCTTTAAATAAGTTTGAGATTCAACTTGCAAATGTATATATATGTTCTGTTTAATTTAGACATGATCAGTCGATAGCTGAAATGGATAATAAAATCAAAACGTAGCATGCAGTATAATTAGTGTATATTCTTATCATGATATCGATAAATACTGTAAACACATTTCCGCCAGATGTTGTGCTGCCGAAAAATAATGGTTTTGGTTTTATGCATATATATGGACTCATCACATGATCAACTAGCTATATATATATAATGTACTATGTCTGTGTAATTAGTTTATATATGCATATTATTTCACTAGCTGGCTAGTGAGAGCAATTAAATCTCATCAGTGATGTTAATTAATAGGCTTTATTTGGTATTGTTTTTAACTAATCCAAAAACTTATAGGCTCCTTTCGGTTGGAATGATCAAGATGAAGAGAACTATAGTTACATGTTTATTTAAAAAAAAAATAGTTATCTTTCAAATTATAGTCATAGGGTATTTATCTTTTCATAACCTCTCTTTTAGGTTAATTCAAAAGCTATAGGTTTAATATTTGATTTCATCGAATATATACCTTCAAATTGTATTCAATATCTCAGCCAATAGTTGATTTTAACTTATAAAATGACTAAATTATCTTTAAGTAAAAATTAAAAACGTTAAAACTTTCAAGAAATAAGAAGCAAACAAAAACAAAAATACAAAAACACCAAATTTTGAGGGTATTTTATATATTTTTGAAGTCAAAACCTTAATATAAAGCTTTATTTAAGCTTTTAAAGTTTTCTTGTTCTTTAATTTGATTGTATTTTCAGCATTTTTTAAGTAATTAAATATTGACTAGAAAAAGGTGTAAATTCATGTATTAAATCTAAATTGAAGCTATGCATTTGATAAGCTCTAAAATTGAATATATAGTGTTTAAATAGACTTAAAATATAAAATACAAAGACGTAAATAACCCTAGAGTTATTTGTTTAAATACTATAATGTCCATTTTAATAATTTTTCTTGAATGATAGCATAGTCATTTTTTGAGAAAAATAATCTTTTGGAACTCGAATGTGATTGATTTGTTAAATCCTTGTGGGCTTGGTTAATTGTTGGAGCCCACAAATTCTAGTCCAGATATAGTCAAACGACAAGAAACTGAGTTTAGAAAACATGTTTGAATCCACATGAAAACTTAGGACTGAACGATAGCTAATATTTGACAAAGAAATTTCTATATGTTAAGCATTTTAGACCTGAATTGACTTCACTTGTTAATGTTAATTTGTAACTCTACTTCAACAATTTGGCAAACCAAGGACTTTGAATACCATGAGGTAGATGAAATCAAACTAAAAATCTCCCATTCATTACAAATATTTTTATAACCTGCTATTTTATTATACTTAGTTTTGCAAAAATAATATTTACTGTAATTTCCCAAAAACAAACGTCATAACATATTCTTCTTCTTCTTCTTCTTTTTTGAATGGATAACATGTTCTTGTTTAAGAAGTTAGTTTAAGCTAATCACAGAACAACTAACTTTAAACAACCTTTTCTCAAAAAGATAAAATAAAATAAAAAACTTTAAACAACCTAAACTCCATTTAGGCATTCTGATAGGCCCAAACGGTTATTTTAGCAGCCAAGCAAGGCCCATTAACAGCTCGTTAGCAGATTCAAGCATAAAACCGTTACCTGTATGTGTAAAAATTTTAACGGTCAACCCTCCAAGACCCCCCTTAACCCCTCTCTTTCTCTCCATTCTCTCTCCACAGAACAAT
Source organism: Artocarpus heterophyllus (assembly GCA_025403435.1). Taxonomy (NCBI): domain Eukaryota; kingdom Viridiplantae; phylum Streptophyta; class Magnoliopsida; order Rosales; family Moraceae; genus Artocarpus; species Artocarpus heterophyllus. The sequence continues at coordinate 34,320,337 of CM046343.1, forward strand.
CAACAATCAACAAACAACAAACAAGAAGAAGAAGATCAAAGAAAAATCCCCCAAGATCATGGTGAAATCCCGAAAGAAAACAGGAAGTGGCAGCGACCGCCGGCGTCCGTTCAAGGAGTACCACGAGGAGTGGTTCGACCTCCTCAAGGACCGGCTCCTCCGCCGTGCCATGCACGAGTCCTCCCTCCCTCAGCTCTCCATCCAAGTCGACATCCTCCGCCACCACCTCTCCTCCTACTACGACGACGCCGCCCACCTCCTCCACTCCTCCGGTTCTTGGCGCACCCCTCTCGAGACCCCCTTCCTCTGGCTGGGCGATCTCCACCGTTACCTTTTCACCAACCTCCTCCGATCCTTCCTCAACAGCGACGATGACGACAACAACGACGTTTTCCCGTCCGCCAATCTCCGAAACCACTTTCTCTTGAGTGGCAGGGGCTGGGGCTGGGGAGATAATAATAATAATGATGTGAACGAGCTCTTCAACCGGCCTGGGCACATTGTCATGGCGTGGAGGAATCCGACATTCGAGTCTTATGGCGCGGATCGATCATATCGACTGCGGGATCCGGCTGATGGTGGCGGAGCTTGCCAGGAAGGCGCAGGAGAGGTTCGTGCAGGCGGCTGCAGGGGATTATTGGTGTGAGAGGAGAGGAAGGAAGAGGAGGAGATGGATAAGATGGTGGGCACCAATAGGCTAAGGGGAAGTGTTCTAACGGAGATAATTGCAGCTACCACAGTGTACCAAGCTGCTCTGTTTCTTGAAGGTCTTGCCCAATTTCTTGTTGGGGTTAGGGATCCTGATTTGAATGTCTACTTGGTGATTATCATGCATGTTGTAGAGGAAAAGACCATTTTTTTAGGATGAGTTTTGAATAAACCAAGGCATCTTGAATGTCTACGTTTTTATGGTTTTTTTCACAAGTCTAGATGGCGCTCTGCCGTTCTTCTTCTTTTTATAGAAGGAAATTTACTCGTTTTAACTTTCCTTGCTAATTGTATCCTAATAAAAACAGAAACCAAACGCCATGAAAACCATTTTCAACTTGCACAAGTAGGAAAAAGGGAGAAAACCGTCCCAACATGATGCTAAACGGGCTACCTTAGATGTTGCACATATATCGCCCACACATTTTTAAGGGCCAATAGGTGTTATAGCCCCTGCACAAAATATAGCCTAGAAGAAAAACTCTTAGTGGCCTGAGTGGGTTGGTGGGGCCAGGCCTGTGAGAGGCCCGGGCCATAGCCTGCTCGGGTCATATATTACTACTCAGCTCAAAAATACTTGAAATCTGTACACATAAGTCATCCGTCATCAGAGTATCAGACACTCCTAAACTTTTTTTTCCTTCTTTTTTTTGTTTTTTTTTTCTTGTTGCCTACCTATCACACATTTACAATTTGTTTTCTAACCTATTAATTTTGACAAGTTATATTCTAAATTTATAAATCTATAGCAAGTTGCCCTATTGATAGCAAAGTTGGTTTTTTGCAAAAATTTATATATGATTTTCACATAAATCATTAATTAAGAACACAAAATGTCTTTTTTGATAAATGTTAACCTAAATTTACATTCATAATAAAATTAATTCAAAATTTTCTTATTTAATTGAGACAATTAGAAATAATAATTATAATAAATTTAGGACGGTCAATAGCATTAATCTACTTGTGAATAAATTACATGTTAATTTTAGTTAAAATAACAACACCGTTGTCAATAGGGATTTATATGTTACTACATGTTTATAAATTGAGAATGCAACTTGTTAAAACAAAAAAAAATGTGAGAGTTAAACTGCAAATGTGAGACAAGGTTTGTTAGAAACAGCGAAAAAAAAATTTTCCCTCAAGGAAATGCCGGCGCTATAAGTGGAAATGATTAAAAATTAAAAAAAAACAGCACCGACATCTTCCGGGTCAAAATCCCCTCAACCTCCCATGCCATGCAGTTAATCTTATAATTCGCAACAAAATCATCTTCCTTGTCGCTCTCCTTTTATTTATTTTTTATCTCTCTCTCCTGAACCTTAACCAAACTTCAAACGTAAATAACTAAAACACCTTTTTGGCCTCAAAAAAACTGATGAAGTTGCTCCACCATTTCCTCGACACTGTTAAAAAAAAAATAAGTCAAAAAACAAAAAAAGATGTCGAAGATCACTTCGTCAACACTCTGTGCGACTGTGTAAAAAAAACAAAAGTCCGATCCTTTTCTCTGCAACGCCCCATCTCTCTCTCTCTTCCATGGCTTGCAAAAATTATTCCTTTTTCTTCTTCTTCTTATTCTCTTTCTTCATAATCTTAACCCAATCCATCCTTTGTCAGAAAATCTCCGACGATGATCTCAACCAGCAACAACCCGACTGCACAAACCGTCGGATCCACATCCGCCGTCTACCGCCGCGCTTCAACGTGGATCTCCTCACCAACTGCTCCGAATACCCGATCTCCGGCGACTTCTGTCCTTTCTTGGCCAACCACGGCCTCGGCCAAAAGACCCATAACCGGTCCCATAGCTGGTACAGAACCGACCCGATGATGCTGGAGCTCGTCTTCCACCGCCGTATGCTCGAGTACCCATGCCTCACCTCCGATCCCTCCTCTGCCGACGCCATCTACCTCCCTTACTACGCCGGACTCGACTCTCTTCGTTATCTCTACGGCTCCGCCGTCAACGCCAGCGCCGACCACGGCCTAGACCTCTTCGAATTTCTTCAGACGGATAACCCGGGCACGTGGGAGAAACGCACCGGGCATGATCACTTCCTTGTGATGGCTCGGCCGGCTTGGGACTTCTCGCAGTCGCCGGAGGCGGATCCGCCGGTTTGGGGGACGTCGTTTCTGGAGATCCCAGAGTTCTTCAACGTCACGGCGCTCACGCTTGAGTCCCGCGCGTGGCCCTGGCAGGAGCAGGCCGTTCCTTATCCGACGTCGTTTCACCCGCCGAATCTCGCGCTGTTCGACGCGTGGGTGAACCGCGTCCGCCGCACTCGCCGCTCCACTCTCATGCTCTTCGTCGGCGGGGGCGGAACCGTCTCCCCCTCCTCCGCAGGAACTCCCAACATCCGCCGCAGCATTCGCGCCGAGTGCGACAACCTAACCGCCGGCGCCGGGTCGAACGGCGGTTACGGCTACGGACCGTACGGAACAAGTTACTCGGAGCTATGCAGAGTTGTGGACTGTTCGAACGGAGTTTGCGAGCACGATCCGATCAGGTACATGAGGGCGATGCTGGAGTCGAGCTTCTGCCTCCAGCCTCCGGGCGACACTCCGACGCGGCGGTCGACGTTCGACGGGATCCTGGCCGGCTGCATTCCGGTGTTCTTCGAGGACCAGTCGGCGAGGTCGCAGTACGCATGGCATCTGCCGGAGGCAGAGTTTGAGGAGTTCTCCGTCACGATTCCCAAGGAGGAGGTGGTGTTCAAGGGACTGAGGATCATGGATGTGTTGAAGGGGATTCCGAGGTCTAGAGTGAGAAAGATGAGAGAGAAATTGGTGGAGATGATGGGTAGGGTTGTGTACAGAAGGCATGGGGGTTCGATGGGTTTGAGAGGGAAGAAGGATGCTTTTGATATCGCCATTGAAGGTGTTTTGAACAGGATTACACACAGGCTTGCACAGGCTCCTCTTCTACATTAACCTTTTTCTTCTGTAGCAATTGGCATTGTTTGTTGTTGTAAATTATTAAGTTATTTAATTCACTGCAAGCAAACACATGCAGTGGGAGTTGTATAATTTTTCCATTTTTTTGATTAATGTCTTTTACTTGGCCTGAAAGAACTGGTATAGTGTTGTAAACATGCATTACACGTTTATTGAGAATTTTGTATGCGGTATTTCTGATGCTAATCTTAGATATTGTTTGTGCGTTTTATAATATCAAATATAAATAACATAACCTCAGGAAAAACATCGTCATAAAACACTGTACCATACGAGAAAAAACCTTGAGCCTAGCATGCATACACATAAGCGAATTCAACAGAGTTTTTAACTAAAATCTAGCCTGCGCAGCATTAAAGAAAAGAAAAGCATAAAGGTTCTGAATAACACAAGGTACGTTTTTGAGATGCCGGAGAAGGAAAAATAAATAAATTTTATTAAGGTTTGCCGAAACAAAGGGAAAAATAAATAAATAGAAAACAAGTGTCTGAAGCCAGAAAAACAAATGGGAGCTGATGCAGAACAATATTCATTACATATGGGAACATGGAAACAACAACTGTAAAAATGGTCTGTTTTTGTTTTTGAGAAATTCTCTTTTGAACTTCTTTTTCTTTTTGTGAGAGATGGGCAAAAGAGAGGTTGATTTTGCCCCCCCTTTTTTCACCCTTCCTATCCCCATCTAACAATAGCAGAACCCCAAGTGAGACCAGCCCCAAAGCCTGCAGCTGCAATGGTATGGCCTGCTTTCACTTTCCCAGTTCTAACGGCCTCGTCCAATGCCAATGGAATCGAAGCAGCGCTTGTGTTGCCATAGTTTGCCAAGTTCGATATGACTCGTTCTTGTGGGATTTCTAAGCGAGTTGCAACCGCATCTATTATCCTCTGGTTTGCCTGTACCACCACAATGATCAAAAGAAATTACGTTTGTCTTTACAATATGCTTCTCTCTTCTAGTGAAAATCTTGCATTTAGATCATGTCTCCATACCTGATGAAGCAGTAACCAATCAATGCTGGAACTAGGAACGCCAGCCCGTTCAAGAGCAGACTCGATGGACTGCGGCACACATCGCACTGCAAAGCGGAACACCTCTTTTCCGTTCATCTGAATGCAGGAATAGTTAGAGCGTCGCGGAGGGAAGTCCAACACTGAACCATTAGTACCCAACACATGATCCGTTTCATTCTCTATGATGCTTGCATTTAAATGCCTGCATCATGTGAAAATAATTGTTCGGTCATAAAATGCTCATCAAACATACTATGAAGAAGAAAGAGAAGGACAGGATAGACGAATCAAAACCTTTGGCCATCACCGTCACTGTGCAAGTCAAAACCAAACAAACCATCTTCTTCGCTGTCACAGGCCTGTATGGTAATTATTTTAGTAAGAAAATAAGAACAGTACTTCTGCTTCGATACTTAATAAGCCAAGGTAAGACAACCATCATCTAATGCTACTCTTCAAAATTAAAACAGAAACCCCACAAATCTCAAAACGGAGTACAGGCTTGCAGGCCAAGCATTACTTACCCTGATTGCTTAAAGTTCTAATAAGTGACTCAACAAAGTGGAAATTACATACCAAATCAGATAGAAACTAACTACTGTTGGGTTGTAAAGGAAAAACAAATGCAAGAAAAAGAGGAAAAAAAAAAATCTTAGAAGGAGACTGAGTTTTGAAAGCCCATGACTTTTAAAGAAGTTTCTTAGTTTACTATCACTATAGAACCTATGTTAAAATGTCATAACATAAACTTGGATCAAATGTCACATCTAGGAGATTTTCTTGCTCTACATAGGAGTTAATCAACAAGATGAAAACTATGGAGCTTGATACATGAAAAGTATCAATATGAATTCTCTTTATTATATTTTTATCTTTAAAATTTTTTTTTAAAAAAAAAAAAGAGATGCCCATCTACCCACTTGCTAGCATCAAACATATACCATCAAGTATCTATGTAGGATATTGTGGTGATTAGTGATACGCTGAGATGTCTTTGTGCATTGACAACCTGAAAGGGAAGGTAATGACCTGTACTAATACAGCACCAGCAGCATCCCCAAAGAGTATACAGGTTCCTCTGTCGGTCCAATCAACGTATCGAGAAAGCGCATCGGCCCCAATCACCAGAACACTTTTAAAACCGCCACCTGTATGCATAGGCAGAGTTTTAATAGTCGAAGACAACAGAAGTAGCATTGAATTTCTAAATTCTAAGAGCAAGAAAGCCAACTATTACCCCGAATGTGACAAGCAGCTGAAACTAGACCCAATACGAATCCACTACATGCAGCGGTTATATCATAAGCCAAAGGGTTTCTTTTGCAACCAAGTGCTTTTTGGATCTGAGAATTGCAATAAAAAAGAAAATAATAAGAGTATGGAATAGTACGAAGGTGGTTCTATTATAAAGTATTTGGGACTAAATCAACACAAGTACTCAAGAAAACAGATCTCATAGCTTCTTAGAGTGTTATCAAAATCTAAAGAGCTCAATAATCCTCCATGTAAGTGAATAAACTGCAATATCTAGTTCACGGGGCTAAAAACCAGGCAATCGCTTAATAGCCAATGGCATCAAATGCAGAAAACCAATGATTTCTGTTCTATCATATTTCATTTGATCAGTGACTGTGGATACTAGACAGGAAGAGAAAGAAACTCGAATATATAGCTCAAGAAAATTGGAACATGAAACAACGTTGAGCAAAGTTTGCATTTCCTTTTAACTTTTTTTTTTTAATTGATTTCTATCTCTAAACGAGTTTCTTTCCTTTGAAAGAAAGTTGGAGATAAAAACATAAATTTTTTTCAGAAAAGCAACAACAAAACAAAAGGTGAAGCAAAGTTCAAAAAGATGTGTATCTTTGAAATCAAACACATATAAACACAAAAAGTTGGTAGATGGACCCAAAATAAAATAAATAAATAAATACCTTCTCCTCCTTTTGACTTTATACACCAAATTGAGCACTAAGAATCACAAAATATGGAAACCTAAACTTGACAAGAGCTTCTCATAGTACACTATAGGGAAACTACTCTTTCAATTGCTATGATGCTTCAGAGCACATGCCATATTCCACTTTCCCGAAGTTATTCAGACATGAAACACAACAACAAATAGTGCATTCTTAAAAATATCTTCTTCATCCAATTTCTGTGCTACATCTAACATCATATACCTGAGGAGCACTGCCAAAAAGATCCTCTGGTGTGGATGTACACATTAAGACTAGGTCAACATCATCAGGATCAACCTGTGCCATCTCAAGTGCTTTCCCTGCTGCCTCTACTGATAACGACATTAAGCTATCTTTGCCTGCAAGAAAAATCATCCATTTAGTGAAAATTTGAAATTATCGACCGCACTCCAATATTAGAAGGTCATTTTAACCAAAAGTTCCATAGAAGAAATAACTATAAAACAACCAGAGCTCATCCAAGAAACAATTAAAACTGAGTAGAAAGAAGAAAAACCGCCCAAGATTAATAGAAGCATCAAACTTATGGTACTTGGCATTTCTGCTATGAAAACTGACCTGATAGGACCCGTCGATTACGAATGCCAGTACGAACAGATATCCATTCATCAGACGTCTCGACTATTTTCGAAAGATCATCATTGGAAACCTTAAGAGTTGGTACTGCTGAGCCACATCCTACTAACTTGCAGCCCTTACTGACAAGCCTGTAAAAGTATAATGTTTATCAACTACAGGAACAGAACAAGAAAATACAAACGTGATGAGGTTGCCATTTCCAATTCCTAAAACAATACTAAACTGCAGTAGGAAAACTCAATTTACAAGTTTCAGAAAAACCAAGCCAATTTCCATTTTCTTTGATTGGAAAAACGTAATTCGTATGGGTAACTAGTCTTCTCATATTTTCATGCTGTTTCTGTTCTGTTGTTATAAAAAATAATAAGAATAAACAAAATCTTGAGGACACGTAAGTTTTAAGTAAAATTAGCAGCAGAGCTATCTCAATAAGAACAGTAAATTTCTCTCTCTTCCAAATGTATCTATTTCTTATATTCACTCTATAGCACTACATTGGTGAAACTGAAAGTCTTTACACCACAAACTAAGCAAAATTTAACCCCTCCAATTAAACTAAGAATTAGAGAGGTTATGCATTCCGCTAAATTCCACTTACCACAGTAAAATTTTCCTTCCCAAAGAGAATCAAATTTGGATGTTTCATGGAATAATATGTCTCACAATCAGCAAAATTCATCACTAATAACCCACCCTTAAGTGTAATTTACTATATTTAAGCCCATTGTTTCTTCAACTAAGCAGTAATGATTAAAACCAATAACAGTATCCTTGTTCATCATTAACTTCACAACATGCATAAGAGAGCTAAAGAAGATCAAAAGTAACAAACTTTATACTCTAAAAAGATAATAACAGTGTGATTCAATCATGTAACTAGTTAACTCATCTTCCTCACTGCATAAATTCTAAATCAATTGACGCCTTAATGACATGACATGCAAGTGCAAACCAAAACAGTACCTTCGATACATACGAGGTAGAAAAACTAAAAAATTCGATCAAAAGAATGAAAACTTATTAACATATAATAGAAATTGCTAAAGTTTCAAATAAAGATCCTAAACAATTATTCCGAAATAATGTTCATCCATTTGATAAACGTTCAAAACGGGAAAGGAAAAATCAATTGCATGCGAAACCAATGAGCCATTTTCGCAGGAAACATAGAGAAATCCGGATAAAAAGAGACCTGGGCAGTCGAGATTCGGAAGGGGAGAGTTTCTCAGCACCTTGATTAATGGTGCTGGAGCAGAAGAATACCCTCTTGGATATTCCCTCAGAGGAGTAAAACCCAGATCGGTATATCCCTATCGAAGGCTGAATCTTCCTCCGCAGACACGGAACAGCAGGGCTAGTGAAGAACCCAGATGCATTGGCCATTGAAAATTAAAGATAAAAATAAAACAAAAATAAAAATATAGAGAGGAGAAGAAGAAAACGAAGTGAGATTAAACGAAAAGGAGAGATCTTTTGTTTCAGCTTAGAAGATAATGGAATTGGAGAATGCAACAGAGAGAATATCTGAAGCCCATTACAGAAGAAGAAAAAGAGGACTAATAAAAGATTTTCGGAGGGTCCAAAGCAGAGGAACTCAAGGAGGACACGGAGGTGGGCGATTATGCCCAAAAAAAAAAAAAGCAAACAAATAAATTGAGGAGGAAACACCAATGCTCTTCTCTCTCTCTTGATCCTTTCTCTCTCCTCACTTGCAATATGTTAAAATTGTTGTTTAAAGCCAAGCAAGAGGGAGGTCCAGGAGAGACAGTCATGCAATTGCAAACGCTTCACTTGTCGTCCCCATTCCCAAGATTTGATTTTTTTTCTTCTTCTTTTTTCTTTGGGTTTTTCTTTTGTTTTGTTTTTGTTTTTGTTTTTTTTTTTCAGGGTGTTCATACAAAGTTAAGTGGGCAAGTGCATGCTAGGTTGGGCCGACAATAAACGTATGTGTATCATACACAAACATAACTTATTTATAGCATGTATAACACGATACAATACGATTAAGATGATTACTAAGCGGGCCGTAATAGGTTTACACGATAAACACATTTATGACTTAGTTAACTAAAAATTAAAAAAATAATAATAAAAAAATAACAAAAACACAATATTTAATTAATACTAACCTACTAAAAATATTTCAAATATTTTATTTTTAAGTTTAAATATGTTATAAACGGGTGGGGCGTGTTGTATGGTGTCAACACGTTTACGGTTCGTTTAATTAAACGTGTTAAGGCGTGTTAGACGTGTTAGTATAAATACAGCCCATTTATTTTTGTGTTATTCGTGTCAACTTATTTATGGCTTAATTAATAAATGTACAGTCCAAACTCGTTTATCTCTTATCATTTTTGTATCATTTCGTGTCCAAAAATACTATCTCCATAACTAGGTGGGGATATACAGAGGCTAAGGCTTTGATTCTTGAATTGCTTTGTGTGGCCAGTCACTATTGGTCAAGGTATTGACATTCTAATGGGTTAGGCTTGATATTATAAAAACTCGCAATGCTTCGTTTTCTTCTTCAAAGTAGGAAGTCTCAATTTGGACGTAAATCTAAATTTGCATTAATTTTTGTTTTTTACGCAAAAAATTTTCACAAATTTCATGGAGGAAAAAAAAACAAACAAACAAAAGTTGTGGAGCTAAAAGGGCGGTCCTTTTCACACTTATAGCACGAATACTTTGCATCAATGAGAAAGAAAATAGAAAGGGAGAATTCTTTTTCATGTTTATTATAAGATCAATAATAAGAATTTTGAGGACGTCACATAATATAAGGAATAAAAAAAAGTATATCAATTCTTTCATATTCTTTAATATTAATTTTTTATCAAAAAGAATAAATATCATATTTACTTAAATATCAAACTTAAATGTTGTTATTTAAAATAGCTATTGGTTATGTAAAAATATAGTTGAGTAATTACATTAAATAAGATTTTATTGCTAAGTAAGTTAAACACTAAAAAAAATAAAATTGTTTCTTATTACACCTCAAATAATAAAGTTAACACTAAAAAAAATAAATGATGCTTATTCTTATTATTTTATTATTCTTTCCAATCTTATCATCTATTCCTTATCATTTTTCTACAGTTTGATAAATATGCTCTTATTTCATCAAATTTACACCATTATTTCACTAAAATCACTATCACTCTCGAGTCAAATAATGTGTTCTCAAGGATTGAAAAATTGACATTTTGTAATGACCAGGAAAAAAAAGTTCATTAATAAAACCTAATATTTAATTGGGTTTAATTAATGAATTTACCCTTAAAACTTGTAACTTTTGTAAAATTGTGATAATATGTAAATAAGCAGTGTTAATTGAATATTCCACTGTGAATGTGATGCCATGTTGGATATTCTTAATATAGATTTTATGAGTTTGATTATCAAAAATTTGTAAATAATATCCATAAAATAAATTTTATATCACAATTAATTGTAAAATTGTTATACAAATGAACGGGTACTTGGTATACGAATAAGATATAGAGTCCATCGAAACCCAACCCAATGTAAAAATGAGGCCGATGCAATACAAGTATACTGCTAAGTGAAAACACAAATATGAAAAGTGTTACGTTTGGCCTCCAAAGGTAAACCGAAAGTAAGTAAAATAGTTTATACAGTCTAAGGTTACAAGTTTGCACTGATTTGACCACGACAGTGTAGCAAAAATACTATGTGATGGGAAATTACATAGTGTAAATTTTGGGCCTCATAAAGTGGACACCCATTAGCTTTTTATTGGGCCACCAAGCCATGAAAGGTGGCCCAATCCTATGGTGACACTTGGTAACCCAAGGGGTTACTTGTTGAGTAACCAAAGTGGATAAGAAGTATTAAATGCAAGCTTATCACAAAAATTTTTCTTTCTTCTTCTTCCTCAAGCCACGGCAGCCATTAGAGAAGGTTTTCAATCAACCCCAAAACTTTGCAAAAACAATCCCACTTAAGTTCAAGAGGTGAGATTCAAGGAATTTCCACAAGTTTAAGGGAAAAACCTAAACTTTTTCAAGGGCTCTAGGGTTTTTCTTGGGGAAAAAGAAAGGAAGCTAATCTGTGGTGTTCTTGCATGAAAATAGTGTTTAAGAAGGAGATCTAAAGGAGCCTTGGAAGGTTAGATATCAAAAAGTGCTATTTGGGGTAAGTTTTAATTTTTAAAGTTTTGAAATTTTATGATTTTTGTTTCTCTAAAGGATATGGGTTCTTGAGCTAGTTTTTGGGTTAAACCCCTAGAAATATGAAGTATGACATGTTGATGTTGTGAAATTAAGGTTTAAATGTTGAAAAATGGTAGTTTGTGTAAAAAGAATATTTTTGCAATTTTAGTGTTAGTTTTTCAAAAGTGATGCTAGATATGGTAAATGATTCCAACAAAGGTTGAAACTGCTTATACAGGGGTATATTTACAGTTTTAAAACACACTTTCACCAAAATACCCTAAGAACTAAATTGAAAGAAAAAGTTTTCTCTCGGTAGATTTGAAAAACGCCTACAAACACCCCTGTACAGTAAGAATTTGAGAAAAGTTAAAACATAAAAGTTGTAGATCTCGATAAAAATGTTAGACATCTTAGAAGTTTTGTCGAAAAACTCAACCGTTTTGTGAGATTTTGATTTTTCAAGAATTTGTTAAAAGTAAAAAAATGTTAAAATGGCAACAACGTCATTTTTCAAAATGATTTAAGGTATGGTACTTTGAGTAAAAATATTTCTTATGAAAAAAAGAAAATTTTGATTTAAAGAGATAAATTTTAGCCTCGGGGGCAAAATTATCAAAATTTTCAGTTTAAGGGCTAAATTGTAAAGTTTTACAAAAAAGGGCATAGGTGTGAAATAAGGAGATACGAGCCACTAGGGTATTATTTTAAAGTTAATATGTGGCTATTTCTGTTAGAATAACGAAATCGAGCTTGGGTAGGTCAGCAAGCCCATGGAGGGCAAAATCGTCATTTTTGCCTGCATAACCCGAATCACTCTGAAATATTTCAAATGGGGAAAAGAAAATGGTTAGAAAGATTTCCACCATTCGTTAGAGACGATAGGATAGAGTTAGATAGAAATAAGAAAGCCAGTAGTTTTTGAAGTTATATACAGTTATGCAACTCAATTTATTAATTAACGATCATTTTATATTAAAACCTAGTAAATTTGGCTAATGGCTTTGAAATTGGCCAACAAGATCCTAGAAGTCTAGGATAGAGGAAAATCAACGTTGATTTACGCAGTACACGAAACACGTAAGTACCATCCCACCTACAGTATGGAATTGTAAGTATAAAATATGACATGTATATATGTATACCTATGTGTAAATCAAAGTGTATAACTGTGTGTATGCTATGATATGAGTATCTATAAGTATGTTGATGTATACCTATGAGTAAACTAAATAAATACCTGTGTGTATATTATATTGTATACCAGTGTGGATATTAATGTATGCCTGAAAGTATAAAAGTGTGTACAGTATTGTATAAGAACATTTATGTTTTGCGTATAACATGTGATTATTGCTTCATACATGGTATGATAACCATAATAAATAGACTGGTAATTATATCATCAAAAATTAAGAAAAGTGTCGTACCGACTCCTGACTCAAGAGGAATTTAAGGATACAATATGGTCACAATGTTATGTTGACCTAAGTGCGTAATGGTACGAACACTTGGGCCCTAGTTAAAGATAAGAAATGAAAATGATAAAAAAGGTTTATAAAAAAGCATAAATAGATCATGCATTTTATTGAATATGCATGTGAGTTACATGGGACTTACTGGGCATAAGCTCATCAAGTATTTTATGCTGTAGGTATTCCAACGAGAATGTCAGAATAATTTTATTGATGAGCTGGCGGATGGATGATTGGTGTGCAGATTGGCTATAGGATTTCGCCGCTGTTAAGTTTCCGCTGTATCGTATTTTATGTTATTTTGAAATGTAAGGTTTAGAAAATGGTATTGTATAAGAAAAGTTGTTATGTGAGTACAAGTATAAACTTGTGTTTTCAAAGTTACTAAAACTAGTAATGTACGAACGAGTGAGTTAAGTAAATATATGTAAATATTTATGTTTCCAAATGTATTAATTCTTGTCTGTGAAAAAAAAATATTTTGCTAAATTTTTTCCTATACGTGAGTAAGAAAAGTTTTATCACAGCCTAGAAAATGCGGGTTGTGACACATTTCCTCTGATATTTTTGCCAATATTTTCATATTTTCTGGGCACCAATATGGAAACAAGGATGGTGTATCTTTTCCGCAGAATATCCAGAACTTTTCATGGAAATTTTTGCGGATATCGATATTTCGACAGAAATATTTATTTCCATAAAAACTGTAATGTTAAAAAACAAAATATCCAGAAATTTTATTTTATGAAAATTTTTGTGGAAATATCGGAAAAAATCGACAAAATATCTGAACTTTACATATTGTTTTTTTTATTACTTTGAAATATAAAATTCAAGTTATTATTATTCACTTTTTAATATAGTCTTTTATAAATTTACTTTTTAATACTATAAATCTAATTTTTAATTTATTCCGCACACTACAACATGTGATTTAAAATATCAACTCCAATCTTAGAGTCACTAACAATCATGATAGACCCTTAATTTTTTTCCGACAAAGCTTCTTTCGTATTGCTTCTTCCTTTTATGTAACTTTACCAGCTTTATTCTTTTTCCAATAAGCTTCTAAATCCTTCTAGAAGCTTTTTTTAGTATTGATATTTTTTATCTTCTATAAAATTATAGATGTAAAGTAATTGTATTAGTTGACTTTTAATTAATTTACTCAATTTAAGATCGTATGATTATCATTTATTATATTGTGATAACATTTTCCTATTCATATTCATCACATACTTAGTAATTTGGTTGAAAAGTTTATTTAAACTATGTATTATTAACAATTTTAGAGTTTTTAAAGTCTCATTTAAAATAAAACGGTTTAAGGTAACTTTTCGTATTTTACGTCAATTTCTACTGATATCGATATTTTTGTCGATATTTCTATAAAATTTTAGTACTGATATTTCCATCGATATCGATATTTTCATCCTTGGGTGTTCTGAATTCAACCATTTTGGATCTAACTCATTAATTGACCAAATCAAATTTTAAATTTTGCAAAAATCAAAAGTTGTAATCGAAGTGATCAATGGTAGAAATTATTTGATAATCAATCACTAATGGTTGATTCGATTGGTAACCTGTTGGTATAAGCCTAGCTAGTACACATAAATCAACATATTTCAACTCCAGGTTGAAAAAAAATTAAAAAAATTTGAAAAGATATATTGCAGATGAAATTCTTTTATTCATAAATTTACAATAACAAATAAAGTATCAACAACATTAGATAATCATAAACAAGAAAACAAAGTTGATAGAAGGAGAGGAGAGTCATCAACATCTCAATGAGATTGAAAGAGGGCAATGTGAGATAAGGGAAGGCTCTAAAAAAAACTAAAATTTTACCCACATTTTTAACATAATTTTTAGTCATGCATTTAGTCAGCCATAGGGTTTTAAATAATAGAAGCATCCAAGGCTAAAAATCTCGCCACTAAAAGATTGTCACAATAAAAATTAAACTAAAAGTTGTGACTAAATACACATTAATCACAAAAAATATTATGACTAAAAGTTTTACAAAAAATTATTACAACTAAAAGTCTAATTTTTTGTAATGAGGTGAAGGCTGGTTTGATAGCGACAACTAACAATAAGGAGAAAAGGTAAGAGAGGAAGGCAATGTGGGAATGGGAGTGGAGGGTGAGGAAAGATTGAAAAAGGGAGGCGACAATAGCAAGTGAATTGCGATATGAAGCCCTAGGTTTGTTAAAGAGCAAAAAGGTGTATCATTTTAGTTTTTTTCTTAAAAAATAAACAGTTAATTTGGTTTGGTTATGACCAAACTCCTAAAACCCAATAGAAACTAATCGGTTTAGTTCTAAACTAAGGGAATTTAGCTTGTTACGGGTACCAACAGTCGGTTTTGAGGAGTTCATCTTGCGTTCCGGTATGCCATGAACAACCTGAGGACAAATGTTGAATTTGTAATTTTTTCTAAATATTTTAGTTTTCTATCTTGAATGTGAGAGAGAAACAATACAATCTAGTATATATACATACATATATATATGTATGTATAGAGAGAGAGAGGGAGAGAGAGAGAGAGAGTTAATTCTAACTTGTTGACCGCTAATTGTGTGGCTAGGGGTTTGATTGCTTTTCAAGTTATATTTTAGTTAAAAGCAGCTGTGTGTATTCTGCCATAGGTAGGTTTGTATGGTTATGACTTAGAAAAAGTAGAGCAAAACCATTACCGGAAGATTGTAGGCGAGATTCAAAAGAAATTAATGCTTACTTTTTTGTATTGAATCAATTAATCCCATAATAAAACTAAAAAAGTGTGAGAATTTAACAAAGCATGAAAATAATTTTTCTTCGAAAAACTGTAGTTTAACAAAAGAAATTCCTTTATACTCTGGCAAAGAATTCTCTTGAGAGGAGAAAACACACTGCATCCCTTGCGATGGACAAAGATTCATAGAGCTACCAAGGAAGGTGATATGCAACGTTCAGTGTTACATTTTCTCTTCAACAGCATATTGAAAATTTAAATGTGATTAATAACAAAACATGTGTATTTGATGAATATAACAATGTACGGTTTCTTGTGCAAATTTTTTTAGATTCCATCTCTTAAGTTTGAACCTCGTATTATAACATGTGTTTACACTGTTTGCGTTTTGAATTTTAGAGTTGAAACCACTCTCCTAAACACCTTATTACACACACGAAGTGAGTTTTACCTCTCTTTTGGTTTCAACTTTTTTTTTTTTTTTTTGAACTTGGTCTTTTTTTAGCAACTAGGTCTAATTACACAATGATTAATCAAGTCAACTATGTGTCTAGAGTCTAGACGAGATTGATAACGTAGAACAAAAGTGATAGATTAATAAATCAAAGTAGTTTCTTTAAAAAAAAAAATTGTATCTTTGGACAATAAGTAAAAACAATATGAATCAGATGTTCAAGGGTTGGTTGGCCGAATTGTCTCTCTTAACTAAGACATTATTTTGTTTTTCATCGCTATATATAAAATAAGAATCATTGCAATGATTTGCATTAAATTATATATACACATGTGTATAGAGAAGAAAGTAAACACGTGACAAAATTTTTTTAGTCCAATTTTAATGAGGTAATGTGTGAATTTATATTGCTTGTTAAACTTTCACCATCCACTAACCAGGAGTGGAGGAAGAAAAATAAATTTAAAGGGGCAGGCGCTTATATTAGAAACCTCATCATATTTCATAGTATAATAAGTCATACATATCTATAAAATGCAGGCACAAAACATAAATGCATCTCATGGAGATGCATAGTTATATATCTTTCTTCGGTTGATGCCAATTTTATATTCATATGCTTTCGCTTGCACATTGTTGTAATAATGTTGTTGTTTTTCGTCTTCTTGTCGTTTTTGTGTTTATTGTTCTTTCCTCTTTGATTGTTGTCGTTTTTCTAATTTATTCTTTTTTTTCGAAAATTCTAGTTTCCATTCTCATCTTGTTTTCCAGTCTAATCATTTTTATATTATTACGATTTTGTAGTGTTATTAAGGGAAAAAAAAAAACTTTACGAAAATGATAAAAAAAGAAAAACATCATGAAGAGAAAACGAATCAGAAGAAAACGACATCAACGCAAAAAACGACGGCATTCTGAAATCATTTTCATAAAGTTGTTGTTGTTGTTTTTGTTTTTTTTTTTAATCTGACGCAGTGACCTTTTTTTAATTCAGGTGGACATCACAACGACAAAGTACGACAACTTTGTGCATATATTTTTAGGGGGTGTTTAACTGTAATAGGAACCACTTAGTTCTCATCACAATCTTAGTTATAAACAGTGTAAAACTCTCATATGCTACAGTAATAATAAAAAAATATGCTACAATATAAAACTCTCATATGCTACAGTAAAAATAGTTTTCACTATCGGTTCCCACTACCTTTCCAAACACCCTATTAATATCCCTGATCGGGTTACGTCATGCTTGAATTGTATTTTTTCTTGAGTATGTCGTTTTTGTTGGCGAAGACATTGCGAGCCGCGTAGTGTTTTAGACAAGGACAACAAACTCTTGGGTATAAAAAATGACGTTATATAAAATGTCACGTGTTCACAAAAGACGAAATTAAAAGATTTTCGAGCTAAACAACACCATGTTCAAGCTCAAAGCTGGTGTTGTTTTCACTGAAATGACAGTCAAGAACATCTCAAAATAAACGACATGCCACTTACAAGGGAAACGACAGTTTTTTTTGGAGGTAAACAACTTTTGTTCCTTATGTTTGAGAAATTAATTGAAACCATACATTTAGAACTAATTTGCTGTAGCTAATTTTTATTATAGTTTATTTTTACTTTATAATTTTACATTTTAAAAATTGAAATGATTTTGTCACATGAAGCAGTTGTGTCTTTGTCAGAAAGAGAGCCAAATGAACAACTAAAAAAGAACAACAGAGAACTCCAAGCAAACTAGCTTTAAAGAAAAGCAGAAAGGCTATTTAAAAAAATTTAGCTAGCTGCTATATTTCTACTTCCATGGCTTGGCTTGGAACACGTGCATGCATTTACTCCACCTGTATATCCAATTATTGTCATGTCTGACTTTAAGGCATGGAATTATAACCTGCTTATTGAGATGCAATAATTGTCGACACTTAAACCTTGTTGCCAACAAAAGACATAGAAGTCAGAGGATTAGTAGATGAATTTTAAGAGTTATGGTTATTTGATAGGAAGAATTGGAGGAGACAACGAATTGGGTTAGAATAATGGTTAATTAGAATAAGAAATTCATATCGAACATCATAAGGAAAAGATAATTCTCTCACACTCCATTTTTCCTTCCTATATATATACTTTCCCTCGACCTTAACTTCTATATATATATTTGCATGGCAAAAATTAAGATAATAATAAAGAACATGTTTGGTTTGAGTATTTAAATAAAGTATTTGAATAAAGATTTAAATTTTTATGGGAGAAAATACTATAACAAAATGATTCAAACCACGAAACAAACACACCCTAAATACCCAATATAGTTGCTTTTTTTTCAAAAACAAATTTCTCAACGAATATTAAGTGTCATCTATTTCTCAATCACTAGTTCGAATTGTATTAATTTGATGAAAAAAATTCAAATTACGTAGTTTATGGGCCCGTTTGGTTCAAGTATTTGAATAGAGTATTTGAATGAAGATTTAAATTTTTGTGAGAGAAAATACTATAGCAAAATGATTCAAACCGTGATTCGAGTATCGAAACAAACGGATCCTAAATTACAATTCGAATTAAAATTTGAATATGTAATTAAAGTGTAATTTTAAATAGGAAATCTAAACTAAAGTTATATTTAGATAAGTGTTGAGAATTATAGGTTTAAAATATGAAAAATTAATTTAATTAAAAAATATATAAAAATAAAAAATTATTTAATTGAAAAATAAATATAACATAATAATGTTAGATTATAAATATAAATATGTGAGTAAAATTACTGTTTAATATTAACTCGAAATGTAAAATAATAAGGGAGTTAAGTTTTAAGTTGTATTATTTAACTCAATTTAAACTATTAGTTGGTACAAATTATGTTTTGAATTAGGTTATTCAACTTAATTTAAGATGCCAATTTAGTTTAAATAAAACGAATATCAGCCATCGGGTTGACAGCTCATACTAGACCAAGCCAAACTATATATATATATATATATACACACACACACACACAAAGAGGACTAGGTAAACAGCTAGAGTGATGGTGCGTTTGCAAAGAAACACATAGGTCAGCGGCTAAATTATTACAAACCGGTTTGGCCGTAATTGCTGTTGAATTCTCGTCGCTTGAAGGACAACATTAGAACAAATCCCAACAAATATATAAATAAATAAATAATACCAACAAACCCCATGAATCATTCCACAGCCTTCTTCCCTCTTTTTTTTTTTTACTCTTTATTTTACTGTTTGCTCTGAGATACGAGACCAAAAAGACACCGCAGATCAATATGAATTGACCGCAGATTATGGTCCTCTTGTTTTTTTGAAAAAAAATCACGTTCTTTTGCAAGCAGTGTTGGATATAACAGCGGATGAGTAGTCTAAATCCATGTAAAAAAAAGATTTGATTTTGATGTTCATATATATCTTGTCACACATATATTATGGACTTGAAATTCAAAACTAATTGCTTTTCAGTGGTAGTGCATGTAAGGGTAATATTCACTCCATCATTGTGTATACATACCTTGTCCTTCATTGTACTACGGTTTTAAATAAGGCCCCAACCTCCCCTCTACTGAACACTCATTTTCTTCATTGATGAGTAAGTGTTTACTCTTCTCTTCTACCATTCACTCTCTCTCTCTCTCTCTCTCTCTCTCTCTGTGTGTATATATATACACATATGTCTCCGTGTTAAGGGGCAACCTTAATTTCTAGATGGCACTCGTACGTAATGCTTTGTCTTCATAATCCATGACATTTGGAAAAACAGCAAGAAATAATGGTGAGCTTTTTTTTGTATGTTGAATTTGGAGTTCCTTTCCTCACACATTTATGCTCAACTTTTTTTTCTTTATTTTTTTTGGGTTTTTGCAGGTTGGTGTGGTTTCTGATTATATTCCAAAGTGGCTTGAGAGTCTTTTAGGGGAGGAGAAGTTCTTTAGGCCTTGTATGGTCCATGAGTTTACTAAAAAGAATGAGAAGAACATCTTTTGTTTGGACTGTTGTACCACCATATGCTTCCATTGCTTACCTCCTCACCGTGTTCACTTCCTCTTACAGGTTCCTCTCTCTCTCTCTCTCTCTCTCTCACTCAGTCTTATACATACATACATATATATATGTACAAATGATTTTTTTTTCTTGTAATATAGATAAGGAGGTACGTTTATCATGATGTTATACGTTTGGATGATGCCCAAAAGTTGATTGATTGTTCCCTTGTTCAAGTAAGTACTTTTTAACAAAATCTCACTCTTGAATTCCACTAGAGAAGAAAAAAATAAATTCACTAATTAATAAGAGAATGTGTGTGTGTGTGTGTGTGTGTGTATTATTGCACAGTCATACACAACAAATAGTGCAAAAGTGGTGTTTTTGAAGCAAAGGCCAATGTCACGCCCCTTGAGACGTTCTGGTAACTTGTGCGTCGAATGTGATCGCAGCCTCCAACACCCATATCTCTTCTGCTCTCTCTCCTGCAAGGTTCTATCTTCATCTGTACAAATTAGTATTGTCTAATTTTGAATTGACACTTCATATCACGTCATAATTATATTAACATCAAAGAAAAAACGTGTAAAGTTAATGGGACAATGAAAATTTACCGTCTAAAACGAAGCAATTCCAAATACAACTGGAATTTGGACTTCTTTTTCCGAGAATTTATTGATAAGAACGTAAGACAATTATTGTCTTGTGCTGTTTTAGCTATTAGATGAGATTTAAATTTATCACAGCAAAAGAAGTTAAAATTTAACATAATTTGTTCAAATTAAAAAAGTTCATAACAATGAAAAAATAGTATGATCGTTGATAATTTGTCTTTTATTTGCTTACCAATTAATTAAGTTTTTATTGGCGCAAAACAGAATTAATTAAGCTTTTATGGGTTTACTATAGGTCCAGCATCTCCGGGCCCTGAAAAAGGCAACCACCAATAATAAGGAACAAAAACCAAGCCAAAAGTGTGAACAACAACTTCATCTTCCCAACATACAAAAACCGGAGAGCTTCTCCAAGATGGCAGATGACCAAATTACCCCCGACTCGGTCCTCGACTCAGCCGTTTTGCTATCCAGGTCAACCAGTAGTACATTTTCTGGCGGTGTAGGGAACAATTGCACAACCGTTTTAGTCTCTTTTGCAGCACCCACAGAGTTTGTGAAGAAGAAGAAGAAGAAGAGGAATATCAAGAAGAAGGGTGTTCCTCAACGGTCACCTTTGTATTAATATTGATCACAGTTTGAGAATTGAGGAACATGTATGGGTGATTGGGATGTAACTACTTAAGTACTGTTTTAAGGTGATACAAAGTTGAAGAATTATAGGGATGGACATTTATTATTGTTTCCTTATTTCGTATTCACAATCACTTGTTATTTATGTGTCCACCCAACTAATTTATGTTTCACAACCGCTTCAATTCTACTTCCTGTATGGGTAATTGTGGTGCAACTACTGAGTATTTTTTTTTTTTTAAATCACAAATGAATAAACAGTTCTTGAGTTTCAAAATTAAAAAGATATGGGAGTTATTGTGGTGAGACTTGAATTTAAGACATTCGGTTTATGGTTCATTTGTTGGTTTACCACTTAATAAGTGTGTTGGTTATTTGAGAGTATGTTTTTTTTTTTTCTTCTTGAGGGTAAGCCTATAACAATGTTTTGAAGGGTCATATAGTTTTTTTTTTTTTTTTTGGTAAGTCACCTAAGGGAATTAATGTATGGGTTAGCTTTTAAATTTTGAACTAAAAGGTTTAATAGCTTAAGAACTGCAAAAAACTTTGCAATTAGATTTCAAGCAAACAACTTTACTAACATGTACCACTTTTTTTTTTTTTTTCGGGCGACAAGTTCACCATTTCAAAGTTTTAAATAATTAATCAATATTTCTAAAAATAAAAAACTAATTAATCAATAGGAATTACAAGGTTTATTTAGCAAGTGGCTATACACTTTAAAAGTACATCACACACAAACACAAAAGGCTAAACATAGATTTAACAGCAGTCCTACCACAAACGCCCATTAATCACTATTTAACAAAAGATAAAATTCAAATTTTAACCCAAAAAAATGAAAAGTTGTTGATGGAGTTGTGAGGTCGATCCTCACTAAAATTCTTTTGTAAGTACAATGTTCTTTAATGGAAATTTTAACATAAAGAGTTAAGTGAGACTAATTTAAAGTTTTTTTCCCCCAAAAACAAGACTAGTAAAGTCTTAAAAAAAATACTAAAGTGGTAGTTTTTAAAAAATATAGGGCGGAGTGAGAATGAGTATAAAAATTTGGGGCACAAACTATTAAGAATTAGGTGCCTCCTAATTCTAAGAACACCAAGAACGAATTATTGCTGAAAAAAGAAATTAAAGAAAAAGAGACACTAAAATTTTATACAAATTCATCCAAATTTGTGACTGCGTCATGTTTCTACCGCTGCATATTCCATTGTAATGAAGGAGATGATTAGAGATTACAAGAGAAATTTCTATCACACATTCTCAATTTTGTGTTTCCTAAATCTCTCTTCTATTTGGCACTGTCTATGGATAGTTTTTTGAGTATTTCTTCAACTCACACCACAATAGAGTTCTCGCACTCAAAAATTATCTCTCTCCACCCTAACAGTCTTATTTCTATTTAAATACCTCAAAGAAGGAGTCAAAATAACAACTATTAAAAAACCCTAGCAGCCACATGTTTCTCTTTTTTTTGTGGGGCTGAAAAACTTATTACTGCCTTAAAAAATTGTGCAAAATAGAGTCTTGGTGCTGCGGCGCTCGAATCTGACGCTGTAGCACCAGGCTTGGTTTTGGGTTAATGCCACGGCGCCCTGGCACTGCCCTCCCCTCTTTCTCTCCTCCTTTTTTTCTTTTGTTGGGTTTTTGATTTGGCTCCATCTGCAGCAATCACCATGTCTCCAGCTGCAGCAGCAACAACTTTTCATGCCTCAAGGAGAAGTCTAACTGAAGTTGCGCACAACTTCAGATTCTCGATAGGAACAGTTTTGGTAAGCATATCTGCTGGATTCTGACTCCCAAGAATCTTCTTAAGTTCTAACACTCCATCCTCCAAAGCTGACCTAATGAAGTGATAACATAACTATATATGCTTCGTCCTAGTATGAAGTACAGGATTTTTTGTCAATTGAATGGCGCTTTGACTGTCTCTATGTAGCATATTCCTTTCCTGCTTATGACCCAGTTCTTCTAAAAACGACTGCAACCAAATCATCTCCTTGTTTACTTCAGTCATTGTCATATACTCTGCTTCAGTTGTAGAGAGTGCAACTATCTTTTGCAGTTTCAAGACCCAACAAACTGTTGTGCCACCTAAAGTATAACCATAACCGGTAGTACTCTTTCTGCCATCAATGTCTCCAGCCATATTAGCATCTACATAACCCTGTAATCCTAAGTCTAACTTCTTGAAATATAGAGCTAAACCTATAGTACCTTTTAGATATATGAAAATCCACTTCACTGCCTCCCAATGCTGCTTACCTGGATTGTTTATGTACTTACTCACAACTCCCACTGCATGTGCAATGTATAGTATGGTACAAACCATGACATACATGAGATTGACTGTTGCAGAGCCATAAGGCACCTTGGCCATGTGGTCTCACTCTTGCTCTGTGGTCGTGATTGCTCCTTTGACAACTTGAAGTGACTAGCCAAAGGAGTATTCACAGACTTCGTATTATTCATGTTGAATCTATTAAGCACCTTTTCAACATATTATTCATGTGATAGTTTCAAACCACTATTGTTCCTTGTTATTCTCATCCCACGGATTTGTTTTGCAGCACCCAAATCCTTTATTGCAAACTTCTAAGACAACTCCTTCTTTAGCTTGTCAATCTCCTGTTTGCATCCTCTTGCTATCAATGTATCATCAAAATATAGCACCAATATAATATAGGAGTCACCAAAGTTCTTCACATAACAACAGTGATCTGTCTGATACCTCAAGAAGCAATTGCAACACATAAAACCATCAAACTTCTTATATCACTGTCTGGGAGCTTGTTTAAGGCTATAAAAGCTCTTTAGAAGTTTACACACCATGTTATCCTTACCCTGTACTTTGAAACCTTGTGGCTGCTTCATATAGATCTCCTCCTCTAAATCACCATGGAGAAAGGCTGTCTTAACATCTAACTGTTCCAAGAACAGGTCTTCGTTTGACACCAGCACAAGTACCATTCTAATCGTGGTTAGTTTCACCATCGGCGAAAAAATCTCATTAAAATCAATGCCTTTTTTTCTATGGAAAGCCTTTTACCACCAGCCTTGCCTTGTACCGTTTGCTGCCATCAGATTCATCTTTTATCCTGTATACCCATTTGTTGTGCAAGGCCTTTTTGCCATTTGGTAACTCTGCCAATTGCCATGTTCGATTGGACATTAAGAATCCATCTCATCCCTCATGGCTAACTCCCACTTAATCTTTAGCTTGCACAGCTTCATCATAACTCTCCTGGTTCGCCTCTGTCAGTCAACAAAATATAATGCAGTGATGGAGAGTATCTCTGCAATGGTCTGATGGTCATGCTAGATCTCCTAACTGTAGTAGTAGGAGTGCTCTGGTTCCTTCTAGAGCTATATTTTCTTGATCTTTAACTTCTAAATTTTGCATTTCCACTTCAGGAAGATCCTTCAATGGAATCACCACAGGCTTCTTATCTTCAAAACCTGTACTTCTAGAGTCATTGCTGTTTCTGTCCTTATACAGAACACCTTCATTAAAGATCACATTCTTGCTCCTGATAATCTTTCGATTTTAGTCATCCCAGAAACAATAACCAAGCTCAAGTCCACCATAGCCAACCAAAAAACATTGTTTAGATTTTGCGTCAAGTTTACTTCTAGCGATAGAATCAATATGAACATGGAAACACAACCAAATACTTTCAAATAAGAGAGGTCGACCTTTTTATTGTTTCAAACTTCTTCCGGTAGCTTGAACTTCAATGGTGTGGATGGACTCCTATTGATCCAATGAGCTGCAGTGTTAATTGCATCAACCCAAAACGACTTTGCTAGCCTCGTGTGCAATCTCATACTTCTAGCACGCTCGTTTAGAGTTTTATTCATCCTTTCAACTACACCATTCTGTTGTGGTTTCCCTGGAATAGTTTTCTTCATCTTTATTCCGTTCCAAGCACAGTATCGCTTAAAATCATCATCTATGTACTCTCTCCCATTATCAGACTGCAAGCACTTCACCTTCAAATCTGTCTCATTTTCCACCATAGCTCTCCATCTCTTGAAAGCATCAAAGACATCGGATTTGTTTTTTAGAAAGTAAACCCATACCTTCCTACTTAAGTCATCAATAAATGTCACATAATAATTTGAACCACCAAGAGAAGTAACCGTCGACGGTCCCCACACATCAGTGTGAACTAACTCTAACTTTTTGGACTTAGGCTTTCTACCTATCTTTGAGAAACTGACTCTCTTCTGCTTGCCAAAGGTGTAGCCCTCACACAAACTGTGATCAACAGTTTCAATCCCGACAGTTTTTCATTAGAATGAAGCACCTTCATTCCCTTCTCACTCATGTGCTTGAGTCTATGATGCCATAGCTCAGTATTAGCAATGGAGTCAGCAATTGCTATGGTATCTCTGCAACTATAATTAAAGTAGAGAGTTCCAGCTTTACATCCCTGAGCAACGACCATGGCTCCCTTTGTGACTTTTCAACCTCCATAATTGAAGGTCACATTATCAGACTGCAAGCACTTCACCTTCAAATCTGTCTCATTTTCCACCATAGCTCTCCATCTCTTGAAAGCATCAAAGACATCGGATTTGTTTTTTAGAAAGTAAACCCATACCTTCCTACTTAAGTCATCAATAAATGTCACATAATAATTTGAACCACCAAGAGAAGTAACCGTCGACGGTCCCCACACATCAGTGTGAACTAACTCTAACTTTTTGGACTTAGGCTTTCTACCTATCTTTGAGAAACTGACTCTCTTCTGCTTGCCAAAGGTGTAGCCCTCACACAAACTGTGATCAACAGTTTTCAATCCCGACAGTTTTTCATTAGAATGAAGCACCTTCATTCCCTTCTCACTCATGTGCTTGAGTCTATGATGCCATAGCTCAGTATTAGCAATGGAGTCAGCAATTGCTATGGTATCTCTGCAACTATAATTAAAGTAGAGAGTTCCAGCTTTACATCCCTGAGCAACGACCATGGCTCCCTTTGTGACTTTTCAACCTCCATAATTGAAGGTCACATTATGTCCTTCGTCATCAAGTTGCCCCACCGAAATCAAGTTGCACATTAATTTAGGTACATGTCTCGCCTTATGAATCTTCCACACAAATGCATTATGCATCTTCAAACTGACATCTCCAATTCCAACAATATTCAAAGGTTCACCATCAGCAAGATAAACCTTACCATGATTTCTAGCAACATAATTCTCCAAGATATCACGATTTGCAGTAGTGTGGAATGATGCTCCTAAATCTATCACCCATGAATCAAGAGAATTGTCAATAGACAAGAGTAAGGCGTCCTGTGCCCCTTCAATGGCGGCATTTGCGGCGTCATTGTTCTTGCCTTCGTTCTTCTTCGGAGCCTTGCAATTCTTTTTTAAGTGGTCAGTCTTTCTACAGTTCCAACACTCTATATTCCTACCGTTCCTTGACTTGTTTCTTCCATTCTTGGACTTACCTCTTTTGCCATTATTCTTGTTGGAATGCCTCTCAGATTTCCTACCCCTATTCTTAACATTAAGGGTCGAGTTCGACGTAAAAGCTTCACCAGAATCCTTTCTACGAACTTCTTCCGCCAAAATTGAGTTTCTGACATCAACAAACTTTAATTTTGCATTCCTAATCAAATTGATAATGGTCACCCTTATAGGTTGCCAACTATTCGGTAGCAAGGCCAAAAGGATTAAAGTATTGATCTCATCATAAAATTTAATCTCCACCGAGAACAATTGATTCAGAACGGTATTAAAATTATTTAGATGCTCTACCACCGAGGCACCTCTAGGCATTTTTAAATTAAAGAGCTTCTTCATGAGGTGTACTTTGTTATTGGGTGAAGGCTTCTTATACATATATGACAGAGCCTTCATCATCCATGATGTGGTTTTCTCCTTCGCTATGTTGTGGGCCACGTTCTTGGACAAAGTCAAACGAATCACACCTAACACCTGTCTGTCTAGAAGATTCTACTACTCATCCTTTTATGCCTTCAGGCTTATTACTCAAGGGCAAGTGTAATTTTTTGCTGTAGAGGTAGTCTTCCACCTGCATCCTCCAATAAGAAAAATCTGAACTTCAAATTTGGTGATACCAGCAGCTGACCCTTCTTTGCTCGACATAATTCTTGACCCGAACCTTTTCTTTGATACCAGTTGTTAGGAATTAGGCACCTTTTAATTCTAAAAACACTAAGAACGAATGACTGCTGAAAAAAGGAATTAAAGAAAAAGCTACACCAAAATTTTATACAGGTTCATCTAAATTTATGACTACATATTGTTTCTACCGCTGTAGATTCTATTATAATGAAAGAGATGATTAAATATTACAAGAGAAATTTCTATCATACACTCTCAATTTTATGTTTCTCAAATCTTTCTTCTATCTGGCACTGTTTGTGGATAATTTTTTGAGTATTTCATCAACTCACACCACAATAGAGTTCTCACACTTAAAAATTATCTCTCTCAACACTAACCATTTTATTTTTATTTAAATACCTCAAAAAAAAAAAATAGCAACTATTAAAAAACTCTGACAATCATACGTTCCCTTTTTTATGGCACTGAAAAACTGATTACTACCTTAAAAAATGGCGCTTGGTTTTGGGTTAGAGCCACGGCATCCAACCCTGGCGCTACCCATCCCCTTTCTCTCCTTTTTTTTCTTTTGCTGAGTTTTTGATTTGGCTCCATTCGCAACACAAACGAGCATAATCAAAAATAAAAACGAGAGAACCCTTTATCCCTCGCAAAGCCCGAGTCTCTCACTCTCTCTCGCTCTCTCTCTCTTCCCATCTTCGTCGACGACGACAAGAGCGAAGAACGTTGCCTTCTCGGCATCTGATCTTGAGTTTTGAATTCTGAAGTAGCAGGTGGCGTGGCTTGAATTTTATTAAAGATGTAAACTTTTTTTTTTCTTTCCATGGAATTGTATTGGAGCTCTAATCTAGTGCCTGCAAATTCTACAATTTTTCTTCCCAGCGCCGTTCTCTCGAGCAACCAAAACGGCAAGTATTTCTCAGATTCTTATGATGATATTGGCTCGGAATTTCGATTCTTTTGTGTTCAAAATAGCTCTGAAGTTTACTTTTTTTTCTTTCTTTTTTTTTGTGATTGATTTTGTTCAGTTTGGGATTGGTCGATTAGCTCGGTTGGGAGTGAGAAGAACCCAAATTATCAACCACGGTTGTAGAAGTGTTACTACAATGGTGCAAGCTCATACACTGAACCAAAAAACTGCAAATTCTCGGTCGCCATTGGAGGTATCTTTGAAGTATCAAATTTCCCTTTTAACATCAAATATTGATCCTTTTGTGTAATCCTATTTTTGTTTCGTCCGAATTCGTTTCAAATATTTTTCAGATGTTAGCTTTGTGGTGAAGTAGCAGTATTTTGTACGTAAGCTGTTTGTGTTAACAATGAAAAGAATGTTGTTTGTTGTCTTTGTAAAATGAAATGCTACATTTTTGACAAAACTCAACAAAGTTTTTCAATCGACTGTTTGGTTGACTGTCGGCTGCTATGCGCATTCTAGGATCATCGCAACATCCAATCCCCTGGTCATGACTTGGAGAAAAATGCCAGAGATGTAGACAAGCACCGAATCTCTAGAAATATTGCGGAAAAGGACAAGGTCGATTTTCTTGTAAAGACTGTAAGTAGATGACTTGAGCCTTGCTATTTTGAGTTTTTAGTTCTCTTTTTTCTTTAGAGGTATGATGTTTCTTTCCCTTTCTTACTTGGCAACCGGAATCTAAAGTTTGGTGATTCCTTAACTTCTTACTTGAGTTTGACCTTATATGATTATAGATACTGTATTATATATTAGTAACTTCTGCTAGGAGATAGCTGGATAAAGCCTTGATGAAAATCAATAATCCTCTTGTTAAATGCTATTTTGAGTTCAGTTCTCTTTTTTCATTTGTATTGTGTTGTTTCTCGTTTCTAGTTTTCCCTGTTAAGGCCTTGTTTGGTAGGTGAAAAAGGTGTCAGTAGATGGATTTTAAGAGTTTTGGTTGTTTGGTAGGAGGGATTATAGGAATAGATTAGGTGAGGGATTCAAAATCTTCCGTAGGACTCCAAGTTTGTGCTTCCAAAGTTGAAAGGATAGGAGGAGGGAATCCATACTAAACACAACAAGTGAAAGGTCCCCCCTTCCTCTTCCTTTTTTTCTTCTAGGTTGTATACATTTTCTTCTTCTGTATTTTCTTTACCCTTACCAAACGTCCTAAGAGGAAACTATTAAGATGACTACAACTTTGCAGCTTCTTAATCTCAAGAACAACAAGGAGGCTGTTTATGGTGCGCTTGATGCGTGGGTTGCATGGGAGGAAAACTTCCCTATTGCATTGCTTAAAAGGGCATTGCTTGTTCTCGAGAAAGAACAAGACTGGCATAGAATTGTGAAGGTAAGAATCTCTCTCTCTCTCTCTCTCTAACTTCTTATTATGTTATTTACCATTCTTGGTTTCTCACTCTTCTCATGTAGGTCATTAAGTGGATGCTAAGCAAGGGGCAGGGAAACACAATGGCCACATATGGGCAGTTGGTACTGGCTTTAGATATGGACAATAGAGCTGATGAAGCCCATGAATTTTGGGACAAGAAAATCGGCGGTTATTACCATTCGGTTCCGTGGCAGTTATGCTGGCGAATGATAGCTATATACTACCGGAACAACATGTTAGACAACCTCGCAAAGGTAAGCTCTTTTTTGTGCTGTAAATCATATGTTTTGAGATCGGTGCTTGATTTTTTTAGCCATAATGTCCTGCAATCTTAAGTTGTTTGTATCAGCATTGAACTCGGTCATAACATATAACAAGATACAGGTAGATGATTGGTAAAACTACATAAAAGATATCTGCACAGAATCAAAAGCACTTTTACAGTTGTTTTGAGAAGCTGGATTTTCTTTTGACTTCTATTTTTCTACTTTTTTTCTGCAGGTAAAATAGAACTTATTTTAAAAACACAGCAACTCCAAACTTAGCCTTTCAACTCTTATCTAGTTTGTTTCCTTTTCTGTTGAATTGTCAAATAGATATTAGTATCCGACTAATCTACCTACTTATGCATGCTCACATTTGGCAGTTTTTCGAGGAGCTGGAAGCGTATGATCGAAAACCTCCAGATAAATCAATTGTGCTTCGAGTGGCCGACGCATATGAGGCTTTAGGCAGACTTAAAGACAAAGAGAGGATCCTGGAGAAGTATAATTATCTTTTGACCAAAGATAAATCACCTAAGAAGTCAAGAAAGCCCGTTTCTAAGAAAAAGAAGTAAGCAGGTTGTAGCTGTAACTCTCTACTTTATTTATTTATTTTTTTGTTCTGGGGTCAATTTCTATCATGGACACTTGAAATGTAGTTTTGTACTATTGGAAATGTAGGTAGAATTGTATTGCTCTTTGACATTGCATAATTTCTTTGCCATAAGTGTCCTTTATAACCTATTTCAGTGCCGGTAAGTCCGGCCCACGGTCGTCTTCTGTGAAAGGGAACACATGATGAAAGCAACATTTAGCTCCACTGAAAGGAACAATGACCAATGAGAATGAGGAAATGGATAGAGAAAGACGGAACAACGACAATTTCCGATCAGGAGTCGGACAAGGACATCAAAGAGACTCGCCTTCAAAATAAAAATAAAAAATAAAAAACACCAAGAGACGGTAATATCCTAGACGACATCCTTGGGAAAAACAGGCGGCAATGTGAAAACGACATTACGGGCAAAAATAGCAATGAGTCAAGAAAGCGACGACAACGTGAAAACAAGTGGACGACAACGACAAGAAGAGTAATCAGCAAAGAAAACAACGATTCCAACTAAAACGACGTTACGACAATGATTAGAAAACAACGATGAAAAAGGACGACCCACTTAAGAAAACGACAGTGACCTCCAAACGACAAGAAAATAAGAAAATGATGAGCAGAGGAAAAAAATAAGACATTTTCACAGGGCTTTTTTGCGTCGGACCTCTGTATTTGGCAGGTCAGTCCTTAAACAAAAATGTTTGCAATCGACTCCTTGAACTTTAAAATCTGTTGTAAATTTGTTCACGTGTTTTGCACGTAAAAAGGGCACCTCGGTCATTCTCTTCTATTTCTAAATCCCATTTAATTATTAATTTCAAAATTAATACAAATTCATCTCAAAA
This sequence comes from Artocarpus heterophyllus, assembly GCA_025403435.1. Taxonomy (NCBI): domain Eukaryota; kingdom Viridiplantae; phylum Streptophyta; class Magnoliopsida; order Rosales; family Moraceae; genus Artocarpus; species Artocarpus heterophyllus. Next base: position 34,351,832 of record CM046343.1, read on the forward strand.
TTTCTATTTCAATAAAAAAAATATATAAAATAAGTAAAAATACGTTCTTAACTCAAAAATTTATGTTTATAAAATAAAATAAACTTATAGAACCCCTCTAAAATCCAATTCAGATCAACTTAAAATTAACTCAAAATCCATTTCATATCAAATTATGAAAAAAAAAAGAGAAAAGAAACAAGGGGAAACCCAGAAAACTCTTCTTTCAACTCTTCTTCCTCCTTAGCATCCTGTCCAGCGCCGCCCACCGGAATGCCTTCTTGGTGTCTCCGACAATTCTTAACAATGCCACAGCGGACGCGCTTGTACTTCGGAAGCCTCTTCAGCGCCACGCACCGAAGAACCTCTTTGTCATCACTGTCGTTCTTCTATGACGCCGATCTCACGAAAAAGTTCTCACCTGAGTTCCACTTCTCCGATCGCACAATAGCTTCACCATGGGGAGAGGGTTATTGTGGGGGAAATCTTGAAACCTCGTTGTGGAGGAGGGGCGCTGCGACATTGGAGAGGTTGCGGAGGTGGTTGTTGTAACGCCGGCATTAGGCGGGGAGGATGCTACGATGCTTGGATTGTAAGACGTGTGATTAACTGCCACACGTTTCGTGGCCAATAACTGTTATTAGCAGTTAATACCCATTAAATAAATAATTAATAAAACAAATGTGATTAAATGATAACCATTAGATTGTGATATGTCGGTTACTTGATAGACGTATCAAAATGAATACGAAAGATTATATATAGACTGGTTCTCTTCCTCCCAAAATACACATAAAAACACTCTCCATTAAAAGTTTTTGTGAGAAAGAAAAGAGGGTAAGGGAGAGATATCACTCAGTCTGAAGAGGGAAGATGTATTCTTCATCAACAAATTCAAGTAAGTCCTTTTATTTTCTTCATTGTATGATATACATGAAAATATTCAATTTCAAAGATCCTAAATATTATGATGTTCTTATGAAGAATGAAAAACTAACATGTGGTATCAGAGTAAGGTTGTTGAAATCTGAATATTTTTTGTGTAAAATAGTGGGCTACTTATTCTTTTTGTGGGTTTTGTTTTGTTTCGTTTCTCACTAGAGACAAAACTCAACTTTCTGTATTTTATGCTATGCTTATGTTTTTAATTGATTTCTTTCTTAAAGTACTCCAAATTTGAAGCCAAGGCTGTCAACCTGTTGGTATTATGCCCAAATTTTTCTTTGTTTTAATTTAATTATTTTGTTAAGTTTTGAATGTATGAATTATGATGTTGCCCATTAAACTATTATCAAACATGGGCAAGGCTTGTGAATTATGGCATGTTTTAATTTAATCATGATTGCTTTGTTGCCCATTAATTATTTCGGATGAAATATTTTATTGTCATGGAACCTGAGCTGATCCTTCATTATGGCAGTTTATGCAAGACTTCATCTTTTGTAGTTGACAATATACATATGAACAGTATACTATATATAATAATGATGATTAACATATATATGAATACATATATTTTATGGATTGTATTTTAAGTATGATTTGTAAAATTAAGACATTTATTATATTGTTATGCATGAAATTATTGTTATAATTCATTGTCACCAAAGTGACTAAATTAGAATGTTTGATTACATGCATATAACTATAGTCATTTATCCATGTTAAGGAAATATCCGATAATGATAATTTAAATGGATGAATTGACGTTCATTAATTATTAGAACTTTCAGATTTGCCCAAAGGTAAATTATTATTCTATAATTAGTGAACATAATAGAGGTATGTTAATATTTTGTTTGAATATTTTGTCTATCCAAAGATGACAATTATGTTCAATTAAAAATATTTGATTACCTAATTAGAGTTGTATAGGGTATTTATTTAAGATAGTATATTGTAGTATCTACCCAAAGGAGAACTGCTTTATACATTATTATTTTTCTGAATCCAATTAATTATAAGCATTTTATGTTTTTGCAGCTGTTGCAATTCATTCGCATGCATCATCTGTTGTTGTCTTTAACGGTTTAAACTTCTCTGAATGGACGTGAGCAAGTCAATTTTCATTTAGGTGTTATGGATCTCGACTTAGCACTATTGCAAGATGAACCTGCTACTATTACTGATTCAAGCAGTGAGGAAGAGAAGTCACACTTAAAAGCATGGGAACGAAGCAACAGGTTGAGCCTAATGTTTCTGCGAATGACAATTGCCAACAATATAAAGACTACCATTCCACAAACAGAAAGTGCTAACGAATACATTAAGTTTATGGAAGAACGCTCTCGTTCCACGGACAAGTCACTCGTTGGTACCTTAATGGCAGAACTCACGACCATGAAGTACAATGGGTCGAGAAACGTGCAAGAACATATCATCGAGATGACTAACATTGCTGCAAGGCTTAAGACCTTGGGGTTGGTGGTGGAGGACTCCTTTCTAATGTAGTTCATTCTGAACTCACTACCTCCTGAGTATGGGCCTTTTCAAATTAACTATAACACTATAAGGGACAAGTGGAATGTTAATGAATTGGCCAGTAGGCTTGTTCAGGAGGAAACTAGACTGAAAAGTCAAGGAAGTCATTATATTAACCTTACAAGAAAAGGAGCTGGACTGAAAGCAAAAGCCAAGAAGTTCAAGAAGAAAACGCCTGCTAATGATGTTCAGGCAGAAAGGAAGGAAACAGAAGGTTGATAACTGTCATTTCTGTGGGAAACCTGGATACTATCAGAAGGATTGCCTGAAACGTAAAGCTTGGTTCGAAAAGAAAGGGATTCCTTACAATCCAAACCACAAACCCAACTAATGATTTTCTATACTTGGGAAACCGAATGAAGGCTCCAATTGAAGGCATAGGGACTTACCATTTAGTCTTGGATACTGGCTATTATTTAGACTTATTTGAGACTCTTTATGTACCTTCAATTGCTAGAAACCTTGTTTCTCTATCAATGTTGGATGTTTCTGGATTTAATTTTAAGTTTGGATCATGTAGTTTCAGTTTGTATAAGAACTCTGGTCTTGTTGGTTCTGGATTTTTTATTGATGGTTTATATAGATTGAGACTTGATAATGTTTTTACTGAATCCTTACTTACTGTGCATCATAACGTTGGAATTAAACGTAGCATGACAAATGAAAGTTCTGCTTATTTGTAGCATAAACCTTTGGGTCATATATCTAAAGAAAGATTAGAAAGAACGGTAAAAGATGAGATTCTTCAAAATTTAGATTTTGCTGATCTTGGATTATGTGTGGATTGCATCAAGGGAAAGCAAACCAAACATAATAAGAAAGGGGCCACAAGAAGCACACAGCTCCTTGAGATTATACACACCGACATTTGTGGACCTTTTGATGCTTCATCATTTGGTGGAGAAAAGTATTTCATTACCTTTATTGATGATTTTTCACATTATGGTTATGTTTATTTACTTCATGAAAAATCTCAATCAATGGATGCCCTTGAGATATTTATAAATGAAGTTGAAAAAAAATTAGACAAAAAAGTGAAAATCATCAGGTTTGACAGAGGTGGTGAGTATTATGGCAAGTATGATGAATCGGGACAATGTCCTGGTCCATTTGCAAAATTTCTCGAACGACATGGCATTTGTGCATAGTTTACTATGCCAGGTACACCTCAACAAAATAGGGTGGCAGAAAGGCGTAATCGGGCCTTAAAGGATATGGTTAGAAGTATGATGAGTAATTCCTCATCACCCAAATCATTGTGGATGTATGCACTCAAAACTGCAACATACTTATTGAATAGGTGGTAACGCCCAAAATGTGTTTAACGGCGGACGTATGTAGTATAGAAAAGATTGTCGTATCTACAGGGAGGTGAAAATTTGTAACTCGAGAGATTGTTAAAAATAAACGTTCAAAAAGGCAAGCACTTTTTCAGAGCAAAGTTTAAAATGAAAGAAATATTTTTGTGATTTTTTATTCAAAATTTAAAGCATAAAATTAAAACGGTGAAGCTTTGAAAATCCCTTGTATGTTTCGCAACTGATATGGAATTTTAACTCTAAATAATGATTATCTAAAACATTTGATTTATTATATCTTTTCTCATTAATTGCAAGCACTTTTTACTAATTATATAGGTCAACATAAATCGACAATATAGCAAGCCATAATGCAGTAAGGGTCTTCCTATAAAAACTAGCAAAATTATTATTGGTGCACTAATTATGAAAATTATAACAGCTGTCACTCAATTATAATTAACATAATTTTAAGATAGAAAAGATAATAACAAATCAAAATTAATATATATTTATAGAATAAATTATTGCGTTAATTTCGACAGCACCTCGACTTATTAAATGGTTTAAGAATATACTATGCCATCATCTGTCTACAATAAATTAAGAATTACCAAGCATTTACTGTGCCAGTCTATGTCTATAATGCAACAAAAACTCAACTTAATAAATGAGCATGACTTTAGTATTATTAATATTAATTATGCAACACAATTAAATTACATAAAAAAAGCATGACTGAATTTATGTAAAAATTGGCAGCATAACAACAGTAACAATAATTATTGAAAACATAAAGATATAATTTATTCTATAAAAATATAAGCATTTCAACACAGATATAGAGTTAAAATCCACACCAGAATACTATGCATACAATATAATCTCTCTGCCTCACCAGATGCTCTACTCTAATTTAAGCATTATTTTATTATTTTTTTTACCTCAAAGAGTTATTGCTGAGTCTAACTCAGCAGAAAGAAAAAGAAAAAAAGGGCCAAAGGCCCGTTGAGGAGTTTTCTTCAAGGGGCAATGCAAGGCTATTTATAGCCTTGAAAACTTACTGTGTACCATATGTAATCATCATTTTTCCTGTTGAAAGTTGACAAATTCGGATCATTTGATCCTTTTTCTCTTCCTTTTTTCCACGCTAAGATTCGCTCTTGATTGTGCGTTTTAAGCTTCAAAATCCTATGCTTTGCGGCATGAGAAGGCACCAAACCGAGCTGATCTGGACTGTTAATTTCACGGTCCAATGGCTCCAAACACGCGTGAGAATGGGCCCAGGTGAGACCAGTGGGACATCAATTTTAGACCGTCAAATTGGTCTTGCTCATCGCATCCAACGGCTAGAAGAACAGCTGCACGTGGACTCACCCACAAGTGAGCAGACACGGCCTGCGACTCCCCTGCCTCGTCTGCAGCTTTGTCTGCGCGTGTAACGCACGCGTCAATCAGATTTCGACACGTGGACTGCACTCTGAGATTCCGCTGACGCACCGGATGACGCTTTGACAAGCGTCCCTCTCTTCGACGGCTGAGATCAATCTGTCAGTTGATTCGACGGTCCTTGTTACGCCACGTGTCCCTTCAGATGAATCTGAATATTCTAAGGATTTTTTTATACATTTGACGTCCGATTTTGCCCCTTTTTATGCCGTTTTGCTCTGTTTTTCCTCCAGATTTCAAATCTAAATATCATAAAAACACTAAAATTAATTATTTTACAAACATAATATTTACAAAAATATTAAAAATATTTATTTTACATTAAAACACACAAAAATAAATAAAAACTCCTAAAATTTTCAGTCTCTTACGGTTTGACACAGATATAATTTTTATGACTTGGAAATATTTTTAGAAATTACTAAAAATATAATAGAATATATTTATAAACTTAAAACACACTATCAAATACATTAAGACTCAAAATAAAATAACCGTAGTACTTTTACAGTTTTGACTATTTACAAACTAAACAAATATTTAACATACAGAAACAACTCTAAAAATTACCAAAAATATTATTTAACATAAAAACATACTAAAAATACATTTTTAAATATATTTATACACTAAGACACAAAAATACTAATTAACACAAAATGCTATTAATTAGAGGATTTAATGAGAAATAAAAGCATAAATAAATGATTTAAGCCTTAGAAAATGTACACTTTTACAATCTCATCAATAGGGTTCCTACAACGGCAGTTCAAAAGATTCCTTTTAAATTGTGGACAGAAAGGAAAACCTAGCTTAAGGCACCTACATGTTTGGGGTTGCCCAGCAGAAGCGAGAATCTACAACCCACAAGAAAAGAAATTAGATTCTTGAACGGTTAGTGGTTACTTTATTGGTTACCCAGAGAAATCTAAAGGGTATAGGCTTTATTGTCAAAACCATAGTCTAAAAATTATAGAAACTGGTAATGCAAAATTCCTTGAGAATGGTGAAGTTAGTGGGAGTGTTGAAGGTCAAGTTGTGGAAATAAAGGAAATCAAGGTAAATATTCCTTTACCTATAAATGTCCTTTCATCCACAATTGATCAAGATGTTGTTCCAGTAGTTACAGAACGTAATGACAACACTGATCAACATTTGAATGAAGATACAGCCCTTGAAGAGACTAACATTCAAGGACTTGACACACATGAACCACAAGGAATAGTATTAAGGAGATCTCAAAGAGAAAGAAGATCAGCTATTCTGGATGATTATGTGGTTTATTTGCAAGAGTCAGACTTTGATCTTGGAATCAATAAAGATCCAGTTTCGTTTTCACAAGCCATAGAGAGTATAGAATCTAATAAAGGGATTGATGCCATGAAAGATGAATTAAAATCCATGGAACAGAACAAAGTCTAGGATCTCATCGAGTTGCTAGAAAGTTGCAAACGAGTCAGGTGTAAATGGGTCTTTAAGACAAAACTCGACTCAAAAGGCAATATCGAACGATATAAAACAAGACTTGTTGCCAAGGGCTATACTCAAAAGGATGGCATTGATTATAAAGAGACGTTTTCTCCTGTCTCTAAGAAAGATTCATTAAGAATCATTATGGCATTGGTAGCTCAGTATGATTTGAAGTTGCATCAAATGGATGTGAAGACAGCCTTTCTGAATGGAGACTTAGAGGAGGAGGTTTATATGGATCAACCTGAGGGTTTTTCCATAGAATGTAAAGGTCATCTAGTGTGTAAACTTAAGAAGTCAATATATGGACTTAAGCAAGCCTCACGACAATGGTATATAAAGTTCAATACCATTATTACATCTTTTGGTTTTAAGGAAAACACCGTTGATTGATGCATATACCAAAAAATCAGTGGGAGGAAATTCATATTTTTAGTCCTAGATGTTGATGATATCTTTCTTGCAGCTAATGACTTAAGCATAATGCGTGAGACTAAAGATTTTCTCTCTGAGAATTTTGAAATGAAAGATATGAGAAAGGCAACTTATGTGATTGGAATAGAAATATTCCGTGACAGATCACAGGGACTGTTGGGCTTGTCTCAAAGGAACTATATCAAGAAAATTCTAGAAAAATTCAATATGAGTAAGTGTTCACCTGGGGTTGTTCCAATACAGAAAGATGACAAATTTAGTCTCATGCAATGTCCGAAGAATTATGTGGAACGTAAAGATATGGAATCAATTCCATATGCATCTGTTGTTGGAAGCTTGATGTACTTGCAAACCTGTACTCGACCAGACATTAGTTTTGCTGTTGGAATGTTAGGCAGGTATCAAAGTAATCCTGGAATTGATCATTGGAAGGCTACGAAGAAAGTTTTGAGGTACTTGCAAGGAACAAAGAATTATATGCTCACATACAGAAGATCCAATCATCTAGAGGTGACTAGATACACGGATTCAGATTTTGACAGATGCCTTGACAGTAGAAAGTCCACTTTTGGTTACTTGTTTTTGTTAGCAGAAGGAAGCAGTATCATGGAAAAGTGCCAAACAGACTGTCATTGCTTCATCCACTATGGATGCAGAATTTGTGGCATGTTTTGAGGCAACAATTCATGCATTATGGCTGCGGAACTTTATCTCAGGACTTGAGGTTGTCGACACCATTACCAAGCCGCTGAGAATTTATTAGTGACAATTCTGCAGCAGTATTCATCTCCAAGAATGACAAATACTCAAGAGGTACCAAGCATATGGAATTAAAGTATTTTGCCGTTAAGGAGGAGGTTCAGAAACGTAGAGTGTCTATTAAGCATATCAGAACCGATCTTATGATAGCAGACCCTTTAACGAAAGGTCTACAGCCAAAATTATTTAAGGAACATGTTCTTCGGATGGGTCTTGGTTGTAATGATGTTTGATGATTGTAATGACACTTTGAGCTCTATTATGTGTTTTTTGACATACACTATGTATTTTGTATTTTCTTACAATAAGTGTACACATGATGTTGTTTCAATTTAAACAGGAAAAGTCTTTATTAGACATTATCGTAGACCATTATAGAATTATGTTTATATATATCTTTTATGAACCTCGTATAGTAAATTGTAAGTGTTGTAGTATATGGAAGGAAGTGTTCCGCATTATTAGTACATGACCGCCATAACTTACACTTAACAATTTGTCATACTATGATATTATGATGAATATCACAATCGAATGTTAACTATCATTTTGGATGCATTATGATTGAGATAATAGCAGTTAATTGGCCAAGTGGGAGAATGTAAGACGTGTGATTAACTGCCACACGTTTTGTGGCCAATAACTGCTATTAGCAGTTAATACCCATTTAAATAAATAATTAATAAAAAATGTGATTAAATAATAACCATTGGATTGTGATATGTAGGTTACTTGATGATCGTACGAAAATGAATACGAAAGATTATATATAGACTAATTCTCCCCCTCCCAAAATACACAAAAAAACACTCTCCATCAAAATTTTTTGTGAGAAAGAAAAGAGGGTAAGGGAGAGATATCACTCAGTCTGAAGAGAGAAGATGTATTCTTCATCAACAAATTCAAGTAAGTCCTTTTATCTTCTTCATTATATGATATACATGAAAATATTCAATTTCAAAGATCCTAAATATTATGATGTTCTTGTGAAGAATGAAAAACTAACATGGATGTGGTGGCAGAGAAGAGCCGTGCGACGCTTGGATCTGGTAGTAGAGAGGAGCGATTCAACACCGGAAGTCAAGTGCGGTTGGATTGCAACGTTGACGAGTGTGGGAAAGTGCAAACGGAAGGAGGAGATGGGCGGGGCAATTTCTTCTTCTTTTGTTATATTAATTATTATTTAAATGTTTTTTTGTTTAATTAAATCGCAGTTTGATCAAGCAGACACATTATACCCTTTTTTGCCATGCACGTGCAAGTCGCGTGACCAAATTCTTTTAAAATTTTATTACTTTTTCAATTGGAGCATTAATGCATGAGATTTTAAAGTTGGAGAAGTCAATTGCAAAAATTTTGTTTAAGGACTAATAAATCAAACGCAATTTTTGCTTTAGGGACTAATTTACCAAACACGAATGTGTGGCACAAAAAAGCCATTTCATAGAGGAAAACAACCCAACCGATATTATTGTGATATTTCATGAAAGAAACAAAAAACGATATCACTTTGATAACAATGAACAAAACCATGAAGATAACCCATATAAGACTTTTAATATTTAACAAAACGACGACTTAGGAAAGGCAGTGATGTAAAAAATACTAAAAACTAAAAGAATTAAGAAAACATTATGTACTTCAAACCGACATGGCAGGATATCAACGTAGCAAACGACAATGACAACCAAAACGACAATAATTGGTAAAACAACCATTGAGCTTTAAATTGACACCGACAAGAAATGGCATCAACATAGACAACGACGATAAATACAAACGAAACTAACGAAAACGGGCGGAAAGACAAATAGCCACAGAAAATCAAGCAATACCCCGCAAAGTCTCTAATCCCATCCCATGAACAAGCCAACAACACGAAGAAGCAAAGACTAAATTAAGGACTCTTTTCTCAGCCAAAAAAAAAAAAAAAAACTAAATTGACAATTTAACACAATTCAGCCTAAAAAAAATGGTTGATCCCGAAAGAACAGCCAATGAAAGTAATGCCATAAAATAAAAATCACGTTGCTCCGAATTCCACACAACAAAGTCGAGAATTTCAATTATACATTAGTTTTCAAGAAAGAAAGAAAATAAGCGGGGAAAAAACTGCGTTTACGCTATATATTAAGGCTTGTTTGTCTCTTTCCGAAGTGTAGGGAGTAACTTTTGTGTCCTGATATTAGTGTGTCAAGAGCATGGCACAAATGGGCAGGGTTGATTTTTATCATCAATCTTGCAGTTACAACCATGTCAGGCAGCAGCACCAGTTCAGACGAAAACAACGTTAAGACATTGAGATGGGACAGTACTTAAGAACAGCCCCCGATTATGCTGTTCTTGAAACTCATAATTTAGCACACAAATAGTGGCATCAATCATCCCTTGCCCTGAAACGGAAAAAAGAATGGTTGGTTAAAATTTTCTTTTTCTTTTCTATTTTCAATCTTTTCCTTGCTTCTATTTACTGCACATTGAAAAAGGCTTTGGTACCTTATGAGGCGGAGTTCCTGGTCGTGCCATGCTGTTCCCGATTCCAAGCTTCCCTTTCTTGTCAGAAGATTTGAGGATCTGGAACGAACATGTCAATGAATCATCCACACTCATCATGGCACCAGCGTTGTCGAACTCACCGCAGTAATTTGGAGCTGAAAATATTGTTACCAGCTGCCGCTTTGCAAAAAACTCGTATCCATCTTCAACAACCTAACAAATAAAAACCAGTTAATCCTAGATAAAGCCAAAGAAAAAGAAATTAGTCACTCCGTGGTACTAACATTAATTCTTCATTAAAGGGCCGAGCCAAAGAACACAAATTCAAAAATTGGCTTGAGATTTATGCGCTTGAAGCACAAGTACTATAGTAACTGTATATTGGTCCAAATAGGCGAGACGAGTGAGGAAATAAATTCTAATTCATTAAATATCTTTTCAGGAGGAGCACGAGTTCTACATTAGAGTACTTCATAAATTCAAGTCAAACAAGATCGTAGCATCCACAAGCATCAAGCATGATTGTTAATTACTTGTTTACCATGACAGTGCACAAAGTAGAGATAATAATCACGGTAGAGACTTCATTAACGTAATATTCTGCCAACCACACACACAGAAAAGACCAAACTGGCCCACCACGATTTGATCACAAATTTGAGAAATCATGAAGACGAAGTATATGACATGTCGGAAAACTAATAGGTCGAGCATACACACAGGTATATGATAGGCCCAAAGGCCTTCCAATTCGGTTCACTTATGTTAGGACCAGGCGTAAGAAGGATAGAGAAGCCCAAGTTGAAGAGGGTGACCAAGATGTGGTGACAAGTGCTGAGGTTTGAGCTAAGAAGCGTGCTGATGACTGTGCCATGGGATATGCTGATGTGGGTGCTGAGATGGAGGCTGGAAAAAAGGGGTGTTGAAGTGGCAGGTGTAGAGAATGTGATTGAGGAAATAGGAACGGGCTGATCCTAAAAATTCAGAGGTTTGGTATGGCACTCTGTTAGTTGGTTAAAAGCAATAGGGAATAAGAACATAAAAGAGAGAGAGAGGACAGGATAGGCAAATTTTGGGTAAATCAGTGTTACCGATGAGAGGAGTGCTAGGCTCACTCAAAATAGCCATCTATCTTTGCAATTTTCCAGTTTTCTTTGAACAATAATAAAAATCCAGTACCTGAATTTCCTTTTTTTTTTTGTGCATTGCTTGAATTTTCATTAAAGTTTGGTTGTGAGCTTATCAAAGTAGTATCAAAGCACAACGATTCTGGGATGGCTTTGAAGAAAGATCTGGATATGGCGTCAAAGAAAATGGAGGAACGATTACAGGAAAGGTGGATGAGATGTGAGGCGATTTCCAGCGCGAGTTTCAGTCGGTTAAAGAAGAAATTAAGAAGATAGCGAAGCTCAAAATTGGCTTGGAGATGGCGCTGAGCAAACTCGATGACTTGAAGCAGAGCCAAGTTCAGCCCGTCTACGTCATAACCCCCCACAGGTTAGATGGCAGCACCAGGAGCAAGAGTAAAGGCAAAGGAGGAACCTTTCGACGGCAGGTTGAGACTTGACGCTCATTCCCGTGACGGGGTTGGTCGGTATGAAGTCAGAGCTCGAAGGATCGACATGCTGGTGTTCGACGACTAAGACCCCGATGGCTGGATCTTTAGAGCTAAGTGATATTTCTCACTCAATCGCTTAACAGACCCGAAAAAGTTGGATGTGGCAGTCGTTAGCTTAGAGGGCAAAGCGTTGGCCTGGTTCCAGTGGGAGAATGGTCGCCGCCCTGCAAGCGGGTGGCCGGAGTTGAAGACGATGACCTTGGAGCAATTCCGACCCACTCAAGAAGGCAGCCTCTCTCAAAATTTCTTAGCTCTAAAGCAAGAAACCATTGTTCGCGAGTATCACCGTTGGTTGATGCCCCTAAGGCGGTGCTCGAGAGCATGTTCATTAATGGGCTACAATCCGAAATACAGGCCGAAATCCGCATGCACAGGCCAAATGGGTTGGGCCGCCTAATGGAATTTGCCTAGCACATTGAGGATAAAAACTTCCAGCCTAAGCCCAATAAAGCCCATAATCGGGGGTGGGGTGGGTTGGGGTTTCTAATATGGTTTCTTCCCACTCGAAATGTTTTCAAAAAGGAGCTAATTGGGGCTGCCAATGTTCCACCGAATTTGTAGAAAAGACTCCTTCCACGGTCATGATGGCTCCATTTTGCAAGCTGACTGATGCCGAACTACAACGGAAACATAGAAAGGCACAATTACCAATGGACTCCATAGGACACCAGTTGCCCAAACAGAGAGCTTCAGGTGCTTGTTGTCGTAGGGGATAAGAACACATCGAAATCTGAGGGTGAAAATGGTGAGAATCCTCTGGCTGATGAACTCGTTGAACTATCCTTAAATTCGATAGTTGGATTAACCGCTCCTAGAACCATGAAATTGTAGGGGAAGGTTAAGCAGAGGGATGTGGTGGTGTTAATAGATAGCAGGGCTTCCCATAATTTTATCTCTGTAGATCTTGTGAAAGAACTTGAATTACCGATTGATATGACGGGAGATTATGAAGTAGTGATGGGCACAAGACTGTTGGTGAAAGGAAAGGGGGTATGTCAGGAAGTGGTCTTGTCAGTACAAGATTTGGAGATAGTTCAAGACATTCTTCCATTAGAACTCGGCAGCTCCAATATTATCTTAGGGATATAGTGGATGGAAACTTTGGGATCTATGTCAGTGAATTGGGAAACTCTTACAATGAAGTTTAAGAGCGGAGAGTCATAAGCAACGTTACAAGACCCTAGCTTTTGTAAGTCAGCGGTTTGACTCAAGGCTATGATGCGTGCTTTAAGGCAAGAAGGGCAGGGTATGGTGATTGAATTGGGAACCCTCCCAGTGGAACATGATCATGGGGCGACGGACCAACCGACGATCCGGAGTCAATTACGGCCTTACTCAAGAAGCAAGAGGCATTGTTCCAAGTGCCTTCGGAGCTACCACCACCTCGAGTATGCAATCATGCTATCACCCTCAAGGAGGGTACCCCACCGAATGTGAGGCCTTATCGGTACCCACAAGCACAAAAGGATGAGATTGTGAAACTTGTTGGGGAAATGTTAGGGGGAAGAATCATAAAACCGAGTGTGAGTCCTTTCTCTAGCCCGGTATTACTGGTGCAAAAGAAAGATAGGAGTAGGAGATTTTGCGTGGATTATCGTGCCTTGAACTGGGAGACCATGCCGAACCGTTTTCCCATTCCGGTCATCGATGAGCTACTGGATGAGCTCCATGGAGCGATGATTTTCTCTAAGATCGACCTCAAATCCGAATATCACCAAATCTGTGTTTGGAGTGAGGAAATTCTAAAGACGGCTTTCCGAACTCACAAGGGTCACTATGAGTTCTTGGTGATGCCCTTTGGGCTTAACTAATGCCCTCGCAACCTTCCAAGCAATCATGAATGAGGTTTTTCGACCATACCTCCACCAATTTGTGCTAGCGTTCTTTGATGAAATTTTGGTTTATAGTCGCAACGAGGATGAGCATGTCCGACATTTGGAGATTGTATTGACAAAGCTTCAACGTCATAGCCTATATGCTAATGCCAAGTGTTGCTTTGGACAGCCTACAATTGGGAATCTAGGCCATATCATCTCCGACAACGGAGTAGCAGTTGACAAGACAAAAATAGAGGCTATGGTACAGTGGCCAGTTCCCACTATGCTGCAAGACCTACAATGGTTCCTTGGGTTAACCGGGTACTACCAGAAATTTGTTGCTGGCTATGGGGTTATTGCAAAGCCGTTGACCGGTTTGTTGAAGAAGGATAATTTTTGTTGGGGTCCAACGGCTTAGCAAGCCCTTGAACGATTAAAGAAAGCCATGGACATTCCCATCCTCGCCTTACTCAATTTTGTTGAGACCTTTATTTTCAAAACTGACGCCTTGGGACATGGAGTTGGGGCTGTCTTAATGCAAAGGCAACGACCAATCGCTTTCTTTAGCCCGGCATTATCGTCCCAAGCCTACCATAAATCCGTTTACAAGAGGGAGTTGATGGCAATTGTGTTGGCGGTCCAAAAATGGCGTCCATACTTGCTGTGACGACACTTTATAATACGTACGGATCAAGTCTCAGATTTCTCCTTGAGCAACGCTTGGTTAACAAGGCCCAACAACGATAGCTAACTAAACTCCTCATCTTCAATTTTGAGATTCAGTATCATCCCAAGTTGAAGAATAGTGCTGCCAATGCCCTTTCTCGTTTGCCTGAAGCTGTTGGTTTGGCCAAGCTCTCAACCCACTTTGTGCTAAACACAAATGAGTTGAAGCAACAAGCGGGCCTTGATGAAAAAATCTCTTCCATCATTGCTGATTTGCAACGAGATCCGACTGGTCATCCTGTTTTTGAGCTCTCTCATGGCCATTTATTGTTTAAAGGACGATTGGTAATACCCCATGACTCACCCCTGGTAACTGAGTTGCTCAAGTTGTACCATGATGGAGTTGTTGGTGATCATTTCGAAGTTTTGAAGACTTACCGAAGATTGGCGGCTGAATCGTTCTAGCATGGAATGAAGACGAATGCAATGCAATATGTGGCGGAATGCACGGTTTGTCAGCAACATAAGTATGTGGCCCTTGCTCCCGGTGGATTGTTGTAGCCAATTCCACTACCGGATAAAGTATAGGAAGACTTGTCCATGAACTTTATTGAGGGACTACCAAAGTCCGAGGGGCTTTGACGTCGTTATGGTGGTGGTCGACCACCTCAGCAAGCATGCACACTTTATCCCTCTCAAGCACCCATTCCCTGTTATATTTGTCGCTGCCATTTTCATCAAGGAAGTGGTTCATTTGCATGGAGTTCCCGGAACTACTGTTTCTGACCATGACCGTGTCTTTGCTAGCCAATTCTGGTCAAAATTATTCAAGCAGCAAGGCAAAAAGCTGGCGCATAGCACCACGTAGCATCCTCAATCCGATGGGCAAATTGAAGTGGTAAACCGATGCATTGAAACATATTTGCATTGCTATACTTCAGAGCACCCACAGCAGTGGCTTCATTGGTTACAATGGGCCGAATATTGGTACAATACGTCATTTCACTCTCTGACTCAGACCACACCATTTCGGCTTCTTTATGGACGAGATCCCACTCCCCTGGTTTGATATGGCACAGTGCCATCCCCTATAGCAACCATGAATAGTCAATTGGCTGACCGTGATGCTACTCTTGATATCCTCAAGCAGCACCTTACTCGGGCCCAACAGAAGATGAAGGACCGTGCTGATAGCAAACGGCATGGCATCCAATTCTTTGAGGGGGACTTGGTCTATCTCAAACTACAGCCTTACTGTCACAAGTCGCTGGCACGGCACCGCAATGAAAAATTACCCCCAGGTATTATGGCCCATTTGAAGTGGATTCTCGTGTTGGTCAAGTAGCTTATAGTCTCAAGCTTTTCCCAACGGCGGCACTTCGTACGGTTTTCCATGTGACCCAGCTGCGTCCACTCAACCCTCCACCACCCCATCTTCCACCATAGTCTCCTGACTTGGAATTGGCAGCGATACTAGCCAAGTTGCACAGAGTGCGCCAGGCCCTCCATGGTTCCACTTCTGAGTTGGAAGTGCTCATTCATTGGACTGACCGCCCAGAGCATGAAGATACTTGGGAGTTGTTTGATGTTTTCAACGCTCGTTTTCCGAATTTCAACCCTGAGGACAAGGTGCAACTTTGGGCGAGGGGTAATGATAGGCCCAAAGGCCCTCCAATTCGGTTCACTTATGTTAGGACCAGGCATAAGAAGGATAGGGAAGCCCAAGTTGAAGAGGGTGACCAAGTTGTGGTGGCAAATGCTAAGGCGTGTACTCAGTGTGCCAATGACTATGTTGTGGGGTATGCCGATGTGGGTGCTAAGATGGAGGCTGGAAAAAAAGGTTGTTGAAGTGGCACGAGGAGAGAATGTGATTGAGGAAATAGGAACGGGCTAATCCTAAAAATTCAAAGGTTGGGTATGGCATTCTGTTAGTTGGTTAGAGGCAACAGGGAATAAGAACATGAAAGAGTGAGACGGCAGGATAGGCAAATTTTGAGTAAATCAGTGTTACTGAGAGAGGCGCGCTAGGCTCACTCAAATCGCCGTCTATCTTTGCAATTTTCCAATTTTCTTGAACAATAATAAAAATCTAGTCTCCGAATTTCCTTTATTTTTTGTGTTTTGCTAGAATTTTCATTAAAGTTTGGTTGTGTGCTTATCAGTACAGTAACACGTATACAGATTGAATCTTCAGCAGTAACTAACTTCACTAGTTTTTTCTCCCCTCATTTACAAATATTCGAATGTGATATAGTTAAACATAAGTTCTCCCAAGTTCACAACAAAAAACTAAGCAGTAAGCATGAAGCTGATGCTAAAGTCTCCCCCTTCCCAAAACACACACAAAAAAAATAATAACAAACACAACAAACAAAGCACTCAAAATTCAAAAAGAAAGAAAAGAAAGGAAAAAAAAAAAAAAAAAACTAAATTTGATGAGAAAGATGATTATGCAAGCTGGAATTATAAAATATTAAGTTCAGTAATATTCATGAGAACACAAGCACTGATAGAATCAAAAGACTGACTAGTCATGTCACCTGGTGAGCACGGCAAATGAGATCAAGGTCATGTTTTTGAAGAAATTCAGCAACCTTGTCAGCCCCAAATGTATATGAAACACCTCGGTCATTCTCCCCCCAGCCTTCAACATCCTTATCTGGATCAGCCCATAAAAGATCACAGAGAAGTCCTTGATCTGGCACATCAACAGGTCGAGCAATATTCCTAATCTGATCCAAGTGTTTTAAATCAGGAGATAAGCCTCCATGCATGCAAAGGATCTTCTCATCTATAAGGGCGGCAACAGGAAGACAATTGAAGCAATCAGTAAATGTCTTCCAAACACGAACATTGAATCTCCTCTTGCACTCATCATAAAACCCATATATTCGGTTAATAGAAGCACATTCATGGTTGCCCCTAAGAAGAAAGAAATTTTCCTTGTATTTGATCTTGTACGCAAGAAGAAGGCATATAGTCTCTATGCTCTGCTTGCCGCGATCCACATAGTCTCCTAGGAACAAGTAGTTTGCTTCAGGAGGGAACCCACCGTACTCGAACAACCTCAAAAGATCAGAATACTGACCATGAACATCTCCTAAAACAAATTCAGAAATATGTTCCAACCAATTAACCAATATGGAAATGTAGCTTAAACAGAACTTTTGAAACTTAGCAAGCCATGCGCATAGTCAAAAACAGGATTGAACATTTTCTTTTCTTTTGTTTACCCTTGCTCACCTCCAAAACAATATTTCAACCTTAAGACTTATCCTAACCGCATCCACCATAATTCTGTAATGCTTAATACAATAAATAGGGATAATGAGAAAACTGGCAATTACAAATGAGTTAGACATCTTCAAAACATCAACTGACAACATAACAGACAGACAAAAACTAACTTCAAAGAAGTTCATTTTCAATAGTGCAAGCAATCAACCCAGATCCCAAATTCTGAGCATATATGAGTTAGAGCCTTAACATCCCAAGCTAACATTGGTTTGAGTGTTGGCAAGGAACATGATGGTATCAGGGTAATAAACCTTAACAACCAACAATACCATCGCTAATACATAACAAATTCTTCCACCCGAATTTATGCCTTCCTAAGCTGCTGAGGAAGCTAACGGCTAAAAAAACTAATACTTCTTACAAAACCCGTTTCAAGCATGTCCTTAAATGCCAAGATGAAGAGAAACCCAACTCCAATATTTTAATTATATTTTATGTTCCTTTTTTTGCCCCCTCTGCATCTTCACACATAACAAAAAAAGTCTCAATTACAGTAATAACACTAAAAAAAACCCAAAAAAAATTTTTTAACAAATAAAAGTCAGCAAAATCTACAAGAAAATAATTAATTTTTTAATCAAAAGAATCTTCTTTTTTCTTCTCACTCATACCGAAATTCAGAACATAAAAAACAAACAGGCAACTGAAATCGCAAATTGTGCTTAAAAAAACAAAAAAACAAAAATATATCAGAATCTTTCTTCGACACATAAATATATAAAGGAATTACCACAAATTTTGACGGGAGCTTCGAGCTCAAGAAGATTAGGCTGGCTAAGAAAAATCTCCTTGGAAGTAGCGCAGAGATGGCGTATCTCGGCCTCTGTGAGCTGAACCTGCTTGGTGGTCCGTCCGTTCTTCGCCGCAACAAGACGCCTTATGATATCATCAAAAGCACTCTCGTCCATCACCCAAAACCCAGCAAAAAGAAAACTAAACAAAGAACCCTAACCCTAAAACCCTAGAAAGTTAAAACCCTATCTATCTTCCTCCGATAAACAACCGATCCGATTCAATTCGCAAAGCAATCGATCTACGAAACCCAAAGGGAGCCGGAGAAGAGGAAAAGAGAGGGCTTTTTTGGGATGAGAGAATCAAATCTAATCAAATCGAGAGAAAAGACGAAGAAGTAGAAGAGTCAACAGGAAGACGGTTGTGGGTTATATACGAAGAGTGAGTGGCCGCCATTTCCCGCTCGAGAATGACACGACGGGGTTGAAAATTTGTTGAAAATTATAATGATGATGATTCGCAATATTATACAATACTTATCACAATACATAATAAATATATATATATATATATGTATAAATGGATTGTAAACCCTGCCTCGCAAACCATCTCTATTTGTTAGATACATGTAGGAAATATTTGTTGTATGTATTGTTTTAATTTAATGGATTTAAATTTAGATTTAAGTATTATAAATTTTTTAAATATATGTTTGTTTTTTTTTTAAATTTAAATAATTTAAATATTAAGAATTTAAGTTTTTAGAGTTCTCATCTCTTTTGATACTCGGATATTTTTACTATAGTAAAAACTAAAATTCTCTCTCCTATATTTGAGGCAAAAAAATCATAACTTCTTCATTTGATATCCAATTGAGATGATTCTTTTTTCACTGTGCTCCTAATGAAGAGAAAAATAAATCAATATCTATATTATATATTTTTTAAGATCATTAACTTTAAGATTTATTAGATTTATTAAGAAATCAAAAACTATCTTCTCTACCTCTTCAAACACATATTTCAATTTTATTCCATACTCAGATTAAAACTTAAATGTATATCCAAACATCAATTCGAATAACAATTCAAATTACTAACTCAAATCATAATTTAAATCACACTAATTTAAATTAAATTACTAATTCGAATCTATTTACCAAACGGACCCGTAATATTTTTTGCTCACGAATGTTATTTTATTGATATGTTTATGTGAAATATAATATCCAATATAACATGTATTAAACAAATTGAATAGTACACACATACATGAATAATGTTGCATTTATGGGCAGAGAATGACAATTGTAACAGGCTGATTAGAGTGCTTGATTGAACAACAACAATATCAAATGCTAAATTATTTAATCATAATTACACATAAATAAAAGTGTATGTAATTGATAGAATATAACATAAACCTAAGGATAGTGGCATGCACAGCTTGATAATACGAAAAATTCTTTTGAAACATTACGGGAAAAAAAAAAAACAATTTATGATCCAAAATTAACGATTGAAAACTTAAAGCTCTATAAAAGTGCTTTTTTTCAAGTCCTTTAGTAAAAATCTTTTAAAAATAAAATGATTATTTATTCTTAATTTAAGACTATTAAAATTAATCAAAGATAGTTTTACAAGTAGACTAATTATTAGAGTTTTGGATTCCGCATGCCAAATTTCTCAACGGATAATTATTAAAAAAAAAACATTTTTTGATGAAATTTTAAAAGGGCATGTGGGGTGCCCATATCCACTATCGAGTAGTCATCCTTAAAAAACGATCCACGGCCATTGGTTTTAGTTTTGTTATGTAAAGTTGACTTCCCTCATCGCTGAAAATTAAACTAGCTTTTGCACTAACAGTCCTCTTTTGTGTGGAATATACAAATCTGTATATACGAGGACTAGTTATGGTTAGAAAAATGAGCACCTGTACAACCAGTCTAAGATGAGGACATCCAACGCAAACCGACCTTAGCTCAGTTGGTAGAGCGGAGGACTGTAGTTGGAAAAGCCCAATAGATATCCTTAGGTCGCTGGTTCGAATCCGGCAGGTCGGATTACAATTTTTTTATTCTAAATTCATATTTCATTTCAGAAAAAGGAAAAAAAAAAAAAGAGAAGGAAATTGAAAAAACTTTTATTCGATAATTGCTGTAATAAATATTAAAAATAATAATTTTAAAAAATTATGGACTAGTCTTCCCATTGCTGGATAGAACTTTTATTCCAGACTTAATTGTCATAAATATCAGAAAAAAGTACTCCAAAAATGAATTTATGGACTGAGTATTTAACAAGGTCCTGGTGAGCTTGTGATACCAAATGATCATCTCTCCAAACGTCACGGTATGTTTCTGGTCTCAAGATTCTGTTCCTGGAAGTTGCAAAATACATTTGTTTCTCCATTCTTCAGAGACTTGACACCCACATTCAACAGCAAGCCAATCATTATACTCAAACTGCAGAACACACCGCTTCAGACTTCAGAGATTACCAAAATCACTAAGAAAATCTCAAATGACGTTGCGTAAATGCTTTGTTTTTGCCGAGAACAAAGTAAAACATTGAAGAAAGAACCTTTACCCGAGAATCTCCCGAGTGATGAGTGTAGCGCTTAGGAATGCCAGCAGCTTCAAGCCCCGAGTAAAATAAGCTAACATCCTCCATCGTATCTTTTATTGATGGAGGTGCGAGACGACCAGAAAGAATATCTGCTATCCACTTGCTTTGATATTCAAACATGGGAAAAGGAACAACCTGGAAACAATGAAATCCAAACTAATCAACCAAAGAATCGTTCAGATAAGAACATGTTAATTTCTTATTTCAATGAGATATACCTTCCATGGTAACCTGATAAAGGAAAGCCCTGGAGCCAAGGCTGGGGGGAAGATGTGCTAGTACAGTGGCCCAACTCGGTTGTCGTCCACAGTTACAAGACCATTGGTTTCGAGAAAAGGGAAATGATATTTGTACCTCCATGCAGGAAAAAGAGTGAAAATAAAGCGTTCAGATTTTTTATGCTTTTCACTTTTTAAGGTGCATGATCCTTGAGTTCAATATGAATAATCACGCAATAGCAGTAAGAAGAAAAGATAAAAAGAGAAAAAGAAAACATACAAGGCATAGAAATTATGTTTGATAGAAAGAAGGTTGCTCGTCCTCTTTCTTTTTTGGTATGATAAAAAGGAAAGAAAATAGGTGATAAAGTCAATGACTATTTTACTAAATACTAATTAATCAGTGTTATTTTGAATTTGAAAATGAGAACAACTAAATAATTCCTATCTTTATGAAAGTAGTAACAAGTTTGCTCTCCAAAAACCTCCTACTTTTTTATGGATTAGTAACGTTCTCTTATCCGCTCATTTTTCTCCCACCAAACAACTCACAATTTTGTTTTCTCTGCAAAAATTCTTCTACTCTTTCCTTTCCTTCCCCTTTTCTTCTCCACCAAACATTATCATAAAATTCTAAATCAAATAGAAGCCAAATTAGAAAGCATACCCTGTGCAATAAAGAACGGTATCAGCAAAGACGGCATTCCCATCCTGGAAAACGACACTACCATCTTCATGGACTCTTTCTATCTGCATTGCATGATAGGTTTGGATATTGATTAGGCATTTTAACGTAGTTATCTTATCAATTCTACATTAGAATCAGAAAAATAAGCGTTAAAAAGCTTCTCGTAATAAATCGCCCAATCTTACCGTGGGTGAGTGCCAAGTAGTTTTACCATAGAATGAAGCCACATGTTATCATAGCCCTGCTGCTTTTTAGCAGTTCCATCAGAAGAGTCTAGATGCAGTATGAACTTCTTTGGCAACTCCAGCTATGTCTCTAGAAATATCAGCTGCACTTCCTGAGCTCCCTATACAAATTACTACCTGTTTGAAAGTAGGAAATGGGTTGAAATGACAAGCTCATAGACGGAAGGAAATAAAAAGTTAGGCATGTTTGACGCTCCGTATTGTATTGTATTGTATACAAAAAATACAATTGAATATAAAATAATACAATATAGTATACCAAACAAGCTCTAAGTTTCTACTAATGACCAAATCACTGAAGATCCTAATTATTGGCACACTTGTTATCAAAACTTCTTTCAATTTTTTGACAAATAGAGTTAAAAGATGAACTTCAGAATAAACTGAAACTTCTCATTAGCAAAGTAATGTCAACTTCAGAATTCAGTATAATTACACAAGTCAACTTCTCAAAAAAGGCAAGATTACTAGAGAATGGCGACACAGACCTGATCTCGAAATGGCTCTGGAACACGGTAATTGTGGCTGTGCGTTTGCTTCCCTGGCCACTCATCAATGTCTGCAAGAAGATAAACGTATAGAACAAGGCGAGTTTGTACTAAAACTTTCATAGTCTCCATATAAGCATAACGGTACACAGTGCAAGATTATTATTACTATTTTTTTTGTAATTTAGCCAGCCTATAGACCTCATTATTCAATAAAATCTCACAATTACGGATTCTCAAACAAGTTATTTGCATTAAAAAAAAAGCATCCAAATTTCACTAATACAATCTTTTTTAAGTACTAGTTTTTTCACGCCCTGCAGAACCAATCTCCAAGCAAGAAACAGAACAAAGAACAAAACTGTTATCTTCACCAGGGTCATACATAAAAATTTATCTTCATCAAAAACTAAAGTCTGATTAGTTACCAGGAATTTGAGCAATACGAGGCTCAGTATAATGGCCATTACAGACAACCACAGCATCACAAAGCCTCATCAACAACTCCCACCTCATCATCATTATCTCTCTTCTTCGACCTCACTTCCTGTTGGGATGCCCTATATAAGCGTTAACATTGTAAATGTTGTTAATAAATAGATAAAGTGATATTTATAATTATTTTGGTTGCTTATATGTATTATGAATACTTTAACAAACATTAAAAAAAACTTCCAGATTTTTATGTGACTATAAATTTAGTATAGAAGTATTATATGCCTAGGGATAAAATTTATAGATAATAATGTAAATAGTCCGTAATAATTAATTAAAGTTTGAGGTCTTTAATTAAATATTACAAGTGTGATTCAATCTCACTAGAATGAAATAGTTTTATCTAGGCTATTAATGTAGAGACATTAAATTAGAGGTATTTTATATAATGAGATTATAGAGGACTGTACTAGATAAATAATGAATCTTTAATGATCGTCCGTCACAAATAGAGCATTCAAATTTATCACTTTAATGATCATATGTATGATAGTCTTAATCCTGAGTATACGTTAGACTCTTATTTATAACATTATGTTTTTTTTAACTTGCATGTTAAGATTTGTCTAAAGACAGATCATAACTCAGCATTTTAGAAACATGATGGAATAAATGGTTGAAAATAATATTATACAGATATGAAATTCATTCATTTTTTATGGAAGTCAGAAAAATAATTCTCTTGAATAATGATTCGAGTTTTGAATAGTAAAGCCCTCATTCATAATAAGATTATGAATTAACTGTTCATTAGATAATTATTGAAACTCAATGATACAGATAAAATAAGAGAGGTAAACGTAAATTAAACCTAGCTTTTATTATGAACTATTTATATAGGACTGACTTATATATAATGATTATATCAATTGACTACTTGCTAATTTTTTTGAGTAATAATCACTATAATTTTAATAGTGTAGTTTCAGTTGTTTTAGTGGAGTAACACTGAAACTAATAAATTTAGCCCATTAATTAAAGAGTTTAATTAGTTGTTAAATTTATTAGAGCTTGAATTATAGGTCCCTAATGCCACATCTATAATGATGTATTGGATTTAATACATAAAATAAATTATACATATTTAATTTAAAATTATTGAATTTTAAATTAATTATTTCACACTTGATATATTATTGTGACACAAAAAAATGTCTCTATGATACATAATATAATACGATAAATGTTGTCACATTTAATTGAGCATTTGTTAATTAATTATATTTAATTAATAATATGTATTAAATATGTTTTAAATTAATTAATTGATAATATTTGAATAATAAGATTATTTGAATATATAATAATTTTTGTGTGAGACACATGTGTGATGGGACCACATTTTGTTTTTTCAATATAAACACAAAATTAAACCATTAATTAATTAAAATCTATTGTTAAAAAAATATGATTTATTTTTAAATTTAAATATATATATATAAGATTTATTTATATTATATATAGACAAATCACGTTAAACCTGATTCTCTTGTTACCTGTTAAAGAGTTTAGTGGGTGGTTTTCAAACTTAAAAATTAATTAAAAAATAATAAATAATAAATAACTAGCTGTTCAGTCATAAACAAAACAGAGATAACAGTTCTTTCTCTTAAAAAATAGGTCTGTTATCTTATGTATTAAGCACATAGCAGATCCAAAAAAGTTTAAGATTAATATATTTTGATGGTTTGATGCCCACTTGTTGTTCTATTAGTGTGGAGGCTTAGCTTAGAAAATCTTGGTGTCAGAAAAGAAAGCTAAGATACCCTAATAGGTCTTCAAAAAATTTGAATCAAATTCCTCTAAGCTTTTTATATTTAATTAATATTATATAACTATTATCGGTAAACAAAGTTTTTAAATTTTTTTTGGTTAAACGATTCATTTCTTCCGCTGCGTTTTCATATTCAATTCTAACAAATAGCATCAAAACGAGTTATAATATATATATAATTTTGAATAACATGAATTTATGTTGATAATATCGTATTCTTGATGCGTGTTTATGGGCACTTTGTATTTTTGTAATTTTTTGTTTATATGATAAATGATTAATTCATAAATAGATTTTTGGTTATTAATTATATAGGCCTTTTATATTAATAATTTTAATTTTTTTTATTAGATTATATTTGTATAAGCCCGTAAGGGTGCAGACATTTTGTAATTTATTATTATTTTTTTTCCTTTCCCATTTACGTGAAAAACCATGGAAGAAGCTGTTACTGAATAAACAACCCACGTTCATCAAAACTTCTCGTGCAACAAAAATAGTTTACTTTTCTCTTTCCTCCATTATCACGTATGCCATTACGAAGAGGATAGTATCATGCACCAACACTCTAATTTTTTTCTCCGACCTGCAATCATGTACCCATGGCAAAAGCTTTTGCCATTAAACTGCACCAAACGTGAAGCACCTCCATGTAAAACAACATTTTTTTCTATCGCCATTATCATGCATCGACCTCCCACATGCATGGAAGAGAAAAACAACATTTTTTTCTATCTCTATTATCGTGCATCGACCTCCCACATGCATGAAAAAGATCAACTGCATCATGACTCCTAACTGGAGTTAGACTCCAATGAAGCCTCGGTTGAGGCTCGGCCTTGAGCCTCCTCGCTCGGCCCTTAGCGCAGCAATGGCCTAAAGCTCTCGGACCAACAATCTGGTGGTGTTCTACGGTGCAGCGGAGACTGCAGGTGTTGAAGGCTCCGCCGGAGCTTGGCTGCAAGCTCGGCCTGTTGTGGGCTCGGCATTGAGCTCGTCGGAGCTCGGCCGTGAACCAGCAGAAGGCCCAGCAGCACTCGGCCTCGAGCCTCAAGGCTCGGTCTGGAGCCCTGCAAGGCTCGGCTGAGTACAGAAAGCTGCACCAGCGGACCTGAAGGATGACGGGAGCTCGGCCTCAACTCCAACGGAAGCTTGGCTAGCCTCGGTCGCTGCTGTCCTGTGGAGGAGCACAGTGAAGCACCGTGCGTCTGGGTCTCCGGCGCCATGAAGATACCCTCGCTAGCGTTGTTCGACTTGCAATTGTTGGACCTTGCAATCGATGGGCTAGAGCAGTGGCAACCGCTGGTCGTCCCAAAAGGCACGACAAAATTTTTCCTTCTTAATGGAAGTGGCTGCGTGTGGTTATCTGGGGAAGATGAAGACCAGGCCTCCTAGGTTATTTTGAGTGTCCCAATGGTCTGCTAGGTCCAATATTTAACTTGGGCCCATCAGTTTTTTAGAAATAAACCATTCGTTTTTCCACAGCAACCCACCTGATCAGTCCACCACAAATGGAGCCGGGAATAATGTAATTACAAGAAGACTTTTGTAATTTTTTTATCTCTTTTTTTTATGGGTTGTAATTTAATTATCCAAAGGACTAGGTCAAAATTTTATTATTTATTTTCATGTTATTATTTTATGTGATAATTGTGATAGCATGTTTATGCATTATAACATGTAATCTAGGAAAGTGCTCACGTATAGTTATTGTAACATGACTTACATGCACTAGAATATTATTTCATATTTTATAAAGTTGTTTATAAAATGATTTAATATGTGTTGGAATTAATTTAATGAGATTAAAATTAATTGGGGACGAGTGAGAGGTAACCTAGTTGGTTGTAAGTCCCTCCACCCTAGCCATAGGTTGAGGGTTCGAGTCACGTTGAGCCCCACTCAATAATGATGGTATTCCCCCCCTTGTATCAAAAAAAATTAATTGGGTTGATTTTATAGAATTTTAATTTATTTTATTAATCAACCAAATAATGTGATTTTAGTTTTAACAGTTAAAACTTAGTAAAATTCACATTAATTCTAAGTTATTTAATTTTAAATTGTTTAATGTTGTGTAGCTTAGATAATTTATAATAAATTTAGATTTTTACTAAATCTAGTAATTTATCTAAGTGTAAATATGATGGGATTCTATTAACACAAAAATAAAACATAGTAATTAAACATTGGTTTTATTTACTAGAACTATAAAACATAGGATATTTTATTAGATAAAACACATCATTTTAAAATAATGAGTGAGAGAATGTAATATGACAAATAACATGCAGTCTCTACTATTAACACTACATCATGAGATTTTGGTGGCGTCTCGCGAGGCTTTGATTTCGTCCTCCTCACGAAGAGTGCCTATTTAAATCAATAACAAAGTTGGCTTCCAAGAGATAGGATTTTATAATATATTTCAAAATTGACCTATTTTACGGCGGTAATTTTAAGTTAAGTTATTAAAATTTGAAATAGTAGGTTATACTCATAAAGATATAATTAATTTGTTAATTGTATCTTGACCAAAATAAACGGTTATTTATAAATATAGAAAATATGAGATATTTTAAATATATTAATTAATTGAGAATGTCTCAATTTAATTTATAAATAATTTGACCTACTCCACAATGGTACTTATTTATTAAAATTAAATAGTTGTGGAATTAGTAAAATATTTTATGTGTTTTTCTATATGCATCATGCATCGCGTTTACTATTCTAAAATATATATTTATGATGTTTATGCAACAGTTTAATTAATGTCATTATTTATTCATTATAGCAACAATATCTAATTTAATTGTTGCTGTTCTCTCAAATTAAAAATTAATCGGAGATAATTTTGTCAAGCGGAAGAGTAACATGAAAATTGTACTTATGTACGAAAACTACAAGTTTATCATGATGGAGGATTTTCCTCCACCGCCTACTGCCAATGCCTCTCATAATGTACGAGAAATATATGATCGTTGGATCAAGGCAAATAACAAGATCTACTGCTTCCTTTTGGCTGGCATATCTGACGTGCTTAGGATGAAGTACGAAAGCATGGAGATTGCTTATGAGATAATGCAGTCTCTGCAACACATGTTTGGCAAACCTTCTATAAAGACACGTCATGAAGCCATTAAGGCTGTGATGAATGCCAAAATGAAGGCAGGGGTCTCAGATAGAGAACATGTTTTCAGCATGGTTAACGATCTCCATGAGGCTGAGTAAACGAGGCGGTGATAGATGAAGTCATACAGGTGGTGATGATTTTGGAAACCTATCCCTGCGTTCCTTCAGTTTAAGAGCAACCACTTCATGAACAAACTGAAATATAGCATGACTAAATTGCTTAATGAACTGCAAACCTTTAAGTCTATTTCGAAAGAAAAGACTAAAGAATGTGAGGCAAATGTTGCTGAAGCTCAACCTTCTTATTTTTGCTAAAAAAACAAAAAGAAGAAGAAGAGAACTGAGGGAGTGGTAAATCTGGAGGAAAACCTTAGAGAAATAAGAGCAACAACAACATAAAGACCCAACGACAAGACTTGCAGGTGGGTGCTCACATGGTAGATGCATCTCACAACGGCGAATCTTAATCACACCAGCAAGCTCGTGACAGAGGGGTGGTTTCACAGCCACGCCTCGCACTCACGTCATTGCCGATAAAGTGAAATGATTTTTTTTTTTTAAAGATTTGGGAAGTGTGGCTATGTGGATTACTAGTAGAGAAGCTTCAACGAAGGCTATGAAGAAAATAGAAAGGGATTTTTTTTGTTTGCAAGTGCTTTTGTCGTTAAATTTTGATTTTAATTAAAATTGATTGTTTTAATTTTTCTTCCTCCCTCCTTCTTCTTCCTCTTCTTCTACTACAACTATGGCTTCCTCTCTCTCTCTCTCTCATTGGCTTTTTTTTTTGTTATTTTTTTTTCTAATTTTCTCACCATTTATTGCCACTAACTTTAATTTGTTGTAACGAAATATTTTAATTGGGGGTGAGAAATTTGCTTTGTGGGGGAATTAGGCTACTCCTAATTCCAAGGATCGCAAGAACAAACAATTGCAGAAAATAAATAGGAGAAAGAAGAAAAAGAGACACCAAATTTTTATGCAGGTTCGTCCAAAATTGAGATTACGTCCTGTTTTTGCCGCTTGTAGATTCCACTATGATGAAGGAGATTACAGATTACAAGAGCAGTTTCTCACACACTCACAAATTGTGCTTACCAAAACTCTCTTCTATCTAACACCCTGTGAGAATTTTTTCTCTCTCAAGAATGGAGCTCTCAAGAATTATGTCTCTCACAAAGTTATGCCACTCACAATTTTCACACACTTTTCACACACCCAACCCTAGCCACCTTGTGTCTATTTATAACCAAAGGAGGAGAAAAATAGCAAGTAATGGGAAACCCTAGTGGTTTCCCGTTTTTGGGGCCTTTGAGTCCGACTCTAACTCAAAAAACATCGCGCATCATAGCGTGTTAGCGCCGCGGCGCTCGAACCTATGGCACCTGGGCCCTCTTCTCCTTGCGCCTAGGCGCCATCAACTCTCGGCCTAGGCGTCTTTCTCCTGGTGCCTAGGCACTCACCACTTGGCACCTAGGTGCCCTCGTCCCAGCGCCGCGGCGCTCTTCTGCCAGAGCCGCGGCACTTGCTCCATGCCTTCCGAGGACTGTTTTTCTCCCTTTTTCTTCCTTTGTGCTAAGGTGTCGACTTGATTTGGCTCCACATTTGCAACAATATCCCACTTGGAGACTAATCAATCACTATCTCCCACTGCAGCGGCAATGACTTCTCACGCCTCTTGGAGAAGTCTAACTGAAGTTGCGCACAACTTCAGTTTCTCGATCGAAATTGTCTTGGTGAGCATATCTGTGGATTCTTTTATCACCCACCTTGCCTTATACCACTTACTGCCAGCACTTTTATCTTTTACCCGGTATACCCTCTTGTTGTGTAAGGACTTTTTACCCTGTGGTGACTTTGCCACTTGCCATGTCCGATCCAACTCGTCCCTCATGGCTAACTCCCACTTGACCGAATCTCCAGCCTCCATGGCTTCATCAAAGCTCTATGGCTTACCTCTGTCGGTCAACAAGATGTAATGCAGAGATGGGGAATATCTTTGCGGCGGTCTGATTGTCTTGCTAGACCTCCTGACTGGTGTGACAGGAGTCCTCTAGTTTCCTTCTGGAGCTATGTTTTCCTAGTCTTCAACCTCTGGATTTTGCACCTCCACTTCAGGAAGATCCTTCAATGGAATCACCTCAGGCTTCTTGTCTTAAGAACCTGAACCCCTGGAGTCAGTGTTGTCTTTGTCCTTGTACAGAACACCTTCATTGAAGATCACATCCTTGCTCCTGATAATCTTCCGACTTTGGTCATCCAAGAGACGATAACCAAACTCAAGTCCACCATAGCCAACCAGAAAACACTTCTTTGACTTGGCATCCAGTTTACTTCTAGCAGCAGAATCAATGTGTGCATAGGAAACACACCCGAACACTCTCAAGTAAGAGAGATCAACCTTCTTATGGCTCCAGGCTTCTTCCGGTAGCTTGAACTTCAGCGGTGTGGATGGACTTCTGTTAATCAGATGAGCGGCTGTATTAATCGCCTCAGCCCAAAACATCTTTGGCAGCCCCGCATGCAACCTCATGCTTCTAGCACGCTCGTTTAAAGTCTTGTTCATCCTCTCAGCTACCCCATTTTGTTGTGGTTTCCCTGGAATGGTTTTCCTCATCTTTATCCCATTCTCAGCACAGTACTGCCTGAACTCTTCATCTAAGTACTCTCCCCCATTGTCAGACTGCAAGCACTTCACCTTCAAATCTGTCTCGTTCTCCACCATGGCTTTCCATCTCTTGAAAGCATCATAGACATCAGATTTATTTTTCAGAAAGTAAACCCATACCTTCCTGCTTGAGTCATCTATGAACGTCACATAGTAATTTGCGCCACCAAGGGTAGTCACCGGCGCATGCCCCCACACATCAGTGTGAACAAGCTCAAATTTCCTGGACTTAGGCTCTCTACCCATCTTTGAGAAACTGACTCTCTTCTGTTTACCAAAGATGCAGGCTTCACATAAACTGTGATCAACAGTTTTCAAACCTAGTAGTTTTCCTTTGCAGTGAAGCACCTTCATACCCTTCTCACTCATGTGACCGAGCCTATAATGCCATAGCTCGGTATTGGCAGCAGAATCAGCAACTGCTATGGTATCTCTGCAACTAGAGTTCATGTAGAGAGTTCCAGCCTTGCGTCCCCGAGCAATAACCATCGCTGCTTTAGTGACTTTCTAACCTTCACAATTGAAGGTCACTTTATGTCCTTCATCATCCAGTTGCCCCACCGAAATCAAGTTACGCATTAGTTTGGGAACATGTCTCACCTTATGAATCTTCTACACTGACCCATTAGGCATTTTTAAACTGACATCTCTAATGCCAACTATATCCAAAGGTTCTCCATCAGCGAGATAAACCTTACCATGATTTCCAGCAACATAATTCTCCAGGACATGATGATGTGCAGTGGTGTGGAATGATGCTCCTGAGTCTATCACCCACGAATCAAAAGAACTGTCGACTAACAAGATCAAGGCATCTATTGCTCTTCAGTGGCGGCGTTAGCTGCGTCATTAGTCTTGTCTTCGTTCTTCCTTGGAGCCCTGCAATTCTTTTTCAAGTGGCCAGTCTTCCCACAATTCCAACACTCCATAGTCCTGTCGTTCCTAGACTTGCTTCTCTCGTTCCTAGACTTGCTTCTCTCATTCCTCGACTTGCCTCTCCTGCCATTATCCTTGTTGGATTGTCTGTCAAGTTTCCTGCCCCTATTATCAACATTAAGGGCCGAGTTCGACGTTGAGGCTTCACTTGAGTCCTTCCTACGAACTTCTTCCGCCAGAATAGAGTTTCTGACATCAACAAACTTCAATTTTGCACTCCCAAGAGAATTTGTAATGGCCACCCTCATGGGTTCCCAGCTATTCGGTAACGAGGCCAAGAGGATTAGGGCATTGATCTTATCATCGAATTTAATCTCTACCGAGACCAATTGGTTCAGGACGGTGTTGAAACTGTTCAAGTGCTCTACCACCGAGGCACCTTCAGGCATCTTTAAATTCAAAAAGCTTCTTCATGAGATGTACCTTGTTATTGGCTAAGGGCTTCTCATACATCTCTGACAGAGCCTTCATCATCCCTGCTATAGTAGTCTCCTTCGCAACGTTGTGAGCAACGTTCTTTGACAAGGTCAAACGAATCACACCGAGCACTTGTCTATCAAGGAGATTCCACTCCTCATCCTTCATGCCTTCGGGCTTATTACCCAAGGGCAAGTGCAGTTTCTTGCTATAGAGACAGTCTTCAACTTGCATCCTCCAATAGGAAAAATCTGAACCGTCAAATTTGGTGATGCCGGCTGCCATACCTTCTTCTCTAGTCATCGTTTTTGATCAAAACCTCCTCTCTGATACCAATTGTTGGAGAATTAGGCGACTCCTAATTCCAATGATCGCAAGAACGAACAATTGCAGAAAATAAATAGGAGAAAAGAAGAAAACGAGACACCAAATTTTTATACAGGTTCGTCCAAAATTGAGACTATGTCCTGTTTCTGCCGCTTGCAGATTCCACTATGATGAAGGAGATTACAAATTACAAGAGCAGTTTCTCACACACTCACAAATTGTACTTACCAAAACTCTCTTCTATCTAACACTCTGTGGGAATTTTTTCTCTCTCAAGAATTATGCCTCTCACAAATTATGCCTCTCACAATTTTCACACACTTTTCACACACCCAACCCTAGCCACCTTGTGTCTAGTTATAACCAAAGGAGGAGAAAAATAGCAACTAATGGGAAACCCTGGTGGTTTCTCGTTTTTGGGGCCTTTGAGTCCGACTCTAACTCAAAAAACATCGCGCATCACAGCGCTCGAAACGAGGGCCGCGGCGCTCCCCTGCGGCGCCTGGGCGCTCTTCTCCTGGCGCCTAGGCGCCATCAACTCTCGGCCTAGGCGTCTTTCTCCTAGCGCCTAGGTGCTCACCACTTGGCGCCTAGGCGCCCTCGTTCCAGCGCCGTGGCGCTCTTCTGCCAGAGCCGCGGCGCTTGCTCCCTGCCTTCCGAGGACTGCTTTTCTCCCTTTTTCTTCCTTTGTGCTGGGGTATCGACTTGATTTGGCTCCACATCTGCAACATGCTTAATGTCTATTGTTCTTGGTAACAAGTTTACCAAATTCTTAATTGTCATTGACACCAGACCACAATATTTTACATATACATACACTTATATATAGTCCTAATTTATTATGAATCTTAAGTTTTGAAACTGAGGATGATGTTAATATATGCCATATATGAGATTTCAGATGTCCAAAAGTACTATCACGTCCTCAGCAGAGATGTTCTTTGACATTATTCAGTATTTATAGCTTCTTTATTGCATATATAGACTTGTTTCTCAGGTCAACAATTTAATCTAGGCTTGCACGACGGGGAAGGTAGTGAGGTGGTGGGTTTGGCCGGAGAGAAGAAGAGTTGTTCGGGTGAAGGTGGCACTTGTTGAAGTTTGGGAAGGTTTAAATGGCCTATTTGTCTCATATTTTTTAATGTAAGATGACGTTGAGGACACTATTGTCTTTTCATCAAAACT
Source organism: Artocarpus heterophyllus (assembly GCA_025403435.1). Taxonomy (NCBI): domain Eukaryota; kingdom Viridiplantae; phylum Streptophyta; class Magnoliopsida; order Rosales; family Moraceae; genus Artocarpus; species Artocarpus heterophyllus. The sequence goes on from CM046343.1 coordinate 34,385,532, forward strand.
TGATGGTTACATAATATTTTATGTGACAAACTTGACGGGAATAGACGTAAAGGACTTAGATTGCTAATGTTTTGAGAAGCGGCGTTTTGTCAAAATAAAAAAAAAAAGGATTAAAGTGTCAACTATTAAAAAATCAAAGGACCAACAATGCAAATACCTCAAAAAATAAGAATTTTTATTTTTCAATACTCTATATAATATTTAGAAATATTTCTTTTCATTTAGTAGTCTCATGATTTTATAATTATTAAATTTTAATTAATTATTTAAAAATGAACAAAAAAATTAGAAATTAAAAAATTAAAAATTATAGGCCAGCCCTACTTAGACCTTACAAGGCTTGGGCCCGAGCTCGGGCCTAACATGACCCTTCAAGGGCCAAGATTGGGCCTGAGGTTTTCCCCTCAAGCACAGCCTGTACTATAGACGGCTGGGCCTGGCATGGCGTAAGCCCATCATGGGCCTGGGGTCAAAAGGGTTGGGCTGACACGGCACGGCCCTTTTGATACCTCTAAAGAGAGAGAGAGAGGAGAGAGAAAGGGACGAAAGAGAAATGAAGAAGGAAAGAGAAAGGAAAAAAGAAAGAGAAAAAATAGGGGTATTTTTGGGTTTTTAGATATTCTAAGATAATGATTTGATTAAATCTGCGATTTTTTTCACTTTTTGAAAACATTTGATATTATTTACTTGTTAGTTGATAAAAACTGCTATTTGCTACAATTTTTTTTAAAAAAATTAAAAGTAAAGATTTTAAACGTGGTTACGTTTAGAAGGAAAATATATAAATACATGCATATATATATATATATAAAGAAAAGAAAAGAAAGATATAGATAATCCCCGTTATGAGGTTTTCTCTTTATATATAAGAAAAGAAAAACATAGATAATCTACATTATGAGGTTTTCTCTTTTCTTATTTTCCTCTTGTCAAGCCACCGTAAATGTTGAAATCCTTCTATTAATGCACGGATATCTTACATATTTTATTTTATAAAAATGTAACATTTAGAAAATAAGTCCAATGAAAAACTTCTTAAGCGGTTTGGTGACAAAATGTCTATCATCTACTGTGATGCTCAATGAGAATGAAGATGGCCCCGAATCACATCAAGCTTTGTTACTTGTTCCATAATTAAACATTTTTTGTTACAATATTTTCTCACAAAATTTTAAACAAATTTCAAATTTTGTTCAAATTTATTAAACAAGCAAGCCATTGGTCTTCTTAATTTAATTTTGTGGTTTAAGTTTGTCTTCCTATCTTAAGCTTGATTCATCCACCACTGTTTGTCTCTTCGGCTTGTTTTAAATTAAAGACCTGTCTTTTTTTATTGCTTGGCGCAGTTATGATGTGATGTCGTTTCGCTTCCGCAAGATAAATTACAAATTAACGTATGTTGTCGTTTCACATGCATCGTCGTTTTATAAGTAGGATCCATTGTTGATAGGAGTCTTACGTCGTTTTCATGAGTTATAGTTGTTTTTTAAGCTGTCAATCCTCCTTCATCTTCTTCTTGAAATCACCAACTCAAACGGCGAGGTAAGGGCGCAAAAATAGGAAAATATATAAAAACAAGACAAAACAAACAAAACTAGAGGTATTGGTTGATTGGTATAGAACCAAGTGAAAGTGACCTGATAGCCACAAAATACTTGATCTCGGACAGCATTGCTTTTGAGCTCTACCAGAGTCAGGTCATTCGTCTATGTTGCTTAGGCTTGGGAGGCTTAATTCAGATGAAGATAAGTATAGAAGGCATTAACACCGTCCTTTTAAACAAGTGGGTCCCAAACCACCAATGGTAGTGACGTGATGGTAAGAGGATAGCCTAGCAAGGTTCTCTCTCTTATCATTCAAGATCGACTTTCCTTATCCATATTGAGACAACGATTATGCCTCTTAATAAGTCTACCGAATATGATTGGACAATTGTGATTAATTAGGCTCCTTGAATACTAGTAGACAAAAACGCAGACCAAATTCTTTACTGTTCTACCTGTGGTCTTAGTAAGATTTCTCTTAATATATTGAGCAGTTAAAAAAAAAAAACGTTAGCAATAATATGTTCTCTCACATCTAATGTAAAAGTCTATTTTTATCTACTCTCTATGGCATGAAGATTTATGGGGCTCAAATTCCATTCATGGTCATAAAAGATAGGACCAAGATGTTGTCAACAATCAACATGGCTATATCTTGGCTAAAAACTATTATTAATTGTACTTGCATCGTTGAATGGCTCCAAAGAAACAAGTGGGACAAATATATATATATACACATGTAAGAAATTAATAACTCTCCTCACCGGTTCTCTTTCTTTTTCTTCAATATAAGTGGTCCCAAAACCAACAATCTATATCAATAAGAGCATGTTTGATATACCGTATTATATTGTATTAGATGGTGCTGTATTATATACAAAAAATGTAATATAATGCAATAAAATATAATACAATACAATATGGTATGACAAACAAGTCCTTAGTTTGTTTTTCTTTTTGGTCTTTTTAGGGCTACAATTGCAGGTCACGGTTCCTAACAACTACTGTGACGCCCCGAGGTGGGGGTTAGAGAGTTTTAGATGAATAAAGAAAAGAGTATAAATATACGTGAAAAATAAATAAATATCATCGAAATAAATAATAACATCGGCGGTCACCGTCACGTGAATGCCATAAAGGTGGGGCCGAGATCCTATTCTTATTCGCCATCACGTGGATGCTTACCACGAAAGTGAGTAGATAAATAAATAAATCATAATATCAATAATACAAAATCATTGAAATTCATCACAAATCATCGTCTCTAAGATAAATTAAAATATACTATCAACAGAGGCGAAAATGACATCAACACTAGGACAAGCCGTACAGTACACGCATCATACCACAGTTTTAAAGAGAATACCATTTTAATCCAAAGAGCCAGGTTTCGATCATGGGCCCATCCTTCCTCCTCAACCTGGAAGTGGGATTTTAAAAACAGGAAAACGTGAGCGGAAGGCTCAGTAGGATAATTAGTTAAAAACAAGTTATTTAAAAATAACATTTATAGATAAAATATCATTGATAATCTAATCTCAAGATCTTAATAAAAATCAATTAGTACTTACTTGAATAAAACTTGACAAACATCACCGTACGGGTTTTTGAAAATCCGAAAGGAATATCGAAATTCAATTCTTCAAACTCAATCACCAAAATCATTCTTAAAGGAAACATTTAAGAAATAAACTTTAGCCAAATAATTTAAAAGGGGCTACCAAAGAAAGGGATAGTAATATCCTACCTCATTAAAATCCAATAACGTAAGCTCCAAATAAAACACAACGTACGCTCCACATACGTTCAAAACCTTAAAAATTGTATTTAAGATTAGAAATCATATTTAACAAATATCATTATGTTAATTTAATTATCAGTGTGCCTTTAACTCAAAATAATCATAACCCCAAAATCATAATCCTTTTTGTTACATTTCAGAATCATCAAACATTGAAAACTATAGCAAAAACACAATTTTTTCAAGTCCACGGTCGGCCTGCCGAACACCCTGAACCGGCCTGTCGAACTGCACAGTTCGGCCTGCCGACCAACCAGGACCGGCCTGCCAAACTTTTCCCAGGTTTGGCCTGCCGACCAGATGAATCCGGCCTGCCGAACACGTAGTTCGACCTGCCGAACTGAAAAAGTCTGGGGACCCGAGGCTTCGAGTCTCGATCTCCCCAAGCTCAAAATTCAAATTTAAAACCTGTTTTTCAATTCTCAGATCATGAAAATCATATATAAAGCATAGAAAACCATAATAGAACACATTTAAAGCATTTTCTCCTAATTTAAACTCAATTTTGCCTTTGATTTGAAAATCAAAGAAAAATACAAAAACTTGATTAATTCAATTTTTGTTCAAATAAAGCTTAGATTCATTGTAAAACAAGTCCTATAAGCTTAGATTAAACATTATCTAAGCTCATCAAAGCTCGGGTTGCAAAATACAAAGAAAATTGAAAAATTGAAAAAGTTTTGAAATTTTAAAAACTAACCTTGATTCAATCCTTGAATCGTGTTTGTGGTTGCTCAATCACATTTCCAAGCCTCCAATCTGCTAAACCGAAGCTTGGGCTCGATTTTGAAACCAAAATTTTTGAGGGAATGAGAGAAAGAAAGAGACGGTGAGAGGGAAAGAGAGAGGCGAGTGAAAGAGAGAGAGAGTAATCGTGAGAAATGGGAAGGGAAAGGAAAAAGAAAAGGAAATTTAAAGGCCCAATGTCATTTTCGTAAATATAGGAAAAATGTGGGGTAAAATGTCATTTGATATTTTTAACACTAAAATTCAAATTTTCAAATAAGACAAATGCAACAAAATCTTTAAATGACTAAAATTAATAACAAAATTTACACTGACACACTTAATAACTAAACTTAACATAACTAACATTGCTTTGAAATTTAGGGGCGTTACAACTACGAACATGTTATTCATCAAAAACAAAAAATAAAAAATCTATAGCAATATCCATGGAGTTAATGTTAGTTAGATGATTACTATAAAAGAAGAACGATAAAAACTTTGTTAAAAAGACAGTTTAAGAATTAACTCTAATGGGATTAACGAGTAGTTAGGTTTGTGTTTATGCATTTGCCTCTCTGTCCATGTATCAACGCCTGAAAATAACATAAATAGCAACAAGAAGTACCCAAGCCTAAAAGGTCAAGAACAATTTTCTTTTCTTTTTTTTTAAAGCCGATAATTCAATACGGTTTGTTTAATCAAATAAACAAATTTTAAAGGAATAATGCAATCCACGATGAGAAGTTTACCGGCCATATATAATTTTAAAATTGAAGTTTTCTACCCACATGAGTTTATTCTTTGGTTAAATCCTACATTTGAGTCAAAATATCATAAGAGTTTACTCATTTTGGTTTATAATACTACTATTCGGTTCGTTATTTTCTCGGGTAAATATATTTATTGTAATGAAAAGATCAAAATGTTTAAATCCTTTAGTAAATAAATTTAAATTAAATGTTGAAACTAAAAATACTTCGGAATATAAGTTTTATAAAAAGAAAAAAATATTATAATAAAATCAGTTAAAATTAGAAATCTTTGAATGAAACAATGTTCCTAAACAACAAAAATTTATTAGGACTACAAAGTAGAAGGAGCCCTCAAATATGGGTAACAAAGTTAAAAAAATATAGATGTATGAAAATAATTACATTTTTGCGACATTTCACACGAGTTATTGACACGTGATAGAACAAAACAACAACTTTTAAGTGGACTTATTAGTATCTCATGAAATGATAGTTCTAAACCATGCAAGACTTATTTCTGACTGTTGGAGAGTTGGTGCAACTTCACATCTGGCCAGCTAACCTCTTCTGTCGTATGTATCGGTATTGGATTTTTTTTTTTTTTGGGATCTGATATCGGTATTAGTAGTTACAGTTTGTGCTTTATACAGACCACTATATACAATCTGTTTCTTTCGCATATCACCCTTAACTCCATTTTTCATTACAAGGACAAAATTCATGCTCTAATTCTAGCGATTAATCTGCAAATTAGGTATCAAATAATTTTGTTTTGGAAATTAATCATGTGTTATTTTTTTTCTTTTTGTTTATGTTCAGTTTTATTTTTTTTTCTTTTTGTTTATGTTCAGTTTCCCGATAAATTATAATGTTTTGAGTCCTCATGCATTATCCTGACACATAAAATGTAAACAATAAATAAAATAAGTAAATAAATATCAGACACATGTTATATGTAAATAAAGGCTAAATAGTTAGTTTATAACTGCATTAATTAGGTTTGAATATCTAAAAGTAACAAACTGATTAATTTAATGCTTCCAAGTTCCCCATTTGCAATAATGAGGTCCTTTAGAGCACGTTTGGCATGCCGTATTAACATTTTGTATTGTATTATTAATAATAATAGAATGTTTGATGACATATATGTATTATACTATTTAACACGAAGTCAAAAATTACTACAATATTGGTTGTGATATCCAATATGACTAAAAACCTCTATATTGGACCGTATTGTATAATTTAAACAAAAAATACGTACTAATAAACTAATCAAATATTTAAAATATATTATAAATTGACATAGAAGTTGAAGTTTTCAAATAAGATTCGAGATTGGGGTCTGAGGTCTAGATTAGAGACTAGGGTCAGGGTTAAAATTCAGAGTTGAGGTCGAGGTCGAGGTTAGGATTCGAGCTCAAGATCTGGGACTAGGGTCAGGGATGGTATTCAAAACTAAGGTATGGTGTCAGGGTTGAAGTCAAGATTCAAGACCAGGGTCGCAGTCCGTATTCGAGAACAAGGACGGGATCAAGATTTGGGATTGAGGTTGGGGTCAGAATTTAGGACCAGGGTCGGGGTCAATATTCGAGACTAGGGTTGGGATTGAGATTTAGGACAGAAGTTGGGGTTAGGATTTACGACCGAGGTGGAGGTCGAGATTCATGATCGAGGTGGAGGTCGAGATTCATGATCGAGGTCGGAGTCAGGATTCCAGACCGGAGTCAAATCTGGAATCAAGACTAGGGTAGGGTTAGGGTTTAAGTATTGGTATTGGGGTTGAGATTCAGGGCCGGGGGTGGAATTATGGACTGGGGTCGGGGTCAAGATTCAGGGTAGGGATTCGGGACTGGGGTTAGGGTCAAAATTTGGGATCAAAATCAGAGTTGGGGTCGGGATTCGGGCTAAGGTCTGGGGTCGAGGTCGAAGTCAAAATTTGAGACCAAGGTCATGGTCGGGATTTGTAATCGGTGGGAATTTGGGGTCAAGGTTGGGATTCACGATTGGGGTTAAGGTCGGGATTCAGGATTGGGGTTGAGGTCTAGATTTAGGACAGGGGTCAGGATGTAGGATTGAGGTCAAGGTTGAGATCAGAATTGGAACCAAGATCGGGGTCGAAATTCAGAACTAATGTCAAGGTTGGGATTCGGGATCAAGAATAGGATCGGGATCCAAAATTGGGTCGGGATTCGAGGCTGAGATTTAAGACCAAAGTCGGGGTTTGGATTCGAGGTTAGTGTTAGGATTCAAGGATTCGAGATTTAAAAATCATCTAGTTTAGTATTCTTCATTGTTTTTAATACCTCTAATTAATTAGCCACTAATTAGATGATTTTTAATTCATAATGAACCCGATAGGAGAGTTATGTTTTTCAATCATTGTGTTAAATGCCATAAATTGCATGTAAGATAGACATATATTTGCATAGTTTGTGTGGTCATTATGTGAAAATATATCAAACTTAATGAATTCTTGATTGTTATAATTCACATGGATATATAGTGGGTTAGCAATTGAAGGTATTTTTAGTGTAACTTTAGAGAGAGCATTGAATAAATTATAAATTTTCAACTGTCAACTAGGAGAATAATTTAAGACTAAGAAGATAGAATAATCAAAACAAATTAGTTACAATAAAATCAGAAACCCTAAGTCTTTAATTTATTGATTTCGTTTTCATTATTTTATTTTCCTTTTTGTTTATTTTTAGTTTTATTTTTTTTATCAATACCATTGTTTTTTTTATTATTCAAATACAGTTAGAGTTAATATAATTTTGGTACTTCATAGACAAACAATTCTTGTGAGAATGATAATCTACTCACTATTTATTACTTGTTAGAACAAAAATGTGCACTTGCATTGTGCAATTTTTCACAACAAGTATCAGGGAACCTGACACCTACCTTCGTCATGAATCTCAACCCTGACCCAGGTCGTGAATCCAAGCCCAACCCCATTCTCGAATCTCAACCCAATCTTGATCTCGAACCCGACCTTGACCTTAGTCTCAAATTTCGATCCCGACCCCGACTTTAGTCTCGGATCCCAACCCTGAAAACATGACCCAAATTTACTATATTTAAAGTTTAAATATTAATATTAATACAATACAATATAATATAATACGGTGGTAAACAAACATAATATAGCGTAATACAACATGCTAATGCAGTGCAAAACCAAACAATATACTGTATAACACTGATACAAAACAATACAATGTAATACAATATAATACAATACGGTGTGTCAAATATGTCCTTATATATTTATATCCTAAACAAATGTCAATTGTTTTTCATTGTTCATTACATAAGTTTTGGACTATTTATCTTAGTCTTGTTTGTTTTGTTCTACTTGTTGTTTCCTTTAAATTTTAGGTTTTTAAATGTGTTTTGTTCAAATGGTTTATTGTCCTCTTATTTGCCATTCTTGAAATATTTATTTGCAAATGCATTATTGCTTAATAAGTTGTTTGGGTGCATTGGTTAGAACCAATGATTTGAAGCAATTTTAGTTGAAAACACTGTAGCATGTGAGAGCTTTACACTATAGCACGTGAGAGCTTCACACTATAACAACAAAAAATTTTGGTTATAACTCACTTTGTTAAATACCGCATAAGTATCATAACCAAAGTAATTGTAACATCCCAAAATTTATTAAATGATATTAGAATGTAAAATGGTGGATTAGTGTGTCATAATAAATATTTTAACCTTAATTTGATCATTTGGTGAAACTTTTGAATTTAAAGTTCTTTTTATTATTTTAATGACTTCTAATTATTTCTAATTGTTATTTTGAATTTTAAAACAAAACAATTTGTCAAATACCAAATGTGTCCCATTTGAAAACGGTGTGCTGCACACGGTTTTCTTGCAGCAAAACCGTCTCCTTTTCTCTATTTATTTTCCCCTCTCCATCTTTTCCTCTCATTCACTCTTTCTTAGCTCTCTCTCTCTCTCTCCCTTGTATCTCTCTCTCTCACTCTGCCTCTCCCTTTCTCTCTCATTTTCCCTCAAAATCTTTGAGTTAAATCGAGCCTCAAGGTTCAGTCTAGTGGGTTGGAGGCTCAGAAACGTGATTGAGCAACTGAAAACGCGATTTAAAGCTCTGATTCGAGGTTAGTTTTTAAATTTAAAACTTTTTCAATTTTTCTTGCATTTTGAAATTTAAGCTTATTTGAACTTAGAAAACCTTTGATCTAAGTTGGAGAAACTTAGAATAACTAGAATCTAAGCTTTGTTTGAAGAAAAACAGATTTAAATCAAGATTTTTTATTTTTCTCAATTTTCACCATTTTTGGATTTTTTGGGATTTTGTGTGCAAATCTTGTTTAAATGAGTTTAAAAGTGTCCTATTATGTTTTTCTATTATCGATGATTGCTTTCCATGCCTGAGAACTGAGAAAAATAGGTTGAAATGGAGATTTGGGCTTGGGAGGCCGATGACCCGTGCTTGGAAAATTTTGAAAATTTTCTAGATCGGTAGGTCGAACTTCGTGTTCGGCAGGCCGAATTTATTCGTCCGACAGGCCGAACCTGGAGAAGTTTGGCCGACCGGACCTGGTCCTCCGATAGGCCAAACTGCATAGTTCGGTAGGCTGAACCAGGGTGACCAGTAGGCCGACCGAACAGGAGAAAATTTGTGATTTTTCATTCTTTTTTACTGTTTTGAACCCCGATTGAAATTCTAACTCTATAAAATGATTCTATAAATACAAATAGCATACTAAGACACCATGAAATGGTTTAGCAATGTAGAATATCTTAAACTAGATACTGATAGACCTAGTTGTTAGACATGTATGTCCTAAGAAGTAAAAATATAATATGTTTTTGGAGACATTTTTATCAATAAAGAATTTATTCTTTGTTTATATACCAAATTTTGTCCTCTTTACGTTCATATTTGTTGAATGTATGTTAAGCAAATAATAGTCTAAGACTGTCGGTCTAAACCTTAAGAATTGGGCATATGATTGACAGATTATGCGGAAGACACGATTCTTAAGGTGATGGTCTAAATCATAAGATCCGCAATCGAGGAAAAAAGTTGGGCGCTTTATTCATGTAAAGATTGTTATGTTGTCTATATCCTAAGAGGGAGATGGTTTGTCTTGGCCATCGGAGGTGGACTTCGAGAATAGAAACATTGGCACGTTGTCATAGATGATGATGTATTGGATCGGGACATAAAGTGAATTGATTTGGTTTAATAATTCTGTCTTGGCAAATTGATTCACTTTAGACAATAATTTGTATTGTATCTTAATCCTGAGATGAATAATAGGCCCGTTGTCTTGACTTGTGTCTTTTGATGTACCAAAGGATGACACCCATATTTTAATAGTGGTATGCATGCCGGTACGTTGGAGGCATGACTCTTGATAGCGTAGACCTGTTATTCATAGATATGGAATCCATAGCTCCTCTTTAGGAGTAGTGATATCCTCTTAAATGCGTTATCTTGTAATTGAAAAACTGAAGCGCTCAACCATTTGGATACATAAGTGTAATCGAATGGTATACTATCTTTGGATAGTAAGTTTTCTGATGGTGAGATAATGGAACGTAAGATAAAAATAATCGGAAAGGTAAAACAGAACTTGTCCTTAAGCAGATTATGGATAATCATATGGGGATACAATACACTATGATATGTCATAGAGACTTAGCTATACGGGCTTCATAATTCTATATAGTTCTAGAGTGCAGCTCTAAGCTTTTAGTGGAGTAGCATTGGAGTTGATAATTATGAAATGTATATCTGGGGTATTGGGTTTCGTAATTATCGGGAATATATAGGTCCATTTGGTCCCTTTTGCTAGCTCACAACATCCTGTAACGATATAGCGTGCTTTTCTAATAATTGGTGACTTATGTCAGATTTATTAGATTTGTTAAAATTTGAAAGAATTAGATTATTCATGTCTGTTTATTGGTTGAATTAATTTTGTGATAAAATTGATTCAAGATAAACTTGTTGAATTATTAGGATCGGATAATTCTTGTCTGTATATCAGTTGATTTAATTTTGAATAAATTAGATCAAGATAAACTTGTAGAATTATTAGGAATTCATCTATTTTCTTAGAGATAATCTAGATAAAGTTGTTTTTAATCAGATAACTTTTCTATTGGGTTATTTGAATTAAAACTGAGACTTTATCTTATAGAATCTCGGGTGAAAAATAAAAGATTCGCTAAGATTTTTATTCAAAAGTTCGGCCTGTCGATCCTCGTATTTGGCCTGCCGATGGGCGAGTTTGGCCTGTCGATTATGCAGTTTGGCCTGCTGATGAGCGAATGATAAGATCACGCATTTTTACGCAGATCTTATCAGATATTGATCCGAATTTGATTCTAATTTTAATTTTGAGACCTAATCTGATAAGGACTGACCCTGGACCCTACCTCTATAAATAGGGAGTAAGTCTTAAAAGTTATTTAGATCAATTGAGAGATTAAGAGTGATACTCTACTGGTGAGAATCTGAAAACACCCTAAGAGCTTTTGTTCAAAAATCACGAACACTTACTTTCGGTTATCTCGATTGGTTGGAAGGAGAGTCACCTCGTGGAAGAGCTGTACGTGTGAGCCCACACTCACTCTGGTCTTGGATAGAGAATAGCAAAGAAGACCAGTTGGTTGAGGCTCTTCTGAAACGTTACTTCTCTTCACGGATTGCGGAAGTTCTTCAGCATACAAAGGTTAGTAAGATCTGGTTAATTTATGCATATAGCATGTCAAACTTGTGTTTTAAAAAATACTCTGATATAAAATTCTACTGCGTACTATTTTTCCAATACTAGTTTTTATTTAAGGTTGTTTGTGGTTCTACGGAGCTAACATATAGCAGACCAGGATTATGGTGTACGACACCGGCACGAGTGTTGAAGTAGGACTTCTACCCTTTCCTTGGTAGCCAAGTTTCTGAATGATTTTAGTCTCAAAAAGGGTTTTATCAAAATGTTTTCAACGATTGATTAAAAAATAAATTTTTATTGGTTATTTTTATAAACCGTGAATTGAGGTGAACTTCATAATGAACCCTATAATAAACGTAAATGAAAATACCTGGTAATTGGGTTTAAATGATAATAGAAATGAATATAAGGGCATGATGCCATATCAGAGATCGGGTCGTGTAGCGTGCGACCTTAGGGGCAGGTCCCGAAACCCAGCTGGACCACTACGGTGGTGTCATATATATATGGTTTGCCTAGGAAAAAGAAAATGATGTTCTTTTCGGTCGACCAATAAACTATTTTGGGTAAGATTGGTTTTATTTAACCTTATTTATTCAATTCTTTTCTTAAGTAATTTCTTGATTAATGATATTTTCTTTTAAAATTTAATGTTTTTAAAATATAGTCTTACTGAGCCTTTCACTCATGTTTTATCTGTTTTAAACCCTTTCCCCCTCTAGGTGGATTTCAACTTAGGTTCAAAGAGGATTCCACAGACAGAACTCAAGAGCAATAAAAGGACCTAGTAGGTTATTCTAACTATAATATCAAGGCATGTAACATTTTAATTTTCTTTTTACTTGGACTGTGGTTGTATTATTATATTGTCAGTACTATGTGTGTGCAGAAGTTGTGGGTCAGTGGACCCATACTCACATCTTTTTATTGCTTTATTAGTTACTTAATGTTTACCTCAATGTTCTTACCTGTTTAATGATTATGAATGCTTTTCTCAAAAAGGATTTAAAAATCTCCACAATTTCATAATTAATTTAAAACTTAAACTCATGTTTTAATTAAATTTTTATTTAATTAACTTAAATAACCCGCCACGTCACTTCCCGCACTGCGGGGCGTGACAGTAATCTTCGTATTTTGGTTTTCCTCTAAAAGTAATAACTTGTCATTGATATTGCATGCACTGTTTTACTTTTTTCCTTTGAAAAAAAATGATTATGAGTGTCATTCCGCTCTCCATCTCCTTCATTACTTTGAAAGTCTTGGATCCACTAATAGAACTAGGAAGACATTTTGGTGGCCCACCATTTCGCTCTCCATCTCCTTCGTTACTTTGAAAGTCTTGGATCCACTAATAGAACTAGGAAGACACTTCGGAGGCCTACCAGTCCCTTCATTACTTTAAAAGTCTCGAAGCCTACCAACAGAATAAAAAAAGACCTACTTAATTCTACCAAAAAGATGGATTCAATTTTCACTCATGTCACTATATACTCAATGTCACATAACACATTAGCCAAGAAGGATCTTAAAGTGGGGCTATTGAATGTCAAATTCTAGATGCACTCTAAGAGGAGAAAAAACATATTTACCATTAGACCAACCCATTAGAGGTTATTATGTACATTATTTAGGATTACTAATGTGGAAAACAAACAAATTCATATATATATATATATATATATATATATTCAAATCAAATTTGGACTTTCAATTCCAGCTAGCCTTGAACTTCTAAACAAGACCATTCAGTGCAAAATCCTAGGGGGAAGCTTTTCAAGAAATCAATTATTGCTGGATCTTTCTTGTTTTGGGGGAAATAGCTTTTGGGCCTTTTAGGCCTCCATAAAGGCTTTGTTCTTGTCCTATCATCACATCACTAGACCAGAAAATTCTGGCCTAAAGAATCCTAATTTATTATGCCAGTGCTAGTTATTTAAATTATCAAAAAAATATAGTTAAAATCATAATTATAATTTAAAATATTATAGTATATAAAAAAATTTTATTGTAGTAATTTTTTATTTTTTATTTTATTATAGCATATAAGAGTTTTATATAGTTTTAATTAATATCACCAAACATCGTACAACTATTTATAGAGATGCAGCTCCAATAAATTTAAAAAAAAAGTCATTTTTCTTTTCAAAGACTACTCAAAAAGACTATACAATTTTTTTTTTTTTTTGAGCTTTCAAAATCACGTTAAAATGATGAGTTATGCAAAATACAAATCTGATCGTTCAAGACATAGACTTTTGCTCATACTGTGATTTTTTTAAAATATATATTTTTCCTCCTTTTAATGTACCTTTGAGCAGGGAAAGTTCAAAAAAGGATAAAGAAAGGAATAATAAAGTCTCCAACCTCTAAGCAGAGAGATGATAATAAGTATGACAACCTGTTAACCAAAAGAAACTTCGACATCTGGCCCTACGAGTAATTCATTACATAGAATCTAGCATCAACTTCCATATTCTCATCAAAAAGAGAGTTAGGCCACAATACAATACATACATATATATATATATATATTTTTTTGAGAACATTTGAGAACAAAGATAAAATTTAAACATCATAATACTTAAGGTGGTATTTGATAATAATTTTCACCATAAACTCAGTTATAAATAATATAATATTTTTATATGTTATAGTAATAATAAAAAAATTACTACAATAAAAAACTCTCACATGATACAATAAAAGTGGTTCCCACTATTTTTTCAAACACCTTATTAAAAATTTTATATTATAACAAGTTTTTATTTTTTAACATAGCATATAAAAAATTTATACTATAGCAGGTTAAAACTTAAAATTTTAACTAATTTATCAAATTAAATCCTAGTTTTTATATTGTATAACTAACTTATTATTTTTTGTATTTAAAAGGGCTTTCCAAGCATTGGTTCTTTTCCTTAATTTTTTCGAAGTTTTTATTTCTTATATATGGTTTTCATAAACTTGTACATAATAAGATTCATTCCTTTTAAAACTCATAAACATCGATTTCCCCAAAATAATTTAATCCGGTAATGAATTAAATTAAAACAGAAACCATTGCACAAGCAAAACATGTGCAACATGCCAGACATTTTTTTTTTTAGGGGACATGCTAGTTCATTTTTATAATGCAATTTGAACATCATATTTTCCATGTATTGTTTTTTTTTTAATTTTTTTCAAAAGGTTCTTTTTTTTTTCTTTTATATAGTTTTCATAAACTTGTATATAATAAGATTAAAAATTTATGGTTATAGACGTAGACTAGCGACATAATCATACTTGACTCAATTAAAAGGTGAGAAATTTGAATCCTTTCACTTCAAATTCAAAAAAAATAAAAGTTGAAGACTCATTCCTTTAAGAACTGAAAAACGTTATGAAAATGATTTAATACGGTAATGAAATAAAAAAAAAAAAACCTATTGCACAAGCAAAACAATTGCAACATGATCATTTTAAACTACAAACAATTACAACTCGATCTATGTACAAAAATACATACCAGTAGTTTTCCGTAAAAAGTGCACTTTTTGGTTTCTGTGAATTCAATGTCCTATCTTTACATGATAATTTTGCAATGAGAAAATATTTTCTACAATGCAATTCTCACTTCGTATTATTTTCATATTTACATACATTTAATCCACAGTATTGTTACCATATGTTATACTTTCAATTTTTTTTTTAAAAAAAGTGATGTAAAACCCGTAGCATGGATTTTTAATATTTATTTGTTAAATTTTCTCAATAGATGTAATATAGAAATCTTATAGATAGAACTTGTTTTTGTTATAATTTTTGTTTTGAGATTTTTTTCACCACCGTTTGGAACATAAGTGGTACTGTGGCATGTGAAAGCTTTACATATAGTTATTTATTGCGTTTTATTGTAGCTGCTAAGAGTTTTACAATGTTCACGATTAGAACTGATAAGTTAGAAAGAATGTTCCAAACAAAGGGCAAACATACAACTCAACAAGGTACTCAAAAAGGATTTGAACTTTTCAACTTATTCCTCCTTGTAGATTATGTCTGGAACCACAAAAGTACAAAGCTCTTGTTAAGTTGTTACAAAATTGTCTATAATTCTTTTTTTTTTTTTTAGAGGAAAAGGAAAGTATTCATAACTAAGAGCCCGTTTAGCATTGCTTTTACAGGCTGTTTTTAGCTTCTGTAACCGCCTACAGTAGTTCAAGATGTTTAGTAAATCCTGCTTCTGAAAGTTGCTTTCAAAAACTACTGCCCAGTACAAAAAGTTGAAAAACAAGATATAGGTTTTTTTTTTTTTTTATGGCAACTGTTGCTTTTATAATTTAAAAGTACTAGACTAACCTTAATAATAATACATAATTCCCAATCTACTCATTTTTTAACAAATTAAAATAAATCGAATAACAAGTACAAATAACAACCCATTTTTATGTCGTTTATTTTTTATGCAGACATATAATTTAACTCATTTAATTAACAAAACTAATTTAGTTTTGTAAAAATATATTAAATAATAAAAATAAATTATACTTGACTATCTTAATGTATAAATATTACATATGTTAACCTTAAAATTAAAATTAATTAACAAATCAAAACTATAAATATGCTTAATAAAAAATGTCTATTTTTGTCATTATATATTTTCACAGTAATTTTACACAGTTTACTAAACACTTGTAATTTTGCTTCTAGTTCTCACAACAGATTTGACAAAAATTTACTAAACGCCCACTTATTTCTAGTCCACAACACAACGAAAGCAATAGCACAACACAATGAAGGCAACAACACAGCATAACACAACAATGCTAAACTGGCCTTTAATAGCATGTCAATCTGTAAATAAAAATTCACCAAAAAAATCTACACATAAGAAAAACAAATCATAACTCCATCAGAACTAATTGATGAGGTTAAAATATGATATGGTTTTGCATTTATATAGGATTATTATTAAGTGTTTGGAAGAGTAATTTAAATCAATAATTTAAACTGTAAATAGTATTAAATTTTTATATGCTATAATATGGTGCTTAGAAGAGTGGTGAAAACTGTTAGTTAGAACTACTTTTACTGTAATATATGAGAGATTTATACTGTAATAATTTTTTATTGTTATTATAGTATATGATAGTTTTATATTATTTATAACTAAAAAATAATAAAAAAAATCACTTTTATCAAATACAAAATAATAATAAAATATTATATAAAATTTGCATGTATTATAATTTTTGAACCGAATTTAAATTATTTTATCAAGCACTATGCAGGATAATAGGAACGGTAAGAACAGAGAGAAAGAGAGAGGGGCGGGCAACAAGGGGAGGACAATATTGAGTGAGCGAACCAATAGGAAGAGAGTTAGCAAACCTTTGCGGTTGAAACTGTCGCACCCTGTCTGACTCACTGCTCCTCTCTCCTTAAATCCACAAAATCTCATTTTCTCATTTCTCACGACCCATGAGAGAGAGAGATAGAATCGTAGAAAGAAAAGTAACAAGGGAATCCCAAAGAAAGAAAGACTCTCTCTCTCTGACTTATGACCAAAGAGACAGAGAGAGAGAGAGAGAGAGAGAAAGTGAAAGCATGATAGAGACGGAAAGGCAAATAAAAATATGAGCAGAAACACCAAAAGATGATGATATATGATCCCCATTCCTCCTAGAAGCGCACCATTGCGTGCATTACTCATCTGCCCTTTTACCCCCCCTCTCTCTCTCTCTCCTTCTCCTTCTCTTTCTCTTTCTCTTTCTCTTTCTCTAAGACGAGATAGAGAGCAGAGAATTATATCTATCTTTCCCATCACTCTGCCTCCGACGAAATGGCCTTCTCTTTCTCTCTCTTCAAAAATCTCATTTGGGTTTGGAAGTTTCAACCTTTTTGCTTTTATATGCTTTCTGGATGCGTTGTTTGAATGAAAGATTCAGTGAATAAACAAGATTGATTAAGAACAACAACAACAACAACAACAACAACGACAATAACAAGAAGTTGATGGGTCTTCTCTTCTGTTTCAGGTAAAGCAACATTCTTTGTCTATGGATATTCTTTGCATTAATCAGTGTTATATATAAATATGTATACGCAAGTTATATTGCTCTATGTTTATATCACCAACTTCCTGCTTTTTTTTTTTCTTTTAATTCAATTAATATAATATTTGAGGTTGTTATCAAGTACTTTCCTTTTTCTTTTCTTAAAGGGTCATCAAGTACAGTAAATGCAATAAATACTTTTTTTAATTTCATTTGAGAGATCATAGTTGTCTAGAATGGATTTGGTTTTAGCATAATACGGGTTTTGCATTTTTTTTTTTTTGCCATTTATTTACTCTTTCTTCTGTTCTTAGCAAATTTTTAATTTTCTTGAGTTCTCAAAGTTCTGCTTTTGAATATCATGTTTGTGTAGCTGGGTGTTAAGCTGTAACTCCAGTTGTTGGTTTATTAAATGTTGATGAATTAGGTTTTTTTCTGTTTTATATCTGATGCCTATTATTGGTGATTATTAACCAAAAAAAAAAAAAAACACATAATATTTGTAAGAAGCAAACGGCAGAAGATAGGTTCATTTCAGGAATGGGGCCGGTTTTTTTTTTTTTTTTTTTCTTTTTCCCCCTTGGTATATGACACGGCATCAAAAAAGCTTTCTTGAATTATAGTTTTTTAATTATTATCTAATTGTGAAATCAAAATATAACTTCTGACGCATGGCCCTTTAAATTTTCGTCTGTTTTGCATATGCAAGCAAGCTGGTGAAAAAGCTTTACTAAATCAATACCAACATGCTAGTCTCTTCAAATGTACTTTTGATTTTAGTATTGTATTGATCAGAAATGCATGTATACAAATTTGGACAGGTGTCAGGAGGTATTAAAAAAAAAAAAGGATGAAAAAGGACTAGGAGATGTTGATATATATGCAAAAATCATGGCTGTTAAGTTAGTTTAACTTCCCCAGCTTTTTCATAATTTCAAGTTGTCCTTTAGGTCTTCCAGTTTTATTGGACCAATGTTCGTAGTCTGAGATGCATTTGTGGACACATCTTTTCGTTTTCAGGTTCAATACTGAGACCCTTTTTTGTTTGGTGGTCCGAGAATTCATCGATGTTGCATCTCGAAGAGAGTGTGTGGATGCATCATGAAGTACGCTGCAGAAAATCGGTCGAACAGTAAGCTTGCTTGAAGGCACAAGATCTGAATTTGGTTTTGATATCATTGGCCCAAAATGCTTATGCGGCGAGATTTTGATCTGAATTCAGTGGACATGTGTGCTGATTCAGCACATATATACACCGACTCGCTAAAAGAAGTTTTCCGGAAGACTATGGTCAACCAGGAGATTGTATTTCAGAACCAGGTATAACTAGCACACTGCTAAAACTTGCTCTTTTTTTGTTGAACAACGTGTGCCAAAGTAATTCAGGACCATATATTCTATCTTGTTCTGATTATATTTCTTCAGGTTCATGAGCTCCACCGTTTATACGGGATGCAAAAGATGCTGATGCAGAATATCAGCTGGATGGATCTTAATCGATACAATTTGAATAAAGTAAGTACCAAACCAAGTCTATTATCTTGTGTAAGCCTGCAAGATATGACCGAGTTATGTCAATCCTTGAATAATAGGTTTAAGTGATGCTCCTCCATTTATGGTTTGTTAATGCGATGATCTTGCTTTGTCAGCTGGGCTTAGCACATTCTAAAGGTCAAGAACTATTAGAAGTACAACAAGGTCTATTCTATAAGCTTCAACAAAGGCCTTGCGATCACGAACTTCCTGCCAATCGCTGCATTGGTCATGTTGGTAAGATAATCTAAGAGATGGGAGTAGAAGTCACTTGAGACAAATAGTGGAGTTGAAGTCTGAGCGCTATTTTTATTTTTGTGGCAATGTTACAGATCAGGATGATTTAAAGCTTTCCTTGAGCATTGGAGATGGCAACAGGAGAAAGGAAAGGCAAAAGAGAACTTGGTTTGATGTGAACTTGTCTCAAAATGTTATCGACTTAGAAGAATCGACCGAGACAACATCAAACGAGGATTCAGGACATGCACCTCCTCTTAGTTGTGCCGCTTCAATGGTGATTTCTGGAAGCAGGTGTGAGTCCTTGAAAAAATCCATACTCATAGATGCAATCACTCCAACCACTCCGGAGAAAGATCCATCATGCAGTACTCTGAAAAGGAGCTCTTTCCTAGATGATTGCAAAAGGAACTCATTTGATCAAGGTACTCTTTCTTTATCGTTGCACGTGTTTCAAAATCATATTGAACTTCTGGTGCTCGATCTCTGTGCATTATAAACTTAGGTTTGTTCCTTTTGCAGATTTTAAAAGGCGTGATGGTAATGTCTTGGACATAAATTTGTCCCCTGAGAAGCAGCAAATAAATTCATCTGGGACATGGAACGTGGACCTTAACAAAGACTGTTGTGATGAATCGTCTTGTTACTCGAATGATCCTGTGGTGATGCGTCCTTCAACAGCCAGCTCATCTCATGCTTTCCATGGGTTAGTTGATAGGGCAGGGGAGACAACTTGGACTAAAGAATCCAATAATTGCTCAGACGAAACTTCTGGCACTGCCCAACCAGATAATGTTGGAAATTTCACATTGCTTAATCTAAGCAGTAAAGATGAAAGCAAAGAGTTTTGCAGGGCAAAACGCCCCAAGTTTGGCGAGTTGAGTGGCAGTGAAGTGGTCCTTGCTTTGGAGGCTGTAAATAGACAGCCCAAAGCTGGTCCCGCTGATCCCAATGGTGGACATGTTCTAGACACGTCAGAAAGTACGAAGAGCCAAATTTATACTTGTGCAGCTACAAGAGCAGTTAAGTATGAGAAGAAGAAGACCGAAGATGATGTGATTTCATATTCTGATCATAGTAAAAATATGGTCCAAGATGGACAAGGCGACATATCTTTAGCTTCATGCGAACCTCTCCATGTTGGTGATAATGAATCAAGTAATTCAGAGACTAGGCAACGACCAGAAGAGGAATCTGGAAATCCCGCGACTCTCGATCCCTTTTCAGGTAACCAAAGAAGGTCTGAATCTCCTCAAACATTGTCTGGTGAGCAGAACTTAAGATCTTTGGGTAGCAGCGAGTTAAATGGTGAATATCTCTGCAAAGAAGAATTGGATAAAGTTGATGATTTAGTACGGAAGGCAGCAGAATCTCTTGTCTACATTTCTCTGGAGAGTTCAACTTGTTGTCAAGATGTTTCGGTTATCGATGGAGGATCAACTGAGATGGAAAACAAGGAGAGAGTAACGCCACAGTATTCTGTTGATTCCTTTGAGCTTTTCACGTTGAAGCTTAAGGACTGCAGTGAAGATGACCTGTGTGTGTCATCGAAGCCACCTGAATTAGATTTTGCAGAGAAAAAGGATTACGGTCTCAAAATAAGACGAGGCAGGAGACTGAAAGACTTCCAGAGGGACATACTTCCTGGTCTAGCGTCGCTTTCCAGGCACGAAATTCGCGAAGACGTGAACATTTTGGAGGGGGTTTTGAGGTCGAGAGAGTACCGGAAAATGCAAGCAAAGATGACTGATGGAAACAGCTGGTGCCTGCCTGCAAGAAGCAGGCGATCGCGACTCAATTGTGTCGCACGGAGAAGATTATCATAAAAAATCGTTTAAGTTAGGAACGATATTTTTTAACATGGATCATGACATGTGGTTTGTAATGATTTCATGCGAATTATTTTAAGGTAATCTCCTAACTCCATAACCATTCATTCACGTGCTCCCTAAGAAGCGTTGATGATCTCTTCATGCTTACGGATAATGTTAGAAGTTGAATTTGTCCTATAAACATTCACTCTTTCTCCCTAAGCTGCTGTCGGGATGGATTCTACCCCTGCTCATTTTGTCGCGGTATTTGGGCCATGCATCTGCAAACGATGATGGGTTTGAACTTTAGAAGGTCTAACCATGCCCACTTATCTATAGTTAGGATTGGCTAGAGTTGCATTTGGGCTAGTTGGCCTACAGATCTCTAGACTTCTTCCGGGCCTAATGTTGGACTTGCCTTGGGCTCCTGTTCAAGAAGATGAGCTAAACTCCAGAATCAGGATGAGATCTGAGATGATATCAAACATGCAACCAATGCAAGTGTAGCCAAGTGATGGTATACCACTCTAGAATGAGCAATAGTGGCCCGTATGTTTCACATGTTTGAATTACACTCTGAATTATTTGGCTATAAAAATTTAAATTTCTATTCAATTCTATGAAGCAAATGGGCGTCTTCATGTCTTGTTACATGTCAAGGCATTGCAGTTTCAACTTTATGGTAGTAGGGACAAGTACTTGGACAAAACTTTCAATGCAGCTGAAAGAAAGCAGTAGTTGTGAAATTTCATATACAAGTTTATGAATCTGTAAAATTTCATCCACTTACACCGAAGTTTAAGATAATTTATTAGTCAATTTCATCCACAATTTTTGACCTTTTTATTAGTTTTTTGTCTTCTTCTATACGTAAGTGGATATAAACAAACGAACTTACTTGTGTGCTACACAGCACAACTTTTGAAGTCGAAGATTTTGTGGTAAAGAGGCACAAAGGGGGTCAGCGATGTGGTCCATTTTGGTTTGTGTGTTTTGACGAGGCTAGATCTCATCTACATTTTTCGTCATATATACAAATACATACATACATACATATATATATAAGATAAAACAAAAACAAGAATAAAGAAAAAACAAACAAATTTGGGAGATCTTAATTCACCAAAAACTTTGGGAGATCTTGTAGCAAGAAAAAAATAATTAATATGGTACGTTCTTAACTGTCAAATTATAACAAGTTCAATGCTATTAAAGAATGTACTACATGTGAAGAAAAAAGGTCAAAGACAATCATTATTGATAGATTTTATTTTTGGTGTGTTTTTGTTTTTATCTTAGCATAGAATTTACCAACAATAATTTAGGAACTTTCTTGCCATCCTATTCTTCTGGATGACTAGAAGTTGCTTGCTTACCTAAAGGATAAGAGTACTTCAACTTGAGCATTTTGTTTTACTATAATAGATCACAGATTTTTTTTTTTTGTTTCTTAAAAAAAAAAAGATAAAATCTTCTGCCAACCATTAGCAGCTTCAGTGCATCTTTTTGTGTAGTCCTAACCAAGATAAAATCTTCAGCCAACCATTTGCAGCTTCAGTGCATCTTTTTGTGTAGTCCTAACCATTTGGGTCCCACAATCAGCAGCTACAAGATGATAACACATACCTATTTATGCCACCCTACTACATATGTTTATCATCAAATCAAAAGCATTATTTTATAATTTAATTGAGCTTAGTATTAGTGATCAGAAGTAAAAACAATGCAAGTGATGGCAGGAGTGGAAGCAAAGTCACTAAAAGACAACTTGAAGAAGAAGCATGCTCCAATCATTAACTTTTTTTAGAGAGAGAGAGAGAGAGCACGAAGTGCCTTCTAATAGTCCAAAAGGCCTTTGTTTGATGTATCACACTGCTTGTATTGTTGGCTGGTCAGTGGATTGGATTAATGGACTCCTTGGTATAATGCTACATACAACCAAAACTCTTCACTAACATCTTTGAATCTCTGTGTGTCTTCTTCTGTACTTGTACACTAACATGTGTTGACCCCACAAACCCACTATTAGACAATTACAAGAATGGGTTATTTTCTATTAGTTCCATTATTTCAAGTTCGTTAGTTCTATAAAAGTCTAATGTATGGTTTACGGTCTAGAGACCACTTCACTCAGAGTTGCACATTTCACCTTTCTATGTACTTGTGCTGTTAACTAGAAATGGACAATTGAATGTTCACTCATCAACTTCATTTATGTGTAAGGTTTTGACAGATAGCCTTTTCAAAAGAAAAATGTTAGCGGCAACTAACATCACATACTAATAGAAGGTAGATGTTATAATTTAAGACTTATAAACGAGGCCTACTTGTATTAGTTGTAATGTTTAGCACTAGGGATGCTCTGGAAAATATTATAATTCTAAAATGATTAATGGGTGTATTGTATATTTTCCAAACGCTTTTAATCACACCGAGGCTGAGGCTTATGCTAATTATATTTTTTTATTGTTTAATTGAATGAGGATGCATAAAGCACAAAATTGCTGCGCCTACATGCAATTAAGTTCACCTTAATTAATGTCCCTAGTGATCAAGTCCACCATTTTTAACCCTCTTTCTCTCTCTCTGTCCTATAATTGTACGAATATCCAGATATGCATTGGATAGTGCGTTGTGAAGCTTAAACCACCATTGACTGTCTGGGCCAGGCAATATAGATAGAGTTGGCATCATCAGTTTGTATCAGAAACCACGCCAATGAAGTAAACACCAATATCATTTTATTATATACGGTGTTTTCTAGCACTTGGGTTTGAAAATTACTGACCAAATTCCATTGGTTTTAATCTGATCAAAGCCTTCACTAATATGTTTTTTGGCTCTTGTTACACAGTCTCAGTTTTACATAACTGAAATGCTTCAACAGAATTACCATTTGTAAGTTGATTAATAGATCAAGTGATGGAAAAAGCTTCAGGTGTATTATGTGTCTCTTGGGATTCCAAAATCCATGAAGTTGCTCAGAGTAGTTTAACACAAGCAAATCGGCTTCTCAGTTGTATCAAGCAAGAGAGTGGCCTTCAAGAAGTAAGCGTTGTTGCTCAAGAAGCCATTGGTGGATTCAGAAAATTGCTTGTTCTCCTTGATAAATCGAAGCCATCAAATCGAAAGAGGATCAGAAAGGGTCCTTTGCCTAAAACCCATGATGTAAATCATGTTGAATTTATGGATTTCAGTCCTAGTTCGTCTCAACCGTTTGTCATTAGGCAGTTTTTCCCTCCAAGTTATTCCTCTCAGACAATTAGTACTGTGGTTGTTCCTACTAATAATAGTTCTGTGATGGGGTTGAGCCAATTCTCACATCATCCTGCAAGCAACGCTTTGATCAGTATGTGTGGAAGAAATACCACTAACACGCACCGTGTAATTCACTATCCGTCGTCGTCGTCGGAGCTTTTGGCCTCGGAAGTCAGTAATTCCTCCATGTTCTCTTCCAAGAGCAGGTCGTGTGGGGCTGCAAAAAACAAAGATACCGGCACAAGATGTGTGGCCTCAACAGGTGGATGTCACTGCTCAAAGCGAAGGTGAAATTTAACATTCCTTATGTCCTGTTGTTTCTTGTGACACAAGTAAAAGAAAATCCAACTAGAGAGCTTTTTTGTTTCCTCTTTCTTGGTTTTGCAATTTTGATGACTGACTTACAAATACTTTCTTGGATTGAGATTCTTCTCTTTGGACAGTTTTTCTTTTCCTCTCCAACTTTAAGATGCTCATGCATAAGTGAAATTAAATAGGATCCGTAATGCCTTAATTGCAAATTAACTTCACAGCTTACGGATATCAGATGCTTCAGATAAAAGTCTTAAAGTCGTAAATGATGATTATATTTCATTTTTTATTTTTTTTTAATCGTTGAATTTACTTACGTGCACAGGAAGCTGAGAGTAAGGAGAAGAATTACAGTTCCATTAGTGAGCAATAAATTAGCAGATATACCTCCTGACGAATACTCTTGGAGGAAATATGGTCAAAAGCCCATAAAAGGGTCTCCATATCCCAGGTATATATGTCAATGTTTCTGCATCAATTTTCCTATACTAATGTATATTTAGAGGCAGGGTAGAGCGACCCACGGACAAGAGTTGGCGGCACCTTTCTTGAACTTTTTTTCTATTAATTTTATATATGACATTTTTTTAAACTTATGTTTTGCCTTTTTAAAATTATATTATGTTCCCTCTTAAATCTTCCCTCTTTAATTGTCCTGCTTTATTAGTTCAATCACGTTCTTGTCCTAGCTAATTTTTTTGGCTTGGTCCTGCCCTTTTTCTTGTTTTGATTAAAGAAAAAATTACACATATATAGCTGACATATGTTTATCCTGTCAATGAATTCATGAAAATCATTTTCAAGGAGCTATTACAAGTGCAGCAATGTGAAGGGATGCCCTGCAAGGAAGCATGTAGAGAGGTGTCTGGATGATGCGACCATGTTAGTTGTGACTTATGAAGGTGATCACAACCATTCCAGAATTACATTCCAACCACCCACTTTGATGATTCAAGCCCAACGTTAGAAACAAAGCTAGAAATACTACCAATATTTTTCTCTGAGATAACAACAAAAACCTCTTTTCTATCTTATCTTTTTTTTTTTTTTACTCAAGAAAAAAAGGAAGCAATAGTGTCCTCATGTTAATGCCCAACACCTTAAGAGGAATCTATTAAGATCATAGGTGGAACGACAAAAGAATCTGGCTTTTGCTTTCATCTACTAGCATCCAAGAGCTTAAATCATAGCTATCCAAGTCATATTCAGCAAGTCCAATGAGATGCATAATTGCAGTCTCACTACAATCAAGAAAAATCGATCTCTCAATAATAGAAGAGAAATCCTAATGGGTCATTCTCTTGTCGTCATGCCGCTGCCACTAGAGGTTTATGTCTAATCTAAATGTAAAAATCTATTACGTGTTCTTAAAAAAAAGATTATCCGGTCAAAATGAATTATGTAAAAAGAACTACCACCTTTCATGATAGAAAGTGTAGTTTTCTAGCATATGATTAGAATAATCACGTTTTATTTTGCACTTGATACTTGACAAAGTTTAGTATCTTTAAATGCACCAGCCTACTTAAGAAGACGTAAAAAAGTCTAAATATGTTTTTTCACCCGGTTAATTTGAGTAAATCTGACATAGGGATGAATTTTGTTTGATTAAAAACAGACACAAAAGTATAAATTCCTGCATTTTTTTTAGAAGGAGATATAATATAATCCAAATCAAAGAAGTAAAGACACCAATTTTTACTCATATGACTAAATTTTACAGAAAATTTTTAATCTTGATAAACAACCGATTCCACCAATAAATTCGAAGTAATGAGTTTTTTTTTTTTAATCTTGGAGAATAAAAAACTTGGTTGAAATTTTTATACAACAAATATGGAAGAAAACATAATCTTCTTTTTATTCTTTTCTTTCTTTAGCACCTTGCTTCAAAGTAGTGGATATGTTTTGTGCATTACAAAAAAATCCACAATCTTGACACGCCACAAATATTTTTTTTTTTCTTTTTCTTATTCAATATTCTTCTTTCCAAAAGAACAAAATCCCAGCAAAAAAATGTCTTTTGCAGCAATCTCTGCAGTGATAATACATGCAGCCAGCACTAGTTTTTCCTTTTATCATTATTTATTTATTTATCTTTTCTTTTCCTTGTTCTATATATTTTTCCAAACTAAAAAGCTGCAGATACCTCTGAAGAAAAAACGAATCAAGGACAGGTATAGTGCAGGACGTGCAATGCCCTTTTCATATTAAAAAGAGGTGGGTATGGCACAATTGTGGGCTCTAACTTGTCCAGGACTAAAAGGGCCCTCTTCTAACTTAATGGATTACATGTTTGGCACAAAACATGGCCGACCATTACATACTCTAAAGAAGACATATTGTAGTAGGCTCACTCCCCACCCTGCTTAGCTGATTCTTTAGCATGATATTCTGAACCATAAAATTTTGTAGTGTTTCTGGAAATTAACTCTTTTTTGGTTGTAATATAATTGTAATGTAATGTGACGGTTCAGAATTATACTATTGTTTTTAATTAATTCTGATGCATAATCCACGACAAATGAGAAGGGATTACATTATGTTCCAGTGGAACTGAAGCTGATTAGGCATAGTTAGAGGCCCAAACTGGGACAGCTCCCATATCTTTCGGAACCAAAGACTTAAAAGAGACCCACTACTTTGCTTGTCTCAAGTGAGCCCTTTTTGGCTCTAGACTTGCCCACCATCTTAACCTGATTGCCAGATATGAGCAAAAAAAAATCATGGAAATTGGGAATTAGGAGTTAGCAATATTGTACAAAAGTCTCTTTTTTAATCTCTCTTTTGATCTTACCAGATGAGTGTTTTTGCTTTTTTCTTTATTGGGTTATATTTTGTGGGGTTTTTGATTGCAGCAAGTGGGCCTTGATTAGACTTCGGAAACATTGGATACTTGTGAATTTCCCCTCTATATTTCTTTTTTGATAAATCTTGCAAAATCTTGAATTGAGAATTTGTGAAGATCCTCTTATCATTATTATATTCTACACTGAATTATGAAGGCCCTTTAAGTGATATGATGATTTGTTGAGTGTGGCATCCATTCAAGGCTCATATCAAATGATGAGTACTCTACTCTAGATTGATTGCATGAGTGAGTGATTGAGTACTAGCAGTAGGAGGTATCATATAAAGTTGGGCACCATCATGTGTTACTTCTTCTCAACCACTAGTGATGCTTTGCTTATGTTGTAGGCCCAATTTCCACAAGTCGTCTGTCCTTTTTGAATTTAAAGTGAAGAATTTGAATTCTTAGCTTAGTTGGGTCTGTAGATTTATTATTAGACCGTGCTTGCAACTACTATTCTTCAATGTGTCTAAATAGGAGAAATTTTTTGATGGGCACCGAAAAATACCTTGTTGCTACTGTAATGCTTTGTTTTTTACTATCTTTTTCATATAAGATTTTATGACATCAATAGGGTACTTTTGTAAAGTTGATATTCTATTATATTTCACCGCCTGATTTTTATTATAATCTGTTATATCTTAACGTGATCTGATGGTCTAAAATTGTACTATAGTATACTCCCTAGGATATATATGTGAGAGAGAGATTTAGAGATGGGGGGTCCTCATATAGGAATACTCCATCAATTATGGCAGATGAATCAAAATTTCCCCAGTCTGTTCCATACGAAAGTCAACATGATTTTTTTTTTTTGAAACTATATATTCTTTTTTATTAAATTATTATTATTAATGAAGATTATAATCACTGCACAGAGGTCAGATACACTTAATTCTCAACCGAATAGAAACATGATTGATGATTACCCTCTTGGGGTTACTAACTGCTCATCTCATTGGGTATATTGTATGATATCATATGCTTTCTGCAAATTTTCTGCTTATATACATCCTCTCTCATATCCTCTTTCTCTATCTGTCATCTTGCTGCATGCACGTTATATACACGTGCAGTCTCTTTCATGATTGGAAACAAAGGTGAAAGTCCCACATGGGGGTCAACTTGTTGGTTACCAAATATTCAAGTGCTGTCTTGAGGAACATGATGAAATAGTTGAACAATGTGGTTTTGGTCCCTTTCCATCAACATATGTATATAGTTAGGAAAATGAATTTCCTTGTTCCAACTTGGACTGTAAATTTCTAATCATGCTTCTTTTTTCCTTCTTTTTTTTGGATTTTGATATTTATAATAATGTCTATCTATATCTATATAGGAAAGAATTCTAACCACAAAGAGAGTAATTTACCATCATACAAAATGAGACTCCATGATCTATTCCTAATGATAAACATTCACTAAATACACATGAAAGGGTCTATATATTCGTCAATAATATCTGCCCTATTGTTCAATTTTCCATCATTTTGGTAGAAAACTTTTCCTTCTAAAGTTGCATAGCATGTCCCCCAACTGTTTGTGTCACGTAAAACGAACCACATTTTGTCACCATATAACTAATTCTTTTATGTTTATATATATATATATATATAGCCCATTCCATTCCTTACCACTCTCCAATATATAGTCATAGAGGTTTCCAAGAAATTATAACTAGTGACGATATTGTATTATATTACATATTGGGTTTCAAACTGGGTCCACGCGTGTAACCTGGTGTATGGTTTAGAAAAGCTAGTACTGGCTACACTGAATAAGACATGCTAGGTCTTGCTTAAGACCATCATCATATGTACAACTGTGATATGTATGCATTTGTTGACAGCTAAAAGTTGGAATCACTGAAAAAGACGACGTTGACATTGTACTGTTGGAACATAGGGACTCCTTCCCTTGGTTTATCATTTCTCTTAATATCGGTTCACATGTAACAAGAGAAAAGCTCAAATAATCAGTGAAAGTCCTAACTCAATCTAAGATCTAACGTTCAAAATAAGTTAGACATTGGTGCGAGTGTGATATCCCGAATTCTCTAATAATCTCTGTTTGGCCAATTTTATTACAAGAAAAGAAAAAAAATATAAGGAGCGACGACCAATCATAATTACGTACCCTTTAAAGGTATTATCTAAAAGGGCTTCCACATGCTAATATTGAATATCTGCATTAAGTCATAATTATTTGCATCAAAATAGAAGCGCATCATCTCTACTCCACAAACATCGAGCCAGTAGTTAAGAAATAATCTCAAGTGCTTCCAATATGACTCCAACTTAGAACCTTCCCTCTACCAAATTAATTAGCCCTATACCACTAGGCTACCACTTTGATGATGTAATTGATATCCACTTAAAGCTAATAGCGATGTGTTTGAACTTAAATACGCTTACTTGCATTTCCCCTTAAAAGTTGACTTCAATAAAGGTAGTGAGGAATCCTTGTGTTGGGTATAATAAGGCATGGGTTGTGACCAAAACAAGCTTGGATTATTGTGGCTATAGTTGGCACTTTTATACAACACTAAAAGGCTCTTCTCTTCAACCAATGCCATTTTCACTTTCTCTTTCACAAAAGAAAAGGAAAGAAATCTAACCTTGTCCACCAAGGGGGACCCCTACTACTACTCTTCACACTTTGGTATGATGATCCCTTGATTTCCTACTTTCAGGTCCTAAACTACAACTGACAAGTTATCTAGATCAGTGCCAAACACACCGCTAGAATAGGCACCAGTCGATAATTTTATAGAATCGATTCCGACCAGTAGCGCACGTTTTTAAATATTATCAATATAAAAAGAGTAATCTAGCCGCTCTAAAATAATACAGTATCAATATCTTTTCAATATTCAAAACGAAAGAAATTTTTTGCTCTTTCAATTTGTAGTTTCTTGAAAAAAAAAAGAAAAAAAGAGTTTGCATAAAGCCAAGTAGAGTGTAAGAGGACAAGATAAAAAACAAAGTGACTAGGTGAAAAAAGCAGAGAAATGGGGCAGAAAAAAACACAAGCCAGATTGTTGGCGAAACCCCAGAAAGATACTCTTGGGCTCTTGAAAACAGCTAAGCTATATATATATAAATCAGATCAGTCACTCACGGCAGATCAGAGAGGTGAGAGAACCATGCAACGCAAACTGTGTATATAAATAGTACAACAACAAGGGAAGGCCCAATGTTGGCAGAATATTGAAGTGAGGGATTTTAATTTAAAACAAATAAAATAAGTGAGTATATAATTATAGTACATATATGGTGTATGTTTGGCCCCAAGACAAGGCAAAAGGCGCATTTGGTGCTGCGCATGGGATTGCATTGATGGGTGCGTAGGGAAGAAGAGGATGGGGAAAGTGGGGACAACAAGATCTTTGGTCTATCTTTCAACAAGATATCCTTACAAGCCTCCATTTATGTTCCTACCAAACAGAACCCTCTTCTGCTCTATTTTTAGGTTTAGGTTACCCCACCCTACTGCTCTTTCTACGGCCCTACCCTCCTATTCCCTTCTTCTGCAGTACCTATAAAAACCAAGCTTTCTTTTCTACCCCTAATTGTTTGGCAAAATGTACTTTTAGGACTCAGATTTTGGCCTTATATTAGTTTATGTCATTGTTAAATTAGTTTTCTAACTATTGGATCTCTGACCGAAAACAATTTTGCATTCTATGCTGGAATCACCACTCAAAAGTCAATTGATGGGGTAAAATAACAGAACCAATTAATGGGCGCTGCACACTTTATAATAAAAGCTCCCTTAATTGTTTCAGTTAACACCAAAAAAAGAAGAAGATTAAAATGGAAAAATATGACCTATCTATGTAATTCTATGTTACGAAAATAATACGATAGAAACAAAAAATAAAAACACATCAAAATTTACGTGGAAACTCAAGACGGTAAAAAACCACAGATAAAAGAGAAAAAAATCACTAAACTAGTAAAAATTACAAAATAGAGGCATTTCGGGAGACTAAAATTCGATAATAATGAAACCCTAACATAATACATCATATATATATAGGTATAAACAAAATCCTATGGGCCTAA
This sequence comes from Artocarpus heterophyllus, assembly GCA_025403435.1. Taxonomy (NCBI): domain Eukaryota; kingdom Viridiplantae; phylum Streptophyta; class Magnoliopsida; order Rosales; family Moraceae; genus Artocarpus; species Artocarpus heterophyllus. Next base: position 34,417,187 of record CM046343.1, read on the forward strand.
AAAAAACTAAACGGCTCAAAAATACAAAGGTCCATACAACCCTGGTATGATTAGTGGTGGGCTACGGGATCTAGATTATGGGTCCGATCCTTCCACCACTACCACAGATCTCATAAAAAATCTCATTTGTTTTTCACTACAATTGTAGCACCACGAGCTTTTCAGATCGAGCTAAACTAAATTTGAGTCGCCATATTATAACATTTTGAATTGCTCATAAAGGTTCTTTATAAAGTGAATTGTTCAAGTGTTACGGTCTTAACATAAAGGGACTCTTTCCACCTATTAAATGATTCTCTGTAGTTTTAGGTTTGAGTGTTAGGCGGGTTGTTTTTAGGGCCTTAAATACTAAGTATTTAATTTAGAGTGTCTAAAATCATACCTCTATATAGCCTTACTATTAGTATGTTAGGTGGGACTTGGTGACACATTCCTCTCCTCCCTCAAGGGATAGGCCCTAATTATAAGACCTTCCCTTGATGTCAGAGAACCACTTTATTAATACCTAGGCCACTCACTTCCTTGAACCTTTTCTCTATTAAAAAAAAATTCCATCTATCTTTTATTTGGTGATATGTTGTAAAATATAAAAGTCTTATTTCATATATTTACGATGTTCGAGAGAAAAGTTAAAATTCTATGGTTAGAACCATATATTTTAGCATATGAGAATTTTATATTATAATAAACTTTTGCTTTACACTATAACATACAAAAGCTTTATATTATTTGCGGTTGAAACTATAAAGTTAAAACTACAACCCAAAATGCCCTAATTATGATAAAATAATAGGCAACGATATAAGTCCTTTAACAACCCTTGTATAATATGACATTTATTTTATAGAGCAATTTTATTTAATCTTATAGGATTAAAACCGCTACTAACAAAATAATAAATCACAGTTTAAAAAGCATTATCTATTAGACTGGGCTATAATTTGTGAATAATATGATTTTGACCATAGGAGATGAAAAAGATTTTTACTTTCCATAATAGTGACTTTGTAACTGTATAATTGCAAGAAATTTATTTATTACCGAACAAACAATGTTACATTTACAAGGTCAATATTACATCTAATAAAAATGATATATTTCACGGCAGAGTCTGATACATGTCTCCTTGGGCTTTTTTTTTTTTTCAAAAATAAAAAATCTTAAAATTTTTGTTTTTATATAAGGAGATTTATCTACACTAAATGATGGAAGTAAATAACAAGTTTTAAAAATATTTGTATCAAATAATAGTAAGTAAAAAATTTACTTGATAAATTATTATTTTTTTACTTATGGGAAATAAATTTTATTTGGTAAATTTTCCATTTACCAAAAATATTTTTAGAACTTGTTATCTGCTTACAATTAATTTTGTAAAAGTACTATTTATTATAATTTTCTTTACATATATTTTCTCGTTAACAAAGTCTATAAACACAAGCCCTCAATTCAATTTTTAAAAGTAATTTCATATTTTACAAGACAATTCCCCTGTTTCTATGCCTTAGGCATAGAAATGCAAATGAAACGACTAAAGTCCAAGAATAAAGCTTTTTCTTTCTTTTATAAATAAATGTGTTGTAATTATAATTAACTGCTCTTTACAAACTTTTCATACTTTCTCTTTTCGAAATCAACTAGCGATATTTTCTTAATATTTTCTGATAACCTCTATAAAATTATTTAATTTATCATTTCAAGATGAATAATTAATGGTGATAGTAAAGAAACGATAGTTATCTAATAGTATCTGGCTAGACAAACCCAAATTCTAAACAGGCAGCTCATGCTTAGAAAGATCAAGAAATATCGACCCGAGTTAACAAACATATCATTTTTTTTTATTTTAATTTCAAAAAATACAACACTTTTTTCTAAGAATAAAGTACTAATAATTGGTGAGTACAAAACGTGTGGGAATGTCTTTTTTAGCAAATTGCATCATGAGCATTCATTAAAAATAAATGCCAAATGAGTATCTCTATTGTTAACAAAGAAAGGAAAAATAATAATCATGAAAAATACATTACAGGGTGTACTGCGACGTTTGGCTTAAAAATTAAAATAGAATATATACAAGCATTATCCACATTTGATTTTAAATTAAAGGGAAAAAAAAAAGGAAAAATTGTGGGAATAATGCGAGTCTTATATACATGCTTAATAACAGAAAGAAGATTGACAAAACACAAGCTGTCGGTTGGCATTTGAGGACAAACGACAATATTAAAATTGAAAATGTATGGTAGCTCCCTTTGCGGTTTTGAAATGGAAACAGCAAATATGCTTGGCTTGAGACAAAAATTCATACGCTCAGTTTAGGAGCCGTTTTAATGTCGTTTCTTGTAGACCAAAAATATATATATTGCTGATAATATAAATTACCTCTTGACTGAGTAGAGGAATCTCATTTGACTACTTATATATATACACACACATATGTATATATATGTATATATATATATATATATATATATATAGTTTGATTGCAGTGATGATAATTGAGCTCCATGTTAACTTAATTTTTTTCTTGATTAAAAATAGTTTATTTGAAAGACACTAAAATTGTATGTATATATTTTTTAAAGAATCTACAAATTTATTCGTACAACGTAGAAGACATGCGTGATTTAAAGAAGTCTATTAATTCCGTCAATATGTAGATAAAAAAACCCAATGAAGAGGGTTTCGTTTTTTTTTTTAATTATTATTATTAAAATGGCTATGTTCTTCTTTTCATGTAATATAATTTCTGTCAAAATGTGCTAATTAAGTCACAAGTTGATATATAGTATTATTTTGTAGTTAAGTTGGTATAATCACTAATGACGTTATATTTCAGTACCAAATTAGTTTTACGGAGATTTTTACTCACATTTTATTTTTTATTTTTATATATTTATTTTCAACAAAAATCAATTTTTTAAATAGAGGAGCATATGTCAACATAGGATGAGCCTTATCCGATTCACGAACAATTAAAAAAAGCAATTAGCTCAAATAATAGTACATTATAATTACAAACTTAGTTTAATGATAAATTTTAATCCACTTACCGGTTGTTTGGCTTAATGGTAGAAACCATGATTTATACCACAAACTCAGTTATAAACAGTGTAAAATTCTCACATGCTACAGTAACAATAAAAAAAATTTCTACAATGTAAAACTTTCACATGCTATAGTAAAAATAGTTATAATTAATAGTTCCTACCACTTTTTTAAACACCACATTAAAATCCCACATATTTATATTTAGAAAAGAAAAAAAGATCACACTCATAGAGAAAAAAAAATTACATATTACTTTCAGCCAAAATGATAGATAGTTATTAGGAGGTGGAGCGCAGTGATCAAGGCTTTGTTGGCGTGTTGACGTTGGACAAGCGAGAAGATCTAGCCGCACAAAAGTTGGAAGAAACACACAATACACATCACCACGCAACTCCGCAGCAGCACAAGAAAACCTGCCACATGGCACGTAATCAAACTGTAAAAAACAACAAAAAAAGAAGAAGAGAAAATCAGATGTTGCGTCACACTGTTTATTTATGTTACCTAAGCCTGTAAGTCTCTTGTCGCAATCATAAATTGAAAGTTCAAGTCATGTTAAGTCTCATTCAATAGTGGTAATTTTTCTCTTTTCCTCTTCTGTAATAAAAAAAAAAAAACATTACTACTGATACTAATATTTAAGTTGCGTCATAATATAACATTTACAAAAGATAAGTTTTGTTTATAAAAGAAAACATTGATAAAATTCCCCCCAATTATAAGTTCGGATGCTAATCTATCAAAACTTGAAAAATTCGTGAAGCAAAAGTATTAAGAATCCTAAAACTACAACTTAATTAAAAAGAAATCATCCCATCTTGGACTGATCAAACAATAAAAAAGGGGAAAAAAAAAGAGTTAATTCCATTGGGACCCTCCTTCTTTGTCACAGCTACGTTATTTCTTGTTTACATGCCCTTTTTTTTACCACTTGTTTGTTTCATGAGAAAATTTTTCAATCGAAACACTATCCCACTTTCTTAAAACTCCTGCTGAATGGGGTAATTTTCACTCGATATGCTATTATAATTTTTTTAATCAACTTGTGCTAGCTAGCTTTTGAAGTAATCATGTTATAGGGCCAACATTCCATACAATTAGTTAGAGGAATGTCTTAAATCAAAACCAAAGACAAATTATGTGGGGGAAGCCTTCACATGGCAATAGGAAGTTGCGGGAAAAAAATAAAAAAAATAAAAAAAGAAAGAGAAAAGGAACTGAAAAATAACCATCACATAATTATAGAGGAACAAAAATTTGATTTGTGGCAGTGATTTGACACTTATGGCTTGGAAAGCAGGTTAGAAAAACAAAATTCAGTTTGCTATAGTGTAAAGTTTTTACATGCTATAGTGAAAAATAAAAGTTTACTACAATATAAAATTTTCACGTACTATAATTTTTAAGTTCTAACTAATTTTCCAAACACACTCTATAAGAAATAGATTATGGAATTGAAATAAAAAAAAAAAACCTTTTAATCTTTGTCCTTCTTCTTTAATTAAGTAGTGGACCTATATATTTGTTTTCTCTTTTTGTTACCCTCCAAATTGACAAATTCCAGCAATAAATTGAGAGAGCATCTTTGGCCATATTTGAAGAAATAATAGCATAACAACACAATCTTTCAAGATCCAACCTCCTCGGGAAGGAAAAGATTGTGTTATGACAAACATTGCAAATAGCAAATAATCATCACAAGATCTCAATAATGTTTAGCACCTAATCCGTAGAGTGATTATCACTTTTTGTTCCTAAAAAATGGTGGTTAAAACTTAAGACTCTTGGAATAGCAACGTTGGAATTATATGAGTGGTATAGGGTCCATTTTCCCTATAAAAATCCTTTTGCCTAAAGACAGATTCCATTTTTCTATGTAGCTTTCACTACTATTTAATGCCATCGGCTCATTAGGGAGGCCAAAAGATTTTTTTTTTCTTTGAGACTTTCTCCTGTGAGAATTTCACTAAGAGTGTCATTTTTTAAACTCTTAAATATGATCAAAATTGCTTTTTTCCCTACAGTTCTGGCTATTTAAAAATAAATATCTACTGGTCGATCTCTTTTTCAGCTCATAGAGGAGAAATTGCCTTTTTTCTCTTTCCATTGTTTTTTTCAACTTTTTTTCCCCTTAAGGCAAGGCAGATTCCCTGTAGCTTTTTCTAACTGGTCACAGGACCCAAAAAGATGGCCTTTTTGCTTAGGTTGACATAAGGACTATCTTAATCATATATAGAAAAAAATAATAAATTAATTAATGCGTGTTTGCATATTGTAAGGCTTTCAAAATAACAGTTAGGATTATCCCCAGGATTCGCCGAATTATAGTCTAAATGTCCTACTATGTCTTACAAACCCTTGGTAGGATCTTATCTTAAAAGTGATATAGGCACCCCTAACTAGGTTTGGAAAAAGTTAAATGCTTTTGATTAGCTTGATCCATATCGAGCTTGGATTTGGAAGCTACTATTATTAATTATTAGTTGGATTCTATTTTCTGATGGAGTAATATTAGGGCCAATTTAGTTAGCTCGACTAGCCATGTTCATAAGTTTATAAGATCAATTGATGTCACAACTATAATTCTCTAAAGGCTAAGAGACCAAGAAAATATGGGTTGTGTAGTCTTATATAGTCTTAAAAATAGTCATAAATAATAGTTCATAAGCAAAAACATCACCTCTTAATAACATAGGACTGTTTGGGGTGAAGCCTAAAAGTAAAGCCGTAAAGTGGACAATATCATAGCAAGTACAGGTGCAAGTCGTTACAGTTTATATTGCAATTCATATTATAAGATTATCGATTTGTAAGTACATTCTATTTCAGTTATTCGATCTTTAAAATAAGGGATTTTAGCCTCTGAAAAAAAGCTATATATCATTTAAGGCCTGATAAAATTTGGAGATTTGGTACTGTTACCTCTTAAACCTGTTGTACATTTATAATTTTCTCCTAAACTTTTAATTTTGATAACTTTCCCCTTGAACTTACAAGTCTGTAGCAAATCACCTCTTGCTGATAGCGATTTTAGTTTTTTGACTAGAATTGACAAGTAATTTGTACATAAATAGTTGATTATTAATATGAATGATCATTTTCATATATTTATACGCAAACTTATTGTGGTTCATATATTTAATTAAGTTTTTATAAACCCTGTTATATTCTTAATTAATGACCTATGTGAAAATTACATATTAATTTTAGTCAAAAACTAAAGCCGTTATCAACGGAGGTGGTTTACTACATATTTATAAGTTCAAGGGGTAATTTATCAAAATTGGAAGTTTAAAGGGCAAACAATAAATGTACGATAAGTTCAGGAGATAACAGTGTCAAATACCTTAAAATTTGCAAACTTTGGGTTGAGGGTCGTTGAAAATCCATGACCATTACCCTTAACATCCCATTAGACTCTAGACCAAATAAAATTTGAGAAAATTTGAACCGATAATATTGTTTTTTGACTATAGCCTTGCTCAACACTTTTAACTTTAGTTAATTACTTATATTATATTAAATTAAATAATGTGAGATGAGGGTGGGCTGGAAAAGGATGTATGGATTAATGAGAAAGGGATGAGAGTTCCCCACAGAATTTAATTGTAGAGATTTGAAAGCAACCTTTAGTACACACTGATAGAGATGGGGAAGCTTGGCAGTGGGCTATAATAAGCAGTCCTTTGGGTTTTGGACTCTTTTAACATTACTCATATCATCACTTCACTTGTGTGGATGCCAGCTTCCGTAGGGCATTGCAAATAGTAATATTGTCACACACCTTTTTTTTTATTTTAAGAATATAACGCCTTTAACTTTAGGCTACACATTTAGGGTCTATTTAGAAACATATGTCTGAACAAACAAAGTTTTTTGAAAGTATTTTTTTATAAAATTTAAATTAATATAATATTTTTAATTCAAGCCTTTGAATTCAAATCATCTTTAATCCTCAAAGTTCAAAAAAAGTTCATAGAGAAGTACAAACTTCTCAATTGCCCTTATGTCTTCCGTACACCCTAGTCATTAAACGATATTGCAAATAAAGTTTTCTTTGCTCTTTTTTTTTTTTAAGATAGGAAGCAGGAGTTTTAGCGAAAGAGACGGTGCAAAAAATTAGGATATTGGATTGTTTAATAGCAAAGAGAATTGGGGGGTGAGAGATGATTGGTCCCTAAGGTCGATCATAATTTCATAGTAATAAGCTTGTTGATCATTCAAACATATATGTGATAATGTAAATAAATCAATTATTTGCTTATTATTTTTCCTTTTTGTAATATTTTATTTTTCCTTTCCACTCTCATGTACCAAATAAAATAATAGTAAAGGATTTATCAGTTCTCTCCATCTAGCCACTTCAAATGACTAAAGACTAATTTATGAAAATGAAACTTAAAACACCTAAAAGAACCATTTAAATATGTTCTTGCTTTGCTCAACTTAATTTCACCACCTATTTTTAAATTTGTGTATTTATTATAGTAAACGCGAATTAAGTCTCAAACACACCTTAGAGGAGAATTTTGTGATGGGGGTGTTAAAAAAAATCCTACCAGTAATATTTCACATTAGAATACTATAGTATTAAAAAAAATTGCAATTTAATCGAACTTGAGAAAATATTCATAATTCTTTCTCCTAGTGGGTTTTTTTTTTTTTTTTTTAAAGTCTCCTTACTTTAATGTATAATATTTATTCTTTAGTTTGTACGTTTAGCTGATGCATTGAAGAAAATTTAGGTACGCGTCCTTTGAAGTTTGGTGGCATTTTGTTCATTGTATTTACAACTTTTTTCCTTTCATAACTTGGGACTGGACTCAAACCTAAAATAATAGGATTCTTGCTCCTAGTTCCTACTGTTCTTTTTTTTTTTTTTTCAATGCATGCTTTTATCTTTAATTTCCAATGTCAAACTAATCACGCCTAAGCCGACAATTTGTGTTTGTGTTATGTGTTATGTGTTGGAGCCAACATGTTATGGCAAGACATAATTACTATGAACGCATGAGCAAAAACATTTAACATGAAACGGCACGGGAAAATGTTTATGGATATTTACCTTTTTATATCCTTTATTTTAGATTAATTTAAAAATTATACATTTAGTTTTTAAGCTCATTAAATATATACTTTTAAATTAGTTTACTATACAAATTTATACCTTATTTCTATTTAATAGTTAATTTTGAACTTTAAAATGACCAAATTTTCCTTAAGTGAAGAGAAAAAAATTAAATCTTTTCAAAAAAAGAAGAAAACAAAAACAAAAACACACAAAACACTCAAATTTGAGGGTATTTTAAAGATTTTTAAAGTAAAATACATTAATATAAAAATTTTAAGTTTTTAACGTTCTCTTGTTTTTCAATTTAAGATTATTTGGGTAATTTTAAATCACAATTAAAGATCAACTAGAAAAATATATAAATTTGTATATCAAATTTAATTTGAAGGTATACCTTTGATGAGATAAAAAATTGAAGGTATAATATGTTGGACATGCATACCCTAAAGAGTAAAAATGTAATATGTTTTTGGATATATTTTTAAAAATAAAGAGTTTATTTATTATTCATATACCAAATTGTTATTCTCTTTACGTTCATATTTGTTGAATGTATGATAAGCAAACAAAAGTCTAAGACTATCAGTCTGAACCTTTAGAATCAGGCATATGATAGACAGATTATGCGGAACATATGATTCTAAAGTTGATAGTCTAAATCATAAGATCCGTAATTGAGCGAATAAAGTTGGGCGTTTTATTCATGTAAAGATTGTTATGTTGTCTATATTCTTAACGGGAGATGGTTTGTCTAGACCAACGGAGGTGGATTCCACGAATAAAAACATTGGCACTTTGTCATAGGTGACGATATGTTGGATCGGGATATAAAGTAAATTGATTTGGATTAATAATTCTGTCTCGGTAAATCGATTCACGTTAGAAATCGTATGTGTTGTATCTTAATCTTGAGATGAATAATGGACACGTTGTCTTGACTTATGGCTTTTGATATACTAAAGGGTGACATCCATATTTTTATGTTGGTATGCATGCCCGTATGTTGAAGGCATAACTCTTGATAGCGTAGACTTGTTATTCATAGATATGGAATCCATAGCTCCTCTTTAGGAGTAGATGATATCTTCTTATATGTGTTATCTTGTAATTGAAGAACTAGAGTGCTCACCATTTGGATACATAGGTACAACTGAATGGTATACCGTCTTTGGATGGTAACTTTTTCGATGATGAGATAATAGAACGTAAGATAAAAATAATCAAGAAGGTAAGACAGAATTTATCCTTGAGTTGATTATGGATAATCCTATGGGGATATTATACATTATGATATGTTATAGAGGCTTAGTTATACAGGCTTCGTAATTCTATATAGTTCGAGAGTGCAGCTTTAAGCTTTTAGTGGAGTAGCATTAGAGTTGATAATTATGAAATGTATATATAGGATATTGGGTTTCATAATTATTGGGAGCTTGAACTATATAGGTCCATCAGGTCCCTTTTGTTAGCTTATAATAAATCATGTAATAATACGATGTGCTTTTTAAATAAATTGGTGACTTAAGTCAAATTATCAGATTGGTTGAAATTCGATAGGATCAGATAATTCATGTGTGTTTATTGGTCAAATTAATTTTGTGAAAAACTAATTCAAGATAAACTTGTTGAATTATCAGGATCTAGATAATTTATGTCTGTTTATTGGTTAGATTAATTTTGAATAAATTAATTAAAGATAAACTTGTTGAATTATCAAGAATATTTATTTTCCTAAAGATTATCTAGACATGACCGTTTTAATCAGATAACTTCTCTATTGGATTATTTGAATTAAAACTGAGGCTGTTGATGCTTACCAGAGCCTGGCGGTGGATCAACACCACGTGCGGCTACGTACGGTGGATAGCTCTTCCCCTGTTCGTCACTGTCTAATCGGGTGGTCCTGCAACAAGAGGAGGGACGCTTCAGAAGCAAGAAAAAGGCGGGTCAGTCAATAGACTATGGCTTTCTGATGCTCAAGGTAAGAGTTACTCAGCAGAGAATGGAAACTTGTTAGGTGGGAAGAAGCATGCATGTTGGATGCAATAAATGCACCCTATTTATAGGTTGCTACTTGGGCCGGGTGTTGGGTGGGTTTTATCCACGACCCGTGTGTCACATCAATGAGTGTCAGAAGGCAGAAGACAAGTGTCGTGCCCTCCGCTAGTGGATTGTTTCCCATCCGACAGCGAGTTGTTCGCTATTTGTTGGCCAGTGAAGGCGAGTAGCAGCCCACTTACAAGTGCAAATAATCCGAGCCGAGCTGGTGCCTGACTCGAGGAGGTGACTAGTTGCAGTGTGGCTTGAGGGACCCTAAAAAGCACCTCAGACAAGCGATCCAAGCTCATCGGGATCAGTTGTTAGTTCCCCATAGCTTTGCCGAGCTTATTGGCCTATCACCTAGAGTAAGGCTCCTCGGTGGTGGCGCCGAGCTCACCCTCAACAGAGGCTCTATCCCAAGAATATCAAGTGGGAAATAAAGATTCGCAAGGATCAAAAATCGTAAGTTTGGCAGGCTAGTCTTCAGCTTTGGCCTACCGATGGAGTAAGTTCGACAAGCTGATATGCCAGTTTGGCCTGCCAACCGAACGATTTTTGATCACCTATTTTTAGACGCAATTTCTTATCTAATATTGATTCTGATTTGAATTTTCAAGGCCTTATATAATACAGACTAACCCCAGGCCAAAACTCTATAAAAAAGGGAGTGAGACTCATTGTTATTTAGATCAGTTAAGAAATCTAGAGTGAGTACTCTGCTAGTGAGACTCTGAAACTCCCTAGAGAGCTGTTGTTCACAAATCACGAACTATAGCTTTGGGTATTTCTCAATTAGTTGGAAGGAGAGTCGCTCGGTGGAATAGTTGTACGAGTGTACCCACACACACACTGGTCGTGGATAGAGAATAGCAAAGAAGACCAGTTGGTTAAGGTCCTTCTACAACGTCCTTTCTCTTCATCGATTGCGGGAGCTTTTCAGCAAACAAAGTTAGTAAATCTGGTTAATTTATGCATATAGTATGTCAAACTTGTGTTTATAAAATACTCTAATAATAAAAAATTTTAAAATTCTGCTGCGTACTATTTTTCCAACATAATACATAAATAAATCTAAATTATAAGGTATAAAAAGGTAAATAAGCTGATGTTTATTAAGCAAGCCATGGTGGCTTGACTTGGAAAAAAAATGTTTGTGATTTAAACTAACATTAGTTGACTTCTAAATGATGATAATGATAGTCATATCAAGCAAGCATATGATAACAAATACATAAATTCTTTAAATCTTATAATAGCTGTCTAAATTTTCATGATAATTAAGATATATATATATATATTTTACATGGGCCATAAATAGACGGCTTAGCATCATGTAAGATCAACATGTTAGTGATCTGTATAACTAAACAAGGTTAAGCAGGTGTCAGCATTAAACCAATTTCCTTATTTTCGTGTTATTCGTATTAACTTGTTATTAAAAATTCAAATATTAAATGTACGGTCTAAACTAGTTGTCATGTCGTGTTTGAATTTATAGGCTTTAAGGACCGATAATAATCATTTTTTTATTAAAATGAAAATAAGTGTGGGCAATAAAAATAAATAAATCAAAAGGGCAGCCTAGAACTCAGAAGCTCACACAAATAATTTTTGTAAACATGTTATATTTTAGAAGGATTATGTGGCAGGGTAAAAATAATACACTATCCACCGTGCGTAGTCTTGAAAAATCAGCTCATATCAAAATTACATATAACATAATACATGCAATTTTATTAAAACAAATGAAAATCTAACGGCATAAAACTGTGCTCTACCAATTGAACTTTTAATCTCTTATAATGTATATTTACCATTGGAAATAGCACAAAAAATCTTCCATGTAAGCAAGATATCGGATTTTAACGACGGAACGAGCAAACCAAACAAGAAATATTTTATTATCGTAGCAAATAAATTAAAGAAGAAATATTTATTTCATTGGAATCTACCAAACTAATTATAAACAAAATAAGGTGAATGACATAAGCAGTATTTTGTTGACCTTGATGATCAACTTGTTAAATGTTGGATATATTCTAAAATAATTTACTTATAAAAAGCCAGTTTTGTTAAGGCATAATTCGGAGAATATATTTACATATATATTGTGTGTATATATATAGATATAAGAGTTCCCATCAAAGAAATATTGCAGGTAAGATTCGAAGTCTGATATTTTATGAAAGATCAATATCAGGTTGTCCCTCGATCAAATTTAGATTTGGTTGCCTGAGTTAGCTAAACGTTCAAATTTTCCTCGTCATTATTTTTGGAATGGTTTGGACCACTAAAGCCATCCAATTAGCTGCTGGAAGATCTCATGTCTAGTGGATTATACACATTAAAACTCTTTCAAAAATGTATTTTCTTCTCTAATATATTTTTATTTTATATATATATACACACACACATATATATTAGTCACCATCATTCCAGCAGTAAAATTGTTTTTTCATAAGTTTGAGGGTTTTTTTTTTTTTTTTTTTTTATTGAAGACTTAAGAAGATTTGAAGTATATAGATCTCAACATTAGAAGACATTTGCATTTTTTACTAACACGTTAGCAAATCTCTATAGCACACACACTATACACATGGGTAGCTGAAAATTTTCTACACTTGCGTGTCTGTCGATGGCACTGACTCATAAAACTAGAAAACCAACTTTATAGGTCTGTACATGTAACATTAATATATATTTATGGGTATGTACATTCTTATATATATTTATATGCATTTCAAGTATTGGGAGTACTGAATTTGAGGAGTTGGTATCTGCATTGAATGTCTTTATGGATGGTAAAAATGGTTGAATATTTGAAAAAAAAAAATAGTGAAGATGAAGATTATATAATAGCTAGGGGTAGTGATGCAGAGATAAGCAAGAGAGGCGGATTTGTTTTGCCGAGAACAATAAGCAACAGCAACACTTGTTACTGCAACTCCACCTGACATGCGGATGCCTCGTCAAATTCATTGTTTCCACAGCCAACACTTCAAAACTATGACCACGTCCACATGCACCCAAAACTGTCCTCTTGCTCTCTTATTATTTTGGTTGAAAAAAGGATTCCTTGTTCTATTCCAACGATAAATGATCAATTAATTCGCTAGGGTGAAAGCTATAGACTACTTTTTCAAGGGGAAAAAAATAGAGAAATTTATAACAAAAGCCATGGAACTAAAAATCCTAGTTTAGCACTCTCACTCTCTCGCTTCCTGGAATGCTAGGTTATTTTTATTTTTATTTTTTATTTTCTTCTTCACTTTTGGGGCCTGCCTCTACAAGAGGCAATGAAAGGCCAGAGTTTGGCTTCTGCGTTGGGCTGCTTTTTGGACTCCCGACCCCATAGGAAGGTTCTTGATTGACAAGACGATGTTTTTTTTGACGGTTCCATGAACGGTGTTAGACGTGAAAAGGAAGTGCTGGATTTGGGGGGTTCAGGTTTGGTGCACATTCGGCTGTCCTTGGCCACATGCGTGCATTGACGACTTCAAGCCCCTTTGGGTTGGATGGTGCGTGAGTCGGCTGTGGCTAAAAGAAGTGAAGGGGCGGGTGTTCTCTCGTCGACTAGAGGTGGAGGGTGGGGGGCACAGGACTTTGTTTCTTGGAGGTCTGGGCCTTTGTTGGGCTGCGGCCTTATGAGGTGGCGTTTGCACTAGTTGGCAATGGTGGGCGGTTGCAGGAGGCAGTGGTAGTTCTCGTGCACTGGCAGTTTGGCTCATGTCTGGTTTCGTTCTGGTTCAGAAGGTTTGATGTGGTTTCCCTCCTCACTGGTTGTGGTAGTCAGATTATCATGGGAAGTTTTGTTCTTGTTGTTTGGGTTGTACCCTTTTGTTTTAGTTTTTATGGTTGTCAAATAAACGAGTTGATATTTTTACCTTTTTTTTTATTATTTTATTTTTCTATTGTAATTAGGACCGGTAATACGGGTTGCGACACAACGACACGACACGAATCCGACATGGGTTTTTGCGGGTTAGTGTCGAAAAATTTAACCACGGGTCATTTTAGTGTCGACCCGAAACTGACCCGTCAAAAAACGGGTCGTGTTCGGGTCAACCCGTCTGACACGAAAATGACCCGTTTCTGAGCCGTTTTTAATTAATTAACTTTAAAAAAATTAATATTATTTCATATATAATATAAGCTCTTAAAATATCAAACCATACCTCTCTTATCACTCATTTTCTTGTTGAAGTGGTATGAAACTCTTTTAATTTTATTTTTTTTTAATATTATATATATTAATGTAGGCGGGTTAGAGGCGGGTTGCGGGTCATAATCAGGTTACGGGTCAAAAACGGGTCACGGGTCATATTTTTTGACACTGTGCATAAAAAACGGGTTAACACGGGTCGTGTTCGTGTAAACCCGTGTCAAAACGGGTCGTGTTCGGGTTGAGAATTTTCAACTCGTTCGTGTCACGGGTCGGGTTAGTGTCGACCTAATTTTGTAAAAATTAACTCCAACCCGACACGAACCCGACCCGTTAACCCGTTTTGCCACCCCTAATTGTAATAATGGAGGTGGTTTCTCTATTTTTTTATCGTAGTCTTTTTTACCAGTCTACGAGTTGTTGTCCTCAGCGGCATTGTGATCACAAGCCTCAATACTATTAGTCTCTCGATCTTTTTCGATCAGAGTTATCCACATTTTCTAATGGTATATTTAAAAGCCATGTTTGTGTGTGATTTGTTACGTTCCTCTTCGTTTTCTTGTATTGGAACTCGGTACACATGTTAATGGTTCCGGTCTTTAGTTGAGGTTGAGTAGCTATGCATATTATGGTTTTTCCATCTAAATTAGTGGTTGTACCTTCCTAATTTAGAATGTAATTTTCCATTTTCAAAAAAAAAAAAAAAAACTACATAGTTCTAGAGTATTCAGATCATATTAGAACTATATTAGATTAAGAAGAAGTGCGACACGTCTTTAGGAGACTTCAAGAGTACTGCTTGTGAAGATTTCTATTTTCTAGAGTGATGGTTCTCAAGGAGGAATAGTGGATTCTAGCTTGCTAGCATTTTTATTTTTTGGAGCATGCAATAATAGGAAGAAAGAAGCTTAAATATTATTTAAAGTATTAATTAATGAGACATTTTTATTTCAATTTATTTGACAACCAAAATTAACAAAGAGAGAAAGAGAGAGCAAAAAGAATTAGTGATGAGGAGGTTAGGACCAGTTTGACTCTGAAATGTTTTCCCCCAAAATTCAAGGGGGAGAAAAGGCCAAAAAAAAAAATAGATAGATATATATATATATATATATATATATAGGACAGTTTGGTGACATTCTGTAGCCTGTAAACTGTTGCATAATCCATGCATCCATTCCATGGACGTGGAGAAAGACTATGAAAAATTAAATATTGCTTTGTGGGTTATGATTTATGAATTGGGCGGAGAAACTGTCCAAAATCGAAACACGCCAAAATTGGGGACAAGTTGGAAATATGAAAAATGGAGGCGGGTATTAATGTCTTTTTATGCTTAAGCAAGGATCAGGAGGGAAGCGCGCGAAATCAAGCCGGCGGGTTTACTTAGGCCGTGTTTGGACGTTGGTGGCGACCCCATCATTCCGCTGCCCCTGTTTTTTTTTGTTTTCCTTTTTTTTAATCTTTATCTTTTTTATATTTCCTTTATTTTTTAAATAACTTATAGTGTTTAAGAATTTTGCTTTGAATCATAGTTTAAATATTATAATATATAAAAAATTTACACTGTAAATTATTTTATTGAACCAATATTGCGAAACAATAGATTGTCTACCTCTCTTGCTTGAAGAATTTAGTATAGTGTACCACAAAAAAATACCTAAATAATAAAACATTACCTTTTATTATTTGATTATACTAGGCTTAATAAAACAAAACAAAAACGAAAACTTTGCAGAATTTGATGAATCTATCATGTAGGATTGTGCAATACTAAATTTTTTTTAATAACATGCACAAAATTTTCTATCTTACTCACGCTATAAGGGAGAAAAAATAAAAAGAAAAGAAAGATATATTTAGAGAAAAATTAAAGAGGAAGAGGGACATGAGTATTTCTTTCCTATTATATTTGGCATAAATTCTTTATTCCAACTATTTTATATATATTAGGAGACCTTTTGTTATTACCTCACTTGAAATTAAGATTTGACCAATTCGTCATGGGGTGTCGTCGGAACAGTAATTTTACATTTTTAACCAAAATTTTCTGGTATTTTCTCACGTATGTTGTAATTCTTTTTATTCTAACTTACGGTTTCAATGTAAAATCCTTCGTGAATATATGAGGTTCAAAATAAAAATGTAATAAATTGCTTAAATGTGATATACTCTTTGGGAAAAAAAAAATAAAAATATGAGAAGATAATCTGTACATCTCTCTTGTTTTTTCCTCACTCCTCTCGTCTCATCTCATAAATAGAAAGGGAGAGAAATAAAAGAAATCTTGTGCAGAGAGCCTGAGTCCCTCTCTCTCTCTCTCTCTTCATCTTCTCTCGCAACAGGACACTTGCTTTCTCTCCATAAATACCCTTTCTCTCTTGTCTCTGTACGTACTCTTTCTCTGTCTGTCTCTGTTTTGTCAGTCTTCTGGAGTACACTCTTGTCTCCTCTCTTATAACAACCAACACCTTCTCCTTCTCTGTGCTACTTGGCTCACTCCCTGGTGCGAGAAACGTGAACAACCAGAGAAGCAAAACAAGAGAAGAAATTACCACCTTAAAAAATAATAATAAAAATATAAATAAAAACAGAGGAGAACTTCTTCTTTGTTCTTGTGGGTCTCAGTCATAAACACAATGTCGGCTTTCAAAGACGAAGATCCTCGCATCCATGGCATCAAAACTAAGATTCGCGTCGTCCCCAATTTCCCTAAGCCTGGTTTCTTTCTTTTCTCTTATTCTTATTCTTTTTCATTTCTTTAATTTTTTGTTTTGTGTCTTTGGTTTGGAAGAACTAAAGGGAGCGAGCTTGTTGAAAACCCAAGTGTATTTAGCTTTGATTCTGAGATGGGTTTTCATTTTCTTCGAAGAAAAGCAACGGCCTTTTTTTTTTTTTTTCAATCTTTTTATGCTCTTTCTCTTGAGTTCCTTTTTCTTCATTTTTGTCTTTTTTTAAGGGTTGTGCAATGTGCAGGTATTATGTTCCAAGACATCACAACTTTACTGCTCGACCCAAAAGCCTTCAAGGACACTATTGATTTATTCGTCGAGAGATACAAAGGCAAAAACATTTCCGTTGTTGCAGGTAACGAAAAACAAAAGACAAAACCAAGAAATGTTTTTCAAGTTGGGTCCTTTTTTTGTTTTTTTTTTCACCTTAGGAAGGGAAGGGAAGGGACAAAGAAAATAAAAGAGCTTGAACTTGAATATGTTGATCTAAAGCCATGGAAGAACTTTTTTTTTTTTTTTCAGAGTGATTGCCTTGAAGGAAGGTGGTGGGGTCCATTGCTTACGGGAAAAGTAGGTCTGAGTGATGCTAGGAAAAAAAAAAGAGATAAAAATTGCCCTTTATATGCATATATATTTTTGGCATAAATTTCTGGTTGTCTTTTTGGAATGCTTTTGAGGGACATTATGGAATGGAAGTGACTGTGTGGGTTTTTGGTGGTAGTGATTTCTCGTTTGACTATGGCTTGTGGGGGGTTTTTATTAGTGGGTTTCTGCCGCTCATGGCCTCTCTTTTCCCCTCTCAACTTCTTATTTTTCAGCGGCTCAGATTTGCCCTCGCTCTTACTAGCTCATAAGCATGTGCTTGGATCCAATTTGCAAGCATGGTGGTTGGTGATGGATGCCCACCTTGTAAAAATATGTGGGACCCCCATTTGATTCTAGAGTTTCAATTCTCCCCTAATTGTTTTGTTTTGTTTTGTTTTGTATTTTGGCCTGGCTTCATTAGAGCGAGGCTTTCCTCATTATATATGTGTCATTGTGCCTGCGTTTATTCTGTCTTCTGTTAGATATAATAACTTGGTGAATTATTGAATTAAGACTGTACTGTGCTTTTGTTTCTTTATGTTCTTTACCTGTTTTTGTGGATTTGTTTGACCCAACACTCTGATCCCCTTCCCAAAAAAAGGGACCCCATAAAAGAGGAAAAATATAAGGTATTTTTTGTTTTTGTTTGTTTGTTTGTTTTTTCCCCCCCCATTCTTCTTTGCTTAACATGTGAAACTTTAGACTTTGATTCGTTTACATTGTGGAAGACAAGGAAGAAAACCCACCCATACTTTACTTTTGAAACCAGAATCTCTAATGGCCGTAAATCTCACTCTTAACACACTTTGGTTGACTGAATTACATAATTGGAGGCTCGTGCGTATACGTTGACAAAGAGCCCCTTCTGGAATAGCTTTTACTTATGTTTTTAGCTAGTGGAAGAAAAGAAGTAAAAGCTATGATTTTTCGGTCAGTGTTTGGAAGTTGGGATCCTATTTTTAAAGGACCTTAATAGCATAAAAATGATATTTAAATTACTAAAATGCAAATAAAATGTAAGAATGAAGTTGATAAAATCTTATGGAAGATCGGGTACAAGTTTCAAAGTCTTCTCAGAAGGGTTTTCTTGAGAGCACATTTTTCCAGGAGGGTGGTAGTTCTTCTAGAGGCCGGCACGGCCAAGTTCTTTTAAAAGGTCATATTAAAGACGTTCCAGAAAGCCACGCCAACACAGGCCCATGTGTTGAGCTGAAAATCCCTTGATTTCTATGATTACTGTTGGTCCTTGTTTCTTAATTATTTTATTTTCTATCAGAAATGATTTTGATTTAGAATCTTTGATGCTTTGACTTGAACACATTCCTGTCGCTTGGAAATGTCTCGTTGCGTGCTTATGTGGATGGACACAGTCCTCTTGTGCATTATGAGATCTTTATTACTATTTTGGGATCCTCTCTTCTCTTGCAATAAATATCATTTCTTGGATAAGATGAAATGCAAACCCGTTGGAGGATGAGGATAGAGTTTTCTTGTATGTTGTCACTTTAACTGATGGTACCCCGGTAGTTAAATGCATGTGCTCTTGATTTCTCATATTAGGACTCTTCACCCTTGTGCATGTGTTTGAAACCTTTGCCTTTTATCGTTGGAACGTTGTGTCATTTCCATACTTTTCTAAGGTTTGAAATCCTTATTTGTCCTGGTTTATGAGTCACTATCAGAGTCAATACTTTTCCACGTTCAGCGTTGAAAAATCTGTTAAAGGTACCTACCTTCCAAACTAATGTATCTCTTTCGTATTTTTAACAGTTTGTTTGGCGTTGTCTCTCTATCCAGATGGCCAGTCTGTCAATTCTATGAAGTGCAGTGCTTGAAATTTGAATATGATTGGACATTGGCAGAACATTAATTTAATAATTTAAATTTGAAAATCTAAATTGACAAATTCATTTATTTCTTTCATCGTACTTTCACTGCTAATTCCTCTATGTATGATGTATCATGTTCTTAACCAAGTAATTAAGTTGTGTATTTATTTGAGCTTAATGGGTGCTGAAATCACTAAATGATGTTCTGAAATAAGGTTCAATTTTGTTTTTACAGGAATTGAAGCTCGAGGTTTTATATTTGGTCCTCCCATTGCGTTGGCAATTGGAGCAAAGTTTGTTCCCCTTAGGAAACCACGGAAGTTGCCTGGTAAACCTCTATGCCTACATACTTATGCTGCGCATGTTGTTATATGGTGCTTTGGGTGTTTGTGATGACCTGCTCTGTGGCAATAAGCCATCCTTTTTCTTGTATTGCATGCAAAGTCTATTTGTACCAAGTTGTTAGTATGTCGATTAGTCCCTCTCAAGTGTGGGGCAACCGTGTGCGCAATTATTAGTTTTGACATACCCAACATGTGAATACTTGATTACAAGCTCTAAACATATTAAAGGCATGGCGCATGATGACAGTTTTGGAGAGTGAAATCACATGGATTCAAACTCATGACCTCATGTAGGTTTGCTAAACTGAAGCTATTGTGACTTTAGTTTTTTACTTTCTAATGCAACGTCTTGGCCTTTCAAACGAAAGAGGGTTTGTTTCATGCACATGCTTTTGTCATTCGCCTTTTCTTCAAATATGGAAACATGAGAAATGTCATGAACAACGACTAAGTCTAGATTGTCATTGACAAGCTATTTGCTGTTTCTAGGTGAAGTTATCTTCGAAGAGTATACTTTGGAATATGGAAAGGACTGTCTCGAGATGCATGTTGGAGCAGTTGAGCCCGGTGAACATGCTTTGGTGGTTGATGATTTAATTGCCACCGGAGGCACGCTCTGTGCCGCAATGAATTTATTGGGTAATTTAACAAGACAATTTGCATACCAAACGTTGAACAAGTCATTACATTTCTTTTATGGCATTCTTCGTTCTGTCTTTAATGAGCTTGAGCTTGTTTCCTCGTTAATGGAAACAAAGAGTGTATATCTTGTGTGCCAAATTCATGTCTTTTCTTATTTGCTTGTGGAAATCGTGATATGATTATAGTATCCAAGTGATGATGAGATGCATGCTATACAAAATGTTGATTTGATGTCGGTTATTTATGTTGGTGGGATACATTGAGAGTCAACTTTTTGACTAGGAAGAAACTCATCAGAAGTTGGAAAATGTGTCGATGTTTTTTCCCCCTCCTCTAACTTGTATTGGCTTCTTGAGAAGTTTTTATAGCGCAACTTCATGATGTTGGTGCATATGCTAGTATCCTTTCATTGACACAAGTATGTTGTTTCACAGAACGTGCGGGAGCAGAAGTAGTCGAATGTGCATGCGTTATTGAATTACCCGATTTACAGGTCTGTTGTTTAGAACACCTATTCATTATTTCTTTCTATGCTTTAACGCTGCTTGAACTTCTTGTGGTTTTGCACTTTTGTCCCTTTATATTTTTTTTAATTGGCAGTCCATTTGAATTCACAAAGCAATAGCAAATAACTTGAATCGTTATCCAAGTTCAAATCTTGAACTGAAATGGCTATAATTTCGTAGCACATTTGCCCCCTGAACGTCCCATATTTTGCTACTTGTATCGTTGAATTATCGTTTTGGTGATTTAGTCCTTGTTTTTAAGTCCCAAAATCTCTTAGAAATTAATCTTCTTACTGATTGTCGAGAGAAAAAAGAAAAAAAGAAAATCAAGAATGAAGGTGTGAAATCACGTAAAGTTCAGGGACACTAATGCTAAAAACTCTTTGGTATTTGCTTCGAGGACAAAAAAATGAGTTAATCAAATGTTGCGAAATTGGTCGCAGGGTCGCGAGAGATTGAATGGAAAGCCACTGTATGTACTGGTGGAATCCCACTAATCCACCTATCAAAATCAGAATCAAAATCCAAGCTGAGGAGGAGGATTATAGTACCTTTTCCCCTTCCCACCAACCGCAACGCACAGAATCAGACCATCAGGAAAATGTACATTTAAGAGTCACATTCATTGGCTACTTTACTCTTGGGATCTGATTGCATTTCACCCTTTCACCTTTCCCCCATTTATTACCAGTTTCTTCTTCTGAATTTTGATTTATTGAAAAAAAAAAAAAAAAAACAGAGAAATTTTAAGTGTTGGTGATTGGGACTCTTCATTTTTACCTGGTAGCATATAGTGCAAAATTATGGGGAAAAAAGGGCTTTGATTTTGAGAAAAAAAAAAAAAAAAGGCTTTGTAGGGACTCTTGATTTTTTTTTTTTCCTTGTTTTTATTTGAGTAAATGAAGTTGATGATGAACAACATGCCATTTTGGTGGTGGGGCCTCATTTCATTCCTGTTGACTGAGCCTCTCAGTGGTTTCGGTTTTCATTAGTGTTTGTGTTCTTATCACAAGTACTGTTGATTGAGAAAAAGCTCAAATTATGTGTTGGTTGATTAGAAAGGTCATCTAGTAAAGTTGGTCTGTGAGTCCGACTTTAGTTATATTCTGTTTGCAAAAATCTGCATGCATAATTGCAGAATACATCAGATCATAACTTCGAATATGCTGCCTGCCCAAAAATATTTTTATCCTTACCCATTTTGAACTTTTGCTTTCGTTTTATTTTTGTTTATGTTTAATTTGAACTCATGGATTCAAACGGTCAGTATTCGTGTACCAATTGCTGCCTTTATTGGCACTGCACGGTTATGAAATTGGAATTACTAAATAGAATTTACACTTCTGTTTTCTAAAGTTGTCATAGAATTCTTGTGTAAGTTTATAGGCTTTTAGAAGAGTGGTTTTAACTGGTCTACAATATAAAGTTTTTATACGTTACAGTAAAAAAAATTTTAGTTTAAAGTAAGGTTTTTTTGTTATAGTTTTTAAAATAAAATTGTTGATTTTAATTTTTTTTTAAAAAAATTACAATATGTCTAAATTATTGTTAATTATTGTTATGAAATTAAAATCTAATATAATATTTAAAATATTTTAAAAATATTTTTAATGATATAGTAATTATTTTAATAATATTATATATTGTATTATATAATTACATATAAATAAATTTAATGATAATATTATAAGATATTTGTAAAATTTTTATAAATTAGAGTCTTATTTTAATTCGATAAACTTAATTGGGTTAATTGTTTCGTTAGTTTTTTTTTTTTAAAGGGAATAATAATATTGTTACAAAATTATCCAAACAAATAGATTTTAGGTCCTGGTAATTTGGGCTGGTGGTCCAACTAATTTGTCAGCATCGAAAGTTTCGGGAAATTGGTCCAGACTTGAAGACTAAGGAAGCTTTTATGGGCCATAGAAGTTTCGGCCTTTTGTGCAACACAAATCGTTTTCTTGTATCATCTCTTTCGGTGAATTGGAGAAATGACACTCCAAATTCTGATATAGCTCTTCTGTATGGAAAGATTTAAGCAAATAGGACTAATTTACACATTTTGCCAAGTGATGGAGTAAGCCAAGGTGATAATTGGGGGGTAATAATTTTAAGTCAGTTAGGATATCAGCTTGTTTCGAAACCTAATTTGAGCCGGTTTTGTTATATTCTCTCGGTCAGAACTATTGGTTTGAAGAAAGGACATCAAAGTTACATTAGAATTACAAAAAAAAAAGAAAAAAGAGGAGTACAAATTTAAACGAAATCTTACTTTAATGAATATTTAATGGCTAGAATTACATAGTATTAGGATATAGGAGTTAAATTTTTAATCTTAAAAGTGGAAACGTGGATTTTTCAGCACTCAACAATAAACAAAAGCTGTATAGAAGGCTTAATGTGTCCATCAAAGATTCTGACCTTGTACCAAATGTCTAATCCTAAACTCCTTGGCTTTCCATTTTCTTCCAAGCAAAGAAAGTTTCTGCTCAGATTGCCTAACTTTTGGCCTTGTGATTTGTTAATCTTAATTCAACCAAACATTTAAGCAGGTGAACTGAGCGGTTAAAACAAGAGGGATAAGTGTAGGCAAATATGTTAAGGGGGCGTTTGGTTTGCAGTAATCAGTAGGAATCATATTCTCGAGAAAATGATTGGAGGGAATATGATTCCTAGGAACTAAGATTATTATGTTTGGTTGCACATAGGAATCTTTTATTAGATTTCTAGGAATAATATATTACTGTGTTTGGTTATACATAGGAATCTTGTATAATTGACAAAATAATTTATTGTATTACCATTAAATGTATCAATATAATATATTAGAACTGATATTAAATAATAATAATATAAATATAAATAATAAAATAATATTATATATAATTTAACATTAATATTACTATGAATATTAATGTTATTATTATCATTATTATTAAATAATAATTATTTTATATTAATATAATACTTTCTTTATCTTATATAAAAATATTAATTTATAATAATCATAGAATTATTATTTAACAATATATTAATATTAAAATGTTGTATATAATATAAGATATGTTGATATGAATATAAATAATAATAAAAATACAATTCTTAATAATATATTAATATTTATATTAATATTAACATTAAATAAACATATTGTTATAGAAAATATTAAACATATTTAGCTATATTTTATATTTACAATTATTATAATAGTATTTATATAGTTTAATATTGATATTGCTATGCATATTAATATTAATATTATACTATTCATATTGATGTTATATTATTATGTTTTTATTATTATTCTTATTATTAAATTATAATTTTATATTGATATAATATTTATATGTATATCATATATTAATATTAATTTATAATAATAGTACAACATTATTTTATTTTATTATTATAGTATTTATATATATTATATTTAGATATTTTATATGTAATATATTATATATGTTTATTATTATTGTTAATGTTATTATTATCATTATTATCAAATTATTATTTTATATGAATATAATTTTTATATTTATATTGCATAGAAATATTAATTTATAATAATAATAATATTATAATAATTTAATAATAATATAATTATTATCATCATCATCATGGAAACAAAGATGAGATTTCTATAGTTTTGAGATTCCCAGGAATATGAATATCACCTTGTGGGTGGGCTTCATATTACCCCAAAATGAGGTAATCTGAATCCCACGGGAATTAGTTTCCCAGGAATCCAAAACTTAGATTACTGTATACCAAACATGAGAATCTTACAGATTCCCATTCCCATATCAAGATTACTGCATACCAAACGCCCCCTAAGCGGTAAATCAATCCTTCATTGGTTTAGTTCGTTCATTTAACTTCTCTTCAACAACCCACAAGCAAACCAAAGTAAAACCAAACTACTTCTCTTACTATTGCTCGGTCCATTTAAACTATTTGGGCTTCATTCGAGAAACACGTTTGAAAAACTAAGTTCATTTTGCTATTTTTTAAAATTTTCACAGTAAAAAATAAAAGTTTACTATAATGTAAAGCTCTCACATATTATAATTTTTAAGTTTTAACTTTAAGTTTCAACTAATTTTTCAAATACACTCTTGGCTTTTCATGTTCTGCTTATTTGCATAATTTTGAGCTGCAAAAGCATGTTCATGATCTCATGAGTCTTGCACCTTGACGTCGGTTCATACTAATAGTTTGACTAACTTTCTTTTATAGTAGTAATAGGGGGTTTGGCAAATTACGAACCAATAGTTTGCACCCTAAAACATAGTAACAATTTAAATTTTGTGAGAAAAAACACTTTAGCAGATTTGGTATGAACTAAAACTTTTTGGTTCAAACAAGTTACTAAACATGTTATCACCAGAGTGTTTTAAGCTCTTCCAATGCGTATATTTGAGGTTTTTTCCCATTTTATACTAATCTTATTCTAATCTTTTTTATAGATATACAAGAAGGGGGAATAATCTAAACAGTTTGAATCCTTCTGTAGGCTTCATAATAAACTCTCTTAGTAATAAAGTATGAAAGATATGGGGAAGCAAAAGCCAAAGGTATTCAAACTCTTGAGAATCCCAGGAAAATCCTTTTGTCCTCTTACATGTAACATACAAATTTTTAAAACTCACAGGCAACTCTTTAATTTAAGTATTGAAATATTTTTTTGTTTAGTTCAAAAATTATTATTCCAAAAGAAGGAAGATCATTGTGTCATGTTTGGAGTGTGGACAGCTTGACAATGGGGTTTAATAGTCTATCATAATATTGGCAAAGATCATAGCTTGAGCCGTTTTGCTATTTGAAATCTTTACACTAGCAATTAAGTTTATCAATCTTCAAAAAAAAAAAACTTTTGATGTGTATAATTTATGTGTTTTCTTGGAGGCACTACCACCTTTAAGCCTCAATGAATGCTATGGTCATAACTCATAAGTTTGCTTTGTCCTTAAGCTCACTCCATTGTACGTAATGATGTCTAGGATCACAACTAACAAACTACTCTTTAAAATTAAAAAAAAAAAAATTGAAAAAAAGAAAAGAAAAAACTAAGTGCCCGTTTACTTGCTTCCTTATTATCAAATTCTAAAGAAATTCTAAAAGCCTCAAACATTGAGCATGAAATCATAGAATAAAAAAACCTTTATTTATTTACTTTTTATTTTATTTTATTTGTATTGATGTAACCGCAAAGTTTGGAACCTGAAATGGTCAAACTAATTTTCGAAAAAAGAGGGTCTTTACTGCATAAATATTTAACTTACCTAAAATGAAAGGAGATATAGAAAAAGAGACGAGGAAACAATTTTCCTAATAATATAGTGGAAGTACATAAAAACAAAACGGCAAACTGGTTAATCTGCATGTATCAACAAGATTTTTTCACAATCACACAAAAATATTCATGACCCAAAAAATAATGTTGATAAATGCAGCTAGAAAACTGTTCATCATCACCACAAACAACCCCCCAACAAAATTAAAAACAAAATATATGTAAGACATTAAAAAAAAAACAAAAGAACGTTGTAGTTTTTTACAATTTGTAGATAATAAGAAAGCAAGGCAACACTGCACGTGGATCAAACACTAGCAACTCGCCATTTTCACCACTCATCGAGTCGAACCCAACTCGGCCAGTCAAAAGCGAGTCGACACCGAGTTGCTCCGAGACCCGACCCGCGACAACCCGACAAACCAGCATGGCCCGCATTCCCCTCCCCCCACCGGCGCTCTCGTGGGCCCCGCCGCTGCCTGAGTACGTGCATATCACCGCAGAGCCCTTCCCTCCCGGGAAAGCCCACGAGCCTCCGCGAGCATCGTACGCGCCTCCACCAGACGTGGGTCCCAGGCCGTGGAACCCCATGACCTCATTCCCGTCTGCCAAGCACCTTGCGTTCTCCTCCTCCTCTTCCCTGAGCCCAGTCGGGCCCTTGGACCCGGCCCGAGACTTGACGAGCTCTCTGTACTCCTCGAACCGGGCGACGGCCTTCGGCCCGTTTTGGACCTTGAATATCATCTCAACCCGACCCGAGAATGCCTTGGGGCTCCAGCTGGTGTGGAAGATAATCTCGACCACGTTCCGCGACGCGTGGCCCTCCGGCAGCTCGGTCAGGGCCGGGAGGAACTGGTCGTGGTGGGTCCGGGACCGGGTCCGCACATGGCGGGTCGTGCCAGTTGGGCTTAGAGGTGAGGATTCGGTTTTCCTGTCGGGTCGTTGAGTCTTCGGAACCCCTTTTTTGGTGGGCTCCGTGGGTTTGGGCTTGGCCTTGGTGGGCTTGTTGTGGTTATGGTGGTGGTGTTTGGCGGCGGCAGCGGCGGCGTCGATGACGTCCTTGATGTTCCGAACGCTGTGTCTGCAACTGGCGCTGTGTATTAGGTTTCTGGGTTTTGGGTTGTAAACGACGTCGTCAAAGGCTCTGGATTTGCATTGCAAAGACTTGACCCACCCACTCGCCATTAAATTCAAAGTAGCCACAAAAAAAAAAGAAAAGAAAACTCCACTTCTCTCTCTAAGTTTCCCTCTCTTGGTTTTTATTTGGTCTATAAATGCGAGCTCTTCTTATCTCTCTTCTAGTCTGTCTAATGTATAATGCCAGAGAAGATATAGAAAAGGAAAGAAAGAAAGAAAGAAAGATGGAAGAATGGAATGGAAGCGACATGACATTGGGCGGGTTATTAAAATGAATGGGGTTATTTATTTTATTTTATTTTATTTTTTTTCTAGGTCAGATATGTGGTTGGAGTCTGAAATGACGGTGTTACCCTTCTGAAGATTTTGGAATTACCCACGTGGAATTCTGTCTCTTTCTTCATGGGAAGACAAAGAGAGACAAAGAGAGGTGTTTTGTCTTCGTTCCCGTTCCTGTTGCTGAAAAGCTAGAAAAACAAAACAACAACGATTGCATTAATCTCAACAAAACAAAACTTCATGATTCATAACATAGTCCATTGTTGTGGTGGTCAGGTCCAGGCCTGACCCTCAATCTATATCTCTAGCTCTTTGGTTGTGCGCGGCTTAAATTGTGTTCATCATTTTCTTTAAAACGGTTTTAATTTAATACCGTGAGATATTTGAGAGGATATAGAGAAACGTAATTAAACAATTTAATATTGCAGTTATAGAACATTAAATAGTGGTAGTATTTCGTTCCCACCTGCAAGCTTCCTTATTTTCTTTGAAAGAAGATTTCATTCCAACATAATTAACAAATACAAATATAAATGACCGTCTAGTATAAGGTATAACCTCCAAATAAGACAAGCTACATCAGCACGACCTAGAAACGATTAAAGGGTAATAGGTAGGTTAGCGACATGAGAATAGAAACCACCTCGACACACTAAGAACAAGCTCACATACAATAATGGAGCCAATATTTATTGATAGGGGACCAAATATTTCTTTTTTAATTAAGATTATATTAACACGTAGAGAACTATAAGTTTAGAAAGAGACCAAGTTTAATTTACACACAAATCTAATATATTAAAAATAAAACCGTTATATGTAAGGAAAAAAATTAAAAGCTAGAGGGGCTACAGCCCCCTGTCTCCGTCACCGCTCACATATAGCTCTTTTAACAAAACTCTATAATTCATAGAATTATCTTTACGGTGTTGTGTCTGTAATGCGGTGGGTGCAAGCTTCCTTATTGGTATAGGGACGTACCTCTCAAAGTATGCAACTCTGTGTTTTTTTACAACTCCAAAAAAAAAAAAAAAAAAAGGGACTGTTGCCTGTTGGGATAGAGGTCAATAATACTCTTGTTGAATTTAAATACGTTAAGAAAAGTATTTTCCAGATCACATCATTCCAAGATTTCATTAGATTTATGTACCAAAAGTAAACAAAAGCAAAAATGGTTTGAGACTCATGAAAAACATTTTTCCTTTTTGGTTTTCCACTTGCATATGTATGTATATATTTGCATGTGGTATATGTATCCTTTATGATAATGGAAATTCAGTCCACTCCAAAGCTTGACTGTAATCATATATAGGAAGAAACTTGGGAGGTATTGCGACCCATTTTTTGCTGCTTGTCTTTTTAATGGGGTACAGTGTTGGGCAAGAAGCCATATATAATTATCATTCCAGGAAGTGCATTTTCTCTATTAATGGGATATCACTATTTTTGACTTTGTGATCTCTTGCTCCTTTTCGCATACAAGTGTTTAATAGGCATGAATTACGAATTAAAAACCTTAATTCTATATTAAAAGCTATTTTATTTTCAATAATTGTAGAAAAATTAATACGATGATAAAACATTTATTAAAAATAGTTGCACACTACTTAACTTTTTGGGTTTTCTCTCACCTCTCTACATACCCAAAGCCGGTACCCCTTTTATGTAAAAAAAAGAAAAAAAAAACTAGAAAAAACAAATTTTACAAGTATAAACTCTCCAAACTACCGTAACCAGCTTAACAATACCATCAACTAAAACAGCCTAAATGATTTCTATTTCCTTTGTTAGAGCCTTTTAATAATTATTACCATTATGTTTCTGTTAGTTGGGTCTTTTCCCCTTTTTTTTTATAAAAAAATTACAATAATTTTCCCTCTTCTTTTCTCTTCCTTTTCTTTTAAACCTTCCCTTGGATGCATATATTAGTTTTTTGGAAGATTTCAAGCTTGAAAATAAATTCATTTGACGTTCCCAAGTGACCCGCAAAGCATATGCATTCATTTTGTGATTGACACGTACAATTGGTAAGAACCTAATCTGGTCATTAATTTATGACTATGAATATTATAATTTATGACTTTGTTGCTTCTTGTAATCAAAGAAACAATTTACTCTATACAGTGTTCTTGGTGAGCTTGAAGTTTCAATGAAACAGAAAAGGCGCCTGAACTTTTTTTTTTTTTTTTTTTTTTTATTTTTCGCATCCTGAAAATAAAAAGAATAAAACCTTACCTGCAAGGTAGTAGCTTTTTAGTTACTTATCTACTAATTCATCATTATTTTGTTTATCTTGACCTACTTTCACATACAAACACTTCAGCCAGGGCACTTTTGTCATTTCGTAAAACAGATTCTCCTTTTCTAATAATTTCTAACATCCCCTTGATCCATAATTAAAAAAATAATAAAAAAGAAAAGAGGTAAGAGGGAGATATGGGCATTATTAGGCAGAATCTTTAATAGGAGTTTGAGCAGGGATAAGTAAGCAGTGAGAATAGAATAGAGAATAAAAGAATAGAAAGAGAATGGAAACTGCAGGTAGGTAATGCATCTTAAAAAAAAACAGCACTGAAATTTAAACTGGTAAAACGACAAGTTCACCAAGACTTTTATCTTTATTTTAAAGTTAAACTCTTGTTTAAGTGCTAACCCATTTGGCATTTTAGGCTTCATTTCATGCATACACAGCTAGTAGGCATTAATATAGAATAGGCCACTTATAAAGAAAGTCGGCATTCACAAGGTAATTAATATTAATTTGGTGCTTGTTATTGGGATAATGGTTTGTGGTTACATAACAAGGAGACAAATGCATTGAGATAATCAAAGCTTAATCTACAAAACGTAATTATATAGTCTTTGTACCAAACACCAAAAGGGTCCAAAAAAAAAAAAAGACATGAGAATTCGTGACATATTGATATGGGCAAATCAAATCCACTCAGGTCAAGTAGATAGTAATTAATAAACAAAAATTCAAATTGAAGCTAAAAATATACGCTTTGTAATTTATATATGCTTTTTATTATGCAGGGTGATTATGAGATTCTGAATTAAAAGAAGTGCATAGTTTTTTTAGGAGTGACAAAAAGCAAAGAAGACTAAGTGGGGAATATTGGGCAGTTAGAAATGGCTTGCTGTTGTGGTGGGAGGTCTTTCTCAGCCTTTGCTTCTCACGCATGCACACATTTTATCTGAGTCATCCCGGGAACTGCGTTCTATTTTCATGCGTGCCTATATATCTACATATATGTCTTACTTAGTTTTACACCTTTCAAATGTCTTTCTACCTTTTTTTTTTTTTACCACATTTCACTGTTAATTCTTTGATATGTTGGTATCTCCCTTTTCTTGCATTTCAAATTTCACCATTCCATCGTCATGGAAAGTTTCTTTAACTAATTAAACGATGATTGTTAGTATAGTGCTATTCGTCCTCTTTTTCTTTCCCCTTTTTTTAAAAATATTCTGGCTCGGTTGATCATTAATTTCTTAAGTTTTTTTTTCTTCTTTCAATTAGTGCATATATTGAATGGAGAAATTTTAGGTTTTGTACAATCTTAGCTTTAATATGAATTATGATCATGATATAAGTGTATATATAAGATTTTTTTTGCCGGGACGCTTTAGCTTGAACTTTTCACATTGCGGGTCATCAAGGAAGCATTTTCATTGTTGTATGCTTCTTTGGTGTCGTCAAAAATTTCTTTAATTCTAATTTATGAAATGAAGATGTTTGGTAAAGAACAGGGATTGTAATGGGATTCCACTGTTTTCGGTCAAAGAATTGATTATGAAAAATAATTAAACAAAAAGTAGTGAATAAATAATTTAATCCATTCTTTGTCAAAATGTATCCAAAATTAAAATTTGTAATTACACAGCTAAATTCTCTCCTTTTTATTTTTATTTTTATTCTCCTGATTTTAAATGTCAGACTTACTTAGAAGTACAAACTAATTCCGCTAAAAAAGAAGTAAAAACTAAAAAAAATAATTGAGCTTATTATTTGATATTTTAACCCCCTTTTCCACTTTGATGAGTTAAATATATTTTTGGTGCACTTCCTGACTTTGGAATATATACCATATACATTAATTATGTTATGAACAGAGGGAAGGGATATATATATATATATATATATATATATATATATAAATGAAGCACGCGCTTCTAATCACATTTTAGAATTTCAATTTTACATTTAAGTTTGTGTAACATTTTACCTGTATCTATATTAATTTGATTTGTGTCCTCACTTTGTAAAAAGAAAAATTTAATAACCATACACCCACTCAAATTTTAAATATGTAATCATATCTTGTTCAATAAAAAATATCTCTAATTTTTTTTAAGGTCCCCACCGAAAATATTTTTCAGCCCAGCAATCAGTTATAAACAAGATATAGACACACACACACACAAAAATGAACATCCTCTTAGCATTACGAGTTTATATATATCAATCATCAGTTTTTATCTCCCCGAATACATACATTTAAATTTGATTTTAATACACAAATTTATACCTTAACTTAATTAATAGTTGATTTTAACTTTTAAAATAATCAAATTATTTTTAAGTAAAAAAAATTAAAATGTTCAAAAAAGAAGGAGAAAACAAAAACAAAAACATACAAGCACTGATTTTTAGACTATTTTAATTTGATTTTAATACACAAATTTATACCTTAACTTAATTAATAGTTGATTTTAACTTTTAAAATAATCAAATTATTTTTAAGTAAAAAAAATTAAAATGTTCAAAAAAGAAGGAGAAAACAAAAACAAAAACATACAAGCACTGATTTTTAGACTATTTTATATATTTTTTAAGTCAAAAACCTTAGTATAAATTTTTTTAAGTCCTTAAAGTTTTCTTCTTCTTTTTTAAATTGAAGGTATTTTGGTAATTTTTTATGTCAAAATTAAAGATTAATAGAGAAAAGATATATATTTGTGTATGGAATCTAATATAAACGCATATTTTTGTTGTAATTAAAAACCAAAACTACAATGTTTGAATTACAGAACATGAAAAATATGAAAAGGTAAACAATTCCCAATCCTATATGTCCAGTCTGAACTACACATACTATCAGGGAAAGTTGGCTTTTTATCTGCCAACAATCCTAAGCAATAGTTTAAATTTAATCTTATTTAGTTTTTATTTAAATAATCTATTGATTTATGAAGTTTAATGATTTTATGTAACTTATTTCATTTTGGGCCTATTTAGCACTGCTTGTGTTTAGAACTATATTTTTAAAAGAGCTTTTAGGAGTTAAAATAGTCTCAAATTTTTTTAAAAGTTATAAAAATATTATATTAAAGTTTATAAGTATTATCCACTTGATATAAGTTTTAAAGTCTATTTCAAAAATATTTTTTTAAAAAGTCAATTAGTTTGAGATTGATGTGCTTCTAGGAGAAGCAACCACTTTTGTTTAGAGCAAAAGCAAAATCCAAAAGCTACAATTATTAGCTTTCTCCAAATAGTTTAAAAAGTGCATTGGTTTGTGTAAAAAATGTTTTTATAAAGTTTTATCACACACTAAAGTTGCATCGGTTCTTGTGCAAAATGTTTTAATGAACTCTAAAAACAATATCAAACTAAGTTGAATTTGATAACAAACACTTCTAGATAGTATAAACATTTTAGATAGATTATCTAAATACTTTCAGAAGCAACTTTTAGGCTCAGAAAGCCAAAAGCAAATTCTAGAATGCCCTTTGTAATTGTATTTTGTAGCTATGTACTTCTAATTAGTTTGCTTCTTGTCATGTAAGAGTTCAGATCTGCTGTCTTACTATTTAGTCCCTTTGGCTATCCCTTATACTTATTTTTAATACATTATTCAAACTTAACAACTTAAGCATGTAAATAAGACTTAAATATTAAAAGTAATTAAACAGTTTATTTAGGTATTAAAATTTAACTAGGAGACAGCTAAAGAGACAAAAGAATAGGACAACAAGTTTTGATTTGTCAAAGAATTATATACTTTTCTTTTCCCATTCAATTGATATAGACAACATATGCTGAACCCTATTAAATCTTTTTGCTCCTTTTTCTTTTATTTTTTCTTTAATTTTTAATACATATTATTAGTTCTACATGTATTATTGTTCTTATGTAATTGCATGTATTAAAATCCATTGTACTTGTCACCAACTAGCAGTAAAACACAGCGCAGCTTCTGTTGCAGAAAGAAAGCATATACAGACCTAAAAAAAAAGTGTTAAATTTTAATTAAAAACAAAGGATCCCAAAATATTAGGTCTTATGATTTTTTTTTTTTTTTTTTAAGTTATATATGTCGTGCTTTTGAAAAGAGGATGCCCCCTCTCCATTACTCTAATTAAGGGAAGTATTTGATGAGAATATATAGCTTTTGACCAACTTTAAGCAATGAAAACATGGACTAAAGCATTCAACTTCTTGCTCAAAACTCTACTCTTCTAGTCAACAAATGCACGACTTCTCATACACCTTGGTCGGTTCTCTCAATTAAAGCCGCCATTAATGCAGTCTAGGAACTGCACAACCTCTCGCAGCCTCTTTGTCAAGCATTTCCATAACATTGACCGTCCAAAAAAAAAAAAAAAACCTAATGTATTTTATTTTTTTTTAACGTACCCATTTACCGGTGTTTTATGAATATTTAATCTTGTTGTTCTAACAATAAAATAATTCCCTTAAAAAAAAAAACCCAAAACTTAATTTAAATAATACGATGAATTAATTGCTTGAGAAAAAAATATTACAACCTTGTATTATAAGCATTGATCTCTAAATAACAATTTTTTAAACGTGTATCCTTAATCATTATGTTAGGTCTTGACCTGATCACCTCCAATTACCCAAAATGTGTGTGTGTGTATATATATATATATATATGAAGGGAAGTTAAGAAGAATATATATATATATATATATATATATATATATATATATATATATATATATATATATAGGTGCCAAAACAGCTAAATAAGGTGAAGAGCAATTCTCGGATCATTATGATCATTAATATGAAAACACAGCAATGGATATTGGAATATATTGAGTATTCAAAATTTGGGGGCAACGATGAGAATATGACATGGATATATATCGTGAAGAAGAATTAGATCATGTGATTAGCGAAAAGTTGGTGTGTGTGTATATATACATATATATATATATGTATGTATATTATTATACAGGACATGTATGCAAGATGGGTCAAAGAATTGGTGGGCCTTTTCCTTGTTGGGAGCAACTTCCAGTGACGTTTACCTTTGATCTACCTTTGGACATAATGTTGGATGTTTTGATGAAGTTGATATTTTCTGTGAAAATTGGCCGTGATATTCAGTTAATTTATGATCTTATAGTGAGCGTGTGAACCTCCATTTCATGGTCGTGGCTTAGAAATGCAAATATCCTTGTCTGTGGACCACCACACACATGCTTTGCCTGCTTCTTATTTGTGTGCCAGCTTATAGTCTTGGGTAGCTCTGCTAGTTAAAGTCTTCAAGAGACCAAGCTACAGAACCTTTTTTATTATTATTATTTTTTATATAACATGAGATATTAGAAAATATTATCATATTTTTTTCTTTAACAATGAATAAATTTTTATCGATAAGTGAGGACACACTATATATATATATATTTTCTTATTAAATGAGCATATAACTACTTAAATTTAATGAAAATTTTACGTTTAAAATTTGAGTGGGAGCACGCATCACTATTAAGATGTATATGGCCTGTTACGACTGGAGAATATATATTCTCATTTTTGCAATAAAGATCCATTTTTTTTGAGGGAATAAAGATCCAATTTTTATTATTTCCAGTACCCTTTTTTTAATTGTAAGGTAAATGATCTAATTGAGTTGAAGGGAGCTCACAACTCAAAAAATTAGGGAAGCTATTTTGATATGAGAATTGAAATAATATATGAGCTTAATTTTTTGATTCAATATTAGTTCAATAAATTCTTCTAGAAACTTAAGCACGTCCAAATGCTTATTTTTTAGTCCACTAAACTATTTGTTCCAATATTCATATGCTATGACTTTGAACACCATGCAGCCGTCCTTTTTTTTTTTTTTTTTTCTTTTCTTTTCTATCCCCTTCGACAACATTAGAATGTCCATGCTATCTTATATGTTAAGATATATTTATGATGTTCATATCTTAATAAAAAAGTTAACATCTTTGCACAACATTATTCATTTTAGCCATTCCATTGTGTCTTTTACAACTTGTATTTTAATACTTGAATAAATTCAAAATCAGGAGTAGTAAGAGCATGACTTTATTAATAGCTATAAGACTTATGGAATCATGAGGCACATGGGTTGAAGTAATTATTTGAAAAATTGAAACGTAATGTGCCGCATATTTCTGCCAATCTCATGCCGTTTGATTGCCCTGTCAATCTCCAAGACTCGGGTCAAAGACACAATATTCTTTATTTTTTTATTTTATATTTTTTGAGTGCATGTGGCAATGTACTTAGAATAAATTTATTGAAGCATGTGAGAGTTATGACGTCTCGTCTTTTCAAACAGTCACTTAATTTTTTAAGCATTATTACTTAAATATTAATCTTACTTACTTAGTAAGAAATACTTAGTAAGAAATTATTGGAATTTTTTTTAATTCCTTTAACATCCTTTAAAACATTCATAAAAACTGTTGCGAGTTCTATCGCAATTTAAATTGAAACATTGCTCTACACTTGACTGTAAAACCATTTCAAATCGTTTCTTAAAACTTATTAAGAAACACGTATTGAATCTTTAATTAAAACTTAACTTTATAAGTAAAAAAATTTTGTAAATATAACGTAAAACTTTGATTTTTGTAGAACTTTGAAAACACTATATCAAATAGTAGAAAACATTTCTTTTGAATAGCAGAAGCATATTGTAGTAATATCTATACCCAAATCTCCGCATATGCCCTCCGCAGCATTAGGTTCTCCAAACAGGTTCTATTATTGGTTACCCGTAGAACTACCTACAACATGAAGAAACTTTTAATGAACTTTCGCTCAATAAGTTCAAATGTAAACTCACAAATCATTTTAATATGCTTTAAAAGCTTTTCTTATAAAAACTTTCTTTTAAAATATTTTTCATAAATGTTTTTCACAAACATTTTTGAAGATGTTTTTCATAAACGTGTTTCATGAACATTTCTAAAACTTTTTCATAAAATATTTTTGAAACGTTTTGCATAAACGTTTTTCATAAAGCATTTTTGAAACGTCGTTCATAAAACGTCAATTATAACCTTTTCTTGTAAACATGAAAATGTTTTTTATAAACACTTAATACAAACATTCATCAGAATGTTTTTCATAGCATTTAAATATTTCATAACAAGGAAAATAAGCAAAACCAAAATGCATGTTTCTATTTACGCTCAATTATGAGCATCTTATGAACCTTATTTTCTTACTTTAACTTTCTATCTTTGTTCCTTATTTTTTCTTATTTTACTTTAGTATTCGTACCAACATCATCAATAATGATATCATAAACATAATGCTTCCCTTATTGAAGACTTGAGACCATCGAACATCGAGGTCATGTATCTCACATCAAGGAGGTCAAATTTTAACTTTACTTTCAGTACCTCACAATAAGGAGCTGGTACGACACTTTCTTTTATTGTCTTTACTTTACTTTCTTTTTAACGTTACTGAGCATTTTAAATGCTAACACATTATATGCAAACACATTTGCAATTCATAATTGTTTTCTTTAAAATTTATTGCACAACACATGCAATCAATAAACTTATAACTTAAACTGTAAAACATTGTGCATTAACAAAATGCTATCATACTTTAAAAACAATATTTGCAAATACATTGCAAACCTTTACTTGATCTTTTAAACTTTATACACATTAAATGCAATCATACTTTAAAACATAATGGTTGCAAGTACATTGCAAATCTTAATTTAAACTTTAAAACCTTTTGCATAACAAATGCGAACATACTTTAAAAACAATTTGCATAACAATTGCAAACACATTTGCTAACATATATATAAGCATTTGAAAATCATTTACTTCATGTTGTAGGTGAGATTTAAACTTACCTAGACTATGCTCTAGCGTTCTCTATTCTGTTTCTTTTTCTTTCATTAGTCGGCATATGTGTCTTGATCATACGACACCAACTTATTAGTTAACTTTTCTTATTATCAATTTACTCGATTAATGACATAACTTAAACATTAAACATTCATTCATTGGCTAAACTTTAAATCCTTTAAAACTTAGCATCTATGATACTTACTGCCTACAGCAGTGTAGGAAACCAATGTTCCTTAGTGAAAACCCAGTTTTCACACAATTTTATAGTCTTGGCTCGAAACACAAAAATCTTTACATTTTTACCCTCGGAACCAAAAGTGACCACTTTATACCAAAACTTCTAGTTTTTCACGAGGAATAAAACTTACATCTTTACATTTTTGCCCTCAGAACCGAAAGTGACAACTTTATACCAAAACTTTTAGTTTTTTACGAGGAATAAAACTTACAAAAGTACCATGGTCAAATTCAATACATTTCATAATGTTTCCATTTCTTGAAATTTTGTGCTTAAAATTTCGTAAAATCATAACTCCTCAACTGAGCAAAATTTTGAAAAACTGTCTATGTTGTCCTAACAGTTTTGATGCATTCTACAACTTTCATGTTTTAACTTTCTTGAAATTTCATCATTAAAGTAGACTTTTTGGCTGATTTTCAAATCTGCAGAGAATTAGCAAAACTTTACAATTTAGTCCTTTTGGAATTTTACAAAACTTTATTCACAAAAGTTGTTTCCCTCACTATGTTGACAATTTTCAGACCTTACTTGGAACATAAATTGGCTTCTAAGGCCCTCTAGACCATCACTTCTTAAAAGCCACTAAACTTTGCAATTTTGCCAAATTTCCATTTTTAAATGCAAAATCCCTACTTTCTTTCTTTCATCATCTCCATCATCATAAAGCATAAAACAATCATGCCATAAGGTCCATTTACATGTCATAGCTCAAAACATATCATCAAACACTTGGCATGTATAACAAACATAAACTTTAACTCAATTAAAAAGACTAGGATTTAACCTAATCCATGCAAAGGGCTTGTCCTTTCTTGATCACTTGTAAGCATCTCAAAACCCCTTAAAAACCATCCACAACACAACCCATGAAAAACCCATTCAAATCATGAGTAAAACCCTTAATCATAAGAGGAAATGCTTAGGTTTTACCTTGAAAACTCTTAAATCCTCATCTCCTTCACTTGTTCTTATTTCCTCACATGATTTGGAGCCTGGCATTCATCAAAACTTTGAGAGGAAAGAGCATAGGGGGGACGGTTTTGGGCTAGGGAAGAAATTGAAGAAAAAGTGAAGAATTTTTCTTCAAATTTGCTTTTTATTCTTTATTTTCATCTTTGGCAACTTGGTGACTTATCAAGATTAGTCACCATTTTGCATTAATTGGGGTTAAAATTTTTGCTTAGTCTTGGCAACATTTGATTGGCCACATCAAGAGGTATTTTGGTAATTTTTATCAAATTTGATGACTTATCATCATCATCATCACTTGACATTATCTTTGGCTTAACTTGGCCTTTTATGATTGGGCCACATTAGTAAATATGGTGGCCCAATCAAAACTCTCAAGGTGTCCATTTGGTGAGTCCTACAAAACTTGTTACATCGATCAAATTTATACAGACAGTATTTTTTCTATACTGTTGGTATTTTTTTCTATACAATTCATGAGGTCCCACAACCTCCCATACTTATCTTCATCCACCACATAATGAAATTCCTATACTGCTTAACTTTATACAGTCTAAATTTACACTGACAGTATTTTTTTATACTGTCGGTACATTCTTCATACTATTGCAGCATTCTTTACTCATTCATATTCTCCAAATAGTATTATTCCTATACTGTTTTAACTTAAACAGTCTAATTTTTGTACTATTTAGCCACAAACTGTCAAATTCCTACACAAATTACTTTTGTAGTGTAATTTTCATACTATATAACTTTATTAATGTACTTCTTATACTACATTATTCTAATACTGTATAATTTTTCATGTTATTATATAATATTTTTCTCCTTAAACTGTATTTTCATCTTAACATTTATTGCAATACATTTTGCAATAAATAAGCTTTCCATCTTATTTCCATATCATTCCTTCTTTATTTAAGGCTATGGTATGATTCTTACCCTTAAAAATCCTGTTTTTTCGCTTTTATGGACTTTATCATATGAACTGGATTAACAATGATCCTTAAATTATTGTATTTTTAACACACTAAAAATGCTTAAGTATTACAAGAATTTTACACTGTAGCAATTGAAACTATATAGTTGAAATGATATTGTTAAATACAAGCTTCAACTTATGGCCTCCCAAACCCACCTAATCTCAAGTCGTTTTATCTAATGGCAATTGATATAAATATAGAATTGAAATTTAACACAATATTTAGAATATTTTAAAAATGTAATTAAGTAATAATTTAATGATATCAAATTTTCACTATATAATTATATAGTAATTAATTTATTTTAATAATAGCATTTTAGGGCATATGTTAGAACTATATTTAATTCCAAAAAGAGGGACTAAGGCCATCATTAATTGAGAATAAAAATAAATAGACCAAAATGTTACAGTGTTTGATAAATAGCTTACTTAAATTGAAAAAAGTTTATTTTTGTATAAAATTATGTAGAGAAAAACACGAAGTAATAGATAGAGAAAAAAATGAAAAAAAAGAAGGATGAGGTAAAATTAAAAAATCAAATGTTTAAAAGAGTACTTGATTTTAGAAATGTTATTTACTTAAATATTTTTACGAGTATGCTATTTACTTACATTAAGAGCCGTCTGGTACTGCTTCTACTTATGTTTTTAGTCAACAGAAGAAAAGGAGCAAAAGTTATAGCTCTTCAGTAAGTGTTTAGAACCACATTTTTAAAAGAGTTTTCATAAATCAAAATAGTTTCATTTTTTTGAAGTTACAAAAATATGATATTTAAGTTTATAATGTATTATTATTACTCTAGTATAGGTTTCAAAGTCTATTTTAGAAGTACTTTTTTGAAAAACCATATTTTGTGACTTTGACAAGAACACTTTTAGAGAGCAAAAGTACTTTTGTCAAATTATCCATACTTTTAGAAGTAGCTTTTGGACTTAAGAAACTAAAAGCAGCTTCTAGAGCCAACTCAAACAAGCCTTAAAAATTAAAATTATGTTATTTGGTGCACATTTTCATACATAATTGGGCGTTTGTCTCGTTAACCCAACAAGTTGTAGTTAACAAAAAGCCCAATAAGAGTTTGGATTAGCCCAAATCCTTGATCTAAATGGGGCAAGAAACTTAATGTGTGAAGATTAAGCCCAATAGGCCCACACTACTTTTTTCATTTTTTTCAAAATTACATATTATGTCACACTTTTAAAAGTTGTATTTATTCATGCTCCACTTAAAAAAACTTATGCTACACTATCATTCATATTTTATGTTAAGTTATGTCATAAATAAACATGCATGATATTTATAAAAAATAAATCTTAAAAGATAACGTTTATGAAAATTACCTTATTTTAAATAGGCCAATAGACGCCTGGTTGTTAATTGAGAAAATTACATGTTATACCATACTTTTAAAAGTTGTGTTTATTCATATCACATTTAAAAAAAGTTATATCATACATTTATTTATATTTCATGTTAAGTTGTGCCACAAATAAACATGCGTGACGTTTATAAAAAGTAAATATTGAAAAATGGAATTTTTTAGAATTCACAATCAGGACCATAAATTAAACTTAAATTTTGCCAGTAGCATGCTTTAAGATCAACTCTCTAATTCACGCAGATTATCAGGACGTCAAAAAGAAACCATATGTAACTTTTGTCCAGATGACAGCAGAAATAATTTCACTGAAAACCTTGATAGACCCTGGTTTTGTTGTTTTCCTCTTGGAGGTTATTTTATTTCGTGGAAGTCTAGAATATATGGAAGAAAAAAAAAGGGCTCAATATCCTTTAAAAAGCTGTTTACTAATAAGTAGATTAGTAATTAGAAGTTGTTTTCTTAAAAAGCTCATTCTTGCTATTTTCTTACATTAAGCTGTTTCTATAGTACTAAATTTTACTAATAAGCGTCTTTAATTAGCATTTGGGTCTCAATAAGTTAAAGTGCTAATCTTGTTTATGGTTTTTATCACTCTAATTTAATTTTACCATGCTATGATATTTTATGTTTAACATCCATTTATGACTAGAGTTCTTCAATTGTAATGTGATAAGAAAGATTTGTTATCTGCCCTTGTATATATATTGTTTTTTATTTATTTCTTTTCGTGATTAATTAGTTGTTTTTTTTGGTGGTTTATTCTCATGATAACTTGCCTCTATATATGCATAATTCACTTGCACCACTAATTACTAATTCCCTTCTTAATCCTACGTAGAAAATGAGGGGGCAACTGTAAGAGAAAGAAAGATGATAAATAAAGTTTGGTGATTAAGTGAGATTGGATATTGAAAGTGCAAGATAATTCACTTAAGATAGTCATTATACATTCCAACTTCTAACTTGTTGTATCTTAGCCTTATAAACGGAAAGCCGTGTGCGTGTATTACATCAATAACGCATTTACCATCAGATTCCACACAAACAGCCTGGACATTCTGTTAAAAGAAACTCATTTGATTTTCCAGCACTAGGGTTTTGAGCAGTGGCCAAACACTACTATTTTATTATAAATTATTTGAGTGCCTTCTATTTTATTAAAATATTAAGGTATTGGTGTTAGTACTAATATTGTAACCAACTTTTGAAAGAATTAGACAATTGATCCATTTTTTAAATAAATAGCTAACTTCTAAAAAAATTAAAAAACAATTGAACTTTTTAAAATTAACGACCTTTTTTATTTTTTATTTATAGCAGTATATTATTGATAGACACCAATTTATCATTGATGTACATAATTGATTAACCAAAATTTATGACTAATAAATTGATTTTTGATTAATCTTCTAATAATTTATCATTGACAAATCATAAATTATTAAGTAAATAAATCACTAAATTAATCAATAATAAGCTGTAAATCAGTACATTATTGATTTATATTAGTATATTATTAATGCATTAGTTAGCATCATTACATATGTAAAAATGGTCATCTTCATAATTTTAAAAAACTTTGGCCATTTACATTAAAAAACAAAAGAGAAAATTACATATTAGTCTTACTTTTACACCATCATTTTTCAATGCCACAAA
Source organism: Artocarpus heterophyllus (assembly GCA_025403435.1). Taxonomy (NCBI): domain Eukaryota; kingdom Viridiplantae; phylum Streptophyta; class Magnoliopsida; order Rosales; family Moraceae; genus Artocarpus; species Artocarpus heterophyllus. Next base: position 34,460,216 of record CM046343.1, read on the forward strand.
AAATAATGCCGTAAAAAATTGTTGTGATAACCTTTTTCTTTTCATTTCTTTTTTTTTTTCCTTTCACTTTTTTCCCCCGATTTTCCTTCTTTCTCTTTAATCCTTCTCCCCCCTGTTTCTCAATCTCTCTCTTTCATTTGCTTGGAGCCTGTCACTGTTGCTGCAAACATATTGCTATCATCATCGTCGTCACCACAATTCACTAATTGTCGCTGTCCCAGGCCTAGTGTCGCATCCATACAAATTTGAAGAAGACTCCTTTTTCGTCATTTCCTCTGCAGCCATAGTCTTCATTTACTTCCTTTTTTTTTTTTCTCTCCTTTCTCTCTTCTTGTTTCTCTTTCTCCTCTCTTTATGCTGTGGAAGAGCCGCCATGGCGCTTCGACAATTGTTGGATTTGATACAAATCTATAGACAGAATGAGAGAAATTGTGGAGAGAGAATTGGGAGAGAAAAATGAATTCTCATTTCACCAAAAATTGAAGAATACAAAGAAATGCCTTCCTCTTATAACGGGAAGCAAGTTGAGAATTAAGTTCCTATAGAAAGACGGAAAAACTAAATCTAAACAAACTCTGTATACATCATCATACTAGCTCAGCAACTTAACTAACTCTGAAACTCCCGCTCAAGATAGATTGTAAATGTCCTTTATAGTCATCTTGGATAAAAGTGGAAACAAGACAGAGGCTGGTAATGGCTTGGTAAGGAAATCTACGAGTTCGTGTTGGGATCGAATTGGCAAAAACTCAACAAACCCAACAGCAACTTTATCACGCACAGAGTGGCAATCAATTTTAATATGCTTTGTATGTTCATGAAATGTAGGATTGGAAGCAATATGAATTGGAGACTGGTTGTCACAAAAGAGAAGAAGAATCAATGGAGAAATCCTTCAATAACTGTTTCAACCACACTGATTCACTTGTGGTTGCTGCCAAAGAGGGGTATTCAGCCTCAGCTGAGGAATGGGATATGGTGGATTGCTTCTTTGCCTTCCATGACACTAAGGAGTCACCTAAGAACACACAGAGTCCCATGGTTGACTTGTGAGAGTCAAGGCAAGAGCCCTAGTTTGCATTAGCAAAGACTTTGAGCTGGAGGGATGAGAATATAGTAAAAAGTGGTTAAATGGTTAGATTTTGAATTCTCAAGATTCAATTGAATCTTTAAGGACTCCAGTCTTTTTGTAGATAAGTGGCCAAATCTGTTATGACACACACGAGCTGGAACTGAAACAGAGTTGGCTTTGACTAAAGAACTTGCCTTCAATGCGTTGGAATCCTGGACATACAAATTTGCCATCTTGCTACCCCTACCAATCATCATCTGATTGTTGACTTCCTGGATCACGATATAACTAGGAAAGAAACTAATTGTAAGCTACGAGCTAGACGTAAGAGCACTGACTGAGAGCAAATTAAACTTGAATTGAGGAATATATAATACGTCCTTGAGCATCAACCTCGAATTTAGCTCAATATCTCTACTGTAGTGAGCATTAATGCTCATATGATTAGGCAACGAAACAGTGGAATTCTCTATGGGTCTTAAGGAAATAAATGCATGAGTGTCACAACATATATGCCTACAAGCATCATAATCAACTATCCAAAATCTTGAGGATGAAAGAATAGGGTGCAAAGAGATAGAAAAATTGGTACCTGTTAGGTAAGAAGCATTGAACATTCTTTCTGGTCCTTAGTCATGACTGAAACAGCAAGGTGACAGGAGAGAATTGCCATCAATTGCTGACATTGATTGCTACTGAGATTTTGGAGAACCTCCCAGGCATTTCCAGCATTTTTGCCACTTGTTTCTTTTGCCCCAAGGTGAGAGGTGACCTGATTAACAGAGATCTGATTGTTTTTTTGTCGTTGCTTGAAGCCCAGAGGATAACCATGGATTTTATAACACTTTTCCACAGTATGTCCATGGTAATTGCAGCGAATGCAAAATGGCCTATCTTTTCTTTAATTCTTGTTGCCTTCATTTGATACTTGAATATTCTGATTCCCTCAAAAATGCCTTGGAATGTCATTATTATTGACAGCAAATTCCATGCTATTGTTAGGGGCATCATTGTGGAGAGGAACACCAATTCTCCTTTGGCGATCTTCTTGTGGAATCAAGGAAAAAAACTTGTTAATAGGAGGCATAGGATCCATTAACAGTAGCTGACAATGCACTTGAGCAAATGAATCATTTAACCCCATAAGGTCTTTCACTCCACCACATATGTACTTTCCACAAGAAACAAACAAGCCTGAAATTACTTAATCCTATAGAGTTTTCAACTTCGTAAAATAGACACTAATAGAGTTTTGCTCTTGGTTATAATTTATCAATTCATGGGGTAATTGAAAGATCCTAGGTCTATTGCTCTATTGGAACCTATCCTTGAAATCAATCTAGATCTCGCAAGCAGGCTCATAGAAGATGATATTAGCACATATCTCCTTGGAAACGGAGTTTAAAATGCAAGAAATCACAATGTTATTATTTCTAATCTAGGAATTGAGAAGGATTTGGTTATTACCTTTTGGTATTTTGATGGATTTATCAATGAATTCAAGCTTGTTCTTGACAGACAAAGAAATCGTCATCGCTCGGCTCCCGGAGACGTAGTTATCTCCTATCAGTTACTGTGAAATGAAGACTAGCCCTGAGCTATCAAAGTGATGCAGGAAGTAAGGACTGGCCAGATCATTCATGGTGGATTTGCCAATGGATGCGATAGAATTGCCAAAACCTGGAGTCACCATGGATGATCAGAGCAAGCAATTGAGAATTCGATTTAGGAACAAAGAATCAAAAATTGAAGAATACAAGCAATTGGTGAACTCTCATTTCACCAAAAATTGAAGAATACAAAGAAATGCCTTCCTCTTATAACGGGAAGCAAGTTGAGATTTAAGTTACAACCAAAAAAAATTAGAAAAATAATTCTAAACAAACTCTGTACACATCGTCATGCCAGCTCAGTAACTTAACTAACTTTGAAAACGATCTCTGGCAGTTTGGTTTGGGTCAGTGACAAAGCTCCAGCGAAGCTCAATGACGATGTGATCTATCAAACTTTGGATAGTCGCATAGCTCCGATCGAATAGTGTGGATCTTCGTACGGCTCTCCGGCAACAATAGAATCTACGTGACTCTCCGGCCACAACGAAGATCTGCAAGGTGAGATCTTTGATTCACAGGTTGTTGGCTCGTCGTTGTCGTTAGGCCATCTTCATCATGGTCATCTTTGTAGTCACTAGCGGCAGGTCTGATATGTTTCTTCTACTCTTCTCTTTTCTTTCTCCCTCTTCTCCTCTCTGGTTTTGCCGATTCTTTTCACCTCTTTGGCGTGAAAAAGTATGTGTTTTATGTGTTAATTTTACGGATTCAATTAGGATTTTGGATTCAAAAAGTTGTTGAAATTTGGAAACAAACAATTTTTTTTATGTTGTTTTGGAAGAGGGAGCTATTAGGGGATGAAAGGAGTTTTCTTTCTTTCTTTCTTTCTTTCTTTTTCTTTGTGTATTCTCTTGGCATTCTATTTGCTGGTTAGAAAATTGAAGAAAAAAGAGGTTGATGTGTTTTTTGTTTTTTGTTTTTTTGGTTTTTTTTTTCTCTAATTATTTGGCTTACGAAGTAGGAAATGCTTGGGCCGTGACATATTGCGCAAAATTGAAGAATTTGTCATGGTTTTACATTTTGTTTGATTGATAAGAAATTTAATTGAGGAGAAGTGAAGAAATAGTAGAATTTGTGATTTTTTGGTTATTTTTTTCTTGGATGGGCATGCAAAATAGGAATGCTCACGTTCAGATGCTTTTGCTCCATGAGAAGTAATGTCCTCTTGAGATATGTGAAAATGTGTTAGCAGGACAAGTAGGAGGTTTTTGAAATGTCCCGCTAAACATGTGGAAATGTCTTATCGAAACATGTGGGAGGATTTTAGAATGGCCCAGGAACATTTAACATTTAAAAATATCACAACGAGACATATAGTGGTTATTAAAATGTCATGTTGGAATATTTTGAAATGTTTCAACGAGATATATAAAACTAATAATCTTTTAATTTATTTTGTGATATTTTAAGTTTGTGGCATGACAACTTTTTATATTTTACCACATCAATAAAAATTGAGTTTGAAAAAGTGAGTTTATGTGAAATTTTTTTTTTTAAAAAAGCCCTTTTTCATTTACCCTAAATTTCCCCACGCTTCTGCTCCAAATTGGCAGTTAAAAACAAGATAACCCAGCTCAACGGCCCAGTGACCTCCCGCTCCAAAATCCAAACTCTCCAAACCCACCAATGGCCTCATCTCCTAAACCCAACAACGACACTACCATAGCAACCGCCGTCGCCACCAAATCGCCGCCTTTCCTCCGCCGTCTTATAAGCATAGACAGCAGGCTCTCCCTCCACCTCCACACCCTCGCGAAGCCTCTCCTCCCCCACTCCGTCCTCCTCCTCCTCGAGCTCTCCGCCGACTTCCGCCTCTTCTTCCCCCTCTCCCTCTCCCTCGTCCTCTCCCCCGCCGCCGCCGACCGCCTCCGCCCTTTCCTCGTCCCTTTCCTCCTTGGCCTCCTCCTCGACCTCGCCCTCGTCGGCCTCATCAAGGTCCTCGTACGCCGCTCCCGCCCTCACTACAACCCTAACAACATGAGCGTCGCCGTCTCTGCTGACCACTTCTCCTTCCCCAGCGGCCACTCCTCCAGAGTCTTCTTCGTCGCCGCCTCCGCCGCCTTCTTCTTCCCCTTCCCCGATCTCCACTTCTTCTATTTCGCGATGGCCGTTTGGGCTTGGGCCGTGATTACGGCTGTTTCTAGGGTTTTGCTCGGGAGGCATTTCGCCGTCGACGTCCTCGCAGGGGCTTGTTTGGGCGTGCTTGAAGCTCTCTTCGCTTTCCGGTTTCTGAGGATTGAGAAATTCTTTTTTTGAGAGGTAATTTGTTACCCAAAAAAAATTAGAATTTTGATCTGCAATTCGGAAATATATATATATATATATATATGTATATTGACAAAATTTGTCAATCGTTTGAGCAAATTTGTGAATTTTGATGTTTATTGGCAATCAAGCAATTTGAGTGCTTATTAAAAATTGTCATTAATTTAAAGACGTACAAGATTTTATTTGGAAGTTATCATGAGGATTGAGAGATTCTAATGAGGTAACAAGATCGAAACTTTTTCTGGGAATTTGTACTCTATTGAAAACAAATTAATTCTTTTGTTTTCTTTTTCTGGGATTTTGGGATAATTTGCTTTGAGGAAATGTTTATTACAATGATAATTGTCATTTTTGACAATGGACGTCGGAGTTATGCTTACGAATGTGTCTGTATTAGGGCCGTTTATAATAGCTTATGTTTTTGCTTCTAAGCAAGCAGAGCAGCTTAAGTTATGGCTTTTAATTAGTGTTTAGATAATGTATAAAAAAGTATTTTTTTATTTCAAAAGAGTTTTTAAACCTGTTTAGATAAATAAGTAAGAGCCCTTATTGGTATAAAAAATAGTATATTTCAAGGAGATGGACAAGGGGATTCGTAATTTGTTGTTTTTAAATATAAGGTAAAAAATGTAATAAAACATTTTCATAAGTATTTTTTTCATAAATACCTTTGGCCTAACTTCTTCAACAAGCATTTTGAAAGCTATAAGTACTTTTCTATTGGTCATCAAAACAAAGTTATAAACAACTTTTGAATAGAATAAGTCAAAAATAACTTAAAATAAGCCATTCCAAACGGCCCTTAGCTTTCTTTTCATGTTTTTGACAATTTGGAAACATGATATCTACTGGTACCAAGCATTTGAGCGCCTGTTGAGATAATCTGCGTTCATATTAAATTGATTTTTTGCGTTAAAGCAAAAGTGCTGCCCAGAGGTACATAGACGTCTCACTTGCCTATCTTCCAAATCGTCTTATTGTTCCATGCAATAAACATAAGTATGTACGTATTAAACTGAAACCTACAGTTTTTGTAAGTAATAGGATTATAATCCTATAGGCATAAAAAGGATTTTTTTATTAAGAATTTAAGTGCATGTAATTATACACATTTTAACTCTGGCATCAACTTTGTATTCCACAGATATTTCCCATTTTACCACTTTGTGTCTTCATCAGTTTAACCTTTATTTTACGTCATAATATATGGGTTTTTTTTTCTAATAAAAAAGTAATAATGGTGTCATTCAACATTCTACCTTCATTCTACTCGTCACTCTCAAACCTACTGTCTACGTGATAAAGATGCTAAAACTTTACGTCAAAATAATAATCTCGTTCGAACAATCCTATTTAACCTCTTAAGATTATAACCCCTACTACTAGCAAAAATATTGTCTGCGAACTTCTCATGTTGAATGGAGCTCTCTGGAGCGCCTCTTTGCTGTTCAAAGACTAGGGTTTTTACTCTCAAGACTCAACTTCAAACTACCAAGAAAGGTTCTCTTTCCGTCTCAGGGTACTTCTTGAAAATGGAGAGTATTGCTGACTCTCTCTCCATGGCTGGTTATGACATTTCAGACGAAGATCTGATAATCTCAATTCTTGCTGGCTTACCACTTGAATATGATGTTGTGGTTGCCATGGTCAATGCTCGTCTTCAGTCTTCTGAACTTACGGTTCAAGAAGTTCAAGCTGTGATCTTGACTTGAACATTGAATTGAGCAACAGAATAGTGTTGCTACTCTAGAGATTCAACATGCTACAACAAATCTCACAGAAAGTCGTGGCCAAGGTGGAGATTCTCGTGGTTGCGGTGGAGGAGGTAATCTCAATCCTTACAGAGGCAGAGGTTATGGAAGGAGTACTGGTGGTCGTCTTCAGACTCAACTTGAGTACTGTTATTAAACCTTCTACTATTCAAGTTGTGCTCACTCTTGCTGTGCTTCATGGCTGGGATATCAAGCATCTTGATGTCAATAATGCATTTTTGAATGGTGTGCTTTCTGAGAATGTTTATATGTCACAGCTTGAAGGTTTTGCTGATCCTCATAGAGCTACTCGTGTTTGCAAGCTTAACAAGGCTTTCTAAGGGTTCAGACAAGCCCTTAGAGCTTGGTTTGATTAGTTAAAATCTGCTCTGCTGTACTTGCGTTTTACAAATTTCAAGTCAGATGTTTCTTTGTTTCTTTACAAGAGCGGCTGTAGTCTATTATTTTTACTCGTCTATTTGGATGATATTTTGGTCGCTGGTAATGTTTCTGTCCTCATTACTAAGCTGATCAAAGATCTCAACTCACAGTTTGCTCTTAAAGAGCTTGGATCCATTCGTTATTTCCTTGGTATTGAAGCCTATCGAGACTTCAGCGGCTTATATTTGCTGTGGTCCAAGTATATTGCTGATCTCTTGAAGAAAACACAAATGGATCAATCTATATCTTGGTCAACTCCAGCAGCTCCCGGTTTCACCTTGTCCAAGCTTGAGGGGGAAGTAATGGCAGATCCAACGTTGTACAGGACTACTGTTGGTGCTCTTTACAAGGCCTGACATTTCTTTTATTGTTAGCAAGCTAAGTCAGTTTTTGCAAAGTCCAACTGACAAGCATTTCTCATGGTATTTGCTTTAAACCAAGCCAGAGTTTGAAACCTACCAGCTTTGCAGAAGCAGATTGGGCGAGTTGTGTAGATGATAGGAGATCCACAAGTTCCTGGAGTTCCAAGAAGCAGCATGTGGTAGCTAGATCAATTACAGAGGCAGAGTATAGAGCTCTTGCACATACTGCTACAGAAATTACCTGGTTACAGTCTTTGTTACAAGAAATTGGCATTGTCACTTCTTCTAAACCTGTTATCTGGTGTGATAACATCATTAGCTGCAAATCCAGTTTATCATGCTAGAACAACAAAACATATTGAGATAGATATTCACTTCGTCAAGTATAAAAAGTTCTTAACAAAGAAAGAACTTGAGATCAGAAATGCACCAATAGTTGATCAAGCAGCTGATGTTCTAACTAAAGAAATTGAGACCTCTTGAAAGTCTTCTTCGGACGTGACACTAAGTAGCATTTCCATAAAGCCGAAATGTAATTAATATTATTAATTATATATCCTAATTATTTGCTACAATCCTTCTATATGATTCTCTTGTTTCTTATTAAAGATAAAAATGCATGCAAGCGTGCAAAAAAAGCCTGTGCAGGGTAGTCTTGTATACATGTTTGCAAATGTAGGCAGACGATGTATTCTAAAAGTGTATAATACTTGTTGTAGACGGTTGAACTACAATCAAATATGAGAATGCTGATTTGAGTTGTTGGAATTCTGTTTTAAGGAACTTGGGCCTTTAAATCACCGTTAATTGGACCTATTAGCTGAAGTTAACGTACGAGATCAAAGTGCAGTAAACAGAACAAAGAGTGGTGTAAAAACAAGAGTATCACACGTAAGATTTATAATGGTTTACTTTGTTAAAAAAGAGCTATGTCTATTGTAATGTACTATCAGAAAAAGATGAGAAAGCAATTGAGCTGAGTTTTTGTATGTTTTTCTGTATATCTCCGTACACTAAAGCAACCATCTCTTTATATAGAGAATAAGGAGAATTCGTGGCTCCCAACAGTCTGACAGAGTGGGATAATGCACTGAGAGCAACTGTAGTAGTAGGACATGTGTCGATCTGCGATAGGCTGCAAGAATCATGTCTTCCCCATGTTTCGGTTTATGATCAGACGTGTTAGTAATCGTCAGTTCGTGCTAACAACCGCCAACTCATGGCGATCGATCCGGTCGAACGAACACTCGACACAAATTTGAATTATCTTAAGCGGTCAATATTAACCCAAATGCTTCTTACCACGCATAAAAGATCGAACCAATCGAACTAAACGAAACGTCAATTCGACTAGCATTCCTTGCACCAATTGATTCTTTTCGATCTATTCAATCAGTTTTAGCACTAGGCCGTCTGGACTTGTAGGCAATTTAGGTCTGACTAAATTGCACCCCAATATTTGTTTTGTCAAATACCATAAAGATCCCCCCTCCGCAAATGCATGCAACCAGCTATTTATGAGAGGAAAAAAAAAAAAAAGCCTCTATTTTCCCTCATTATCTTGGAGCTCTTTTCCTACTTAACTCATCTTTTGTTCAGAACTTCAGATCATGCATATAACATATAACAATTATTACTTGTTTTATGTATCACTTCAGTTATTCAGTATAAAATTTCAGGTTTTGAAAATTAAGGTATTTGAAAAAGTAGTTTGAACTCTAAAGTTTAAATTGTAAACATTATAAAGCACCACATTCTATAACGTGCGTTCAAACTCTAGAGGTGGAACTCTTCTTCCAAGTTAGACCTGTTTAATCTACAATCAGCTGATGATTAGTTGATTTATATTCTTAGTTTACCAATTCTCTATAAAACTGATTGATGAAGAAGAATCATAATACTCTAATACTTTTCTTTCACGTGTAAGCCTAGATCAAATAAATTAAAGTACCCAAGATGAACCAATAAAGAAGGGAGAATACAATGCGAACGCAACAATAATTCCACACACAAGAGGTAGAAATTGCAATTATAACGATTCAAACATAGGACTACATAATTTAATACCATATTAGTTCATCAATTCTCCCAAAGCTTAAGCCATAAGAAGGGTGGACCAAGCAAAACCGTTATTTGTTGTGCAAGACTGTTATTTTGTTACTTCTGGTTATAATTTGCAATATGAGCCTCTTAGTTTATTATATATACATGATTTCGTATATGTGTGTGTGGTATATGTGAAATCAATCTAATATGGATGGTGAAAGAGAAAATGGGGAAGTAGGACGTATAGTTCATATTGATGACCTACACATGCAATTTTTCATGACTGAATTAAAGCAATAAAGTCGAAATCTAAAAGTTGGTTGACGATTTTTACGAAGGAATCATCCTTCTAACATAACATCTAAAAGTAAAAAAGTGTAACACGATTATCATTGAACGTAGATTATGTTAGAGAAATGTTACGCCAAAAAATTTAAATTGAAGGGCAAAAATATGTTACATGATTTTGGTCAATGTCAGATTCAACATATAAAAATCATACTTTAATGACAATTATGTTATACTTTCGAATATCTATATTATGTTTTTTATTTCTACATGTTTCAGTTGACCATTTCTCTAGTAGAAATGGTAGACCAACATATATATATATATATAGATATATAATCATAAGAATAGCATCTATGTTGTCCAAAACCAAGTCCCACTCCTAGGAGCCTTCCTCTTGACATTGAACACTTTCTCTCACCTCCACTAGCTAAAAGCGGGGGTACTATCGTCGTGTTAGAGGACATTTTCTTTATTCAAAGGGCTTTATATTCCCTTGGTAACCTTCTCATGAGGAGCAACCCCAATACATATCCACCTTGGTGGCTTTTCTGAGTCCAAACAAATTCCTTATTCCACTTTTTTTTGGCACTGTTGAAGAGTGCCTTCAAATGCACTGACATGCACCTTCAAACTTGCAGTTCAAGAGTATTTTGAACTTAATTAATTGATGCCACCACCCCGGTCATGATCATGTATGCATGCATGATTCTCACTAGTCCCAAATCTAATCTTCCAAACGTTGATATCACTTAAAAAAATACTAGACTTTTAGTCACAACAGTTTTCAACAAAACTTTTAATCACAACAATCCTCATGGCTAAAAGTTTTAATCACAATTAAAATATGAATTAAAAGTTGTAACTAGATGCACATTAGTTACACTTGTTGTGACTAAAAGTTTTACTAAAACCTGTTATAATTTAAAGACTAGTTTTTTGTAGTATAATCTGAGCATGGGTAGAAAACAGCTCTTTACAAAAACACAACATATTCACGCCTTAGATTGACTTGTGTTATGACTTACGAGGAAAAAAAAAAAGTTTTTGCAAAGAATGTCATTATCATGTAGAATATCACATATATCTTTGATACTATTGTATTGGTTGTATCTTATATTGTTTTGGCAATATTGTCCAGCAACCAACAGTATCCAACCATGATGCCGGGCAGTCATCTGCTAAAAAATGATCCGTTTCTTATTGTCAAACTATGCAGTCACCAAGAGGGATTTGAGTTTCTGATTGTTCAATCTCTATTAAGTGTTTGGATTGGTAAACTTGTTATTTTTTGAAATGATTTAGGTGATATTTAATGAAAAAGGCGAAATAATTTGGTAGAATATGTACAAATTTACTAGATTTTTCGTTGTCAATTGGTATAAGAGACCAAAGCCAAAAATTCCTGACCATCTATGTACCAATTTAATAATAATCTACTAGATTAGTCTTTAGTGTCCTACAATGGCCGATCCCAACACCAGCGATCGTCGGAGCTGGAGATCGAAGACAGCTGTTTGTTATTGTTGATTCTGGCAGCATATGGTAGATTGCCTATGTTAATCTAGTAGCCTACCCTTTTAATTCAGGTGCATTTTCCTGTAGTTCTAAGTTTGGACTACTAATTGGGCTTTGACTAAGATGGCCCATGAGCAAAGGCTTTCCCATAGGTCCATACTGAAGTTATCACAAAATTCTTGCTTTTATAGATGTTTCTTCCCCATTAAGCATGTTTAGCTTGCACAACTTATTAGTTGTTACATTCCCCGCACCTGTCTCTAGAGTTAAGAGCATATATAAAGAGTCGTGTATTCTAAAGTTTTACGGCTTGCCACAACAATTGTAGTTTTCATAATTGGTATATATCGATGGGAAGTGCGAACAAACACAAGATGAGAGAGAAGTTTACCAAATTCCCTTTGCTTTGCTGAATCTGACAAGTGGGACACACACACACACACACATATATATATTTATATATTTTTACATCTTATAAAAAATCTGACTGAAGTGGTGAAAGATTCTGGTTTTTGAACGAACACGGTTTAATTTCAAAACCTCTTTTATTACTTATATAGGCCTCCTCCTATAGCTAGCATGATTAATTTTTACCCTCCATGTGTCTTTATATGTCCTTTTTTTAGCTGAAAATGAGGTGAAATTCAGAAATGCATGTGTGTGTGTTTTTTTACAACTTTTTACTGTGTCTTTGAAAATTCAATTACAATTGTTTGTTGTTGCTGAATTGGTTGATAATGCCTAGCCCCCACCACTTCTCAGTTTGATAACCCTCAAAATGACTCTTCTTCTAAGGTACAATTTGATCAAATTATTTTTGTTATTATAACTCAACCAATGCTTTAAGGGTCCTACCATGATTATTGAAATTATTTTAAGCGATATTGCTTGTAGCATTGAAATATTGCTACTGATATATATGAAGAATATTCTCTAGCAGCTGCGCATTGTTTGCTTCTTTACATATTGGCACTTAATTATATTTGTTATGCTCATTTTTGGGAAGTCTAAAGTAGACAAATTGATAAACTTTTTGATTGTATGAAAGGATTTAGTGTTACAGCATAAAGAATACGATCTTATGGGTACTCTAGAGTTTTGGGCCATCATATACTATGTTATTTTAATAATAATAATAATTATTATAATACTATATTATTTTAATAATAATAATAATTATTATTATTATAATTATTATTACTATCTGAATCTAATGAAATTTGACGAGAATTTAAAACATGTAGAAAGCACCATTATATTAGTGTTTGTCAGTGTTTTTTTAACACTGCCTCCTAATTTGTATTCATTGATTCTAGTCAATAATAAATAATCGAGTACTTTAATTTTAAAAAAATAATTCCGATAAAATGAATACAAAAAGTTCAAAAAAATCAAAGAATTTAGGATGAAATTTCATCAATTTTAATGTTAAAAATCTTTAAATTATTATTATTTTTTTAAAAATTATATTGGTGTAGTCATTTTATGAAAACATCGAATATCACCATCCCCGCTTGTGGTTTCTAAGACAATCTTTTGGTCAACTAGTCTGCGTGGCGCGCTACTATCTTAAATCCTGGCCGACCCCAGAAGTTATCTCTGCAACCTAATTAATTAGGGCCGATTTGGGAGTACATATATAACATATATATATATATATATAAAATAAGTGTGTGCGTGTGGCTGAGATAAGTGGCTGGTGACACACAAATATAAATGTAAATGCAGGGGCGAAGTACATTAAGACTGACGAAGCTACGTGAGCTATGTTTTGACGAGTGAGGTACTTGCCTTAACTTATTATTTAAAGTTTAACTTTTCATCTTTATTCTATAGTTTAATATTTTAATTATACTTTTATTTTAAATAAATTACAACCGTATTTTAACAAAATAATAAAAAAATATTGTTGTATTTTGATAAATTAATTGAAATATATTGTTGTATCTTAAAAATTAATTTAAATATGTAGTCATATCTTTATTTTATAAAAAAAATTATAATAATGCCACACTCAATTATATTTATATCTTCGTTCAATAAAATTTTATTTCTAATTTTCTATATAGTGCCCTCATTAAACAAAAGTTTTAGCTTTACTTTGCAGAGTCTAGAAGATAAGCGGTCGTCTCATCTTATTTTTTTTATAAATGAAATTTATAGTTTGCCTCTCATAAAATTATGAAATTTTGTTTGCCTCATCATAAATATTTCATTTCAATATATACAATATTTAAAAACTTTAATTATATGTCCCGCTCTTCATGATTCTTGTGTTTGACACACTAGTTCGAACTCATGAGTTCAAACAGTTTATAGTATAAAACTCTCAGCAGCTACAGTATAAAATTTTTGTATATTATAATATTTAAACTTATTTTTTCAATTCAAACCAGTATAATAAACATCTTATTATTTTTCGATTTCTGTGTTACGTGTCTCGTCACAAGCTTGTTATAAAAAGGTTATACGTGTGAGCATGTGAGACTTTTGTTGTACACACACTATACGTAATTAGGGGCTCAAATAATTGAGTGTGGCACAGCCACACATCCAAGAGACCAGCGGCTGATCAGCATTTGGTATATAACTTATGCAGCCCGTGAAAAGAGCCATAAGCTAGCAAAGCAAAGAAAGATGAGGACCACTTTGAAGTCAAAGTTTGTTGGACTATTGGAAAAAGATTAATAATTATATGGATGTGCAGTGAAGAAGGCATTGTAAGCACATGGATATGTAATAGCCAACAGCGCATGAGCGCCACAGATTCACGGCAGAACATCATGAGGACCTGAGGCAGATTGTTTCAGCCAAGTAAGTAAGAAACTGACACCCAGCAGCAGGGCAGTAGTAGCAATTGCAAATGATAGCCTTGGAAAGAGTTTAGAGATGGAGACTCTACAATAATTCTTTTCAACCTCTCTCTCCCTGTCCTATTTGAAAATTTTCAGTTTTGGGTTTTCAGAATTTACAATGGATAATGGAATACGTCTTCGAAATTTTCATGTTATACTTTCATTTTTAAAACTCTTTTTCTCTTTAGTAAATTATGTTTTAATTATAATTAAAAAATTGACTTGAGTGTTGTTGTTAAGTTGTAGAACCTAATTTAATATCCTGACAAATTATTATATAGAGGATTACAAGAATCGACTTATAGGCCGTTTGGAAGAATGGTTGTAACCATTAATTACAACTATAAACAATATAAAGCTTTCATATGCTACAATTTCAAATCAAGACGGTTAATTCTAACTATTTGTCTAAACGGTCTATTAATTTAAAGTTAGTTTGAGAATTTCATACTTGTTAAACTGAGCTCACCTAGTTTTTCTTTATATAAAAAGGATGCCAAATTAGACATTATTTTAGATAAGTTAAAGAAAAATATAGAAAATCTGAGTATATGTGTGAATTTTCTGTGACAGCTAAAAATAAATATTACTCTAATATTAAGGGTGAACTATATTATCAATCTTGTGTATTTGTTTTTCAATTTTTTTTTCATGTGTTTTTATTTGCTCTCTATATAAAATTAGGATCTTCAATTCATAACAATTGCGTACTCAAGAAATCACATCATAACAAACGAGCACATCTGCAATTGATGCGGCATGAAGGCTCAGTTGGATTGGATACTTGGATCTTAGAACTCAATGTCCCATATTTTGAGAAAAACAGAAGTAGTACTACGTTTGGTTCTAGTGGTGTTATGGTTTTGTTGGGTACTGCCGCTGTCACTTCTTTCAGACCCATAATTATTAGTCATATATATTCTGAAACATTGTTTCAACATATTGGTTTCTCCGATTTTATGAAACTTTTGATTTGCAAATTTCTGGTCAAATCATACAAAAAGGTGTAGGTAAATGGTGCATGTCACATGTTTGTGTCTGGGAGGCCCTAACCCCACCCTATCTCTCTCAATATTGGGCTAGTTCCGATGGGAGGGGGAGCGTGGGTAATATTTCTATTAAAAAAAAGGGTGCACATGTACGTGTAGATGTAATATATATATATACATATATATATGTATGTATGTATGTATGTATTTATGTATGGTGAGCACTATACGTACACTGTAAAGAAGGGAGCTACTGGATGGGGTACAATGAGAAACAGTCACCGACAATAATTGTGAAGATCGATTGGAGAGTTCTACCAGCCTTTTTTCTTGGTTAGCGAGAAAGGTTTCTTTAACCATTATATTACCTTTTGAAAAGGGACAGTTTATTAGTAGTGATTATTGGTTAGCGAGGTGTTAGATGGAGGGTCGGGGACGGCGAGTCAATATGAGTTGATCCCCATGGTTACCGAGACCGACATCCTTTAAACCAATCACGGCCCCTCGACGGAGACTTCGAGGAGTCTGCTTGTCGTAGACCTTGTCCAGAAAAATAGATGGGAAACCGAATGCTTGCATAAGGTTTTGTGGCATTTAGATTTGGAACAGGTTATCTCAATTCCATTGGGACAATTGGATGTTAAAGATTGTTTAATGTGGCACTATAATGACAAGGGCTTGTACACTGTGAGATCGGGCTATTGGTTGGCGAGGGAAGTTAGTGAACAACAGGGTTCTGTGGTGGTCACGTCTGTGGAAATTGAACGTGCCAAGTAAAGTAAAAATTTTCTTTTGGCGGGCTTTCCATGGAATCTTACCATGTGTTGTGGATTGGTTAGGAGAGGTATAAAGTGCGGTTCTACTTGCCAGAGATGTGAGGAGGCTGAGGAAACGGTGTGGCACGCCTTGTGGAGCTGTACGGGTGCCAGAGAGGTTTGGGACATGTCGGATATGGCTGAAGCTGAAGGAAACCAAGGCTTTTTTCTTCGAAGGGCTTTGTGTTGTTGCAAGCCAAGTTCTGCAGTTGGAAGAATTGGAAGTGTTTGTTATAACTGCCTGGAGTTCTTTGAGGTCCCGTAATCTTGGTGTTTTTGAAAAAGAAAAAATGGAGGGATGCCGACGAGGTAGTACAAGTCGTAGGGCAAGTGCTAGGGGATTTCCAAGAGTGTAACTAGATGGAGGTCCAAAAGGTGTGTGGTCCTTATGTGGGTAGTGGAAAGTGGCTTTGCCCCCCAGTTGGACGGCTCAAGATCAATGTAGATGCTTTCTTAAGATGGGGCGCTTTGGTGATAGGAGTTGGGGCAGTTATTCGGGATGAGCGTGGTAGTGTAATTGCTTGCTTAGCCAAAAAGATTGAAGGTTTTTTCAACCCCTTACATGGCTGAGTGTATTGCCATAAGGAAGGGAAGGGTTTGCTGTGGCATGTGGAGTGGAGGTTCATATAGTTGAATCAGTCTTAGCAAATGCAGTGGCTGCCGTGAACACCTAAATTTCTCAAAATGATGCAGGGGCAGTTATTGCAAATATCGGACATCAGATGTCGATTGCAGACAATAACATGGTAGTCCACTTGTTAGCCAACTTCGTTTTTAGAAGTCGTATGAATATTATTGTTATGGACTATATTCTTTATTTTGTATCTTCTGCTGTGATTGTTGATTTGGGTTTTGACTAAATTTTAGTCTTTCCTTAATAGATAACAATATTTTTTTCTTTTTTTTAGTCACTTAAAACAAAAACAAAACCTGTATCAAATAGGCCCATATGATATGATTGAGGCTGACTCAATCTAAAAAAGTGTTATATCTCCTACAATTTAAATACAACTAAATATAATAGGAATCGAAATCCCAAATTAATAAAGAGCACCTAAGACCAAGAAAAAAGAACCAATAATAACTAGAATAGAATAAAGGTCCGTTTGGTAAATGGATTCGAATTAGAGGTTTAATTTGAGTTAATATAATTTGAATTAAGATTTGAGTTAGTAATTTGAATTGTTATTCAAATTGACATTTGGATGTGCATTTAAGTTTTAACATGAGTATGGAATAAAATTAGAATTTGTGTTTGGAGAGTTAGTAAATATAGTTTTTGATTTATCAATAAATCTAATAAAATCTTAATGTTAATGATCTTAAAAAAATGCAATATAGATATTAATTTATTCCTCTCTTCATTAGGAACACAATGAAAAAAGAATCATCTCAATTGGATATCAAATGAAAAAGTTATGATTTTTTTCCTTAAATATAGGAGAGAAAATTTTAGTTTTTACTGTAATAAAGATATCCGAGTATCAAAAGTTTAAGGGGGATGAGAATTCTGAAAACTTAGATTCTTGATACTCAAATGATTTGGATTTTGGGGGAAACAAACATGTATCTGAAGAATTCTTGATACTCGAATCCAAATTTGAGTCCATTGAATTCAAAGAATGCATGAAACAAACATACCCTAAGACTATGAAATATTCCTTCGTTGGCCCTAATTGGAGCTTAATTTTGTTGTCTATTCCACCTATTATGTTGTCTAGTTTGAAGCTATATATATCACATACATTACATATCCTTTTTATTAAATTTTCATATGTATAATATGTAACGACGCGTCTTTTCGTACCATTACTTAGCTTGCTTAAATATAATTTCTTACTTACTATTTACTTACTAGTAAGGAAAATACTAGGAAAATTTTTTTAAAAAAACTTTCTTGAAACTATTACACCTTTCGTTGCAATAGAAATTGAGACGTAGCTCGATACTTGACTTTAAAATCATTCAAAATGTTTTTTAATATTTATCAAGAAAACATTTATTTCTTAAAGACTTTTTAAAGCATTTCCATTTTTTGTTTTTAAAAATAGCTAATTTTTTTTCTTTAAATAGTGAAAAAACTGCTGTAGTGGTACCATACCCAATCTTCGCACTATCATCGCAACACCGAGCACTTCAATCAGTCTTATTGGTATTTTATAGAACTACTTATAGTATAAAGGAACTTGTAATAAGCTTTTACTCAGTGAGTTTAAACAGAAACTCATAAAACATTAGAAACTTTCATCATAAAATATTGCATTTAAACTTTTCTCATAAGACCTTCTTCATAATCCTTTTCTTGTAAACATTTTTCTTAAAATGTTTCTCATCAACATTTCTCATAAAAACATTTCTCAAAATAGTTTTTATAAATATAACTCATAAACATTTCATGGAAAGAAATGCAAGCAAGAGCATAATGCATGGTTCCATTTATACTCATTTATGAATATTCATTTATGAGTGTTTTATGGTCATTCACAACTTACTTAAACTTCTTACCATCATTCTTATCAGTGTTCATACCAACGTCATCAATTATTAGATCATAAATATAATGCTTCCCTTATAGAAGACTTAAGACCATCAAACAACGACGTCATAACTTTAACATAACTTGTATACCTTATATCTAAGAGACTGGTACAATACTTACTTATCTTAGCTCAATGGTCAAATTACCGATTTTGTAATCTTAGTGATCATGATGTATGGCATGACTTAATGTCTAAACATTCAACATAACAATTGTAAATCACAAGGCAAATCATGACTTGAACTTTCTTTATCTTGATAGAATGATTTTAGCTATGGCATGAAAAGAAAATATTATGGCATGTTTATTATGGATATTATATTGAAGATAATGAGATTGAAGGATTGAAAATGAAGGTTTCAAGTACAAATGAAAATTTTTTGTTAAACTTTCTCAAAAATGCAAAGTTTAACTAGTTTTCTTTTTCTTTTTCTTTTTTTTTTTAAAAAAAAAATGAGTTTTTGAGGTACTTAGAGGTCAAATTATTTTTTGAGTTCAATCTGAAATTTATTAGAAGCTTGAGTCGGACAATTTTTTGTCAAAAAATCCTGCTCGAATTTCGATCAAAGCAAGCCGAAGAATCTTGATTTCTATTTTGGCTTTTTAAGAATGTCATTAAAATGAATGATTTTAAGAAAAGTTAAAATATCAAAGTTGTAGATCTTATCGAGATTGTTTGAAATATCAAATGGCTTATGAAAATTCAGTATTGATTTTAAGTTATGAATTTTATGAGATTTTAAGTACAAAATTTAGTGAAAAGGAAAACATTATGAAATATTTTGAATTAGACCAAGGAGCTCATAAAGCTCTAATCTTTACAAAAAACTAAATATTTTAGCATAAAATAGTCAATTTTGGCCCGAGGGACAAAATTGTCATGATTTTTGTGTTTTGGGCCACTATAAATCCATGTGAAACTAGATTTTCATTAAGAAATGTTGGTTTTCTATAATACTATGGGCAATGAGTAACTACAAATTTAAGTTTGAACAGATTTAAAATTTTTACCAAGAAAAGAAAGAGAAACATGTTAAGGGCGTAATCATTGAAATTTTTGTATTATGGGATTAAAAAGTAAATTTTTACGAAAGGAAACCCATGTTTGGTTTTCGTGACGTTACAGTAACAAAAAAAAAAAAGAAGAAAGTTTTTGTTTAAAACGGGTTCCGAAAGTCTTCTAAAATCCATCAAGTTCAAAATGGTCATTTTTTTTGTTAAAAAGGCTAAAATGGACCCCAAAACTTCGGATTTAGAAAAATGACCCTTAGTGGGAAAATAACAGGATAGTGAAGTTAAACAAGAATTTCAGTAAAGCTACGAGGTTTACGAAAAACCTGTAAGGGTAAAGTCATTATATCTAATACGGATTCAAGCTTTCTGAATTAGCTACACAGGAAATGATTTGTATCATATTAAGTAACAAAACCATTAAGTAAGAAGGAAAATTTAACTAAAAGACAGTTAAGTTAAATAAAGAAAAGGTGAACCGATAAGACACGAAGTTAAATCTAAGGAATGAAAGGTTAAACATTTAAGATATGCTATCGATCAAATAGGTTGGTAATAAGAAAAGTTAGCTAATAGTGAGGTATTATTGAAAGAGGACAAAAAGCCGACTAATAGACGAGAATGGATATAGTTGGAATGCTAGAGCATTATCTAGGGGTGAACGGCGGGCGGTTTGATGGTTTTTGGGAGCGTGAGGTGCGGTTTTTTTGGATGACGGGTTGGTGATTAACCAACCCGCAAACCGCCCACCACATGACGGGTGGTTTCGGTTTGGTTTTGGGTGGTTGCGGGCGGGTTGAGGCGGTTTAGACCTATGCTATTGTCTAATGTAATTTTTTGGACATTTTTTTTAGAAAGTGAAGAAAATTTGTAGAAAATATAAGATGATAATACATAAAGCATTCCCAACAAGTTTGATGCTTAAAGACAGTGACCATATTTAAAAGTACAAATTAAGAAACATAATCATTCACTGCAACAAGAAACATCAACTACAGATGAAGTGATAAACAAAGTCAAGAATCCATAAAGATTAAAGCCTATTCACTAGGTTCGAAAATAATAGAATGCTACAAATAAAATGATGAACAAAGTCAACTGTTCTTTTTCTTTTAGGGCTTTCTCTACTAACTTACTTGATTTGAATTTTGATCACTTCATAAAATAATAGGAGAATTTTCAGTTTCCAATATGTCAAGAGGCAGCCGAGCCCGTGCTTGGAGTGTTGGATTGTTCAATCATCTCTAAAATAAGAACAAAATCAAATAAATGATAAGTTTTTTTTTTAAATATATAGGCGGACGGGTGCGGGTTGAACCTGCCCTCAAAAACTTAAAACCAAACCCGCCCATTGAATATATTGGTGGGCGAGTTGAACCCGCCCACCAATAGGTTGCTAACGTAAACCCGCTTTTTTCGAGATGGGCGGGTGCTGACGCGGGCGGTTGGTGGGTGCGGGGCGGTTTTTGTACAGCCCTAGCGTTATCTTAGTAAGTTTCAAACTTCACCTATAACATGCAAAAAAAAAATTTTCAATGCTTTAAATATGTTTAAAAGATATTTGTATTTGTTATGCATAATGATTTAAAGTTCAAATCATGATTTATTTTGTTATTGCAATTGTTATGTTTAATGATTTAAACATTAAACTATGTTATATATAATATTTACTAAGATTGTAAGATTGGAAATCTAAACTCATATGTTAAGATAGTAAGTGCCATATCAGCCTCCTAGACATGAGGCTTATTAATTAAAGTTATGACCTCGTTGTTCAATGGTCTTAAGTCTTCTATAAGGGGAGCATTATGCTCCCATAATTGATAATAATACGAACATTTAAGTTCAAAAGATAAAGAAAGGATAAGAACGATGATGATAAGAAATTTAAATAAGTTATAGATAATCATAAAAGTTTCATAAGTGGATGTTCATAAATGAGCATAAATGGAATCCTGCATTATGTTCTTACTTGCATTCATTTCTATGAAATGTTTATGAGATATGTTAATGAAAAACATTTTGAAAGATGTTTAATGAGAAATGTTCATTAAAAACATTTTAAGAAAAATATTTATAAGAAAATGATTATGAAGAAGGTTTTATGAGAAAACTTTAAGAGTAATGTTTTATGATGAAAGTATTTAACGATTTGTGAGACTATATTTGTGACGACCCGCCTTTTCGGGCAGTCACTTTACTTTCATAATCATCGTTTCGTAAAACAGTAATCTTACTTACTTAGTAAGAAAATACTGTAGTAAATTTTTTTTTCTTTCCTTAAACGTTCTTTAATACTGATGCGACCTCTGTCGCATTTCAAGTTGAGACATCGCTCAACACTTGTCTTTAAAATCATTTCAAATCGTTTCTCAAAACTTAATAAGAAACATTTATTAAATCATAGTTTAAAACTTTACTTTATAATTACATAAAACAGTTCATAAACTGTATCTTAAAACTTTGAACACAATTCTTAAAACTCTGGTTTTCTTTAAACTTCGAAAACACAACATTAAACAATAGAAAACATTTTCTTTACGTAGCGGAAGCAAACAGTGATGGTATCCATACCCAAATCTTCGCATCTGTCCTCCGCAGCACCCAGCTCTTCTAACGGGTCCCATTGGTCACCCATAAATTACCTACAGCATGAAAAACTTTTAATGAGCTTTCGCTCAGCAAGTTCAAACATATTCTCACAGAGCATTTAAACATGCTTTAAAAACTTTTCTCATGAAAACCTTTCTCTTGAAACGTTCTTCATGAACGTTTTCCATAAACATTTATGAAATATTTTTCATAAACGTTTTCCTTAAGCATTTCTAAAAACGTTCTTCATAAACGTCTTTCATAGAGCATTTCTGAAACGTTTTTCTTAAAACGTCATTCGTAAATCTTTTCTTGAAAACATGAAATGTTTTTCATAAACATTTAATGTAAAACCTTTCTCTTAAAACATTTCTTGAACGTTTTTCTTAAGACGTCGTTCATAAACCGTTTCTTAAAAACAGGAAAACGTTCTTCATAAACATTTGTCGTAAACATTTTTCAGAATGTTTTCCATAAACATGACATATAAACATTTCATAAAAAGCATTCAAGCAACATTAGAATGCATGACTTCATTTATGCTCAATTATTAACTTTAATTATGAGCCTTTTATGAACATTCTATAAACTTAAATATTCATTTCTTTCTCAACCTTTATTCTTGTTCCTTAACTTTCTTTATCTTGTAACCTTCATTTTCCTTACTTTACTTTAGTGTTCGTACCAACTCATTAATCATGAGATCATATACATGATGCTTCCCTTGTGGAAGACTTGAGACCATCAAACATTGAGGTCTTGTACCTCACCTTTAGGAGGTCAAACTTTAATTTCACTTTCATTACCTCATAACAAAGAGGCTGGTACGACACTTTCTTTTTATCTTAACGTTACCTTCTTATTAACTTTAGTGAGCATTTCAAATGCAATCACATCATATGCAATACACTTGCAATTCATATCTTGTACTATAAAATTTATTGCATAACAGATGCAACATATTGCATAATAAATGCAACATAAAATGCAAACACATTTTACTAATCATAATTTGCATTCTAACACTCATTGCATAACAAATGCAACATATTGCTTAATAAATACATCATAAAATGCAAACACATTTTGCAAACTATAACTTTTATTCTTAAATTTATTGCACATCAAATGCAACTTATTGCATAGCAAATGCATCATTAAACCTTTAACTTAAACTATAAAACATTATGCATTGTCATAATGCAAAACATACTTTCAATACTTTGAAAATCATAACTTAAACTTTTTAAAAACGTTATGCATATCAATATGCCAATAAACCTTTAACATAACGATTGCAATTTCATTGCAATTCTTTTTCTTGAACTTTAAAACTTTTTGCATACTAAATGCAAACATACTTTAAAAACAACTTGCTTAACAATTGCAAACACATTTGCAAATATATAAATAAACATTTAAAAATCATTTACTTCATGCTGTAGGTGAGGTTTGAAACTTACCCAAACTATGCTCTAGCGTTCTCTATTTCGTTCCTTTCTCGTTCCTTTTCCTTCCATTGGTCGGCCTCTGTGTCCTGATCAAACGACAGCCGACTCATTAATTAACTTTCTTTATTATCAATCCACTCGATTGATAATAAAACGTAAACATTAACCATTCATTCCTTTTTCATAACTTGACTAGTATACTTTCGGTCTACCGTTCTCTTACTCAACCTTGTAAACCGTCAGTTTACATTTCCTTCAATTAGCCTTGTAACCCACCGGGGTTACATTTTCTTTTAACTTTGTAACCCATCGGTTACCACTCGTTTACTTAAAACATCTCTTATGAAATCTCTGATCTCACATGACCGTTACGTTACTTAACGTATCACGGAACATTTTCCATCTAATAACATTATGCTAAATCGGAGTATTCGACTCCGTTCTAGCCGTTTCCTTAAAATGACGATTTTACCCTTAACGGGTTTTTTCGTCACCTTGTAACGTTATAAAACCTATTCTTACATAAAACAGTGTAACAATCACTGATCATGCGTTTCATAAATTTCTATGAAAGCATCTAAAACAGTTTATTCTAAAACAGCTCATACTGTATGCGAGATTCCTACTTACTTGGACTCCAAGCTAAGCAGATCCAGTTGTATCTCGCTGCATCTACAGTATGTGAAGCATCATCTGCAGTGCTCCTCGAGCGACCATGAATGGCTAGGAATGCTTCCTGGAGATCATACATTCTTGAAACTGTCATTCTGGACTCCGATATTGCTGTTTGAATCGCCTCGATCCGCGTGCAGTCGGTACCAGACGATTTTCATCGGAGTGGAATTAGCTTGAACGGAGGTCACCATTGCGTTCAGAGCGTCGAAACGAGTCGGGAGGCGGTCTCGGATCTTCGATCGGAGGTCCGGATCTCAAAATCCCATTTTGCCCTTTGACCGGCCGTTGACCGGCGTTGACCGGCGTTGACCGGCCGTTGACCGGCGGCGGTTGGCTCCGTTGAGGGCTGAGCTCGAGCCTACCCCCCCTAATTCGACCCTCCTGAGTCGATTGGTGGGGTCAATTTCACCCAATTCGGCCTCCATCTGCTCCAATCGAGGATGGATTTCTCGGCTAACACCGGCGGCTCCGATCTTGGTCCTCCGGCGACGGTAGCCCAAAATTGCCTTGGGCGTTTTCTTCCCCGTGACCCTCTGACCATTTCCCCTATGGTGGGGCAGCTCAACACCGCGTGGAACGGCGGCTCCACCTAGCTCCACGGCGGTGCACGACGGAGATGCCGTTCTCCGTCCTCCGGCCATCATTTCGTGCAATTGAGGTACCGAATTTCTTCCTCTCGGTCCTCTGAAGGTGTTTGTGCCTTCAATTTGGCACAAAACGGCCTAAAATGGCCAACCCAAACTCACCCACGGCGGCTCACGGTGGGTGCCTTCGTTCTCCGGCGAGGGGCGGCGGAACGGTGCAATTGACCGAGGGGTCTTGCTCGCCGTCGCCCTCTGATCATTTTGGCACCGGCGGTGTGCCACACCGCCACCAGACACGACGGCTCCGACGGCGACTCCACGGCGGCGACGGGGCAGCTCCGGCGAAGCCTTTCCAGCCAAAATTGAGCTGGAAAATTGGTACCATCTTGTTCCTCTCCTCACACTGAGTCCATAGACACCAAAATCACGTCGATTGGTGGTCGGACGGCGGAGAAACGACGTCGGAAAATTATGGGTTTCGCCGCCACTTTGGGCGGCGCGTGGGCCCTCCTCCGGCGGCTATTTGGGTGGCACGACACCTCGTTGGACTCAGCTCAACGAGAGCTTCCCACTGGTATGGGAGGTGTCGAAAAATAACGCCGGAATCTCAAACGAGATTTTGAGGAGAGAGAGAGAAAATTCTAGAGAGAGAAAGTAGAGAGAGAGAGTCTCGAATTTGCCTAAATTTTTTGATTTTTCTTTTTTTTTTCTTTTCTTTTCTTTTATAAAAAGTATAAAATAAAATTATGGTCCACACAATTCAATTCTTATACTGCGTTGCTCTAACACTGTATAATTTTCCATCGTATTATACAGAATTTTCCTTTAATTGTACTTTGTCTTAATATAATCTTTAATTTAATGCATTTTTAATGCATTAAAAATCTCGGGTGTTACAATATTTGACCTTATTGAGCGTAAACTCATTACAAGTTACTTTATACTGTAGGTAATTTTACAGAAGACTAATAAAATTGGTTAAAGAGCTCGGTGTTGCGATTAATAGATGCCAAGGTTAAGTATGGATACCACTACAACAGTTTTTTGCCGCTTAAAGAAAAAGTTTTTTGTTATTTTTAAAAACAAAGAATGAAAAATGTTTTAAAAAGCTTTTAAGGAAGTAAATATTTTCTTAATGAGTTTTAAGAAACATTTTGAACGATTTTAAAGTCAAATGTTGAGTTATGTCTCAAATTCTGTTGCAACAAAAGTCACAACAGTTTCAAAAAAGTTTTAAGAACAAAATTACCTAGTACTTTTCTTACTAGTAAGTAAGAAATAAGTTAAGAAATAATGTTTAAGCAAGTTAAATAACGGTCATTTCTCTAGTCAGCTCAAAAATTCATTCAAGAATCAAGCTCAATTTGTTCTTTATAAATATGGGATTGATCCTGCAACTTAGACACATTGTATTTTGGACATTTACCCTCTCTCTTTAATTTATCTCTCTAAAACTCCTCTCCCTTCTCTCTCATTTTCTTTTGATTTTATTATTGTACTTATTCTTGATACATTGCAGTAGATGTAGCCTCTATTACAAAGATAAACCATTATAAATAGACGTGTCTTTATTTTTATCCCACTTTATGTTTTGTGTTGCATGTTAACTCAAGTTCAATCGTCTCGTCTAATTTACGCCCGATCAACTTTCGTGAGCGGTCATTGATCCTTCACTAAATCTAATCAAAGAATTACTCTTTACAAAGTTCAACGGCATAATTCAGTAGATATAGCATTTGTATGGACAGACCTCCACATAGACAAATGAGTGTTTTTCCTAATTAAGAATCTAGCTACCTAGTCACTGCTTTGCATCGTCTCACATCAAACATAAGTTAAGGACATCATTAATCCACCTGGCCGTTGCCATATTTCAACCGCTTAAATCGGATTAATTATTATCGTTAGAATTAACTAATAATAGCCACAAGTTTGATAGAAAAAATCCAAATAAATGAAGATTCTCCAAGATGCACAACAGTAGTTTCATGGTACAAGTACAAGGTATAGTAGGTAGTGTCATATATCATATATAGAAACTTCAACTAAAAGGATAGGAAAGGTTGAAAAAACTAATCCATGCATATGGGGGGATGGCCCCACAGAGCCAACACTGATTGAACACTCTAAAGTCAAGAAGTCATCAAAATTGAAGGAAAGGAAAAGAAAAATGTGAAAACCCCATGTCCCCCAAGTATGAAAATCCAAATAATTTGGGCTAAAATAAGACCGTGATCACATGAAGATTTGAAGTGGAAGAATTAGATAGGCATGGGCAGTCACATGACGATGCTGGAGAGATATAGATGTATTCG
Source organism: Artocarpus heterophyllus (assembly GCA_025403435.1). Taxonomy (NCBI): domain Eukaryota; kingdom Viridiplantae; phylum Streptophyta; class Magnoliopsida; order Rosales; family Moraceae; genus Artocarpus; species Artocarpus heterophyllus. The sequence continues at coordinate 34,487,398 of CM046343.1, forward strand.
ATATGATATCCATGATAGAAACTTACGAAATTAATATATATTGGATATTTAATATATCTATACATGCATATATACATATATATAAATGTGGTTTTGATAGGTAGATTTTTATAAAAAATCCTGGCTCTATTTAATCAGGAAATATAATTTGGGTATTGCAAGTATTAATTGTGAGATATGAATAAAACAGTTATAATAAATTTAATAATTAATAAAAAACTTATAATAATTAAAAAGATTAAATTTTTATCACGTTACATCATAAATTATTGATGAAATATACTCTTTTTGGAAATATAACTATTGAAAACGCATATATTTAAAGTAAGTCCCTAATTATATATATAAGGATTTATTTTCAATGGTTACATTTTTCTATTATTACCATTCCAATATAGGTATATTTTAATAATAATCACTATAAGAAAAACCACATTTAAGGACGTATTATTTACGACATGTAGTTTTTAAATGTCGTTGAAAAGTATATACAATGACATTTTCAACAAAGATGTCATTAACGACATTTGAAACAATAATTAACAATATCTATATAGATGTCGTATTAAAGGCATCATTTTAACGACAACAGTTTAGTGTCGTTAAATTATTTAATGACAAGTAGAAGATGTCGTTAAAGCCTTGGAGATTTCATGACACACCTTATAGACGACATCTTCACCAATATCGTCTATAAGGGGTGTCGTAAAATCTCTAAGGCTTTGACGACATCTACTAGTTGTCGTTAAATAATTTAACTACTCTAAACTATTGTTGTTAAAATGAAACCTTTAATACGACATCTATAGATGTCGTTAATTATTGTTTCAAATGTTATGAACGACATGTTTGTTGGAGATGTCGTTGTATGTACTTTTTAACGACATTTAAAAACTACATGTCGTGAATAATATGTCGTTAAATTTAGTTTTTCTTGTAGTGAATTGATGATGTAGTGTTATAAGAATTCAACTTTATTAATTATAATAATTCTTTTGGTCAATTAGTCACTAATTACAACCATTAGATTTATATCAAACGACTAATAATAACAATACATATCGAGAACGTAACCATTAAAACCACTTATATATATATAAATAAACAATATGAGAGCAAAGATTGAAATCTTGTTTGTTGCACGCATAGACGACACAGGAAGCTGTGGGCTTGGGGGGGTCCGGTTGTTAGTGCTTCAATGAGTTGTTTCCCAATTATAATATCATATGTGAGTGATCGATCCGTTTTTGGTGATCTTCATATGGAAGGGAAATTGTGTTGCTTGTTTAGTCCTTTAGAAACATGGATTTGATTGCTGGTTGTTGGTTTCGCGCCCCACCCCCCCCAAACAATTATTCATTGCTTTTATTATTGTTTTTTAGTACTACAAAATACAATACATTTTCTTTCTTTTTTTCCTATTGATCTTTTACAATTAATTAAACTAAAATATAAGCTCGGAATTGAAAGATTTGAAAGTCCTCGAATATTGGGTTGTGTCAATCGTCTGTCCCCCTCTTTCAAAAATGAAATCTTAAGTTAATTATTGGGTGATCTGGGTTTTGATCACATATGGATAGCTCCCATAAAGGTAGGACTTGGATATTATTATTATTATTGTATTGCATGTGCAGATGCATTTTTTATTGCATGTGCAGATAATAATCACATTAATTTACAGCGTGGTGACCAAATATTACTCCCTTAATATGCAATTATTCATTACTTACAAATTACATCCCTTAATATATATATGTGTGTGTGTGTGTGTGTATAGCGAACATGGGAAGAAAATTCATCTCTTTATATGCATGTGTATAGCTATATAAACGATATATTTATATATAGCTTTGATTCAAGTGGAGAGCGATGCAGTACCTGTAATTTTTGATTGAAAATTGAACAAGATTTAGCTAGGTAAAATAAAACCTGCTTAAAAATATCAATATATATACAGCGCGTTGATTAAATTTATATTTAATGTGAAGCTCCAGAGCAAAAGGAAAATTGTCCTACTTTAAGTATACATCTCTAGTAAATTTATTGTTTTGATTTCTCTCACTGTCTCGTTTCATTTGAAACATAACAATAATTTTAAATTGAGAATGGCACATGCATACAGTATCAGCCATCAGATCTAGATACAATTAATTATTTCATCCATATGGGCACAATTTTCTTTTTTTGTTTTCCTTTTTTTAGGCTGGAATCCATATGAACCCAAGTTGGTATCACACAAAAGTTAAGTGAGAGAGCAATTAAGGCCTTATATATGAATTGAGTCAACCAGTGGGTAAAGCACGGACAGATTTTCCATTAGAGACATACAATGCTAGGTGTCAACGTGTTAGAATGCCTGGGCAAGGGGGAAAACAGAATTTACTAAAATAAAACTGCGTGTATATTGATCCTGTAATATATACACACATATATTATAAGACTTTTTTACAGTTCCTTGCAGGACCGTCCCTCTGAGATACGCAAGACATAAAATTAAAAAACGTAATATGATAGTCATTAAAGGTAAATAATGTTAACGTTGAAACCGTCTAACATCATTTTGGAATATCTTAGTTTCAGTCTCTCTTGAAAAAATTTCTAACTCCATCACTGATCAATGTTTATAAGAGAAATATTGCAAATTCCTCAAATTTTATGGGCAGTTCTGCATGTATAACATATATATATATATATGTATAAAAGTACAACACCAAATCCCATGCATATATCACTTAGAAAATGATGCACTCCATTCTCTTTGCTCCAAATGCACAAACAAAAGCTATTCCATCTTGGCAGATACCAACGTGCATATAGAGGACGCCCATGTCAATGAACTTTTAGTTAAACTCATACCCCAAACGAACCGATCCCATCGAGCCAGAAAAAATAAAAAGAGAAAAAGAATAATCTTACGTTTGACAAGTGAACTTAATACTCATCAGCTACGGGGCTGGATTAATTTACTAATAATAGGATATTTAGGAGCATTGGTTGAAACTAATTTTAGTTAAAATCATTGTAACATGTAAAAATTTTACATTATAGTTCATTTTTTTTCATGTTATAATGTGTAAGAGCTCTACACCATAGAACCAAAAGTTTTGGTCAAAACTAAATATGACAAACACTCTATAAATTAATAGCTTGTTTGGCACACTATAGTGTATTGTATTGCATTGAATTTTTTGTATATAATACAATACAATATAATGTAATGCAATACAATATAATACAATACAGTATACAAAACATACCCTAATAGAATATTCTAATTGGCCAGAAGCTGAAATTTTAATTATAACTTAACATGCTTCACATATATCTAAGAACTTGAGATGAGTTTATTAAATAATTCAACTTGTATAAGTCACAATTCTTCAATCTCCAAATTGTGTACATGCTTCTTTTATACATTTTTTACATTACAAACTAGCATAATATATATGCTACATACATACATGCATACATATACATACGTTAAGTTTTTTTTTTTTTTTTTTTGGATACCAATTTCTCTCCTCTTTATGGAAAAAAAAAGTGCATATATACGCACATTTACTATGTTTGGCAAATGGAAAAGAAAACAAGAAAGAAAAGTATGTATAACACAAATAGGGAAAATGAAGACAAAATAAGGACCTTTCTCTTATTGTGTTTTGTATACATTAAAATTGCAGGATATGGAGGAGTTAGGAGATTAAAACTGGGGCTCTTTGAAGGTCTCCTCCAATTCATTTCCCCTATTTTCTCTCCTATTAAGCAATTATAGGTTGGACTTGCATGTGCTAATATGCCGCCTGTGTTTACTCTGAGCCTAACATTCTAACGATATAGTTTCTTATTTTTTTATTATTATTATCTCTCTTAATAAAGAGTTTTTTTCCTCGTAAACACCTAAATTAATCGATCCACTAATTCTCTCAGTCTTTTCTCCTTCCTTTCACTTTTCCCTCGTACCAAACAATCTCTAACCCTCTCAATTAAATCTCAAAAGTCCTCTCTTATTTCTCATGCTAATATCATTACATTTCTCGTAAAAAGCATAGAAGGAAAAATTAAAAGAAAAAGGAAAAAAGCGAAAATTCCAAATTAAGACTACAGTGTTGATGAGAAGTTTGGATACATAGGCGTGTGGGGGCCAGAACCCAGAAGCATGGGGAATAAAAAATATACACGATGATGATGATCAATTCAAGATGACAAATTAGGCCTTGCGTTTAGGCGCTCTTTTCTCCTTTCTACACATGACCATGTCTCATACACAGTAATCCATCACCCTCAAAAGTGACACTCTTATTTTCTAAAGTAAATATATATATATATATATCATGATCCATACAGATTGAATAAAACAAGCATTACACCCACATGATATATCAATCAGTCCAATATGCCTTTGAAAAATGTGGAGTGAACACAAATTAGCACTATTTGAGATTTATTTTTAACTTTTTGAAATACAAAAAAAAAGAAGAGAAAAACATTGTTGGCTTTATTCATATTGTTTTTGAGAAGTGAAATCTTTGGTGTTCTCTTCTCCATATGCTAAGAAAGTAGCTTTTGCCTTTTTTTTAAGATGATGAAGACGATGCCCGGAAGCGACTTGTGATTGGGACTAACAATCTTAAGCTTTTGTAGACCATATATATATATGTGTGTGTGTGTGTATATATATGTATGTATGAATAAATAGAAAATTAAACATTATAATGTCCTTAATACAGACACATGGCTTGGGGATAAGGAAGATGGTTTTGGTCTCACAAAGAGCTGACACCATTATTTTTTGGGTTGAGTGTTTTTGATTTAATTTGCTCTCCCATTCATTTTAAATTTCAACTGCTGAATATATGATTCTCTACCTGGCAGGGTCGTAAGAAACAATGCAACTCTTTTGGTACGTGTGGTGTGCGTGCGCTTCTTCTTATTTTATTTATTTATTTATTTATTTTGCTTTATTATATGGCAATTTTTTATGGGAACCAAAGAAAAAACCCTTGGGTGGATATTTATTTTTCATTTGTCAAATAAAAAAAAAGATTTTCGTTAAATCTAAGGGTTTCAAAATGTATACCAATTGTGCAGGTTTCTACCCGAAAAGTTACATATATACTCAAATTAAAATTGACTAGAAAAACTGATATGAATGCAACATCCATTAATTCCTGTCCATCGACAAGAAAACATATTTGTCGAAGGTATTTTCAATCAAAACATTTGTGTTTTTCCTTTTGTATTTATTGGTGCAAATTATTCCAAAACCCACTGCTGATCACCAATCAGCCAAAAAGAATAACTTTTCTTTATGTTCATGGAGCGGCAGCATTTTGTTGATGTTAACTTTGTACAAAGGGAAAGTTCTAATTTAAATTGAGCTATATATTTTCCTTCGTTTTTTTGGGTCACACCCAAAATTTCTAAGAGGGTAATAGGTGACCTACATATGAAAATAAATTAGTATTTTGTAAATGTCAAGAGAAAATGACTCATATAAGAGATTACTTAATTAATTCAATATAAATATGTAACACCTAGAGATTTAATTAAGCATAATTAGTATTTAAATGATGAATTAGTGTACCTTAATGTAAATTTAAACTTAATCTAAGTATTTTATGGTAATTTAAGTTTATCCCATGTTTAATTATTTCTGTATGTTATTTTGAATTTTGAAACAAAACAATTTGCCAATACCTGATACGTCCCAATTACAAAACCATGTGCTGGGGACACGATTTTGCTTTGCAAACCATCCGTCATTCCTCTTTTCATCTCTCCCTCTCACTCTCTTTCCCTCACTCTCTCTCAAACACACTCTTTCTCTTCCCTTTCTCTTTCTCACGCTGCTCTCTCTCCCTCCCTCTTTGATTTCAAAATTTTGAGTTCAAGCTTCGAATCTTGGCTGGATTGGGAGTTTAGGAACGTGATTGGACTTCCATAAAGCCGTTTTAAAGCTTCGATTTGAGGTTAGTTTCTTTATTTTTCAAATTTCAAACTTTTGTAACTTTTGTTTTAAATTTTTCAATTTCTTTAAAATGTTGTAATATGAGTTTCTTGAGCTTAAGAAACTTTTAATCTAAGTTGGTAAGACTCAAATCATCTAGAATCTAGGCTTGATTTCATGAAATTTGGATTAAATCAAGTTTTTTCCCTTTTTCTCTATTTTTGGATGTAACACCCCTATGTGGGGGTTAACAGTTTTAAATAAATAAAAATAATTTTAAATTTTATATTATTTAAATCAATTAAACAATGCCCATGGGTCTTTAAACAACAAGAAAAATAAAAATAAACGTTTTAAATACAAACCACAGTTTTTAGTGTAGCACCAAATATATATAATTACAGTCATCATCACCATAGTACAATTCCCAAATAACTTAACACAGCCATAAAAAAAAATAATACAACTCTTACATGTTGTAGATAAGTTGTAATTAAACAAGGTCTTCTAACACGAAAACAGCAAGATTGTTTTCGCTTATTCCTCTTCAAATATGTTGCACTGAGTTCCACCTGAGATATGAAGATATGATAGGGATGAGCATCGACATGCCCAGTAGGGAAATCATGACTCACCTTATGGTTTATCCATTACCACATTAAAAACTGCATGGTTAGTAGGTTACATCATATTCCAGATTATGAGGTTTATTATGATCACATCTTATGGATACCGTAGTTAATCATTACCAAGTGTCATAATTACACATTTATACAAATATTACCAATCATCATTGTTCCTAGGTATCCATGTTAAATTGAGTATCACTCAACTCATCGAAACCCAAATGGGCGTACTTGATCACCCTATAAACATTTCAAGGGTGTTCCGGTGAGGGGACATCAAGCCCCGAGTCCTCACCAAATCGATTCCTATACAGTGTGTTCTGGGACTTTCAACCCAAGGAAGCGTCATCACCTTCCCCCTATTTTTCCTTTTAGGGTATTCGTGCCCAAGGACGTAACCGTCGCCCTTTTTACATCTCACTATTCCTTTGTATTCAATTTATATTTATAGAGTCAATTTCCTAACCATGCTTCTCAATTTATAACATATGTCAAATCATTATATTTATCGCTATACAATATACATATTTTACAATATAAAACAATCAAATTTAATTTACCAAAACCTCACAAAAGATGAGTAATAGAATCCCTACCTTTCAAGCTTATCAACAATCTTTTAATCCTGGAATCAATTAACGTTAGCTCCACACATCCTTGACCCTAAGGCATGCATAAGGACAATTAAAACTAAAGCACAACGTATAATCACATTCATAAGTGAGTTATGTGTAAACCCGTCTACTAGTGCCATTAAAGTATTTTTATGCATTAAACATGGAGAAAATGCATACTAAAAACTAAGTTTAGATTAAAGAAAACCTACCTCAAAACTTCTTTGAAAAGCACCAAAGTTTGGGTTATCAATCAAGCTTGAATTAACTTTAAAACCGCCTCGATCATCGTTGGGAATTATAATTGTCTTGGCCACAAAGAGAGCTTTGTGCTCTATGTCTTTAGTTAGAAATTTGAAGTGAGAAGGGAGAGAATGAGAACTAGAGAAGAAGGTGGTGATAGTTAAATAAAAAGATATCAAAATGCTTAAGAGGAATGAGATGTTTACGGGGAAAAGTTGTAAGAAGAAACAAAAGAGTCTTAAAGGAAAATATCATCTTGTCTCCCATGAAGATTTTTAGCAAATCATGCTAACATAATTGAGGGGACAATTGGAGTGAATTATAGAAGAAGATAAGGAAATAATTAAAGAGGTGGTTGAGAAAATATCTCCATGTCTTTTATGAATTGAGGGAAAATAATTCAATGTCCCCTTCGGATACCTTTAGCAAAATAAGAAGAAGGCTATATAATTGAGCAATAATTTAGGGAGACAAGATTGGTAGAAGTGTTGGTAAATTTTGAATGTTTCTTAGGAAGACTTGGTAAGAAAATACTAAAGTGGTATTTTTTTTTTTAATGATCGTAAACAACTTAGTAATTTTAAATAGTCACATTTTATTCATTAAATTTTACAAAATCATGCCCGTTAAAAATACGGGTGTTACATTGGATTTCTTTGAAATTTCTATGAAAATCTTGCTTAAAGTTGTTTGAATGTGTTCTATTATGTTTATTTATCATCTATGATCATTATATATGCTTTGGGACTTGGAAAAACAGGTTTAAACTTGATTTTGGGCTTGGGGAGGCCAAGAATCGAAGTCTCGGATCTCCCACATTTTTCCAGTTCGACAATGTTCAGCAGGATAGATTCATAGGTTTGGTAAGCCGGATTCATCTGGTCTGCATGCCGAACCTGGGCCAGTTCGGCAGGCCGGTCCTGGCTGGTTGGACTAAGGGTTCCAGCAGGCCCATTGGACCTCGTTAAAAATGACTCTTTTCGCCCGTTTTTCATCATTTAAAATCCTGATCAAGAATTTAACCTCATGAAATGATTTTGTGAACTTTAAGGCCATACTAAGACACCATGAAATAACTAGGGATGTAGAATACCTTAAGCTAGATATTGATAAACTTAGTCTTTATTTAAGGTTGCTCGTAGTTCCGTGGAGCTAACGTGTAGCAGATTGGGACTGCGGTATTGAACATTGGTACAGGATATCGAGGTAAGACTTCTATCCCTTCTATTTGGTAGCCATGTTTTAAAGGGTTTTGGCTACAAAGCATTTCCTTTTAAATGTTTTCAAGAAATGAAGTTTAATTACTTATTTTCATTATTGGGTGAATAATGAAAGATCATAATGAATGTAATGAGAATATCCGGTAAATGTGACACATTAATGATATGATAGCGGACATATTGGTTAGGACCGTCTAGAATGATAAGATAGAGCATGAAGCCATGTACAGAGATCGGGTTGTGGGGAGCACAATCTTGAGGGCAGGTCCCGAAATCCAGTTGGGCCACTTCGGTGGTGATTCATATGGCTTTGTTGATAACATAATAATGAGACTGTCTATGGATGAATGAATGATTAATCGGTATGAATGAATTTAATGAGTTTCAGTTAGTTATCTGTTTATTTATTTATCTTGTTTTATAGCTTTTGTTTGAAAATGAATTATATGTTTAAATCAGATGCTTTTAAAAGCTTAGTACTACTGAGCCTTTTGCTCACATTTTTCTTGTTTTAAAACCTTTTTTCCCCATCAAGGTGGAATTCAGCTTAGGGAAGACTGAAGAACCAGGAAGAAACTGCAGGATTAGGACATCACTGTCTAGGGTAATTATTTATAAACAATGCATGTAATATTTTAATTTATTTCCCTTTATTTGGACTGTGGTTATGTATTTAATATTGTTGATACTGTGTGTGCACACTAATGTGGGTCCGGTGGGGCCTAATGGTGTTTGCTTATTTAATATTTTATTTCGTTTGCCTGCTTTCATATCTTAACAAATATTTTAAGAAATTTTAAATATCCTACATTTTTTATAATCAACTTAATACCTTTTCAAATGACCATTTTTATTAAAAAAACTCAATTTATTTAACCTAATTAATCCGCCACATCACCTCCTGGATTTCCGGACGTGACAAAATATGATCATTGATTATGATGAGTTTATCAATTACCACAAACTATAAAAACAACAAGCATGATTCTTCAAAAAATAATATCGAGCCAAAAATAACTATTTATCTTTTGTTTTATTTTTCTTAAGACATTATTTTGATTAATTTTATAAATACCCTTGTTTCAACATGCCTCCAATTTAATTTGGAAAGGGTTTAGTTCATCCCATGAATTATGTATCCTATTTCAAACTACTATCTATGTTTATAATACTAATAAAATGATGATTCGATAGTACTTAAAATTTTATAAATGCCCTCAAACTATTGATTTTAAGTCAATTTGTCCCCTGAATTATTTTTTTTTTAACTTTTGTATTTTTTTTGTTTCTTTACTAAAATAATTTGAGTGAAAACTAAGTATGTGATGTAAACTTTTTTTAAAAAAAAACGTGTTAACTTGGTTGAATTGTTAGAAAATTTTAATGCCAGTTATTTCTTTTTATTATTAAAAAAGCAAACATTGGTTAAAGCATGAATCAACCAGATTAATCTCTTTTTTCCTTTTTTTTTTTTCTTCTGCCTGAATGCTGATCGGTAACTTATTCAGTTGTGACAGAATAGCTATCCAGACCATTATTATCGATCACATATTTTCACCAGAAAACCCTACGTATCTTACCAGCAATACGGTACTGCCGAATAAGTTAATTTGAATTTGTCTTTTTTTTTCTTCTCTATTTTATAGAAGGAAAAAGAAAAGGACCGGGGCATATGACATCTAGATCCTGAGAGCGATTATGATTCTGATTATTTCAAAAACCCATATTTGGCAGTGGTGGGAACCACTCAGTTCCTATCACAATCTCAGTTATGAACAGTGTAAAGCTCTCATATGCTACAGTAACAATAAAAAAATATGCTACAGTATAAAACTCTCACATGCTACAGTAAAAGTGGTTCCCACCACCCTTCCAAACACCCTAATATATATATATATATATATTGAGTAGAAATTTGGACAACGTAAAATTCGTGTCTCTGTCGCTTCTGTCTCCAAAATGCCTTGTGGAGACACCAACAAGATAAAATTTATAGGCCTATCTGAAAAAGAAAGTCACAATTTTATCCTTTTCTTTGTTAATTAATTTAATAATTTTATCTATGTCTTTGTCCTGTCCTAATTAGACATAAAGATCATCACTATCGTTCCATTACGTCAGTTTTAAAACCACTTGCACTGTAAAGCATGGCTGGAGATCAATATAATAAAGCATGTTCATATATATCAAAGAAAAAGTGAAAATGATGATTATATACATAAAAGAAAATTTAGAAGGGTTAGCTGTGAAAATCACAATTCAACGCAGCATTCTTAACCGTGCCTATAAAATAATGTTAGAATTTCAATCCTAGTTCTACGAGAGTAAACAAAAATACATGAAGGAAAAATAAGCAGAAAAAATAAATACATAAAATTTAGAGTCGTTTACTCTTAATATGATAGATACATTCATTTTTAGCTGTTACAAAAAAATTATTATGATAAAAAGGAAGTTTACAAGAGAAAATCGTACACCATTCAACTCGATCTCTATGTTTTTCTCTAACTTCTCTCTTATCACCCGAAACTGACACCTTCTTTATATGTAAAAAAATAGGGCAGCCGAGTTACAATAAATATGATATCCTCAAACTACTTTTAATGAAATTTTGATCGATCCATGTAATCTTTTCTGTATAACAATAATTTGATAGGGCGTTAAATCATGTGGCACAACTTAACATATCTTTAATCTTTAATCTTTTACCTATATAAAAGAGTAAGTGTGTGCTTCATTTTATAGCTTACATGTGTATCTTATTTCTTTTATATTCTTTTTTCTTTTTTGGTCCTCACATTTTATTATTCATATCAGTATTCTTTGTTTTTAATTTTTTTTCATTTTTCTTTTTTTTTTTTGTATTTTTCTTCTAATATTTTCCATATTTTCAAATCCACTTCATTAATTTTTTTTTCCTTTTCTCATTTCACATCCATTTTTTACGTATATTTAGCTCTTTTGGTTCTCTTTCCTTCTTTTCATTTCATTCCCTTTTATTAGCTCATCCCATCCTCTTTGATTTCTTCTTCTTCTTCTTCTTCTCATTTTTTTGCTTTTGTTCTCTTCTTTTTCATTTGTATTTCCAGTGCTTCATTTTTTCTACTTTTTTTTTTCTTTCCCTCCTAATATTTTATTTTATTTATTTTCAATTTCCTTCTTTTCTTTTCTTCTTTTTTTTTTCATCCTTTTTTAGCTTCTCTCATCCTCTTTTTTGGTTTTTCTTTTTATGATTAAACTTTTATTATTATTTTTTTTTGCATCCTTTAAAATGTTATGATATCAAGCATGACTTCCAAGTTTCTGTTTTTTTTTTTTTCCTTCTGATTTAAACAATTTCTTTCTTCTAACATACTTTTATTAAAACAATTTTTTCTCAAATATGGGATTACCTAAACTATTTTTTAGCAATTTTTTCTAACTATGGCCCTCATAAAATATTTTTCCCCAATTGTTCCCTTTAAATAATTGATTTTTAGATGTGTAGCCTAAATATTTTTGTCATATATGTAATACCTCAAATAATTTTCTTTAATATATAACCTCTAAATCAATTACTATATAATTTTTTTATTAAAAAATATTTTTGCCTTTGAAATGTGTTCGATTACACCTTTTTTTCACTAAATTAAATTTTACAAGAAATTGTAAATATTTGTGAACACAATTGCAAATAATATACGTGTGTGTGTGAAGACTTATTTCTGTGATTTTCCGTACCACAAAGTTGAGTTATGATACAAATCATGCATGCATGTTGTACATATTTTGATCAACTTAATTGAAGGGCAAGTAAGAAAAATCCCAATATATATTGTACTTTCAAGACTCAAAGGGTGTTTGCTTTTTGGAACTTTCTAATTATGTAACTTCGACGCATACATATCTTAGATATCACCTACACTAAAAAGACATTGCTTGTACCATAAGATGTTCATCAAATATTTAAGCTTATACGAGAACAAAACTTTGAAAAAATCAACATTAATGCTTTATATATATATATATCGTACGGACAATTGTTGCAGCATTTATATTAATTATACAGCACTACTCTCTAGTCTTTGTCTTTCCCTCTTATATTTTCTTTTTTGTTTTCTAGTTTCTAGTTTCTATACGTCACAAACTTACTTATAATATATATATATACACACACACATATATATATGCATGTATGTATGTATGTATAATTTCTTGAACTGTTTCAACAATTTGTCATTCCAGAATCTCTAGGTCTAGTGTACATAAATGTCAACGTCATCAAGAATGAACTCAAATTTCATATATATTCCATGTGTCTTAGCTCCATAACTAGATACTCAAACTTGTACGCTTACGGGCCACGTAGAAACAAACAACTTTCTTAATAGGTGCTAACTTAATCATTTTACGTTTTTATGAGTTTCTTAATGGATGCCAACTTAATCATCTTCTTTCTCATGTACTTAAAAAAATTACAAAATAAAATCACTACTAATGACACAAGAATACAAAGGAACCCAAGAATCCAATGGACCTGTTTGGTTCTATTTTTCAAAAGATTTTTGCTGTTTTTGAAAACACCAAAAATAAAAACTAATTTAAAAGCACGTTTGGTTAAGTTTTGGGCTCAAAACTAAAACAAAAACATTTCTCAAAATTTTCCAAATTTGTATAAAAAATGAAAATGAAGTGTAATCTTTTTCTTTTTGTTCTTCTTTCTTCAACAAAACCAGAACCCAACACCCCCCGTACTATCCTCGCCGGCAACCCTAATGACCCACCCAGCACCGGCTTGATCGAGATGGGAATCTCGCGATGAGAGGGAGCTCGTAACTGGAATCTCTGCGTGGATCTCGACAGGAAGGGAAGCTCACCATCGTGGGTAGGGCTAATCGGGGTAGGGCTAGGTTGTCGGGGGCATTTGGGTTTGTCGGGGGTGGGGTTGAACTGGTCAAGGCGGGGCTAGGTTCATTGGAGTGGAGCTAAGCTCGTTTTTTTTTTTTTTTTGGGGGTGGGGGTGCGGACGTCGTTGGCAACTGGCCTCACTAGAGCAGAGGAAAAGGAAGAGGAAATCTTCCTACTCGTTTTATGGATAATATTAAAAGTTAATGAATCTATTAAAAATTATTTTTTTAAAAATTAAATTTAGGTTATATTTAAATTAATAATTTTTATTAAAAAATATTTGTGTTAAAAACAAACCACTATATATACAAAACAAAATTTTAAAAATATTCTTAGTGCATCTCTCAAAACATTTTTAGTTTTAGATTTTTTAAAAATAAAAATCAAATTAGAACACTACCAAATTTATTTTGGACCAATATTTTTGATAAATTTGTTAATAACACGTGATGATCATTGATAAGTTAGCGTTACTGGCAGTTATTAATAAGGACATTATAGAGCTGGAATCAAAGCGACAGTAGGTTAAAACGTAAAACGTCCCTAAGAGTAACACATTAGTTGGAAGATAAGTTAAGTTTGAGATTTTATTTTTATTTTTATTATTTTTTTAATTTAAAGAAAAACCTCGAGAGGAGAACAGAAAATGAGGAAAATTAATGGGAGGCGTGGGGTTAGGGAGTGGAAGAGTGAGCCACACGTGAGGTGCAGAGATGTGTATGAGGCTAATTATTCTTCTTGCTCCATCTGTTGTTTCCACTTTGTCAGATGATCAATAACTCCTATTCCTTTATATTTTCATCAATTACCACCCTACGTACCATGGCCCCTCTTTTTCCTCCCATACTATATGTGTATGTGTATACATGTATAGTTTCATCTTCTCTTCCCTTATGGGAAGGTTAGGCGATCAATTTTTCATTAAACTCATGTTAATTATTTGATATATTGAGTGATTAGAGGAGAGAATGAATTATGCTTTGTTCTTATGTTGTTTTCTTTTTGCTACAGTATTTTTTCACAAAATATTCAAACTCATAAATTAAACAAGCTTTGAGTTGAGATCGAGATTCAAAAATTTGCTGTAAGTTTTCAATTTTAATCTTTTAAAATAGTAGCTATTGAAGAAAAAAATTATTCCCAGATATAATAAAAGAAAAATTATTTCACTTTATCTCAATTTATTTCTCACCTAATTAGTACGAATTAACCTTCTTCTTCTTCTCTCTCTCCTTGTTTTTTTTTTTTTTTTTTTTTGGCGAAAACGGGCCTTCTTCTTCTCTTTTCCGATCTAATCAAAGAGAAAATTACGCTTCTCATTTAGTAATTAAAACGCTTCATTCATATAATTATTTAGAGAATGTGTTGCTGTTTCAGATGCTACGTGAAAAGCTTTGTTACTGGACAAGCGTCACAAACACCCACATCTCATATTTTCACTACCTAACTTACTAATTAACTAGGATTTTGACATTTTGGATTACCTATTTATGTTATTCATCCTACCTAAGAAGATGAACACGCGTTGTGCTCCTACTAATTAATTAACCGACCACCCTTTTTGCAAGCTCAGCAATTGGCATGCAGCTATGCAAATAATACATGTCGGCCAAATGCTCATGATGTGTTGTGTGGCATTTCTCAAGGGAAAAATGGTTCGACGGGTTGGTTGGCAAATAAATAAATATATAAATAAATGGGGCCTACAACTATAAATACATATAAATAATAATTGAGTAGGGTCAAGGGGGAAACCTTCATATTTATTAACCCTAACCTTTTTCCACCTGTAAAAGTCAAAAAAGATACATAGGAGTAAAAAATCCTCTGTAGTGGCGGTCAATGACCTCAGTCGGCTCGAAAAAAAAAAAAAAGCGTCCATATGAAGTGTGTATACATGTAATTGTTAAACAGTTGAGTTTAATTATTGTGCCGACAACTATAAACTTAACGCAAAGAAATACGTTGATGGATCAAAATTTCCTTAAGAATAGTTTAGAGATTTCACTTGTAAATTCTGTTGTTAATTCACTGTATGTAAGAGGGTGCCCATCTTAAGGTGATTGAGGTTGGAGAAAAACACATACGGTTGTGAGGTATGTGACTTTTTTTTTTTTTTATAATAACCATTATAAGTTTATGTGTTTTTATATGTTTGATTTCTTATTTTATATTTTAATTGCTTTAGAATAAGGGCGTCTAATTATCAACATATATTTTGCTATAATATATGAGAAACACTTATATATCTTTATATTTTGCTATAATATATGAGAAACACTTATATATCTTTGTATAAGGGTAAAAGAAAAAAATTCTAATAATGTGCAGGTTAAAATCAAACGATTTTTGTTAATTTTTTAATTTATAATAATTATGATATAATTTTAACGGTTTAAATAATCGTACAACTATTGGCAGAAATTATTTTTATCTTGCAGTCATCAAATTTCATATTTGCATTATCGGCCGTTTGGAGAATTAGTTGTAATATACGTTTTAAGTTAAAAAATTGTAGTATGTAAGAGCTTTACATTATATCTATTTTTTACTTTTTACTGTAACTAATGAGAGCTTTTACACTTTTTACAATTAAAACTAAAAAGTTAGAACAAATGTTCCAAATAGAGGGTTAGAGTGTTTTAGAGAGTAGTTTGAACTATAAAGTTCAAACCACAAACAATATAAAGCTCCCACATATGCTACAGTCTAAAACAAAAAATTGCTATAATATAAAACTCTTACATGCTATAGTATGCATTTTAAATTTTAGAGTTGAAACTCTTCTCTAAAACATATTGCTATTATTATAGAAAGTGTTTGAAAAGTAAGTTAGAATCTAAACAATGTAGTATATGAGAGCTTTACACTTTAACAAACTTTTATTTTTACCGTAACATATGATAGATTTAAACTGTAACAATTAAATTTTTTTAATTTCAACTTATTTCTCAAACCAAGATTTATGTGTCTATATATGTTTAGCAAGGCAACTTCTTTACTTAGCATTGAACCATCCCAAGTTTCGGACCAGAGCTGGGGAAGCTTCCTACGGGTGAAAGAAAGACGTATGAAAGAAATGATGAGTGTTATTTTTGCAGCATTCTTGTTAATTTTAGGAATTTTTAGGAGGACGGGACTATGATTTATGTAATTATTATTATTATTGGAGCTTTATAAAGCTTTTCGTTTTGTTACAATTATAGTATATGTAATTAGTGTTCTGAGGTAGATGTGATCAAGAGGTCCCTCCTTCCCTGCTACATTTGTACTCGCCCTTTGTTACATGCCAGATAATGTAACAAGTACTTTTGTATATTAAAGCAGACAACAGATTATATGATAACAAAAAGGTTTATATTTAAATTTTCAATCTTTTCACGGGTTTAAATTAGAGAGGTAACTAATAAACCCTAAGAAAGGAAATTAATCTAATAAAATATGAATGACATTGTAATACAGGGCATAATTTTCATAAAGACTGGTGTACTAGAAACTTGAAAATAGAAGTACTTTAAGATGACAAAAATAAACCTATATTATGCTCTTTTAAAACCCTCAATAATCGGTAGAAGAATGTCGATTTTAGGCCAAGACACTGTTTGACCCTTATTTATTTTAAATATATCAAGAAACAATACAATTTTCTTAATATGATTGCATGATCACCTATAAATCAATTTGGAAACTGTTATCAATCTTCACAAAAGATCTAATCATGAACTCTACGTGCAATAAGCAAAAAGCGAAGAAAGCTTAATTATGTTAAATGATTAATTAGAACTTTGTAGCCAAAAGATTGATTCGGTCAATTGGTGGTTTACCCATATATCTAACATTAAAGGTAGCAAATTGGAGAGCCTAACTAACGCCTTTTTTAATGAATTTCACCACCTAGTAGACCAATACATGCAAGGGCATCAGACTTGTAAAAGAAAGAGAGAGAAAAAAGAAAACTAGTGTGTATATATATATATATATATATATATAAGTACATCCAACAACATGCCGACTGCTTGAAAGGAGAAAAACAATAGTACTTGTTTTTGGGTAAAGGACATAAAAAGAACGTTACAATTGGCTTGAGAAATCAGTTAAAACTTAAATGTTATAATATGTAAAAGTTTTATTTTGTTATAAATTATTTAGCATATAAGAATTTTATACTATAATAAACTAACTTGTTTTTTAAACATATTTTTCAAATGAAGTGCTAAACTTGTCAAAAAAAAAAAAAAGTACCAAGGAGACTTTTTAGGTGGTTTGAATTTGTTGAATATTAATCTAAGGCCTCCGTTACAAGTTTAGAGGAAAAAAATTTCACTTCTCACAATTGATCGTTTATGCATGATCTCGAATCAAAATTCAAATGCGGCCATTGTGTTACCTCCTCAAGGCCCTTGTTTCGATAATTTTTTATATTCCATTTGAGTAATTTAGGTGGTATATCTTTTTTTTTAAGTATTATTACTTTGTTTTATTATTTATCTATTTTTCTTCATGAAAAGGGTTAACATATTTTTATATAACACTTGTTTGCCTTAATTTTGCTCAAAATAATTGTGACCAATTATGCTTTTATACTCGTTGAAAGTGATATGTTTTTCAACTTTCTTATAAAAATTGTAAGATTGAAAAAAAAAGCCACAAAAGTGACATTTCTCAAATTGACTCATTTTCCTCTTATTGTTTTATTCTTTTCTTATAAAAAAAAATCCAAATAATACTAATTTCTAAAAAAATATATGCATCGGAACCAAGCAAGGCACAAATATATACAATTTTTATAACTTCCGGCCTAATTTCTCCCTTACTTTTCATTGGATCCATAAAAATTAAAACATATCGATGAGAATAGTGAAGGTTTTTAAATCATTAGATTTGATTAAAACTATATTTTTTTAGAAATTTAATGGAAAAAATAATTATTTATTGATAGATTATTTTTTTAATACATATTAAAAAAATTTAAAAATATATACAAGTAAATAAGATTGATGATGAATAATTTGTTTAAGCCTTTAAGAGCCTGTTTGAGAGGCCTTCTACTTATGCTTTGAGTCAATAGAGGAAGAGAGTCAAAGTTATGACTTTTCAACGAGTATTTAGAATTATATTTTTAAAAGAGTTTAAATAGATCAAAATGAGTTTAAAATTTTTTAATAAGTAAAAAATATTATAATGAAGTTTAAAACACCTTATTAATATTATAACACGAGTTTTAAATTTACTTTTAGAAAAGGTTTGTCCAAGAAGATATTTTTTTATGATTTTGACAGGAAACTTTTTTAAAGAGACAAAACAATTTTGCCAGATTATCCGCACTTTGAGAAGCAAATTTTAGATGGAAAAAACCAATATCAACTTTTAAAAAACCGCCCTAATTTGTAGATAGATAATAAAGAAAATATAGTGATTAAAGGCTTGCAATTAATGAGAAGAATATGTAAGAGAGTTTTAAGTTAGGCAGTAGGGAGGGGTCCCCCGAGTCACATTCGCATTCATCATAAATACTCATTTTTATCATCACTCTTCTTCCTCTTCCTCTTTCCCTTAATTAAGATTCATAATCCCTCTTATGTTATTAACTTTTTTCTCCGTTTGATCCTCTGCCATAAACGAAAGAAAGAAATAATAATAATAATAAATTAACAATCAAGAACAAGTCTCTCTCTCTTTCTGAGCTTTGAAATCTGTTTCAATGGCATTTAATTACTATTCTGCCACCATCACCCCTCCTTAATTGCTCGCTACCATCCGCACTATTATTTTCTCTCTCTTTCATGTATGCATAATACATATACATATATATATATGTCTATGATCCTTCTATATAGATATATATATATGTATAAAATATATATACTTTGCCATCAATTCAAGCAATATTCTTTCTTTCTTTTCACCTTGGCATAAATAAATAAATAAAAAATTCGATTAATAATATATAAACTAAGTAAAAGGGACGTCTCCTTATAATAGTAAACCTCTGATTCTATCTCTCACTCTCGTTCTCTCTCTTCCCAATCGAATCTCTCTCAGTTTCAGGGCGAGAGAGAGAGAGAGAGAGAGTAGAGTAGAGCTTACTTTTCTTCTCTCTGTTTTTTCTCTTCATTCATTAAAAGGAAATGTTTTTGCCAGCATTTTAAGCATTCATAGCTCATTTTTTTCATACACATCTTGATCAAGGTTTTCGTTTAGGAAAGTTTCCATCTTTGTTTTTGTTCGGTTTCGAAATTGGAAATTGGAGATTTGAAATTATAAATAAATAAATAATGCGAGTGAAGGACATGCACCCGCTGTGCTGCATCTCGCTGGAGACCACGCCCGGAATCGGAGACCAGTCGCCGGAGATACTCTTCCGGACTAGGAGCTTGCCGGCGAGCTTGGGCGGAGGAGGGACGAGCAGATCGGAGGTGAATGCGGCGGTGGAGGCCACGGTGGCGGGAGTTCTCTACAAGTGGACCAATTATGGGAAAGGGTGGAGATCGAGGTGGTTCATGCTTGGAAATGGCGTTCTCTCCTACGCCAAGATTCGCCGCCGCCCTGAGATTACTGGCCTTAATCTCTTCAGTCTCACTCCAAGCGACGACGTACGCTTCATCGGAGAGATCTCCGCCAATCGCTCCTCCGCCGCCCGCAGAAACAACAACAACAAGCCTCATAAGAAATCTGTTGCCATCGTCCATCTCAAGGTAAACAAATTCACAATCGCATTAAAAAAGTTCATTTCGTGGTTTCCGATTTCGATTCTACGATTTCATCATTTATTTTTATTTTTATTTTTAATTTTATGATTAGAGAAAAGCAAATGCATTTGCCATTGCTAAAACTGGTGGTTTTGCGCAATGTTCGTCGTGTTCTTTCTGGTTTTTCTGGTCTCTTGATTTTTTTCTTTTCAATTTCCCACATTGGGAATGTATGATTTTTAATTTAATTTAATTTTTTTAATTTAGCAGTTTAACTGGTTGTTAGTGTATAGTGCGTCACATCAACATGTGAGAGGGAAGAAGAGGGAGGGTAAAGATAGGCTGCGACGTAGGCCTAGGTTAATTAATTTCTGGTCACATAATCTACGGGATCGCCATTCGTCGGATTTCATCAGCTCTTATTTTTCTTCTTTTTTTTTTTTTTTTTACACATGTTCTCATGATTACATCACTTTCGATTTGGACCGAAACAAATGACACAAAAAAAAAAAAAAAGATCAAAACTTGAATCTTCTTGCCTATTCAACTTCTTGATTTTGTGAAACTGGAAAGACTTTTTTTTAAAAAAAATATTTTTTTCCTTTGTTTATTCGCTACTCAGAATCAGAAAATATATAAATCAAAGAAAATGTAAGAGCACAGTGATCAGACGGTGGGAATCGTTTTTTCTTCTTGAAATTTCAGAAGTGGGATTGCCCTTATTTTTATGTTTGTCTTATTTCTTTGACTTTGCGATCGAGTTTTGAAGTTTTTTTTTTTTTGTTGTAATAATATTTTTTTGAGTTGCCTTTAATTAAGGTCTATATTTTTAAACTTGGCTTGACGTTTGAGATTTGGGTTTCGAATTTGATTACAAATAAAGTAAGAAAGGAACATGGTGGGGACTCTGAGACACTGTTATGGTGTTATTGGGTGGGGTTTAGAACCATTGCAAAAGGTTGGATTTTGTGCTTATATAACTTCATGTTTTTCGTCTCTTATCTTTAAAAATAAAAAAGCATATTCCAAATCAAAACGCTAGATCTGAGCGATGAACTCCATGTTAAATTTAGAACTCTAAAAGTTGATGAATTATTAAAATTTATAGTCCTCGGTTACACTAACAAAATCAAAATCGGTGGGGCTAAAAGCGTTTTACGTTATCCAAAAAGTTGATGAAAGCTAAGATATTTTTGTCTAATTTGTTTTTATGGCAGCTGTTTGATATAATTGGCATGTGAATTTTGCTTTCATTCTTTGAAAACTTGTGTTGGGTTAATTTGGTTTTATCAGATCTCGTCGTTTAGAGAAAGCAAGTCGGACGACAAGAGGTTTTACATATTCACAGCTACAAAGACGCTTCATTTACGAACTGATTCAAAGAGAGATAGGGAGGCTTGGATACAAGCTTTGGTCTCAACAAGAAGTCTATTTCCTCTCAGAACAATAAACGACAATCTTCTATCCTCCATTGTGCAGCCTAATGATCTGTCTGTGTCAACCGAAAGGCTTAAGAAGCGCATGCTTGAAGAGGGTGTTGGTGAGAATCTTGTGAAGGATTGTGAGCAAATCATGCTCTCGGAATTTTCGGAAATACAAGCACAAGTTAAGCTTCTTTGTGAAGAGCGCTCCAATTTGCTCGACACTTTGAGACAGTTGGAGGCAAGTTAATTTGTATTAATACCTCATAACTTCTAGCTGGCCGTGTTGCTTAACTGAATCAAGGTTGACCCAGACGAAATTTTAATGAAAAACGACAATTAACTTTCCTTCTCAAGCAATGGCTGCTTTTCTTGGACTAAACCAGCTAACCTAACTTTTGATTAACGTGTTGCATGCTTGGAGCTTGTTTGGTAGGAGGGGAAAATGGAAGAGGAGAGATGTGTGAGGGAATTAGTTGAAGGATTTTGAGAATTATGGTTGTGTCGTGGGAAAGAAAAGAGGAGAGAATAGATTAAATAAGAGATTTTAAATCTTTAAAAGAATCTCAACTGTAATCTTTCTCAATATAGAGAGATTAAATAGGGAATACGTTCTAAATACAATATGAGAAAGGTCCTGCCGTTTTTCTTCATTTTCTCACCTAGACTGTATACCTTTCTGGGCTTCTTTAACTTTATTAAACTCACCCTTAGTCTTAAAGCTAGTATAAATGTTTGAGGACTTGCATATATTAATTCCGAGTGGCTTATTTCTTTTTTTTTTTAATAGAAAAATGATAATCATCAAGTAAACTTGCCACATCCCGACATTGGCTCCTAGCACATAAACATCGATGGACTTGATTGATCAGTAATGCTGGGCCGTAAGAGATGTTTTGCATAAGTGGTTTAGGTGAATTAGTCTTTGTTTGTTCCAATCTTATGTGGTATCACTTCCAATTGGCATTCCTAATGCTGGAGATTTGTGAGGGTTCAGTGGCATTGCCTTGTTTACGAATGCATTACTTGTTTTCACATCCTATGCAGGCAGCTAATTTTGATGCTGAAGCATCTGGAATAACTGATAGTGAATACCAATTGACGAAGCATGAGTTTTCGAGTTTAGGGCGTGGAAAATACAGTGGTGAGAGTACTGATTTATGTTCCCTCTCTCTGCTAACTTATTAGTTTCTAGTTTTGGTTTTAAAAGAAATTATCAACTGTTGACCATGTTAGTATTTGGGATCACACCTATATTAAGAATGCTTATGAACAAGAATTCTTCTTGAGGATTAGTGATAAGTATTTTTGTTTAGTGGTCTCTCAGCATGACTATTGCTTTATATATGTTTGGTTCTTAGAATGCAGCACAACTGAATCATCTGATAATATTGAGAAACAAGAGCTTGAAGAAGTGTCGGACGAAGATGAAACATCTTTTTACGACTCGAGAGAGTATTTTTCTGAACCAACCAATGGTTTTGGGGAAGTTGTAAATAACGTTGATAAGCATAGTAAGTCTGATAGTCGATCTGGTAACGCGGAGAAGATGCAGAATCAGAAGGAAGTAGTAGTTCATGAATCTAGGTATCCACATGTTGAAAGGCGAAAAAAGCTTCCCGATCCACTCGAGAAAGAGAAAGGAGTTAGTCTATGGTCTATGATCAAAGACAATGTAGGGAAGGATCTTACACGAGTTTGCCTTCCTGTTTATTTTAATGAGCCGATATCATCCCTTCAGAAATGTTTCGAAGACGTGGAGTATTCTTATCTCTTGGATCGAGCATATAAGTGTGGAAAAGCGGTAGGTTTGGATAAATTTATGATCATTTCTTAGTTAGGTTGTCATGTCTATTTATAATCCTTGCTATTTAAGAATCCGTCCTTGTCATTTTCTTGTGACATTCCGACTCCATCTTAAACTCATGAGTACATGATCATGGAAGTTAATTGAGTTTCTCGTTTTGAGTTAGGACAATTACGTTCCTTGCAGTAGAATAGTTTATGTATATCAAAGATAAAAAAGATGGCATTCTTTTTCAGAATTTCCTGATTCTGAATCTCCTCCTTGGGATCTTGTGTTACGCTGTCAGGGGAACAGCCTCCAAAGGATTCTGAATGTAGCAGCGTTTGCGGTGTCTGCTTATGCTTCATCTGAAGGTCGGCATTGCAAGCCCTTCAATCCTTTGTTGGGGGAAACATATGAAGCTGATTATCCTGATAAAGGAGTTCGCTTCTTTTCTGAGAAGGTAATCTGTCATTCATTAAACTTGAAGAGAAACATATACAAAAAATGGTTTGATAAGGTCGATAAAGGACTTCTCTTTTTTTCAGGTTTCACTTCATAGGATATTTCTCCACAAGAGAGATGATGGACCATTGTAGATGAATTATAACTAACAAGAAATGTTTCACTCTTCAATCCAAAAATGTTTAAACAATATTCCGTGTTGAAACAGGTTAGTCACCACCCAACGCTCCTTGCCTGCCACTGTGAAGGTAGAGGATGGAAATTCTGGGGCGACAGCAACCTCCGATCAAAATTTTGTGGCACGTCAATTCAGCTTGACCCTGTTGGAATTCTGTCCGTAGAATTTGATGATGGTGAACTTTTCCAGTGGAGTAAGGTGCATAAATTGCTGTTTCTTGACAGCCATTATTCACGTTTCTCTATTTGTATGTTCAAATTCAAATGTACTGAGATAGAATCATGATGATGATAGGTTACAACGTCTATTTATAACCTTATCTTTGGCAAATTGTACTGTGACCACCACGGGCTTATGCATATACGTGGGAACCGCCAGTATTCATGCAAACTCAAGTTCAAAGAGCAGTCACTTCTTGACCGAAATCCTCGCCAGGTTAGCAAAAACCCCCAAACCCTCTTTGTTCTGTTTCTTGGTTTATGGTTTCTGCCGCTAAGGATGCAACTTAGTTAATCTAATTTTGGTGTAATGTTCATTCTCTGAACACAGTTAACTAATTAATTGGGTAGTTAAATTTGCAGGTAAATGGATTTGTTCAAGATGTTACGGGCAAAAAATTTGCTACATTATTTGGGAAGTGGGATGATAGCTTGTATTATGTTAATGGTGACGGGAGCAACAACACAAAGGACTGTACTTCATCATCCGAATCATCTTTATTATGGAAAAGGACTAAGCCGCCTCCTAATCTCACGCGATACAACTTAACTTCATTTGCAATCACATTGAACGAGCTAACACCTGGGTTGCAGGTAGACATGATCAACTATACCAGTTATTTCACGTGCATTTTCATTTTCCTCATGCATATCTAATCGTTTTTTATAGCTTTGTCTGATCCCGGGTATTTGATCACGGATTAAGGAGAAGCTACCTCCCACGGATTCCAGGCTGAGACCAGACCAGCGGCATCTGGAGAACGGAGAGTATGAGAAGGCAAATGCAGAGAAACAACGGTTAGAGAAGAGGCAGAGAATGGTATAATATGTCTTGCCTACGGCTATATAACACAATTTGCAGTTGGTGTAAATCTGTTTTCAGAACACAAACGTGAAGAAACAACTTGTATTGTTTCATTGACGTGTACTTCTCAGAGCACAAACGTGAAGAAACAATTTATATTGTTTCATTGACGTATTCTACATGATTTGTCTATCATGATGCAGTCAAGGAAACTACAAGAAAATGGTTGGAAGCCGAAATGGTTCGAGAGAGAAGGCGAGAACGGACCTTTTCGCTATGTGGGCGGCTATTGGGAGGCACGTGAGCAGGGAAAATGGGATGGCTGTCCCAATATTTTTGGTGAATTCAATGAGCCCTTAGAAGGGTCATGAAATGACACAGGTTCACATCTGTCTCTCCCCACAAAATATTGCTACATTAATACATTCTTTTTAACTTGCATTATAATGATGTGATTTCAAGTACAACTTGATTGTTAATCTGAATTTAAACTTACATGAAAATACAGGCTACAGGGTCTAGAGAAGAGGGTTTCAGAATTAGTGTGGAGAAAAAAGCTCCATCCATTCCAGAGTTTAAACTGCTTCATAGAGTTTGGAAAGCAATTTAAAGAAAGCGGGAATTTGAAGAGGGGATTCATCTTCTAACCATAATCAAGTTGATGGTTAGATTATAGTCTAATATATCCTTGTAACTCCAAAGATGTTTAGATTATAGTCTAACGTCACAAATATTGGATGTGGGAGTGTTGGCTTATGTAATGTAATATTTGTTTTCTTTTTCTTTTTAAATTATTATTTTTTCCTCGTAATATATCTGTGCTAGTCGTTGGCTGAGCACTGATTTTAGTTCCGCATTTATTTGTATTTTCTTTCCTTTTTTTTTTTTTTTGTTTCAGAATAAAAATGAAAGATGTATTCAGCTCGTCGTTTGTCCAACAAATGGTTTGAGCCAGTATTTTGGGCTTGTTTGACACTTTTAAAAATGTGTTATTTATGTCACATTTAAGAAGCTTATGTCATTCATATTATATGTGTAAGTTGTTTCACGTTTAAACATGTATGATATTTATAAAAAAAATAAGTTTCAAAAGATGGTATTTATGAAAATTTCTTTGTTTTCTTTTTAATTTTAAGCAATAGAAAAAAGAAGTATAGTCGAGCTTTTTAACTATATTTGGATAGTATACGGAGAAAGGCCTTTTGATTTTAGAAGAATTTTTTCACTCGTTTAGTTGAATAAACCAAATACTCTTGTTCATGTAAAAAGCAATGTAATGCTAGTATACGATATGGAGGAAATTAACAAAATATAGTTCATAAATAAAAAGTTAAAAATATAAATAAATTTTCAATAGCCTTTTTATTTTTTGCATAACCATTAAACACGCGGGCTTTTTTAAAAAAGCTTAGAAAAGCCAGATAGATTTAAAAGTGAACTTTTGGACTAAATGACTAAAAATTACTTTTCAGTAAACTTTTAGACTAAATGAGAAAAAATTAGTTTTTTTTTTTTGGCTATTCTAAATGCGCTTTTTTGTTCATGTCTCCGGTTACTATAGAGATGGGTTTTTTTTTTTTTTTTCCCTAAAAAAAGGGATTACTAGTGCTATATTGCTCCCTGCTTCTATTGGCTGTAGAAGAAAATCCGAACCTCGTCAACAGAACGAAAAAAATCGACACAATTATACTTGAAAGATGAGCGCAGTTTCAACACGCTGCATTTCAAGGAAAACCCTCATGGGTCCAATGCCAGAGAGTTTATGGGTTGAGCAAGACTTTCTATATTAGGATTGTCAAGATTCGTCTTTGCAGACATCTCACCACTGCACCAAAACGTTTTGGTGGTGTAACATGAAGATAGTTGATCTTAAGATAGGATAAATTAGTGGAGTTTAATATTTTGCAAAAAGTTGTGACTATGATACTAACAAACAAAAACAAAAACAAAAAAAAGCCTACGATCTTCATGCTCAAAGTAGGAAGGGTTTCAAGTCGTGCAAGTATAGTTGTATTGGATTTTGCTCCCCTTTTTTCCTTTTTGGAGTTTCCCCATTGCGTTTTACTAGTAGATGATTTTTTTTTTTTTTTAAGGGTTGCATAGATGAATTTTGACCGGGTCTCTCTTAATTTTTTAAGCAAAAGAGTAGATTATTTTTCACTCTAGTTGTTATTTTTGCTTGTCTTTTTTTAGGATTATTTCTTTTCTTTTCTTTTTTTCCTTTCTCACTTTCTTCAAAAAATAAAAAAATATGCTATTCTCTATAATTTTTTTTTTTGGGGTGAAAGAACTAAAAAACATTATTTTTTTTTTGAATATATTTACAGTAATAGCATATCTTAAACTATTTATGGTAAACAAATAATTTAAGAAACATTTTTACGCTAAAATTTACCCTATCCTTTCAAAAGGAAAAAAAAAAAACCTTGTAAACATGGTTTATAAATGAATTATTTACCATAAATATTAATAGCATAATAAATATTTTTTTTTAAAAAAAATGGTCCATTTGCTACAGTTTCACCCTTTATTATTAACCCAAAATCACTATAAGTCCGATGAATTAGAATAAGTCCTTCTAAAAAATTGGAATTCAAACATTTTAGTGTTCTCAAAATGGTTTGATTTAAAAAAATTAGAATTTTTAAGAAATGGTGCTAAGAGTGTTTTGAAATTTTTACCTCAAAAAAATGAAAAACATTTTCAAACAGCCTGTTGTTTCTATGATTAT
Source organism: Artocarpus heterophyllus (assembly GCA_025403435.1). NCBI lineage: Eukaryota > Viridiplantae > Streptophyta > Magnoliopsida > Rosales > Moraceae > Artocarpus > Artocarpus heterophyllus. Next base: position 34,515,228 of record CM046343.1, read on the forward strand.
TATTATTATTATTATTATGATTATTCATTTTAATTTTCATATCATAATGGTAGAGATGAAAATAAAATTGGGTTAATGAGACATATAGCCTTTTTTTATTTGTAGAATTAAATTATGTCTGTAGTTTATGAATATTCTTTATATGTCCTAATGTATATGTATAAAGATATTAATGACCATAATAATGATATTGTTACTTTTAATTTATTTTTTTAGAATAACTATAATATGTATTTAAGATTTCAAATGGATTATGATATTATTATATTTAAAAAAATCCCTAGAATTAGGTTTTTGTTGTTTAAATTCAAATTGGTATCTAAAATAACAATTTTAAAATTCCCTAAAAAGATGAAACTTTTTATCGACAAGTTGGATTTACCGAAAAATTGAAATTAGAGTGTTGTAATTAAATTAATAAATAGTTTTAGTGACAAATTGAAATTAAGGTGTTGTATTTAAATTAATGACACAGTATTATTAAGTCTTTCTATGTGTCTTACTGATTATATAATTCATCTATCATTAAGCTAATGATACGTAATGATAATGATACGCAATGACATTCATTTCTTAAGACTTCAAGTGAATGATATTTTCTGTTTTTTTATGATATGTAATTAAATTAATGATATAGTATTTATTAAGTCTTTTTGCGTATCTTATAGGTTATATAATTGTTATATCATTAAGTTAATGATACTTAATGACATTCATTTCATTTTTTAAGACTTCAAGTTATAATAATAATACATCAATGTAATATGTTAAAACAAAGAACATATGTGTATTTTTTTCCCTAATTTAACTATTCAAAAAATAAAAAAATTTATTATAAAAAATTTAAATGCATGTTAGAGGGTATTTTGAGATTTTGAATATATAAAATTTTAAAAATATATATATAAGTGATATTTATATAATGAAAATACATATTAATTTACTCCTTAAAAAATTAGACCAGATTACATAATTTTTACAATAAAACTGCCCGAAACTTTATTTAGCCCAAAAGTTGTATCTAGTGGGCTCTGCATCACTTTGCATTGTCCAAGTTGGTTTAGAAGCCCAAAAGAAACTGTAATTTCACCCCAACATCCAAATGAACAAAAAAAAAAAAAAAAAAAAGCAGTGAAAGGAATGAAGCAATGAAATTTACCTAAGGTAAATAAAGTTTTTTTTTTTTCAATTATTATGTGTAAGACTCACAGAGTGTGGTAATGGGTTCTGTCACGACATAAACACTAAACATGATTTGCTTGTTACTACGAACACGAATATATTCATAAAGTAAATACCCTTGAACAAATAAAGAGACACAATGGCATGGTTATTGAAATTGGCAAAATTAGCTCTTAAAAGGAAAAAACTACGAGTGCCGGATGCTGATCGCATCACAAGGGAAGAATTTTATTGAAATTCTTGGAATTATAAGCTTGTAGCTAAACTTCACCGGAATGAATCCATCCTTTCTCAATAACTCGCTTTTGGACGCACAACCTCTACGCCTCGCCTTTAGATCTCGTCTTACTCCAAGCGTGTCATCTGACTTCAACTCCTCCCCGGACTTGCTTCAGATCAATCAATACATATTGGCAACAGGTTGAGACACATGGTGGTTACGCCTAAAAAAATGTTTATTATTTATAAACGGTGGACGTATGTAGTATAGAAAAGATTGTCGTATCCACAGGGAGATGAAAATTTGTAACTCGAGAGATTGTTAAAAATAAACGTTCAAAAAGGCAAGACTTTTTCAAGTCAAAGTTTAAAATGAAAGAAATATTTTTGTGGTTTTTATTTTATTTAATTTAAAATTTAAAGCATAAAATTAAAACGGTGAAGCTTTGAGAATCCCTTGTATGTTTTGCAACTGATATGGAATTTTAATTCTAATTAATAATTATCTAAAGCATTTGATTTATTATATCTTTTCTCATTAATTGCAAGCACATTTTACTAATTATATAGGTCAACCTAAATTGACAATATAACAAGCCATAATGCAGTAAGGGTTTTCCTATAAAAACTAACAAAATAATCATCTGTCACTAATGATTTGGTGCACTAATTATGAAAATTATAACCGCTGTCACTCAATTATAATTAACATAATTCTAAGATAGAAAAGATAATAACAAATTAAAATTAATATATTTTTATGGAATACATTATTGCGTTAATTTCGGTAGCACCTCGACTTATTAATTGGTTTAAGAATACACTATGCCATCCTCTGTCTACAATAAATCAAGAATTACCAAGCATTTACTGTGCCAGTCTATGTCTATAATGCAGTAGAAACTCAACTTAATAAATGAGCATGACTTTAGTATTATTAATATTAATTATGCAACATAATTAAATTACATAAAAAAAAGCATGACTGAATTTATGTAAAAATTGGCAGCATAACAACAGTAACAATAATTATTGAAAACATAAAGATATAATTTATTCCATAAAAATATAAGCATTACCACACAAATATAGAGTTAAAACCCATACCAGAGTACTACGTATACAAGATCATCTCTCTGCCTCACCAGACTCTCTACACTAATTTAAGCATTATTTTATTATATATATATATTTTTACCTAAGAGATAAAAAAAAAGGGAAAAGGAAAAAATAAGAGAAGGGGAAAGGGAGGCCCGAAGGCCTTGAGGTGTGTTCTGAAGGAGAGGGGAAGAGCCCCTTTTATAGTGAAAAGAATTCACTATTTACGATTTTTTTATTATTTATTTATTTTATCTTACCTCGAATCAGGGCCCCCCGCCCCCCACTGAGATTCATGTGAACATAAAAAATTTTCTTCGCTTCTGTGCTGATCTGCGTTCCTTAGTATGCGAATTTGTCTTTGAGATCCTGTGTGATGCGGCAGCTGACAGTATTGGAATGGGCTGATCTTGATCGTTAAATGCGAGATCCAATGCCTGCGGGCAAAATGGGCCCAGGTGAGACCAGTGGGACCGAGCTTGATGACCGTCAGATTGGTCTTCGTCATCTCATCGAGCGGTTGAGAGAACAGTTGCTTGTGAACTGGCCCGCATAGGATTCGAAGCTGTCTGCGATTCCCCTCTGACGCGTCTGTAGCTTGTCGGCGTATGAATCACATGCGCCAATCGTTCTTCGACACGTGGACAGTACTCTGAGATTCCGCTGACGCACCAGATGACGCATTGACACGCGTCTCTTCCTTGGACGGCTGAGATTGATTTGGCAGTGAATTCGACGGTCCTCATGACGCCACATGTCCTCTTCCTTTTGAATTTTGAATTTTTCAAAGATTTTTGATGCAATTGATGTCCGATTTTGTCCGTTTTGGTGTCGTTTTGCTCCATTTTTCCTCCAGATTTCAAATCTAAAAATCACAAACACACTAATATTAATTATTTTACAAACATAATATTTATAAAAATATTAAAAATATTTATTTTACATTAAAACACACAAAAATAAATAAAAACTCTTAAAATTTTTAGTCTCTTACGGTTTGACACAGATATAATTTTTATGACTTTAAAATATTTTTAGAAATTACTAAAAATATAATAGAACATATTTACAAACTTAAAACACACTATCAAATACATTAAGACTCAAAATAAAATAACCGTATTACTTTTACGGTTTTAACTATTTACAAACTAAACAAATATTTAACATACAGAAACGACTTTAAAAATTACCAAAAATATTATTTAACATAAAAATATACTAAAAATACATTTTTAAACATATTTACACACTAAGACACAAAAATACTAATTAACACAAAATGCTATTAATTAGAGGATTTAATGAGAAATAAAAGCATAAATAAATGATTTAAGCCTTAGAAAATGTATACTTTTACAGTCTCATCACATGGGAAAGGAAAATTTTCAATAATGATATCTTTTAAAAAATACTTCTTATAAATACCATATATGTTGAAGTACGACATAAGTTAAGTATGGATAGATGCATTTTTTAAGAGTATGGCAAAACATGTAATTTAATTTTCTCTATGGAAATCAAGCTTGGATGCTATAGTCCTCTCTCACTCTAAAAGCTCTGAATGTGATTCACAAAAAGTGATGACTTAAATAATAAACTGCCAAGTATGGGAATAAGTCTAGACGCATTACACTTGGTTTATAATCAAGTCTTCACAAGATTAGATTGGAACTTGAATTTCAATTGTTCTGCCTGAAATCCATGCTTTAAACTTCTATGACCGCAACAACATACGACTCTAATATTTGACACACGAATTTTATCTTGCATTCAAAATTTGAACTTGTAGGATAAACATTATTGGTTATTTTGATACTACTTAAATGCCAACCCAAAATTCAGAGTGATAATAGTAATTAATATTGTGTAAGAGAATAAGAGACTTTGAGCAGCCAGAAAGAAGCAATATTTCTTTAACCACCGATATTCTTTGCGTCCTTCCGTCAAGGGAAATTTGAGATTTGTTTTTCTATTTATTATAATATCTCTTCTATAAACGAAGATGGTCAGCAACTTTGCTAAAAAGTGAAAAAGATGAAGATAAAGAACTCCTATAAAGGATTGGATGGCGACAACAACGTTGGTGCAAGACTTTTCCAATTTAATGCGATATCAAAGAGAGTTTTGCCAAAAAGGTCATCATATAAAAGCAAAAAGAAAGTCAGAAAAATAATATTAGAAACTTCTGCATTTAATCATACTTAAGGAAATCAAAGTTCATGATTTTGCATTAAAGCTTGAGCAGCATTCCCATGTGAATGGTTTCTTATAGTTCCCTTTTCACAAGAAAAAGTTAAAAGAGGTTATATGCAAAACTGGCACATGGGTAGGGCCATATATATATATATATATATATGGTTTGAATGATTACGTTTCTATTATTATTATTATTCGTTTGATATAAATCTGATAGTTATAATAAAGTGAATAGTTGATTAAAAAAATTTATGATAATAAATAAGATTGAATTTTTATTGCTAGGACTTGACGAACAAAATAAACAATGTTCTTTGCACATAAACCACGTTAATGGCACCCTGTTTAAACAATAACCAAATTTGAAAACTATATGAACAAGAATTGCGGAAATTAAAAATTATGAACGTAGTGATATGGTTCTTTAGCATGGTCAAAAACCCTTGCAGAAAAAAAAACCATGGGTGCTATCTCACACTAGGAATAAGAATGATCTACTATACTGAACTATGATTGTAAGATTTGGAATTACGAGAAAGCCTGGACTTTACACCAACTTGAAATCCATAATACTCTTTTTGCTGTATGCACTCCTTCAGACTCTTCATCCTACTCCAAGCTGTCTTTGCTCACCTTTGGTTCAACTGACTAACTCTAAGCCTTCAATCCACTTAGCCTCCTCCTCAGATCTTCTGGATTGGAATGAAAGCACTAAGGCTACACAAGGAAGAGAGCAATATGATAAAATCTAAAAACATTAGGTTTATCACTTGAGTTTTTCTCTCACTTTGAAACTCTAACTCGGAAGTCACAGTTTGACTATCTTAAATAAACAAAGCCTAGGTATGAAAAGCGTCTAGATACATCCTCTAAAACCTAGGTATGAAGTCACCATTTTGTATTTTTTATTTGTCTTTAAATCCTTTAACTACAATATTTGTGTGTTAAATAACTATTGTATTAATTCAACTTAAACCACATTAATATAGATGTGAATATCTACAGTGAAAAAACAATAATAAAAAAATAGATGGTAAATTAGTTAGGGATTACATTTAAAAGAAAACTATTTGATGGGAAAGGTAAGGAGAAAATATTCATGAGGGCTGTAAGGACGAAAAATTAATCAAAAAATGTTTAAGTAATCACAAATTAGGAGAAAAATACTTGAACAAGAGTAGAAACATAAGTTTAAAAGAAAAACAAATGGAACTAAATTCACATTTCAATCGAAATATGCGTTTTGGTTTAATATTTATGAGAAAGAGAAAGTGTTAAGATGTGTACACAAATAAGGGATTTTTTTAACAAAATAAATCAGCAAAACCATATAGTTAGGAAATTAGTTTGAAGGCAGTATAAGAAAATAATAGTTAGGAAAGATACTTAAAAATATGGGTTAATTACATAATTGTACATTTTAGTTTTAACTATTTCTCAATTTGTCATGTTGTTCTTAGAAACTACAAGTGTATCCTTGAAATTTTAAAAACTTAATTCAATTTCATACCATGAATAGCAAAAATTGGGCAAAACAATATGACTACCCTTAAATATGTATGATAAGTATTTTATATATTAAAAACATAAAAGAATCCTAAAACAAAATATCAAATTTTTAAAAATGATCTTAAGTTTTATGACTTTTAAATTCTAAGACATATTTATTAAATTTTTTTAAGAAAAAACATATATTTCATAAACAAATTAGGTTTAATTAAGAGTATTTTTATCTTATCTCTATGTTTTGTAAGTAAAAAAAGTCTATAAGAGATAAAATTAAGACAAGTTTTTCAAATTCAAAAGATACCTTTGTAGTTTCTAAAAACAAAGAGAAAAATTGAGAAATAATGAAAATTAGGAGGTATAGTTATGCGATTAACCTTTAAATATATTTGAGTAAGATATATGTAGGATAAAATATTTAAAAATAAAATAGAGGGAATAACAATTATGTGATAAATAGTAGTTGAAAGTGTCATGGGAGAAAAAAAGAATATGTAAGAAGGGAAATACATCGGAACTAAAACGACAAAGGCAAAAAAAGCTTAAATACAAAAGAATAGGAATGAAACTTATAGGCCATGCTTAATAAAAATATTTCAAAGAATGTAAAATAATATGCAATAAGAAAAAAAAATTTAAATATTTTAATGATATATCTAAAAAAAATCAAAAAGTGGTTTCAAAAAAATATAACGCATTAGGGGAAAGCAAAAAAAAAAAAAAGCATATAAAAATTATAGCACGTAAAAGAGGACCCAATCTAATAAACACGTAAAAGTGTATAGTCATATGACTACACTTATGTGTTAAATAATTATTTTAAGTTAATTTGATAAAAATTACAAAAATATTTGTTTTTAGTGTGATTTGTATATTTAAAATTATGTTAGTTTAAAAAATATTTATGTAATTTTTATAAATATTTTATGCATAAAAATTAGTTTTAGTTTAATTATTTATTTGCAGATCTGATGCATGGAGAAAGAACGGACAAAATCATGTAAATCAAAGACCAAATTTGAAGCCCAAGCACCAATTTTTCTCTCATGTGTCAGCTCTCACCTGCATGCGTGCCATGTGTCACATTCGCCATCTTTGTCAGCGGTACCCATCAGTGTCACAACTCTTCCATCTGTGCGTTCCACACAGTGGCCAGTCAAACAGCCATATTTCTCCCACTCTCCCACGTAGACACACTCTCAACATCCATATTAAGATGAAAATTTGATCCGATACGCCACATCCATGTTAAACCAAAAGCACTCTCTAAACATCTACCAATCATGTAAAAAGTCAAAGGCCCACCAGTGGACAAAACGGACATGCTCTGTTGAGGTTTTTTCCTCCACATATCCCGAGTTCCCGGCCGAGTTACATCTCAGCCGAGGTCCCAAGAACGTATTGTTGATTTGTCTCCCTCGTGGTTAAGGGAGCGCGTCCCCCAGGAGTTGAACCTGTGACCTATTGTATAAGAGGCCTTAAGGTTTGGAAGGATTGGTACCTGGGGGACACCTTAAGGCCTCTTATACAAGAGGTCACAGGTTCAACTCCTGGGGGACGCGACCACAAGGGGGACAAATCAACAATATGTTCCTGGGACCTCGGCTGGGATGTAACTCGGCCGGGAACAACATGCTCCACAGTAAAAATTTCTTTTTTTAAAAGTATATTTAAATATGCTATTTACCTCTATATCTATCTATATAAAGAAAATATATTCCTTGTGGATCATAATGCAGGCGTTTGATGAATAAATAAAGCTTATATATATATATATATATATTCAATGCTATGTATTGAAGAACGGTATATTTATATGTATCATGCAAAATAGTAGTAGTCCTCGCTGGGCTTCGGTGATTTGCTGATCAGAAAATGTAATGACTATTATGTGAACATTTTTTGCACCTTTTTGACAACCAAGAAAGTTGGATCGTTCTTTTAAAGTTTGAATTTGAAAGCAACACTACTTGTTTGATTAATTTCTCAATGTTCAACTAAATCTACCTTTTGCTTATAGATGGATATGCACAGATATTTGCCTCACATTTAAGTAACGTGTATATTATCATATATAATTGATTATCTTGTGTGATTGGGTTTTGTACGTCAAAAAAAAATAATGGCCTCCTTTGGTATTATTGGGCTTGTTGATGAATTATTGGCCAGAAAGATATTTTATTGTACATATGTGAACGCACCTAATGTGAATTGAGAAAAAAAAAAAAAAAAAAGGTTCTTGGTGTCTTATACCATTCATAGGACAACGACATTGCTACGTGCCTAGGTTTGGGACAATAAATAAATACGACCCATATCAATTAATGTTGGAGTAGTGCAGCGATTAAAATGTTTTTTTTTTCTTCTTTTTTTCTTCCCGAATGAGTTCAAGATTAGAGATTTTAGAGCCTCGTTTTAAAGCCTAAGGTACTACAGCACTTATGGTGCTATTATTAAAACTGGAACTATAAATTGAGGAGAATTAGGTCTTCTTCTTTCCTTTTTATCAATGAGCTCTCTAAAACTATATAAATGTAAAGGATGAAAATGACAAGGATAAGATTAACTTATTTAAACATAATTTCTTAATATTAATCTTACTTACAAGTAATAAAATTACTGGGTATTTTTTTTATTTTATCTTAAAAACATACTTAAAATTGTTGCGATTTTATTGTAACATAAACTAAAACATAGTTTCAAAACTTGGCTTTAAAATGATTTAAAATTTTTCTTAAAACTTGTTGTGTAAACATTTACTTTCTTAAAGCTTTTCAAAAGATTTTTTTTTTCAAAACAACTGAAATTTTTTTTCTTTAACAACAGAAATCAACTATAGTGGTATCCATACTTAATCATCGCATATGTCACCGTGACGCTGAGCTCTTCGACTAATCTTACTAGTCTTGCCTATCAATTAACTCTTATCTTCATTTAATTCGTACTTCGCTTAAGACTATAGCATGACTTGTAATATTAAAAATCTCATTTTTCTTCTTATTAAATTTATTACAAAAATTAAATTTCAACGGTAATTCTAATGACACTAAAATTGTTCTTAAAATACTCCGACAATTTTTTCAAGTACAAACTTTATCTCACAAAATTTTGTCCTTAAATTACCCATAATTATTCCTTAAATATTGCCTGGTTAATGCACTAGAAATTTATCAGGTATCACATCAGCGACCCTTTTTTTCTCTCGAGAAAAATGATCTTCGCATGGTTTCCTCAATAATGGTATTCCTTTATAAATTTGCTACTACATTTAATTATTATTTATTGTTATTATGGACTGCCTGATACTATGAACGATTGGACTTATGGATTCTTCACGTGAATTAATTTTTGTAAAATAATGGCATGCTTCATGCATAAAAACAGATATTAGATCCGATGATATCAAATTTCTCAACCTTTACGAAAAATTACAACACTGATTTGAATCCGATGGAGTGCGAAATTGGGGATGACATGTATTTGTAATTAATAGGGAGATTCCAGCCGTTAATACTAGTGTAGTTTTTCCTGCTAGCTATGAGGAAGCTGTTTGCCTGGGCTATACTTTTTACTTTGCAACGAGTCACGGACACGTTACCATTAATCTCTGTAATTTAATTTAATTTTTTCTCTGTTTGTTATTTGTCATATATAATTTTTTACATTTTTTTATTATTATAATTGAGATAATGCACATAATAATTTATCTGAATGCAGGAGAAAGACTTTTATATTTCATTTAAATAAATCTAACTACATTATGATCTGTTTGTGTTTCTCCGAATACCCCTTTAAGCCAAATGGAAGACAAACAAAAACAAAAAACCAAAATTAATTTCAAGCAAAACACGAAACCATTAATTTCCTTTAATTTCTATATCAGATATGATAACATGTTCTGAGACTGGAAACACCGGATGATTTTATTTACTTATTTATTTGTAAAAATTCATCTAATGACAAACGACATCAACTTGCTCCAATTCTATGGCTGCATCAACAAGCCTCTTGTCCTTGTAAACATACCATTTGACACAAACCAAGTAGATGAAAAAATTCAAGGCACTCAAAATGGCAAGCAACCAATAGAAGTCATAAAGCTTCCCTTGGTTTAGATTATCTGCCAACCATGGCTTCCTATCACCAGTCACCTTATGAACTATTGTCACCAACAATGAGCTAACAAAAAACCCTAGTGACAATGTGCTCAAAAACAGCCCTGTGCTCATAGTCTTCATCCCTTTTGGACACTCTCTGAGAAAGAAGTCAAGTTGACCAATGTAAGCGAATGCCTCACCCGACCCCACAAGGAAAAACTGTGGGACCAGCCAGAAAACACTCACGGGGATCTCAGCCGTGGGATTATTAGTCAAACCATGCGATCTTGCCACGTGGAGACGTTTGATCTCGGTAAGAGCCGCGGCTATCATTGCAAAGATGGAGAAGACAAGGCCGACACCAATGCGTTGCAAAGGCGTTAGCCCTTGTGGGTTATTGAGGAGGTTTGTAGTGATTGGGACGATGATTTGATCATAAATTGGGACAGTCAAGAGAATGCTGCCAACGAAGAAGACTGTGAGGGAAGCAGGAGGGATTTGGAAAGACCCCATGTGACGGTCCATGGTGGTTGCTTGTGAGACAGAGAAAGTCACAACTTGGGCGTACACTGTCCAAAACATTATGGTGGTGGCCCAAATGGGTAACATTCTGATCACCGTTTTCACTTCCTCAACGTCCGTTAGGGTTGATAAATTCCACTTGTTTAACGAGGCTGGTGCCAAATCAGGCCTCTTGATTGCTGCCTTGTCCAAGAAACTACACACACCAAAACAATATTAAATTGTTCATCATCACTGCACGCCGGAGCCGTAGAAATATATGTATATATATATATATATATAAACTCTTTTATAATTTTTGTTGCTGAAATTTTATATATGAAATTTTTTAGAATTTTCAATAAATATGAAATTCTCAAACGATTAAAATATTTTTAGCTTGTCCATGATGATCTTTTTGCCAAAATCTAAATTAGTGTTCATCTCTCTACGCAGGGGACAAAAAAGTAAAATATGACCTCGACAGTTTACGTAGACCCGCTACATGCCAACTATGCGCCTTTACAAAAAGGAAATGTTAAAGTTACTCTTATGTGAGCTGTTGGAGAGGATGTGGGTGGTCACATGATGAGTTACATGACATATAGTTTGCCTTTTTTTTGGCTTGTTAGGGAAAAAGGGGGACACCATTAAGCATAGAGGAATATGCTTAGAGGACAAAAAAAAAAAATGCAGTATGGTTTTCTAATAATAGGGGTGTGAATGTGATGGAGTAGAATGGAACAAACAGACTATCGGTGGTGCTAATATGATGGCAAGAAAATTTTATTTGAAAACTTCATGATCAGCTATTACAGGTTAAAACTTCAGATCTCATATTGCGTGCAAGAGTCTATCTTATGACATGGACTATACGATGATGGACTCTATTGAACCTTCACTTGTTATTTAGTGAAGACGTAGAGTCAGTTTCTTGCTACTCTACTTGTATTATTAATAGATTCTGAAAATAGTACTGGTTTGAAGGCGTGAAGGCCACCGATCCCTTTTTCACTATAAAAAAGGGAGCAGGGGAGAAAATAATTAAAGTAGGGTAAGATATATATGAGGTCGTTGTCATTGTGTGGGTTAGCTCTTATCTGGGGAAGGGGAATTAGACGCATTGCATTGCATTAATCTAACTTTATCGGGATATAATTAAATGGGTTGTACGTGCATTGCACATACAGATATGTAGAGATCCATATGGAATTTTCTTTTCCTTTTCTAGCTGCTAACCTATGGGATTCTAATGCTATAGAAATTCTTAAAAAATGTTAGAGAAATCCATATCGATTCATACAAAATTTGAGACTCCCGGATGAAGTTGGTAAAGTGGAGAGGCAGGGATTATAAGAGAGACAAAGTCTAGCCCAACTTCAGATATAATGATCAGCAAGAACATTAACTAATAGTCTCTCGTTTTTTGCTTTTGTTTAGATATGTGGTCCTTAGATTTGAAGCTTATCTCCTTTTTATTTTTATTTTTATTTTTTTAAATTTTTAAAAGTTTTGTCACTTCTGTTTGGAGTTGTTCAGATATTTATGAAAATTAAATAAACAATAATGTAACCAGCCCACAGACATGTTGCTACTACCAAGCCTAATAGCCTTCTATGTTCACATCAGGGAACTAATCAAAACAAAAATTGGTTGTCCATTTGATACCCAATGTATTGTGGCTGATATCCAATAAGCAAGGGTTTCCGGTGAATAAATATACTCCTTCATAGGTCATTGTTGCCTAATTTGACCCATGTTGAGTTGTTTTTATCTCTTTCACATCTCGCTAATAATATCATATACCATGTTAACAATAATATTTACGTGGAACGAAGTTACTAGTAAAACATAAAAAAGAAAAAAAAGGAAAAAAAGAACGTGTTGTGTGTCGAATAATAATTGGTGGACAGTTGGGAGAGATCTTCAATCAGAATACCCCACCATAAAGATAGCACACTATAGTTGTCACCCTTTCTCTACTTGTACTTTAGACTAATTATATGCATGTCACTCTCCTTAACTTATTCACATTTTTCTTCTCTGACCGCAAGGGTTCGATAGCTTTACACGTTTTTACGTACTTAATTAGCCCCACGCAACTAACCTAGAAACGAAATTATAAATTATTGGCAATTACTTTTTCTTCAATTACGACAATGGTTTTCATAATATGATTCACGTGTAAGGGGACGAGCTTGATTAATTTATACTCCACTAACCTGTCATTATCCCAATTTGAATCCAAAGTCTACACATTGGTCTATATGAGCACCCACATGATCTCATTAGAAATCTTAATTTAAATAAAAAACAAACGGATCATATATAGCTTTTGCCTTATTTGGTTAAATTAGTATAAATAAATCAATAAATAAATATGTGTATATATATATATATGTAAGCATGTAACGTGCAATGACCGTTGATCCGTATTAATTACTCTATTTGGTCAAGGCTTGTTTGCTGGCTGCTAGCTGATAGCGAAGAGGGGAAAATTAAGATTCAAAATTCTCTACTGCATGATTAAAGTTTTAAACCTCTTCAAGTTTTAAAGGATTGGAGAGGTGAATTTACAACAATATCACGAAAAGATCTTGTGTTTTTCTACTTTAATCTTCCAATATAAATAATGTTTTATTTTTCTCTCTCCCTCTCTCTTAGGAAAAAGACCAATAAATAAAAAAAAAGTGACGTTAATTAATTATTGGACCAACAAAAAAGAAAAAGAAAAAGAGAAAACATACCGGAACTGCTCGGTATGGTGTAGCCTTTGCTTGATCTTCTTGTGGCCCTCAGAGATGTCATCAACATCATACAAAAACGACGAGTCCGAAGGCATCTCCATCTTCCTATTCTTCCAAGCCGCCACGAACACCGTCGCAATCTGCGTGAGAGGGCTTCCTCCAAGTTTCTTAAACCGGTAACGCCTCGTCCCCGACAAGAACACCACCAATCCCAACACTATTGCACAAACGCAGATTCCGTAACCCCATCCTCGTCCGAGGTTGTCTTGGATGTACACAAGAATTGTCACCGCTCCAAGAGCGCCTATGCTTATGAAGAAGAAGAACCAGTTGAAGAACTTTGTCATTTGTTCTCTCTCTTCTTTGTCGGTGTCGTCGAACTGATCGGAGCCGAAGCCGGACACGCTGGATTTAAGGCCGCCAGTGCCAAGGGCTGTTAGATACAGCGCGATGTACAGAACCGTGAGCTGCATGCCGCTCGCCGGACTGCATGGCAACTCGGCTGCACATTTTGGCGGTCGGAGGCTTGGTACTATGGTTGAGATTGTCAATATTGTCACGCCCTAATACATAAAAAAGACCACCACCAAAATCTTAAGCATAAGAAATCACTTTGCCACCATTATGAATAATAACTTAAACTAGATATATATAAGCGGTTCCTTTTTATTTCATATGAACGTAACAAGTTAACGTTAATAATTTAATATTACAGGTAATTAGTAAGAATTAGATGATGAGCTTACAGTTGCTTGGACGGTGGCGAAGATAGCAATAGTGAGGTACCTATCAAATCAAAGACGAGGAAAGTCGAACAAGTCAAAAATAGTAATAATAATAATAAAAAGACATACAAATGTTAGAAAGCAGAAAACAACGTGTAGTAAATGGAAGGCTTCAAGTTGGGATACGCCTGTGGAAAATTAATAATTGATGATTTTGTAAGCACTAAATGAAATAATATATATATTGTTATTACCTGCCGAGAAAAGTGTCGGCGATGAAGCCGCCGAGCAAGCAGAGCATGAAAGAGGTGCCGAGGAAGTTGGTGACGATGTTGGCGGAAGTAGCATTTGCCAGATGCATGGTTCCCACCAAGTATGTCACCATGTTCACGCCTATACCCAGCGTTGTCAACCTCTCCATTGCTTCTCCACCTGATTAATATAACATAGTACATACACACATATATATTTTAGTATATACACACATATATATTTTAGTATATACACACACATATATAAATGTATATGTGTGCTATTAAGAATTAGAAAGGTAATATTTGAGGAGGGTGAGGATGGAGGACCTAGAATCATGGCGGCGGAAGCCCATCCGCCGGTTTTCGACCGCTCGGCAGGGAGGCCCTTGTAGTCCCAGGCATCTGGGATGGTTTCCCCTTGTTTTTGGGGGAGAGAATTAGTTGTACTTGCCATTTGTTTTAATGTAGAAGACACGATTGCCTTGCAATGGTTTTGTTTTTGTTTGAAAGGTTTTTGCGTGTTGAGAGAGAGTGAGAGAGATAACGAGTGAGGGATAGAAATTACGAGACTTTGGCACAAACAGGTGAGGGAGGCTTGCAGTCCTTTATAGTTGGAACTTGGAGGGGCCCCACATTTTGGGTACATGATATGTGGCTTATAAGTGACACTTGTTAATTAGTGATGATCTGAATTCCAAAAGGTCATGAATTGAGTGGACAAAAGTAACATTCATTTCTATTCGTATTTGAATACATATATTACCCAAGACATGATACATATACTAATATTTAAGTGCATATAGTACAATTAATTATGTGCTCTGCTGGCTTTCATTAACACAAGAAAGGATCATGATGTCGGCCAAAAAAAAAAAAAAAAAAACACGAGAGGATTAACCGGTTTGACCGGTGATTTTTTTCCTTTAATTACTTGGCCAAAGAAACAAATAAAAAATCTCAAAATCATGCTGACTTGTAAAGTATGAATAAGTTGAAAACTCAGTAAGCATGTTGCACCCAACTAGCATATATATGTAATCTCTTTTAACTACAGTCCAAGTACGAGCTAAACTGCTTTTGTTTCTTTTACTTATAGTAAAAAAAAAAAAAAAAAAGTGATTGTGCGTCGAGATTTAAAGGGAGGGAACCAATAAGTTAAATTACCCATTGTTTGCTTAAAGTATGTCGTTCTAGGGGAAGCTTATCCTTTGTAATTCAGAGAACATGTATTTTTTTTTTCTTGTGATAGGAGAGTAATTACCAGCATCATAGCTATCAAAATATAGCTAAAAAAATCAAAATGCTTCAACCTGCTTGCGACCCTCTCTATGTAGCCCTTAAGAATCATTCCACGCTTTCCTACCTAGTTAATTAGGCTGAATATAGAGTTTGAGTCGTGTACTAAATAGAATTCATACGAATATAATTTTGCCAATTAGTTTCTTGAAGCTTGATATCATATTGGCTAATCGTTCATGATCAACACCAAAAAAAAAAAAAAAAAAAAAAAATCCATCTTTAATGAAGCTTATTATCTAACATCAAAAGCCTGAATTTTCTTATCTTCAAATTAACTACAGTTAATGAAAACAGTAATTGGCATCATTAATGGTTCCAAACTAGTAAGTATAGATAGGTGATAACTGATAAGTGATAAGTTTCTGTTTCTTTTTATATCACAAATGCTAAAACGTTTGAAACCGAAGGATTTTCTTTAAATTTCATTAGATCATGTGGCTTCAGTAATTTTATATAAGAGGTATATTAGTAAAATAACGTAACTTATATTTAACAATGTTTTATTAAAAAAAGTGCTAAAAAGTTCTACAATTAAAAAAGCCTTAGAACAAGAGAGAAGATAGTGGATAAATCTGCCATGGGGAATCTGGGCAGGGTGTAACAAGGGAGCTCGCAACGTTGGATGGGAGATCTAGGTCGGGTGCGATAAAGGATCTATGATATAGGAGGTTAGAGTGAGGGTATAGGGGATTTACATTGAGAAGAATAGTAAGATTGCGACGATGGCAGGGGGGTCGATTTCGATTGCAATAGGAGCGCGCTGAGCTATAATGGAGGTCTCGCAATGGCGATGGAAAGTTCCAGACTGGATTGGTGCCGCGGGTCTAGGTTGGTTGAAGTGGTGTCGTAATCTCTCTCGAAAGATTGAGTAAATTTTTTTTGTACATCTCTTTATTTAACCATCACAATAGTGTTTTGTCTATCTTTTTTTTCTTTTGTTCATACCACCTTTCCTAGCCAAAGAAGTTAATGTATCCTTAAATAACACTTGTTTATCTAACTTTAATCTAAAATACTTATAATTAATTATGTCTTTATACTCTTTACAAATGCTATGCTTCAAATTTTTTCATGCAAGTGGTAAAATTAAAAAAACAATAATATAGAAGTGGTATTTCTCAAATCAAACCCGAAATATTTGTATTGCAAGATGCTTTGTATCTCTCTTTATTTTAAGATTTGTGTGTAGCTTTTGTTTTGTCGTTTTGATCAAAGATCTCAATTCACAATAGGGGGAATGAGTATTTTCAATGCAAAAAGGCCACACATGAGAGGGATATGTCCATAAAATCGTCCAAAAAGTGACGGAAGTTAAATGGAAATCCTTCAATTGCCAACTTTTTATGGTTTGTTTCGTGTGCGAGTTCGAAATGATACAGTTTAAATCTTTATAATTTGAAATGTGAGTTTTAAACTGTATGGTTTAAATGATAGTTTTTAATTGGTGTTTAAAACGTAAAGGTTTAAAATGAGAATAAAACACCAAATTAAGTTTAAAACGAGAACTCGTGTTTGGAAAACTATAGTTTATAAAAGGAAAAAGAAAATGTGAATGGTTTTTACTGTAGAAAATGATTTAAACCGTGTAAACTTGAGGGGAGGCAACGTTTGGATTTTAGGGGTTTTAACTGTTTTAATACCACCTCTATAGTTTGAACGACCTCATTTATTACTCCACTAAATATCAGTTTTAACCATCTCTATAATTTGAACTACTATAAACGGTTTTGAATCTACGTACCAAATAGTCTATTAATAGTTTGGGGCAGCTTTTAACAAAACTAAAAGATCGATGATCAAGTTGTTGTCTACCAACTATAATAATTCCAGAATTTTTCTAAAGACGTTCTTTTTCCAAAAAAAAAAAAGGTAAGAATCTAACACATGATTCCTTCACAACAATGCAACTAAACTATTTTTCTTGGCTAATTTACTAGTTGTAGTGCTTTCCGTGGCCAATTGATAACAGACGATACTGACGCAACTCGAGAAAATAAATTGGGTCGACCACAAATTGAATATATGTTTGTATATACCATCTTTTTTGCTAATCAGTGGCATATATAATCTTGGATTAATATTAAACAAACATATAATTATTCCTGTCAAGTATCTGAGGGGACACAAAAATGGTTTGATTAATTATAAGATTTTCCTGTTTTGCGACACTGAATTTTAATCAGGCCCTGATTAAGGATGGAATACAAGTCATGTACACTTGTAGGCCCCATATATATGGACCCTCACCATGATATGTTTTCTTTAGGTATTAAGGATAGGATTCACATTCAATCCTTACAATTAAGCACAAGACACACTGGCATTAATTGACGTGAAAATTTCTTGGATTTTCATCAATGCATGAATTGCAGAGAAGTGTTTCTAGCAATATAGTGTCACGATTGGTGGATCACATTTATAATCATATTGCTTGAAATTCGTGTTACTAATCTCGAATAATTATATGCTTGACAAACATTATGCATATATAGTTTTGATTAATATCGTCAAACAACTCTAGCATGTTAGTCCTTTGTGCGAAACAAAAAAAAAAATAAAAAATAAAAAATAAAAAATAATATATATATATATATATATATATATAGTCTTGCACAAATACCATGGGCTGGGAGGGAGGTTTCCAAATTCAGCTTTACATGAGGCAATAATTGGACCGATCATATCCCAATTTGTTACGCAATTTTTAGTCAACTATAATAGAATATGCAATAAGTATAAACAGATGTTATTATTTTTCTTACCAGCTAAAAAATATCATTAATAAGAGAGAAAAGAGGATATTGATAGTGTCTTCAGAGAGAATGCCATACGTTTAATTGATGATTCACATGGAGTGAAAAAATACTACTGGACAGAGAGATTAAACTTGTCAAGCTTTTGTGGCAACAACGTAAAGAAGAACAAACTACATATGAGAGTTGGAACCTAAGATGGATGAGAAATTATAAACCCACTTGTTTTAGTTTTTAGTTTGAGGTTGTACAAATCTCAGGCACAAAAATTCTTTAAGAAGGTATATTGTGATCATGAGCTTAATCGCCAATTGAAACCAGAGCCTTCCCAAACGACGAAACCCACCCCCCCCAACGCAACACACACCAAGCCCAAAACCTACAACTGTGAGTTTTCCCCATCTAATTCTCCATCATCTGTTAAAAATTCCTAATCAAATATATACTTTGCAGTCTAATTTAACAGCGAGGTTCAACGACCACTTCCAAAAACTAAATTTTTTAGTCATAATAGTTTTTAGCAAAATTTTTAGTTACATTTTATTGTGACTAATGTGCATTTAGTCATAACTTTTAGTTGAATTTTTGTTATGACTAAAACTTTTAGCCACGGGGTCTTTAGTCATAAAAACATCTATGACTAAAGACCCCATAGCTAAACGTTTTAGTTACAATAAAAATTTAATTAAAAGTTGTGAATAAATGCACATTAATCGTAATATTTTGTTGTGACTAAAAGTTTTGCTAAAAACTGTTATGATTAAAAGTCTAGTTTTCTATAATGGACCATTTTGCAAGTCATTTTTTGATCATGTGTTCCCTGTCTCAAGCTCTACAAAAGCCCTCGTTTTGCAGCATCAGTTGATAAATCATAGCTTGTTCAACTTAATCGTCCACGTCCTTAGATTTGTCTCTCACCCATCAATATAGTAAAAGAGATAGGGTTTACGTACACTAATCAACTTGAAATTATGTTAAGAAATTTATCTATTTCTTTATTTAAATACGTCATTATTATTTTTCATAAGTTCCATAGTTTATATTAGTAATTATGATAAAATAAAGTTATGTGAATCATGATCACATCTTATAGTTATGGAGTGCTCAATATACTTGTAAGCTGCTTTATATGGAATAATGAATTTTAAATTTAAGAAAAATGAGCTGCTATGCTATCAAAAATTTTGTAAAAACCTCACGGATTTTATATTAAGAAATGTGGAGCTAAACTCAACGCCTTCAGAATATCACCCTAAGCATAGTATTACAAGGATCAAGAAAAAACACGTTTTGGTGTTTTGTTACCTATTCTTAAAAAAACCTATAAATAGATAGGTTGTGTTTTTTTCTTGTACATAGTGTATCTCAAAAATTTAGAGTGATCATAGAGAGGTTAAAGAAAAACTCTAGAGAGAGTGTGTAATTTTTCTCTTTTAAACTTTTTTTTATCATTGTAGTAAATTATTTTACAATGGTTGAAAGTGGACGTAACTCTCACATTGAGGATGAACCGCTATAAATTTTGCATGTTCTTGTTTATTTTTTTTTCGCATATTTTTTCATTCTTGGCAGAATCAGGGTTTCTAATTTGAAAGATTCTAAAAATGAAAAATTGTTTTTTTGAGTTACATTTGTAATCCCGACGTCAATCGGCCTTCTTTTCATATGAAACTTACGTTAACTAAAGTAGAATAGTAGCTGTTGATACAAGAGACTTGTTTCTGACTTTACAAAGATATCTACGCTTGACAGGTGACCACATAATTGTGGTTCTGTTTTGGGATTTAGCTTACATGTTCTCTTTTTATGTCCTCTTTTGTGTCTCCTTGATAGTATTATACCGTATCAAATATTAAAATATTTTAACTGATATAATTAGTGGCATAATATTTTAATTAACATGATATAAATATTATTGGAAGGATATAAAGGAGAAATAAACAAAGGGACATAAGAGTCAATTCCTCTATTTTGAGCCCTTGGGTTATTTTCATATTTTATTTAAAAACAGTTTATAAAATTGAAAATTTTAGTTGTTTTTAAGCATGATCTCTGCAATTGGAAATTTTATCCTTCAATAAAAAAAATAGAGAGAGATAGAGTGATGATATTATTAAGGTCACAAGTGAAAATGACATGATGGGTGTGAAAAGAAAATGAAGTGATCAAGACTTAATAATTTTATAAAAATAATTTGGGGTAATTTTGGAATACTAAGCATGCGCATAAAGTAAATTTATTTATATCCAAATTATGTAGGGCATGCATTTAGAAAGGAGTGTAGAGAGTAAAGATGGGGGGTGTAAATAGAACTGCCTTTGTTTTTATTATTTTTTTGTAATGATACATTTGTGAAAACCTCCAACTAGGCATACAATTGTATTTCTAATTTTGAAGTCAAGCTTTAATTCTTTTAAAAATTTCATTATTTGAACGAAACCTTTTGTGGTCACCAACTCTAGTTTTGGGCGTGATAATCACAATATTAAGGTGAATAAAAAAAATTAAAAAAGCCTTTTGAGAAATAGAGACTGTTTAATTTGAATATAAAAAAAATATATAATGTGCAAAACTGAAGAGGTGCTTACCTACAAGGAACACTGATTAAAGGAGGTGGAAATGGTCAGACCTATACAGAGTATTCAATTTCCATGCCGTAATGGGAGAAAATTGACAGAAGTAATATGCGACGAAGAAAATAGAAAGTGCACTTCAATTTAGTTTGTAAAATAATCATGTAACGAAGAAAATAGAATATTTTAAGTTACCTTGTAAAATTATTATGAGAAGAAGAAAATAGTACGTGTTTAAGTTGATTGTTAAATAAGTATGTGAAGAAGAAAATAGAGAGTGTTTAAGTTAATTGTAAAATAAGTCTGCGAAGAAGAAAATAGAGAGAGTTCAAGTAAGTAGTAAAATGAGTATGTGAAGAAGCAAATAGAGATAGTGTTACAATATTTATAAGGAACCAAAAAATATATAAATATATATAAATGTATGTATCTATGTATGCGTGAAACTAAGAACAATAGGTTTTTTTTTTTTTTAAAAAAAGAAATTAAGGGACAAGAGATTGGTTCCTTAGCTTATTTGAAATGGATAGAATCGATACGCTACTACATACGCTTACGCGTATATCTTATTCAACAAGGAAGCGTACCTTATATAATAACAGCTCTTATATAATCACATATATATAATACGCTAGCGGTTAAAAAGAAAAAGAAAACTCAAGGTCAAATCAAAGAGGAGATTGGTCTAATTTAATAAGTGCAAACGGATTCCTTTATTTGTACATTCGATATTGATACTCATATAACGTAATTGTAACGCCCTGAAATTTATTTAATGTTATTGTAATGTAAAATGATGAATTAGTGTGCCATAATTAATGTTTCAACATTAATTTGATTATTTGGTTGAATTTTGAATTTTTGGTTCTTTTGTTAATTTGAGGAATTCAAATGATTTCTTATTGTTTTAAAATGATATTTTAAGTTTTAAAACACAACAATTTGTAAAATGTTAAAAATATTATGTTTTACAAAACCGTGGGTGGCATTTGGTTTTCGCACAGTAAAACTGCCCACCGTTTCCCTCTATTTATTCACTCTTTCACTCTCTTCCTCTCACTCTCCCTGATCTCTCTCTCTCTCTCTCTTCCTCACCGTGACTTTCTTTCTCTCTTGATTTCTCTCGGTCTCTCCTTTCTCTCTCAACTTCTCTCTCAAATTTTTGAATCAAATTCAAATCCAAGCTTTGGGTTAGCAAGGAGGAAGCTCGAGAACGTGATTTGGCAACCAAGAACGCTGATTGAAGCTTCGATTTGAGGTTAGTTTTGAAATTTCTAAACTTTTTTCAAAATTTTCAATTTTGTGCATTTTTTAAATTTAAGTTCGTTTGAGCTTAGAAAACTCTTGGTTTGAGTTAAATGAACTTAGAACAACTAGAATCTAAGCTTAGATTGAAGAAAAACGGATTGGATTCAAGATTTTTCATTTTGCTCCTCATTTTTCCAATTTTGGATTTTTAAGATTTTTGAGTTTAAATCTTGTTTAAATGAGTTCAAAAGTGTTCTAGCATGTTTTTCTATAATCTATGATTGTTTTCCATGCCTGAGATTTGAGAAAAACAGGTTAAAATCAAGATTTAGATTTTGGGAGATTGAAAACCAGTGGCTGAAATTTCTGGGTTTTTCCAGTTCGACAAGCCGAATTCAAAGGATCGGCATGCCATAGTTCATCTGCCTGGCAGGCTGAACCTGGGAAATGCCCGGCCGACCGGACTTGGTTTCCGGCAGGCCGAACTGTACAGTTTGGCAGGCTGAAGCAAGGAGTCCAGCAAGCCGGCAGAGCCTAGGAAAAATTTGTGATTTTTTACCCGTTTTCACTGTTTTGAACCCCGATTTAAATTTCAACCTTGTAGAATGATTTTATAGATACAAATGGCACATTAGGACATCATGAAATGGTTTAGTAATATAGAATGTCTCGAACTAGATATTGATCGACTTAGTGTGTATCTAGGATCGTTCGTGGTTCCATGGAGCTAACGTATAGCGGACCGGGATTACGATGTGGGAACCAGCACGAGTATCGAGGTAGGACTTCTACCCCATTCCTTGGTAACCTAGTTTCAAAATGAGTTAGCTTTGAAAAGGATTTTTATTAAAATGTTTTTAACGGTTGTTTGAAAATGAATTTATCGATTATATTTTAATATACCGTGAACTGAAATGAACTTCATAATGAATGTAAATGACAATACTCGATAAATGAGTTTTGAATGATGATGAAAATAAATACATAGGCATGATGCCATATCAGAGATCGGGTCGTATAGCGATCGACCTTAGGGGCAGGTCCCGAAACCCAGCTGGGTCACTACGGTGGTGATATTCTTATGGTTTGCCTAAGAAAAGAAAATGATATTTCTGGTTGTCCGAGTAAACTATTTTGGGTAAGAACGGTTTTATTTAACTTTATTTATTTATTCAATGTTTCTTTTAAATAATGCCTTCAATAATGAGATTTTCCTTTAAATTAAATGATTTATTAAAACATAGTCCTACTAAGCCTTTCGCTCACATTTTTCTTGTTTTAAATTTTCCCCCTCTAGGTGGTTTTCCATTTAGGTTTGGAGAGGATTCAACGGACAGGACTCAGAAGCAGTAGAAGGACTAATAGATTTATTTGTATTATTTAATCAAGGCATGTAAGATTTTAACTTTATTTGTACTGGGACTGTGGTTGTATTATTATATTATCAATACCATGTGTGTGCACAAGTTGTGGGTCAGTGGGACCCATACTCGTTACGTTTATTATTTATTTTTCATGCAATGGTTTTTCTAAAACTTTTATATTTTATATTTACTTTAACCCCTAAACTCTTGATTTTAATTAAATTCTTCTTTTAATTAATTTAAATAATCCACCACGTCACCTCCCGTACTCCGGGACGTGACAGAATGGTATCAAAGCTCAAGGTTATGAACATTGGGAATTGTACACACATAGGTTTGACAATGAAATACCTCTGACAGTCCAAATTTTGTTTTCAAAAGTGAGAGAATGACACCTAGATGTCGTTCGACAGTTGACGTCGAGTTCAGAAATGATGAGGGCATGATGAGGTCTATGTTTGTGGCTTTTCGACAGATGGCAACCAGGGCTAGATTGAAGGATTCTGATGTTAGTCGTCGGCATACGTATTTTAAAGAATTCTGGCATGCGTCTATTTTGACTTTTGATGGTAATGGGGAACTGCAGTTGGTAGAGTATTGGCTGGATTCGATCGTGAAGCATTTGGATACCCTTGGTGTGCCTGATGAGTACCGCGTGAAGTTTGCTGCATATAAGCTCGAGGGTGGTGCTAACACTTGGTGGAAACAAGCTAAGCATTTGGAGCGTGATGGTGACATCAGTTGGGACAGATTCGAGGAGTTGTTCTATGCCCGGTATTTTTCACAGGGGTATAGAGATCAGAAGGCAGCTGAGTTCTACAGGTTGCAGCAGGATGATTTGTCAGTTCAGGAATATGAGGCAAGGTTTAATGAGTTGGCCAGGTTTGCTCCATCAGCAGTGGCATCGGATCGTGAGAAGTACATTAAATTTTAGGAAGGGCTCAAGGCTCCTATACGGCTACAGTTGGTTGCTCTGCGACTCAGGAGTTTTGGAGAGCTTGTGTCGTCAGCAATATCAGTGAAAAATGATTATGTGTAGTATTGCGAGGATCGAGCAAAGGCTTCGGAGGATCGCAGAGGAGCGATAGGAAGAGCACCAGTAGCCGTCCGACTCTGAGGAAGAGCAAGCAAAGTGGCACGAATAGTGGTAGCAGCAGTTCATCTGGCAGCGGGCACAGCAATCCCTACAACTTCCATTGTCATTTCTGTCAGCAGCCCGGACACATCAAGAGGAATTGCCCGATCAGGAGTGCCCGTCTTGGATCTCAGACCGGGGAGGATGCTAGTCGTCAGTCTCAGCCTCAGACCGTGTCGTCAGTCTCAGCCTCAGAGCCTTAGCAGTATCCTCAGTTGCAGTATCCCCAGTTCTCTCTTCAGCAGTTCTCATATTTGGTACGAGGGCAGCAACCGTAGCATTTCCAGTGTAGCGTCCCTCAGTATCGAGCGTCGAGTGTAGCTAGTGTGTAGTCGTCTCCATCCCAACAGCATCGACAGAATAATCCCGGACCCAGCAGTGTTGGTAGAGGAAAAGAAAAGGCACCAGTGCAGGTTCATGCAATGGCATTTGGAGGTTCAGATTCTCATGTTGGTAACACGGTTGTCGATGGTATGATCTTAATTTCTCGATCTTTAGCTCGTGTTTTATTTAATACTGGTGCCTCTTATTCTCTCATTTTGAGTTCCTTTGTACATGCCTTGGGATTAGATATAGAAGAGTTTAATGAACCCCTAGTCATAACTTCTCCCTTGGGGCGGGTGTGTGTAAATTGTATGTGTAAATCTTGTAAAATAAAGATTGGGGATGAGATTTGAAAAGTGATTTGATTATACTCCCCATGAGCTCATATGATGTAATTTTAGGGATGGACTGGTTGTCCAGGTATAATACAGTTGTAAACTGCCAACTTAGAAAAGTAACCCTAGTGTCTGATAGGGGGACGATGATCACTTACCAGGGTGGTGGTGATTGGTCAATGAGTGAGCGTCTCATGAAGTAGTGTTTAGGAGGGCGAAGAAATCTGGGTTGTTGTGCTTTTCTTGCAAACCTAGAGTGCGTGCCCTATGCTTTGAGAGGAAGTGTAGTGATTCCAGTGGTTGATGAGTTTAAGGATGTCTTCCCCGACGAGTTGCCAGGATTACCACCGCATCAGGAAATTGAATTTGGTATTGAGTTGTTTTCGAGGACAGCACCGATTTCTATAGCACCTTATCGGATGGCGCCGGCAGAAATGAAAGAATTGAGGAAGCAATTTCAGGAGCTTGCTGATAAATGGTATATTCGTAATAGCACATCTCCGTGGGGAGCACCAGTTTTATTTGCTAAGAAGCATGATGGCACTCTCAAGTTGTGTGTGGATTATGGGCAGCTAAATCGTGTCACAGTGAAGAATAAGTATCCCTTGCCTAGGATTGATGAGTTGTTTGATCAGTTGGGAGGTTCGTGGTATTTCTCAAAGATTGATTTGCGTTCAGGGTACCATCAGCTCAGGATTAAGAAAGAGGATATTCCCAAGACAGCTTTTAGGACTCGGTATAGGCACTTTGAGTTTCTAGTTATGTCATTTGGGTTGATGAATGCTCCAGCAGCTTTCATGGATTTGATGAACAAGATATTTAGGCCGTATTAGGATCAGTTTGTGATTGTATTCATCGATGATATTCTTGTGTATTCTAAGACTTGGGAGGAGCATGAGCAACATCTTCGGATCGTGCTTCAGACTCTGCGGGAGCAACAGTTGTATGCTAAGAGGGAAAAGTGTGAATTTTGGTTGACTGAGGTCAAATTTATAGGTCATGTCATCTCTGAGCATGGTATTTCTGTGGATCCATCCAAGATTGAAGCCATAGTGGAGTGGAAACGACCAAGGAATATGGCAGAGATTCGCAGCTTCTTAGGTCTTGTTGGTTATTACAGGAAATTTGTAAAGGATTTTTCGAAGATTGTAGCTCCGTTGACGAGATTGATCAAGAAAAATGTCAGGTTTGAGTGGGATGAATAATGTGAGCTTGCTTTTTAGGAATTGAAGAACCGGTTGACTTCAGCTCTAGTGTTAGTTATTCCTAGCAGTAACGAGCCGTATGAAGTTTACACAGATGCTTCAGGGCGCTGGCTTGGGTGCGTGTTGATGCAGCATGGATGTGTGGTTGCGTACGGATCAAGACAGCTATGGCCTCACGAGCGAAATTATCCTACTCATGATTTAGAGCTTGCGGCTGTGATTCACGCGCTGAAGATTTGGAGGTGTTATTGGTATGGAGCGTCGTTTCAGGTATTCTCCGATCATAAAAGTTTGAGGTATCTGTTCACTCAGAAGGATCTTAATTTGAGGCAGCGTAGATGGATAGAGTATATGGAGGATTATGATTTTGCGTTGCAGTATCATCCCGGGAAAGCTAATGTGGTCGCGGATGCGCTTAGCAGGAGGTCTTCGGGGATTCTCGCTTGTTTGGCTTTTGAGGACTGGAGCAGGGATGCGACAGTGAATGAATATGGGCTACGGTATCATGAAGACTATGATCGAGTTTTGGTATATCATGTGGAGGTGACCCCAGCTCTTGTTCAGATGGTGAAGCAAAGTCAGTGGCAGGATTAGCATTTGGAGGGGATTTGGTCGCGAATTCAGAACAAGGAGCAGTTTGAAGAATGGAGCGTGCATGTAGATGGATTGTTGTATTTCTGGGAGCGTCTTGTAGTTTCAGCTATCGTTGAGGTGACGAAAGCCGTTTTGGACGAAGCTCATAGGTCTTAGTTCGCTATTCATCCGGGGAACACAAAGATGTATCGTGATTTGAAGAGGCAGTATTGGTGGAGAGGCATGAAGAAAGATGTTCGAGAGTATGTGGCCAAGTGTACGACGTGTCTTCAGGTGAAAGCCGAGCATCAGAAGCCTGCGGGTCAGCTTCAGCCGCTTCCTATTCTAGGGTGAAAATGGGAGCATGTGACGATGGATTTTCTCACAGGTTTGCCGTGGACAGAGCAGCGGCATGATGCAGTTTGGATCGTGGTCGACAGGTTGACGAAATCAGCTTATTTCATTCCGTTTAGGTCGACATGTTCGAGGAGGATTCTCGGGGATTTGTATCTGCAGAACATAGTGAGGTTGCATGAAGTTCCTTTGTCCATCACTTCTGATCGAGACACCAGGTTTAATGCTAAGTACTGGAGGAGTTTTCAGGAGGCTTTAGGTATGGATTTGAACTTTAGTACGACATTTTATCCTCAGAATGATGGGCAATCTGAGCAGGTTATTCAAATTCTCGAGGATATGTTGCGTGCCTGTGTGTTAGACTTTGGTAGGAATTGGAAGGAATATTTGCATCTGGCGGAGTTCGCGTACAACAATAGCTATCAGGCGAGTATTAGTATGGCACCGTTCGAGACGTTGTATGGGCGACCGTGTCGGTCACCGGTGTGTTGGGCAGAGCCGGAAGACAGGGTTATTCTTGGGCCGGATGAGATCCGTGATAGCAACGAGAGAGTCGCTGTGATTCAAGGTCGATTGAGGGCAGCTCAGAGTCGACAGAAGGGTTACGCGGATAGGAGACGTAAACCCTTAGAGTTCACGGTTGGAAATTTTGTTCTCTTGAAGGTATCGCCTCGTAAAAGAACTATGCAGTTCGGAGTGAGTGGAAAGCTTGTGCCAAGGTATATTGGGCCGTTCGAGATCACTCAGCGTGTTGGTGTGGTTGCTTATCGCCTTGATCTTCCGTCCGAACTTTCTCATGTTCACGATGTGTTTCATGTGTTGATGCTTAGGAAGTGTCCGCTTGAGCAGGGTAAGATAGTTTTATTTCGTGATGTGCAGGTTCGAGAGGATACGACGTACGAGGACGTGCCGATTCAGATCATCGATCGGAAAGTAATTAGTTTGCATCGTCGTGAGATACCATTGGTAAAGGTCGTGTGACAGCATCACGGGGTTGATGAAGCCACTTGGGAACTAGAGTCGAGTATGCAGGAATTATATCCGCATTTGTTTTGTTTCTAAAATGAGTTGTAAATTTCGAGGGCGAAATTTCTTTTAGGGGTGGAGAGTTGTAACGCCCCGGAATTTATTTAATGTTATTGTAATGTAAAATGATGAATTAGTGTGCCATAATTAATGTTTCAACATTAGTTTGATTATTTGGTTGAATTTTAATTTTTGGTTGTTTTGTTAATTTGAGGAATTCAAATGATTTCTTATTGTTTTAAAATGATGTTTTGAGTTTTAAAACACAACAATTTGTAAAATGTTAAAAATATTTTGTTTTACAAAACCATGGGTGGCATTTGGTTTTCGCACAATAAAACCGCCCACCGTTTCCCTCTATTTATTCACTCTTTCACTCTCTTCCTCTCACTCTTCCTGATCTCTCTCTCTCTCTCTCTCTCTTCCTCACCGTGACTCTCTTTCTCTCTTGATCTCTCTCGGTCTCTCCTTTCTCTCTCAACTTCTCTCTCAAATTTTTGAATCAAATTTGAATCCAAGCTTTGGGTTAGCAAGGAGGAAGCTCGGGAACGTGATTTGGCAACCGAGAATGCGGATTGAAGCTTCGATTCGAGGTTAGTGTTGAAATTTCTAAACTTTTTTCAAAATTTTCAATTTTGTGCATTTTTAAAATTTAAGTTCGTTTGAGCTTAGAAAACTCTTGGTTTGAGTTAAATGAACTTAGAACAACTAGAATCTAAGCTTAGATTGAAGAAAAATGGATTGGATTCAAGATTTTTCATTTTTCTCCTTATTTTCCCATTTTTGGATTTTTGAGATTTTTGAGTTTAAATCTTGTTTAAATGAGTTCAAAAGTGTTCTAACATGTTTTTCTATCATCTATAATTGTTTTCCATGCCTGAGATTTGAGAAAAACAGGTTAAAATCAAGATTTGGATTTTGGGAGATTGAAAACCCGTGGCTGAAATTTCTGGGTTTTCCTAGTTTGGTAGGCCAGATTCAAAGGATCGACAGGCCGGAGTTCATCTATCTGGCAGGCCGAACTTGGGAAATGTCCGGCCGACCGGACTTGGTTTTCAGCAGGCCGAACTGCATAGTTCGGCTGGCCGAAGCAGGGAGTCCGGCAGGCCGGCAGAGCCTAGGGAAATTTGTGATTTTTCACCCGTTTTCACTGTTTTGAACCCCGATTTAAATTTCAACCTTGTAGAATGATTTTATAGATACAAATGGCACACTAGGACTTCATGAAATCGTTTAGTAACATAGAATGTCTCGAACTAGATATTGATCGACTTAGTGTGTATCTAGGATCGTTCATGGTTCTACGGAGCTAACGTATAGCGGACCGGGATTACGGTGTGGGGCACCAACATGAGTATCGAGGTAGGACTTCTATCCCATTCCTTGGTAACCTAGTTTCAAAATGAGTTGGCTTTGAAAAGGATTTCTATTAAAATGTTTTCAAGGGTTGTTTGAAAATGAATTTATCGATTATATTTTAATATACCGTGAACTGAAATGAACTTCATAATGGATGTAAATGACAATACTCGGTAAATGGGTTTTGAATGATGATGAAAATAAATACATAGGTATGATGCCATATCAGAGATCGGGTCGTGTAGTGATCGATCTTGGGGGCAGGTCCCGAAACCCAACTGGGCCACTACGGTAGTGATATTCTTATGGTTTGCCTAAGAGAAGAAAATGATATTTCTGGTTATCCGAGTAAACTGTTTTGGGTAAGAACAGTTTTATTTAAATTTATTTATTTATTCAATGTTTCTTTTAAATAATGCCTTCAATAATGAGATTTTCCTTTAAATTAAATGATTTATTAAAACATAGTCCTACTGAGCCTTTCGCTCACATTTTTCTTGTTTTAAATTTTTCTCCTCTAGGTGGTTTTCCATTTAGGTTTGGAGAGGATTCAACGGACAGGACTCAGGAGTAGTAGAAGGACTAATAGATTTATTTGTATTATTTAATCAAGGCATGTAAGATTTTAACTTTATTTGTACTGGGACTGTGGTTGTATTATTATATTGTCAGTATCATATGTGTGCACAAGTTGTGGGTCAGTAGGATCCATACTCGCTACGTTTATTATTTATTTTTCATGTAATGGTTTTTCCAAAACTTTTATATTTTATATTTACTTTAACCCCTAAACTCTTGATCTTAATTAAATTCTTCTTTTAATTAATTTAAATAATCCGCTACGTCACTTCCCTTACTCCGGGGCATGACAGTAATAGTAAGAGGTTAAAAAGAAATATCAAGTACTCATTTTTAAGCCATAGTCAAGCACAATATTAATGTCGATACCTTCATCACTTTGTTATAGACGATAGATTCATACTTTTAGTTTTTTTTCTTTTTGATTCGACATTTTGCGTTGTTGTTACATGTCTAATATTCTTACCTAAAATATAAAATATTATCTCAAGTATATATGTCCTACATATGCAAATTGATATAGCCAACCCTGGTGGATTTTATCGTCTTCTTCAACTCGTGATCATTACGACATTGCCACTTGACGACATGATCATGAATATCATATTCAAGTTAGAGGCATCCTATTCAAATTAACGACATATCTAAAACGTTGCTAGTAATGATGCAATTATCCAATCATGTTAATTATTCTAAATACAATAACTTGGCAGGATCGATATATATATATATATATTCTGGCAGTTTAAGGCTTATCTTGATTTAGAAAAAGTGATCCTTAAAATTTCCCATTCCATAAACGTCAACTACATTGAACAATGAAAATAATTAATATAGAAAGAAACTTCAACTGATGAAACTCGTGATCAAATCAACAAAAAGGGTTCATTGAGCTGTCAAAGGTTTTCGTTCACACGCAGGTCATTCGGACCACAATGCTGCAACTACTCTTTTTCCTTTTTCCTTTTCCTTTGGGGAACTTGATAAATATGTCCTTTTTATCGTCACGATATTCCAATAATTAAATTTGCAAATTATGATCTCATCTTTTATATGATAAAAAATGATAAGTCAATGCACAATTAATTGACGCAAGAAACGGTATCCAGTTGTTTGTTTCATTTTAAGAATTGTATTTCAACAGATGATATACGTGTTATCAACCCATTCGGAATTTTTCCTATATATACATTAAATGGGGACCGCATGTGCGAGGAAAATAGAGGCATATGAGATCTGAAATTGATTATTCCAAGAAAAAAAAAATTAAAACTTCAAAATTAACATTATTAATTTAGTCGTGACAGAGACGCATGCGTATATACCATGATAAGTAATGCCATATAATATTACTCCGACATAATTGTTAAATAGTATATACCTATTGAAGTATATGCATTTGTTGGAGATTCTTCGCATCATTATTGGCCAGCTACACGGATAAGCCAATCGAAGCTTGTAATTAGGCATAAAATCAGACTAACTCCAACTTTGGACCATGTTGATATGTCACGTGGCGCTAATCCGAGGAACCTCAAAATCATGATAAGCACGTCCTTGTGGACCGGCCACATCATATATACATATAGATGATCAAAATACAAAGTTAGGTCTAATAAGTACAATTCACATTTTTAGTCACCACACACGATTTTTTTTTTCTTTCTCAATAGAGTTTACTTCTATTTTCTTTCTTTAAATTAATAATTCATTATAAGAATATATATGATGTAATTACTTGACAAAATACAAGACAGCATGAGCCGTCCAAGGCGCATGCCTAAGTAGTTCAAGTCTTTAGATAATTAAATTAATTTAATTAAAGCCATACATCAACCAATGATACTGACAAAAACATGGGATGGCCCCAAAAATATCTGAACATTAAGTTGGCCTCTCTCTCTCTCTATCTTCTATTATAGACATTTTTGAATTGTGTAAGCATTTGAGTAAAATGACAAAGAACCAATTAGTATATACTATTAGATCCACAATAGTAAACAGCTCGCTATATTTTATGTGTATAATTCATCCAACTTGCCATAGCTTGTCTGGTGGATTAATGGCTCTTGGAGCACTTGAAAGATCATGAGATCCTATCTGATACCATATACTCTCTCTCTCTCTCTCTCTCTCTCTCTCTCTCTATATATATATATATATATATATATAAAATTAGGATCATTGAACGTCTTCTATCTAATAGAAGGCAGGTATCAGTTGCTTTCTATTAGAGAATATATATGACTGCGTTAATTGTGGAATCAGACACAACTCAAATAAGTAGTAAATTAAGTAGCTGCCATACTACCCCTTGACATTATAGGCAACCTCTTTTATTTTTTTTTTACTTGTATAAACACCCCAATTATACTCAAATATAGTATAGCTACATTAGATCGTATTGCCAATAAGAAAATTCAAGATTCACTTTTTAAGGAGGGGCCGCCATAGAAATGAACAAAAAAGGTCTTTTTCAATCATTCTAATTAAATTCTACTTTTTCTTTATATTAACATATGTACATAATAGTATACATTAAAATATTTTAATAAACATTCTAATTACTTTTAAATAAATATTGATGATGAGTTACTGATCTATGAGCTAATTAACACACATTTCAACTAGATTAACACTCACTTTAGAATATAATATCCCCACCTAATATTATTGCAAATAATAGAAAAATACACAAGAGTTTGGTAACAACTCAAAAAGGCCGAAAAGAAAAGAAGGTGGGACTTAAATCCCACAGCAAAGCAACTGCAAGAAAATGAAACCACGTACACTGAGTGGCAAAAATCCATACAAGAAAAAAAGAGAAAAAGAAAAAAAAAACTTTTGTAACTTCAATGAATGTAGAATCCAATATCAAACGCATAACGCCAAAAGATTTTAAAGTGGACAATACTTATAAGTCATTTGAAATTTCAGTTATAATTGACGTTTTAATTTTAAAAATTATAAAATTAAAAGCTTTATTTTATAATAATTTTTTTATTTTTTATTGTAATTGTTAAAAATTTTACATTATTTATGATTATAATTGATAGGTTGAAGTTAAAGTTCCAACACTTTATAACTTTAATTTCCATATATATATATATATATATATGTATGTATTTAAGTTATTTGGGTTTCTAGTTTTTAGTACTCATTCAATAATCATTTAATTTCTTCAAACGATGTTGCTAACCACCATTTAATTTCTACCCATTACTTTCATGCCTAAATTGACTATTAATTTCCATATTATCATTGAGAGCTTATAATAATTTTTTACTTTTAGGCCGTCCAATGCTTTCCATTTTCTGAGTCAGTCAAAACTCAAAAAGTAATATTTTAAAAGGACTTGGACACAGATATGCCATGTCATCAAACTCTTGCCATAAATAATACTTCCTTTCTTTTGTGAATATTTCAAAGACACAAATTTCCTCTTCTCTTTTGTGAATATTGTTTGTTTATATTTGTGTTATTCTTCTATTAGAGTTGACCAAAATTGCCTCGCTAATTAGGTTCTGACCAATCCAATAATTGCTCAACTTAATCGAAAATTAAAACCAGTGAGAGGATAATTAGTGGGTGTCTGGTTTTAATCTATAGCAGAACACCACAAAAATATATAATGAATTATTTCTTATTTATAAAATGATGCATTCTATAACATATACTTAATTTTAAAAAAAATACATGAACCCTTCCATTGTTTGTTTTGCACAAAGGACTAAGTTGTGGCAGGTGGTTTATGATATTTACGAAGAATTAAGATTATTCAAGAATGTAATTAACATAAGAGGTTAGCAATTAATGGCACACTAATACATTCGTTTCAAGCAACATGATTATATTTATATGATCTACCAATAGAAACATATCCTAAAAAAATTCATGTAATGATAAGCTGAGTTCCAATAATTTTATCGTCCATTAATGAAGTAATTAATAAGTAAACCAATAATTGAATCGCAAGCTAGAGTAAAATTATAAGGAGCTGGGTCCCCCAAATAGGGCCTACTTCGATCTGACCCTAGTACAGGATTTGTACTTGACTTGAGCAGCATAGATAACTACGAAGTATGTCATGATCAATTCATCAATATGAACAGGAATTAGATCTTTTTATAAATCACGCATTTTTTTTTTTGTCCCTCTGAGTGCCATGAAAGGATATCCTTGTCTAAGAATCCAAGATGGTATACATATATATGTCAATAATTATATACCAACAAAAAAAACTTATTCACGTATGTATTAAGTAAAAGAACTTTAAGATCAGCACTAAGCTTATAAGCGCGTGCAAATATACTGGAATAATTTTTGGTTAAAGGAGATTACATGCCAGTCTGCGAACATTTATACACGGTTTAATTTGACTTTTGAGTTTGTACTTATTCACACTTTACATGGCAGCATAAAAAGGGGAACGAGAGGCACAAAACCAAATCGCCCTTTTGCTTAA
This sequence comes from Artocarpus heterophyllus, assembly GCA_025403435.1. NCBI lineage: Eukaryota > Viridiplantae > Streptophyta > Magnoliopsida > Rosales > Moraceae > Artocarpus > Artocarpus heterophyllus. The sequence goes on from CM046343.1 coordinate 34,550,348, forward strand.
TCTTCACTTGTCTTAGCGAAAAGCCAAAAAGCGCGTTGCAATATATGCATAAAGTAGTCCACTTTTAAGGGGAAGATGACGGATAAACAAAAGTTGAGGCCATGAAGCAATCATATAAAACGTGGTTGCATGGATAACCGAAGAAAAGTTACAATTATATACATATGTATATAGTCTTCACCAATTCCATCTGACTTCACTATTAGAGGTAGAATGTAAATCTTTCTACGCTCAAGGTTTACAAAAAAAAAAAGTGATAAGAAAAATTGTCTACCTTAAAGTGTTTTTATGAAGCCTTGATGTTAGTTATGTATTCTTTATTTTAAAAAAAAATTACGATAATTTATGTCCAGTTAGCATCTCCATAATTCCATATTTTAATGGGAATGATTACTCTTAGTTTATTTGGTCCCTTGCAATGAAGCTGGGGTTAAGCCACAAATAAAATACATTTTTCTGTGTCTATGTGGGGCTTCTGAGTTCCCAAGATATAAAGGCCACAAGCTCTCCAACCTGTTTGTGCCAAAATCACATATTCTCTTATCCCTCAACCTAAGCCTTTAATAATCAAATTAGGCAGCTAGTTCTGTGCAACGTATATATAACAAAAGGTACTTCCTCGAGTTATATATACATATATAAATATATATATAGAGAGTACTGCTAGCTGGCTCTCCAAAAAAAACATGGCCAGTGGTCTTCCCCAAACACTAGGGAAAACCGTTTCAGATGCCTGGGACTGCAAGGGCCGCCCTGCCGAGACGTCGAAAACCGGAGGATGGGCTTCAGCCGCCATGATTCTAGGTCCTCCACTTCCTTCCAGCTTAATCAAAATTGAGTTACCTTTATTTAATTTATGTTGCCTTATCAGCGTAAATACTAACTTTCATGATATTGTACAAATTCTTTAATTAACAGGTGTGGAAGCAGTGGAGAGATTGACAACGCTAGGGATAGGAGTGAACATGGTGACCTACTTGGTGGGGACCATGCATTTGGGCAATGCAACCTCCGCCAGCACCGTCACCAACTTCCTCGGCACCTCTTTCATGCTCTCCTTGCTCGGCGGCTTCCTCGCCGACACCTTTCTCGGCAGGTGAATACGTATTTTATTTATAAATTTTAAATTATAAATTTTATTCAATTTACAGCTTGCAACTTGAAACTCAAGCTTTCATGTATAGCACACGATGTTTATTCTGCCTTCTAATTGTGTGTGTGTGTGTGTATATATATGTCACTTCATGAGAATACTTGCAACGTTTTTTTATCTATTATTTCTTTTATAATTCGTTTAATTTTGATTTTGGAAATTTAAACTTAGGACTTAATATACAAAAAGCAACTCACACGCCTACTAAGCACTAGTTGAACTAATAACTATGCGTGCGTTAAAGTTTCAATCTAACTCCGTTTCCAAAAGAACATCATAAATCATAAAAACTTACAACGTTTGACATCCAATTTCGGTTTCCTGATCATCATCATCATCTTAGTTAACCTTTTTTTGTTTTTTAATACATAGGTACCTCACCATTGCCATCTTCACCACCATTCAAGCAACTGTAAGTCTCTCCATCTTAGTCAATACAATATTTATGATTACTAATTACTTATAAGCAATTTACGGTTTTCTTATAATTTGTTGGGGTTTGATAATTGTTATAGGGTGTGACAGTACTAACGATCTCAACCATAGTCCCAAGCCTCCGGCCACCAAAATGCACCCCCGATACTGTGCCGCCATGCATCACGGCGAGCGGCAAGCAACTCATGGTGCTCTACGTAGCGCTGTACCTAACTGTGCTCGGCACCGGAGGCCTTAAATCCAGCGTCTCGGGCTTTGGCTCCGACCAGTTCGATGACACCGACAAAGAAGAAAAAAACCAAATGATAAAGTTCTTCAACTGGTTCTTCTTCTTCATAAGCATAGGCTCTCTTGGAGCGGTGACAATTCTTGTGTACATCCAAGACAACCTCGGACGAGGATGGGGTTACGGAATATGTGCGTGCGCAATATTGTTGGGATTGCTGGTTTTCTTGTCGGGGACGAGGCGTTACCGGTTTAAGAAACTTGGAGGAAGCCCTCTCACGCAGATTGCGACAGTGTTCGTGGCGGCTTGGAAGAATAGGAAGATGGAGATGCCTTCGGTCTCGTCGTTTTTGTATGATGTTGATGATATCTCTGAGGGCCACAAGAAGATGAAGCAAAAGCTACCCCATACCGAGCAGTTCAGGTATGTGTGTTTATGATCCTTGGCCTCTCTAGTTTTTCCATTACATGAGAGACTAATATTAGTGGTCCTATTTTTTTTCCTTTTTTTTTTTTTAATATATAGCTATTATTTTAGGAATCTCTTTTGATTCTTATTTACTACTTATTATTTAAAAAATATCGAGTTCTTAAATTTAGATCGAATCCTATGTCCTTTGTTCATGTGTCTCTTATTCTTCAATAAAATATCAGATTAAAATTATCTCTATTAAAATATTTTAATTGATGTAGTATATTTTATCTTAATTAAGGGAAAAAAGGACATGTATGAGTCGAATCGCTTAAATTTTTTCTTAATTTTTATACCAATTGACATAATTTGTAGGTTGTAATTTTTTCTTTAAATAATTGCTAAAAGTATTTATTTTCTACTAAGCAAAGTTTATTAAAAAGTAATTTTAATATCTTTAAATTGTAAGTCATCGTTTCGTTTATTGACACGAACGTCTTAATATGTGTATACTATATGTGGCTTGCAGTCGCTCCAAAACAACTAGCAGAAGTCATTTTCCTTTGATTTATCACCAAGGAATTAACTCTTATTAGCAATATCAACTCACGGTTCTTAGATTAATTCCTTGCATATTTGTCGAATTTGAGCTATACAAAATCTCTTCAGTTTTGAGTTTTTACATCATGCTGGTCATGAACATGTATGTTTGCTTGTTTACGTGCAGTTTCTTGGACAAAGCAGCAATCAAGAGACCCGGAATGGTCCCAACCATGTTAAACAAGTGGACTTTATCGACGCTAACGGACGTTGAGGAAGTCAAATCCGTAATCAGAATGTTACCCATTTGGGCCACCTCTATTATGTTCTGGACCGTGTACGCCCAATTTGTCACGTTCTCTGTCTCACAAGCAACAACCATGAACCGCCACATGGGGTCGTTCCAAATCCCAAGTGCCTCCCTCACAGTCTTCTTCGTCGGAAGCACTCTCTTAACCGTCCCAGTATACGACCGAATTATCGTTCCAATCGCCAAAAAATTCCTCAAAAACAAACAAGGCCTAACCCCTTTGCAACGCATTGGGTTTGGCCTTCTTTTCTCCATCTTTGCAATGATAGCCGCAGCTCTTACGGAGATCAAACGTCTCCATGTGGCAAGATCACATGGCTTGACCAATAGTGCAACGGCTGAGATCCCCATGAGCGTTTTCTGGCTGGTTCCACAGTTTTTCCTTGTGGGGTCAGGGGAGGCATTCATTTACATTGGTCAACTTGACTTCTTTCTTAGGGAGTGCCCAAAAGGGATGAAGACAACGAGCACGGGGCTTTTTTTGAGCACATTGGCACTTGGGTTTTTCATAAGCTCATTGTTGGTGACAATCGTGCATAAGGTGACTGGGCACACACATCCATGGTTGGCGGATAATCTAAACCAAGGAAGGCTTTATGACTTCTATTGGTTGCTTGCTATTTTGAGTGCCTTAAATTTTGTCATCTATTTGGTTTGTGCCAAATGGTATGTTTACAAGGAGAAGAGGTTCGCTGATGCTGGCATAGAGTTGGAGGAAGTTGACGTCGTTGGTCACTAAAAAAGAAAAAAAGAAAAAAAAAAGGAGTTTTGTTTTCTTCGTTTGAAGAAAATTGAAGACTTCATGATCATCTTTACAGGCTCACAAAAGATTTAATAATTAAGCTTGTAATATATGGTATATGTAAAATAAATGTAAGGAAATGGTTACGAATTTTGCTTGAAACTTTGGAGTGTGGTTATAGGCTGCACATTCTTCTTCTTCTTCCTCCTCCTCTTCTTCTTCTTCTTCTTCTTCTTCTTTTTTGGTTGTACTTTAATAAAAACTCCTTGTCAATGAGATAAAGAACGTTATCTCCTAGCTAGCTAACCTGGCCATAAATGATCTCTGTATTCCTTTATTATCTTTTTTTCTTACCTTTTCTTTTTCTTTTGACTGTTGATAAAGTTTCAAACGATATATCGCACGTGTTATAACTCCCAAAAATCTTGACTTAACAATAACCTTTAATCTTACAGAATATAAAATAACTAATCATCGAGAAACACGTACAAAATAAAAACAAGATCAAAGAATTAATATTTGCTAATAACTAGATTAAAGAAATGGTTAATAATGTATGCTTGACTCGTGCAAAGTAGCAGCAGGGTAGCCAAATATTCAACCAAACAGCTTGTTCCTAGCTAGCAGGCACAATTAGACCGCTAATATTATTGATTGGAATCTCATTAATCATAAAAACTAGTTGCAAGAATCTGTCCCAGCAATTTGGCAGCCCATCATATATAATTATTCAATACCCCACATGACACGAGTATTATATTTTTCGTAAAATATATCGAAAAATATCATGATATTTGAATCTCATAAATTAAACTAACGACAATTAGCCAGAAATAACAAACAATTTTAACCAGGCCTCGTGTGTGCACCTTGCAGCAGTTTACATGTTTTTATGCATGATCAAGGCATGCCATTATTTTCTAAATAGTTTTTCACAGTATGCTTAGGATGGTAAAATATATATTATTGGTTAATAACGACAATACCATATCTTTTAGCTAATAATGGACAATTGTTATAATTTATTGTCCCAAACCCGGGAAGCAATGTCCTTGTCCATTGAAAGGCCTGAGAAAGTGATGTGTGAGCAAACAGAAATAACAAAGTTAAATCTGCGTAGAAACATGATAAGGAATCAACGTTCCTTCACCTTGCTAGCTGTATTGAACCAATCAACTATGAGAGCTCTCTGAGCTATTCATTTTAGAACTAAAAGCCGGGGGAACACTAGATCTGTCCTTCACAGAACAATGGTAGAAACGATAAAAAGAAGGTGTGGACCATTGCGCAGAATGGTGTCGTCTCAGCCTAATACAAACGCCAATACTTAAAAGCTAACATACTATATCTCAAATGAAAATGTCTATTAACTAATACAAAAGAAAGTAAAAGAGCAAGTGAGCCTCTGCATCAGTGCCCTCCTCTTGAAAAAATTCAACTCTGAATCCACAAAAATTGGTGCCGCATCACTAGGAAAGTACTCAAAGAGGTCGGAGACATTAAAAGTAGGGGAGATGTGCAGGTGAGGAGGGAGATTGACATTGTAGGCATTGTCATTAATCTTCTGCAAAATCTCTACAGGTCCGAACTTGCGATCTTGTAGCTTGTGATAGGTACCTCCAAGGAAGCGTTCACGGCGAAGGTGTACCATGACCAGGTCGCCTACATCGAAACCCTTGAGATGACAGTGGCAATCAGCTGAAGCCTTAGATTTGGCATCGGTCTCTTCCAAGTGAGTGATAACATCAACATAGTTTTGAACCAATTGGGCAGCAAATTCAGCAACGGACTTGTTCTTTGGATGTGGGAGCTGAACAAATTCTATAGTGAAGTTGGGAACCTTGGTAAAGACGAGCAAATGGATTGAAATCGGTAGAATGGTTCACCGTCAAGTTGAAAGCAAACTCAGCCTGCAATAATACACAATCTTGTTGCTTGGGGTTCTTCCCGGCGAGGCAACGGAGCACATTACCCAAGGAGTGATTCACAACTTCGGTTTGACTATCAGTTTGAGGATTAAGGGAGCTATTAAACTTTACCTGAGAGGAGAGGCATCGCCACAACTCACGCCAAAAATGGCTAATGAACTTCACATCTCTATCCGAGGTGATAGACCGAGGGACCCCATGAAGCTTTACAATTTCACGGAAGAAAGAATGACACTACATTTCAGGCATCATGAGTTTTCTTGCAAGGGATGAACCTTGCCATTTTCGAGAACCTATCCAGCACAACCATAACGGAATTGATGTGTCAAGGTATCTGTTCGGTAAAATTCACTAACGCAAGTGCACGTTATCGATCAAGTAATACAATAGTGAGTAAGAGTATTGTCTCACAAGGACTGTTGTATAATAATCTAACTAAGTATTAAAATTGGATTAACTCTAAGGTTTATCTAGTTGATCATATGAAGTTGTGATTGAATAAATTACTGAACTAAAGTACTAAATTAAGAATAAAAATTGCAATCAATTTCAAAAGATACTTCAATAAGACAAGGCGTTAAGGCATTTGATTTCACCATAATCACTAGATATGAATTTCATAAAATTATGCAACCCAATCAATAATACACATGTGATGACGGAAATTCCTAAATTATTTACTATCCTATCTCTAGGTATAGCAAACCTACTCAGTTTATTAACTCACTATATCTCTATGTGAATTTAAATAAATCAGAATGCATTAGGATTCATGAACTTTCCAGATAAAGCCACACAAATAATATGGTATATCTCTATCCATATTTAATTCATGGTTATATGTTAGATGAAGCTTTTGCATAATTCTCCCTTCTCAGTTTTGAACATGCACATCCGATCATTTAAATGGTAGCTAATCATTTAAAAGCATTAAACATAATAACACATAACTCACATGAATAAAATCAATTATGGTGCATAAATATGAAATTCACATCGTCATGATTAGGTTACATCATAGCCCTAACTAAGAAAATTAGAACATAATTGAAAAAGAAATAAAATCTGAAAATGTAATTGAATCAAACATCAAGAGTTAAGAGAGCAAGAAATTCTGTCACCAATTCTCTCACTTCTTACTCCAGAATGCTTGACGGCTCCTAAAAAAATAAACAACGCTCTCCAAAATTAACTAATAACCTAGCTACCTAAGACTATTCTATTTATACTACTCTTAAGTTAACAAATCCCTTGTTTTGCATCCAAAAATCGTGGTTCAGTATCACTCTGGCGCCGCGGCCCTTCTTTTCCAGCGCTGCGGCGCTTCTTTTCTGTTTTTTCTTCTTTTCCGCCGTAGCGCCGCGGCGCTCCTTTCCCAGCGCCGCGGCGCTGAGTTCCTGCCTTCTCGCTGTTCATGCTTTCCTTTTGGGCGCCGCGGCGCTTCAGCTCTGCCAACAAGGTCCGGTCTCGGATTTCTTGTGCTCTTGCTCCCTTTTGTTTTGTTTTCTTTCTTTCTTCAACCTACATCAATAAAAGCATGCTTTTATGAAAAAGTTGGATGTTTCATGTAATTTTTCTTAAGAACATAGTAATATTTGTTAATTAAAAGTGGTCAAATAACTCTCTAAACTAGAGTTATCAAAACCCCCCAAACTAACTTTTGTTAGTCCTCGAGCAATATCAAGAAGTAACACAAACATGGACCAACAAATCCTTCAAGATGTCCTCCAAAATTTTTCCATCTTACAATTCACAGAAAAGAACAAATTCCATCCAAACAGTGACATCGATTTGCTATTTAAGACTAATTCTAATTTCATGACCCGTGTGTGTGTGTTATCCATTCTTTTCAAATTGTATGCAGTTCAGTAACATCCACATTACTCTGAGAAGCTTTGATGAGTTGTGCAAAGAAACATGTTTCATAGGTTCACCTTTCATTCCTTTCTCCACTAATGTAGGCTAGTCATCCAACTAAAAATCATTAGGGCTTTATTAAGCTTGTAACGTCAGGCTGGGCTAGAGGTAAGATAAAAGTAAATTTTTAGGCTCAATTCACCCCTCCCATGTTGATTTCTAGACTCCAATTAGAATCACTCTTGGTTGTATACCCTTAAACCACTTCAACTGTACAATCAACATTTACCCTTCTCTTCAAAACATCCAACTTCTGACCAATTTAGACCCTATCCCCAAACTTACTCCATCGCCCTCAACTGCACTCAATTATGCACTTTCATTTTCTTAGTCACTCACTATTGTTGTTTCATCCTTTTTTTTTTTTCCTTTTTTTTTCTTTTCTCTTTTTTTTTTTTGAATAAAATCATATGAAAACTAATAAAATCCTTAAATAGCAAAATTAATACCACGTGAGGCTCAAAAACTTCTATGCTTCAAGAAACAACTCAACAATTCCCTTGCTCCATTCTACCTCCCAAAATACGCTTACCTTCTTCAGAAATCAACATGTTTACGGGATATGGGACAAGGTAAAAATGATTGGCTGGTTTAACAAATGTGGGTGACAAAGAAAGAACGGTTAATGCATCAAGGCTCAACAAGGTGACTAGGGATATTTAACCAGGGTTGGCTTGAACGGCTCAAACGATCCAAAAATGGCCTAAATCATGTTTTCAGTCAGATGTAGCCTAGGATTTCGCCTCGAGAGGAAATCAGATGAATTCTAAAACATGGGTGAACATCAATGGACATACACACAATTCAAAAATTCAGGATTTTTGTGCTCAAGAAATAGATCGTAAATTCAGAATTAGAATTAAACAACAAATCCATCACACGTTTAGATAAAAATTCACACCTCCTACAAATTTTAAGACATCCAAATAAAGGATTCAATCATATCCAGATTCATCAATGCAGGAATGTATCACTTCAAGTTTCAAAAAGGGTTAACACAAGTTTTAACAAACAAAAAATATTGTTTCCCCCCCAAACTAAATTGAGCATTGCCCTCAGTGTATAAATAAAGAAGAAAAGGTAAGGAAACCCCCTGAGTAACAAATGAGGCCAATTGGACTTGTGCAGCCATGGGAACTTCGAGAAGTGATCTAGACAACAAGGAACACAAACAAAACAAAAACCTTAAGAAATTGAGAATGAAAAGAAAACCGAAATAATGAAATAAAAATGGGAAGTGAAATTAAGGCTTAGGGTGATCAGGAAAATGCGGTGGAGGTAGGAGTTGAGATTCATCCATGCCCAAGTGTCGAGCAATTGCCCGCGTCATGGCAATATTATATTCTAGGCTCAATTCCAAACGACGCAAGCGATCATTGATTGGTAACTCAAGGGCAGGTACAGCAGGCGGTTGAGCTATGGGAGTGACTTGTTCGGGCTGAGGGGGTTGGCTCAAGGCGGAGGCACCAGTGTCTTGCCGAAATGGAGGGCGTACTTCTTGGTCTCTGAAGCTTCCCACGACCTTTCTGTTAATGATTTTCATGGGTTGTAATAATTCTTCCTCTTGGTCGAATGGGACTCCGGCGTCGATGCATAGGCGTGTGATGTGGGAAATAGTTTTACCTGTAACAATAGCAAATAACAAGGCAGCTCTGTCCTTGGTAACATCAGAAAAATGCATTACAGGCATTAATTTCGATGCAATAAAATACAACCACGCTTTGTACTCCCTGTTTAACGCGAAGGAGGGAAACGACACCGCTTCGCCTCCCCGTGTTAATTTCCACGTGGTGCCTGCAGTAGCTATGGTGCCAAGAACTTCCTCAAAATCCAAATGTTCACTGAGGTATTCATAATAATCATCATTATCAATATTTCGAAGCCCATAATACCTGTTAATGGTTGTTTTATCAAAATGAACCATCTTACCTCATACACTTACCTAGAGGTTAGTGTGTTCTGGAACATTGGCATAAAATTCCCAGACAAGTGGGACTACAGCCGCCTCGGGTTGCTCATTACTCTCTTCTTCTTGTTCAATGTTGACCTCCTGTTTAGCATCCTCTTGTCCCAATTGTTTGCCACTTCTCAAAGTAATTGCCTTTATGTTCTCAATAGGATTCTTTTCTGTGTTGCTTGGCAAAGAACCCTGTGGTCTACCTGAGATCATATTAGCCATCTGTCCTATTTGCATTTCTAGATTTCTGATAGATGACTCTTGATTCTGGAGTCTTGCATCTGTACTCTTCATGAAATCTTGAGTGGAGGTCGCCAGCTTAGCAACAATATCTTTCAGATTTGGCTTTTTCTCCTCCTATTGCTTGAATCCTGGTGGTGGTCTCATCGCATTTTGATTGCCCCATGAAAAATTCGGATGATTTCGCCACCCCGGGTTGTAAGTGTTGGAATAAGGATTATTTTGTGACCTGTTAAAATTTCCAACAAAATTAGCATTTTCAGAAGGTTAAGCAAAATTGTTTCCTACCTGGCATTCATTGCTGGCATGTCCTCCACCACAAAATTCACATACGGCATTCTGAATTTTCATAGCTGAAGCACTCATATGGTCTATCTTTCTGTTAAGTGCTTCAAACTGAGCTGTGAGTGCAGATAATGCATCCACTTCATGAACTCCTGCAGTTCTTTTAGTTTGTAGCCTTTCAGTAGGCCACTGATAGTTGTTTGATGCCATCTCTTCTATTAGATCAAAGCCTCCTCAGGTGTTTTATTATTTAATGTCCCACCTGCAGCTGCATCAATAGTAGCTCGGATACTTGCACTAGACCCATTGTAAAAAGTTTGTACCTGCATCCAGACTGGTAATCCATGATGTGGGTACCTCCTTAGCAGCTCCTTGAATCTTTCCCATGCTTCGTATAACGACTCATTGTCCATCTGCAAGAAATTAGTGATATCGTTATGCATTTTCGCAGATTTTGCTGGAGGGAAAAACTTACCAAGGAATTTTTGGACCATAGTATCCCAAGTGGTGATTGATCCTGCAGGAAGAGATGTGAGCCAATTCTTGGCTTTATCCCTCAGCGAGAATGGGAACAATCTCAGTCTAACTGCATCATCTGACACTCCATTAAATTTAATAGTGTCACAGATTTTGAGAAATGCATCAATGTGGGCGTTTGGATCATCACAAGGTAGCCCACTAAATTGCACCGATTGTTGAATCATTTGGATGAGAGATGGCTTGATCTCAAAGTTGTTTACTTGAATAGCCGGCCTCCTAATGCTTGAAGTGGCACCTTGAACAGTTGGTGCTGCATAATCTCTCAAAAGTCGGCGAGGATTTTCAGCTTCACCTGCATCCGCCATTTTCTTAGTGCAATTTCTCTGTTCTCTTAACAGTCTTTTGAAAGTACGCTCGATTTCTGGATCAAACTTAACAAGTTCCCCTTGTTTAGTTCTTCTCATACACCAACGCACTCCTAAAAATGAACAAAATAAAAGAAACTAGATTAAATCAAGGGTTATCCGGTATTAATATTAATTAGTATTAAACAAGTAGTCCCCGGCAACGGCGCCAAAAACTTGTTCGGTAAAATTCACTAACGCAAGTGCACGTTATCGATCAAGTAATACAATAGTGAGTAAGAGTATCGTCTCACAGGGACTGTTGTATAATAATCTAACTAAGTACTAAAATTGGATTAACTCTAAGGTTTATCTAGTTGATCATATGAAGTTGTGATTGAATAAATTACTGAACTAAAGTACTAAATTAAGAATAAAAATTGCAATCAATTTCAAAAGATACTTCAATAAGACAAGGCGTTAAGGCATTTGATTTCACCATAATCACTAGATATGAATTTCATAAAATTATGCAACCCAATCAATAATACACATGTGATGACAGAAATTCCTAAATTATTTACTATCCTATCTCTAGGTATAGCAAACCTACTCAGTTTATTAACTCACTATATCTCTATGTGAATTTAAATAAATCAGAATGCATTAGGATTCATGAACTTTCCAGATAAAGCCACACAAATAATATGGTATATCTCTATCCATATTTAATTCATGGTTATATGTTAGATGAAGCTTTTGCATAATTCTCCCTTCTCAGTTTTGAACATGCACATCCGATCATTTAAATGGTAGCTAATCATTTAAAAGCATTAAACATAATAACACATAACTCACATGAATAAAATCAATTATGGTGCATAAATATGAAATTCACATCGTCATGATTAGGTTACATCATAGCCCTAACTAAGAAAATTAGAACATAATTGAAAAAGAAATAAAATTTGAAAATTTAATTGAATCAAACATCAAGAGTTAAGAGAGCAAGAAATTCTGTCACCAATTCTCTCACTTCTTACTCCGGAATGCTTGACGGCTCCTAAAAAAATAAACAACGCTCTCCAAAATTATCTGATAACCTAGCTACCCAAGACTATTCTATTTATACTACTCTTAAGTTAACAAATCCCTTGTTTTGCGTCCAAAAATCGTGGTTCAGTATCACTCTGGCGCCGCGGCCCTTCTTTTCCAGCGCTGCGGCGCTTCTTTTCTGTTTTTTCTTCTTTTCCGCCGTAGCGCCGCGGCGCTCCTTTCCCAGCACCGCAGCGCTGAGTTCCTGCCTTCTCGCTGCTCATGCTTTCCTTTTGGGCGCCGCGGCGCTGCTCTTTGGGCGCCGCGGCACTTTAGCTCTGCCAACAAGGTCCGGTCTCGGATTTCTTATGCTCTTACTCCCTTTTGTTTTGTTTTCTTTCTTTCTTCAACCTACATCAATAAAAGCATGCTTTTATGAAAAAGTTGGATGTTTCATGTAATTTTTCTTAAGAACATAGTAATATTTGTTAATTAAAAGTGGCCAAATAACTCTCTAAACTAGAGTTATTAGTGTCTTCGGGAGTCTAAGAACAAAGTCCATACTAAGGCCCTCCCAAGTGTTCTCGGGAACCAGCAATAAAGTGTAAAGCCTGGTGTTTTGAGAGCACCCCTTGGTGGTTTGACAAGTAGCACATCGTTGGACATAGCTTTGGATGTCACGGCACATGTGAGGGCAAAAAAAGTGGTCGGCGATCAAGGTATGTGTTGAGGGTTAGCTCGGCATTACCACCGAGGACATTAACTTTGGTGGTCGGCAACTCAGTTCGGCAGACATAGGCTACCGCCTGACCCGACGAGTTATGCTTTTTCTCGAGGATCCTTCCACTTATCTGAGGGCACACCCCCAAGAAGGCTGCCACCTTGGGGGGATGAACAGTAGCTCGGGTCGGGCCACGCTATTCATCATAACACGTCACTACCCATCCTTGTAGGCCAACACCAGGCAGGCGTGCTGCCGTCCGATAGAGTCCAATCCATTGGACTATGGACGCGACACTTGTCACCTATTGCTTGATACACTTTGATGTGACACCTGGGTAATGGGCAAAACCCATCTTGCACCTGATCCAGCTGGTGGCCTATAAATAGGATGCATTTATGACGTTTTAGAGAGAGAGACCTCTTCTCATTTAATCAGCTGCCGACCTCTGCCGAGCAGTTCTTGCCTTGAGCATCGGAGAGCCCTTGTCTATTGGCTAACCCCATTTCTCCGAATCATCCCTCTCGCAGGTACTCAATCCCGACCAGGGGCAAGCTTAAGAGGAGGTCAGAAGGTGTTCAGTCACACGTGGGTGTTGATCCGACACCGGACAGCGGTAAGCATCAACAGTATGGGTCTTATCCCAGCCCATGTGAGCAGTAAGGCCTCCACAATGAAATTCCCACATCAAGTGTTCCTGCAATAAAGTGCGAGGAATGCATAGTTGGTGACCTTTAAAGAGATAGCCTTGGCTAATCGTGTAGTCTTGGGCAGGTGTATGAGCTAGGCATTGAGAACAAACAGATCTGAAATCCTCATTGTCCACATAGAGCTCCTTGAGACTTTCAAACCTTGTAATGACCGGTTGCAAAGTAGTGAGTAAAAAGGACTTCTAGCTTAAAGCATTAGCGGATTTTTTTTCCTGCCTGGAGTGATGTTGAAACACGAAAGTAAACTTTTGTCGAGCGGCTGGTTCTGCAATAAGACAACACCTATACCAAGCATTGTTGCGTCCGCTTTGACCTCAAAAGGCTTGGAAAAATCAGGGAGGGTTAGGATGTGGGCTGTGCACAGTTTAAATTTTAGTAACTTGAAGTAATCATCTTGTTCCTTCCCCTATTCAAATTGCCCTTTGCAAAAGCAATTAGAAATGGGAGCAGCTAAGGAACTGAAGTTCCTAATAAACCACTAATAAAATATTACCAAACTATGAAAGCTACGAACCCCGTGAATGTTGGTGTGTGTTGGCCAATCACAAATTACTGCCCCTTTTCCTTCATCTGCTTGAACCCCCCTGGCACTGACGACAAATCCCAAAAACAAAATCTGATCAGTGGCAACAAAGCATTTCTTGAGGTTGAGATAGAGCTTGTTGGTGTAGAGAACTTCAAGAACCTCCCAGAAGTAGGTTAAATGCTCGTCCATGGATTTGCTATAAATAAGAATGTCGTCAAAGTAAATGACCACAAAGCGATTGGTGAATGGCCTGAGGATTTGGTTTATAAGGCGCATGAATATACTTGGTGCATTACAAAGGCTGAAGGGCATCACCATCCACTCATATAGTCTTTCTCTTGTCTTAAAAGCCGTTTTTCACTCATCGTCTAGTCGAATACAGATTTAGTGGTATCCACTATGCAAATCTAATTTAGAGAAGACTTTAAAACCGCCAAGTTTATCTAACATGTCTTCTATGCAAGGAATGGAAAATCTACACCTGATTGTAATCCTATTAATAGCGCGACTATCAACACACATATGCCAAGTCCCATCTTTTTTGGGAACTAGTAAAGCCGGGACTGCACATGGACTTAAGCTCTTACGAATCAATTTTTCTTCAACAAATCATCAATTAAACTCTACAAGATGTCATGCTCTTAGGGGCTGAGGCGGTATTGTAGAATATTTGGCAAGTTGGCTCTTGGAATCAAATCAATTTGATGTTGTAAGGCTCGCATAGGCCGTAGCTCCGAGGGCAATCTTTTGGGGGCTAGGTTAACATACTCATCTAAGATTGATTGTATAGCAATAGTGAAAACCTCTTGTATGGGGCTGTGGTCTTTGGCAATCATAGCCAAAGCTAAGGAGCTTTCTTGAAGGACTTGAACAAAGAGATTGTCGAGTATTGTGAGCAAAGTAGCAAGAGCTAGTGGTTCAGAGGGATTTGTTAGTGGGACAAACTTAATCTTCTTTCTTTTCCACTCAAAATAAAGCTATTGTCACAGCTGATAGAGTTGACATAAAATTGCCAAGGGAATCCTAAAAGGATGAGATCAGTGTCCATCTCGACTACGTCGCAAAGGATTTCGTCTTGATAGAACCTGCCAATGGAGAATAGGACCTTGAACACTTCTTAAACTTGAGTGGACACACCCCGTTTGATCCAACCAATCTTGTATGGGTTAGAATCCTTAGTGGTAGGCAGCCCCAACGCTTTGACAAAAGCGAAGGATACTATATTGTTGTTACTCCTGCTGTCCACAATAACATCACAGACTTTCTTATGCACCGAGTTCTAAAGATGGCATGACGTTGGTCTCATTGTGGCTGCTGGGGAGAGAAAAGTAATCGCAGCATAATGCATAAGACCATTGTTGCTTTCCTTCTCAACATCAAGCTCATGCCCTTCAAACTCCGTACCATCATCAGCTAGGTTGAGCTATTTGCGATGAGTGCACTTGTTGGACTTGTGCCTCGACTGATTACACCGGAAACATTTCCCAACTCCCGACCAAGCATAAGGGTTAGACTTCCCAATCAGAACAAGAACTTTACTTGAACTCTTGATGGAGCCCCCTGAAGAATAAGTGGGAGACTTTAGTGTTGTGGTAGAAGAGTCGGGGCTTGTGGAATTGGATTTTGGCCTCTCTAAACTAGTATCGAAGGGAGCTCTTGATGGATTGGCCCAACGGGAGGAAGACCATTGAAGTTGACTGTCATGGATGGCATCTCAAAGTCTGCCAAGGTAACGAGAAATTTGCTGCACTTCGATCTTGGGCAGATTAGTCCAAGCATTCAACCTGTAAAATTCTTCGGTGTACTCGACAACCAAGCGATTTCCCTATTGATGGCGTTGGTACTGTCGATACAGAGTTTGCTCATAGTTTGCCAGAAGGAATCGAGCTTTCATCAATTGCTGCATTTAGGGCCAAGACTAGATTTCAAGCTTCCCGTCCCTCTGCCTATTAGTTTGTAACTGCTCCCACCAGGCAGAGGCTCCTTCATGTAGTTTATAGGCCACGAGACAGACCCATTCATGCTTCGGTATTTCCATATAATGAAAAAAAATTTCATTCTCAGCCAATCAAGGAAATCCTCTATATGTAAATGTCCATCAAAGCAAGGAATATCATTCTTGATTCAAAAATCAAAATTACCTCATCCAGGAAAGTATAAAACTCGAGGTGCAACATGGCGACCTTCGGTGCCTGAACCAATTTGGTCTGGAATATGACGGCCCATTATAGCCCCCTTTCGATGTAGTAGATCGATGAATTCATAACCACAATTAGCCAGTCGTCGACGAGGAGGGTCGATTATCAATGGCTGAGCTACGCCTCTCCGAGGAGGTAGATCTGGGATTTCAAATTCAGTTTTGGCTGGGTCCTCCACCAGATCGGAACAATGAGGAGCTTGCTGTCCTTGAGCTTCTGGTGACTTGCTGCGATCTTGAGCTAGCAGTCATTGGTCGAGACTAACGACGGGGACTCCTCAAGTAAGTTGGGCCAGGGCTTAGCGCATCTCCACCATGAATCTATCAAACTTCAAGTTAAGGCCACGTACTTTGCCCTAAAAAGCTTACATGCTTCAATCTTCATCGCCGGTATGGCGACTGCATCCATCACTTCTGGTCATCGAGTCCCACGGAAAGAATGGAGACTCTGATACCAAATGACGTATGAGAAAACAAAAATAACAAAGTTAAAAATGAGTAGAAACAAGAAAAAAAATCAACGTTCCTTCACCTTGCTAGCTGTATTGAACCAATCAGCTATGGGAGCTCTCTGAGCTATTCTTTTTGGAACTAAAAGCCAAAGCAGCACGAGATCTGTCCTTCACAGAACAAAGGAAGAAACGATAGAAAGAGAGCAAGCATCATTGTGCAAAACGATGTCATTTCAGCCGAATACAAATGACAATACTTAAAAGCTAACATACTAAATCCCAAACGACAATGTTCATTAACCAATACAAAAGAAAGTAAAATAGTTAGTGAGTCTCTACATCAGAAAGTAATCTAATATTTAATATGCATAAGATCCATATACTATACACACTATATATAATAAAATATCAATGATCAATAGTTTATTAACAACAATGTATAAAATCAATTATACATTGAGCAATGATATATAATCATATGCATTTAACTTCATGTGAGAAAAAATGTGCATTCGTTCAAGCTCAAACAAAAAAAAAAAAGGATTTTGGAACCATTGGGATAAAACTAATATAATTAAAGAAGAAGCACTCGTTACTCTCAAGTACTACAAGGGTTTTTTTGAAGGGATTTGCTAGGTCCTTTCCGCATTTTGAGATTTTTACCATAAAAGAAAGAAATAAGGGAGGAAAAGACACTACTAATCACTTTTTTTCTCGTAGCAAAAGAAATAAAAATGAAAAAAAAAAAAAAACTTTCAAGGGTGGTCTAACTTTTAAATTGTCGTCTATTAGGGTACAGGATTTTAAGAAAAATTTTCATAAATATCATTTTTTAAAATTTTACCTTTTATAAATGTCGTGTATGTTAACTGTGAAACATGAATAAGTACCACACTATCATAATGTAGTATAAATAAACACGGTTTTAAAGGTATGGTATAATATGTAATTTTCTCAAAAAGTAACCTATATATTAATCACCAAAGCCCACTTGTAGCTCATTCGTAAGTACATTTTAAAATTTGCATAATATGAGTTAAATTCGTGCAACATGCATGTATACTATTCATTGTTAAACAATCCATAGTCTCACCAATTGATTGAAAGGTCCAAAATAGAAGTCCAAATTCTGACTCGAAAGGGCCCAGCATAAAGCCCTTCCGTGGGCTATCCCATCTCCGACCTCTCTTTTTTTTTTTTTTTTTTTCTTTTTTCTTTTTTCTTTTTAAAAAGCTCATTTACAGTTTACTTGTTTTCTTAGGTAAATTAAAAAATAAGTTGAAACTAAAAATTTGAACTGAAAACATTATAAGAATTTAAATTTCGTAATAAGAAACACTATAATAAAATTGATTGAAACTAAAATTTATAGTCTAAAATGTGGATCTAAACAACATATTCCTTTTATTCTTCAACTTCACAATGTCTGATTATTTTCTTTTATTCTCATTTATAGTTTTGAAGCTAGACATTAAAATAGAATTTTAGCTTATAATTTTTTTTGAGGTGATTTTAGCTCAGGATTAATTAAACTCTTTTTTATTTTTTCTTTTTTTTTTTTTTAAATGCAAGCAGGCATTGAACTTTGAATTAAACTTGCCAAATTAAAAATGAGTGTGCTTACATAATTTTTTTGAAAGGGTTATTTACATAGTTGTACAGTCTAGTTATAATTATTTCGCAATTCATTCATCTGTTGTTAGAAACTTTAGAAGCATGCTTTGAATTTGAATAACATGTTTTAATTTCATTTTTCTTAGACTTTATCGACAAAAAATAATGAAAAATAAGACATAGATACAATTAGTTAGACCAAATTGATTTTTGAATTTTTTTTTATGATAATTGTAACGACCCATCTTTTTAGGCCGTTACTTATTTTATTTAAACATCATTTTTTAAACTTTACTCTTACTTACAAGTAAGAAAATACTAGATAAAAAAAAAAATTAAAACATACTTCAAACTGTTGCGAATTTTATTGCAACATGAACTGAAACATAGTTCAAAATTTGACTTTAAAATCGTCCATTAAAGATTTCTTAAAATTTGTTAAGTAAATATTTACTTTCATAAAATTTTTTAAAACATCTTTTCAAAAGAGCTGAAAACTTTTACTTAAAACAGCAAAAACTTTCTAGTATCTTTATCCAACCATTGCATCTATCATGGTAATATCGAGCTCTCCAATCAGTTTTACTGGTCTTTTATAGAACTACCTACAACATGAAAGAACTTGTAATAAGCTTTCACTCAATAAGTTCAAACTATTCTCACAAAACATTAAATCTTTCTATTTAAAAGTTTCTTTTCAAAGCCTTTCTCGTAAAACATCATTCCTTAAACATTCCTGGTAAAACTTCGTTCTTTAAACATTTCTTGTAAAATGTTTTTTGCAAAATATTCTTTATTTCAAAACTTTTCTTGTAATATGTTTCTCATAAATATTACTCAAAAAAATTGCTTAAAGGAATACAAGTAAGATCATAATGCAGGATTCTATTTATGCTCTTTTATGAACGTTTTATCATCATTCTTAACTCTCT
The DNA here is from genome assembly GCA_025403435.1 of Artocarpus heterophyllus. NCBI lineage: Eukaryota > Viridiplantae > Streptophyta > Magnoliopsida > Rosales > Moraceae > Artocarpus > Artocarpus heterophyllus. Next base: position 34,569,503 of record CM046343.1, read on the forward strand.
TGAACTATGGGCCAAAGTGTACATATCAAACGAGCTTGACCATCAAACACCGGGGCTATAACATATCTTAGCATGACATTTCTCTTGGAACGGGAGGCTGGTGCGGCACTTTTTTAACTTTACTTGAGGGTTTAGATTACCGATCTTATAATCTTAGTGAACATGTTATATTACATAACTTAATGTCTAAAAATTAACCATAATAATAGCAATTACAATGCACATCATGATTTGAACTTTTTAATATTACGCATAACAAATGCAAACTTTTCAAACATATATAAAGCATTTGAAAAATTCTTATTCATGCTATAGATGAGGTTTCAAGCTTACCTATTTAACACTCTAGCATTCTATCTTTAACCTTTTCCTTCTATTAATCATTTTTCATGTCATGTTCAAACCACACCCTACTATTAGCTAACTTTCTTATTATCGACCTACTTGATTGATAACGGAACTTAAACATTCAAACATTCATTCTTTACGCTTAGTTTCATTACTATTGGTTTATGCTTCTTAGCGTGATTCAAAACATTTCCTGTCTAAGGATGTTTTGCTAATTTGAAGAGCTCGGTGTTAGTTTTAGCGGTTTCAAAAAAAATGATGACTTTATCCTTAATGGATTTCTGTAAGCCTTGTGACTTTACTAAACTTCTTGTTTTCCTTTACCATCCCGACACTAGTAGGTTACGAAAAAATTCTAACAGAGTGGCATTTTTCAAAATTGGACATTTTGGGGTCCGTTTTGGACTGGTTACAAAAATGACCATTTTGCCTTGAACAAGTCTTAGAAAACTTTCGGAATCCGCTTTAAACAGAACTTACATTTCTTTGCTACTCATAATAATGTGAAAAACAAAAAAATGGTTTTCTTCTCTCAAAAATTATAGTTTTACCAAACTTTACTGTTTTGACCCGTAATAAGAAAATCTTGTTGCGAAAAATCTACAAGTAGATAGAATCATAGACAAGTACTAAAGAGCGAGTAGAGTATCATTCCTATGAGGATTGCATTAATCTAGCTAAGTACCAAAATTTCTTAACTCTAAAATTATTTGAACAATCAAATATAAAATAGAAAAATAACAAAACAAAAAAAATATAAATGAAAATCTAAACAATAAAAGGCTAGGACATTTGATTTCACCTAAATTAATCCTATTCAAATTATCTAATTTAATCAACTGATGTTTACTCTTATACCGATAAGGAATTTCTCTTAGGTAGTCATTAATCTTTCTCAAGCATTAATAATTTATCCTAGTTTGCAAATTTCTTACATCTCTGTGGAAACTCTAAACTTACCAAGATTCATTAAGAATAAGAAATTCATAGTGTTACCCAAGTCTTATAGATATCTCTATCCTATGATGATCTCATGGCATTCAATCATGGTCTAATTTAGTTATTGCTTCTCAGCCTTAAATTAAATCACAAATTATGCAAAAGGTGCGCAAATTTTTACAAGCATTAAGATTAGATTAAACACTCAGCATAGGTAATGAACAAACATCGAATTGAATTAAATTAAATAAAAGTGAACATTCATAATCCGACTACATCGTAGCCCCAGAAAAAAGGAAATTAGTTCCTAATGAAACAAAAAACAATCCTAAATAATGTCTTAAACATGATGAGTGAAGGAAAAGAACTGTGTTTGGATGCAAAGATGATTTTCGTCTCCGGGTTGCACAATTCTTCTTCTCCAAAGCAGTGAGTTCTTCCCTCTTATTTGTAGTTTTTTCCTATTAAAAATTCATCCTCCAACCATCTATAATGTTCTATTTATAGGCTAGGGTTTGAAATGGCAATTTTAAAACGAATTTACATTAAAATTTGAATTGGAATCTCAATGACACCTAGGCTCGATTTTTTGTCGCCTAGGCTTCATTACGGCGCCTAGGCGCTACAAAGGCCTGTATACCCCTTTTCAAACTGGCGCCTAGGCGCCGTAGTGTTGTTCAGCCTCTTCATAAAATGGGGCCTAGGCGCCTAAGTTATGGCACCTAGGCACCTTGCTCTCGGGTTTTTGTTCATAGAATGGTGCCTAGGCACCCAAGTTATGATGCCTAAGTGCTTTGCTCTCGGGTTTTTGTATGAAACCTCATATGTATGAGTGCCTAGGCACCCATAAGCTGGCGTCTAGGCTCCATTTTCATCCTGAGTCTAAATTTGCTCATTTTCTGTCCGCTTTGCCCTGCACTTTACTATCATGCATTCTTTTTCCTCAAAACCTATAAAAAAACACAGAACACTATCAAATCCTTATAAATCGCTCAAAACTAACAAAAATATTAAGTGAGAATCATCTAATTAATTAGCCTAAAACTAACTTATCAAATACCCCTAAACTTAAGATTTTGCTAGTCCTCGAGCAAAAGACACAAACGAAAAAAAAAGGAGCAAAGATCAAGGCAAAAAAGGGGACTGACACTAACACATGACATAGTTTGAGCATCAATTTAATTTTTCATCATACTTGGCCTCAAATATTTCATAAAGTTTATGACTCAAAGGAAACTCTAACTATTGTGATCATGTAAAAAAAATCAATTTAAATCTCAAGTTTACCATGCTCATAATTCTTTGAGTGTGTGTGTGTGATGCCTCTAGCACTTATGTACCTACACTCGGATTAGTTTATGTCAACAAGCTTATTATGAAATATCTCTAGGTTAGTAAAATTTATGAACTCCATAGGCCTATTTCTCAAACCCACTCTCCACTAATGTAGACTATCGCAACATCAAAGATCATTAGGATTTTATTTGGCTTGTAACGTGTGGCTAAGGTAAAAAGGTGAGATAAAGGATATAATGTGGCTTAAAATTCACCCATGAACACACAATTTGTCTCAGAACCTCATAAGAACATCATTTTTTTTCTTTCTAAGTACACCCCCAAACTTATGTTGCACTCCCTTTGCATTCACATTTATTTGATGTATGCATTATTATTTTTTTTCTCTTTTTTTTTCTTTTTTTTTTTTTTGCTTTTTTTGTGTTTTTTGCTTTTTTTTTTTTTGAATGATGAATAAGCATGAATACATAATCCCTTGATAACAATACCCAAAGTTGTAAACATGACTACATAATCTCTTGATGACAATTCTCAAAACTCCACCCATGAATGAATGATAGTACAACATATTTCCTTGATAAGTTCTTCAAAACTCCACCCATCCTCCCGTCATACCAATTACCTTCAAATAATTTCCTAGACAAACTAGTCATGCTTATGAGTGAGGGACTAAGTAGGATAAAATTATTCAAAGGCTAGGTTGATTATGTGGGTAACAAAGAAAATGGCTAATAAGGCTTAACAGAGTAACTAGTGATTAAACGATGTCAATGGTAGGCTTAAAAAAAAGGCTCAAACGATCCAAAAATGGCATAAATCATATCCTTAATGTTGTGTAGCCTAGGATTTTGCCTCAAGTGGTTATCAAATAGGTTCTAGCATTCATTTGAGATCACAAATATCACTTAATTAACATAAAAGTCATCTAAGTGTAAAATACTTAGGTGATCAAGGTGTGAGTGCGCAAAGTACTCAAAGAATCACAGTATGGCAAACCAATCACAAGAAAAACAAGGATAGACCAACAATAATTATTATCCCCTAAAAGTCATATTCAATTTCAACCATTGTCTTATCATTGGCCTTCTATGATTCAAGTTAAACAGTGCTCAAACCACACAACTTTACTTATCCTAATTACTATCAAATGCAAAGAAAAAAAAAAAAAACCTAAACTAAAACTTGATTAAACCATAATAATTGACTGACATAAACAAAATTTAAAGCAAGAGACCACCCCCAAACTTGAACAATATATTGTCCTTAATGTAAAAGAAAACAAAAATGAGAAAGAAAAGAACACTCCCTAAACTGAAGGTTACGACAGCCTATTCCCCCTCGTCCTCATTCTCTTCATGATCTTTATGGAAAGTAAAGACTGTGAGAAAGTTGTCCAAGTTTATGTTCATATGCATGGCCGTGTGGTTCATCATCTGTGCCAGGTTGCAGATATGATTTCAGTTTTTGAATTTTTTTTTTTTAGCAAGTTGAGCACCTTGATGTCCTTCGAAAACCTGGAATCACCACAAACAAGACTTACGTCATGATTAAGTAGCAAAAAAGACTAAAACTAAAAGAAACAACTAATAAATTAAATAATAATATGAAAACTAAAATTGCAAAGGATAGAGAGCTTGGGTTGCCTCCCAAGAAGCGCTTGTTTTATAGTCATCAGCCTGACTCTTAAAGAAGCGCTTGTCAAAGAGCAGCTTTCGCCCATAGTTAGTGTCAAATAGCACCACATATGGGTCTTGGTTGTAGATGCCCTCAAGCTTGGCGAGATTTAGAAGTGATTTGTACATTACAACAACAACACATGTCTTTAAATGATATGCTTTTGATGAGAACTTCATTATTGGCTTGAGCTTGAACATGGTGAGATGTGATGGTGGTGATGTCCATGGCCAACACGAAGCGGTTGGCGATCTATATATTGGAACCATTGACGAGCTCAAATCAACGGTTTTATGCGCTTCTATATCCTCCAACAACCCTCGTGGCTTCTCCTTATATAGAAATTCCTCTAATAACCCTTATATTTGCTCTTCCTTTTCCTTTTGGCTATCCATTAACATGCTTGTGATTTGTTCTTCATAAAAGTCATAGTTTGGGATAGACTCTTCTTGATTTAGCAAGTGTAAATCATTGTTGATCAAGCAAGATCCCAACTTAGCAAATGTTTGAGCTAACACAACTTCAAAGGGTTCTTGTTCTTCATCTTGAGGTTCTATTTCTTCTAGAGGCTCAAATCCTTGAGGTTTCACACAATCGTCATCAAACAAAACCACATCCTTTATCGTTTTATAGTCATTACAAGGCTTTGATGTTGTAATTTCCTCCTCTAGATGACTCTCTAAAATTGTACTCTTTAAATGGATTTGTTCATCAAGATATTGCCTAGAGTTGGAAATTTCATGACTTCCTTCAAGAGTGGCCTTTAGACGGTCTAAAGCAACTTCCAAAGTTGTCTTCTCTTCTTGATATTGGCTACAGGATTGTTCCATTATGTTGGGCTGGATATTCCATGAAAGATTTTGATGCCTTTCCTAGTAGGATTTGTGCATTGAAGAATTCAAATGCCAATGATAATTAAAGGTTGCCATATCCTCCAATAAGTAGTAAGCTTCATCAATGATTCTTGAAAAGAAAGAATGACCATCGAAAACTACGCGTTTTTCGACCCAATCTCTAGCTTCAAAATGCAATCCTTCAATAAATATTTGAAGAAGAGCCCACTTTGGCAGGTTGTGATGTGGGTACTGCTCAAGCATTTCTTTAAATCGCTCCCAAGCCGCGTAAAATAGTTCCATATGTTGTTGGGCAAAACTTGCAAGGATATTCTGATGAAACATCATGAAGTTCCTTGGAAAACAAATGACTTAAAGAAAAAATTTAGAACAAATAAAAATGAAATAAAACAAATAAAAAAATTCAAAGTAATTCTAGGGCTAATTGGTATTGATATTAACTAAATTAAACAACAATCCTTGGCAACGGCGCCAAAAACTTGTTGTGAAAAATCTGCAAGTGCCCAGAATCGTAGACAAGTAATAAATAGTGAGTAGAGTATCGTTCCTACGAGGATTGCGTTAATCTAGCTAAGTACCGAAATTGATTAACTCTAAAATTATTTGAACAATCAAATATAAAATAAAAAAATAACAAAACAAAGAAATATAAATGAAAATCTAAACAATAAAAGACTAGGGCATCCGATTTCACCTAAATTAATCCTATTCAAATTATCTAATTTAATCAACCGATGTTTACTCTTATGCTGATAAGGAATTTCTCTTAGGTAGTCATTAATCTTTCTCAAGCATTAATAATTTATCCTAGTTAGCAAATTTCTTACATATCTGTGGAAACTCTAAACTTACCAAGATTCATTAAGAACAAGAAATTCATAGTGTTACACAAGTCTTATAGATATCTCTATCCTATGATGATCTCATGGCATTCAATCATGGTCTAATTTAGTTATTGCTTCTTAGCCTCAAATTAAATCACAAATCATGCAAAAGGTGCGTAAATTTTTACAAGCATTAAGATTAGATTAAATGCTCAGCATAGATAATGAATAAACATCGAATTGAATTAAATTAAATAAAAGTAAACATTCATAATCCGGCTACATCGTAGCCCCAGAAAAGGGAAATTAGTTCCTAATGAAACCAAAAACAATCCTAAATAATGTCTTAAACATGATGAGTGAAGGAAAAGAATTGTGTTTGGATGCGAAGATGATTTCCGTCACCGGGTTGCACGGTTCTTCTTCTCCAAAAGCAGTGAGTTCTTCCCTCTTATCTGTAGTTTTTTCCTATTAAAAATTCATCCTCCAACCATCTATAATGTTCTATTTATAGGCTAGGGTTTGAAAGGGTAATTTTGGAACAAAATTACATTGAAATTTGAATTGGGATCACAATGGCGCCTAGGCTCGATTTTCTGGTGCGTAGGCTTCATTACGGCGCCTAGGCGCTACAAAGGCCTGTATACCCTTTCTCGAATTGGCGCCCAGGCTCCACGATTGTGGTGCCTAGGCGCCGCAGTGTTGTTCAGCCTCTTCAAAAAATGGCACTTAGGAACCCAAGTTATGGCGCCTAGGCGCCTTGCTCTCAGGTTTTTGTTCCTAGAATGGCGCCTAGGTGCTTTGTTCTTGGGTTTTTGTATGAAACCTCTTCTGTATGAGCGCTTAGGCGCCCATAAGCTGGTGTCTAGGCTCCATTTTCATCCGAGTCTAATTTTGCTCATTTTTTGTCCGCTTTGTCCCGCACTTTCTATCATGCATTCTTTTTCTTCAAAACCTACAAAAGAACATAGAACACTATCAAATCCTTATAAATTGCTCAAAACTAACAAAAATATTAAGTGAGAATCATCTAATTAATTAGTCTAAAACTAATCAAATCTCAATGACTACACCCTTAAGTGTTTCTCTTTCTTTTCTTGACAAAAACTTTAAATTCTTTCAAGCTTTAAATTTGTGTTTACGCACTGCCTATGGTAATGCAGAAAACCAGCATTTCATATTGAAAATTCTCATTTCATACGGGTTTACTGTTTTGACTTGAAACACAACAATTTTGACATTTTTAACCTCAGAACCAAAAATACCCATCTTATGCCAAAACATATAGTTTTTCAGAAGGATTAAAACTTACAAAGGCTTATTGGTCTAAATCAAACCATTTCAAACCATTTTCTTTGTTTCAAAATTTTGTGATTTAAATTTTGTAAACTCATAACTTAAAATCTGTGTGAAATTTTCACAATCCGCTAACAATCTTTAAAAATTTCGATGAGAAGTATAATTTTTGTATTTTAACTTTTTTTAAAATCATTCATCTTTATAGAGATCTTGAAAAGGTAGAACAAAAATCTATATTTTTTGACTTGGTCAGATCAAAATTCAAGCGGAATTTCTTCATAAAAATTATCCGTTTAGATGTTTCAAATAAAGTTTATGTTGAACTCAGAAAATAATTCGGCCTCTAAATGCCTTAAACATTTAATTCTTTGAAAAAGCCTTTAAAACACTTTTATAACATAGTTTTTGCATAACTTGCTTAGGTAGGGTTTAATCTCACTTTTACCCTCTTAAATATGTTTCTAAGCATTTAATACTCTAAATAATCATGCCATAAATATCCATTTTACATGCCATGATCTAAAATATTTTATCAAATACTTTATATGCTTATAAAAAAGTTTGTTATTTTCCTCCATTTGAGTGTAAAACCATTGTTCCTATCCTTCCATCATCATTGTCATCATTGTTAGACTTGTATGCCCTAAGGAGTAAAAATGTAATATGTTTTTGGAGACATTTTTATCAATAAAGAATTTATTTATTTATATATACCAAATCTTGTCCTCTTTACGTTCATATTTGTTGAATGTATGATAAGCAAACAGTAGTCTGAGACTGTCAGTCTAAACCTTAAGAATTGGGCATATGATGGGATGATTATGTGGAAGACACAATTCTTAAGGTGACGGTCTAAAACACATGATCCGCAATCGAGGGAATAAAGTTGGGCGCTTTATTCATGTAAAGATTGTTATGTTGTCTATATCCCTTTTGGGAGATGGTTTGTCTTGGCCATCGGAGTTGGACTCCGTGAATAAAAACATTGGCACGTTGTCATAGGTGATGATGTGTTGGATCGGGACATAAAGTGAATTGATTTGGATTAATGATTCTGTCTTGGCAAATCGATTCACTTTAGATAGTCATTTGTATTGTATCTTAATGCTGAGATGAACAGTGGGCCCGTTATCTCGACTTGTGTCTTTTGATGTACCAATGGGTGACTCCCACATCTCTATAGTGGTATGCATGCCGGTACGTTGGAGGCATGACTCTTGATAGCGTAGACTTGTTATTCATAGATATGGAATCCATAGCTCCTCTTTAGGAGTAATGATATCCTCTTATATGTGTTGTCCTGTAATTGGAAAACTGGAGCGCTCAACCATTTAGATACATAGGTGTAACCGAATGGTATACTATCTTTGGATGGTAAGTTTTCTAATGGTGAGACAATGGAACGTAAGATAAAAATAATCGGGAAGGTAAGACAGAACTTGTCCTTAAGCCGATTATGAATTATCATATGGGGATACGATACACTATGATATGTCATGGAGACTTAGCTACACGAGCTTCGTAATTCTATAAAGTTCGAGAGTGCAGCTCCAAGCTTTTAGTGGAGTAGCGTTGGAGTTGATAATTGTGAAATGTATATATGGGATATTGGGTTTCATAATTATCATGAGCTTGAACTTTATAGGTCCATTTTGGTCCCCTTTACTAGCTCACAAAATCCTGTAACGACACGGCGTGCTTTTCCAATAATTGGTGACTTATGTTAGATTTATCAGATTGGTTTAAATTTGTAAGAATCAAATAATTTATGTCTGTTTATCGGTTGAATTAATTTTGTAAGAAATTAATTCAAGATAAACTTGTTGAATTATTGCGATCAGATAATTCTTGACTGTTTATCGGTTGTTTTAATTTTGGACAAATTAGAACAAGATAAACTTAAAGAATTATTGTGAATTGATTTATTTTCTTGGAGATTATCTTGATAAAGTTTGTTTTGATCAGATAACTTCTCTATTGGGTTATTTGAATCAAAACTGAGACTTTATCCTTTAGAATCTCGGGTGGAAAATAAAAGATTCACGGAGATTTTTTCTCGAGAGTTCGGCCTGCCGAATGACGTGGTCGGCCTGCCGAACTGGCCTGGTCGGCCTGCCGATCAGCGAGAGATAAGATTACACGTTTTCACGTGGATCTTATCAGATATTGATCCGAACTTGATTTTGTTTCAAATTTTTGAGACCTAATCTGATATGGACTGACCCCAGGACCAATAGATATAAAAAGGGAGTGAGTCTCATGATTTACTCAGATCAATTTGAGAAATTAAGAGTGATACTCTTTTAGTGAGCATTTGAAAACTCCCTGAGAGCTTTTGTTCACAAATCACGAACACTAGCTTTGGGTTCTCTCTATTGGTTGGAAGGAAAGTCACCGGTGGAAGAGCTGTACGTGTGAGCCCACACTCACTCCTGTTGTGGATAGAGAATAGCAAAGAAGACCAGTTGGTTGAGGCTCTTCTGGAACGTTACTTCTCTACACAGGTTGCGGAGGTTCTTCGGCACACTAAGGTTAGTAAGATATGTCTAATTTATACATATAACATGTCAAACTTGTGTTTTAGAAATTACTCTGATGAAAAATTTTTAAAATTCCGCTGCGCACTTTGTTTCCAACAATCATCCACATGACCATAATACAATCATTTCGTAAAGTCTCTTTAAATGCCATGGTCCATTTATTTCATAAATTACATATTAAACACTTAATATTCATAAACCAACTCAAGGCTAGGGTTTAGGATTTATTAAGAGATTTCCCAAACTCTTGCACTTCCTCTTTGATGCTTTGAACCTTGATAGCCTTCCTTTACAATATCCATATTATAATCCATAAAAACTCCACTTTGAACCTAAGGAAAAATCACCAAAACACTTAAAAAAGAAGATTTAATACATTCAAACTTGCTAATCTTTACACTAGAATTCTTAAACTTACTTCTAAAGTGGTTTTAAGGTGATTTTTTTAGCAAAATATTTGGAGAACCATGAAGGAGAGTGGCCGGTTTCATGGAGGAGGAAATAGGCTTCTTTGTGTTCTTCATGGAATACATTTGATGGAGAAAAGAGATATTTTTCTCAACTAAGTCTTCTTCCACCTTTTGACTCATTGTGAGATTAAATTGGAATAAAAATTGTTCCCAAATAAATGCTAAAACCAGTTCCATCTTGTAAAAGATGTGGCCAATTTTCTATCTTAAAGGCGTCACTTTTTTTTTTCCTTCATGGCCCATGCAAAAGATGATAACATTTAGTCATTTTTTTTCTTAATTAAAAACTTAACTCCACCACAAGTCGAAAACCTGGCATGTCATGTGTGAGATAGCCAAATTTTTCATCTTGTATGTGTGTGTAATTGGTGGGTCCCACATTATTCTTTAATAGTCTAATTTTATACTGATAGTGTTTTTCTTATACTGTTAATACTCTTCTCATACTGCTAGTATTCTTTTTTATACAGTTTATGAGGTCTCATAACCTTCCATACTAATCCACATTCTTCAAACAGTATTATTCTTGTACTGTTTAACTTTATACAGTCTAATTTCCTTACTACTTAACTTTATGCATTATAATTATACTTCTTAATTTTATCAGTATAATTCTTATACTGCATTATTCTGTTATCATATAATTTTTCATATTTTTCATACAATATTTTCTTGAACTATATTTTCATTTTAAAATTTGTTGCAATACACTCTGCAAAAATTAAGTTTTCTTGCTTATTTTATTTGCTTATTAACTAATCCTCATCTTTCGTTTAATTTGTACCTCACTTAGGACTATGACATGATTTTTGGCCCTAAAAATCCCATATTTACTCTTATAAAATTTATCATAAAAATTATATTTAGATACTAATCCTCGTGGCATGTATTTTACTTAATATAATCTTTGAATATCATGTAATAAAATTGAAAATTTCCTAGGTATTACAAGAATAATTTTTTTAATATTTAAACATTTTAAAAATAGAAAACTTAGGATCTTTTAATATTTAAACATTTTAAAAATATAAAACTTAGGATCCTTTTTTAATTCACAAAGTCTACAAGGTTAAAGTGGAAATAAATTTTCAAATTGAGAAATAATTAGAATAATATCCCAGTGAATTGAAAATAATTCAACTATCCTATTGAAATGTGAACGCCATATTGACCGACTTGATTTGATCTTGCCACTAATAATGATGTATACATGTAGTCTCTGCGTGTGGAGTGTACTCTTGTGTGACTTAACGATTTGACGTTAACTTTATCTTAGATTTTTGGTTATTTCAACTATTAATCATGCAGTATAGTTGTCCTCTTCCTTATGATATTTAGAGTCATGGTACCCATATAAATGCAACTTGCATTAAAATTGTAGTTTTTTCTGCTATCTTCAAAGATTCTTTCCTCCCAAAGCACAACGAAAAATGAAACCCGTGGGCGGTGGGCGGTGGGCGGTGCATGCAAATAGTGTCATTTGACTCCTAGAAATTATAAATGCATCTTTCAAAAACTTACTTTTTAAAATTATTAATGTATTTTTTAAAACTTACTTTTTTATAAATGTTTAAAAAATACTACACATATTTAAGAATAACACAACTTAATTATATAATATAAGTGCTAATATGACATAATTTTTTTTAACGTGACATGAATAAACACATTGGTAGCATAACTTATAATGTTCTCTTTCTTCTATCCCAAATCCTCTTAATTTACAAGTTGCACACATACACAAAATCAATTTATTGATTGAAATCGTAACAAACTAATTAAGATATATTAATTTCAAACCAAGAAAGAAATTACCTAATTAAGTTCTCCTTTGTGCTAGTAATTAACCAAGCCGTACATGCATATTTCTCTCGATGATCGATCGGTTCCTTTCTTTAGATTTAAAGTTATCTTGTTTACCGTTTAGAAGAAATATGGTACACACACACACACACACACACAAAAGTGATCATAATTACCACAATATCTAACAGATTCTCATAATAATCGTGGTTAAAAGATAATTAGGAAATTTAAATTAAAGATACAATAACACAGACCATTGCAAATGCCAAGAAATAATGAATTACAGAAATATTTTAAATTGGAAACTCTTTCATTTCAATGCTGCCAATGGTATATTGTGGTTAATTAGTAGTCCAAGATTCGTATGGCGGAATATTTCCCTTTCAATTTTGATTTTATTTTCTTCTTTTTTCAACTTTTACTTTTTTTACTTGTCATTTAAAGGGATTTCAAATCAGGCAGCAAGATGATTAGTTTGTTTAATAATAATAATAATAATAATAATATTGGATGAAGACCGAGTATCAAAGAAATTTTAAAACATCTTCTACAGGGTTGTCTTCTGCTATCTTGTTTTGTTAGCCGTTGTATGGCCTGTTTCTCATTCTCTTTTTACTTTGTTTTTGTTTTCTTTTTTTTTTTATTTGTTAATAAATTCGAGTAGAGGATTCTCTCCTCTGTAATTTATTCAAAAAAAAAAAAAAGTTGGCACCAATTAAATTTTAAATCCTTTTATTAGCTCTATTAATCAATTATGTTAAATAGAGAAAAGATTACAGAAATTAAGTACTATCAGTTTTAAAGATTACAACTCAAGCCAATTAGCCAATGAAAACCAGCAAAAAAAATGTTTATCACTTTATGGCCAAAATTTTTGTGGTTTCTAATGGTGACTGAATTGAGGATGGGAAACTAAAGTGCAAAAGTCTAGGATACTCATTAAAGTGTTTAGAAGCATAATTGAAACTCCAAAATGTAATTCCAACTGCATTCACATGTCCTATATGTTTCGTTGCTCTTAAGTGGCCTTCCAAGCATCGTGCTTCGACTTGAAAGATAAGAGTTCTTAATCAACCGAACTCTCCGGTGATGGACCAGCAAGGTTTAGTACATTAGAAATTATGATTACAAACAATTGCACAGAAATTTATTCTCATAAAATGATAATCAAGAAATTATTGTGTCTCGAGTGCCAATCTAAAGCGGTAGAACTGGGTTTATATCAAGATTATTTTTGTCACTTTCCTGTCGTGAAATAATATAGATGTCATGTCAATGTACACGATTTTTTCATAAACATTTTATTAAATTAATTTCTCATTTGATTAGAGTTTTTTGACCAATTTTTGATGGTGTTACGTATAATCCAACGAGCAATGACGCTTAAGTTCTAATCATTTATTAAAAAATACAACGAGCAATGTGGTCACATATTAGCCCAATTTCGTAATCAAACCTCGTAATCTAACTGATGAAACACTTGTTGGAATGTTTCATCTCTTGAATTATTAACTAGATTAGTTGGTGACCTCTCAATTTTTTTTTTAGTGCGTGTCAATTTTTGTAGACCGGTTCATAACTAGAATAATTTTCTCTTTTAGTCAACATCAAAGGGAGAAGCGTAAGGAAATTTTTATTATTGAACCCAAAAGAGAGATTACGACCACGTAATTAAAATGGTTTTTTTTTTTAAAATGAACGTTAAGAGGGAGTTTGGTCTATTAATTGCAACTTTATTACCCAAGGTACGTAGTTCCTCTTGCCAGTTGTATTAGCTAAGAATGCTGTGTTCCAAAACCAACATTCAAGAGTATATACACACACCCATGAAGTTTTCAAGTATAATCTATAGTTAAAGATGTACTGGTCTCCCTCTCTCCCTTGATGTTATTCGTTTTTTCTCGTCATTTTGCCTTTGTATGTTCTCATATATTACAAAATATTTTTTCACTAATTATCTTAAGTTGAGAGCTAACATATTGTCAAAAAACTCAAATTGGAATTTCGAAATGCATTAATGCATAAGCACAATTGCAATCTCAGCATGGAAAACGTTATTTAACCGTTAACATGATTAGCACAAAGATCAACATTACAAGAAAAAACTAAACCAAATGTTGTTGCCAATAATGCCATGGATAAATAGCGAAAATGACCTAGCTAGACACATTGGAAGCCATAGGGGACGTTCTTATTGCAAGAGCTAATGAGCAAGCTGAGTGAAACGGGGATGTTAAGGTTGATGCCAAGAACGCTAGCTTTAATGGCAGTGCAAAGGCAGACGGCAACTTCGAGGTCAACAAGACCGTCAAGTAAAGAGCAGCAATGGTGCTTGGCGGGGTACCAACCACGGCGCCAACCGCTCCTTTGAGCACATCGGCACACACTCCAAGCTTTAGGGCATCTCTGGGGCAGTTGATGTTAGCAGGACTAGGGTTTGGCTTAGGCTGATCAGGACAAGTCTTGCACCCACTTACTAGGGCAAAAAGGACAAGGTTCATGGAGAGGAAAGGAGCAAGACTTGATGAATATTTATTGGAAACCATCTTTTATTCTGAATAAAAAAATTGAAAATAGTTCGGAAAGAGCTACTAGTTACTTCTAATTATTACAACAAGTTCTATCAACTTGTACTTTTGAAGATCAAAGCTACTAGACAGTGGTATTTATAGAGTCCCTGGGATGTTTATTGTATTGATGTCCACATTTTTATTTTCAAAACTACAAGAAAAGGGCAGCCATGTGAAGCAAAAGCTTTGCTGGAGTTTGGCTGGCAAAACTTGAGAGCCACACCAAGTATTGGAGGTTATCTATGGATGTTCAAATCTTTTATAATTGTTATGTATCAAAGGATTACTTTTGATTATTCTTTGGATCACAAGATTGATTAAACAGTTGCCACGCATCTTAAGCATACCCGTGAACCCATACATACATGCATATATAATATATATATATATATATATATATTATATATGTAATATTTTTAATCGACTAGTTAGCTTTTGTGGTCTTTGATTCCATTTTGCAAGTTGCCAGGAACATAATAATACTCTAATTATAATCAGCATTTGAAACGACCACTAAGAAAAGATAAAAAGATCATTAACAATTTGCTGGCGGCCAAGACGTCTTTATTAGTTTGTGGCTACCATTTGTTCTCTTTTGCTCTTTCACAGTTAAAGGACTATTTTAAGGATGAACTCACATTACAGATTAGTAATGAAAATGACTTCCACTTTTTGGATAAAGGAGATTAACCCGTTTGCTATGGATAGCTAAGCTTTGGCCACCTAGCTGCTAGTAAGCTGCCATGCTTAACCTTGTAAAGCTATAGCATGAGAACCAACAAACCCCCGCCACAACCCTTCCCTCCTAAAACGAATTATTAAAGAAATGCAAATGTTATAATCGTGTAATCAAACAGAAACTACATAAACCGTTACGACTTAGTTAATTAGTTCTTGGTCATTACAAGTATATATATATATATGAGAACATCCATGGGCTTGTCACTTGTGGCATATGGGCACGGCAGGCAGGGCCGTCACCAACGAGCAGCTGCCGCTGATGGTAGTGGCAGAGGAGATCGACTTTTTTTTCCTTTCTTTTTTGCCACTTGAGCTAGCCTCAAGTTGTTGGAGGTGAGTGTGTGCGTATCCACCAGGACTCAAATCCTAATGATTTCTTTTATTCTTAACAAGAAAATGTTATAGAGTCCACACCGTATATATATATATATGTGTGTGTGTGTAAATATATATGAGAACACTCACTCTTTAAGAAGTTATATGGGTAACACATATATACGCCTTCTCATGGAGTTAGTACAATATGTCTATGCAAGAGCTGCATGAGTTGGTACATATCAAACACTTTTACGTCCCCATCATATACAGCTTTTGCTCTGTGTACTACATTTTTGTGCATATATACAGGCTTCTTCACATGATCCAATTTTATTAGATATACATCACTATAGGCCTTCGTGAATTTTGATCCACCTCTCACGAAGAGGAATAAAACAATTATTCCCTTCCCTGATCAATTTAACTATAATATTATTCCATCTTCCAAAACACGTATGCTTATAATATTAGTCGTTATTCTGCCTGAAGAAGAGGAAGAAAACAAATTAACAAGTTAAATTGCTTTGTCAATAATGATTCTGGGAGAGTTTGAAGAAAACAATGTGACAACGATCGACATAACTTTGATTGTCTGTTTCGTAATCTCACACTCACAGATTATACATATGTTGTTTTGGTTTTTATATTGAAAAAGCTAGTGCTCTCCTGTGGAGCCCTTTCGTTATAGGTTGTAGCTAAATGGCCCAAGTACTACTACTGCCCGTGACTAATTCGTTGCACATAGCGCTACTAACTTCCGTGAACAACATGCCAAAAATTATGATTGATTAAATTTTCGCAATGAAAGTGAACTTAATCTAGAAGCGCGTCTTATTTTTGAGAAAATTCAAACAGTTATATTTACAGTTACGTTTCTTTTTCAGTAGGTTGGATTACTAATATTCTTTTGTCTTTTATAAATATATATATATATTATTTATTCCTAGCCAGATGGATTCACCTTAACTTAAAATTCCAGAATTCCTCACTGCGGGGTTCTCACTGTGTTTTTAGGAAAATTAGAGGATATAATACTATAATCTGAAAATTTCTTCCAAAGACCACTAATTAAACTTCAGCAGATAAGGGTAAGCAATTTACATAAATTTCTTTTTAAGATAAGTTTATTTGCAAGTAGAATATGTTTAGTTTTTTTTTTTGCACTTTCTTTTGATAAAAAAAATGAATAGAAAACAAGCTTAAAAGAAAGTCACTCCAACTGAATAAGTTGACATTCAAAAGCAAATTCCCTTAATTATCGACTCTATCAATATTAATGTTTATAATTAAAATTACATGCACACTTACAACTTAAAAAAGAGCAACACCAAAATACTTTAGGGTCTGTACTTATTTTTCTTCGTAATTTGAATTCTTCCTGCTTCAGTTACCACGAAAAGCATATATATATATGCATATATACATATATATTCTTTTCAAAATCATAAATCACAATTTTTTACAAATTTAAACAAATTCCATCAAATCAATCAAATTATGATGACCCAAAGCAACTACCTATCTTCACTTTTTCCAGGTAACTCCATAATTACCACCTTTTCTATTCCGGTTTATTTGTTAAAATAGTTATGTAATTAAGGTCTTTACTTATAAAACAACAACAGTTTTATTCATTTAAGAATCCTTAGAAAATCACCGATTACTATAGAGATAAAACGTAAAAGCATTATACAGTTCATATAGTATACTGAAATCAATGTATACAGGCATGCCTCCAAAGTCAAGTGAAGTCATTAAACTGGAAGTTGTTGAAGGAAGTATATAGATGATCATGTGACGGTGACTACTTGGATATAATGGCCATCACAATAGTCTATAAATACAACCTTTTGTCCTCAGCAATAAATGTTTTTATTGTACATATATATTTGTAGCCTGATCGAAGCTAGGAAACTTCCATGGAATTTTGATTATCTACATCTTGAATCACAGTGAAACTTAAAATTAACTATTCGGTTAATTATCAATATGTTTGGCTAACTATGTCGTCAAAGTCACGTAATAAAACCCTGCACCGATCGAAACTCAATTTTCGAAAATCTCCAACATGCCCTAGTGTGGGACATGCTTTGAAATACTACCACCACATGTGATCATTTGGGCCCCATTCTCTCACGCTTCCGTGGTTGTGAATTCAACCAAGTCTTGATTTTGCTGCACCGCTAGATATATATGCACTATTACAATTAACTATACATGACTAAAAATAACCAAAGTTATTAATCTATAATAAAAACTTGTGAAATAACTTTGGTTATTAATTAATATTTATTTCACAAGTTTTATTGTAACATGACAATTTGATTGTCCCCACACCTTACAAGCATCCAAAAGTTTGCCCAAAAATCTGCTCTTTGATCAACGTTGCCAGCTAAAATCCGAAGATCACACATGGTAGTTCCCTTGGATTTATTCTATGTTTTGTTTATTATTTTTTCTGTTGAAGATCATCTAAGAGCCCTTTGCTCCTCAACCCTATAAAAACCCCTTTCATTTCATACATTCAACTCCATCAGCTTTCCACTGCATACATACACATAAATATTGGAAACTACAGTAGTGTAAAAAACCCCCAAAAAAATGGCTTCCAAAACTAGCTCCTCTTCACTTGCCCTCTTCCTTGTTGTTAACCTTCTTTTCTTTGCCCTTGTAAGTGCTTGTGGCTCTTGCCCTAGTCCTAAGCCAAGGCCAAGGCCAAGGCCAAGTCCAAGGCCAACTCCAACTCCGAGCCCTGGGGGCGGTGGCACTCCAAGCCCTGGAGGTGGAGGTACAACTCCAAGCCCTGTCACAGGGGGAAGATGCCCTAGGGATGCCATTAAAATAGGAATATGTGCCAATGTGCTCAACGGCTTGGTCAACGCCACCGTCGGAAATCCTCCGGTGACGCCGTGCTGTACCCTCATCCAAGGGCTTGCTGATCTTGAGGCTGCTGTCTGCCTTTGCACTGCCATTAGAGCCAGCATTCTCGGGATCAACCTCAACCTCCCTATTAACCTCAGCTTGCTTCTTAACGTTTGCTCAAGGAACACTCCATCTGGCTTCCAGTGTCCCTAATTAAGCTGGCTAGCTCGCTAAGACTCCAATCATAATATTTATTTCCTTTTCATGAATTATTTGTCTATTTTACAGTCACCCTAGTACTTGCTGTTTGGCTTATATGATATGTCTATGTGTGTGTGTGTGTGAACGTGGAAATAGCCCATTTCCCTTTGTTACGCTTGATGTTTGATGATTTGCGTGCTACAGTGATATCAATAAGTTTCAACATGTTACGCATGTGTCTTTTTAGTCAATTACAAATGTAATTTCAATATGAGATGTAATATTGCTCTTTTTCCATGTTAAGAAATTTGAAATTTGTTTAATGAAGTATCAATCCTTGTTATTTTGTTTTAGTACATGACACACGCATGTATATATGTGTAAGTACATATATCGAATATATGTATATATATTCTGGCGCAGTATACCATGTTTCTTTAATAGTTCTTCAATATGATCAATCCTCTGTAGTAATTGAAACAGTATATGTATAATACTTCAACATATAAACATCTTTTACATGCAGTAATTTGCATTATACGATATATATGCTAAGAAACTTTTCAAAGAGAAAAAAGAGGAAAAAGGAGGTCCATGGTGTTGTCGAACGAAACGGCAACACATGTCCCGCCAAGCGGATAGTGGAAAATAAGAGCATTGAAAGACATGACGTACCAAAGCTTTATGTTACTAAATGTCTAAGATATATGGCTACCAATATGTTTATTCCTCGTGGGGTCCATATGCCTTAAAATGAAAGGGATATATATACACACACAAAGAGGGGAATACAACTCTTAAAATTAGCAGTGTCAATAATGTATATTAGTGTCTTAGATATTCAATGTTTAGGGGTAGCAAAAAATAGAGCGGTAACAAATACTATCACCAATTAATTTAGCAGATTTCAATTGAATTAGGACTTATTAAAGCTTAATAATTTCATTCTACACTAAATCTCCATTCAATTTAATCACAATATCTAAAAAATGCCATGCTTTTTGTGGTCAAAAGCATCACAAGGATTGAACTCATGTTTAAATGAAATTCGTATGTTTATTTCTGGTTTTTTTTTGTCATTCTCTCTGGGTTGCTGCTAATTACTGTATTATTGTGTTTCATTTGGTTTGCTCTTATGGCTGGATTTCAAACTAGTTTTGAGTGGGTGCCAATTCTTGGTTAAGATACATAAAGCATCCCTAATCG
The DNA here is from genome assembly GCA_025403435.1 of Artocarpus heterophyllus. Lineage (NCBI taxonomy): Eukaryota > Viridiplantae > Streptophyta > Magnoliopsida > Rosales > Moraceae > Artocarpus > Artocarpus heterophyllus. The sequence goes on from CM046343.1 coordinate 34,589,451, forward strand.
CAGCTATCTCTCTATTTATTAAAAAAATGTAAAAATTTAATTTATATATATATATATATATATATGTAACTAATTCAAACTTCTACTTTTCTATGCTGGAAATAGGCTTCATTCTCTTTTCGATAAACATGACATGTACGTCTCATCATGAGTCATAAATTTTATTTAATTATATGAAATATCTAGCACTGTTAACCCGTGACTCTGAAATTTTTGGTTGATTGCCTCCTCACATGGAAAAAGAAAAAGCTTGTGGGAACACGCACCTGATTTAAGTGTTAGGTTTCTGGAATTGGCTACCAACCAAATATATATTTTATAATTCAAAAAGTAATCACGATCGTATATATTATTTCAGCTAAAAAGTTGATAATAAATATCTAATAATAAAACGTCTTAATCGTAAAAATTAATTTGGTACAAACTTTCAATTTGCGGAGGGAAAGGACATATTATAATAATAATAATAATATAGAAGTAGCAGCCAGCAAATTATTCTGCACGTACGTCCCATAATTAAAGGTAATTATGTAACTTTGTAACGACTTGCCTTAATTAGTTGTCATTCTTGAACAGTAAATTAGCTCTTTTACCAAGATGCAAAATTCCATGATCTGATGCTGACCAAAGGGTTGTTAAACTAAAACTCTCAGAGACAGAATATTCCAAGCTTTATTTTCTGCCATTATCGATCAATTAGGTAGCTTAAATTTTTCTTCTGCAGGAATTCTGTCAAGATTTAATTAATTCTTAAGATTCCGAACAAGAATGAATGAGAAGTACGCAATATGTAATTATTGTTGTGTAATAATGGGAAGTGCAGTACTCTGGACGATCGATCTGTTTTTCACCCATGTAAAAACCACAGTAAGGCACGTAATTCATAATAATTTTCCATTATATATATGCTGGTCAAAAGAATATTAATAATGTTCCACTGATCAAACCCTATTAACATAAACGTGAGATCTGCCCAGTTTTGTCTATATGTGTACAGTTATAAATTATACAGCTAGTCGATATATATGAGTAACAAATATATATGAGGTAATTTTATTTTATTTTCAAGAAAATGAATATTTAATTACCGACATAAAAAAGAATAACATGTAACGTTTTAATACAATTTTAGTCGCATTTTGAATATCTTCTTATCTTCTTTTTCTCTGAGCAAAATAATAATAATACAGAAAATTCAAACGAAAAGAGAACAAAACAAAATTTAGCATAAAACATCGAATATACATCGTAAGAGGAAAATATAAGATTTTCTAATAAGAAGAAGAATAATGAGAAAAACCATCAGAGCCAACTGATATTAGGGATTTTAGCCATGCATATGTTAATTGTGATTTACCACCATCTTAATAGTGCTTTTTAATTTTCCATTTCTCATTCACATCTTTCTCCGTCTCTCTCTCTTCCTGTCTTTTCATAAAGGGCCATCCCCTACATGATGTACCCCATTTTATATTTTCCGCAAATAAATTTTTAGCTCGATTCCGGAGTCGATCATCACATCAATTATATTGGTCCCACAAAAGCACCATATTCTCTCCCCGTGAACCCGTTTTGGCACATTCAGGATTTTATAATATAATGAAAAAATAAATAAATAGGCAAACAGAAGACTAAACAACTTTATACTTTTAAACTATATATTGCACGTATACATAATACTAGATTCTAAAACATATCATGACCAAACATAACATTAAGGAGTAATGATGGAAGCGCACGTTGAGTTTGGTACTACTCCTAACCCATTTCGAGGTCGCAAAGGATAGAGAGAAAAAGTGAATATTAATTTATTTCATTGAATATATTATGTCCTAGCATACCTATATTGTTTATAGCTTCTCCAACTAAATATACTACACGGTATCTGATTTCCATGAGACTTGAACTAAGCTGAAAAGATAGATTGATTTTTTTTTAACTTTTGGTCTATCAACATTTTTCTTTTTGGTGATGATACTTGAATTATGGAGATTAATCAGCTCAAGGTTTCCAAATCTAAATCATGCCTTCAGCCAAAAGTCAAAGCTCATTTTGATCCCTTTGAAGTAAAAGGTGAAAACAAAACTAAAATTTTAGTCCTTTAATAAATAATAGCATATTGGAAGTACTAGTACATCTACATCTACATCTACATCCCGCTAGCTTGTTCATTTGAAGGAAACAATAAACAAGGTTCATATAATGCCAACTGGGATTCATTGTGCTTCTCAAGTTATTAGTTGTGTCCACTCTTAATTTGTTAATTACTTTCTTCAAGTTAAAAAATAAAAACAAAAAAGAAGAAGGAGAAGAAGAAGAAGAATCGATTACATAATTTTTTTTAGAAAAAGTTGAAAGTATTGTGTTCAGTAATTACAGCATGATCTGGTCAGTTCCGCAGGATGCATTGTGCACAATATAGAGATCAGCGATCAGTATAACCAATGCTAATTATTCTGTAATTGCCACGACCTATATATGCGTGTAATTATAAATATATTGTACTCATGAAAAACTGAGTACATATAATAAACGTTCCAACTGAAAATGTTATAACTAAGAAACAAGTTTACAAAAAAAAAAAAATGCTTTCAGGAAACAGAGAATAATCAGGAGTGCTACTTTGATGAGTAAATTAACATGCAATGCAATATGCTTGAATCACTAAACATAACAAGAAGTTTCATAATCAAAAGCAGATCACAGTGTGCAACCCCTGGCACCAACTAGTACCATGAGCGGCAACAATATTATGGAAAACACATAAATTAACAGAAGAAAAAAAACATATCTTCGAATGATCAACCCAATAATTAGGGTCTAAATCGCTAACTCATTAGGTATAAGTACTTGATTAATTAACAGCAAAACTGATGATGATCATAATGAGTAACTAGCAGGGCACTAGTTAAATTTAAAGAGGAGGACAAACGAAACCAGGAGGAGGAGTCTTTCCGCATGTGATTAAAGCTTGAAGAGCAAGAGGGATGAATATGTTAAGGTTAAGAAGCTTAATTCGTATGGCAGTGCACAGACAAACGGCTGCTTCGAGCTCAAGCAACCCTCCAAGCACTGGACAGCAAGTGTTCTGAACTGGGTCTCCCAAACCAATGTGAACCAAACCACCAAGCACGTCCACACAAAGCCCCAACTTGAGCGCTTCAATGGGACAAGTCTGTGAAGCCGGCGGGGAAGGCGTAATTGGGCTTACGCCTCCGCCTCCACCTCCACCACCACCGCCGCCACCTCCTCCGCCTCCACCGCCACCAGAAGGTGGACCGGTGTAAGGCGGGTATGTGGGAATAGAAGGAGAAGGGTTGGTCACCGGAGGAGTTATGATCGGTGGAGATATGATCACCGGTGGGGAGCCTCCACCACCTCCTCCTCCTCCTCCTCCACCTCCACCTCCTCCTCCTCCACCGCCGCCGCCACCTCCGCCTCCATGGTGGGGAGGGTTCTTGTGGGAGGGGGGTTTTGGGTGGGGAGGGATTTTGGGTCTGCCGCCGTGGCCGGGGCTAGGGCGCTGGTAAGGTGGCTGAGGAGGATGTGGATGACGTGGAGGTTGTGGCTGTGTGCATGGAACGCATGCATGGATTGGAGGCAACGACGTGACCATGAAAATCATGAAGATAAAGAACGGAGCGGTAACCTTGGAATTGGAACCCATATTTGCTGCTTTAGGGTTCCTTTCAATTAGAATATCAATACAACAATATACTATAAATGGGGGTTTCGATGGGTATAGTGGTCTGGGCATAACATAGCTCAACTTAAGAGACCAACCCGTGACTTATAATCGATAACCATAAAAACTCTATGGAATTAGAAATGAGGGAAAGAAAAAAAAAGGAAAAGGAACTAGCCAGAGAGAGTTGCTAGAGTCCAGTTAGACAACAAGTTGAGTAAAAACAACAAAGAGAGAGATGAATGTTTGAGAAATCCAAGAGTCATTGGTTTGCGAAATTAATTAAATTGGAGAGGTAATTTGGACTGTTGCTGGTGGTTTGCAAACTTCAAAATGAAATCCGTGAACGTCTGAGTCTCTGATCAGTACGATCCATGAACGTGCTCGATTTCAGTTTTCGCAGCTTTCCATGCATTATCGTCTTTGTTTGCTTCCCAATTCTCCTCCCCCACCTCTTCACTTCCTTTTTGTTACTCTCTTGTTTAGCCCTACGAGCTTTTATGGAATCGTTGCATTTTTTAACCTTTTCATAATAATTTTAATACATATATATATACATATGTATGCTAATCTGTTGTACGTGCTGTATATAGAAGTATATATATATATATATACAGTAGTAAAGGAATTTAACCCAACTTCATTAAAATTTAACGGTAAAAAATAATTATACTAGAAAAAAGTTATTTTATCCAATATTTCACCCAAAAAAAAAAAAAGTTATTTTTGTCTATTTGTTTTTCGCTTTCATTTCCTTATCAATGATTAGGCATGGGTTCCAGCCAAGCATGAGCAGTAGCCTAAGAATTTTCTTCAGTAGCTATATATGTTTGACAATAAACTTAAAATTTAATTGCTGATTACGACTTAGAGTTTATACATGTAATATATTTGACAGCTTTTGTATTTAAGCTCATGAATCTATTATGTTTAACATAAACCTTTAAGATATTTAAGTGAAAGCCAAAATCTGCACAACATAATATCATAATTATAAGTGAAGAGGGTTACTAGAAGCTCGACTAATGATCAAAGAATAATATCATACGCCACACATTAATTAAAGAAGGTTCGATCAAGAAGATCATATTCGCGTTTGTTTGTTTTGAATGTTGATTTTTTTTCTTTTTTTTCCTTCCACTCTTGTTCTGATGGCGCGGGTTAGTCGGAGAACATAACACGTACAAATGCTAATGCTACCAAAAAAATTTTAAGAGAGAGAGAGAACAGACTCAGAGTCTCTGCAGAGGGCAGGACTTGCCCATATTATGTATACTCCATTTCACGAAGCCAACATGTGAACTCTTTTTCTAGTTATTTTTTAAATTTTTTTACATTTTCTTTTCTGTGCTCGTGAAGGGTGTTGATGAATTCCTGATCATGAATTTTCATAATATCTTACCTTCTTTTTTTTTCTTTCATTTATTTATTTTAGTTTCTTATGCATTTTTACAATCATTCACATTGTACATGTGGATAGTACACTGTACATGACCCTTTTTTTCCTTTTTTTTTTTTTTTTGAGGGTTTGAAAAATAACGAGTACAGCTCAACTTTCCTCTATATGTCGGGATCCTTTTATTTGAGTAGTGTTTTTCTTTTCTTTTTTTCTTGTTTTACTAATGGCCTTTAATAATTAGCAAGCGAGAGGAAAATGCACCGCAGAAGATCTTTTTCGCCAATATATGTCAGCCGTCCTTGTATTATTTAAACCGTGTAAAGGAGAAACCATTGACTTTGTCGACTATAATTATTGGATGTGTTGCGTTAGATTCTTTAATTCTACTAAGAGTAAGAGTAAAACATGTGAAATGAAAAATAAATAAAAATACATATAAATTTATAATAATTTATTTTTAATATGAGAGCTATGTTTATTAGTAGTCGTCACAAAAATTCACTTTAACAATGAAGTTTAAAGAAAAGAATTACATTCTTTCGAAATTTTTCCTTCTATATGTATTTTTTGATTTATACAAATAAATCATGCCATGTCCTATATTTATAGATTTACAAGACAGAAAAAAACAAAAGACTACCAAAAAAGGTCTTTAGCTTGACTCCGCGACCGCCCCTTGTTGGCACTACAAAACATGTTTTCACCCCGTTTCGAATTTTGGCCATCAATGTGTGCGGACGCGTCATTCATCTGGCCCCTGATGCGAATTTTACTCCTTAATTAAAAAATTAGGCTTTATACTGCTTAATAATCTCCCACTTAAAAGACTCATTGAGAATCCCCAAAAGCTAATTAGAAGAACAACCTTTACAAATTCGGTCCTCTATAGGTCTGAAATATACTCCCACAACCTGTTGGACCTAGGTAACCACTAGCCGCCCCATAATTGCTCACTTGTATCCAATTCAACGAAGGCGTAAAACATAAAAGGTCTGAGCAGAATAAAGAGGACCTAAACTAAAAGCAAGTAAAACCAAATTAAACAATCTTATGACAAAAAAAAAATCTCAAGATTTTTTCATATTTTAAAACCCTTCCCCTACGACCTTTAAGCTTGATTAAATATTAATTTATTTCTTTCTCACAATAGCAAAATCTAACAAATCTTCCCAAAAACCTGACGCCACAATTTCCGCCTCTTTTGCTATATTGAACATAGATATATACGGGGTAACATATACAGGGGTATTTGACAGCGGAAAAAATTACTCAATTTTTATCACAATTTTAATTATAAATAATATAAAATTTTTATATATTATAATAATAATAAAAAAATATATTATAATATAAAATTTTTATATACTACAATAAAAATAATTTTAACCTGTTATTTTTATCATTTTTGTAAACACCCTAATAGCATTACTTCTATCAAAAGCATAGATAGGGTTACTTTTGTGCAGAACACCTCTTTTCAAGATTCTTCATCATTGCATCTTTTGATATAAATTATCTAGCCATTGTGAAGTTCATGCAGACTAATCACTAGGGATTAGAATACGTGCTTCAATCTGATCCACAACTTTTCTTCATGATATGTCAAGTCCCCCGATGAGTATACTTGTAAGCATTACAAAATATGGCCAGCGTTTTATTTTAACATCATAACATTTATATATATATATACATTTATATATAATACGCGCTAATTTTATCAAATTTTCTTTCTTTTTTTGGTCGTTGGAAAGTTCTAGTCATGGCAATTTTGTCTATTTCTGGCCGTGGACCCAAATTATACAAATTAAGCAAGAAAATTCCTGGACCGTCCAAGTGTCCCAAGCTGAAAAATGACGTGGGTCCCCCCAGCTGTCATGTTGCAGGTTGGTGTCTATATGCTAAGATTTTTTTATTTATATTTTTTATTTTATTTTTTTATTTTTTATTTTTTTACAAATTGTTGTTGCAGTGATATTGGGGGCGAGACGGCCGGCTTCTAGTTGTAAGTTACTTTTTACGCCTCCCATCATTTATTAAAAAACATGTTTTTCTTCATCAAGCTACTACAATAAGGCATCTTTTTCCCATCATTTACTAAAAAATATGTTTTTCTTCAGCAAGCTACTACGATAAAGCATCTTTTTTTTTTTTTTTAATTTTTGCTGAAAATAAATAAATAAACAAATGAAGCATAGGATAGCATGCTTGTTTCAATTGTCTAGATAAAATTCATTATTTGTAAAAACCCATGATTTTCTTTGAAAAAGAATTCAAAATTTTAGGCCATTTTAAAATTTTTAATAACTTTGGCTATCTAGAAGGTTCTTTTTCAAAAAATAATCAGATGTATTTTTTTTTCTCCAATCTCCTATTTCTTTTTTTTTCCCTTCTTTTCTTTCCTTTCTTTTCTTTTCTTTCCTCTTTCTGTGGAAATGGAGACTATGCTACCCCTCCCGTTGGCCAATCTCTGGTCGCCGCCCTCTTTCACACATCGACTAATCAAATGCACAGCCAACCGAAACTTCTGGCGTCAAAGTGCCGCCAGCAGCCCGAAACGGAGCAAAGACCGTCATGTTGGAAACAAAGTGCGTAGCGGAATTTTTAAAATTTTTCATCAGAGTATTTTTCAAAACACAAGTTTGACATGTTATATGTATAAATTAAACAGATCTTACTAACCTCAGTATGCCGAAGAACCTCCGCGACCTGTGTAGAGAAGTAACGTTCCAGAAGAGCCTCAACCAACTGGTCTTCTTTGCTATTCTCTATCCACAACCGGAGTGAGTGTGGGCTCACACGTACAGCTCTTCCACCGGTGACTCTCCTTCCAACCAATAGAGAGAACCCAAAGCTAGTGTTCGTGATTTGTGAACAAAAGCTCTCAGGGAGTTTTCAGATGCTCACTAGAAGAGTATCACTCTTAATCTCTCAAATTGATCTGAGTAAATCATTAGACTCACTCCCTTTTTATACCTATTGGTCCTTGGGGTCAGTCCATATCAGATTAGGTCTCAAAAATCGAAACAGAATCAAGTTCGGATCAATATCTGATAAGATACGCGTGAAAAACGTGTAATCTTAACTGTCGCGGTCGGCATGCCGAACTGTGAGATAGGCAGGCCGAACTGGCCAGTTCGGCAGGCCGAACACGTCATCCGGCATGCCGAACTGCCGACAAAAAATCTCCGCGAATCTTTTATTTTCCACCCGAGATTCTAAAGGATAAAGTCTCAGTTTTGATTCAAATAGCCCAATAGAAAAGATATCTGATCAAAACAAACTTTATCAAGATAATCTCTAAGAAAATAAATCAATTCACAATAATTCTACAAGTTTATCTTGTTCTAATTGTCCAAAATTAAAACAACCGATAAACAGACAAGAATTATCCGAACGCCATAATTCAACAAGTTCATCTTGAACTAATTTCTTACATAATTAATTCAACCGATAAACAGACATGAATTATTTGATTCTTATAAATTTTAAACCAATCTGATAAATCCGACATAAGTCACCAATTATTGGAAAAGCACGCCGTGTCGTTACAGGATTTTGTGAGCTAGCAAAGGGGACCAAAATGGACCTATAAAGTTCAAGCTCATGATAATTATGAAACCCAATATCCCAGATATACATTTCACAATTATCAACTCCAACGCTACTCCACTAAAAGCTTGGAGCTGCACTCTCGAACTTTATAGAATTACGAAGCTCGTGTAGCTAAGTCTCCATGACATATCATAGTGTATCGCATCCCCATATGATCATCCGTAATCGGCTTAAGGACAAGTTCTGTCTTACCTTCCCGATTATTTTTATCTTACGTTCCATTGTCTCACCATTAGAAAACTTACCATCCAAAGATAGTATACCATTCGGTTACACCTATGTATCCAAATGGTTGAGCGCTCCAGTTTTCCAATTACAGGACAACGCATATAAGAGGATATCATTACTCCTAAAGAGGAGCTATGGATTCCATATCTATGAATAACAAGTCTACGCTACCAAGAGTCATGCCTCCAACGTACCGGCATGCATGCCACTATAGAGATGTGGGAGTCACCCATTGGTACATCAAAAGACACAAATCGAGACAACGGGCCCATTATTCATCTCAGGATTAAGATACAATACAAATGATTGTCTAAAGTGAATCGATTTGCCAAGACAGAATTATTAATCCAAATCAATTCACTTTATGTCCCGATCCAACACATCGTCACCTATGACAACGCGCCAATGTTTCTATTCACGGAGTCCAACTCCGATGGCCAAGACAAACCATCTCCCAAAAGGGATATAGACAACATAACAATCTTTACATGAATAAAGCGCCCAACTTTATTCCCTCGATTGCGGATCATATATTTTAGACAATCACCTTAAGAGTCGTGTCTACCGCATAATCATCCCATCATATGCCCAACTCTTAAGGTTTAGACTGACAGTCTCAGACTACTGTTTGCTTATCATACATTCAACAAATATGAACGTAAAGAGGACAATATTTGGTATATATAAATGAATAAATTCTTTATTGATAAAAATGTCTCCAAAAACGTATTACATTTTTACTCCTTAGAGCATACATGTCTAACAATCTCCCACTTGCACTAAGTGAGTAAATACTGCAAATTTCGCATCCCCATAGCTTCCACATGCCTTTCGAAGACTCTCCCAGAAAGTGTCTTCGTAAATGGATCAGCTAAATTGTCCTCTGACGCGATCTTGCACACCGTGACATGCCCGCTCTCAACGAAGTCCTTTATCACATGATACTTCCGATCAATATGCTTACTCTTCTTATGAAATCTTGGTTCCTTAGCATTAGCTACCGCCACACTGTTATCACAGTACAGTGATACCGCTTTATCCATACCAGGAACTACCTCAAGATCCCCAAGGAACTTGCGGAGCCACACTGCTTCTTTCGAAGCATCACTAGCCGCCACATACTCGGCCTCCATCGTTGAATCCGAAGTGCAATCTTGCTTTGCACTTCTCCAACTGATGGCACCGCCACCCAGAGTAAACACAAACCCCGATGTCGATTTCCTAGAATCCAGGCAGGATTGAAAATCTGAATCAGTGTATCCTAGAGGAGTTAAATCCTCACCCGAATACACAAGCATATACCCTCGAGTCCTTCTCAGGTACTTAAAAATATGCTTTACCGCAACCCAATGGTTCGGTCCTGGATCCGCCTGAAATCGACTCACAATCCCGACCGCATAGCTAATATCCGGTCGAGTGCAAAGCATGGCATACATGAGACTACCCACTGCCGAAGCATAAGGTACCTTCTTCATGTATTCTCTTTCTTCATAAGACTTTGGAGAGTCTTTCTTAGAAAGAGTAATTCCAGACCTAGATGGTTGCCCACCTTTCTTGGAATCCTGCATTGCAAACCTCCTGAGAATTTTATCTATGTAGCCGGCCTGTGACAAAGCTATCATTTTGTTCTTCCTATCCCGAAAGATCTGGATACCGAGAACAAAATTAGCCTCACCCAAGTCCTTCATGTCAAACTGCTTGGTCAACCATAATTTGACCGATGACAACGCCCCAACGTCATTGCCAATTAGCAGAATGTCATCTACATAGAGTAGTAGAAAAACCACCTTCCCATTCTTAATGTGTTTGTAAACACATGGTTCATCCACATTTTGTGAGAACCCATAAGTCTTGATCACTTGATCAAATCTTATGTTCCAAGAACGAGAAGCCTGCTTAAGTCCATAAATAGACTTTAGCAACTTACAAACCTTACCCTCTTGACCAGTGACCTTGAACCCGTCTGGTTGTTCCATATAAATGGACTCATCAAGATAGCCATTCAGAAAAGCCGTCTTGACATCCATCTGCCAAATCTCGTAGTCGAGAGCGGCAGCTATGGACAAGAGAATCCGGATGGACTTAAGCATGGCTACAGGCGAAAAGGTTTCCTCATAATCGATTCCTTCCTTTTGCGTATAACCCTTAGCTACCAGTCTAGCCTTAAAGGTTTCGACCTTTCCATCCACTCCTCTTTTCCTCTTGTAGATCCACTTACTCCCTATGGGTTTTACCCCTTCGGGAAGATCCACAAGCTCCCAGACTCTATTAGTCTCCATAGACTTCATCTCAATGTTCATGGCCTCTGTCCAGAGTCTTGAATCAACATCCTCCATAGCTTCTGCGTAAGTATAAGGATCCCTGTCATGTTCATCCGGTTCAGCCAAAAAGACCTCCCCATTGAACATATACCTCTCAGGTTGACGCCCGATCCTCCCACTACGCCGAAGCCCCTGAGGTTGTTGTTCAGGTTTGTTTGGTTTTTTTACACCGATCGGAATGGTTTCGTTCGGAACCTCCGGAGTAAACGGATTACCCCTCAACTCCTCAAGCACCACTTTGCTTTGAGGTTTAAAGTCGTTCATGTAACTCTCCTCAAGGAAAGTTGCATTAGTTGAAACCACGACTTTATTTTCCTTTGGGTTATAAAAATAACCCCCTTTAGTCCCTTTTGGATATCCTACAAACACGCAAACTTCTGAACGTGCTTCCAACTTATTCGGATCCTTAAACAGGACATGAGCTGGACATCCCCATATGCGAATATGGTTTAAGGATGTTTTCCGTCTTGTCCACAACTCGTGAGGAGTTTTAGGGACCGATTTTGAAGGCACATTGTTCAAAAGATAACATGCGGTTTGTAGTGCATATCCCCAAAAGGATAAAGGCAATGATGAATAACTCATCATGGACCGAATCATGTCCAACAAAGTCCTATTCCTTCTCTCTGCTACGCCATTCTGCTGCGGAGTACCCGGCGCAGTCAAATGGGATAAAATCCCATTCTCTAACAAGTGTCCCAAGAACTCATCAGAAAGGTATTCCCCACCTCGATCAGATCGAAGTGCCTTTATGGGTCTACCCAATTGCTTTTCCACTTCAGCCCGAAACTCCCTGAACTTATCATAAGTTTCGCTTTTGTGGTGCATTAGGTACACATACCCATATCTTGAGTAATCGTCAATAAAAGTAACGAAGTACTCATACCCTCCTCGTGCCCGGATGTTCATCGGTCCGCAAACATCACTATGCACAAGTTCTAGAACCCCTTCGGCCCTATTGCCCTTAGACCCGTATGGTCTTTTGGTCATTTTACCCTCCAAACAAGACTCACATTGAGGTATAGATTCCACCTTTAAGTGACTTAAAGGTCCATCCCTTACCAACCTTTGAATCCTATTTAGGTTAATATGGCCAAGGCGCAAATGCCAAAGATAAGTCTTATTAGAGTGAGAAGTTTTAAGTCTTTTTGAGTCATTATCATTTATCTCAGCATTAAGCAATAGGTCCATCTTAGGTTTGATAAAATATAGATTATTTTTCATCCATCCAGAACAGATAAAAGATTTGTTTTTACGAATCACCACTTTTTCATTCAAAGATACCACGTAGGAGTCTTTAAATAAAGAAGATACAGAAATTAAATTCCTTTTAAATTTAGGAACATAAAAACAATCTCGCAAAATTAAACTCCTCTAATTATCAAAATAAAGATGGACATCTCCCACTGCTTCCGCTGAGACCAAGGATCCATCGCCCATCCGAAGCGTTAAGTCTTCACGAAGTAGACTTCTCGTTTCTTTGAATCCCTGCAGAGAAACACAAACATGATTAGTTGCACCGGAATCTATGACCCAAATGTCACTGGATTCCTCAACCAAACAAGTTTCTAAATATAGAAGATCACACCTACCTCCCTTGGAAAGGAAGTCCTTGCAATGCTTCTTTATATGCCCGACCTTACCACAAAAGAAGCACTTAAGCTTCTTTGGGTTCTTCTTTTTCTTCTTCTTGCTCTTGGTAGCAATAGGAATAGAAGACTTCCCACTTTTGGCCCGTTGCTTCTTTCCATTCCCAGAGTTAGGATTGGAACCAGAAGCAGCTACCATATTGGCCTCTCCACCAGCAGGAGACTCCCTGATCAGCAGTTCAAACTCTTGTAACTGTTTCATCAGTTCTGTCAAGGTCATATCCCGTCTATTGCTTAGATTAAAAGTAGCTCTAAACGGAATAAATTCCTTAGACAGAGTCTCAAAGACCATAGTCATCTGAGTTTCAGCATCGATGTCGGCTCCATTGGTTTGAGCCTCAGCGAGGTAACCCATGACCAACATCATGTGCTCCTTTACAGATGTCCCCGGTCTCTGTCTACAGTTTAAGAGTTTCCGAAGCGCCCCTTGCCGCTTTGTTATGGCCTGGCCTCTAAACATGTCCTCAAGATTATCCAAGATCTGCTTCGCAGTCTCATAATCCTGATGTTGAGCCTGCAGTACGTTATTCATGCTAGCTATAACCTAGTAGTGGGCCTGATCATTAGCATCTTTCCAGCGGTCGTACGCTTGGAATTGCTCATTACTTGAGTCTCCCGTAGGCTCGGGAGGACAAGGAGTTGTTAGAACATATTTCAGTTTCTCAAAGGAAAGGACGATGTCCAGGTTCCGTTTCCAATCATTATAGTTCTCACCGGTTAATTGGTTTTTGTCAAGTATCGATGATAAAGCATTTTTAGACATTTTCAATCTACAATAAAGAATCATATACCAAACATAAGCAAACATATATAATAATTTAGTAAAATAACACAATCATGTAAAATCATGCAAATGTGTTTATGTGTCAAAACCTTGAAAATATCACAACCTTACAACGATAATTCCCAACTCAGAATTCAACAAGCTCCTAGGGGAGTCATGCCAAATTCAATCAGGAACACGGATCCCCTCCTGATTAATATATGCCATCCAGGACCCGTATGATCCAGCATATACTAATAATCGTTTCTTTGGCCATTAATTTTATTAACAGAGCTCCTAGGGGAGGTTAATAATAAAATTAACGTGAGTGTATAACCACCGTTTTAATATTTTATCCATGATTTATAATCACCACCTAGGGGTGTGCAACCATAAATCATACTAAAATACCTTATCCTTTCAGAGATCCAATCTGGTACATGATAGAAATCCCTTCCTAGGGGTTGGGACCATCATGTTCTTCCTATGGACCAACGATGGAGGCCTTAGGTTCTCTCTTCGAAAACCTTCTCCCACTCAATCTTTTGAAGTCAAGGTTTTATTTTGAAATTATGCATGAACAAATTTAATATGAGCGGCACTCCCTATTCTATATGACATGTTATCAATATACATGGTAAATCATATTATAATGCAGACAAGCAACGCAATCAAGCAAAGCTACAAGCACAATAATAATAATAACCGTAATATTATGGTTCCACCCTAGAGAATAGAAAAAACTAAGATTACAAGAGAATAATCGAGACATTTATCGATTCTTCATCCTTGAATCCTCAAGCTGTATCCTTCTTCATGTAATATCCATCTTCAAGTCCTCAATCCCGTATGAATCGAACACTTCATATTTCCGGTCATATCCAAATTTAATGTTTCTCAGAATCGTCCCAAAAATAAAATTAAAACTGCACTGGAAAAATCGCACCTTTTCTGGACACCTGGCAGCTCTCGGTCGGCAGGCCGATCTGGGTGATTGGTCTGCCGATCATGGTGGTTCGGCCTGCCGAACATGAAGGTTCGGCCTGCCGGCAGAGCACCAAAATTTCTGCCCCTCTGTCGGCCTACCGATCTGTGACCTTCGGCCTGCCGAACTGTGAGGTCCGGCATGCCGACCGAGCAGAAAACCCTCAATCCAGAAAATACAATTTTAATGCAATTCATCAATTTTATTTTCAACAATTCAAAAACATAAAATTAGAGACTCAGGAAATACCTGGAGGCGCCATCATCTATCTTTAAGTTCCGACTTCTCGTTTCGTCTTCTCCGAATAATTATTTAATTACAAAATTCTTACAAATTAAAAATTAAATAATAATTCCAAGACGGAGATGATAGTCCGCCATCTAATTACATGAAAAACCTAGATACACATTCTAACCTCTAAGGAACCATAACCGGTATTAATTAATTAATAAATAATTAAACAACAATTTAATCAACCATAATTAATTAATAAACATTCACCATATAATCCATGACAACATATATATTATATAGAAACCTAGAGTGCCATCTTCTATAAAATTTAATTCAAGCATTGGAGAGATTAAGATCACAAAATTTATGCATATAACATGATCACAAACTTGCAAATTTATGTAAAAACCTCGGCTCTGATACCAATTGTTGGAAACAAAGTGCGCAGCGGAATTTTTAAAATTTTTCATCAGAGTATTTTCCAAAACACAAGTTTGACATGTTATATGTATAAATTAAACAGATCTTACTAACCTCAGTATGCCGAAGAACCTCCGCGACCTGTGTAGAGAAGTAACGTTCTAGAAGAGTCTCAACCAACTGGTCTTCTTTGCTATTCTCTATCCACAACCGGAGTGAGTGTGGGCTCACACGTACAGCTCTTCCACCGGTGACTCTCCTTCCAACCAATAGAGAGAACCCAAAGCTAGTGTTCGTGATTTGTGAACAAAAGCTCTCAGGGAGTTTTCAGATGCTCACTAGAAGAGTATCACTCTTAATCTCTCAAATTGATCTGAGTAAATCATTAGACTCACTCCCTTTTTATACCTATTGGTCCTTGGGGTCAGTCCATATCAGATTAGGTCTCAAAAATCAAAACAGAATCAAGTTCGGATCAATATCTGATAAGATACGCGTGAAAAACGCGTAATCTTAACTGTCGCGGTCGGCATGCCGAACTGTGAGATAGGCAGGCCGAACTGGCCAGTTCGGCAGGCCGAACACGTCATCCGGCATGCCGAACTGCCGACAAAAAATCTCCGCGAATCTTTTATTTTCCACCCGAGATTCTAAAGGATAAAGTCTCAGTTTTGATTCAAATAGCCCAATAGAAAAGATATCTGATCAAAACAAACTTTATCAAGATAATCTCTAAGAAAATAAATCAATTCACAATAATTCTACAAGTTTATCTTGTTCTAATTGTCCAAAATTAAAACAACCGATAAACAGACAAGAATTATCCGAACGCCATAATTCAACAAGTTCATCTTGAACTAATTTCTTACATAATTAATTCAACCGATAAACAGACATGAATTATTTGATTCTTATAAATTTTAAACCAATCTGATAAATCCGACATAAGTCACCAATTATTGGAAAAGCACGCCGTGTCGTTACAGGATTTTGTGAGCTAGCAAAGGGGACCAAAATGGACCTATAAAGTTCAAGCTCATGATAATTATGAAACCCAATATCCCAGATATACATTTCACAATTATCAACTCCAACGCTACTCCACTAAAAGCTTGGAGCTGCACTCTCGAACTTTATAGAATTACGAAGCTCGTGTAGCTAAGTCTCCATGACATATCATAGTGTATCGCATCCCCATATGATCATCCATAATCGGCTTAAGGACAAGTTCTGTCTTACCTTCCCGATTATTTTTATCTTACGTTCCATTGTCTCACCATTAGAAAACTTACCATCCAAAGATAGTATACCATTCGGTTACACCTATGTATCCAAATGGTTGAGCGCTCCAGTTTTCCAATTACAGGACAACGCATATAAGAGGATATCATTACTCCTAAAGAGGAGCTATGGATTCCATATCTATGAATAACAAGTCTACGCTACCAAGAGTCATGCCTCCAACGTACCGGCATGCATGCCACTATAGAGATGTGGGAGTCACCCATTGGTACATCAAAAGACACAAATCGAGACAACGGGCCCATTATTCATCTCAGGATTAAGATACAATACAAATGATTGTCTAAAGTGAATCGATTTGCCAAGACAGAATTATTAATCCAAATCAATTCACTTTATGTCCCGATCCAACACATCGTCACCTATGACAACGCGCCAATGTTTCTATTCACGGAGTCCAACTCCGATGGCCAAGACAAACCATCTCCCAAAAGGGATATAGACAACATAACAATCTTTACATGAATAAAGCGCCCAACTTTATTCCCTCGATTGCGGAGCATATATTTTAGACCATCACCTTAAGAGTCGTGTCTACCGCATAATCATCCCATCATATGCCCAACTCTTAAGGTTTAGACTGACAGTCTCAGACTACTGTTTGCTTATCATACATTCAACAAATATGAACGTAAAGAGGACAATATTTGGTATATATAAATGAATAAATTCTTTATTGATAAAAATGTCTCCAAAAACGTATTACATTTTTACTCCTTAGAGCATACATGTCTAACACGTCACGCCCTTTTGGGATTTCATGGACGATTTCGGCACCATTTGAGTCCCTTTCCACTGGCAAGTTACACCATCAGGTTCCTCTCGTCAAGAGGAATAAGACCTACTCGAGCTCAACCACGATTGTCGCTAGAAAATTCCAGGCCACCACCTCCCATTCGTCGATTTTATGCCATTTCTAGCAAGCTGAGCTTTGTTTTAGAAAACCAACCTTGGAATGGTGATCCTCAAGTCGAGGGCTTCATTTTGGTACCAATCTCTACCATTGCTTCACCGATCAAACCATGGTCAACATTGGTCAACGGCAGTCAATGGTTAACCCTGACCACCTGAGTCCAAGAGCTGCACTTCTGGCTTATTTTTGACATTCTGAATGGGTTCACGACATCAAAATTCTAAATCAAAGCTTCAAACACTGAGTTGACGAGTCAAAGATTTAACCGACAGCTTTGTTTTGGCGAACAAAGTCCTTTGCTCCATCAAATGCTAAAGATTAAACTAGTATGAACTCTATTACTCTTTTTTTGTGATATTTTATTGAATTATGTTAGATTATTGCTACCATATTGCTTGTTAATTGTTGAAAGAAAATTGAAATTTATAATAATTGTTTTAATTGTTTATTTTGATCTATGAATTTGTAACATCATTAGAGCTTTAGAAATAGATATTAAATTAAAAAGGTAAATGATACTATTTAATGTTTTTAATTATACATATATTAAGAATTGAGATTATATGATTTACACATTATTTGAAAATGGAATTTTTTATGTTTGATAAATCTTTTATACTTTGGATGATCAAATCCTTTGAAACTATTGTGAGACTGCTAAGCTTTATCTTACGGTAGTTTACGAGGCTGTCATGACTTTACTTTCACCAAGATGATTACGTTAAGGTGTATGATTGTTATGTGATATATGTAACTATTCTGGGTGGCATGTCTTGCAAGTATAGCATGCCAAAATCTCATTAAAATTGTTTTGTTGCAAGTTTGAATTTTTGGCTTTAAGAAAAATAAGCCGTTATGCTGCCGGATTTTTGTTAGAACTAACTAACGTGTGTAGAATGATTTAGGACGGTTTTTAGTAGTCACATAGGTTACAGCCAGATCCAAATATATTAAGAACTTACGCGGCGCCGTCAGACAATTTTTAAGGCCGTCCAAAGTATTTCTTAAAGTTATATCCCACAAGGTGCTCATTTGTTGGGCACAACGGATATCACATATTTTTGGTACTATCATTGCTATGTGGCCTCTCTCACATAGTGCTTCTTCAGGTACGATGGACATGGAGTGCTTATTTGGGGCACAACAGAACTTACTATAACCTTTTTTTTAATTTCTTTTCCTTCACTAACAACCCAAGATGTGAGTGAAAGAATTTGAGTGACGATTACAGATTTTGAGTTATTGATTTGCTTGATAAAGTGTGAACTCGATGATTTTTTTATTGATATGTAAAGTTGTTCGTTAACTTTATAAGGATTTTATAATATAATAATAGTAAGAAAAATCGAGAAGCAAGTAATGGATTTCCTACTGGGCACTGTGTGCTCACCCCTACTTTCCTTTTCAGGTGAGTTGATTGTTACTTGATGTCTTGGATGGTCGTTGACGCTCCACACCATTCGACTTGTGTACTCTCCCTACATTTTTATTTCCCTATTGGTGCATAGAAGATACATGGAATGAATATTTGGATTAGATAATTGATTATTTATAAACTTTGTTTTATTTGTTTTTGATTTTTTTTTTTTACTAAAGTTGCACAGCTGTTTTTTCACCTTATTCTATAAGCATTTATTTAAATTTTGTATATTTTTATTTTAAACTTTGTATTTGTCTTTTATCTTTTTATTTAATATTAAGGACTTCAAAGCAAACTTGATTTATTTTTATAATTTTATAGGCCCAACTATAGTTTTCAATTTTTTTTTCAACTTTCTAGAACTTCAAAACGTTTCTTTCAATTTAGTCACTACTCCCGATTTTAAGTCGTGACAATTAAGAGCATGGTTTTAAGTTTCTTAGAATTTACCTTGTTAGGTTTTGGTTGGTTTGATTTGTTAGACATGTATGTCCTAAGGAGTAAAAATGTAATATGTTTTTGGAGACATTTTTATCAATAAATAATTTATTCATTTATATATACCAAATCTTGTCCTCTTTACGTTCATGTTTGTTGAATGTATGATAAGCAAACAGTAGTCTGAGACTGTCAGTCTAAACCTTAAGAATTGGGCATATGATGGATTGATTATGCGGAAGACACGATTCTTAAGGTGACGGTTTAAAACATATGATCCGCAATCGAGGGAATAAAGTTAGGCGCTTTATTCATGTAAAGATTGTTATGTTGTCTATATCCCTTTTGAGAGATGGTTTGTCTTGACCATCGGAGTTGGACTCCGTGAATAGAAACATTGGCGCTTTGTCATAGGTGACAATGTGTTGGATTGGGACATGAAGTGAATTGATTTGGATTAATAATTCTGTCTTGGCAAATCGATTCACCTTAGACAATCACTTGTATTGTATCTTATTCCTGAAAAATAGTGGGCCCGTTGTCTCGACTTGTGTCTTTTGATGTGCCAATGGCTGACTCCTACATCTCAATAGTGGTACGCATGCCGGTACGTTGGAAACATAACTCTATAAACAGAACTTGTCCTTAAGCCGATTATGGATTATCATATGGGGATACGATACACTTTGATATATCATGGAGACTTAGCTACACGAGCTTCGTAATTCTATAAAGTTCGAGAATGCAGCTTCAAGCTTTTAGTGGAGTAGCGTTGGAGTTGATAATTGTGAAATGTATATCTGGGATATTGGGTTTCATAATTATCATGAGCTTGAACTTTATAGGTCCATTTTGGTCCCCTTTGCTAGCTCTCAAAATCCTGTAACGACACGACGTGCTTTTCCAATAATTGGTGATTTATGTCGGATTTATCGGATTGGTTTAAAATTTGTAAGAATCAAATAATTCATGTCTGTTTATTGGTTGAATTAATTTTGTAATAAAATTAATTTAAGATAAACTTGTTGAATTATTGGATCAGATAATTCTTGTCTGTTTATCGGTTGATTTAATTTTGGATAAATTAGATCAAGATAAAATTGTAGAATTATTGTGAATTGATTTATTTTCTTAGAAATTATCTTGATAAAGTTTGGTTTGATCAGATAACTTCTCTATTGGGTTATTTGAATCAAAACTGAGACTTTATCCTTTAGAATCTCGGGTGAAAAATAAAAGATTCGCGGAGATTTTTTCTTGGGAGTTGGGCCTGCCAAATGACATGTTCGGCCTGCCGAATGCGCCTATTCGGCCTGCCGATCAGCGGGAGATAAGATTACGCGTTTTCACGTGGATCTTATCAGATATTGATCCAAACTTGATTCTGTTTCGAGTTTTTGAGACCTAATCTGATAAGGATTGACCCTAGGACCAATGGCTATATAAAGGGAGTGAGTCTCATGATTTACTCAGATCAATTGAGAGATTAAGAGTGATACTCTTCTAGTGAGCATCTGAAAACTCTCTGAGAGCTTTTGTTCACAAATCACGAACACTAGCTTTAGGTTCTCTCTCTTGGTTGGAAGGAGAGTCACCGGTGGAATAGCTGTGCGTGTGAGCCCACACTTACTCTAGTGGTGGATAGAGAATAGCAAAGAAGACCAGTTGGTCGAGGCTTTTCTAGAACGTTACTTCTCTTTATAGGCTGTAGAGGTTCTTCACACAAATGTTAGTAAGATCTATCTAATTTATACATATAACATGTCAAACTTGTGTTTTGAAAATTACTCTGATGAAAATTTTTAAAATTTTGCTGCGCACCGTGTTTCCAACAATTGGTATCAAAGCCATGGTTTTTACATAAATTTACGAGTTTGTGATCATGTTATATGCATAAATTTTGTGATCTCTATCTCTCCTATGCTTGAATTGAATTTTATAGAGAGATGGCACTCTAGGTTTCTATATAATATATATGTTGTCATGGATTATGTGGTGAATGTTTATTAATTAATTATGGTTGATTAAATTGTTGTTTAATTATTTATTAATTAATTAATACCGGTTATGGTTCCTTAGAGATTAGAATATGTATCTAGGTTTTTCATGTAATTAGATGGCGGACTATCATCTCCGTCTAGGAATTGTTATTTAATTTTAAATTTGTAAGAATTTTTGTAATTAAATAATTATTCGAAGAAGATGGATCTAGAAGAATGATGATGGCGTCCCCAGGTATTTCTTGAGTCTTTAATTTTATGTTTTTGAATTGTTGAAAATAAAATTGATAAATTGCATTAAAATTGTATTTTTTGGAATAATTTTTCCTGCTCGATCGGCATGCCGGACGTCACAGTTCGACAGGCCGATGGTCACAGATCGGTAGGCCGGACGTGTGGTCCGGCAGGCCGCCAGTGGGGCAGAAATTTGGGAGCTCTGCCGGCAAGCTAAACCTTCATGATCGGCAGGTCGATCACCCAGATCGGCCTGCCGACCGAGAGCTGCCAAGTGTCCAGAAAAGGTGCAATTGTTTTGGTGCAGTTTTAATTTTATTTTTGAGACGATTCTGAGAAACATTAAATTTGGATTTTACCAGAAATATGAAGTTTTTTGATTCATAACGGATTGAAGACTTGAAGATGAGTATTGCATGAAGAAGGATACAGCTTGAGGATTCAAGGATGAAGAATCGATAAATGTCTCGATTATTCTCTTGTAATCTTTGTTTTTTCTATTCTCTAGGGTGGAACCATAATATTACGGTTATTATTATTTTGCTTGTAGCTTTGCTTGATTGCTTTGCTTGTCTGCATTATAATATGATTTACCATGTATATTGATAACATGTCATATAGGATAGGGAGTGCCGCTCATATTAAAATTGTTCATGCATAATTTTAAAATAAAACCTTGACTTCAAAAGATTGAGTGGGAGAAGGTTTTTGAAGAGAGGACCTAAGGCCTCCATCGTTGGTCCATGGAAGAACATGGTGGTCCTGACCCCTAGGAAGGGATTTCTATCATGTACCAGATTGGATCTCTGAAAGGATAAGGTGTTTTAGTGTGATTTATGGTTGCACACCCTTAGGTGATGATTATAAATCATGGATAAAATATTGAAACGATGGTTATACACTCATGTTAATTTTATTATTAACCTCCCATAGGAGCTCTGTTAATAAAATTAATGGCCAAAGAAATGATTATTTGTATATGCTGGATCATACGGGTCCTGAATGGCATATATTAATCAGGAGGGGATCCGTGTTCCTGATTGAATTTGACATGACTCCCTTAGGAGCTTGTTGAATTCTGAGTTGGGAATTATCGTTGTAAGGTTGTGATATTTTCAAGGTTTTGACACATAAACACATTTGTATGTTTTTGCATGATTGTGTTATCTTACTAAATTATTATATATGTTTACTTATGTTTGGTATATGATTCTTTATTGTAGATTGAAAATGTCTAAAAACGCTTTATCATCGATACTTGATAAAAACCAATTAACTGGTGAGAATTATAACGATTGGAAACGGAACCTGGACATCGTCCTATCCTTTGAGAAACTGAAATATGTACTGACAACTCCTTGTCCTCCCGAGCCTACGGGAGACTCAAGTAATGAACAATTCCAAGCGTACGATCGCTGGAAAAATGCTAATGATCAGGCCCGTTGCTATGTTATGGCTAGCATGAACAACGTGCTGCAGGCACAACATCAGGATTATGAGACTGCAAAGCAGATCTTGGATAATCTTGAGGATATGTTCGGAGGCCAGGCCATAACGAAGCGGCAAAGGGCGCTTCAGAAACTCTTAAACTGTAGACGGAGACCGGGGACATCTGTAAAGGAGCACATGATGTTGGTCATGGGTTACCTCGCTGAGGCTCAAACCAATGGAGCCGACATCGATGCTGAAACTCAGATGACTATGGTCTTTAAGACTCTGTCTAAGGAATTTATTCCATTTAGAGCTACTTTTAATTTAAGTAATAGACAGGATATGACCTTGACAGAATTAATGAAACAGTTACAAGAGTTTGAACTATTGATCAGGGAGTCTCCTATTGGTGGTGAGGCCAACATGGTAGCTGCTTTTGGTTCCAATCCCAACTCAGGGAATGGAAAGAAGCAACGGACCAAGAACAAGAAGTCTTCTATTCCTGCTGCTACCAATAGCAAGAAGAAGAAGAAGAACCCAAAGAAGCTTAAGTGCTTCTTCTGTGGTAAGGTCGGGCATATAAAGAAGCATTGCAAGGACTTCCTTTCCAAGGGAGGTAGGTGTGATCTTCTATATTTAGAAACTTGTTTGGTTGAGGAATCCAGTGACATCTAGGTCATAGATTCCGATGCAACTAATCATATTTGTGTTTCTCTGCAGGGATTCAAAGAAACGAGAAGTCTACTACGTGAAGACTTAACGCTTCGAATGAGCGATGGATCCTTGGTCTCAGCGGAAGCAGTGGGAGATGTCCATCTTTACTTTGATAATTATAGGAATTTAATTTTGCGAGATTGTTTTTATGTTCCTAAATTTAAAAGGAATTTAATTTCTATATCTTCTTTATTTTAAGACTCTTACGTGGTATCTTATAATGAAAAAGTGGTGATTCGTAAAAACAAATCTTTTATCTGTTCTGGATGGATGCAAAATAATCTATATTTCATCAAACCTAAGATGGACTTATTACTTAATGCTGAGATAAATGATAATGACTCAAAAAGACTTAAAACTTCTCACTCTAATAAGACTTATCTTTGGCATTTGCGCCTTGGCCATATTAACCTAAATAGGATTCAAAGGTTGGTAAGGGATGGACCTTTAAGTCACTTAAAGATGGAATCTACACCTCAATGTGAATCTTGTTTGGAGGGTAAAATGACCAAAAGACCATACGGGTCTAAGGGCAATAGGGCCGAAGGGGTTCTAGAACTTGTGCATAGTGATGTTTGCGGACCGATGAACGTCCAAGCACGAGGAGGGTATGAGTACTTCGTCACTTTTATTGACGATTACTCAAGATATGGGTATGTGTACCTGATGCACCACAAAAGCCAAACTTATGATAAGTTCAGGGAGTTTCGGGCTGAAGTGAAAAAGCAATTGGGTAGACCCATAAAGGACTTCGATCTGATCGAGGTGGGGAATACCTTTCTGATGAGTTCTTGGGACACTTGTTAGAGAATGGGATTTTATCCCATTTGACTACGCCGGGCACTCCGCAACAGAATGGCGTAGCGGAGAGAAGGAATAGGACTTTGTTGGACATGATTAGGTCCATGATGAGTTATTCATCATTACCTTTATCATTTTGAGGATATGCACTACAAACTGCATGTTATCTTTTGAACAATGTGCCTTCAAAATCGGTCCCTAAAACTCCTCACGAGTTGTGGACAAGAGGGAAGATATCCTTAAACCATATTTGCATATGGGGATGTCTGGCTCATGTCCTGTTTAAGGATCCGAATAAGTTGGAAGCACATTTGAAAGT
Organism: Artocarpus heterophyllus; assembly: GCA_025403435.1. NCBI lineage: Eukaryota > Viridiplantae > Streptophyta > Magnoliopsida > Rosales > Moraceae > Artocarpus > Artocarpus heterophyllus. The sequence continues at coordinate 34,614,319 of CM046343.1, forward strand.
TTGCGTGTTTGTAGGATATCCAAAAGGAACTAAAAGGGGTTATTTTTATAACCCAAAGGAAAATAAAGTCATGGTTTCAACTAATGCAACTTTCCTTGAGGAGAGTTACATGGACGACTTTAAACCTTGAAGCAAAATGGTGCTTGAGGAGTTAAGGAGTGATCGATTCACTTTGAAAGTTCCAAACAAAACCATTCCGATCGGTGTAGGAAAACCAAACAAACCTGAATAACAATCTTAAGGGCTTTGGCGTAGTGGGAGGATCAGGCGTCAACCTGAGAGGTATATGTTCAATGGGGAGGTCTTCTTGGCTGAACCAGATGAACATGACAGGGATCCTTATACTTACGCAAAAGCTATGAAGGATGTTGATTCAAGACATCCTTATACGTTGGGGCATTGTCATCGATCAAATTATGGTTGACCAAGCAGTTTGACATGAAGGACTTGGGTGAAGCTAATTTTGTTCTCGGTATCTAGATCTTTCGGGATAGGAAGAACAAAATGATAGCTTTGTCACAGGCTGGCTACATAGATAAAATTCTCAGGAGATTTACAATGCAGGATTTTAAGAAAGGTGGGCAACCATCTAGGTCTGGAATTACTATTTCTAAGAAAGACTCTCCAAAGTCTTATGAAGAAAGAGAATACATGAGGAAGGTGCCTTATGCTTCGGCAGTGGGTAGTCTCATATATGTCATGTTTTGCACACGACCGGATATAAGTTATGCGGTCGGGATTGTAAGTCGATTTTAAGCGGATCCAGGACCGAACCATTGGGTTGCGATAAAGCATATTTTCAAGTACCTGAGAAGGACTCGAGGGTATATGCTTGTGTATTCAGATGAAGACTTGACTCCTCTAGGATACACTGACTCGGATTTTCAATCCTGTCTGGATTCTCAGAAATCGACTTCGGGGTTTGTGTTTACTCTGGGTGCTGGTGCCATCAGTTGGAGAAGTGTGAAGCAAGATTGCACTTCGGATTCAACGATGGAGGCCGAGTATGTGGCGGCTAGTGATGCTTCGAAAGAAGCAGTGTGGCTCCGCAAGTTCCTTGGGGATCTTGAAGTAGTTCCTGGTATGGATAAAGCGGTATCACTGTACTGTGATAACAGTGCGGCTGTAGCTAATGCTAAGGAACCAAGATTTCACAAGAAGAGTAAACATATTGATCAAAAATATCATGTGATAAAGGACTTCATTGAGGACGGGCATGTCACGGTGTGCAAGATCGCTTCATAGGACAATTTAGTTGATCCATTTACGAAGACACTTACTGGGAGAGTCTTCGAGAGGCATGTGGAAGCTATGGGGATGCAAAATTTGCTGTATTTACTCACTTAGTGCAAGTGGGAGATTGTTAGACATGTATGCCCTAAGGAGTAAAAATGTAATATGTTTTTGGAGATATTTTTATCAATAAAGAATTTATTCATTTATATATACTAAATCTTGTCCTCTTTACATTCATGTTTGTTGAATGTATGATAAGCAAACAGTAGTCTGAGACTGTTAGTCTAAACCTTAAGAATTGGGCATATGATGGACTGATTATGCAGAAGACGCGATTCTTAAGGTGATGGTCTAAAACATATGATCCGCAATTGAGGGAATAAAGTTGGGCACTTTATTCATGAAAAGAATGTTATGTTGTCTATATCCCTTTTGGGAGATGGTTTGTCTTGACCATCGGAGTTGGACTCCGTGAATAGAAACATTGGCGCTTTGTCATAGGTGACAATGTGTTGGATTGGGACATGAAGTGAATTGATTTGGATTAATAATTCTATCTTGGCAAATCGATTCACTTTAGACAATCACTTGTATTGTATCTTATTCTTGAGATGAATAGTGGCCTGTTGTCTTGACTTGTGTCTTTTGATGTGCCAATGGCTGACTCCCACCTCTCAATAGTGGTACGCATGTCGGTACGTTGGCGACATGACTCTTGATGGCGTAGACTTGTTATTCATACATATAGAATCCATAGCTCCTCTTTAGGAGTAATGATATCCTCTTATATGCGTTGTCCTGTAATTGGAAAACTGGAGCGCTCAACCATTTGGATACATAGGTGTAACCGAATGGTATACTATCTTTGGATGGTAAGTTTTATAATGGTGAGACAATGGAACGTAAGATAAAAATAATCGGGAAGGTAAGACAAAACTTGTCCTTAAGCCGATTATGGATTATCATATGGGGTACGATACACTTTGATATGTCATGGAGACTTAGCTACACGAGCTTCGTAATTCTATAAAGTTCAATAGTGCAGCTCCAAGCTTTTAGTGGAGCAGAGTTGGAGTTGATAATTGTGAAATGTATATCTGGGATATTGGGTTTCATAATTATCATGAGCTTGGACTTTATAGGTCCATTTTGGTCCCCTTTGCTAGCTCACAAAATCCTGTAACGACACGGCGTGCTTTTCCAATAATTGGTGATTTATGTCGGATTTATCAGATTGGTTTAAAATTTGTAAGAATCAAATAATTCATGTCTGTTTATTGGTTGAATTAATTTTGTAATAAAATTAATTTAAGATAAACTTGTTGAATTATTGGATCAGATAATTCTTGTTTGTTTATCGGTTGATTTAATTTTGGATAAATTAGATCAAGATAAACTTGTAGAATTATTGTGAATTGATTTATTTTCTTAGAGATTATCTTGATAAAGTTTGTTTTGTGAATTGATTTATTTTCTTAGAGATTATCTTGATAAAGTTTGTTTTGATCAGATAACTTCTCTATTGGGTTATTTGAATCAAAACTGAGACTTTATCCTTTAGAATCTCGGGTGAAAAATAAAAGATTCACGGAGATTTTTTCTCGGGAGTTCGGCCTGCCAAATGATTGTTGGAAACAAAGTGCGCAGCGGAATTTTTTAAAATTTCGATCAGAGTAGTTTCCAAAACACAAGTTTGACATGTTATATGTATAAATTAAGTAGATCTTACTAACCTCAGTGTGCCGAAGAACCTCCACAACCTGTGTAGAGAAATAACGTTCTAGAAGAGCCTCAACCAACTGGTCTTCTTTGCTATTCTCTATCCACAACCGGAGTGAGTGTGGGCTCACACGTACAGCTCTTCCACCAGTGACTCTCCTTCCAACCAACAGAGAGAACCCAAAGCTAGTGTTCGTGATTTGTGAACAAAAGCTCTCAGGGAGTTTTTAGATGCTCACTAGAAGAGTATCACTCTTAATCTCTCAAATTGATCTCTATTGATCTGAGTAAATCATGAGACTCACTCCCTTTATATAGCTATTGGTCCTGGGGTCAATCCATATCAGATTAGGTCTCAAAAACTCGAAAACAGAATCAAGTTCAGATCAATATCTGATAAGATCTGCGTGAAAACGTGTAATCTTATCTCCGCTGATCGGCAGGCCGAACAGGCCAGTTTGGCAGGCCGAACACGTCATCCGGCAGGTCGATCTCCCGAGAAAAAATCTCTGCGAATCTTTTAATTTCCACCCGAGATTCTAAGGGATAAAGTCTCAATTTTGATTCAAATAACCCAATAGAGAAGTTATCTGATCAAAACAAACTTTATTAAGATAATCTCTAAGAAAATAAATCAATTCACAATAATTCTACAAGTTTATCTTGTTCTAATTTGTCCAAAATTAAAACAACCGATAAACAGACAAGAATTATCTGATCGCAATAATTTAACAAGTTTATCTTGAACTAATTTCTTACAAAATTAATTCAACCGATAAACAGACATAAATTATTTGATTCTTACAAATTTTAAACCAATCTGATAAATCCGACATAAGTCACCAATTATTGGAAAAGCACGCCGTGTCGTTACAGGATTTTGTGAGCTAGCAAAGGGGACCAAAATGGACCTATAAAGTTCAAGCTCATGATAATTATGAAACCTAATATCCCAGATATACATTTCACAATTATCAACTCCAACGCTACTCCACTAAAAGCTTGGAGCTGTACTCTTGAACTTTATAGAATTACGAAGCTCGTGTAGCTAAGTCTCCATGACATATCATAGTGTATCGTATCCCCATATGATCATCTATAATCGGCTTAAGGACAAGTTCTGTCTTACCTTCCCGATTAATTTTATCTTACGTTCCATTGTCTCACCATTAGAAAACTTACCATCCAAAGATAGTATACCATTCGGTTACACCTATGTATCCAAATGGTTGAGCGCTCCAGTTTTTCAATTATAGGACAACGCATATAAGAGGATATCATTACTCCTAAAGAGTAGCTATGGATTCCATATCTATGAATAACAAGTCTACGCTATCAAGAGTCATGCCTCCAACGTACCGGCATGCATACCACTATAGAGATGTGGGAGTCACCCATTGGTACATCAAAAGACACAAGTCGAGACAACAGGACTCACTATTCATCTCAGGATTAAGATACAATACAAATGATTGTCTAAAGTGAATCGATTTGCCAAGACAGAATTATTAATCCAAACCAATTCACTTTATGTCCCGATCCAACACATTGTCACCTATGACAATGTGCCAATGTTTCTATTCAAGGAGTCCAACTTCGATGGCCAAGACAAACCATCTCCCAAAAGGGATATAGACAACATAACAATCTTTACATGAATAAAGCGCTTAACTTTATTCCCTCGATTGCGGATCATATGTTTTAGACCGTCACCTTAAGAATCGTGTCTTCCGCATAATCATCCCATCATATGCCCAATTCTTAAGGTTTAGATTAACAGTCTCAAACTACTGTTTGCTTATCATACATTCAACAAATATGAACATAAAGAGGACAAGATTTGTTATATATAAATGAATAAATTTTTTATTGATAAAAATGTCTCCAAAAACGTATTACATTTTTACTCCTTAGGGCATACATGTCTAACAATCTCCCACTTGCACTAAGTGAGTAAATACAGCAAATTTCGCATCCCCATAGCTTCCACATGCCTCTCGAAGACTCTCCTAGTAAGTGTCTTTGTAAATGGATCAACTAAATTGTCCTCTCACGCGATCTTGCACACCGTGACATGCCCGCCCTCAACGAAGTCCTTTATCACATGATACTTCTGATCAATATGCTTACTCTTCTTGTGAAATCTTGGTTCCTTAGCATTAGCTACCGCCGCACTGTTATCACAGTACAGTGATACCGCTTTATCCATACCAGGAACTACCTCAAGATCCCTAAGGAATTTGCGGAGCCACACAGCTTCTTTCGAAGCATCACTAGCTGCCACATACTCGGCCTCCATCGTTGAATCCAAAGTGCAAGCTTTCTTCGCACTTCTCCAATTGATGGCACCGCCACCTAGAGTAAACACAAACCCCGAAGTCGATTTCCTAGAATCCAAACAGGATTGAAAATCTGAATCAGTGTATCCTAGAGGAGTCAAGTCCTCACCTAAATACACAATCATATACCCTCGAGTCCTTCTCAGGTTCTTAAAAATATGCTTTACCGTAACCCAATGGTTCAGTCCTGGATCAGCCTGAAATCGACTTACAATCCCGACCGCATAGCTAATATCCGGTCGAGTGCAAAGCATGGCATACATGAGACTACCCACTGCCGAAGCATAAGGCACCTTTTTCATGTATTCTCTTTCTTCATAAGACTTTGGAGAGTCTTTCTTAGAAAGAGTAATTCCAGACCTAGATGGTTGCCCACCTTTCTTGGAATCCTGCATTGCAAACCTCCTGAGAATTTTATCTATGTAGCCGGCCTGTGACAAAGCTTCCCGAATGATCTGGATACCGAGAACAAAATTAGCCTCACCTAAGTCCTTCATGTCAAACTGCTTGGTCAACCATAATTTGATCGATGACAATGCCCCAACGTCATTGCCAATTAGTAGAATGTTATCTACATAGAGCAGTAGAAAAACCACATTCCCATCCTTTATGTGTTTGTAAACACATGGTTCATCCATATTTTGTGAGAACCCATAAGTCTTGATCACTTGATCAAATCTTATGTTCCAAGAACGGGATGCCTGCTTAAGTCCATAAATTGACTTTAGCAGCTTACAAACCTTACCCTCTTGACCCGCGACCTTGAACCCGTCTGGTTGTTCCATATAAATGGACTCATCAAGATAGCCATTCAGAAAAGTCGTCTTGACATCCATCTGCCAAATCTCGTAATCGTGAGCGGCAGCTATGGACAAGAGAATCTGGATGGACTTAAGTATGGCTACAGGCGAAAAGGTTTCCTCATAATCGATTCCTTCCTTTTGCGTATAACCCTTAGCTACCAGTCTAACCTTAAAGGTTTCGACCTTTCCATACACTCCTCTTTTCCTCTTGTAGATCCACTTACACCCTATGGGTTTTACCCCTTCGGGAAGATCCACAAGCTCCCAGACCCGATTAGTCTCCATAGACTTCATCTCTGTGTTCATGGCCTCTATCCAGAGTCTTGAATCAACATCCTCCATAGCTTCTGCGTAAGTATAAGGATCCCTATCATGTTCATCCAGTTCAGCCAAAAAGACCTCCCCATTGAACATATACCTTTCAGGTTGACACCCGATCCTCCCACTACGCCGAAGCCCCTGAGACTGTTGTTCAGGTTTGTTTGGTTTTTCTACACCGATCAGAATGGTTTCGTTTAGAACCTCCGGAGTGAACGAATCACCCCTTAACTCCTCAAGCACCACTTTGCTTCGAGGTTTAAAGTCGTCCATGTAACTCTCCTCAAGAAAAGTTGCATTAGTAGAAACCACGACTTTATTTTCCTTTGGGTTATAAAAATAACCCCCTTTAGTCCCTTTTGGATATCCTACAAACACGCAAACTTCCGAACGTGCTTCCAACTTATTCGGATCCTTAAACAGGACATGAGCTGGACATCCCCATATGCGAATATGGTTTAAGGATGTCTTCCGTCTTGTCCACAACTCGTGAGGAGTTTAAGGGACCGATTTTGAAGGCACATTGTTGAAAAGATAACATGCGGTTTGCAGTGCATATCCCCAAAAGGATAAAGGCAATGATGAATAACTCATCATGGACTGAATCATGTCCAACAAAGTCCTAATCCTTCTCTCCGCTACGCCATTCTGCTGCGGAGTGCCCGGCATAGTCAAATGGGATAAAATCCCATTCTCTAACAAGTGTCCCAAGAACTCATCAGAAAGGTATTCCCCACCTCGATCAGATCGAAGTGCCTTTATGGGTCTACCCAATTGCTTTTCCACTTCATCCCAAAACTCCCTGAACTTATCAAAAGTTTCGCTTTTGTGGTGCATTAGGTACACATACACATATCTTGAGTAATCGTCAATAAAAGTGACAAAGTACTCATACCCTCCTCGTGCCTGGATGTTCATCGGTCCACAAACATCACTATGCACAAGTTCTAGAACCCCTTCGGCCCTATTGCCCTTAGACCCGTATGGTCTTTTGGTCATTTTACCCTCCAAACAAGATTCACACTGAGGTATAGATTCCACCTTTAAGCGACTTAAAAGTCCATCCCTTACCAACCATTGAATCCTATTCAGGTTAATATGGCCAAGGCGCAAATTCCAAAGATAAGTCTTATTAGAGTGAGAAGTTTTAGGTCTTTTTGAGTTATTATCATTTATCTCAGCATTAAGCAATAAGTCCATCTTAGGTTTCATAAAATATAGATTATTTTGCATCCATCCAGAACAGATAAAAGATTTGTTTTTACGAATCACCACTTTTTCATTAAAAGATACCACGTAGGAGTCTTTAAATAAAGAAGATACAGAAATTAAATTCCTTTTAAATTTAGGAACATAAAAACAGTCTCGTAAAATTAAACTCCTATAATTATCAAAATAAAGATGGACATCTCCCACTGCTTCCGTTGAGACCAAGGATCCATCGCCTATCCGAAGCGTTAAGTCTTCACGAAGTAGACTTCTCGTTTCTTTGAATCCCTGCAGAGAAACACAAACATGATTAGTTGCACCGGAATCTATGACCTAGATGTCACTGGATTCCTCAACCAAACAAGTTTCTAAATATAGAGGATCACACCTACCTCCCTTGGAAAGGAAGTCCTTGCAATGCTTCTTTATATGCCCGACCTTACCACAGAAGAAGCACTTAAGCTTCTTTGGGTTCTTCTTCTTCTTCTTCTTGCTCTTGGTAGCAGCAGGAATAGAAGACTTCCCACTCTTAGCCCATTGCTTCTTTCCATTCCCAGAGTTAGCATTGGAACCAGAAGCAGCTACCATATTGGCCTCACCACCAGCAGGAGACTCCCTGATCTGTAGTTCAAACTCCTATAACTGTTTCATCAATTCTATTAAGGTCATATCCTGTCTATTGCTTAAATTAAAAGTGGCTCTAAACGGAATAAATTCCTTAGACAAAGTCTCAAAGACCATAGTCAACTGAGTTTCAGCATCGATGTCGGCTCCATTGGTTTGAGCCTCAGCGAGGCAACCCATGACCAACATCATATGCTCCTTTACAGATGTCCCTGGTCTCTGTCTACAGTTTAAGAGTTTCTGAAGCGCCCCTTGCTGCTTTGTTATGGCCTGGCCTCCAAACATGTCCTCAAGATTATCCAAGATCTGCTTCGTAGTCTCATAATCCTGATGTTGAGCCTGCAGCACGTTGTTCATGCTAGCCATAACATAGCAGCGGGCCTAATCATTAGCATCTTTCCAGTGATCGTACGCTTGGAATTGCTCATTACTTGAGTCTCCCGTAGGCTCTGGAGGACCAGGAGTTGTCAGAACATATTTCAGTTTCTCAAAGGAAAGAACGATATCCAGGTTCCGTTTCCAATCGTTATAGTTCTCACCGGTTAATTGGTTTTTGTCAAGTATCGATGATAAAGCATTTTTAGACATTTTCAATCTACAATAAAGAATCATATACCAAACATAAGCAAACATATATAATAATTTAGTAAGATAACACAATCATGTATGTAAAATAATACAAATGCGTTTATGTGTCAAAACCTTGAAAATATCACAACCTTACAACGATAATTCCCAACTCAGAATTCAACAAGCTCCTAGGGGAGTCATGCCAAATTCAATCAGGAACATGGATCCCCTCCTGATTAATATATGTCATCTAGGACCCGTATGATCCAGCATATACTAATAATCGTTTCTTTGGCTATTAATTTTATTAACAGAGCTCCTAGGGGAGGTTAATAATAAAATCAACGTGAGTGTATAATCACTGTTTCAATATTTTATCCATGATTTATAATCACCACCTAGGGGTGTGCAACCATAAATCATACTAAAATACCTTATCCTTTCAGAGATCCAATCTGGTACATGATAGAAATCCCTTCCTAGGGGTCGGGACCACGATGTTCTTCCTATGGACCAACGATGGAGGCCTTAGGTCCTCTCTTCGAAAACCTTCTCCCACTCAATCTTTTGAAGTCAAGGTTTTATTTTAAAATTATGCATGAACAATTTTAATATGAGCGGCACTCCCTATTCTATATGACATGTTATCAATATAGATGGTAAATTATATATTATAATGCAGACAAGCAAAGCAATCAAGTAAAGCTACAAGCAAAATAATAATAACCGTAATATTATGGTTCCACCCTAGAGAATAGAAAAACTAAGATTACAATAGAATAATCGAGACATTTATCGATTCTTCATCCTTGAATCCTCAAGTTGTATCCTTCTTCATGTAATATCCATCTTCAAGTCTTCAATCCTGTATGAATCAAATACTTCATATTTCCGGTCATATCCAAATTTAATGTTTCTTAGAATCGTCCCAAAAATAAAATTAAAACTGCACCAGAAAAATTGCACATTTTCTGGACACTCGGCAGCTCTCGGTTGGCAGGCCGATCTGGGTGATCGGCCTGCCGATTATGTAAGTTCGGCCTACCGAACATGAAGGTTCGGCCTGCTGGCAGAGCATCAAAAATTTCTGCCCCACTGTCGGCCTGCCAGACCACACGTCCGGCCTGTCGATCTGTGACCTTCGGCCTGCCGAACTGTGACATCCGACATGCCGACCGAGCAGAAAACCCTTAATCCAGAAAATACAATTTTAATGCAATTCATCAATTTTATTTTCAACAATTCAAAAACATAAAATTAGAGACTCAGGAAATACCTGGAGGCGCCTTCATCAATCTTCTAGATCCGACTTCTCGATCCGTCTTCTCCGGATAATTATTTAATTACAAAATTCTTACAAATTAAAAATTAAATAACAATTCCTAGACGGAGATAATAGTCTGCCATCTAATTACATGAAAAACCTATATACACATTCTAACCTCTAAGGAACCATAACCGGTATTAATTAATTAATAAATAATTAAACAATGATTTAATCAACCATAATTAATTAATAAACATTCACCACATAATCCATGACAACATATATATTATATAGAAACCTAGAGTACCATCTCTCTATAAAATTCAATTCAAGCATAGGAGAGATTAAGATCACAAAATTTATACATATAACATGATCATAAACTTGCAAATTTATGTAAAAACCTCGTCTCTGATACCATTTGTTGGAAACAAAGTACGCAGCGGAATTTTTTAAAATTTCGATCAGAGTAATTTCTAAAACACAAGTTTGACATGTTATATGTATAAATTAAGCAGATCTTACTAACCTCAGTGTGCCGAAGAACCTCCACAACCTGTGTAGAGAAATAACGTTCTAGAAGAGCCTCAACCAACTGGCCTTCTTTGCTATTCTCTATCCACAACCGGAGTGAGTGTGGGCTCACACGTACAACTCTTCCACCGATGACTCTCCTTCCAACCAACAGAGAGAACCCAAAGCTAGTGTTCGTGATTTGTGAACAAAAGCTCTCAGGGAGTTTTTAGATGCTCACTAGAAGAGTATCACTCTTAATCTCTCAAATTGATCTCTATTGATCTGAGTAAATCATGAGACTCACTCCCTTTATATAGCTATTGGTCCTAGGGTCAGTCCATATCAAATTAGGTCTCAAAAACTCGAAAACAGAATCAAGTTCGGATCAATATCTGATAAGATCCGCGTGAAAACGCGTAATCTTATCTCCGCTGATCGACAAACCAAACACTCTGATCGGCAGGCCAAACAGGCCAGTTCGACAGGCTGAAAACGTCATCCGACAGGCCGATCTCCCGAGAAAAAATCTCCGCGAATCTTTTATTTTTCACCTGAGATTCTAAGGGATAAAGTCTCAATTTTGATTCAAATAACCCAATAGAGAAGTTATCTAATCAAAACAAAATTTAATAAGATAATCTCTAAGAAAATAAATCAATTCACAATAATTCTACACGGTTATCTTGTTCCAATTTGTCCAAAATTAAAACAACCAATAAACAGACAAGAATTATCTGATCGCAATAATTCAACAAGTTTATCTTAAACTAATTTCTTACCAAATTAATTCAACCGATAAATAGACATAAATTATTTGATTCTTACAAATTTTAAACCAATCTGATAAATCCGACATAAGTCACCAATTATTGGAAAAGCACGCCGTGTCGTTATAGGATTTTATGAGCTAGCAAAGGGGACCAAAATGGACCTATAAAGTTCAAGCTCATGATAATTATGAAACCCAATATCCCAGATATACATTTCACAATTATCAACTCCAACGCTACTCCACTAAAAGCTTGGAGCTGCACTCTCAAACTTTATAGAATTACGAAGCTCGTGTAGCTAAGTCTCCATGACATATCATAGTGTATCGTATCCCCATATGATCATCCATAATCGGCTTAAGGACAAGTTCTGTCTTACCTTCCCGATTAATTTTATCTTACGTTCCATTGTCTCACCATTAGAAAACTTACCATCCAAAGATAGTATACCATTCGATTACACCTATGTATCCAAATGGTTGAGCGCTCCAGTTTTTCAATTATAGGACAACGTATATAAGAGGATATCATTACTCCTAAAGAGGAGCTATGGATTCCATATCTATGAATAACAAGTCTACGCTATCAAGAGTCATGCCTCTAACGTACCGGCATGCATACCACTATAGAGATGTGGGAGTCACCCATTGGTATATCAAAAGGCACAAGTCGAGACAACAGGCTCACTATTCATCTCAGGATTAAGATACAATACAAATGACTGTCTAAAGTGAATCGATTTGCCAAGACAGAATTATTAATCCAAACCAATTCACTTTATGTCCCGATCCACATGTCGTCACCTATGACAACGTGCCAATGTTTCTATTCAAGGAGTCCAACTCCGATGGCCAAGACAAACCATCTCCCAAAAGGGATATAGACAACATAACAATCTTTACATGAATAAAGCACCCAACTTTATTCCCTCGATTGCGGATCATATGTTTTAGACCGTCACCTTAAGAATCGTGTCTTCCGCATAATCATCCCATCATATGCCCAATTCTTAAGGTTTAGATTGACAGTCTTAGACTACTGTTTGCTTATCATACATTCAACAAATATGAACATAAAGAGGACAAGATTTGATATATATAAATGAATAAATTCTTTATTGATAAAAATATCTCCAAAAACGTATTATATTTTTACTCCTTAGGGCATACATGTCTAACAATGATGTGTTCGACCTGCCGAATGGGCCTGTTCGGCTTGTCGATCAGGATGTTCGGCCTGCCGATTAGCAGGAGATAAGATTACTCATTTTCACATAGATCTTATCAGATATTGATCAGAACTTGATTCTGGTTCGTGTTTTTGAGATCTAATATGATAAGGACTGACCCCAGGACCAATGGCTATATAAAGGGCATGAGTCTCATGATTTACTCAGATCAATTGAGAGATTAAGAGTGATACTCTTCTAGTGAGCATCTGAAAACTCTCTGAGAGCTTTTGTTCACAAATCACGAACACTAGCTTTGGGTTCTCTCTCTTGGTTGGAAGGAGAGTCACCGGTGGAAGAGCTGTACGTGTGAGCCCACACTCACTCCGGTTGTGGATAGAGAATAACAAAGAAGACCAGTTGGTTGAGGCTCTTTTGGAACGTTACTTCTCTTCACAGGCTGCGGAGGGTCTTCACACAAAGGATAGTAAGATCTATCTAATTTATACATATAACATGTTAAACTTGTGTTTTGGAAATTACTCTGAAGAAAATTTTTAAAATTTCGTTGCACACCGTGTTTCCAACATGATTCAATTATTGGGAAGTAATCGTTTAGAATATAAACTCCATGCACCAAATAGTCAAGGTAATGAGTTGACATCCCCACTTTTTGTTGTTGATTTTATCTATCTTATTTCATTTTGTCCATGTTTTTCTCGTATGTCAATTGTCAAAAATTGAAACTGTTTGATTTGTTAACTTCTCTTCAAATGCCATAATCCTTGCCTCTCTTGAGTCACATCGTTGTCAACATGTAAAATGTCATTGATTTTAGTAGTTCTATTTTAGCCTCACTTTTGGATGCGTTAAGTATAGCCCTAAAGTTTTCTCTGAAATCAATTGGGGTTTTCTTATTTCTTCACTTCTCTTAAATAGAAATTTCCTCTTCCTACTTAACTATTTGTCTTTCTAATGAGGTTTAAATTGCTCTGATTTTATGTTGTACTCCAAAGCCCGTCAATTTTTCTTAGCTAGGGTTCCATAGAAGTTTTATTAAATGTTGAGGAAGGGAATTTTCTATGAAAATCAATTTTCAGGCAAAGTCCTCAATTTTGAATCTCTCCCTGCTATATTGTTCTCTTATTGGGTAGTCTTCTATAAAGTTACTGATTTTCTAGATATTCTTAATATTTTGTTTGTTTTTTGAACAGAAACAAAATGAGATTTTTTTATTATCTTTAGTTTTCAATATGTGACTTTCGAGCATACAGATTGTTCATTTGATTAAGTGGTTGGTGTATTTTACCTTCTAATAGCTCAATTTAATAGATTAAAAAGAACTACTTTTTGGTGAATTCATCTTCTTACAATTTATGTTTTCTCAGTTCTGTCTATTGTTGATTATTTTTAGTTTTATGCATCATTTGCTTATCCTTAATTTTGCTAAAATGGTCCCAGCATTAAAATTTTTTACTACTTGTTTTTAGTTATCTTGACTTCGTTTACCACCTTGGAAATTATTTGAGAGTTGAAGTATGAGAACTTTTGTTTTATGTTCAAATTTAATTTCTATATGTTGTTGCAATTGATAAGGAAAAGAAAATTTTATGATGATTTGAGTTTAAAAGAAAATGAAAGGAAAAATGATTTAGGTGATCATGATGAGCTATTTTTGGTATCATAGAAATATTTTGAGTTATTAAAATAATTCAGTAATATATTTGTTGTTTTACGAAAAAAGAGTTTTACAAAAAAAATCATATTTGAAATTGTTCAGTTATGTCTTTCTCGTTTTATGGTTCCAAATTTGAAACTATTGTTTTTAGACTTGTTATTGCAAAATATTTATCACGTAGCTATATATATATATATATATATATATATATATATATATAAGAGTTAAGGTTTATTTGATAGGCTTATGTAACTCGTAGTAATTTAGTACAATCTTGGTCATATCTTACAGACTAAGTTAGGAGTTTGTAGGTTGGGGAGTGTTAGTTTCCTTTGGAAAATTATATATTGGAACTTAGCTTCTTGATTTTGGGATTTTTGTTTCTCGAAGGTTAAGTCTATATTTACTGTCAATATGGTTGCCTCTTTTCCTTTGGTTTAAAACGTGTCCTAGGAAATTTGAGTAGAACCTAGACGATATGATCGTTTATCTAGTTGGAGAAACGAAAAAATCGTTAGGCTATAGTGGCAAAATTGATTGTTTGTAGACTATCATAGGTGTTGATGCTATTAGTTTAAAATAGATTAATTCTTAAGTTAATGATTTCTAGCTATGATGCTAAGACTCATATATATGTTTGTCCTTGAATTTTAGGATAATCGGGTGATGAGTGAGATCTTCCTTGGGTTAGGATTAAATGTCTTGACTTATTTGGACTCTCGAACCGAGAATTAATAAGTGTTATGTAGTTGATTTTTCTTTTATGATATTAGTTCTAAGCCTTAAATCTTTTAGATGAGGTGAGCCTTTGTGAGGTAGGGAATGTGTTTTTAGAAGGTTTATAATCCCCTTCTACTTGATTAGATAGCGGTAATAAGGTCTCACAAAAGATATACAATTGTCTAAAGTATGACTTATTTAGCTTGTCTTAGTACTTGCTTGGGTGGTTTTTGAGGTTTTAGTATCTCTTTACAATGACATTTTAAGGATGGACCTTGATTTAGATAGTGGATTTAAGCATTATAAATTAGGAGGATGTAGAGTGCATTGTACGATGATCTCTTGTTGATTTGAAAAATTACTGGAATGTAATAACTCTAAGTTAGGAGGTAAACCGCATAGATTAGAATCACCATTGGTTTATTTCTACTATATTGTGTACATAATGAGGATTATATTGTTTAACATATATAGATATTGGATTTGAGGATTCTAGTTGTGATGTAAGATTTAGTTCATGTACTTGATCCTTTGGTGATTCACATATAATTCTTAGGTCCCTTCTAATTAAAATAATTTGTGTAATTTATTTAAGAGCCTTGGTTTAGAATGATTAATGTCAATATTTCTTTGGGAGTTATATATCAAATGTTGTTAGACTAACATTTTATTTGGTCTTGATGTTAGATCTTAATTATGCTTATTAATCCTTAATTATGCTTATTAATGTAACTCGTGTGAGATGAAGATATGCTATAATAGGCTAATAACTCCATATCTTAAACCATGTGATAGGAATTGAGCTTCAAATAAAGTGATTGCTTTGAGGCAGTCTCTTAATCGATCGACACTTAATTATGTTGCTTTTTAAGTCTTCAAGAATGATTTACCTACGGAGACATTAGTGGCAACCTCTTAATATTGCCTTGGGTAAAGATTGCATGTTAAAGGGATTCATGAAATAAACTTTGATAGATTCTCTTAATTACAACCAAATTGATTGTGGTTATTTATTGTGGAACTTAACGTTTTTGGAACATGAAGCATATTAATATATCCTACTAGAACCTTTGTTATATGGTTTTGATTAGATCTTAATATTGATGCTATCAGGGAATGTCGTAATTCCTTGTGAATGGGCAACGAGAGGGCTTATTAGTTTAAGAATTGAATTTACTTATTCGGTTGGGTTAACAGATATCTGTTTGCAGAAGCTATTCTCAATATTGGTTATGATTTAGGTAAGTCATTTTGGCTTTAGAGATTATTGAAGATTGACTGATGAGTTTTGAATAGTGTAGTTATGGACTTAGCTTAATGATTGTTTAATCTTCTTATGATTCTTGATTTTGAAATAAGCTAATGACTTGAAGGGCATAAGAATTATTAAAGTTCTGAGGGTTATATATACTCAAAGTGATGAAACAAGACTTTCAAATAAGTGATATTTATTAAAGATTTCATGGGTTTATTGTAGTTCTTTATATCTATTGATTTGGGGTTATCTCAGTATGCTAGGAATTCAAAATTTTGATTATGTAGCGATTGTTTGTAGTCTATTCCTTTCTTCGTATTAGATTTGTGTACATTGAAGAGCTTTTTAGAACAATGGGATTTTCAATTTTTTTTAATCTTGTAGCATGCTAGTTTACTTATGTTTCATTGATCTAAAGTAGCTGTGTAAGGAATATCCTCACGTGTTTAATCTCCAGCTTGAAGTGATCCTCAAGAATTTTGGGGACGAATTTTTTAAGGTGGGTAGATTGTAAAACCAATGGTTTTTATTTGAAAAAAAAAATTCAAAATTTTAGGCCATTTTGAAATTTTTAATAACCTTGGGTATCTAAAAGATTCTTTTGCAAAAAAAATAGATTTAGAGAAAAACAAAATCATATGCCTTTTCTTCCTTGACTTCCCCTTTCTTCTTTTTTTTCCCCTTTCTTTTCTTTCTTCTTCTTGTGAAAATGGAGACCACATTGCCCTTCCCACCGGCCAATATCTAGCTACCACCCACTTGCATGCACCGACCGATCAGATGTGCCACCACCCAAAACTTCTAGCGCAAACTGCTGCCGTCAAATGCATCGGTAGTCTTCCCGAATGGAGCAAAGAAGACCACGCACTTTTGGGCTTTCATGGACAATTCTGGCGCTGTACGGTTCCCTCTCCACCGGCAAGTTGCACCGTCGGGTTTGTTAGACATGTGTGCCCTAAGGAGTAAAAATGTAATATGTTTTTAGAGACATTTTTATCAATAAAGAATTTATTTATTATTAATATATCAAATCTTGTCCTCTTTACGTTTATATTTGTTGAATGTATGTTAAGTTAACAAAAGTCTGAGACTGTCAGTCTAAACCTTTAAGTATTGGGCATGTAACGCCCGCCTATTTCATGTAACGAACCACGTTAAGTTAGTAACATTAATAAGGCATGTTATTAATAATAACGTTATATGATATGATATGTGATGTGCATGTTACTAACTTCTTACGTCAAGTTTTGTGACAGGTGACGACCGCATGAGAT
Organism: Artocarpus heterophyllus; assembly: GCA_025403435.1. Classification (NCBI taxonomy): domain Eukaryota; kingdom Viridiplantae; phylum Streptophyta; class Magnoliopsida; order Rosales; family Moraceae; genus Artocarpus; species Artocarpus heterophyllus. Next base: position 34,631,785 of record CM046343.1, read on the forward strand.
CGTTGTGCTCTAGTGTTCATGTGAAATTCTAAGCATATGTTTATTTGTGATGCAATATACGATTATTTATGATGCAATGATGTATGAATGTTTTATGTTATGGCATTTAACGACAGATCGGCAGGCCGCACTTTTAAGCTCGGTAGGCCGAACTTCTTGCCCGAGAACGGCAGGCCGAAGAACCGCACCGGCAGGCCAAACTTGCTGGAACCGGCAGGTCGAAGGGGAAAACCGGCAGGCCGAACATGGCTGACGAGCAGTCAGCAGAAATCTCTCCAAAATTATGGCTGAGTTAATTACGTTAATTGGGTGATTTAATGTGATTAATTGGCATAATAATGGAATGTTTTATCAGTTAAGGAAATAAATGGGGTTTGACTTGCATGATTTATGTCAATTTATATGGTTTCCAATTTAAATAGGGCAAAACATGGTAAGTATTGAGTGGGAGATTGGACTTTCCTTCTTTCTCTTCTTTCCTTCCACGCCAACAGCCCTTAACAGTCAGAAAAATCTGACTTAATGAAGGGAATTGAATTCCTATCAATTATGTTTAATACGTTAAAAAAATTTTAACGTTTCCTTTTTCATTATTTTCTCTCCTTCTCACGTTTTCCTCTCAAAATTTCTGAGACGATTTTTCATTTCTCTTTCTCTTCTCTTCTCCACGAGTTCTTCCTCTTCCTCTCTCACGAAAATTTTTCTAAGTACATAGAAAGAAAAGTCTTATTTCGTTGGTTAAATTCAAGGATTCTGAGAAGAAACTTCAAGGTATGTATTCGGTTTTCTCTAGTATTTTTAAAAAGAAATTCTTCTCCTCGTTTCGTCTACAATATCTTTCTATAGGTATTGTGTTTTGTCTCGAATTTTTAAATGTGATGTTATGCATATATGTTATGTGGTGCTTTCTAATTTCATGTTTTATGAAAATATGATATTTCTATCTTCTACTCTTCACAGTAATGTTACTATTTAATTTTGAATATATGAAAAATGTAATGATTATTCAAGGGGTAAATATGATGTTTTCATGAAAAAATTGTTATAATTATGCATATGTATGAGTATGAAAGATGAATGTGTTTTATTTATATGTTATGAAATTGTTATGGGAATTCAATAAGAAAAATGTTTTAATAAATGTTATTTCTGGATTTTTGTTATGAAATGTTGTGTATGTTTAAAAGGTTTTATGATAACAAAATAATTTTATGCATGATAATATGATGATAATTATAGGATATGTCTGAAATGTGAGAATGTATACATGAGTGTATGTATATGTGAATATTATATGAATGAATGTTATGTGTATGGATATTTCATGATAAGTATTGATTTTATTGCATCTTTAAATGATAAATGGCATGAACACTCTAGGAAGCGAGCACATCGAGACCACGGCGTCGTCACTAAGTGCATTTTTAAGGTTAAGTAAGCTAACGATAAAGTAAGTACATTCTCACCTGCAACATGACACATGTTTTTACAAGGATTGATGATATGTTTTACAAGGATATTCATGATGATTTTATGATGATTTTTCCTTAAAGTATTTTTTATGAAAGATTTTCATGATTTTAAAGATATGCATGTATGATGATGACATGTTTCAAAGAATGAAAAGTATGTATATATGTATCACCTAATAAGTGTTGCACATCCAATGCTATGAAATTTTATGTTAAGATGTCATGTTTGGTTTGGGATTAGCTACCATTCTCCTCTCATGACGGCGCGCCTATGATGATGTTATGGTGCAATACTTGGGCCCTTAAGAAAAAATGTTTAAGTTTTAAAATGGCTAACGTTTCGAAAGATATGTTCTATGAAGCTGTGCTTAAGGCACTTTTACGATGAGGATGATGATGATGATGTTTATGAAATGTTTTAAGTTGTGAGAGTTATATGTACTTACTAAGCGTTAGCTTAATCATGTTTTATATGTCATGTTGCAGATAAGGGTAAAAGAGTCATGGAATAGGTGGAGGGCACGGGAAGGCGTGTGAGCAACATGAACGATGAATTGTAACCGGAAGCACGCCAAGAAAATGATTTTATGATTTAATCAAGTTATATTTTTGAACATATATTTTATGTTAAGTTTTAAGAATACTTATATTATGGTTTTATAAGTTATTTTATTGTTTTTCGATGAATTATGAACTTCCGCTATATTTTACGTAAAGTTGTTATGTTTTAAGTTAAAGTTTTCTAAAGGAATTTGGTCTCGGACGGCCTGTCGAATTTTGTGGCCGGCCTGCCGAAGACTAGAAGTTCGACCTGCTGATTGAATTTTTTGGCCAGCCGAACATGGCTGAATTTTCAATCAGTATTGCAAAGCCTCTGCCAGCCTGCCGGTAGAGGAAACTCCAGCTTGCCGATGATGTTCGGCCTGTTGAAGTCCCAAGTTTGGCCTGTCGAACTGTGGGAGTAAGTAAGTTTTAAATGATTTGATGTTTATTATGATATGTTGTGGTGTTTTGTTAAGTCATGATTTTACAACTTGGTATATCTATTTTATTAACATAAGTTTATGACTAATTTAAAGTATAAATGAATAAATTATGATAAGGAATAATTTAAACAATGCCTTTCGAAACAATGTGAAGTTTAAAAAAAAAACGTATGAATGGATCCTGGTAATGTAAGTCTAAGTACTTTTAAAATCAATAGTAACGATATAGTTTGATACTATTTATAATATTAAGATTTATGCTTGTACGAATGTAAGTATGTAACGACATCTATGACGTCCGAATTAAGGGGCGTTGCAGGGCATATAATGCACAGATTATGCGAAAGACACAATTCTTAAAGTGATGGTCTAAATCATAAGATCCGCAATCGAGGGAATAAAGTTGGGCGCTTTATTCATGTAAAGATTGTTATGTTGTCTATATCTCTATTGGGAGATGGTTTGTCTTGACCATCGGAGGTGGACTCCATGCATAGAAACATTGGCATGTTATCATAGGTGACGATGTGTTGGATCAAGACATAAGTGAATTAATTTGGATTAATAATTCTGTCTCAGCAAATCGATTCACTTTAGACAATCATTTGTATTGTATTTTAATCCTGAGATGAATAGTGGGCTCGTTGTCTTGACTTGTTTCTTTTGATGTACCAAACGGTGACACCCACATTTTAATAGTGGTATGCATGCTGGTACGTTGGAGGCATGACTCTTGATAGCGTAGACCTGTTATTCATAGATATGGAATCCATAGCTCCTCTTTATTAGTAGTGATATCCTCTTATATGCGTTATCCTGTAATTAAAAAACTAGAGCGCTAAATCCTTTGGATACATAGGTGTAACCGAATGGTATACTGTCTTTGGATGGTAAGTTTTTCGATGGTGAGATAATGGAACGTAAGATAAAAATGATCAGGAAGGTAAGACAGAACTTGTCCTTAAGCTGATTATGGATAATCCTATAGGGATATGATATACTATGATATATCATGGAGACTTAGCTATACAGGCTTCGTAATTCTATATAGTTTGAGAGTACAGCTCCAAGCTTTTAGTAGAGTAGCGTTGGAGTTGATAATTATGAAATGTATATCTGGGATATTGGGTTTCATAATTATCGGGAGCTTAAACTATATAAGTCATTTGGTCCATTTTACTAGCTCACAACATCCTATAACGATACGGCGTGCTTTTTTAATAATTGATAACTTATGTCAGATTTATTAGATTGGTTGAAATTTGAAAGAATCAAATAATTCATGTTTGTTTATCGATTGAATAAATTTTGTGACAAAATTAATTCAAGATAAACTTGTTAAATTATTGGGATAAGATAATTCTTGTCTGTTTATCAGTTGATTTAATTTTGAATAAATTAAATCAAGATAAACTTGTAGAATTATTAGGAATTCATTTATTTTCGAAGAGATTATCTTGATAAAGTTGTTTTAATTAGATAACTTCTCTATTAGGTTATTTGAATAAAAACTGAGACTTTATCTTATAAAATCTCAGGTGGAAAATAAAAGATTTGCTGAGATTTTTTTGTCGACAGTTCAGCATGTGAGAAGTTGAAAATAAAATTGATGAATTGCATTAAAAATTGTATTTTTTAGAAATGGTGATTTTTGCTCATTCGACAGGCTGATGGTTGTAGATCGGTAGGCAGGACGTAAGGTTCGATAGGCCATCAGTGTAGCAAAAATTAGGTGGCTCTGGTGGCAGGCTGAACTTCTAGTTCGGCAGGCCGATCACCCAGATGGCTTGCCGACAAAGAGTTGGAAACTTTTTCAAAAAATGTGTAGTTTTTAGTGCAGTTTTAATTTTATTTTTGAGACAATTCTGAGAAACATTAAATTTAAATATGACAGGAAATATGGAGTATTTGATTCATACGGGATTAAAGACTTGAAGATGGGCATTACATGAAGAAGGATACAACTTAAGGATTCAAGGATGAAGAATCGATAATATGTTTCGATTATTCTCTTGTAATCTTTGTTTTCTATTCTCTAGGGTGGAACCATAATATTACGGTTATTATTATTTTGCTTATAGCTTTGCTTGATTGCTTTGCTTGTTTGCATTATAATATGATTTGCCAATGTATATTGATAACATGTCATATAGAATAGGGAGTGCCGCTCATATTAAAATTGTTCGTGCATATTCTTAAAATAAAACCTTGATTTCAAAAGATTGAGTAGGAAAAGGTTTTCGAAGAGAGGACCTAAGGCCTCCATCGTTGGTCCATAGGAAGAACATGATGGTCCCGACCTCTACGAAGGGATTTCTATCATGTACCAGATTGGATCTCCAAAAGGATAAGATATTTTAGCATGATTTATGGTTGCACACCCCTAGGTGGTGATTATAAATCGTGGATAAAATATTAAAACGATGGTTATATACTCATGTTAATTTTATTATTAACCTCCCCTAGGAGCTCTATTGATAAAATTAATGGCCAAAGAAACGATTATTAATATATACCGGATCATACGGGTCCTGGATGACATATATTAATCAGGAGGGGATACGTGTTCCTAATTCAGTTTAGCATGACTCCCCTAGGAGCTTGTTGAATTTTGAGTTAGGAATTATCATTGTAAGGTTGTGATATTTTCAAGGTTTTGACACATAAACACATTTGTATGTTTTTTACATAATTGTGTTATCTTACTAAATTATGATATGTTTGCTTATGTTTGGTATATGATTCTTTATAGTAGATTAAAAATGTCTAAAAACATTTTATCTTTGATACTTGACAAAAACCTATTAATCGGAGAGAATTATAATGATTGAAAACAGAACCTGGATATCGTCCTCTCCTTTGAGAAACTGAAATTTGTGCTGACAACCCCTTGTCCTCCCGAGCCTACGGGAGATTCCACCAATGAGCAATTCCAAGCGTATGATCGCCGAAAAGATACAAATGATCAGGCCTGCTGCTATGTTATGGCTAGCATAAATAATGTGCTGTAGGCTCAACATGAGGATTATGAGACTGCTAAGCAGATCTTGGATAATTTAAAAGACATGTTTGGAGGCCAGGCTATAACCAAGCGGCAAGGGGCGCTTCAGAAACTCTTGAACTGTAAACAGAGACAGGGGACATCTGTAGAGGAGCACATGATGTTGGTCATGGGTTACCTCACTAAGGCTCAAACCAATGGAGCCGACATTGATGCTGAAACTTAAATGACTATGGTCTTTGAGACTCTGTCAAAGAAATTTATTCCGTTTAGAGCTACTTTTAATTTGAGCAATAGGCAGGATTAACAGAATTAATGAAATAGTTACAAGAGTTTGAACCGTTGATTAGGGAGTCTCCTGCTGGTGGAAAGACCAATTTTGGCAGCTGCTTTTGGTTCTAATCTCAATTCTAGGAATGGAAAGAAACAACGGGCCAAGAATGGGAAGTCTTCTATTCCTGCCAGCACCAAGAGCAAGAAAAAGAAGAAGAAGAAGAACCCAAAGAACCTTAAGTGCTTCTTCTATGCGAAGGTCGGGCACATCAAGAAGCATTGCAAGGACTTCCTTTCTAAAGGATGTAGGTGTGATATTCTGTATTTAGAAACTTGTTTGGTTGAGGAATCCAATGACATTTGGGTCATAGATTCCGGCGCAACTAATCATGTTTGTGTTTCTCTACAGGGGTTCAAAGAAACGAGAAGTTTGCTTCATGAAGACTTCATGCTTCGGATGGGCGATAGATCCTTGGTCCTGAAGGAAGCAGTGGGAGATGTCCATCTTTATTTTGATAATTATAGGAATTTAATTTTGCGAGATTGTTTTTATGTTCCTAAATTTAAAAGAAATTTAATTTCTGTAGCTTGTTTATTTAAAGACTCCTATTTTGTTTCTTTTAATAATAAAGTGGCGATTCGTAAAAGCAAATCTTTTATCTATTCTGGATGGATGCAAAATAATCTATACTTTATCAGACCTAAGATGGACTTACTGCTTAATGTTGAGATGAATGATAAAAACTCTAAAAGACTTAAAACTTCTCACTCTAATAAGACTTATCTTTGGCATTTACGCCTTGGCATATTAACCTGAATAGGATTCAAAGGCTGGTGAGGGATAGACCTTTAAGTCACTTAAAGGTGAAATTTATACCTCAATGTGAATCTTGTTTGGAGGGTAAAATGACCAAAAGACTATTTGGGTCTAAGGGTAATAGAGCCGAAGGGGTTCTAGAACTTGTGCATAATGATGTTTGCGGACCAATAAACATCCGAGCACGAGGTGGGTATGAGTACTTTGTCACTTTTATTGACAATTACTTAGGGTATGGGTATGTGTACCTGATGTACCACAAAAGCAAAACTTTTGACAACTTAAGGGAGTTTCAGGCTGAAGTGAAAAAGCAATTGGGTAGACCCATAAAGGCATTTCGATCCAATCGAGGTGGAGAACACCTTTCTGATGAGTTCTTGGGACACTTATTAGAGAATGGGATTTTATCCCATTTGACTACGCCAAGCACTCCGCAGCAAAATAGCGTAGCAAGGACAAAAAATAGGACTTTATTAGACATGGTCAGGTCCATGATGAGTTATTCATCATTGCCTTTATCCTTTTGGGGATATGCACTACAAACCGCATGTTATCTTTTGAATAATGTGCCTTCAAAATTGGTCCCTAAAACTCCTAACGAGTGTTGGATGGGCAGGAAGACATCCTTAAGCCATATTCGCATATGGGGATGTCTAGCTCATGTCCTGTTTAAAGATGCGAATAAGTTGGAAGCACATTTAGAAATTTACGTGTTTGTAGGATATCCAAAAGGGACTAAAGGGGGTTATTTCTATAACCCAAAGGAAAATAAAGTCGTGGTTTCAACTAATGCAACTTTCCTTCAGGAGAGTTACATGGACGACTTTAAACCTCGAAGCAAAGTGGTGCTTGAGGAGTTAAGGAGTGATCCTCTAGAGGTTCCAAATGAAACCATCCCGATTAGTGTAAAAAAACCAAACGAACATGTACAATAACCTAAGGGGCTTTGGCGTAGTGGGAAGATCAGGCGTCAACCTAAAAGGTATATGTTCAATGGTGAGGCCTTCTTGGCTGAACTAGATGAACATGATAGGGATCCTTATATTTACACAGAGGCTATGGAGGATGTTGATTTGAAACTTTGGACAGAGGCCATGAACAAAGAGATGAAGTCTATGGAGACTAATCAGGTTTGGGAGCTTATGGATCTTCCTGAAGGGGTAAAAGCCATAGGATGGAAATGGATCTACAAGCGGAAAAGAGGAGTGGATGGAAAGGTCAAAACTTTTAAGGCTAGACTGGTGGCTAAGGGTTACACGCAAAAGGAAGGAACCGATTATGAGAAAACCTTTTCGCTTATGGCCATGCTTAAGTCCATTCGAATTCTCTTGTCCATAGCTGCCGCTCTTAACTACGAGATTTGGCAGATGGATGTCAAGACGGCTTTTCTAAATGGCTATCTTAATGAGTCCATTTATATGGAGCAACCAGACGGGTTCAAGGTCAAGGGTCAAGAGGGTAAGGTTTGTAAGTTGCTAAAGTCAATTTATGGACTTAAGCAGGCTTCCCGTTCTTGGAACATAAGATTTGATCAAGTGATCAAGACTTATGGGTTCTCACAAAATGTAGATGAGCCATGTGTTTACAAACACATTAAGGATGAGAATGTGATTTTTTTACTGCTCTATGTAAATGACATTCTGCTAATTGGTAATGACATTGGGGAGTTGTCATCGATCAAATTATGGTTGACCAAGCAGTTTGACATGAAGCACTTAGGTGAGGCTAACTTTGTTCTCAATATTCAGACCTTTCGGGATAGGAAGAACAAAATGATAGCTTTATCCTAGGCTGGCTACATAGATAAAATTCTCAGGAGGTTTGCAATGCAGGATTTCAAGAAAGGTGGGCAACCATCTAGGTCTGAAATTACTCTTTCTAAGAAAGACTCTCCAAAGTCTAAGAAAGAAAGAAAATACATGAAGAATGTGCCTTATGCTTCGGCAGTGGGTAGTCTCGTGTATGTCATGCTTTGCACACGACAGGATATTTGTTATGCAGTTGGGATTGTAAGTTGATTTTAGGCTGATCTAGAACCGAACCACTGGGCTACGGTTAAGCATATTTTCAAGTACCTGAGAAGGACTCAAGGGTATATGCTTGTGTATTCGGGTGAGGACTTAACTCCTCTAGGATATACTGACTCGGATTTTCAATCTTGTTTGAATTCTAGGAAATCGACTTCAGGTTTTGTGTTTACTTTGGGCGACGGTGCCATCAATTGGAGAAGTGTGAAGCAAGATTGCACTTCAGATTCAACGATGGAGGCTGAGTATATGGCAGCTAGTAATGTTTCAAAAGAAGCAGTGTGGTTCCGTAAGTTCCTTGGGGATCTTGAGGTTGTTCCTGGTATGGATAAGGCAGTATCACTATACAGTGATAACAGTACGGCGGTAGCTAATGCTAAGGAACCAAGATTTCACAAGAAGAGTAAGAATATTGATCGAAAGTATCATGTGCTAAAGGACTTTGTTGAGGGCGAGCATGTCACGGTATGCAAAATCGTGTCAGAGGACAATTTAGTTGATCCATTTATGAAGATACTTACTGGGAGAGTCTTTGAGAGGCATGTGGAAGCTATGGAGATGCGAGATTTGTCATATTTACTCACTTAGTGCAAGTGGGAGATTGTTAGACATGTATGCCTTAAAGGGTAAAAATATAATATGTTTCTAAAGACATTTTTATCAATAAAGAATTTATTTATTATTAATATACCAAATCTTGTCCTCTTTACGTTCATATTTGTTGAATGTATATTAAGCAAACAAAAGTCTGAGACTGTCGGTCTAAACCTTTAAGAATTGGGCATATGATGGACAATTATACGGAAGACACAATTCTTAAGGTGATGGTCTAAATCATAAGATTTGCAATCAAGGGAATAAAGTTGGGCGCTTTATTCATGTAAAGATTGTTATGTTGTCTATATCCCTAATGGGAGATAGTTTGTCTTAATCATCAGAGGTCGACTGCATGAATAGAAATGCTAGCACGTTGTCAAAGGTGACGCTGTGTTGGATCGGGACATAAAGTGAATTGATTTGGATTAATAATTCTGTCTCGGTAAATCGATTCACTTTAGACAATCATTTGTATTGTATCTTAATCTTGAGATGAATAGTGGGCCCATTTTCTTGACTTATGTCTTTTGATGTACCAAAGGGTGACACCCACAGTTTAATAGTAGTATGCATGTCGGTACGTTAGAAGCATGACTCTTGATAGCGTAGACCTATTATTCATAAATATAAAATCTATAGCTCCTCTTTAGGAGTAGTGATATCCTCTTATATGCATTATCCTGTAACTGAAAAACTAGAGAGCTCAACCATTTAGATACATAGGTGTAACCGACTGGTATACTGTCTTTGGATGGTAAGTTTTCTGATGGTGAGATAACAGAATGTAAGATAAAAATAATCAGGAAGGTACGACAGAACTTGTCCTTAAGCCGGTTATGGATAATCTTATGGGGATATGATACACTATGATATATCATGGAGACTTAGCTATACAGGCTTCATAGTTTTATATAGTTTAAGAGTACAACTCCCAGCTTTTAGTGGAGTAGCGTTGGAGTTGATAATTCTGAAATGTATATATGGGATATTGTGTTCCATAATTATCGCGAGCTTGAACTATATAGGTCCATTTGGTCCCCTTTGCTAGCTCACAACATCCTGTAATGATACGGCGTGCTTTTCCAATAATTGATGACTTATGTTAGATTTATTAGATTGGTTGAAATTCGAAAGAATCAAATAATTCATATCTGTTTATCGGTTGAATTAATTTTGTGACAAAATTAATTTAAGATAAACTTGTTGAATTATAGGGATCAGATAATTCTTGTCTGTTTATCAGTTGATTTAATTTTGAATAAATTAAATCAAGATAAACTTGTAGAATTATTAGGAATTCATTTATTTTCCTATAGATTATCTAGATAAAGTTGTTTTAATTAGATAATTTCTCCATTGGGTTATTTGAATTAAAATTGAAACTTTATCCTGTAGAATCTCGGGTGAAAAATAAAAGATTCGCTGTGATTTTTTTGTTGGTAGTTCGGCATGCCGATCCTGAAATTTGGCCTGCCAATGGGGCAAGTTCGGCTTGCCTATTAGACAAATCGGCCTGCCTATGCGTGAAAAAAATCCACACAGATTTCATCAAATATTGATCTGAATTTGATTCTAATTCAAATTTTTGAGACCTTATATGATAAGAACTGACCCTAGACCCAACCTCTATAAATAGGGAATGAGTCTCATAAGTTATTTAGATCAATTGAGAGATTAAGAGTGATACTCTACTGGTGAGGATCCAAAAACTCCCTGAGAGCTCTTGTTCACAAGTCACGAACACTAGCTTTGGGTTCTCTCAATTGGTTGGAAGGAGAGTTACCTAGAGGAAGAGCTGTACGTGTGAACCCACACTCACTTCAATCATAGATAGAGAATAGCAAATAAGGCCAGTTGGTTGAGACTTTTCTAGAACGTTACTTCTCTTCATAGATTGCAGAAGTTCTTCGGTATTCAAAGGTTAGTAAGATCTGATTAATTTATGCATATAGCATGTCAAACTTGTGTTTTAGAAAATACTCTGATATAAAATTTTTAAAATTTGGCTATGTACTATTTTTCCAATAGGGTTCCTCTCGTCAAGAGGAACAAGACCCACCCTACCTTAAGCCAGATTGTCATTGAAAAATTTTAAGCCACCACCGCCCCATTTGTCTATTTTGTGCCATTTTCCAGTGAGCCAAGCTTTGTTTTGAAAAACCAACTTTGGAGCAGTGATCCTTAAGTTGAGGGCTTCATTTTGGTACCAATCTCTGTCACTGCTTCACTAGTCAAACCATGGTCAACACAAGTTGACTCTCAGTCAACGGCGGCCAACAGTTGACCCCGACCACCTGAGTCCAAGAGCTACACTTCTGGCCTATTTTCAACATTCCGAATGCATTTGTGACCTTGAAATTGTGAGTCGAAGTTTCAAACACAGAGTTGGCGAGACAAAGATTTAGTTGACGGCTTCATTTTAGCAAATAGAGTCCTTTCCGCCGTCAAATGTTAAAGACTAAACTGGTAGAAACTCTATTACTCTTCTTTTGTGATATTTTATTGAATTGTTTTGGATTATTGCTACCATATTGCTTGTTAATTGTTAAAAGAAAATTGAAATTTATGTTTTAATTGTTTATTTTGATCTTTGAATCTGTAATATCATTAGAGCTTTAGAAATAGTTGTTAATTTAAAAAGGTAAATGATACTATTTAATGTTTTTAATTATATATATATAGTAAGAATTGAGATTATATGATTTATGCATTATTTCAAAATAGAATTTTTATGTTTGATAAATGTTTTATAATTTGGTTGATCAAATCCTTTGAAACTATTATGAGATTGTTAAGCTTTATCTTACAGTAGTTTATGGGGTTGTCATGGCTTTACTTTCATCAAGACAATTATGTTAGGGTGTATGGTTGTTATCGATATATGTAACTGTTCTAGGTGGCACATCTTGCAGTTATGGCATGCCAAAATCTCTTTAAAATTGTTTTCTTGCAAGTTTGAGTTTTTTGTTTTAAAAAAAATAAACCGTTATGCTGCCAGGTTTTCGTTGAAACTAACTAACATGGGTAGAATGATTTCATATGGTTTTTAGTAGTCAAATGGGTTATAGCCAAATCCAATATATGTTGAGACCTTAAGTGGCACCGTCAGGCAACTTTTAAGGCCATTCAAAGTATTCCTCAAAGTTATATCCCATGAGGTGCTCATTTGTTGTGCAAAACGGACATCACATATTTTTGGTACCATCATTGCGATATGGCCTATCTCACAGGGTGCTCCTTCGGGACACAACGGACATGGAGTGCTTATTTGGGGCATAATAGAACTTACTATAACCTTTCTTTCTTTCCTTTCCTTTCCTTCACTAATAACTCGGGATGTGAGTGAAAGAATTTGAGTGACAATTACGAATTTTGAGTCATTGATTTGCTTGATAAAGTGTGAACTCGATGAATTTTTATATTGATATGAAAAATTGTTCATTAACTTTATAATGATTTTATATTATAATAATAGTAAGAAAAACTGAGAGGCGAATAATAGATTTCCTATTAGGCACTGTGTGTTCACCCCCTACTTTCCTTTTTAGGTTAATCAATTGTTAGTTGATGTCTTGGATGGTCGTTGATGCTCCACACCGTTCAACTCGTATACTTTCCCTACATTTTTATTTCTCTATTGGTGCATGGAATATACATGGGAATGAACACTCCCAATAGATAATTGATTATTTATAAACTTTGTTTTATTTGTTATTTGAATTTTTTAATTTTGACTATAAAGCTGCACAACTGTATTTTCACTTATTCTATAAGCATTCATTTAAATTTTGTATATTTTCATTTTAAATTTTCTATTTATTTTATCTTTTTATTTAATATTAAAGACTCGGGAGCAAACTTAATTTATTTGTATAATTTTATGGGCCCAACTATAATTTTTAATTTTTTTCGACTTTCTAAATCTTCAAAAACACTTCTTTCAATTGAGTCACTACCCTAATTTTGGGTCATGACATTATTGGTAGACATATATTTTGCTTTCATGATAATCTCCCTTAATTATGTAATCCATTTGAATGTTCATCCCAAACTAGAGAAAAAAAAAGTAGATCATATCATTATGAGTACTATCCCTACCGTAGAGGGATTCTACTTAGTTACATATATATGTACCATAATGACTAGTAAAAGATAAAATTGGATCTACTTTTTGACTTAATATAAGCGGAAGATACCTCAATTTAGGAATATATATTGGCAAAACCATAAATACTGTGTTGATATTAATAATTTTTGATATATCAAAGGCTATTATAATTATTCAAACAATATATATAAAAAGGGAAGTGATCACATTAATTAATTTTTACCATATATATGAATTTTGCTTTTGGGTAGTACTCATGAGTTGATAAAATTAATTCATCGTATAGACGCGTGATTCACACAACAATTCAATGGTCTAAAACACTAATATATATATATATATATATATATATATATATATATTGCAACAAAATATACGCATATATATATACACACACACATATATTCTGGCTAGGACTTGACGCATCGGCAGATAATAAGTTTTGGACGCTTAATTAATGCAAATTACTCATAAAATCCTTCTCAGATTTTGTAATAGCTAGCATTATGTATACATCTTGTAGTTGGCTTAAAAGCAATTAATATTTTCCGAGCGTGACATGAATTTATTAGTTGTCCGTTAATATTAGAAATAAAAGAGTATTAGACGGGGTGATGATGCAGCCCATGTAGGGAAAAAAAATCAAGTGGCAGTTGGAATTCATATTTTTGGCTCGAAAACAAGTATCACGGAAAAAAAATTATACACTTAGTAGTTTTCAAATAATGAAATCAGTAATTTCATGTTTAGGAAAGATTTTTTTTGCAGTAATTTGATCAAAGAAAGACAAATCTCATTTTGGCTTAATTTTTGGATGAAATATAAGTTAGTTTTTTTATTTTTAATTTTTAGAATTATTTATTTTCTTAATTCTACTAGTAGTTTCTCGTTAATGTTTGGCATAATTTAGCCAATAAATATGCTATTCTCATCATGGGCAAGTTTTATGAATGATATATATTAGAGTGTCCGTTCTTGTTTCTTTTTCAATTTTTGGTATCCTTTATGACTCAACGAATTTTGATGTCAATTTTCAATATTTTACATGAATTTACGGATTTTGAAGCGGTATTGTTGATATTTTGTGTGAATCAATAGGTCTTCTTAATTTTCATTCTTATTTATTTTCAAAACGTTTTTCCGCTACATCAAGTGGTCACTGTCCGGAAAATACTTTTCATGGAAACACTAATACACACGATTAATTAAATTATAAAGGTAATGCCTAGAAGCTCCACTTGAGTACAAGTAAATATGATCAATTCAACTAAATAAAATGATCGATTTTTATCATGAATGCATGAATCAAGATCCACATACCTTTATTAGAATTAATAATACAACAAACTGCAGGAAATCAAGACCACGATGATATCAGGAGGGTCAAGATCGTGAGCATTGATCCTTGCATCCATGTAAAACAATATCATCATGAATATTGAATATCGATGGCATAATTATGAGCTAATTAGCCAATTAAAACAAATTATAATCCCAACGAATCAAACAACATCGCCAAGAAACAACCATCAATAAAAAGGAATTACTTAAACAAAATATAAAGAAGTAAAGATCAAAAGAGTAGTACACCCAATTAATTAAGCGCATTGGAAGCCAGAGGGAACGCCCTTTCCACAGTAGTTGAGAAGCAAGCTAAGATCGACTGGGACGTTGAGGTTGATGCCCAAAACATTAGCCTTAAGAGCAGTGCAAAGGCACACAGCAGCTTCCAAGTCAACCAGGCGATTGATCAGAGAGCAGCAGTGTTCCTTGGGTGGGACCCCCACGACAAGGTGTACCAAACCATCCAACACGTCGGCGCACACCTCCAGCTTGAGTGTGTTAATAGGACATTTTCCCTTGTTTTTAGAGGGGGCAGGATTCGCTGGCGCCGACGGGGTCTTGGGGTGGTGTTGGCTCTTTTTGGGTGCCGGTGGGCAAGGAACATAGGTGGAGCTCACCATGGTGAGAAGAGAATGTTAAGGGAGAGGAAAAGGGCAATGGACACTTGAGCCTTGGAATAAGCCATATTTCTCAATTAAATAAAAGGGCAAGAATTTAATTGTGAATAATAGGCTAGCGAGCTAGAGAGGAATATTGAAGGAGTACTAGTAGTAGTACTAGCTAGTGATGGAAATTATGAAGTTGGGGTATGGTTTTTATAGATGGGAGATTATATGTGTGTTGGTCTAATTAGGGTTTAGAATATGTAATAATAATTGGATATATTATTGGGCATGTGGGGATGTAGGATATAGATCGTACCGAATAAGGAATGTAGCACAACCAGGCAATGCAACTTGGAAGATAAGCCTATGGGATTGAGACTTTTGGAGTTTTCCGTATGGTCTAATTGTCAATTTTTGTGGCTTCTTAACTTCCTATATTCTATGCTTCAAGTTCAAAGGGGGTGTCAGTTCCCTATATTCTTTACCAAACCCAAAGGAATACTATAAGAAAGGTAATATAATTAAAGAAAAAATAAAATAATAGGCATAAAATTATTTATTTTATTTATTATTTACTTATTTATTTGATAGTATAAAGAGAAACAATTTCATTTTTTTTCTAGTGTACACTCAAAAATGGTGATCTTATCAATATAATTACTAAACTATTTTTTATATAACTAAATAACCATTAAATTATAACCTTTAAAGTTGAATTTGCATTTATTTTTTTAATGGAAAATCAATTCCAAGAAGATGTGAGAATTGGTGTTTTTTTAAAAAGTTTTCTATAGTATTTTTACTGCTGATTTTGTAAATAAACACCTTATTAAAAAGAAAAAGAATCACTACTTACTTTTTATTTTCCTTTTATGCAAAATAAACTTATCCTTAATCTAGTTAGGAAAATATGGCTAAAAAAATAATTATTATTTTGTAACGATTAGGGATTCGAGTAGTTCGGTGCTTTTTGTCAATGTGAAATAAATGGTATAAATATCTTAGGCAAAAGTTTTTTTCAGATCTATTTTCATATGTATATATTTTGGCATTTAGTGCTAATGTTTCCAAGCGGTGAAATCAAATGATTACAAGACAAATTACAAACTTATGATACCTACCTAAGCTAGGCAGCGATCGACTTAAATTGTTGTTCAATTACACAGCATCCAACAAATAGACATGTTTTTGTCCGGCCGAAACAAACATTTACACTAAGAACTCCAGAAGATACCATATTTGGGCCTTGAAAATAAGTTCATTTACTGTTTGCTCTAATATTTACTAATCGGTTGACAAGTGTGATTAAAAAAGATTAATCATAAACACATTTGACCAAAGAAAGTGCAGTAGCTGGAGATACTAAATCGACATGTACATGTGATTGAAATTGTCATTTAGCTTGAGAATGAAGTGGAAAAGTAAAATGATATACTGATTGTAATAATATAGTCATACGTCATATATGGGGAGACTAGATCAACTCATATTTGTGGACCTTATATTAGGCAGGAGAGCACATGGACAAGGACGGGTGGTGTCCTCAATCTGCTAGCATAATTTCATCCATTGATTAAGAAATTCCATTATTAAGTTTTAAAGCCATTTATAATTGAGCATTAACTTATAATAGCTTCCAAATATTAAATTACAGCTCTCAATACAGAAAGTCATGATTAATGTCAATGATATTGTATATATCCAATTGCCTAGAAAAAGGAAAGGATAAGATGGCGGAAAGGTGAAAGTTGAATTTCGAGAAGTCTCTAACAGTATTATTTGCAGATCATAGAAGAGAGAGAGAGAGAGAGAGAGATCTGTACGTGAATGTCATTTTCTATTTCATTCATTAGATTCTTGGTGCTCCCACGAAAATTTTCACTGATTGGCTTATTATGTGTAGCATCAATTTAGTTTCTCCGATTGGCTTAAGTTGCAAAGTTGACGCCCCCCAAAAAAATGTAATCTTACAAGTTTTACTGGCTTCAATAAAGCTAATATTTTAGATCTCATGCAAGTTTACACAAGATAATGATTGTGATTTTACTTTGAAGGGCTGGTGAATTTAGAGATCATGGGTAGATTTAAGAGTCCTGCTGAAATGATGGTTTCTCAACCAAAATATAATAATCAAATCAGTACTTGGGAATATGCGAACAACCCAACATAGCTTATATATATATATAGATGTATGTATGTATGTATGTATGTATGAGTGTAAGTCTTTGTTGGCTTCCCGTGAACTTCAGAATCAGATCCACAATCATCATCGTGACCGATAGCGGTGAAGCATCACTATCATATATACACAAGACTCTGACGGTGTTGCACATTAAAACCTAAGCGAGTCATGCATTGATAGCAAATGAAAATGGGGACAAAATTATACAAATAGAGAGAGGACATTGTTGGCGTATTTAAAAGAAAAAGGTACTAATGTGCATGTTGTATCGCCCTTAAATGAATGTACAAGTATCTGATGAAACAATAGGTGTCATGAGCTACAAGAAGAGGTGTAATAAGCCCGCAAAATCAACTTGTGCACGTTCTGGAATGCATGATTAAAGGAAACACCCACACATTTATTTTATTTTATTTAACAATAAATAAAACAATAAAAATTACAACTCCGGATGTCCTACTTTACAGTGTTCATTCAATGACGAATGAACTTGGCTTATTATTAGGGCACCCCAACCGTATACAAGAAAAATTACTTGCCAATTTGCAATCCTACAGTCAACAATGAAATATGAACCATGGACACCAGGGCTTGAAGGGTATCTACTCTCCCGTTTAAGTATTTGCGGAGAAAAACTATTAAAGACATGGATTGATTTATGCCGCAAGAAAAGCTATTTACAGATAATGTCATAACCAAGTCTTCACATTATATTTGAAATTCTAAAATATACTCTTATTATCATTAAAAAAAATAAAAAGAAAGAAACAACAAAAAAAGCCAGATCAAGATAAATGAAAAAAAAAAAATCTACGGTGCACGGCGGCTTCAACGAGAGAGGAGGGAGAAGTCGGCCATGGCTGGTCCGTGCTGGTCGCGTGGCTCCCGAAGTTGGCCGTGGCTGGTCATGCGGCTTCCAAAGTCGGCTGTGATCGTTGTGGACATGCTCGTCGTGGGATCCCGAAGTCAGCCATGGCTGGTCGTGCGTGTAATACCCAAGAAATTCTTAACTTTATTACACGTATAATATTTAAGAATTATGTTAAGAAATATATGCGTCACAAGGATTGTGTATAAATCCAATTTTTATGACAAATTTAATCAAAGTAAAAATCAGATTTTTAAGATTTAGAAATCATGCCATAGTCTTAAGTAAGAAGGAATGATATGAAAATAAGCTGTATAGCAACAAATTTTAAGATAAAAAATACAGTAAAAGGACAATATTGTATGGAAATATAAAATTATACAGTAATAGAATAATACATTAAAAGAATTAGACTATATAAAGTTAAATAGTATAGGAATTGTAATGTTTGGAGAATATGGATTAGTATGGAAAGTTATGAAACCTCATAAACTGTAGAGAAAAGAATACTAGTAGTATGGAAAAAAAAATAATGACAGTATAGAAAAAACACAGTGCAATGTAAACTTAGACAGTTAAAGAAGTAAAGAGGGGCCTGCAAGTCAACACTCAAAAAAAAGAAAAATGCCACATCTCTACCCCATGTGGAACTTGTTTTGCCACAAGTTGGGATGCAAATTTTTATTTGCAATTTAGTCCCCAATATGATGACTTTAAAGGTTTAAGGTTGTATTTAGAAATAAGCCATTTTTGTGACACTCCAAGGATGGAGAATTAGCCACACGTCCTCTAAGTGGAACTGGTTTTATCCTCAAATTTTGATGCAAATTTTAATTGCCAAAAAAAAATCCATAAGTGATGACTAAGGGTGCTTAATGACTTATATGGAAAATATCGTTTTCTTGTTCATTATTTTTCATGCATCGTGAAAGAAACACACCCATTTTTTCCTAAGTCAAAACCGACCCTAGCACCCTAAATCTCTCTCCATATTTTTCAAGAATACAACCTCAAGTTCACTTTGGAAACAAGTTGAAGTATTATGGATCAAGAAAAAGCAATTTTTAAGGTAAAAAATCAAACTTTATTCTTTGGATTTTAAGTGTTTTCCTTGAAGGTTTGGATATGGGTTTTGATGGATTATGGTATGGATATTGTAGAGGAAGGCTATCAAGGTTCAAAGCATCAAAGAGGAGGTAGAAGAGCTTGAGAAATCTCTTAGTAAATCCTAAACACCAGCCCTGAGTTAGTTTATGCATATTAAGTGTTTGATATGTAATTTGTGAAATGAATGGATTATGGCATGTAAAGAGACTTTATGGTATGATTGTAATACAGTTATGTGGATGATGATAGATAGATAGTTAAAAAAAAAAAAAAGAGGGGGGTGGAGGGTTAATGCTAAAAAGACAAAGTGTGACCAACTTTGTAATAAGCACCAAGTTTTAGCACTTTAAGTGTTTGGTAAAATGGCTTTTTATCATGGCATGAAAAGAAAATACTATGGAATAATTATTTTAAGTATTAAATGCTTGACAACATGTTTGGAAAGGTTTAAATATGATTAAACCTTAGAAAAATAAGTTAAAGAAAGTTAAGATGCAAAAAGTGAAATTAAGGACATTTTTGAAAGATTTAAGTGTATGAGGCACTTAAAGGCCAAATTGTTCTCTAAGTTTGATATGAGATTTATTGAAAACATCGAGAGGGACAATTATCGTGAAGCAATTCCATTCAAATTCTGATCATATCAACCTAAAAAATGTGGATTTTTGTTCTGCCCTTAAGAAACTAATATAAAGATGAATGATTTAGAGAAAACTCAAAACACAAATGTTATAGATTTCATCAAAACTATTAAAATTCATGGACAGTTCGTGAAAATTCAGTATCAATTTTAAGTAATGAGTTTTACAAGATTTTAAGCATAAAATTTTGAAACAACGAAAATGTTTTGAAATAAAAAGATTTTAACCAAGGAGTTTTTGTAAGTTTTAACCCTTAAAAAAAAACCTAAGACGTTTTGGTATAAATGGTAGTTTTTGGTCTCGGGGTCAAAAATATCAAGATTTTGTCTTTCAGGCCAAAACCGTAAAGCTATATGAAACTAGATTGTTCATTATGAAATGCTGGTTTTTTGCACTGCCATAGGCAGTGATTAAATATAGATTTTGAGCTTGAAATATTTTAAAGTTTTTACCAAGAAAAGAAAAAAAAAACACGTTAAGGTCGAAATTGACAAGAATTTTTCGTATTACAGGTAAAAACTGTAAAGTTTTGATAAAATAGTTTTTTAGCAAAAAAGAAACTGATATTTTGTTTTTGGAAACGTTAGGAGAGCAAGAAAATGTAAGTTTTGTTTAAAACAAGTTTTGAATGTTTTCTATGACCCGTCAAGAGCAAAATGGTCATTTTTTGTGACCAAAATGAAACCCTAAAATGCCTGATTTGAGAAAACACCCCTTAACAGGAATTCTTTTGTAACCTGTAAATAATGGGATGGTAAGGTAAAAACGAGAAGTCTAGTAAGGTTGCCTGACTTGAGAAAAACCTATTAAGCGTAAAATAGTCATTTTTAAAGAAACAGTTAAAACAAAGCCCAAGCACTTCGAATTAGTGAGACGCCCTTAGATGAGAAATGTTCCGTATCATATTATATAATGAAACCATCAAGTAAGATGAGAAATTTAACCATGGAACAAACAGGTAGAGTCATGAAGAAGTAAATTGCTAAGTAATGAGGTTAAGTATAAAGAATGAACGTTTAACGTGTAAGTTATGTTATCGATCAAGTAGGTCAGTAATAAGAAAACTTAGCTAATAGTTGAGTGTCATTGAACAGGATGCAAAGCCGACTAATATAAGGGAAAGGATAAACTGGGAACATTAAAATGCTGCTCAGGTAAGTTTCAAACGTCATCTATGGCATTAAATAACATGTGCTAGGCACAATCTTTTAAAAGTTCAAGAGATGATTTGCAATATGTTTGCAGTTATTATCTTTCATGATTTAGACATTAAGTTATGCCATGTATAATATTTACTAAGATTATAAGATTGGTAATCTAATCTTCAATTTAAGATAAGAAAGTATTGTACCAGCCTCCCGATCCAAGGAGAGTGTCATGTTAAGTTAAGTTACGGCCTTGTTGTTTGATAGTCAAACGCATTTGGTACGTACACTTGGGCCCACAACAATAAGAAAGTTAAGAATGATAATAAAAAGTTCATAAATAAGCTTTATGGAATCATGCGTTATGATATTGTTTGCATTCCTTTTAGAATTATTTTTATTACAAGCAATGTTTGTGTGAAATGTGTTACAAGAAATGTTTTACGATTAAGAATGTTTTGTGAAAATATTTTACGAGAAATGTTTGAGAGGAATGTCTCAAGAGAAATGTTTTAGGAGAAAAGCTCTTAGGAAAAACGTTTTACAAGAAACGTTTATGAAATATGTTTAAGAGTATGGTTTTAAGAGGAAAGGTTTATAAAAGATGTTTTTATGTGTTGTGAGATTATATTTGAGCTTACTGAGCGTAAGTTCATTACAAGTTCTTTTATGTTGTAAGTAGTTCTATAGAATATCGGCAAGACTGGTTGAAGAGCTTGGTGTCGCGGTGAGACAAAGGCAAAGGCTAAATATATATACCACTACAAAAGTTTTCCATTTTGTTAACAAAAATTTTCGCTATTTGAAAAGTTATTCTAAAAGTTCCAAGAAAGAAAATGTTAACTCAACAAGTTTTAGGAAATATTTTGAATGATTATAAAGCCAAGTTTTGAGCTATGTTTCAGTTTATGTTGCAACAAAAGTCACGATAGTTTTGAGTATATTTTAAGTATGTTGGAAAAAAAATTACTCAATATTTTTTTACTAGTAAGTAAGAATAAGTTTAAGAAAACAAATTTAAAAAAGCTAAGTAATAGCCCAAAAAGGCGGGTCCTTATAGCGCAACTCTGAAGTCAATAGTGGCTGGTCGCGTGGCAACCTAAGTCAGCCGTGATCGTCGCGGCTGTGCTCTTTGTGGGCTCCTAAAGTCGACCGTGATCGTCGCGGTTATGCTCGTCACGGGCTCCCAAAGTCGGCCATGGCTGGTGGCGCGACTCCCAAGTCAGTCGTTGCTGGTTGTTCGTGGCAACTAAGGAGTGAGGGAGAGGAACATGGCCGGAGATGGGGGGATGGTGGCTGAGGATGAGAAAGAAAGATAGGCTGCTAGGATGGAGGAAAGAAAAAAAAAAACCCTAAGTTTAGTTTGGGGGTATTTTTGTTAGAACATAAAACTTAGCATTTTTTACAATAGTTTTTGGACTTGTGGCATATCTCAATCCACCTCTAAGATTAGTGGCATGTTTTCTAAATATCTCTCAAAAATTGTTGTGGCCTATAATATAATTAAACAGCATACTTTATCAAAGTAAGAGCTTTTATTCCTCGACAATCATAAACTCAAGATTTTCATCATTTCAAGAATCAATTTAGGACATGTTTAGAAATCCATATATCATATTATTTTAATATAGAATTAAAAATTAACACGATACAGATCATGATATTAAATACAACCAAAAACCTTTTGTATTATACCGTATTGTATAAGTTAAACAAAAGGACCATGTTAATAGACCTATCACATATTTCAAATATAATAAAAATTGATACCGAAATCAAAGTTTGAGAATGGGACCGTAAAAAAAGTTCAAGTTAAGACCTGAGGCTATGACAGGATCAAGTTTTGGGATCGATATCAGGGTAGAATTGTGGGGTCAAGTTTTGGGCTCAGGGCTAGGGTTGAGTTTCAAGACAAAGATCGGGTCTCAAAGCCAAGGTCAAAATCGAATTTCAAGATCGAGATCAAGGTTGGGGTCAAGATCAGGGTTAGGTTTCAAGACTAGGGCTAGAGTCAATTTTTGAGGTCGGGATCGAGATCAAATCTCAAGATAGGGTCAGGGTTAGGCATGGGTTTCAAGCTCAGGGTTGAGGTCAAGATAGGGTTTCAAGAAAAAGAACAGGGTCAGGTTTCAAGCTTGAGGTCGAGATCAAGTTTTGGAACAGGGGTCAAGGTTAGGTTCCGAGGCCATGTTTCAAGCATGAAGTTGGGGCCAGGTTAGGTTTCGAGGTCAAGTTTCATGACCGAGACTGGGGTCGAGATTGGGTTTTCAAACTAGGGTTGGGACCAAGTTTCAAGACAAGGTGATGGTCGAATTTTGGGGTAGAGGTCAGATTCTTGGATCAAGGTCGGGTCGAGTTTCGAAACTAGAGTTAGATTCCAAGGTTAAGATTTAGGTACGAGTCTAGATTCAAGACTGGGGTCAAAACTCAACACCCGATCCCGGTTGCAAACACGATCCCAACATCAAATTCCAACATCTAATCCACCCGAACCTCGACCACGGTCCTGATCCCAATCTCGAAACTTAACCCGATCCTAGCCCCAAAACTCGACCCTGACCCAACCCCAAAGCCTAACCCCAGTCCCAAAACCCGACCTCGACCTCGAACCCAAAACCCAACCCCAATCTCAAAACCCGACCCCAGCCCCAACACTCGATCCCAAATTCGAACCCCAAGCCTAACCCTAAATCCGAAACCCTACCCTAGTTTTGAAACCTGATGCAACCTCAACCTTAGACCCTGACACCCGACCTCAATCTCAAAATCCAACCCCTAAACCATGACCCAAATTTACCATGTTTAAAAGTTTAAATGTTTAAATATGAATACAATCTAATACGGCAATAAACAAACGTTATATAATATAGTACAAAATGTTAATACGGTGTAAAAACAAACAATGTATTATATAACAACAATACAATATAATACAATACGCCGTGCCCACTTTGCCCTTACTTCAAACTATGATACACAGCTCCTTGTATTGAGACCAGTTTGTAGGTTTTAGCTCGCTTTGTTACCAATTTGATTTTCTTTGATGCAGTTTAACGGAAGCACTTCTACATAATTTAGATTATTGAAGAACGGTCGAAATAGCATATTCCTCAGTTGGTTATTAAACAAAAACCATATCCAACTTTGTGGTTGAAGATGTTACTTCGGTAAAAGGCAAACATCATCTATTATTTAAAGTTTACACAAAAGGTAATTATGATCCATTATTTTGAACCATTGCAAAAACCAAAGAAAAATCTGAAACAGCAACAACCAGCAATCAGCCATCCACAAATCTACCTATGGTTCTCCACCAAGCTCCGCTCGTAGATTGTCATAGGGATAAACTTTGGGTGTCTGTCCAAAAAAGAAAATGAAGTTATCAATCAACGCATTCAAGAACATTGTAGCCGATGAGGCTTTGTAACAGAGAAAAATTACAAGAAAACAATGCAAAATATGAGGAAAGATAGAGAGCAGGGCCAAAACAGAGTCGGAGAAGAACTATAAACTTTTAATGATCTGATCCACTAAGAGTTAGTATAATTCTATGCATTCATAATATGGATACTCTTACAATAAAGAGTTTTAAGGTCACATTGAAGTTCAAATCGAGTGGTGCAAGAAGAAAACAATTTTCTAACTTTGGAAAAAGGGATAAGCGTGCAGGTTTGTGCTTCTTGACACATTAAAAAGAAAATAATAAACAAAGAACTCAGCTTGTGTGAACTCTTTATCCAGCTTCCAATACATCCGGGATCTGTAGATTTCTAGGAAGCACAATATCAGAGAACTTGACTGAGGTAACTACCTGGTATAACGTCTCCTAATTTTCCTCTTTGGTTCAAATTCTGCAAATTCTAATACAATGCCACGCAATACTCCTCATTGGAAGTTGGAACTAACGAACTTCAAACCTTCCGAGATTCAAATATGAAATTTCTATTTGCTTAACAAGCTTATGTCGCTACTGAAACTTCATAGCAACAATAATAATTTCCCACCACCGAAAAATCAAACGACTTCATCCCAGAGTCTGACAAGAGAGAATATTTTCTAAATCCCAATTGCCCTCTGCAGTCAGCAGCAGAGTGTCCTAAAGAAACAAATGACGTTCTCTGAGAAAAGCTTATTAAAAATTGTAAATAGAGCTACAAAGATGATCAAACTTATACCTAATGTGCAAGGCAATTAGAAAAGGGTCCATTGTAGCCACATTGCACAACAGTTAAGACTTTGATTCAGTTGAGAACAGCACGAAGAAATATCAACTCTTCAAAAACATCTATCACAGGATTGACCAATATCTTCCGCAAAACATCATGAACTCAGACAACTCCATATAAGGGTTTTCCTAAGGAATCATAGAGTCCCTCCGATTCAACATAATAGAAGGTCATAGTTCCCCTTTAAATGTTCCAAATTAAGGCCAATTCAACTCTTTAAATGCTAAAGGCATGGGTCATTCTGAAACAGTTCCGGAAAAATTCTCTCTTTTTTTGGCAGGACGCGATCAAGCACTCAATAAAACAACTTAAAAACTGCACCGAAGCCACTATTTATAGAAAAGATTAACACTGGGACAATCCATAATTGCTAAAGACTAAAAGTAAATAAACTAAGAAGCGAAGGCAAAGCAAATGTTGAGACTTACAAAAGGAATCTTGGAGGCTTTGTCATTCCACACAGCCAACAATCCCAATGACGCGAAAAATCCCAAACCTCCACATAGCCAAGCCAATGCTTCATACTGTACGGAGTTCATAAATTCCGAAATGAACAAATATATATATATATATATATATATATATGATTCCAAAATCGCAGGCCATACAGAAATCATAAATTCATAAAGCCTAAAATTCTATACCTTTCCAACAGTATCGGCAATACGATCTATACAGGGCTCCGGGAATGGGGTTCCGTTGTCCCAAACCAATTCGTCGTTCACGGGAAGCTGAATCACCAACAAAAAATAAATAAATAAATGCTATCTGATATTGAATACGATTTCAGGATTAATTAATTTGAATAATTCTTGATAAATAAAGAAGAGTAATAGAAATGGGTTGTGAGGTATTGTAGGGTTTTATGCTTACGGGTTTGTCGGGGACGATGTGCTTGCCGACGGGGAGGCCCATGCCGGCGCGGAGGCGGAGAGACGAGGCGACGGAGCGGCAAACGACGCCGTTTCCGCCCATGATCTTCGACGCCACATTGCTTAATCTTCCTGCCATTTTCTCTCGATCTTCTTCTTTCTTCTTCGCTGTGCGATTTGTTTACAGAAACAGCATCACATGGTGTGATTTGAGAGATTGGGATTTGCGTTTTTCCAGCAGAACGGCGTCGTTTCCTTAGCCTAGGTCCCTTAAGTGTTTGTCTCAATGGGCCATAACCCATGACTTTCTGACTTGGGCTTTGCAGACGCGTGGCAAAATGAGAAAACTACATATTCTCACACACTTGTAAAGAATGTATTTATGAGAAAATTAGGTGTTACGTGATGCTTAAAAAAGCTGTATTATACTAACATTATATTATATATTTTTGTTATGCTATACTTAAATATACGTTGCATTTACAAATTTTAAAATACGTTTATGAAAATTCTCCCAACAAAATTTCAAAAAATAATTAATGCAACGTATAATGCAAAATGAGAAAACTACATATTCTCACACACTTGTAAAGAATGTATTTATGAGAAAATTAGGTGTTACGTGATGCTTAAGAAAGCTGTATTATACTAACATTATATTATATATTTTTGTTATGCCATACTTAAATATACGTTGCATTTATAAATTTTAAAATACGTTTATGAAAATTCTCCCAACAAAATTTCAAAAAATAATTACAAAACGACCTTGAACCTATCTAAAATATGTCTTCAATGTAAAGATATTGTTAAACTATTCATTTTAAGGTATTTATAAAATATAATGATCATACACCTAATTTTAAGGGATAACAAAAGATATGAAGGGGTCATTTTGCGGACTTAGGTGCAAATATCATAGCTTATGGACATTCTTTTTTTTTTTACTAGTATAATGGATATATATAAATATAAATATATATATATATATGCATATGTAGTTAACTCATTCAAATATAGTAAAATTTTCAAAATATTATAAATAAAAAAAATCATTAAAAATTTACTATATAATTATGACGATCATTGTCATAATTACTATGTACTTTTGCTCTAAGTAACATGTTTTGAAATTTTTGCTAAATTTCAATTTCATTAAAACAATTTTGCTAAATTTCAACTCTATTATAGTAATTTCAACATTGAAAGATCTAAAACAAACGCAACGCCAAACTATTCCTATTCTTACTTTCAGCTAGGATTTCAATTCTTTCTTCAGTGTGCACCACCCCCTCACTTTGAGGTCAGATTCTGGCTTCGGCTTTCGCCTGGCTGTTGGGTATCCAACCTGAGAGTGGGAGCGACATCCTAGTGTGGAGGCTTTTGGCATCATTTGGTTGGTGAAGATTACGCCGGTATTCGTGTAACGACCCTCCTTTTTGGGCCATTACTTATCTTTCATAAGCATAATTTCTTAAACTAAATTTTACTTACTAGTAGCAACTTTTTTAATTTCTTAAAAACATATTTGAAACTGTTGCAACTTCTGTTGTAACATAAACTAAACACAATTCAAAACTTGATTTTATTAACATCTAAAACATTTTGTAAAATTTATTAAGTAAACATTTACTTTCTTAAAACTTTTTAAAACATGTTTTCAAAACAACTGAAAACTTTCTTTTCAAAGCAGCGAGAACTTTCTGCAGTGGTATCTATACACAACCATCACATATGTCGCCACCACTTCGAGCTCTTCAACCAGTTTTACTAGTCGTTTATAGAACTATCTACAGCAAGAAGGAACTTAAAATAAACTTTTGCTCGGTAAGTTCAAACTAATCTCATAAAATATTAAAATCTTCTTAAAACTTTTCTCATAAAACATCTTTCATTAAACATTTCTCTGAAAACTTCTTTCTTGAAATATTTCTTGTAAAATGTTTTTCATCATAAAATATTCCTTGTAGCATAGTTCACATAAACATTACTTGTAAATAAAATATTTCTAAAAAGAAATGCAAGCAATATCATAATGTATGATTCTATTTATGTTCATTAATGAACTTTTTATCATCGTTCTTAACTTTCTTGAACTATGAACGCAAATGTACATACTACATACACTTGACTATCGAACACCGAGGCCATGACATAACTTTAGCATAACACTCTATTAGAAACATTGACTCAGTGATTTAGCGAAACTTTAAAAAGTTTATTAATCACTAAGAAACATACTCATGTTGCTATAGACAATAAATAAAATTCTAATTAAACATACCTATTGATGAACCAGAAGCACGTCTAACTGAAAATCTCAATCTTTAAAACTTCAATGTTATGTCTCTTCCTTCTAGTTGTTGTACATGTGGGTACAACTCAATAGAAAACTCACCATAGACACTCTTCTAAATTTCTCACTCTAAAAAAAGCACCAAAAGCTCTCTTTTTCTAATTTAGCATAAATAAGGAGGAGAGACACTTATTTATAGAGCTTACAGGGAGAGGTAGAAGTCTATCAAGATTAAGAGAAGATTTTTCTCTCTCTTACCTCTGCTCCACACACCAATTATAGTGATCTTTTTATCACTATGCATGCCTATCACAATAAGAGGAAGATTCGAATCCATTCAATCACAGTGTAGGATTATGTGATTATCTACAACATCCAGGATAATTCTCATTTAAATAATTACATTTAAATTAGATTCCAATTATTCTAGATAATTATCTAACTTAAATAATTATGAATAATTATCCTTTATTCAAATTCAAATACAATTAGGATGTAAATTAATTATTCAAATAATTAATTATCACAAAATCCTAACAATTAAATTTGAATAAATATTATCTTGAAATTATTAATTAAATAATTAATTAACCAATTTTTAGATCTACCCCTTTGGTAGGCGCCTACAGTCCTTTTGGACTAGGCCAGGTGCCGTACATGCAGTCCACCTAGATTATTGGGCATGCACACTGATAGGTCCAATAACTCATCTAGCGTAACCTCCTGTATTACCTATAGTAAAGCTCATTCTACATAACCAATCAAGGAATTTGTGAGCTAGCATTAGGACTCGATGGACATATATTATCAAGCTCTAAAAATAATAGATAAATTAATACCTAATTAATTATCTAATTAATTATTAACTTTGGTGTCACTCCACTAAAAAACCAAAGTTTCACTCTTGATAATATATCGTACTGCGAAACTTTATTTATTAGTCTTGTTTATGACCTCTTAAGTATTTGTGTATCTCCATAAGTTATGCATAATTAGATGAAGGACTTAGTTCTATCTTACCTTCTGATTATTGATCTTAAAATTTCATTATTTCACTTATTTGGAAAATTCCATTTATAACATATACAGATGGAAAGTCATCTAGTTACCACAAATATCTAGATGACCAAGGCCTTGTTCCTTTCTAAATTCTCAAATAATGTGTTTATGATAATGACATTAACTCTTTGATAGAGAGCTATAGATTCTGTGTCTGTGAATTATACTCTCATCGAATATAGATTGCATCTCTAACATACCGACAATGAAGCTTTCGTTCATTGGAACTCCTGTCTTTGGCATGTCAAAAGATACAAGCTATAAACATGGAATCATGAATCTACTTTAGGATTAAGATCACATATAGATGATTGTCAAAGTGAATTGATTTAAGATAAATAAAATTATTATTAAATTAATGACACTTTAGATCTAGCTTGGTGTGCGGCCACCATTAGGTCTACCACAGTAATGTGTTTACCATGTAGTCAATCAGCTCGACAGCCTAGATAAACTGCCTCCCTAATTGGACTAGATCCTCATTATAATCTTATCATGTATAAAGTGTCTAGCTAAAAGCATAGACTATGGACTATATAATTTAAACTATTTATCTCGGTCTCGTATCTATATTGCATATAAACTCCAAATATGCCTGATCAAAGATCTGATTATAGTAGTCATGGAACATATGTTTGCTAAATGCTTAAACATAATAATAAAAAGCAATATAAGGACCATTATTAACACATGAAATATTCATATTATTTATTTATTTATTTACTTAATCCAAAATGCTATTAATTACAAATAAAATATTTGTTCCTTAGGGCACCGATACATTCCTCCTAGGTCGGGAGACTAGTGTAACATTTTCTTATCTTAACTTAAGGGTTAGATTACCAATCTTATAATCTTAATAAACATAATGCCCGACATATCTTAATGTCTATAATATTAAACATAACAATTGCATGAATTTGCAAATCATAACATACATTAAAATATTATGCATTTACATGTCAATTGCTTTAGTGTTCCCACATCCTCTTTTTTCCTTCTATTAGTCGACTTTATATCATATTCAAACACCACCCAGACTATTAGAGATTGTATCAAAACTATATTTTCGGTATATTTCTAAACTGCTTAACTTAAGTATTCTTTAGTTAAACTTTACTTCTCATTTAACGATTTCACAACTTAGTGTGTTACATAACATTTTATGTCTAAAGACATTTTGCTAATTCAGAATGCTCGGGTGCATTTTAGCGATTTTATAACAATGAAAATTTTACTCTTGATAAGTTTTTCATAAATCACGTAACCTTGCTAACCTTCTTGTTTTACTTTATCATCTCGTCACTTACAAGTTACAGGAAAATTCCCGCTAAGGGGATTTTTCCTAAATCAGACGTTCCAGGGTCTATTTTGACCTTTTACGAAAGATGGCCATTTTGCTCTTGATAGGTCTTATATTATTTTCGAAACCTATTTAAACAAACTTACATTCCTTTGTTACTCGTAAAGTTATTGTAACACCCGTTATTTTAACGGGTGTGATTTTTGTAAAATTTAATGAATAAAAGGTGAAAATTTAAAATTTTGTAGCGTTGAAAATTACCAAGTTTGTCCTTGTTGTTTTAATTGTAAAAACAAAAAAAAATTACAACTTTGGCAAATTCCTCACAAAGTCTCCGAAGAAGACATGGAATTAATTCACCTCAATTAATAGAAGACATAGAATTAATGCTAGGAGACATTGATATATTTTCTCAACCACCTTTTTAATGCTTCCTTCATTTTCTTCCACAACTTACTCCATTTGTCCTCTCTATAATCTTGGCATTGCTTGCTAAAAATCTCCGTGGGAGATATGATGATATTTTCTATTAATGCTCCTTGTTTCTTCTTACAAGTTTCCCCGTAAACTTCCCCTTCCTCTTAATTATTTTGGTATGTTTTATTCAGCCTTCACCACCTTCATTTCTAATTTCTCATCCTCTCCCTTTCTCACTTCAATTTCTAACTAAAGACACAAGGCACAAAGCTCTCTTTGTAGCCAAGACAACCATAATTCCTAGCCATGTTTGAAGCCATTTAAGAGTCAATTCAAGCTTGATTTTTTTAACCCGAACTTTGGTGCTTTTCAAAGGAGTTTTGAGGTAGGTTATCTTTAATCTAAACTTGGTTTTTAGTATGTGTTTTCTCCATGTTTAATGCAAATTTTCGTGTTCAAAATTCATGCAAATTTCTAGTTATGTTAACATGCATCTTTGAACAATTATGAACAAAAACTTGAGTCTTGAGTTGAAACCGATAACCAACCTTTATTTTGGTTTGATAACAATATTACAAACATGCTAGGAATGTTAAAACCAGTTTCCATAACTTTAAGATTGATGTTCTAATGTTTTGAGCTTGAAGAGTAAACTTAAGCATGTTTTCCTCATTAATTGCAAGAAAGGCTAAAGATATGGTTTGATGATGGTTTTGGTATAAAACTCATGAGAATATGTTTATTGTGATTATATAATGCATGTTGCATATTTTGGAATGGTTTTGAAATTTTGTACAAGGATAATATGCTTTGGGTTAAAGAAAAACTTGACATTCCATGAACTTTGTAATACCTCTATGGGCAGTGGCTCTTTCTTAAAATTCTGGGGTTATATGAAAATGAATTTTATAAATTGGTTTGAAAATTTAAAAAGTAGACATCCTAAGCTTTCCAATGAGCTATCATGAGCCTAAATCGGAGTTGTATTTTATTTTCTATGAATTTTTTAATTTTCGGATTAGAAACTAGTAAACCTGCCAGTGGGAATAAACCACCCATCTACCTTAAGTAAACCACCTGTTAACTCGTGTGTTAATTGTAGATAGTAAACTTGTCTTTTTGTAAAAGTATACTGCCAGTTTGCCATGGTATACCAGCTGCTAACCTGAACCAAGAACCCAACTTTGCTCACTTTTTAATCCCTTAATATCTTGCAACCTTTCCAATACTATCCTAAGTGATTTATAAATCTTATTAGAGACTAAAACATATAGATTACTTGCATATATTTTATATTGTGTTTAAGACAAAAATTATTTACTTTGGTATTTAAAAGAGAGTTACATAAAAACTTGAATGGCACACTAGTGAGATGGGTTTACACATAATTCATTTATGGATGTGGTTCTATGTTGTACTTTAGTTTTAATTGTCCTTATGCACGCCTTAGGGTCAAGGATGTGTGGAGCTAACGTTAATTAATTCTGAGATTAAAATATTGTTGATAAGCTTGGAAGGTAGGGATTCTATTACTCATCTTTTGTGAGGTTTTGGTAAATTAAAATTTAGTTGTTTTATGTTGTAAAATATGTATATTGTACTGCGATGAATATAATGATTTGATATATGTTATAAATTGAGAAGCATGGTTAGAAAAATTGACTCTAAAAATAAAATTGAATATAGAGGAATGGTAAGATGTGAAAAGGGTGACGGTTACGTCCTTGGGCACGAATACCCTAAAAGGTAAAATAGGGTGAAGGTGATGACGCTTCCTTGGGTCAAAAGTCCCAGAACACACTATACAGGAATTGACTTGGTGAGGACTCGGGGCTTAATGTCCCCTCACCGGAACACCCTTGGAATGTTTAGAGGGTGGCTAAGCGTGCCCATTTGGGTTATGATGAGTTGAGTGATACTCTATTTAACATGATTATCTAGGAACAATGATGAATGGTAATATTTGTATAAATGTAAAATTATGAAACTTGGTAATGATTAACTATGGTATCTACGAGATGTGACCATAATAAACCTTATAATCTGGAATAATATATAACTTAACTAACCATGCAGTTTTAATGTAATAATGGATAAATCATAAGGTGAGTCATAATTTTCCCTACTGGGCATGTCGATGCTTATCCCTATCATATCTTCATCTCTCAGGTGGAACTCAGTGCAACATATCTGAAGAGGAATAGACAACACCAACCCTACTGTTTTCGTATTAGAAGATCTTGTTTATTTGTAACTTGTCTAGAACATGTAAGATTTGTATTATTATTTTTATTATTATTTTTTGATGGCTGTGTTAAGTTATTTGGGAATTGTACTATGGTGATTATGGCTGTACTATATATATTTGGTGCTACACTAAAAACTATGGTTTGTATTTAAACGTTTATTTTTAGTTTTGTTTAAAGACCCATGGGCATTGTTTAATTGATTTAAATAATATTAAATTTAAAATTATTTTTATTTATTCAATACTGCTAACCCCCACATAGAGGCGTTACAGAATTTTTGGTATTAGAGCCTAGGTTTGGTTAACCTAGGGGGTATAGCACCACCTTAAAAATTAATCTTTTGAAATGGTTTTAAAGTTAAGTGTTAATGTCATCATCATTTGGTACTGGTCTTGGTTAAATTTTCGCAGCCAGTAGAAACTATACCACCAAGACATCAAATGCAATCGTCTGAGCAGTAACCACCAGTCGAACATGCTCAAGAAGTTGAGCAACTAGAACCAATGGAACAAACTCAAGAAGATGAGCAACTTCGACAAGCAACACAATCCCCGCCAACTGCACTAGAAGTGAATAATTTAGGACAAATTCTTCAAGCCTTACAAAATGTGCAAAGACCTGCGGAGGTTTGTGATCCCGAGCAACGACATCTAACTCTGTTGAAGGAGTTTATGAAGCAGAAACCCCCCACATTTAGTGGAGAACCTAACCCTGTCATAGCAGAACAATGGCTAAAGGCAGTCAAAAAGAAGTTGGATACCTTGAGGATTTCATGAGAGTATTGGGTTAGCTTTTCAACATATATATTTGAGGGTAAAGTCGAAGAATGGTGGGATCTTCAAAAAGACGACTATGACGTGCTGAATCTCACATGGGAGTAGTTCGAAACCATATTTCGCAACACCTATATTCCTCAGAGCCATAGGCAAGCAATGATGCAAGAATTCGAAAACCTGGTGTAGGGAGATACAACAATTGCTGAATACCATGCTCGATTCATAGAATTATCTCGCTACAATCCCGGGGTTGTATCAGATCCAATGGCAAGATGCGAGAAATTTAGAAATAACATGAGGCCAAAAATCAGACAAATGATAGCTGCTGTCCCATCAACAGATTTTCTTAAACTTGTAGCTGCGGCACAGCGGGCAGAGACAGAACTAAATAACTCCTATGGAGAGTATAAGGGTTCTGGTGGGCGTTAAAGGAAGATAAGTAAGAAGGAGAAGTCACAAGGGCAGGTCATTCAGCATAGTGGAGTGACTATTGGTTATGGATCTTCTGGCAGCAGTCGTTTCCAGCCGTATGCTTGTCATAACTGTGGACAAGTGGGACATCTGAGGAGGAATTGCCCTAACTGCCCTGCACAATCATCCTTTGCACCAAGGCCACAAGGAAGTCATTTTGGCTCCATTGTATGGGGAGGAAGTCAAAATCGCAGAGT
Source organism: Artocarpus heterophyllus (assembly GCA_025403435.1). NCBI lineage: Eukaryota > Viridiplantae > Streptophyta > Magnoliopsida > Rosales > Moraceae > Artocarpus > Artocarpus heterophyllus. The sequence continues at coordinate 34,666,824 of CM046343.1, forward strand.
GCCTCAACAAAACACTCCAGCTTCCCAAGTCTTAGTAACTCAACCTCGAGGGTTCCAGCCTCAGTTCAACTATCAACAGCGACCACAGGGTTTCAATTTCTATGCTAATCAAAACTTCCAACCGACTCCACAAGGCTCAGTGAATCAAAGGCCATATTTCCTAGAAGAAATAATAATAAGGCTAGTAGTAGCCAAGGAAACCGAGGAAAGAATAATAAGGGGAAAACACCAGCACAAGCTTATGCAATTACGGCTATAGCTGGACAAACAAAGTAGGCTGATCACTTCATTGTAGATGGTATGATTCACGTGTCTCATTCTTGGGCTCATGTATTGTTTGACACTGGTACCACTCATTTATTTATATCTATATTATTTGCTTTCGTACTACAATTAGAAACTGAGACATGCAGTTCATCATTAACCCTTAGTACACCAATGGGTGGGATAGCTGAAGTATCCATAATTTGTAAATCAGTGTGTATTGTTATAGGAGAACATAAACTATCGATTGACCTATATGTAATAACTATGACAAAGTTTGATGTAATCCTAGGAATGGATTGGCTAACTAAATACCAGGCAATAGTAGATTGTCATAGGAAACGTGTCTCTTTATTCACCAAGAATGGACAACTCATCAAATTTCAGGCAAAGATAGGAACAGTGATGCCAGCCCCGGTGCTAAAAGCTTGTATTGGAGGACGAAGGAATTTCACCAATTTTGGGACAATCTTTGCTTCAAAGGGAGAACTAAAGAGGAGTGACGTATCTTCTCACACTCCTGTGGTGGACGAATTTCCAGATGTTTTTCCAGATGAATTACCTGGACTTCTGCCTGATAGAGAAATTGAGTTTGTCATTGACCTAACTCAAGGAGCAGTGCCTATTTCTATTGCTCCGAATCGAATAGCACCTGTTGAGAAAGTGGAATTAAGGAAGCAGTTAGACGAATTACTGGAAAAGAATTTATTCGACCAAGTACATCACATTGGGGAACTCTAGTGCTTTTTGTAAAGAAACATGATGGATCGTTGAGGCTCTGTGTCGATTATCGCCAGCTTAATCGACTGACTATCAAGAACAAGTATCCTCTAGCCCGAATTGATGAGTTTTTCTATCAGTTAGGAGGATCTTGCTATTTCTCAAAGATTGACTTACGATCTGGATATCACCAACTGAAGATAAGGGAAGAGGACATTCCAAAGACGGCTTTTCGGACTCGCTACGGTCACTTTGAGTTTCTTGTCATGCCTTTTGGGTCGACTAATGCACTAGTGGCTTTCATGGACTTGATGAACCATGTCTTCCGACCATACTTAGATCAATTTATCATTGTTTTTATAGATGATATCTTGATCTATTCTAAAATTAAAGAAGAACATGCTGAGCATTTGAGGATTGCTCTACAGACATTGAGAGAACATGGTCTCTATGCAAAGAGAGAGAAATGTGACTTCTGGATGACGAAGGTCAAGTTCCTTGGACACGTGGTCTCTGAAGAAGGCATCTTAGTGGACCCCTCCAAAATTGAAGCAGTGCTAAATTGGGAATGACCAAAGAACGTGTCAGAGATCCGAAGTTTCCTCGGACTAGCTAGATACTATCGACGCTTCGTAGAGAATTTTTCAAAGATTGCTTCTCCATTGACAAAACTCACAAGGAAGAATGTCAAGTTCGTGTGTGACGATAAATATGAAGAAGCATTTGAGGAATTGAAGCGAAGACTCACTAGTGCACCTGTGCTTATCATACCCAACAATGAGGAGCCTTACACAGTATACACTGATGCCTCAAGAAACGGTTTGGGTTATGTGTTAATGCAGCATGGGTGAGTAGTTGCCTATGCCTGGATACTATCGACGCTTCGTAGAGAATTTTTCAAAGATTGCTTCTCCATTGACAAAACTCACAAGGAAGAATGTCAAGTTCGTGTGGGATGATAAATGTGAAGAAACATTCAAGGAATTGAAGTGAAGACTCACTAGTGCACCTGTGCTGATCATACCCAACAACGAGGAGCCTTACACAGTATACACTGATGCCTCATGAAACAGTTTGGGTTATGTGTTAATGCAGCATGGACGAGTAGTTGCTTGTGCCTCATGCCAGTTGAAACCCCACGAGAGGAACTACTCCACACATTATCTTGAGTTAGCTGTTGTGGTTTTTGCACTCAAAATTTGGAGATGTTATCTATATGGTGCAAAGTTCAAGCTATATTCAGATCATCAAAGTCTGAAATATTTGTTCACTCAAAGGAATCTCAATCTAAGGCAACGAAGATGGACTGAGTACATAGTGGACTATGACTTTAGTATCCAATACCATCCTGGAAAAGCAAATGCAATGGCAGATGCTCTAAATCATAAGAACAACAGAATTATAGCTAATCTAGCATTGGAAGATTGGAGACGAGTTATCACCATTGCCGACTTCAACTTGCAATATTATGAAGATGATGAAAGAGCTTTCCTATTCAATGTGATAGCAACTCCTACTATAATTCAGCAAGTAAAACAGGGACAATGGCACGATGAAGGATTACGTAGGGTTTGGGAGCAAATACAAAATGGAGAACAACTGGATGGATGGCAGATTGAGCTAGAAGGGTTCTTACTTTACAAAGGAAGATTAGTTGTTCTAGAGGATCCATATCTCAAGCATACAGTGTTGGATGAGGCTCACCGTTCAAAGTTTACTATTTATCCTGGAAGCACTAAAATGTATATGGATCTAAAACAACAATATTGGTGGCGAGAAATGAAACGAGATGTGGCAACCTTTGTCTCTAAGTGCATGACGTGTCAGCAGGTTAAAGCAGAACATCAAAAGCCTGGAGGTGAGTTGAGGAGCTTACCTATTCCAGAATGGAAGTGGGATCATGTGACAATGGACTTTGTTATAGGATTTCCTAAGACTTAAATGAGGCATGACGCTGTTTGGGTAATTGTGGATCGTTTAACTAAGACAGCCCATTTCATCCCAATCAGAACTAGTTATAATGTCTCAAAATTATGTCAATTGTATGCGGAAAAGATAGTGATACTACATGGAGTGCCAATGTCAATAGTTTCTGATAGGGATACACGTTTCACGTCAAAATTCTAGAGAGGATTGCAAAAAGTCTTGGGAACGCAATTGAATTTTAGTACGGCTTTTCATCCTCAAACAGATGGACAATCTGAACGTGTCATTCAGATTCTCGAGGATATGCTTCGGGCTTATGTGCTGGACTGTGGAACCAATTGGGCTGCACAGCTACCATATGTTGAATTCGCATATAACAATAGTTACCAAGCAAGTATTGGAATGGCTCCATATGAGGCTTTATATGGTAGGCCTTGTAGATCTCCATTGTGTTGGGCTGAAAAGGAAGAGCGTCTTGAACTTGGGCCTCAATTTATCATAGAAACAACGGACAAGATCCAGATTATTCGCAAGCGTCTTCAGGCAGCTCAAAGTCGACAGAAGAGTTATGCGAATAAGAGGAGACGACCTTTAGAGTTCATGGTCGGAGACTTTGTGGTTTTGAAGGTGAAGCCAAAACGTGGTGTATCTCGATTTGGTGTTAAAGGAAAGTTAGCACCAAGGTATGCATAACCGTTTGAGATTGTGGACCGCATTGGAACGCTGGCATACCGTTTAGACCGGCCACCACAATTGTCTCATGTACATAATGTGTTCCATGTATTGATGTTGAGAAAGTTTGAACCTGACCCTTCACATGTGATCATGTGGACATATGTGCCAATTCAAGGAGATACGACCTATGAAGAAATTCCAATTCAGATACTGGATCGTGACATAAAAATATTACGTCGTCGTGAAATTCCTCTGGTGAAAGTGATGTGGCAACATCATGATGTGGAGGAAGCCACATGGGAACTTGAATCTGAAAAGAGAGAGAAGTATCCACATTTGTTTTAACATTGTAATCAGTGTACGAAATTTCAGGGACAAAATTTTTATAGGAGGGGAGAGTTGTAACACCCGTTGTTTTAACGGGTATGATTTTTGTAAAATTTAATGAATAAAAGGTGAAAATTTAAAATTTTGTAGCATTGAAAGTTACCAAGTTTGTCTTTGTTGTTTTAATTATAAAAAAAAAAATTGCAACTTTGGCAATTCCTCACAAAGTCTCCGAAAGAGACATGGAATTAATTCACCTCAATTAATAGAAGACATAGAATTAATGCTAGGAGACATTGATATATTTTCTCAACCACCTTTTTAATGCTTCCTTCATTTTTTTCCACAACTTACTCCATTTGTCCTCTCTATAATCTTGGCATTGCTTGCTAAAAATCTCCATGGGAGATATGATGATATTTTCTATTAATGCTCCTTGTTTCTTCTTACAAGTTTCCCCGTAAACTTCCCCTTCCTCTCAATTATTTTGGTATGTTTTATTCAGCCTTCACCACCTTTATTTCTAATTTCTCATCCTCTCCCTTTCTCACTTCAATTTCTACCTGAAGACACAAGGCACAAAGCTCTCTTTGTAGCCAAGACAACCAAAATTCCTAGCCATGTTTGAAGCCATTTAAGAGTCAATTCAAGCTTGATTTTTTAAACCGGAACTTTGGTGCTTTTCAAAGGAGTTTTGAGGTAGGTTATCTTTAATCTAAACTTGGTTTTTAATATGTGTTTTCTCCATGTTTAATGCATAATTTTCGTGTTCAAAATTCATGCAAATTTCTAGTTATGTTAACATGCATCTTTGAACAATTATGAACAAAAACTTGAGTCTTGAGTTGAAACCGATAACCAACCTTTATTTTGGTTTGATAACAATATTACAAACATGCTAGGAATGTTTAAAACCAGTTTCCATAACTTTAAGATTGATGTTCTAATGTTTTGAGCTTGAAGAGTAAACTTAAGCATGTTTTTCTCATTAATTGCAAGAAAGGCTAGAGATATGGTTTGATGATGATTTTAGTATAAAACTCATTAAAATATGTTTATTGTGATTATATAATGCATGTTGCATGTTTTGGAATGGTTTTGAGATTTTGCACAAGGATAATATGCTTTGGGTTAAAGAAAAACTTGACATTCCATGAACTTTGTAATACTTCTATGTGCAGTGGCTCTTTCTTAAAATTCTGGGGATAAATGAAAATGAATTTTGTAAATTGCTTTGCATATTTAAAAAGTAGACATCCTAAGCTTTCCAACGAGCTATCATGAGCCTAAATCGGAGTTGTATTTTATTTTCTATGAATTTTTCAATTTTTGGATTGGAAACTAGTAAACCTGCCAGTGTGAGTAAACCACCCATCTACCTTAAGTAAACTACCTATTAACCCATGTGTTAATTGTAGATAGTAAACCTGCCTTTTTGTAAAAGTATACAGCCAGTTTACCATGGTATACCAGTTGCTAGCCTGAACCAAGAACCCAACTTTGCTCACTTTTTAATCCCTTAATATCTTGCAACCTTTCCAACACTATCCTAAGTGATTTATAAATCTTATTAGAGACTAAAACATATAGATTACTTGCATATATTTTATATTGTGTTTAAGACAAAAATTGTTTACTTTGGTATTTAAAAAAGAGTTGCATAAAAACTTGAATGGCACACTAGTGAGATGGGTTTACACATAATTCATTTATGGATGTGATTATATGTTGTACTTTAGTTTTAATTGTTCTTATGCACGCCTTAGGGTCAAGGATGTGTGGAGCTAACGTTAATTAATTCTGAGATTAAAATATTGTTGATAAGCTTGGAATGTAAGGATTCTATTACTCATCTTTTGTGAGGTTTTGGTAAATTAAAATTTGGTTGTTTTATGTTGTAAAATATGTATATTGTACTACGAGGAATATAATGATTTGATATATGTTATAAATTGAGAAGCATGGTTAGGAAAATTGACTCTATAAATACAATTAAATATAGAGAAATGGTAAGGTGTGAAAAGGGCGACGGTTACGTCCTTGGGCACGAATACCCTAAAAGGTAAAATAGGGGGAAGGTGATGACGCTTTCTTGGGTCGAAAGTCCCAGAACACACTGTACAGGAATCGACTTGGTGAGGACTCGGGGCTTAATATCCCCTCACCTGAACACCCTTGGAATGTTTAGAGGGTGGCCAAGCGCGACCATTTGGGTTATGATGAGTTGAGTGATACTCTATTTAACATGGATACCTAGGAACAATGATGAATGGTAATATTTGTATAAATGTAAAATTATGAAACTTGGTAATGATTAACTATGGTATCCACGAGATGTGACCATAATAAACCTTATAATCTGGAATAAGATGTAACTTAACTAACCATGCAGTTTTAATGTGGTAATGGATAAACCATAAAGTGAGTCATGATTTTTCCTACTGGGCATGTCAATGCTCATCCCTATCATATCTTTATCTCTTAGGTGGAACTCAGTGCAACATATCTGAAGAGGAATAGGCAACACCAACCCTGCTATTTTCGTATTAGAAGATCTTGTTTATTTGTAACTTGTCTAGAACATGTAAGATTTGTACTATTATTATTTTTTTTTATGGCTGTGTTAAGTTATTTGGGAATTGTACTATGGTGATGATGACTGTACTATATATATTTAGTGCTACACTAAAAACTGTGGTTTGTATTTAAACGTTTATTTTTAGTTTTGTTTAAAGACCCATGGGCATTGTTTAATTGATTTAAATAATATTGGATTTAAAATTATTTTTATTTATTCAATACTGCTGTTGATGCTTACCGTTGTTCGGCGTCGGATCAACACCCACATGCGGCTGCACACGGTCTGACCTCTCCTTGGGCTAGCCTCTGCCCAGAAGTGCTCACTTGCAAGATAAGGGATGCTTCGGAGAAGATAGAGGGGTTAGTCAATAGACAAGGGCTCTCCGATGCTCGAGACCGGTATTGCTCGGCAGAGGTCGGCAGCTAGTTAGGTGTGAAGAAGAAGTCTCTCTCTAGAATGTCATAAATGCATCCTATTTATAGGCCACCACTTGGATCGGGTGTAAGATGGGTTTTGCCCACCACCCGGGTGTCACATCAAGGTGTGTCAGGCAGTAGCTAAAAAGCGTCACGCCCATCGCCCAATGGATTGGACTCTATCGGACGGCAACGTATCTGCCTTGTGTTGGCCTATAATGGCGAGTAGCAGCCTATTTATGAGTAATGTTGGCCCGACCCGAGCTACCGTACATACCGAGGTGGCAGCCTTCTTGGGGCGCAGCCTTAGATGCCTGAGAGGCACCTCAAGAAGAAGTATAAAACATCGGGGGCCGACAGCAAGCTTCCTGGAGTCTGCCGAGCTTAATAGCCGACCACCAAAGTTAAGGTCCTCAGTGGTGGCGCCGAGCTTACCCTCAACATTAGCCCCCCAGTTCACCTGGTCGGTATTCGGCCAGGTGGACTATGCTAAGTGGGTGAGGTCGGCTCAAAGGAGGAAGGCCAAACGACACTTGGAAGCGGGGTGAGGTGAAAAGACACGCGGATTAGACGGGGGACGCGTGTCACATCGCGGCCGTCTGCGCGCCTGTCAGGCGTATTAATTGCGCCTCCTGGGTTTTCGCGCTCAAATTTCCCGCTTAAAATGGCTATAAATAGGGCCACCCTCTTTGTAATTTGCACTTCATTTTCAGAAATTTTACGCCCAAAGAGTTTTAGCTGCCGAGCTCAAGTTATATAGCCGAGGATCGTATCTCCCGAGCTACCGAGAACCCTAGCATGTAATTTCCCTTCAGTGAAAATGAGTGATTTGTCTGATTCCCAGAACGTAGAGGTTTCCTGGTCAAAAAGTAGCGCGGAGAATAGTAGCTCTTCTTCTACCCAATCTGACGCCGAAGTGGCATCCCCAAGACGAGACGGGGCCGGCCGGCTGGAGCAAATCCTAAGAGTCGATTCCCAGACGGTACCTGAACAGGAGTTTTTAAACATGCTGGACGGGCGTAGGCTCATTAGGCCGTCCAGGGAGCAAGACCCTTATGTAGGGGCGACGATAGTGGGCTCATCCCGAGTTCTTCCAAGGGAAAGGGCCAAGCTTCAGGCCCACGAGGATGCTCCGAGCACCTCTAGTCGGAGTGTTGGGGCCCCCGTCCAAGTCGCGGGGGTGATCACGGTTGACATCTCCGATAAGGAGCATGCAGCTGAGGAGGTAGAGGCAGAGCAGCTGGAGGTGGTGCAGGAGGTCCAGGTCACCCTCGTTCGGGGCGTGACGGCATATCGGGTAAGCCGACCTGGGCAAACCTCGACGGCAGGCTATACGAGTGCTATCACGGAGTCGCGGTTAGAGAACCTACGCGCCGAGTATGGCATCCCGGACGATGTGATTCTCACCGTCCCCGGTGAGGGAGACTCACCCTTAGACGCGCCGGAGGGATTCATCACGCTCTACGCCGAGTTCTTCAGGGCTGGGCTGCGTCTACCATTGCACCGCTTTCTCCACCGGGCACTCAACGACTTCAACGTGTGCCTGGCTCAATTGAACCCGAACAGCTATAAGTCGCTGATCAGGATGTACATCCTATGGAAGTACCACCGGAGTATCGAGATGCCGTTGGAGGCCTTCAAACAAGTATTCAAGATGAAGAAGCTTCCTCGGTAGTCTGGCTGGTACTACTTCACCGGCTTCCGGAAGGATTTTATCCTAGGAAACCCCGACTCAGATAAATTATGAAAGTACGAGTGGTTCTACGCCAGGGGGAACTTTCTAGCCCGAGTCGGTGAGGCCGTTCCCGAGGATCAGCAAGTGCCGAGGTCGTTCGAGCAGGGGCACGTTTGGACCAAGCATCCTTGGGCACCGAGCCATGTTATTAGGGCAGTAGACGAGTTGTTCGAGAAGCTAGAATCATCCAGACAATAGTCCTTCCTTCTGAGGAAGGACACTTTATCCAGTTACGGCTGGTTTGGGGAGTCCAACAGTCTTCCCCGAGCTGTCCGTCCTGCCCGGGCGGCCAGGCAGGTTACAATTGCTCGTCTGAGTGCCGCGAACATTCCAGGGCCAAGCACTTCCTGGTCTGGGTGGCCGACGAGGGAGCCTTCTACGTCCAATTCTGGGGATTCGTCTAATGGCTCCTTCGATGCAGGGCCACCTGTAGCCGACGAGGACCTCGAGGACGTGATTAGGTTCCTATACCCGTCTCGCCAACTCCAGATTGGAGGTCAGCCCGATGCCTTATTTTTTTTTAATGTCATCTTTTCCTACCCCGACCTCGCTTTGACTTTGCGTTTCCTTGTGCAGAAATGATGGCATCGACCTCCCATGCCGACAGACGCGCCCAGATGGCGAGTTTAAGGAAGCAGAAGGGCAAGGCAATTAACACCGGGAGAAAGCGTAAGCGGATGCCGAGGCCTGAGCTTCCAACCCATACTGGGCACGTCTCCACATCAGTCCATGTCCCGCCACCTCAGCCACAACCGACCACAGCCTCGCCAGAGGTCACTCCAGCAGGCGAGACTGCCAGAGGCTAGTCCGAGAACATGCAGAGAAGGCATCCAAACTACCGTGGCATCGTCCTTGAGCGTCTCAGAGATGCGGTTCCTCAGGATGATTTCTTCATGAACATCCAGGGGGAGGATTTCCAGAGCCTCTGCAACACGGCCTTCCGAGCCGCCGCCTCTGTAAGTATCCAAACTTACCAATAGTTGGATTCTTTTGTCATGTTGCCGAGGACTGACTCCTTTGCTCGTAGGTGAGCTTCGTTCTGCACATGGTGCACTCCACCGGGATCAGGGAGGTCCACAAGGAAAAGAAGATGCACAAAAAGACCTTCCTCCAAATGCAGGACTCTGACCAAAAGCTCAATGATAAAGCATTGAGCTGGATCAAGCGAAGGTATCCCTCTCACGAGCTGAGGAGGAAGCCCGGAAGGCTAGGGCCGAGGCCCAGGAGGCAGCGCGGTGGCTCAGAGAGGTGGAAGAGAGGGCCGCATGGCTTGAAGGGCAGCTCACATCCCTGCAAGCGGAGCACCAACACCTTGTTGCGGAGCTCCCTGGTCGCCTGGCCGGTGCGGTGGAAGAATTTAAAATATCTCCAGAGTATGCCGATCTTTACTACCACGGCATGACAAACCTCCGCGAGTACCTGATCGAGAAGCACCCTGAGGCAGCCGGATTCGACTGGTCGGTGATCGTTGAGGCCGACCAAGAAGATGCCGAGCAACAGCGGGGTGAAGAGGACGAGGTCGTCGTGGTAGACGGTGATGATGACGGGGATGAGTAGAGCACCGAAAGAGGCAGAGGCGAGGACGCGGCTGGGGGCGAGACCCAGGCCGATTGAACTTGTATTTTTTCTTTTTCTTTTCTTTTTTTTGTATTCGGGCTCGAGAGGTGCCCGGTTTCCTTGTACCTCCCCGATAAATAAAGATTTCCGTTTTGCTCTCATTGTTTTCTTACGTGTAGTTCTGTTTTATTTTACATCCCACATAATTTTCCAAGTGCGAGTGTCCTCGGGTTAACAATCTTAGCTTTAGGTGCACCTCAACGCGACGTATTCTTCGGACATCTGGTTACTGTCATCTAGTGTCAAGTTAGGTGCTTCTCGGGGAGGATCTCGGTTTGGGAACCAGCTATCTCGACAGCCATAGGGTTGGCTCGAGTTTACTTTGTGCACTCAGTTAATCTGAGCATGTGAGTTTCAATCTCGGCCTGGTGTCGAGTTGTCCGAGCAGAGGTGAATAACACCTCTGTTCTCAGTTAATCTGAGTAGTTATCCTTCTCTGCTTGGTTGAGTAATCCAAGCAGGTTTAGGTTTCTAATCTCGGTCGGATAGAGCATAGCATGTACGACCACCCTTACCCTATTGCCCCCTTAGACTTGCTTAAGCTTTAAAGAAGTTTTACAAGTGTAGGACTCGTCGGGCACAGGAATGTGCCAAGCAACTTAAAGGGTTTTCTATACGGCGACAGACCTATGGTCGGTATACCGACCAGCCCCCCAGCCCGGTTTAATAAGGATGACTCTCCCTTGGTGGGAGTTATTGTCTTGTCCTCCGAGCCAGAGTTGTGGCATCTTGGATTTACTTTTTCCTTAAACACATTACTCAGGTGGAATGATATTAGGGAAGTTGTGCTCCATTAATGTGATATATACATGGATTTTTCTAGCCCTGTTCAGCAGGTCTAGTTACAAAAGAATTGTGGCCAGAGGTCGAAAAAGGAGTCTGGCTCTGAATTTTAAAAATAGAATCTTTTCAAGAGTTTGGCATTCCATGGATGTCCGAGCTGATTCCCCTCCATGTCAGCCAACCTATACGTGCCTGGTCGAATGATGTCTTTGACTCTAAATGGACCTTCCCACTTCGGACCAAAGGACCCAAGACCGGGTTGTTGAACCGTGACCTTCTTCAACACCAAGTCACCAACCTTAAAGCTTTTAGGCTGAACCCTTTTGTTGTAATACCGAGCTACCACCTGATTCCAAGCTGCGTTACGAATCGCTGCTTGGTTTCTTTTTTCCTCCAGTAGGTCGAGCTCGGCCATCATCAGCTCCGCGTTCAGAGTCTCCTCATAGTGTTCAACTCTAAAGCTCAGTAATCCCACTTCGGCTAGAATGATAGCCTCTGCCCCATAAACTAGGGAAAATGGTGTTTCGTCGATTGCTGTTCGGGCAGTTATTCGGTATGCCCAGAGCACCTAGGGTAGTTCATCAATCCACGCACCCTTAAGCCCCTCGAGTTTTTTCTTCAGGTTGTCTTTGATTGTCTTGTTGATGGCTTTAACCTGGTCGTTACTCTGTGGATAGCTCAGGGAGGAGAAGACCTTCTTAATGTCGAGCTTCTCACATAGACGACGTATACCCGAGGATTTAAACTGCTTAGCGTTATCGGTCACAATGGTGTGCGGGATCCCAAACCGGCAAACAATGTTCTTCCACACGAAGTTGGTACACTTGGCTTCGGTCATGTTGGCGCAGGGTTCAACTTCTATCCACTTCGTAAGTAGTCAATTGCCACAATTCAGTACCTGAATTACGATCAAGCCGTTGGGAGAAGTCCGATCAAGTCGATGGCCCACTTTGCGAATGGCCATGCCGAGGTTACTGGATTAAGGGGCTCGACGTGGGAGCCGGGAATTCTAGCATACTGTTGGCATTTGAGGCATTTTCGAGTAAAGTTTTCGCAGTCTTGCTGCATGGTAGGCCAGTAGTATCCCTGCCGGAGGCACTTTTGGGCCAAAGAGCGTCCCCTGGAATGATTGTCGTATAGGCCTTCATGGATCTCACTCATCAGATACTCGGCCTCCTTGGGGTCCAAGCATCTCAAGCATGGCGTAGTGTAGCCTCACCGGTATAACTTCTCACTGATCATCGAATACCAGGCCGAGCCATTACGTACCCGACGTGCTTCCTCTCGGTCATCGGGCAACTCGGCTGTGGTCATGTATCGGGTGATCAGGTCCATCCAGGTACTTCTCGGCTCCTCGGCCAGGCTCATGACCTCCTTAACTGTGCTTGGTTCAGACAGTCTTTCAATGGGGACCGTCGTTAAGTCACTTCCACCCAATCCAAAAGCTACTCGGGCTAGGACGTCGGCTTCTGCGTTTTTCGACTGGGGGATCTGCTTAAAGGAATAGGACTTAAATTGTCCAAGCAGTTGTTTTGCTTCCTTTAAATATGCCGCCATTGAGTCTGCTCGGGCCTGAAATCCTCCAGTGACCTACTGTACCACCAGCATTGAGTCATTGTAGATGGTGAGGCAGTTGACGCCGAGATCTCGAGCGATTCAAAGTCCGGCCAGCAGAGCTTCGTACTCTGCCTCGTTGTTAGAGGCCTTGAAGTCGAACCGGAGGGCATAGATAACCTTGTACCCGTCCAGGCTCGTTAAAATCAGCCCGGCCCCCGATCCGTCGACGCAGGTAGAGCCGTCGACGTGCAATTTTCAGTCCGGCTCCAGGGAGAGACTATCTTCGCTGGAGCTCCGTGTATTGAGCTCTTCAATGGGTGACTTCTCAACTTGTGGAGTCGCCTTGCTGGCCTCCGTGAATTCGACAATGAAATCCGCCAGGACTTGAGCTTTTATTGTCGTTCTCGGCACGAAATGCACATCGTATTGGCCTAGCTCAACCGACCACTTGGCCATTCGGCCCAATATCTCCAGGCTCTGGAAAACCTACTGTAGAGGGAACTTGGTCAGGACCTTAATGGTATGGCCTTGGTAATATGGTCATAGCTTCCGGACCGATGTTATTAAGGCGAAAGCCAACTTCTCCAGTGGTGGGTACCACTCCTCGGCACCTTGGAATGCGTGGCTGGTATAATAAACGGGTCTTTAGGTCCCGTCTTCATCTCGGACCAAGATTGAACTAACAGCTTTCTCTGACACGGCTAAATAGGCTGTTAAAGCTTCGTCGGGCAAAGGTTTGGATAGGAGCGGGGGCGTAGCCAGGTAAGTTTTTAAGCTTTGAAAAGCTTCTTCACACTCTTTGCTCCACTCAAACCTCCCCTTAAGTACCTTGAAAAAAGGTGGCACTTGTCGGTAGCCCAGGAGACAAACCTTGACAGGGCAGCCACCATGCCAGTGAGCCGTTGCACGTCCTTTACAGTTCGAGGAGAATGCATGTCGATAATTGCTTGGGCTTTCATCGGGTTGACCTCGATACCTCGTTGATTGACCAAAAATCTGAGGAATTTGCCCAAGCTGACGTCGAAGGCGCATTTCGTCGGGTTAAGTTTCATCTCATATTCTCGGAGAATGTCAAAGCTAGCTCGGATGTCAGCCATGTGGTCTTTCGCTTGGACAGATTTTACTAACATGTCATCCACATAGACCTCCATAGTTTTTCCGATCAACCGAGCAAACATCTTATTGACGAGGTGTTGGTAAGTAGCCCCGGCGTTCTTCAGGCCAAATGGCATCACGACGTAACAGTACAAGCCCTGGTCGGTAACGAAGGAGGTTTTGACTTGGTCTTCCTCGGCCATCCTTATCTGATTGTACTCAGAGTATGCATCCATAAAACTTAGAAGCTCGTGGCCGGCCGTGGCATCGACGAGCTGGTCTATCCGAGAAAGTGGAAAGCAGTCCTTCGGGCAGGCCTTGTTGAGATCGGTGTAGTCAATGCAGACCCGTCATTTGCCGTTCGCCTTCTTGACGAGGACAACATTCTCTAACCATTTCGGGTATTTGACCTCTCTGATGAATCCAGCCTTGAGGAGTTTCTGGACTTCATCGTTGATTGCAACATATCTCTCCGGGTTAAAGGCCCTTCGTTTTTGAATCACCGGCCTATGGCCAGGTTGGACGTTGAGCCGATGGCAGATAATGCTCAGATCAATGCCGGGCATGTCCTAATGGGACCAGGCGAAAACATCACGATATTCGGAAAGAAGGCATTCCAGTTCGGCCCAGATCTCAGGTCGCAGCTGTGATCCGAGTTGGACTGTGCGTTCAGGCCTTTCAGGGTCCAGGCAGAACGACACTAAGTCTTCGACCGGAGTGGCCCTTACCTCTTCCTCGGGCAACCTGGGGTCCAGGTCTGTCAGCATCTTTGGTGCTGGGTTGGTTGGGAGATCGGTCTCGTCGAACGAATAGAAGGCCAGAACGCCATGTTGTAGAGCGGAGGCTGCTCGAACAGCACTAGCGTAACAAGTCCAAGAGTCCGCCTGGGATGAGCGTATCACTCCAACGCCACCGTCGGTCGGGAATTTCATGGCCAAATGATATGTTGAAACGATGGTCTTCAAGCCGTTCAGCGTCGGCCGGCTGATGATGATATTGTACTGGGAGGGTTTGTCAACAACTAAAAAGTTGACTACTCGGGTGATCCTAACGGCTCTTTCTCTGAAAGTTACCGGTAAACTGACTTTCCCGGTTGCTCAGACACACTCCCCAGCAAAGCCGTAAAGCGGGGTCCAGACTGGGACCAAGGGGGCGTTACTTATCTTCAGTCTGTCAAAAGCTTATTTGAAGAGGATGTCTGCCAAACTGCCGTTGTCGATTAAGACACGCCGCACTACATTGTTGGCGATGGGTAGTTCGTATACCAAGGCATCGTTGTAGGGTGCATCAATCAATCTGCTTCCTCCTCGGTGAAAGTGATCGGGGTGTCTTCTTGACAGCATATCTTGTTGATGTGCTCGGACATGTTTATGAATTCACCCCGCTCGATCCGTCGAGCTTCTTTGACGTAAGATCGCCGCCCACTCGACATGTCCCCAGTAACAGGCCCGTCGAATATCGTGTGAATAATATTCGGGGGATCCGAGGCGTTCTCACTGTCGGTCCTGGGTCGGTTCTGTATGTCTCGGCCTGACAAATCATTCCTTCCAAAAGTGGCCCTCGGGGTTATAACCCCCTCCACGAATTCCTGTAAAAGACCTTCTCGGACCAGTCTTTCTATCTGGTCCTTCAACTAGATGCATTCCCGAATAGTATGCCCCATATCCTTTTGGAACTCACAAAAACTTTGACTGATTCCGCTTCACCCTGCTCCCTCGGAGCTTGGGTGGTGGTGTTAGCAAATTTTTGTCACCAACCTGGGCTAGCACCTCATCGATGGTCGCCACCAATGGTGTGTAGCTTTGAAACTTACTGGTTGGCCCCTTTGGCTTCTCGGATTTCTCTTTCTTCTGCTTCTTGGCATGCTCGGCGCTTTTTTCTGCTTCTTATCCTTCTTTGTTTCGCTCGGGCCAGCCTTTTCCCGATGGCTTTTCATGTATTCGGCAGCGTCCGTATGTCTCTGGGCATACCCGAGCATTTAGAAAAACGTGCTCGGCTGTTCAAAGGCCAAGGACCAGGTCAACTTTTTGTCTCGAAGACCCCCTACAAAAATGTGCTTTAGGGTCTCGTCTTTGACGTGCTTGACCTCAAGAGTTGCCCGGGTTAACCGGTTAATGTAATCCCTGACGCTGTCGTCTCCCTACTTAACAGCATACAGGCATGTTATCTCTTTTCTCCGCATTTTGGTGGTGGAAAATGCCGAAGAGAAGGCGTCGGTCAGATGCCAAAAAGAGGGAATTGATCCTGGCTCAAGTCGTCGGAACCACTACCGAGCAGGGCCCGTAAGAGTGAGTGAGAAGGCTTTGCACATCGCCACGCCACTGGCGTTCTGTAGTAGCATGTGTCCCCGGAAGAGTTTGACATGCTCATCAGCATCTGTGGTCCCATCATAAGACTTGATCTGCGGGACCTTGAACTTTGGCGGCATGGACGCCCGCATTATGTTATCTGGAAAAGGTGGGTCCTGAGCTCCCATCTCATCTAGACCAAATCTACAATTTTGGATCTCGTTGATTTGTCGTTGTAGTGCCCGAAACTGACGGCTATTGGTGTCCTCAGGCAGTTCGACCCGATAGGGTACTCCGCCCTCGACACGGCCTCTAGCTCCAGCGTGGCAGTTTTTGTTTATTCCTTGAGACCCGAGCCGGTCAAATATCGAGGCTCGGGAACCTTGTGGTGAAGGGGCACGGGCCGCTTGGCGCCCCATACGGCGTTCCTGAACTATTCTATTATCAGCAGGGATTCCCCTGGTGGATCCTGCAGACTGCTCGGATTGGGCTTCTTCAAGGTTGGCTGCACTTCGCTCTATCCGACCCCCAGCCTGGTCAACCTGGGCTGGGGTTGGCAGGGCTGGTGCGCCTTGACGCTGAGCCTGCTGCGCGAGCTGTTGAGTCAGAATCTGGACTGCGTCTGTAAGTTCCTGGATCAGATCTTGGGCGGCTGGGGCATCCACCGGCTCTGCCCTCGCTGTGCTTCCTTGACCCCCGGAACGAGATCTCGCGGTCCGAGGACGGCCCCTAGGCTGGCCTATGGCTGGTTGCCTATTTCTCGCCTCGCCTGACCCTTTCGGTCAGGCTGTGTCATCTCTGGCGTTACCTCGAGTCGTCATCTCGGGAGTCAGAGGTGATGTAGCTGAAGTTGGGATGAAGGCATAGGGGCCCTCCTTCTAGCGCCAAAATGTTGATGCTTACCGTTGTCCGGCGTCGGATCAACACCCACGTGCGGCTGTGCACGGTCTGACCTCTCCTTAGGCTCGCCTCTGCCCGGAAGTGCTCACCTACAAGAGGAGGGATGCTTCGGAGAAGATAGAGGGGTTAGTCAATAGACAAGGGCTCTTTGATGCTCAAGGCAGGTATTGCTCGGCAGAGGTCAGCAGCTAGTTAGGTGTGAAGAAGAAGTCTCTCTCTAAAATGTCATAAATGCATCCTATTTATAGACCACCACTTGGATCGGGTGTAAGATGGGTTTTGCCCACCACCCGGGTGTCACATCAAGGTGTGTCAGGTAGTAGGTAATAAGTGTCACGCCCATCGCCCAATGTATTGGACTCTATCGGACGGCAACGTATCTGCCTTGTGTTAGCCTATAATGGCGAGTAGCAGCCTATTTATGAGTAATGTTGGCCCGACCCGAGCTACCGTACATACCGAGGTGACAGCCTTCTTGGGGCGCAGCCTTAGATGCCTGAGAGGCACCTCGGGAAGAAGTATAAAACATCGGGGGCCGACAGCAAGCTTCTTGGAGTCTGCCGAGCTTAATAGCCGACCACCAATATTAAGGTCCTCAGTGGTGGCGCCGAGCTTACCCTCAACAACTGCTAACCCCCACATAGGGGGGTTACAGTTATGAAAAACCAAATATAGGTTTTCTTTTTATTAAAAAAATCCATTTTATTAAAACTTTATGGTTTTGATTTGTATTACCAAAATCTTGTCATTTTTGTCCTTAATTTGTTTTTCTAGTAAAATTCCCAAATTCTTTGTGTTCCAAACATAAAATTACTTGCTGATTATAATTATATAGAAAACTATCTCTATATCGTGAAAATTCTCGTTCCTTGCAGTTTTATGGTTTTGACCCGAAGCACAAAATTTTAACCTTTGTGCCCCCTAGACCAAAAAATATCTATCTTATACTAAAACATCCAGTTTTTTGCAAGGATTAAAACTTACAAAAACTCTTTGGTCTAAGTCAAATCATTTCAAAACATTTTCCTTATTTTCAAAATTTCATGCTTAAAATTTCACAAAAATCATAACTTGAAATCAATACTAAATTTTCACAAGCCGTCCTCGTTTAACATCTTTAAAGAGATCTACAATTTTAACGTTTTAACTTTTCTCAAAATTATTTATTTTAATAGCATTCTTGAATAGACAGAACCGAAATCAACGCTTTTTGGCTTGCTCCAATCAGAATTCAAGCTAGATTTCTCCATGAAAGTTGTTCGTCTCGACGTTTTCAATAGATCACATGTTGAACTTAGAAAAGAATTTAGCCTCTAAGTGCTTTAAATATTTAAATCTTTCAAAACTACCCTTAAACACACTTTTTACACCTTAAACTTCTTTAACTTATTTCTCTAAGGTTTAATGTCATTTAAACCTTTCCAAACACATTATCAAGTACTTAATAATTATAATAATCATGTCATAATATTTTCTTTTCATGTTATGGTCCAAAGCTATTTTATCAAACACTTTAAATGCTTAAAAATGCTTAAACTTTGTCAAAGTTTATCATCCTTTTTCTTTTTGAACATAAAACCCTAGTTTTTTTTTTCTTTCCATAATCATCATCATCCTTACAACATACCATAAAATGATACCATAATTTCCTTAGTACATGCCATAGTCCATAAACATTAAATCAAATACCTTATATGCATAACCATACACAAATTTCATGGAAACATTAAACTTTTCAAGACTAAAGTTTAGGATTTTATCCAAGTATTTTTCCAAGCTTTTGATCCTCTTCTTTGGTACTTGAAACTCTTCTAATCTACCTTGTTAAATTCATGACAAAATCCATAAAAATCTCACTAAAAACTCAAGCAAAACACTAAAACACATAAAATAAAACCTGAGTTTTTACCTCCAAAGTTGCTTCTCTTTGCTCTAGCATGCCTGAACTCTCTTCTAGGCTTAATTAGAGTTTATCTTTTAGCAAAATATTGAGAGAGCTCAAGGATTGGTTGGCTGGTTTTAGGCTATGGAAAATGGGCATGTTTTTGGCTTTTTATGAAGCAAAATATGGAGACAAAACAAACTTTTTCCCAACTAGATCCTTAAACCACTAAATATTCATCACGGGACTAAATTGAATAAAAATTGCCTCCAACACTAGGCCAAACCCGATTCTAGAAAGAGAAATATGTGGCCATTTCTCCTCCTTTGGAGTGTCCTTATTTTTCTTTCATAGCCCATGCAAACGATGACAACACTTAGTCATCTTTATCACTTAGGTCCTTGAAAAAAATAAAAGACTTATTCTAGAGACCATGTTACAAACAAAAGTTTGCTATCCACCATTCAATAAATCCCGCCATCATGGGGAGAAAGATGTAGCACATTTTCCATCTTTTGGGTGACATTTGGTAGGTCCTACATCCTTTTACATAGTCTAAATTTATACTTATAGTATTTTTCCTATATTCATAGTATATTTCCCATACTGTTGTGAGCTTACAAATCATTACCTACTTATCCATGTATTTTACATAATATAATTCCTATACTATATTTTCCTCATACAATATAATTTTACACTGCTTAACCTTTAAATTATGTAATTTTCATATTTTTATATAGTATTTTTTCATTTACTGTATTTCTATTGTAAAATTTATTGCAACATCTTCTACAACAATTAAGCTTTCTAGCTTATTTTCTTATTTTTCCTTCCCTGTTTAAGACTATGGCACGATATTTTTACCTTAAAAATCTCATTTTCACTTTTATAGAATTTGTCATAAAAATCATATTTAACCAATAATCCTCGTGACATTTGTTATACTCTTAAAATACTTAACAAATTTTCAAGCGTAAAATTTAGGTCATAAAATTTGTAAATAAACTACTTAACATAATCCTTAATTATTGCATATATAATACACTAGAAATGCTCGGGTATCACAATTTAGGGCTGTGGATAGGTGCTCTTCTAGGGTCTATGGCAAATGATAGAAGATGAATTGTTGGTTGGGTCATGGCGAGCATAGTTAGGTAGGGGTAGATCTAGGTTTCTTGGTCGTGGGGGTAGGGCGGTGTTTCCTTAGGTGAGCACCGGACCTATCGGCCTTCTCTTCTATTGGTGGCTCTGCGCTAGGGCTTCATGGTTAGATCTGTTATCTCATAGTGGTGGTCAATTCTCTTCATTGGGTTCGTGACAACCATATGTGAGATGTCATGTTGGTTGTGTTTGTGGTGGCTTACAGTGGTTTTAGATTAGGATGGTGGTTGGTGGGTTGGACGTCACCTCTCCTTTACCTTTGGCTGCCATGGTAAATTTCTCCATTGGTTATAGTGTTGTTTCTTAGTTTGTTTTATGCCTATTAGGTGTTTGTTTTATTATTCTTTGTTGTTAGTTTTGTCCTCTAATAAGTTAGTTTTAGGCTAACTAATTAGATGATTCTCACTTAATATTTTTGTTAGTTTTGAACGATTTATAAAAATTTAATAGTGTTTTATGTTCTTTTATAGGTTTTGAAAGAAAACGATGCATAATGGCAAAGTGCAGGGCAAAACAGACCGAAAATTGAGCAAAAGTGGACTCGGGATGAAATGGAGCCTAGACGCCAATTATTGGGTGCCTAGGCGCTGCTACAGATGAAGTTTCATACAAAAAACCCGAGAGCATAGCGCCTAGGCGTCACAATTTGGACGCCTAGACACCATTTGGGAGGCCAGTATAGCGCCTAGGCGCTACAATCTTGGCGCTTAGGCGCTACTTCGAAGCCTAGGCGCCGTATTCATGGCGCCTAGGCGCTAGTTCAAAAAAGCTTCCACGGGCAAGTATAGCGCCTAGGCGCTACAATCATGGCGCCTAGGCGCCATTGCGATCCCAATTCAAATTCTAATGTAATTTCGTTCCAAAATTGCCCTTTTAAACCCTAGCCTATAAATAGAACATTATGAAGGATTGGAGCACGAATTCTAATAGGGAAAAACTATAGACAAGAGGGAAATTCTAATTGCTTTGGAGAAGAAGAACGGTGCAACCCGGAGACGGAAACCATCTTCGCATCCAAATAGAGTTCTTTTCTTTCACTCATCATGTTTAAGAGATTATTTTGGATTGTTTTTAGTTTCATTAGGAACTAATTTTCTCTATTCTTATGAATGTTCACTTTGTTTAATTTAATTCAATTCCATCTTTATTCATTATCTATGCTGAGTATTTAATCTAATCTTAATACTTGTAAAAGTTTGTGCACCTTTTGCATGATTTGTGATTTAATTTGAGGCTGAGAAGCGATGATTAAATTAGACCATGATTGAATGCCATGAGATCATCATAGGATAGAGATATCTATGAGACTTGTGTAACACTATGAATTTCTTGTTCTTAATGAATCTCGGTAAGTTTAGAGTTTCCACAGAGATGTAGAAAATTTGCTAACTAAGATAAATTATTAATGCTTGAGAAAGATTAATGACTACCTAAGAGAAATTTGTTATCGGCATAAGAGTAAACATCAGCTGATTAAGTTAGATAATTTGAGTAGGATTAATTTAGGTGAAATCGGATGCCATAGTTTTTTATTGTTTAGATTTTCATGTATCTTTTTTTTTTGTTTTGTTATTTTTCTATTTTATATTTAATTGTTCAAATAATTTTAAAGTTAACTAATTTCGGTACTTAGCTAGATTAACACAATCTTCATGGGAACGATACTCTACTCACTCTTTATTACTTGTTAACGATACGTGCACTTGCGTTAGAAAATCCACAACAAGTCTCCTTTACCTTTGGCTGCCATGGTAAATTTCTCCATTGGTTATAGTGTTGTTTCTTAGTTTGTTTTATGCCTATTAGGTGTTTGTTTTATTATTCTTTGTTGTTAGTTTTGTCCTCCCACAAGAGTCAGTTCTTTGCGGTGTGTTATAAGTTTTGCTTGTTTGTAGTGGCGTTTGTGCTGCATTGTGGTGGCCCATGATTGTTTCGATTGTTCCTACCGCTTGTTGTGGGCCTATTTACCGCGCATAATGCGTGCTTTATTGTTTGCGTGTCGAGGTGCTTCCTATTTTTCTTGGGCCTCCAACGTGCGTTTTCTTTCTTCGGCATGAGCGTATTTGAATGTTATTGTACTAGTAGAACTGGTCTGTATTAAGGGCTACGCCTTGTATCACAGGTTTTGACACATTTGTATTTCTCTTCTATTTTGGAATGAAATATTTTCCTTTAAAAAAAAAATCCACTATAGCCATTTTGTCATGTAGTTTAATGTTTATATATTTTCTTCTCCATGTTCAGCAATATGGCTAATGAATGTGAAGCCGAACCTCATGCAATACTCTAGTTGATTATGTCCACGACAACGGAAAATGTGAAAAAAGATGTGCCCAAAACCAGTCACCTTTCTATAATACTAAATAGACCAGAATGTTGGGTTAACAATTCATCTATATTTGAGGTACTAAGTTAAGTTGTGCGTAAATAATGCTTCTTTGTGTTTTATGATACCATAATATTGTATGAAAAGAAGGAGACTCTTTTCCCTAGGTCAACTCATTCAAGGAAAGGCTGTTGAGACGTTTGAGCATTGTCATTTGTGGACATAAACGCAAACAAACAATACGTGAAGACCTTTTATTCCCAGAGAAAAAGTGAAAGCCCTTAATTAGATAAGATCAAAGTGACAATTCGTTAGCATCTTACAACATAAATAAACTTGAGACCTCAGCCTCCACAAGCGGCCCCAAAAATACAGTATGCAACATAAACCAAAAAGGGTATAGTAATATCAATAGCTTAGACATAAATCTGCCACAAGTCTTTCAAAATTCAAATTCCCAACTTAGACTGCTCTTCCAAGATGGTATTAGCCGAGTCCCTAAGCTTTTGTGCCTCCTCATCCGTGAGATGCACGTTGGTGACTCCTAACACACCGGCCCTCCCAAGCTGCGCAGGCAAGCTCAGGAACACTTCTCCGCCATCAATGTCATAGAGCCCCTTGGCAAGGACCGACACCGGGTGAATCTTCCTCTGGTCTCGAAGTAAACTCCGAGCTAGGTTAGCCGCGGAATAGCCTATTGCCCATGAGGTGTAGCCTTTGAGACTAATCACTTCGTATGCGCTGTTGATGACTTGTTTGTGAATGTTCTCTAGCATTTGTTTCTCGTACGTTATTTGTTGTTTTTCTAGGAAGCTCAGCACCGGCACTCCCCCCACGCTAATGCCAGACCATAGCGCCACTGAGCTGTCGCCATGCTCTCCAACTATGTATGCCTACAACATCATATGTTCACAAGCGTTACATAATCGGTTGATCAATAAAAGACACCTCTATATGCATAATTAAGCAGTTGTGTTTTTTTAGCATAAGACCGTCCAAACGCAAGCCTAATTGCCGCGAATGAACCATTTAATACAGCTGAATCACTAGCATAATATCTTAGTTAATTTGGACTATTACTTATGTAATAGTGGATGATAAATTTAAGTAACAGTCACATATTAGTGTCCAATTACACCAAACACGCTTTCAGCTTTGTTCAAACTAAACTAATCCACTCGGAATAAATAATTCACCTTATCATTAATTGTTTTATTTTATGAAGAGATAAAATAATTCACTTGGGTTTAAAAATTTGTCTTACCCGTCAACTTTTCAGAAGCCAAAACACTCTAGCTCCATGTGTTCTTGTCAAGTTGCAAATTTTAAACTTTCCACCAAAAAACATAAAGTTGGATTTTTTTTTTTTTTTTATGGGAAAACAAACATTCCATAGTTAAAAGGATCCAAAAAGTGATCATTAATTCAAAACTCACTTGCACATCCTGAGCATTGACGTCAAGGTGATCCGCAATGAGGAACCGGAACCGCGACGAGTCCAGATTGGTTCCCGACCCGATGACCCTGTTGGAAGGAAACCCTGAGAGCTTCCAGGAGACATAGGTCAACACGTCAACGGGATTGGACACGATCAACAGAAGCGTCTCCGGCGAGTACTTGGCAAGCGGAGGAATGATATTCCGAAACAGAGCAACATTCCTCTGGAGGAGGCTCAGCCTCGACTCGCCGGGGATCTGTCGGGCTCCGGCGGTGACGATGCAGAGATCGGAGCCGGCGGTGACGGCGTAGTCGACGGAGGCGTGGATCTTGGTGCGGGGGAGGAAGGCGGCGGCGTGCTGGAGGTCCAGCATCTCCCCGCGGAGCTTGTCGGCCTTGGCGTCGACGAGGACGAGCTCGTCGGCGAGGTCCTGCGTGAGGATCGTCTGTGCGATCGCCATCCCGACGTTCCCGGCGCCGATCACGGAGATCTTAGTGTGCCGCTTGGTCGGGGACGGTGGGCCGGCGCTCGCGATGGGCCTGAAGAAGGCCTCCGACAAGTCCAGTCCACCGGGGCCCAGCGATGAAGTTGACTCGCTCTTCTGCATTCTAAATCCCTTCCCTTTTTTTCGAAGAGAAAAAAGAAATTGTAGAAAATCTATCTGTAACTCTAAGTGCAGGTGTCTGGATTCTGGTGGTGTTGCAGAGGATTGGGCCGAAGGAGTTCTCGTTTTATAGCGGTATGAAGTCATCAGTTATTCTTACGGGATTTTTCAACGGTCTTTTATTATTATTTTTTTTCCAAAAGTTTCAATCTTTTTTTTTTCTTTAGTTGGAATAACGAGTAATTTATTTTTCTAGAACAATTTTACAAAATGTTATTGGGTTCCAGTTTGGCGTTTTTGAAGACTACTTTTATATTTTAAATATTTTACATAATTTAAATTTTTTTATTATAGATAATGTCTCGTAAAATTTTAAATTTCTATTTAGATTCATTGTTTTTTACCGTAAATTTTACACAATCGGGCTGGTTTTGCACGTAAGCATTTTGCCTTTACTTTAATTTTCCAATTCTACTAAAATGTTTTTTTAAAGGAAAATATTTTTATTAATCATCAACTAATCCCTATCTTCTCATTTTTATTTGTTTCTATTTATCGTCACGCACCAAACCGTGGTGGTAATGTGGCTATTTAATTAATTATAAACACAAAAAATTTTCATTATATTTTATAAAAATATTTTTACTAAAATTTTAAGAATATGACAATTTTAAACCTAATTAGAATAACACTAATATTAAATCATAGCAAAAAAAAATTACTAGATTAACCTTAAATCTAATTTAAAATGTAAAATCCGCCAAATGCTGTCAGAGTCTCATCGGACCCTACAATGGTGTAAACATAGTACAAACATAAAAGAAATACAGTCAAACCAAAGTTTATCAAAACATAATCAAAGAACATTATTAAAGTCTCTTTATTACATGCCTTAACAAAAATAGAAAACTAATGACTCATGCAACACTCTACTCAGCTGTGGACTGCGAACCATTTAAAAGCGGAAAGTAAAACAGTAGAAATCATGAACCAAAGGCACAACATGACTTTAATTCTAAATCATCATTTATAAAATAATATAAATAATTCTAGAAAATTTCAAGGAATAACAATCAAATAATAATTAAATAATTGAATAATTAAAAAACTCTTATGCTTATCGTTCATGTCATATGATTTATCTCAATACATTTTTACTTACTATGTACAAAGTCTAATATAATCACTACTGTAGTGGCCCGGACTGGGTTTTGAGACCTACCTCTCAAGTCGCTCTTTGCACGACCTCATCTATGTGTGGCATCATGCACTTAAAACTCAACCAAACGGGGATCTTAGACCGTTTGGTGTTTGAAAACCAATCAATCATTTTATTTCACTTAGTATCCTAGTATCGAGATTTCAATACACATTTATTATTATTTACTCAATATGCACATATCCAAAACATTTGGAAATATTTATGTAGTATTCAATTCTAAAAAAAAAAAATTTAAGAATATGAGTCGTAGCCAAATTACTATTTAAAATCATGGCTATCAAGTAAGGAGGGTTTAGAGTCCCACTTGATCTCTAATACCAAACACGTCCACCCCGCAAATCTTATCTCTCTAAACGTTAAATCCAAGAGACAAGGAGCAACCTTAGGTGTAGACTCGATTCATTAATGTCAAAACTTAGACATATTACATTAGTATGCAATCCCGTGGTTTCTTAATGTGTCTTCTCTAATTAAAATTCTTCTTTTTTTATATAATAATTAAACATACTTTAAAACACATCAACGATGGTTTTTGATCAATAAAACAAGTGCAAACACACTTAGAATTTAATTTGGAGCACAAGGGGTTTGGTGGCCCAAAACTGGGCCCTTTGGTGCAATACAATCAACCGGGGAACACTGATTGTGGTCGACCACGTGGCTCGTGGTGGCAGGCTTGACCGCGTTACACTGGTAGCAATCGGCCACGAGTCACAATGCTCTGTTTCGAGCTCCCGAACTCAAATTAAGTTTAAATCCTTCCAAACTAGTTCTAATGCTTCTAAAACATATTCTAAAGGTCCATAAACATTATATGAATCATATAATCTCATCTCATGTACACGCAACTCAAGTTCATCATTATTTATTTATTTTTCAAATTTATTCCAAAAATGGAGAAATAAACATAGAAACCATGTTCAATCCTTTCATAACCTCGTTTTAATGCTATGTTTTAGTTCAAAAGAACACTTAATCATTCATTTCAAGCATCCTTTATGCTATCTATCCTCAGATAATTTTATGCAAGCATTAATTCTTCTCAAACATGTTTGAAAATACAGTTGTTCAAATGGAAATAACAATCAGACATATAAACACAAATTTGACCACAAAATCAGAGATGAAAACTTCATAATGTGAGTTTAAATCATTATAAACATTCCTAACCTCGGATTGAAGGATTTGGCGTGACTTAGATGGTTCCGAACCTGAGTTTTGCTTCTATTTTGGCCTTCTGTGTCTAAGTTCTTTGGTAGCAACTAAGAGAGGGAGAAAAGAATGACGTGAAGAGAGAGGGGAAGGAAATGAGAGGTTATAACGAGCCTAAGTAAACTTTGGTTCCTCTAAATCAGAGAACTGTTAGTGATTTCAAGGCAAAAACCATGCTCAACATATGGTTTCGTGAGGAGAGTCTCAAGGCCTGAATATTTTAGGTGGGAGATGTTTAAGTATCGATTCTTTAAATTAAAAGAAAATGTTATAATTTAGTTAAAACTGATTTTGAAAACAAAATGATGTATTAGAAATTTATTTTAAAACAATTTAATAATTGCTAAAAATAAATTAAAGCAAACAAAATAAATAAAATGCAACAAACAAGAAATATCACAAAAATGATTAATTAGAGATAAAATTTTAATTAAACACACTAATTTATCAATTTTGTGTACTAATTATGATTAATTAAAATTAGATATTACATTTACATTCCAAAATATATAGGAAATCTGCCTGTTTATTTTTTAAAACAAGGCCAAATTTTTTAAATGTTTATACAAAAAGAAATATGCAGCACGTGTGATGTTTAGCGGGTGGTGGTAATTAGATTCGTCATTTTAGTCTGTGAAAATGAGTTATAGGCATATAATAACATCTAATAAGAAAGTGACGTATATCTAGATATTTGTTTGTTTAATTCCCACATTTCTTGGGAGCCAATCCCACATTGACTCATTCTCCCAGGAATGCTTTTGAATTTTGATGTTGTCTTGCGGGGTAGCAACAAACCGCCATTTGCTACAAAACTATGGGCGAGCAGAACTTTGAAACCGCGTTCCTTGATACTTAAGTTGCTTTGGAAGATTCCCACCGACACATTGGAAGCTTCAGGTAATTATTAAAAAAAAAAAAAAAAACCTGAAGAGTTTCCCCTTTCTCCACAACCATGTTATAATGGCCCCCACCCCACCCGTCTCTCATTCTCTCATGGAATACACTGTTTCAAAAATTAAACAAAGCCCCTGTTTGGAGTCAAAAACATCTTTATACTTCTAGAATAAACCAAACTTCAAAACCATGAATTCATTTTCTAATTAAGAAAATAGAAATTTCGAAGCAGAAAAAAGAAAATAGAAATTGTGAAACAGCCAATGTTGAAATTTGGCGAGTGCAAGACTTTCGTGGCGCATTGCATTTGAGAGCTTAATTATTAATCAACTATAAGATTATTTCCGGTGGTTAGAATTTTACAAAAAAAAACATTATGTGACAGCATCATGAGAGGATGGGACAGAAAATGAAATGTTAATTGGGACTGTTGGAGGTGAGCTCGACGCTTCTGTCGAGGAACCTGTTTCCGATGGTTGGCAAATATGCTCGGCAAAATTAGTTGGGAGCGCATATTGAACCCCTTTGAGCTCGGCTCGTCTATCCAAGGTGTTCTTCAAGGCCCTCCGGGCCGCGGCATTAACAATCGCCTTCTCGGGTCAAACACCAGCTCGGGTCAGATTGTTATAACCTGCAAACAGGATGCCACTTGCCATAAGAAGCCGACAGATGGCTATCTTCCCACCGTCGAACGGAGACTAATCCACCGACGGGGACCATGACACCTGTCTCCTGCCTTTTGCTAGGGCTTGATGTGACACATGGGTCATGGACAAAGCCCACCTAACACCCGGTCCAAATGACAACCTATAAATAGAGCGCATTTATTGCAGCTCAAGCAAGCGTGCTCTTTCCAAACTAACCAACTCCCGTTCTCTGTCGAGCTGCGCCTATCTTGAGCGTTGGAGAGCCCTTGTCCGATACCTCATCGATGTCCCCCTTTTACCTTTGAAGCATCCCTCCTCTTATTGTAGGTTCGTCCGAGCAAGCAGAGGCGAGCAAAGAAGAGCCGCCCAACCACGGTGCGCAGTCGCATGTGGTGTTGATTCGCTAGCACTTTCTAGTAAGCATCAATTGGCGCTAGAAGGAGGATGCCTACGCCTTCACTTTAAATCATTATCCACAACTCACCGTACAACCATGGTGAAAAAGGGTGCTCGATAGGAGGGGTCGGGTGAGCTAAAACAGAAACCAAAACCCGACCAGACCTAGAGGCCGCCCCGAGCTACAAGGTCCTGGTCTGGGGGTCAAGATAGCACGGCAAAAGCCAAACAAGTGAATGACCCGGTTGCCCAAGATCCTATCTGAGAACTCATGAACGTTGTTTGGGTACTCACATAGCAGCTCGCGCAGCAACAAGAGCAATGTCAACAAGGTCCTGTCCTCCTTCCCCTGGCCTAGGATGACCAAGCCGGAGGTCGAACAGGACAGGGGCCAGAAGGAACAAATGAAGCTGATTTTGAGCACTTCAGATGGTCCATAAGAGGAGTCTCTGCAAACAATAGGCTTGTCCAAGAAGGCCGACTTGGCCCTCAAGGAGGCCGAGGATAATCACCGTAGGGATCCTGAGCATCGATATTTGATCGGCTCAAACACCAAGGAGATCTTCGACAGGACCAGCAACCTGGGATTGGCGACAGGGTTAAGAGCGATGCCCGGTACAGGGTAAAATTGCCCAATAATACCAATAGCTGCCAGTTCTAGGAGCTACAGTGCCAAATTGACCACATCCACAACAACAGATTTGGGCTCAATGAAGGTGGCGTGTTGGACCCGCCGTTCTCGGACGCTATTATGCAGGCCCCCATGCCGATGAAATTCAAGGTCTTGCAAATCAAAGCCTTATGACGGGACAACCAACACCGACAAGCATGCGGAGCTTTACCGAGGACACATGCTTCTGTAGAACGCCAACGACGTAGCCATATGCAAGGCTTTTTTGCTCACCTTGACTGGACCTGCTCTACAATGGCTCAGGCGAATAGAGCCAACTACTATCACCTCATTCTGCCAGCTGTTTGATGCCTTCTTCGTTGCCTTTTCCATGATTAAGAAGAAAAGAAAAGCAATAACGCTGTCAAGCAGGGGGATGGGAGTATGAAGGACTACATAAACCGATTTACCCGAGCTAGTGCAGAGATATGCCAACGTGACCGAATACATGAAAGGTAGCCAAGAAGAAGGCAGTGGCAACGACAACAAGAAGAAGAAGAAGAAGAAGCAAAGATCGGCACCTGAGCAGCTGAGCATCGAGTAGAATAAGAAGCAGAAGAAAGAAAAGAAGAATGAGAAGACAAGGGTGCCGACCAAGAGGTTCTAGAGCTATACACCCCTGGTCGCCAACATCGACGAGGTGCTTACCCAAGTAAGTGGTAGAAACCTGTTGTTTGATCCGCCCAAGCTAAAGAGGAACAAAGTTAAGAAGGATTGGAGCAAGTACTGCAATTTTCACAAGGATGTAGGACACAACACCCGTGATTGCATCCAGCTCAAGGACTAGATCAAAAAATTGGTCCGAGATGGACATTTGCCAGAATTCATTGAGCGAGTCTTAACTCCTGGTTCCGCAGCCATGGGAGACGACCAACCACCCTAGGACACTTAGAGCTGACACCGTAATGAAAGTGGGAACACCTTAGAACCCCCAAACATTGTTCATACAATTTTTGGAGGACCTGTCATCGAGGACACTTCGAGTGGACGGCGGGTTTATGCTCGGGAGGCTCTGCTGGTCAAGAGGGGTGACCTTATGAATATGTTCGAGCACATCAATAAAATTTACCGATAATAAGATGTCCCGATCACTTTCACCGAGGAAGAGGCAGATACGCTTGTTCACCTGCACAACGATGCCCTCATGTGTGAACTACAGATCGCCAACAATATTGTCCAGCGGGTACTGATCAACAACGGTAGTTCGGCCAACATTCTCTTCAAGCAGGCGTATGACAAGTTAAAGATTAGTAATGCTACTCTCGTCCCAGTCCAGACACCTCTATATGGCTTCACTGGGAGAGTGCGTTCGAGCTGTTAGAAAGGTAGGCCTTCCGGTCACCTTTGGAGAGGGGACAGCTCAGGTAATGCACATCGTCGACTTCCTTGTCTTTGACAAACCCTCCCAATATAACATTATCATCGGTCGTCCAACCTTAAATGCGTTAAAGGCTGTAGTCACCACCTACAATCTGGTAATGAAATTCCCAATGGATAATGGAGTCGGGGTCATCAGGTCGTGACATGTGGATTCTCGAGCCTGTTACGAAAATGTTGTCAAAGCGGCATTGGCTTGGTAAATGAGTGTCTCAGCCATTTACAAGGTCGATGAAATCTAGCTCCCAGCTAAGCAGATGCCCAAAATGCTCTTCGACCTCGACCCCCGTCTAATAGAAGAGGAGGTGAGAGCTGCCCCTATGGAGGAGTTGGTGCCGTATTTTTTGGACCCTGAGCATCCCAACCCCACGGTCCAACTCTATTTTCAGCTAAAGCCTAAGATCCAAGCCGACCTAGAGAAATTCTTAACGGAATATCGAGATGTATTTGTGTGGAGCCATAAAAACATGCCCGGCATTGATCCTAGCGTCATTTGTTATCGATTGAATGTTCGACCAGAGTACAAGCTGATCATCTAGAAATGGAGAGCTTTCAACCCAGAGAGGTACATCGTCATAAACAAGATAGTTTAAAAGCTTTTGAAAGCCAGGTTCATCTGAGAAGTCACATATCCAGAATGGTTGACAAACGTAGTTCTTGCTAAAAAAGCCAATGGAAAATGATGGGTCTACAATGACTACACTGACCTCAACAAGGCTTGCCCCAAGGACTGGTTCCTACTTCCCTGGATAGATCAGCTAATGGACGCGACCGTTGGACATGAACTGTGAGCTTCATGGATGCCTACTCTGGCTATAATCAAATTAGGATGGCCGAGGAAGACCAAATTAAGACGGCCTTCACTACCAACCAAAGGCTCTTCTGCTACGTGGTTATGCCCTTTGGACTGAAGAATGCTGAAGCTACCTGCTAGCGCTTCGTCAACAAAATGTTTGCTCGGCTGATCAATAAGACCATGGAAGTGTACATGGACAACATGCTCATTAAGTCAATCCAAGTGGCTGATCACATAGCTAATCTTCGAGCAAGCTTTGATATCCTCAACCTAACAAAGTGTGCGTTCGGGGTTAGCTCGGGCAAGTTTTTTGGGTTCATGGTGAACCAAAGAGGGATAGAGGTGAATCTAGCTAAAGCTCAAGCTATGATCGACATGCACTCTCCTTGAACAGTAAAGAGGTGTAGAAACTAACTGGTATGGTGGCAAGCCTATTGAGAATCGTTTCGTAGTCTGCCGATAAGTGCCACCTATTTTTTCAAGCACTCAAGGGGAGGTTTGAGTGGAGCAGGGAGTGTGAAGAATCCTTTCAAAATGTCAAGAGGTATT
Source organism: Artocarpus heterophyllus (assembly GCA_025403435.1). Lineage (NCBI taxonomy): Eukaryota > Viridiplantae > Streptophyta > Magnoliopsida > Rosales > Moraceae > Artocarpus > Artocarpus heterophyllus. The sequence continues at coordinate 34,698,888 of CM046343.1, forward strand.
AAGCCACACCCCTGCTCCTATCCAAACCTTTACTAGAAGAAATGTTATATGCCTACCTTCTTGTGTCAGAAAAGGCTATGAGCTCGGTCCTCGTTTGAGAAGAAGACGGCATTAAGAAGCCCATCTATTACACCAGCCATGTATTCTAAGGTACCGAGGAGAGGTAACCCTCTACTTGAAAAACTCGCATTTGCCCTCATCACCTCTACTTAGAAGTTTTAGCCGTGTTTTCAAGCTCACATAGTCTGTGTCCCGACCAAGTATCCCTTATGGCAAGTCCTCCAAAGCCTGGATATATCCGGGAGGATGGCCAAGTGGTCGATGAAGCTCGGACAATACGACATTTATTTTGTTCTAAGAACGGCCATAAAGGCCCAAGCCCTAGCCGACTTTATTGTCGAATTCACTGATGCAGAGCAGAGCATTCCCTCTATCGAGAAGGTCCCTGTAGAAGATTCAGACTTCTCCAGCAGCAGCGAAGGTAGTGACGTCTCCGAGCTAGAGTCTGAATGGAAGCTCTTCATAGATGGATCATTTTACGTCGACGAGTCAGACGTTGGGCTGGTCCTTACCGGCCCAGATGGATACAAAGCAATCTACGCCCTTCCCTTCGTTTTTAAGGCATCCAAAAATGAGGTCAAGCACGAAGCACTCCTGGCCAGACTCAGAATTGCATGAGACCTCAGAGTGGACTGCATATTGGTTTATAGCGATTCCATGCTTGTTGTCCAACAGGTTACCAAGGGATTCCAAGCCTAAACAGAATCCATGATCGGGTATTTGTGAGAAGTCAAAGCGTTGTTAGGGCAATTTAAAGCTTATTCTTTTAATCAAATCTCTTGATCTAAAAACACCAAGGCCGACGCTCTTACTCGGCTGGCCTCGGGCTTAGGCGACAGTAAACTTATGTCAATCACTATCAAGAGATTAGCAAAGCCAAGCATCATCAAAGAAGTGGCTAGTATAGCCGAAAAATAAGAAACCACCTGGATAGACCCAATCATCAAATACTTGACCACAACTGAATTGCCCGGTGACCAAGAACAGGCACGCTGGATCTACAACAGCTTGGCCTAGTATTCGATGATCGATAAAAAAATTCACCGATGAGGCTACACTACCTCATGCCTGAGGTGCGTAGGACCTAGAAAAGCACATTATTAATGAAAGAAATCCATGAAAGGCTGTGTGGCAACCACGTAGGGGGCAATCCCTTGCTCAGAAGTGTCTTGGGCAAGGTTACTATTGGTCGACCATGGAGCAAGACTGCAAGGATTTTGCACAGAAATGCCTCAAGTGCCAGCAGTTTGCTAGGGCAATCGGACACCACGTTGAACCCCTCACCTCGGTGACATCTGCCTGGCCTTTCGTCAAATGGGCCATTGACCTGATCGGATCACTTCCCTAAGCCCAGTCACAGTTCAAGTATTGTATCGTGGCCATAGACTACCTCACAAAGTGGGTGGAGGTTGAGCCATGCACCAGCATTACCGAGGCCAAGTGCACCAACTTCATTTAGAAGAACATCATCTGCCAGTTTGGAATCCCGCACAGCATTGTAACTGACAATGCCAAACAATTTGAATCTTCAAGTCTCCTTCACCTGTGCGAGTAGCTCGGCATCAAAAAGGTCTTCTCCTCTCCTTGTTATCCTTAGAGCAATGGATAGGTTGAAGTCATTAACAAAACTATCAAGGACAACCTGAAGAAAAAAACTTGAGGAACTCAAAGGCGCGTGGATCGACAAGCTCCTAATGGTGCTCTAGGTATACCGAACAACAGTCCAGACTGCCACTGGGGAGTCTCCATTCTCCCTCGTCTATGGGGCTAAGACAGTTATCCCGGCCGAGGTTGGCCAACCAAGCTTTAGAATTGAACAATTCGACAAGCTTTGGAATGCCGAGATCTTAATGGCCAACATCAATCTACTCAAGGAGAAAAGAGACCGTGCCATAATTCATACTGCGGCATGGAACCAAGTCATTGCTCGGTATTATAACAAGCGGCTCCAACTATGGAGCTTTAAAGTTGGTGACTTGGTGCTAAAAAAGGTCACCGTTCAGCAGCCCGGGTTAGGGTCATTTGGGCCAAAGTGGGATGGACCATACAAAGTGGTCGGAATCATGCGTCCAGGCACCTATAAACTCTCTAACATGGAAGCAAATGTGCTCGGTCATCCTTGAAATGTCAAACACTTGAAGAAATTCTTTTGTTGATGAAAGCCAGAACACGTTTTTTGACCTCTGGCTACATTCTTTTGTAACTAGGCCTGCTAAATAGGATTAGAATGTAAAAAAGAAACGTTAATGAAAATACTTATTCTACACAATTTCTCCATGCAATCTGTGTTAAGAAACACATAACTCCCAAAGAGGGGGGCCTTAAGTCTAGTCTGGGGGACCCAGCTACAACTCCCGAAGAGGGAGAGTCATCCCGACTAACTGGACTGGGGCCTGGTTGGCATGATTCTGACCACTGGTCCACTATTATACAGACGACCCGACCAAGAGTCACCTTACATGGTGATGAGCCCAGGAAAATAACTCCCGACCACGATTAGACTTGTAAAAGTTCAAATGAACTTAGATAAGCCTAAGGGGGCTACAGGATACCACACACCATTGTAATTAATCCGACCGAGAAATAGACCTTCCCTGCTCAGCTAAACTCGATGAACATGAAATTGGATTGAGTTTCATTTTCGGGAAAGTTTATTCACGAGGAATGTTTAACTTGGAAGAATGAAACCGACATTTCATTCCTAAGAAATGTTTCACTTGAAAAAATGAAGTCAACACTTCATTTCCCAGAAGCTTTTAACTCGAGAAAAACAAAATTATCATTTCTTTCCCGAGAAGCATTCAAATTGAAAATGGAATTAAAGTTTCATATCCAAGAAATATTGTACTTGAAAAATAAAACTAAAAAGTCACGTATCTAAGGAACAATAAACTTGGAAAATGAAAAGAAAATTTCATTAAAATAAAATTAAATTAGATTGTCTCGGGAGGTACAAATAATTGGCACCTCCTAAACCTGGACAGAGAAGAAAAGTACAAAATTATGCCTGGGCCCTATCCCTAACATTGCCATTGCCATTGCCAGCCTCGCTGTTCCCGTCATCAGCATCCAGCTCCACCACTTCCTCCTGGTTGGTCTACTCCGTCTCCTCATCCGCCTCCAACTTAATAATGAGGGACCAGTCAAAGTCTACCACCTTGGGATGCCTCTCTAAGATATGCTCTCACAGATCAGTCATCCTGAGATAGTAGTTGTCTGAGTACTCCACGGATGCCTTGAATTTCCGCAACAGCTCGGACTAAACGGCCGGGCAGTTCTTCCTTCATAAAGCAACCATGTTCCTTCTAGGCAGTTTGGAGGTCAGTCCGAAGCTGATCGACCTCAACCCTAGCCTTATTTGCCTCCTCCTAAGTGGCCATAGCATCATCCTTAGCGCGGGTAGCGGCAGACCTGGCCTACTCGAGCTCAGCCTCCTTGGACTCAAGTGCCCTCTTTGCCTCGCCCTTCTCCAACATGGCCTTCTCGGACTTCTGCTTCTCGAAGTCGAGCTCTCATACTCCGGCCATATTGGCCAGCTCTAGAAGCATGCAGGCCTAAAGGAAACAAGTGGTTAAGGTATAGAGAAATTGAAGGAAACAAGTTAAAAGATGCTCAGGCTATGGACTCAACATACCTTGGCGGAGGAGCATAAGGCAGCTTAGAACAAACTCTTATTGCTCTCTTCCCGAAGACTCTCAAAAAATGAGTCACTGTGTATGGCCTCCCCGATTGTCTCAATCATTCGACGACAAGTGTTGCAACAACTCCTTAGGGGATCTATTGATGGTGGCGACACGACGGCTATAACGCCGAGCATTTGGTCTTAGCTAGATGAGGCACCTGCCCTGGTCGGAGGCTATGGTGGGGCAACTGGTTGGACTGCAACGGGAGGTTGCTTGGCCCTCGAGGTCCTTTTCCTTTTGGACCCAGAGACGGTCGTCCTCTTTGATCGGTGGAGGTTCTCCATCATCCTATGCCGTTCTTCTCGGGAGACCTACCAGGAAGACATATCTGCAACAAGATCTACAAGTCAAGACGAGCTTCGCTAAACCAAAAAAAAAATCAGAGCTCACCGTCGATCTGGAGCTGGCCTAACGAATAGAGAAGCTGAATCACATCCTCGAGGTTCTCGTCTGCTACGGGTGACCCTAGGTCGAAGGAGCCACTCGACGAGTCCTCGAAACTAGACAATGATGGCTCCCTCGTCGGCCACCCAGATCGACTAGTGCTCGGCCCCAGGATGTCCTCGATGCTCAAACTTGCCACTATCACTTGCCCGCCCGACCTAGTAGGTTGGATGTTGGTGCAAGGATTTGTTCCACTGGATTCCCCAAACCAGCTATAACGAGAGAGGTTGGCCTTGCAAAACAAGAAGTATTGTTGTCGAGTAGACTCTGACTTGGCGTACAATTCCTCCACTGCCTTGACCAAACGTGTCCTTACTCGAACGTCCTCAGGACTTGCTGATCCTCAGGCACCTTCTCACTGGCTCTGGCTAAATAGTTCATCCTGACATAGAACCACTTGAGCTTCCACAGCTTGTCTGAGTCGGGGTTACCTAAAATAAAATCTTTCTTAAAGCCGGTGAAGAAGTACGACCCAGACTGCCAAGGAAGCCTCTTCATCTTATATACTTACTTAAAGGCCTCCCACAACATCTCAGTCGCTCGGTAATACCTCCAAAGCATATACATCCTGATCATCGAACGATAACAGTTTGGGTTAAGCTGAGCAGGGCACACGTTTAAATCATTCAGTGCCCGACAAAGAATGGATGAAAAGGCAGACGTAGCCCGGCACTGAAAAACTCAGCGTATAAGGTGATGTAACCTTTAGGAGGGATCAGGGGTGAGTCATCTGCCTTAGGTAAGATGGGGTCTACGTCTTCTAGAATGCCAAATTCTTGGCGTAGTGTTTCAACCTGGAACTCCATTAACGCGCTTGTATACCCCGCCGCAAACGTCTGGCCAGGCTGAGATCTCCTATAAGCAATGATGCCTTGAACTCTGGCAACAACAAGCCTCTTGACGTCCTCATCCTTTTAGGCAGCAGCCTTTTCGGGTTCTGCTTACCTGGCTGGCTGATACTCGTCAAAAATGTCCATGGTTACCCAACCCACAACTTAGGCAGGGACCCCGGTACCTCGGCCAGAGGTGCTCGACACATCAAGAGCCCCCACCAAGTCGGCGTATTCCCAAGCTGTAACTTGAGATGTACCAGTAGTGGCAGCTTTGATGTACGGATCCTTACCTTTACAAGGCCTAATCGGGCGTCTCTTGTCTAACAAGTCCAAAAATTCCTATTTGGGTACCATTTCGACACCAAGGCTTAATATTTCAGCCATCCAGGCCGCTTCGTCATGCCCGAGGACACTCCCTCAACGTTGACCTCTACAGAAGCCGACCAATCGGTCTTAGTGCTGCTATCCTACCAAGAAATCTCTATGCTTTGAGAGTTGCTAAGGTCACTCATTCTTACGTATGCTTCTTGAGATAATTACCTGTTCGGGTGGTTGTGGAAGCTCGAGAAAGTCTAAAGTCCTCGGGTTATGGTATTGAAACCCTTTGAGCTTGGTTCGTTTATCCTAGATGCTCTTCAGGGTCCTCCGAGCTGCGGCATTAACGATTACCTCCTTGGGTCGAACACTAGCTCAGGTCGAATAGTTATAACCTGCAAACAGGCTGTCACTCGCCACAAGAAGCTGATAGATGGCTATCTTCCCACCGTCGGATGGAGACTAATCCACGTACGGGGACCATGACACCTGTCTCTTGCCTTCTGACAGGCCTTGATGTGACACACGGATTGTGGACAAAGCCCACCTAGCATCCGGTCTAAGTGACAACCTATAAATAGAGTGCATTTATTACAACTCAAGCAAGCGTGCTCTTTCCTAACTAACCAGCTCCTGTTCTATGCCAAGCTGCGCCTGCCTTGAGTGCCGAAGAGCCCATGTTTGGTACCTTGTCGGTGTCTCCCTTTTACCTTCGAAGCGTTCCTCCTCTTGTTATAGGTTCGTCCGAGCAGGCAGAGGCGAGCAGGAAGAGCCGCTCGACCACCGTGCACAGCCACACGTGGTGTTGATTCACCGCCACTTACTGGTAAGCATCAACAGGGACCTTGTAATATGTCTCTAGTTTATGTGGATTAATTAATAGGAGGATCCTGTAAAAACTTCTATTATTTAACTTTATTAGGACTTGAGTTCTAATACTAATAGGGATACCAAATTTAAGGGTTGGTTTTCATATTGTTGGATTTAATGAGAATTACTTTTTTTTCCCTATATATATGATGACACAAAGATAAATACTTATTGATAGATTACATTTAGTATCCACTTAGAGATATTGCCTTAAGATTAGCATGTTTCAAGTACTCATATTTTGGCTCATGAGGTATAGATAGGGATGGCAATGGGATGGATTTGGGGTGGAGTAATCTTCTCACCAACCCACCCTGAGAACAAAAACAAGCCCTATCATTGCCCCATCAACCTGCATAAGTTGGTAGAAGATGGGACAGGTTTTCCCATCACGGGTTCTGCGTACTAGCTCCCGTTTTATGCCGAGCTATGCCTACCTTGAGTGCCGAAGAGCCCTTGTCCGGTACCTCATCGGTGTCCCCCTTTTACCTTTAAAGCGTCCCTCCTCTTGTTGTAGGTTTGTCTGAGCAGGCATAGGCAAGTAGGAAAGAGCCACCTGACCCTCGTGAGTAGCCGCACGTGGTGTTAATTCACCACCACTTATTGGTAAAAATCAGCCGAGACCTTGTAATATTTCCCTAGTTTATGTGTATTAATGGATAGGAGGATCCTGTAAAAACTTCTATTATTTAACTTTATTAGGACTTGAGTTCTAATATCAATAAGGATACCAAATTTAAGATGGGTCTTTCATACTGTTGGATTTAATGAGAATTACTTTTTTTTCCTATATATATGATGACACAAAGATAAATATTTATTGATAGATTACATTTAGTATCCACTCAAAGATAGTGCCTTAAGATTAGCATGTTATCAGGTACTCATATTTTGGCTCATGAGGTACAGATAAGGATGGCAATGGGATGGATTTGGGGTGGAGTAATCTTCTCGCCAACCCACCTTGCGAACAAAAACAAGCCCCATCACCGCCCCATCAACCCGCATAAGTTGGTAGAAGATGGGACGGGTTTTCCCATCACGGGTTCTGGGTACTCATGGAACCTTGTTCACCCAATAAAATATTTTCATGGCAAAATAAATAAATAATTGACACACCTATATAAGATTATAAAGATTATTATTGTAACACCCCAGCATTTTGAGTACATTAAAAATGCAGTAATTTAAGGATTATGTTAAGACAAAAATATAGTCAAAGAAAAAAATATTGTATAATAACATGAAAAATTATACAGTATTAGAATAATACAGTGTGAGAAAGTACACTAATAAAGTTATGCAGTATAAAAATTACACTGTAAAAGTAATACAGTGCAAGAATTAGATTGTTTAAGGTTATGCAGTATAGAAATTAAACTGTTTAAGTTAAAAAAGTATAGAAATAATACTATTTGAAGAATATGGATGAATAAGAAATGCTATAGCAGTTTAAAAAATATACCGACAGTATAAAAAAATACTGTCAGTATAAATTTAGACAGTACAAAGTTAGATAATATTAGAATTACTTTATGTGATGGATGTGGATAAGTATTGGAGGTTATGGGACCTCATAAATTGTATGAAAAAGCATACCGATAGTATAAAAAAATACTATCAGTACAAACTTAGACTGTGTAAAAAGTTTAGTGGGACACCTTGAAAGTTTTAATTGGGCCACCCCATCCACTAATGTGGCCCAATCACATTTAGCCACCCAAAGTAACCTAATTGATGATTAAAGTGACTCACCACCACTTTTTGTAAAAAAAAAAGAGATGAAAAAGAAAAAAAAAGTTAAATAATTTATGATATAAGAGACCAAATGTTAGTCTTCAATGTGCAAAGAAAAAAAAAAGAAGAAGAGAGAGAAACATGAAAAGGAAGGAAAGAAAGAAAGGAAGGAAGGAAGAAAGAAAGAAAGAAAGAAAAAAAGGCTCCATTTTCTTCCTTCAAAATTGCCACCCCCAGAGCAATTCTTTCTCAAAAATTTGATGAATTCCAAGCTCAAATCATGTTTAAAGTAAGTTGAAAGGGTTTGGTTAAAGATTTGGTACTTATGGAGGTAAAATCCCAAACTTTTTCTTATGGGTTTTAGTGATTTTCTTTAAGCTTTGGAAAGGTTTTGATGAGGTTTTGCCATGGTTTTTATGAAGAGGGAAAAACAAAGTTTTGAGCATTTCAAAGGAGGATTAAAAGGCTTGGTGAAATCTAGGTAAAATTTTAAAATTTTTCTCAAAGGAGGATTAAAAGGCTTGGTGAAATCTAGGTAAAATTTTAAACTTCATGCTTGAAAAAGTTTATGTTTTTTAATGCATATTATATGTTTGATAAAATGTTTTGGATTATGGCATGTAAGATGAATGTTAAGGCATGGTTGTTTCATGTTGTATGTTGATGGTGATGATGATGGAAAGAAGAAAGTAAGGGTTTTGGTAAAATTCTAAAAGGGACTAAATTGCAAAGAAAAAAGAATTCTCGGCTGATTTGAAATTCAGGCAAAAAGTCCCCCTAAACGTTGGAATTTCAAGAAAGTTAAAACACAAAAGTTGTAGAACTCGTCAAAACTATTAGGATAGCATGAACAGTTTCTTAAAATTTTGCTCGGTTTAGGAGTTATGAATTTTAAAAAATTTTTTAAAGTTGGAAAAAAAATCTTTAAGGGGCAAAAACATCCTTTTACAAGAGAAATTTGGGTAAGGTACTTTAAGAAAATTTGATCCTATTGAAAAATAGGGACTAATGGTTTAAAAAGATTATTTTTGGTTCTAGGGGAAAAAATGTAAATATTTTTGTATTTCAGGCCAAAATTATAAAATTGTGTGAAAACTGGGTTTCCACTAGGGAATATTGGTTTCCTACACTGTTGTAGGTAGTAAGTATCATACATGCTAAGTTTTAGAGAAATTAAAGTTTAGTTAAAGAAATAATGGAAGAAAAAGAGTTAAGGACAAATGGTCATTTTATGAAAAATGGCCAAAATGGACCCGAAATACCTGATGTTGAAAAATGCTCGTTCACGGGAATTTTTCAGTAACATGTAAGAAAAGAAACTGTAAAGTTAAGCAATGAGTTTTATAAGGTTACGAAGTTGACGAAAAACCCAATAAGGGTAAAAACGTCATTTTTACGAAATGGCCAAAGCAGAGTTGAACACTCTGAATTAACGTAGCTTCCTTAGACGAAAAATGTTTCGTATTGTGTTAAGTATCGAAACCGCCAGTGAGACGGGAAGTTTATCTAAGGGTCGCTTAAGAACAAAAGTGTGATAACCCGATAGGTTATGGAGTTCAGTAACTGGTACAGTAACCTGGTGGGTTACGAAGTTAAAAGCAATAAAGTACAAAGTTAAGTAAAGAAAGTAAACTGATGGTATACAAGTTATGTAAAAGGAATGAATGTTTAATGTTTAAGTGTTATTATCAATCGAGTAGATTGATCAAAAGAAAGTGAATTAATGAGTTGGCTGTCGTTTGATCAGGACACAGAGGTTGACTAATGAAAGGAATGAGACAGGAACGGAATAAAGAACGTTAGAGCTATAAACAGGTAAAGTTCAAATCTCACCTACAACATGAAGTAAATGATTTTCAAATACTTATGTATATGTTCGTAAATGTGTTTGCAAGTAGTATGCAAGTTGATTTAAAAGAATGTTTGCATTTGTTATGCAAAGGGTTTTAAAGTTTAAATCATGATTTGCAACGTATTTTTAAAGAATGATTGCATATAATATGCATAAAGTTTTTGAAGATCAAGTAAAAATTTGCAATGTAATTGCAATAATTATGTTGAAAGTATGTTTTAAATTTTATTAATGCATAATGTTTTACAGTATAAGTTATAAATGTTATGTTGCATTTGTTATGTAACAAGTTTCAAAGTACAAGTTATGCTTTGCAAAACGTGTTCGCGTTTTATGTTGCATTTGTTATGCAATAAGTTGCATTTGTTATACAAAAGGTTTTAAAGTTTAAATCATGATTTACAACGTATTTTTAAAAGCATGATTGCATGTAATATGCGTAAAGTTTTTGAAGATCAAGTAAAATTTTGCAATGTAATTGCAATAATTATGTTTAAAGCATGTTTTGCATTTTATTAATGCATAATGTTTTACAGATAAGTTATAGGTTTTATGTCGCATTTGTTATGCAATAAGTTGCATTTGTTATACAATAAGTTTCAGAGTACAAGTTATGATTTGGAAAATGTGCTTGTGTTTTATGTTGTATTTGTTATGCAAAAGGTTTTAAAGTTTAAATCATGATTTGCAACGTATTTTTAAAGCATGATTGCATATAATATGAGTAAAGTTTTTAAAAATCAAGTAAAAATTTGCAATGTAATTGCAATAATTATGTTTAAAGCATGTTTTGCATCTTCTTAATGCATAATGTTTTACAGTATAAGTTATAAGTTTTATGTCGCATTTGTTATGCAATAAATTACATTTGTTATGCAATAAATTTCAGAGTACAAGTTATGATTTGCAAAATGGGTTTGTGTTTTATGTTGCATTTGTTATGCAATAAGTTGCATTTGTTATGTAATAGATTTTGCAGTACAAGCTATGATTTGCAAGTGTGTTTGCATATGATTTGATTGCATTTGATATGCTCACTAAAGTTAGTAAGAAGGTAACATAAAGATAAAAAGAAAGTGTCATACCAGCCTCTTTGTTGTAAGGTAATGAAAGTAAAGTTAAAGTTTAACCTCTTAGATGTGAGATACCTGACCTCGATGTTCGATGGTCTCAAGTTTTTCGCCAGGGAAGCATCATGTTTATGATCTCATGATTAATGATGTTGGTCTGAACACTAAAGTAAAATAAGGAAAGTTAAAGTAAGATAAGGAACAAGGATAGAAAGTTAAAGTAAGATAAGGAAAGTTAAGGAGCAGAGGTAGAAAGTAAGAAAAGAATGTTCATAAAATGCTTATAATTGAAGATCATAATTGAGCATAATTAGAATCATACATTATGAATTTGCTTGTATTCCTTATTATAAAGTATTTATGTTAAATGCTTATGAAAAACATTTTGAGAAATATTTTTATGTCAAGTGTTTATGAAAAACATTTTTATGTTTACAAGAAAAGGTTTATAAATGATGTTTTAAGAAAAACATTCAAGAAATGTTTTATGAAAAATGTTTATGCAAAATGTGTAAGAAATGTTTTATGAAAAACGTTTATAAAAAACGTATTCAGAAATGTTTATGACAAACGTTTTAAAAAATGTTTATGAAAAAAGTTTATAAAAAACATTTTAAGAGAAGGGTTTTTATGAGAGAAGTTTTTAAAGCATGTTTAACTTATTTGTGAGATATGTTTGAACTTACTGAGCGAAAGCTCATTAAAAGTTTCTTCATGCTGTAGGTAGTTTTATGGGCCACTAGTAGGACCTGTTAGAAGAGTTGGGTGCTACAGAGAACATATACGAAGATTTTGGTATGGATACGACCACAGTAAGTTTCCGTTATACAAAAAAAAAAAGTTTTCCCACTATTTGATACAATGTTTTCAAAGTTCAAAAAAGTCAAAGTTTTGATAAAGTTAAAGTATTAAGAAATATTTTCAAAGTTTTAAGATACAGTTGACGAACTGTTTTATATAATTATAAAGTGAAGTTTTAAGCTGTGATTTAATAAATGTTTTTCATTAAGTTTTAAGAAACGATTTAAAATGATTTTAAAGTCAAGTGTTGAGCGAGATCTCAACTTGAAATGCGACAAAAGTCGCAATAGTTTGTAAGTATGTTAAAAGAAAAAAAAGTTTAATTTAGTATTTTTTTTACTAAATAAGTAAGATTAATGTTTCAGAACGATGTTTAAAAAAGTTAAATAACTGTCCAAAAAGACGAGTCGTCATAATTTTTTTGAGTTTTTATAGACATTATGTATTATCATATTATACATAACATATTATATATAATATATTTAATTTAAAAATATAATATAAATTAAACGGGACAGTAAACGAGGAATAGAGTTAGGGACCTTTATACCAATCCCTACTCCGTAACCCACGATGTGTTACTTTTAACCTGTTTATAATCCTAACCAATTTATAACTGAGTTTTTCCTATTTTGTTTAAGACAGTTCCCCACAAATAAATGAATTCGAAGGTAAAATTGTCATCCATGTGTAGAAAAAGTAAACGACAGACACAACGACAGGATATGTTGTTATCGAATAATAAACGATAGTAGATATCCAATCCAATGATAAACAAAGACGGACATGTTGTTCCCAAACAACAGTTGAGAATGAGTCATTTTAAACTGGTAGTCTAAAATGTCTATAAGCAGAAGAAGTTAACTAAACGACGGACGAAACTCAACTCCCAAAAAAAAAAAAAAATGGAAGGAGGAAGAGGAACACTGACACTGAAACAGGCATTGGCAGAGGTTGAGAGAATCCAAACCCAAATCCTCCGCCGCATTCAAGAGCTTGAGCTCTCCCTCCGCCGCCTCCGACGCCGACGCCGAGAGCGACACCGAAGCTCGCCTCTCCCTCATTCTACGGAACCACGGCATCAACCATTTCGCATTCAAGAAGGTTCCTTCCGATTACTACGACTGGCCTCTCGAGGATCGCCGCCACGCCCTCTCCACCGCCTCCGTTGATCATCTCTGCAAAAGTATCGTTCTGGTAAGCTACTAAAAATTCCTTCTTTGCATTCGCATTTCTATATTTCCTTTTAAATAAAAAATAATAATGCGTCAGGGTTTCTAGTTTCACGAGTGGAAATATTGAAAGCGCGAAGCCGATTTGTGTTTGCTAGCTCTACAGAGTGATTTTGAATTTTGTAATTACTCTTCATTTGCATTTGCTTCAATTTTGCTTCAGTGTGGATGGAAAGCTTGAAGCTTTTTGTATAAAAACGTTAGCTTGGAAGGGGATTTTGGTTTTGTCGAACTCATTTAATGCATGAAAGTGATCATCTATTTTCTACCTCAAATGCGCAATAGTGAAATTGATGTGAAATTTTGTCCAGTGGTGCTCTTCAAATTATTAATCGAAACCTTCAGATACCATCTTAGTAAGTGGAATGGAGATTGTAAGCTAGTTTATCTTGAGAAATGAGTATTTACTGTTTTAATTTTGGCACTGATATGGGGAGTTTTAGAGCATTAAACATCTAGATTTCGAAGCCCGATGGAAAAATTTGAACTTAAGGTTCAAAAAATTACATATAATTATTTTTTATAAAGTCACCATCTTTTTGTGGGACGCATAAAGCTTTATATATAACGTTGTTGGCTTGAGGAGCGACGTGAGCTTCTGTTTGCTACAGAGTGAATTTGATGAGAAATTTCGTTCTTAAAGTTGTTTTATGAAGCAATATGTCAATAAAGTAGAGGTAGGGCTGGAATGGAGTTGTCAAGCAAGTTAATTTTGAGAAATGAGTAATTTTTTAGTTTCAATTTTGGTAACAACAGAGTTTTAGAGCAGCTAATTGAAACCCAAACGAAAAATTGCGCTGGTCTGAAAATCCAAAAAAATACATAATCATATGACTTTAGACAAACTCTTTAGGTAAGTGGCGCTTTAAATTGCAATTGTTTTTTTAAATTATGTTGAGCCAAAAGGAAGTTGTTAGGATACTCCAAATACATGATGTGAAAAATGGAAGATTTTCTTGATAAATGATGATCTTTTCTAACAAGTAAGTTAATTTTGAGAAATGAGTAATTTTTTAGTTTCAATTTTGGTAACAACAGAGTTTTAGAGCAGCTAATTGAAACCCAAACGAAAAATTGCGCTGGGGTCTGAAAATCTAAAAAAATACATAATCATATGACTTTAGACAAACTCTTTAGGTAAGTGGCGCTTTAAATTGCAATTTTTTTTTTAAATTATGTTGAGGCAAAAGGAAGTTGTTAGAATACTCCAAATAAATGCATGATGTGAAAAATGGAAGATTTTCTTGATATATGATGATCTTTTCTAAGGAAAAACCGACATTAGCAATGTTGTGATAATAAAAGTAAATAGAATTGGCTTGACTGAACTTCAGGATTAGACATTAGCAGATAGTGGGAACTTTACAGTTATGGTAGCAGTGGTAAGTCTATTTGGTTTGGGACTATCTTATCTATTAGTTTTTACTTGAACTCACTTGATTTGTTTGCATCAAGGCCATAAAAGTTCTCCCCTCCATTTTTTTTTGCCCGGGGGTGGGGGGGTGGGTATGATGAGGGTAATTTCTTTTTCTTCAACAGGTAAATACACAAGCCCAATCTAATGTTACTGATTGTAGAGATCGCAACAATTCAAAGTATTATGTTGTTGTCGTCCAGGTAACTTTTTTTGTACTATAGAACATTAATGACTTGCCGATCTTACCTGCTACCTGATCATCAATTGACTTTAGAGATTTTATCATTTGCAGTACACCGCTCGGTTTAATGCTGAAACTGTAAAAAACTTTATGTATTCATTCAATGATGGCAAGATAGCAAAAAAGAAATTCAACTGTAAGTTTTGTACCATAGAAGTAATGCATATTACTTTATTTCACTTTCTTGTATCTACAGAAGCAATTTGTTGACTTGGATACACCTCTTTTCACTTGCATTTAAGTTCTTTCTTCAAGTCTGCAGTAAACCCACCAGGTCTCAGCGGCCTTTTGTTCATATACCATGTGATTTTTTTTTCCCTCTTCCAAGCATCATTTTAGATGTTTAATATAATTGTTTTATACCAATAATTGTTCTTTCTTTTTGATTATTGGAAAGTGTTAACAAGGTTGAGTTGTCTTGTGTTCTTTGTTGGTCTTAAGAATATCTTGAGATGTTAAATGCGTTTGATATCAAATTCTGAATCAGAAGCTTATACTTGCCATACATGCAGTGAGGCTTGCACCTGAGGAGACTTCTGTCAAACTGACTGGGTACGAGCACAATGCAGTAACATGTATCGGCATGAAGACAGACATTCCTGTAAACACTTTCACACGGTTAATTAGTGTTTTTTCATGTACCATGGAAGCACATACTCCATATTGACATGACCCTCAAAATAATTTTTTGGGCCTTCATGTTATGTATGCCTGGGCACAATGAACCAACAAGCAAGAGATATTAAAAATTCGAATATGACTCGAGAGAAAAAGGAACCTGAACTGAACTTACTGTCCAAATTTACTTTGCAAGTTAATATGATTACCGAACTTCTGACGTGTCTAACACGGACATGGCTTCTGAAGGCTGTCTAAGGGTTTCTTTTTTTAACACATGCATCTGGGCACATATTTCTATGACAAATTGTTTGATTGTCTCTTTATGCTATAATAACTCTAACACATTGGCCCTTGAGGTTTGATTGCTGGGTATTGCTGTAAGCTAGTGTTGTCGGTTTATGAATGCGGTGATAGCTACATATTCTTTTTTCTTCAAACCCCCACCCCCCCGCCAAACCCCACCCCAACCTACCCCCCACTCCCCGCCCGAATGCTAGCTGCATGTTTTGTCTAAAATATCATGTTCCGTCCCATAAAACCTCTCATTATGAGTCGAGTCTTTTCCAACCTTCATGCTAGCTTTTGGCTGGTCCACTGTTCCAAATATCTCGTCTGTCAAAAACTCTATCCCTTGAGGATTGTTATATATCAGATTTTAATATGGTGGCCCAGTTTATTGATTGAAACAATCAATAATATTCTGCCAGCCGACTAAGTCCTCCACATTAACAATAATGGATTGACACTTAGGTTAGCATAGTTTAGCTAGGTTTCTGGACAGCAAAAAACCTCTAGCGTTTGTTTGCGCATGCAGTTGTGTTGGGAACACAATGTTATGTTCAAAATTATTAGGAAACACATGATTTTGGACTTGTGAAAACTCTCCTTCCTGACCCCGGTGATTGAATGCATCCCAAGCTAGAAAGGATATATAGAATTTCATGAAACAACATTAATTAAGGTTATATAGTTAGAAGAAAATTTCCCTTCATTAATCAGAGGACTCGGTGTAATGTGATTTCAGGTGATCTTGGACGAAGCTATTGTGAAACTTAATCCCAACTTCTTCTGGTTGGGCGGCGGTGAGGTTGATCTGAAGCTGGGCATTAGGACCTCCGACTTTATTTAGTTTGTTAAACCTTTCATTGTCAGCTGTAGTGGTACTTAATTATCCAACCAAGACTTGATTATCGTGCTAAAAGAAAAAAAAATTGCTCATGTCACACAACTTTTGTGCCAGGAGAACATTTTTTTTTCTTATTAAAGCTGGGAATTCATTCTTTCAGTCAAGCTGTCAAACACTCGTAAAAGTTCCTCTTCGTTGGTTGCTTATAATCGAGAGGTAGCATGGGAGATTGTCATAGTTTTGTATCTTTTATTGATTAACTTCAAATGGGATGAATGGCCCACATCAGAGGACGTGTGTTTAGGCCATGTCTCATATTGTTCCATGGAAAAAGATTGGGGAAGGTGACACATGAATCTTGGAAAATACCACTATGCATCAACTTGCGCCATTTATTTTGGCAGGTAGGTAACATCGTGGGCCTTTTTATTTAATACAACAGAGCCACTCCATATTCTTTATTTCATCATGTGCTGTTTGACTACACTACTTTCTTATCATACATGTAGATGGATCGGGCTCAATTTGTATTGCCTCTTCTTTTCGACCTTTTACAGATGTTTTTGATCTTTCGCTTACGAATGAGAATTTCATGCTTAGGCTTCATTTGTCCTCTCTCTCTCTCTCTCTCTCTCTCTTTCTTTCTTCTTACATTTCAATAATAATAATCTGAGCAGAGTTTGCTGTAACAGCTTCCGACTAAAAGTTGTTAGTAGACACTTCCATTATTTGTTAGTAAAGGAAACATTTTGGTTCTTTTTTTTTTGTTTTTTTGAACTTAAGGATGAGAGGATTCAAACTCTTCATCTTTAGGAGTTAGGTGTGGTTTTACTTCTATGCCTGCAATTACAATATTTTGATTCATTTACTACTATGCTTTTTTTTTCCTAAAAAAAAAAGTTATATGGACACAAGTAGGAGAATTCAATGGTTTTAGAATATACTTTTATGACAAATGGCACAGCTTTGAATCGGTAGATTTTCATCAAGTTTTGTTACTTTTTGATATGATGTGATAAACTAATTAAAAACTATGTTCTATTACTCGAGTATTTTTTTTTGTTTAATTTTTCTTACAATGTCAGATAATTCTAAGTTAGTATTATGAGTTTCAATGTTGCAGAAGATCTCTCAAAAATCTCTGCTCTCATTCCATATTTTTAAGTGAAGGCCCTACCAAGAGTTAGGACAAGACAGATCAACTGAAATGGAGAAAAACTAGCAGACAGAAATTAAGATTATTATATCCTTCATCTAAGAATACTAACCAACAGATTCACAAAAATAGGCAACACATACCATGGGCAATTGTTTCCTTCTTCACAATCATTTATTCCCACTGCAACTAGCCCTTACTGGATTGCAACCACTAACTGATTATTCTCTCTAAATATATAGAACAATATTTGATATTTTCATGAAGATGTCGTAGAAAAAGAAAAAGTTTGAGATCGTTCTTCTTATATGCTATAATTTTTAAGCATTGGATTAATTATTCTTTGGAAATTACTGTATAATTCTTAGTAATAGGCCTAAGAACAACGTATAACATCGTTTTTAAGAAGCTGCTTGTTGTCGATGTCTAGGGTTTCTCGTTGTGAATTGGTGGTTTCCGGTGAGGTTGAGCATAATCCATGACTACTATGTCCTCAACGGCGTCACCTACCTTGGTATCAACAGCTTCTTCTGTGTCTTGCGGAGCATATCCTAGCATTGACCTGTCATGTCCCTCTTCTCCCTATGAAACCATAATGGATAACCTAACTCATTAATATGTTACTATTTGTTTCTAATCCTGAGGTGACAAGTACCAAAAAAAATCATATGTTGTGTATACGATCCATTGAATCCACGCTGGTCAAAAATAAATAAACAAGAAATTACAGCAAATGGCATTTTTTTTTGAAACTCAAACCAGTAAATAACATATTTGAGAATATTGGAGGTAAATAGCACATTAAACACAATTCTTTATTTTTGGTTTTTATCTTCATCGGGTCATACAGTCCTCTGTTATGCATATGTATGCATGATTGGATACTATATATATGTACATACTAATAAGATGCAGGCATGGACGGACCATCTGCCATGCTCTCCTCATTGGGACATGATAGGTGAAGCACATGGCCAAGAGTTTGGTCCCTCCATGATTTTATTTTTTGAAGGTCCCACCATGATTTATCTATGAGCTATTGGTATTCAAGTAAAAAAAGGGGGGCAAACATACATATTATATACATATATACATATATATTTATGATGGCATATATACCTTAGACATTTCAATAGATTGTTGCAACTCAATTTGAGAAAATAATTTTGTAATGCCATTTCCTGCACATCCCACCAATATATATCATCATTCACCATAAATAATAAGATCAACAACAACTATGATTAGTAGGAAAAGTAACATTAACAGGTCAGACACATAATATGGATCTTTTTCCTTGTGCCATTTGGTACACTTTAACTTGAGGGGATCTATATATGTAAAAGCCATTAATTTCAGCATATATATATATATATATATAGGTATGGCTTCAATGGTTACGTTTTCGAAAGATACTGTTATTCATTTGATATAAATATGATGGTTGTAATAAAATGAATGTTGTTAAATCCTAAAAAATTTAGGATATTTAATACGCTTGAATTTTTATCATGCTATGTCATCGATTGTTGTTAAGCTCTTGAAAGATTAAAGTATAAGCAAAAGATATGTACAAAGTAATTGGAATACTAAACATGATTATGGACCAAGTTTATGATGCTTTATGTTTGTTTAGTACTAGTTACTGATCCATTTTATTCTTGTCAAGCTAGGCATGAGATAGGCCGATTAGTATATATAAGAGACTTGATTTGAGGAGAACCTGAGGTTGATCCTTTATCCACTGCAGGTTGAGCATTATCGTGTTTTTTCAAATTAAGCATTAAAATTTCTAGCCTCAAAGCATTTGCCCCACGATTTTCATTTCTGATTCTTCCCTTGCTTTTGGCTCGATCTTCTAATAATTTTTTATGGGATTCTATTGATGGAATTGAATGATCAGCCTTCAGATCATTCGACCGTGGATTAGAGATCTGATCATTTGAAAGTTTTGTCTTCTCGAATTTCTGCATCAAACCTTAATAATTAATTTAACATTACATACATGATATACACATAATATATATATATATATAGATTTTTAACATGCATATATCTTCTTTCCAAAGACTTTAATAGTAGTACTATAACTTGATCAGATGAAAAATGTTGTTCAAAAAAATTCCATGGAATTATTGATTGATATCCATGGTTGAGTATCTATGAAGATCTAGGATGATTTTTGCATAATGATAGTTTTTCCTTTTTTTCAAAGAAAACAAAATACTAAGTTTTGCATGCATAGAATTGAGAGAATACTAGTATTTGCATGCATAATCATGCTGCAGCTCAAAAGATTTATCTACAATAGGGATATTATATATACATATATATATATATATGTATGTATCTATGTATGTATGTATATGTGGAGAGAGAAAGAGAGAGAGAGAGAGTTAAGTTTCATGAGTACCAACCTTAGCAAAATGGTAGGATTTGTGGCCAATTATTTGCTTTTCAGTAAAGGCCAAAAGACGAGCATTGCATGCATGCAAAGAACAAGTTAGACATAGGAGAACGAGAAGGGCAATAGAAGACATAACAATAAATATAATATATATATGTATATATTGAAAAATAATATATATTCAAATCAAGGATGAGAATTGATCGAAATTCCTATGGCCAATGGAGCTTAATTTTACAAGTTGATCGTGTGTATATAATGTGAGTTTCAGTATTAGAAGTTCCGAGAGTATTTGTAGTGAGGGAGGAGAAGAGCGGCATTAAATGCAGGTTGTGAATGGGAAGAGAGGCTTTCTTTAAGAGAACATGCTGGTGTTTGTGCGATGAACATTGAGAACGAAATTGAAGACATTTGGGTCCTCCCTTGTCTCCCTTCCTCATTCCATTTTTAAATCACTCATGGGGCTCACTCTAAGAAGGACAAAGCCATTATAGGGCTACATAGTCAAAGATATGTCATATATATATATATATATATATATATATGAATGCATGCAAATCAGTGGTTTAGCAAGAAAAGAGATTCTAGAAAGACGTTTGGAAACCTAGTTACAAAGAGTTCAAATAAGATTAGTTTGAAATTTAAACTTTGTGAAAAAAAACTATTGAAATTGGTTTAAACCTCAATTTTATGGTTTGAATTAGATTCTCAAACACTCTATAACTCAAAAACATTAGTTACGTTGTTGAGGCATAAATACGTTCTAATAATAATATTTTAACCCAAAAAAAAAAAACAAATATTACGAGAAGATAAGTGTGAGATCATGATGCAGGAGGTCTTTTAGGGCATATATATATATATATGTTTAATAGGATGTTTAGAAGAGTAGTTTAAAATTGGTTTGAAATATAAACAGTTTAAAACTTTCACATACTATAGTAAATAGCTACAATATAAAACTTTATATGCTAGAGTTCTCAAGTCCAAACTAATAGTTTAAACTACTCTTACAAACACCCTATAAGTCAAATCATCAGCTTCTAATTCAAAGTAGCTTAGCAGGAGATTAATTTATTGGAAAGTCCAAAGAGTAAAATCTGCAACACAAGGGGAAAGCTCGGTCCTACCCATGTGTTTTTATACAAGAGTTTCCCTTCCTTGTCTTTGTGATGTATAACAAGTACTTTATGGGTTGCAACTTGCAACTACTTAGTCCCTCCTTCCACCATGTTTTCGTTCAGAACTTTTTCCTACTTTTTTACAAAGGAGCGAACGTACGATAAGACTTGAGATGTTATTCAATGTATTTTTATTGTCATGCCTACATATATAATACATCCTTTCAATGAATAGTTAATATTTAAATTATTTGTCCACGTAAATTTTCATTAATATAAGAGATTTTTTTTTTTTTTTTTAAGAAGAAGAAGAAGAAACATTAATATAAGAGATTTAAGTAGACTATTTGTGATAACTATGACCAAACACATTTAAGGCGAAATACATTTTTTGGAGACAGAGATACTTCAATATAGTTAACATAGACAAATTACCAAATAAACGATAACTATTCATCAGAACGTGTCCTCCTATCACATAAATATGTGGACATAATACACTCAATCAACTGAATAATTTCTTCCCTACGACACTAGTCAGTATGTAGGATTCATGAACATCCACAAGTCACCATAAACATATTTGTTCCAAATGGTATCTGCCCCTTACCCAACCTCACTCGCCTAACCCAACAATAATTTTATAATAAACTCAAATGGGTTAATTT
The DNA here is from genome assembly GCA_025403435.1 of Artocarpus heterophyllus. NCBI lineage: Eukaryota > Viridiplantae > Streptophyta > Magnoliopsida > Rosales > Moraceae > Artocarpus > Artocarpus heterophyllus. The sequence goes on from CM046343.1 coordinate 34,720,542, forward strand.
TGTGCGGATTGTTGTGGTGGTCATGACTGAAAAAGATGACACTAGACATGAATTTGATCAACAGAGGAAGGGTGGTATTAATGAAAAAGAGAAGGCTGGATCAAATGGAACCTAGATGAGGGTGGGAGGTGGGGAGACAGAGAGGCATGGCTAAACCGTCAGTTGCAACTTCCTTTCGGGACAACAAACCTACAAGGTCGGCTCCACCATCGTGGGAACATGGCATGGAGTGCATGTGCTTCGGACGTGGTGCAATATTTCCACATCATCCCTGGACCACCCTACACACTGCTACTTGGGGTAGTGTTCCCTAGAGCTCATCTTTAGTTTTCATTTCTCCTCTTCTATTAGTTTATATTTTTTGAGTAATGATGTTTGGACCCATGTCGCCACATGCATTTTACATTCAGCAGTTCTTGGCACAACTCACATGACGTACTAAATGTCCTTCGAAACCATTCGAAAAACGTGGAGTTGAATATACACTGTAAGGGCTAAGGAGTAAAGTACTAGTTTGTGTCAATATTAGGACCATTGCATTTGTTCGGCCTTTGCTACTTTCCATTCCATTACCTGGAGACCTTGGTCCGGAAATTTTGGACAGGAGAACACAGCCATATAGAAGTAGGCTAGGCTACCAAGCTTGATGGGCAATGGATTCGATCAAAAACCTATATCCAATGCTCAAACTTCTCCAAAGACTTGCTTCCATTTATCCATAACGTGTCAAATCTCTTCAGTCTAAATAATAATTCCCATTACAGTTTAAAGAGAGAGAGAGAGAGAGGCATAAACATGTTCCTGTATCAGATTATATAAATAAACCACCATATTTACCCTTAAGGAAATAGTTGTAGTTTATATACACATAACTGTACACAATATCACCAGCAAGGTGTTTCAGTCAGATAGTAGGAAAAGTAAGAGAAACCTTAGCAGAGGGAAAGAAGACGGTGGCTGTGCAATTTTGAAATAGAAGCTTTGAGAACCCGATTTGGCAAAGGCTGACAAATTAAACCAGAGTTTAGTACGATCTTAGTAACCAAAAGTGTTCTCTCCACTGTAAGTGACATAAAGAAATCCATCTTCATCCTTCTTTTCTTCATAAATGGCAGACATGATTGCACCTGCAAAAGCCCAAACAAACGGTGATTCCCCATGGACCCCGTCAAAATTGAAAAGCCCCCCCAACTTGCAAACTGAAGACAACATTTACAAAAATTTACCAGTAGGTGGGAGAACATTGTCCACAAAAATAAAGATTGCCTTTTCTGCGCTTAGTTTAATCCTTTTTCGGATCACGTAAACAAATTGTCCCACAGTTAGGTCAGCCGGGACAAGGTATCTGTAATTTCTCACACCCAATATCAATTAAAAGACATGTAAAAAAGGCAAAATTCTTTAAAAGAAAATAAAATACTTAAAAAAAAAAAAAGGAAAAAGTTTTTAACTTAGTAGTATCGAAGCAACAACTAAGCAAACTCAGAGCCAAATTGACCATATGATCAAGCAAACATAAAACACTTCAGATCTCATACAAGTTAGAAAAACCACAATACCATGACTATCAAAATTTTTCTCCAAATTTATTGAATGCTTAGATGGAATACTCTTGCAGTTGTTCACAACACATCAATATACCGGTGAAGGTAGAACTCATGAGCATCATAGTTTAAAAGAAGATTACTTCAAATTCCAGGTGTGTTTGAATTTATCTGTGTACGAACACAAATTACTGAAAAATAATGATAGGCAACAAACGAGAAGGATGAAGAATTTAGAGTCATTGAAGTAAACATGTACAGTCTGCTACTATATACATCTCTATGGCACTGCCAGGTTAACTATACTAGAACACGAATAAACCACAAAACTCACTCAAAGATGCAGCCAAGAAAACCAGGATAAAATATATAAAAAAGGCACATACAAATCTAGGAACACAAATAGTAAAACGCAAAACTTACTTTTTCTTATCAATAGATGGAATATCACTTCTCTCGCCCTTCTCCACAATCACCTTAAAATTATAAAAGCAAGTTGTATACACAAATCAGATAGAAAGCCAAAAGCAATTCTACAACACTACTAAGATAATTAACGCCGAAAGCAAAATAAGAAAGAATCAAAGTCGTGAGTGAACTAATGCAGCTCTGAACATAGTGTCCAATAATTCTACCATCTAAAATCAACCAATGCACCACAATAGCTAATAACTTACAATAGGAAATCGCATATGGTTCCTTGGTAAGGGGGAAATAATGTAGGAACAAAGGAAGGAAAGGTACACAACTCAGGCGAGGAAAATAGACAAGAAAGGGACGACCTTTTTCTCATTATAGTAATCCTTACATCTTAAAAGTCACCAAAATTGGAGCCATGTGGAGGATTTTGATTCTCTCTAACCTCTTATACCAAACAACCATAAGTCTTACACTCGATGCACTAATCCTCTCATCCCTATTCCCCCAAACAAGGCATCTAATAATAGTTGTCAAGCAAATGAGCATTAAGAGCAAAATTATATAGGTAATTTACTACCACAACGAATTCTCTATCTCAATACATTGCCAACCCAATAAATAAAACAGCATTAAAGGACACTTTTGAAACACAAAGTAATATTGTCGCGTTTCATCAGAAATCTCACCGGAATTCTGTCAGGGTACTTGTCTCTAATCCTTGCAGCCTCCGCACGTCGCTTCTCTGAAAAATAAAACAGAACATTAGTACTTAATTTACTGGACATGAATATTAACATTATACTAACAACAAGATTTCACAACACAAACACTGCTAGTACGCACCAAAATCATGTTCTTGCTTGAAGTAGCTCTTTGCCATTCCACCTGAAAATTAGCTCCCAACTATACAAGTTAAAAAAAAAAAAAAAAGTTTCATTCTTTATTTTTTTTCTCTCACCCCTGATATATACGAGCTATAACAATGGTATTACATCAAAATTAAATTAATAAAGAAGAGGAAAATTACTTCTTTTTACTAAAAGGAAGATTGTCTAATCCCTTATTAACCAAAATTGCAAAAATGAAAAAGAAGATTCTTTTAAAAGTAAGTGCGATCATCGACGACAAAAATTTTCAGAATCATAACAGATTACTGGGTATTGATTTGATTTAAGAACAACTGATAAGAGATTATCTTGATCAAAATCAAAACTAAAACTAACGAAAATTGAAGTAAATAAAAATTAAATTAGAGACTAAACTCAAACCTGCTGAAAACAACTGAAATTGAATTCTGATTTCTGATGGACAGTCAGAGAGACAGTCGGACGAAACTTCGTGGTTTGGTTTGGATGACGATAACAAGTTTCGCTTGCCTTTCCTTTCTCAACTGTTTATATGTTTTTATTTATTTATTGGCTATTGGAAAATTAATACAAGTGCACGCGTCAGGGAAGATTTTGATGAAAGGGCCAAAAAAAAATTTAAATTGGACAAAAGGTCTCTTTTTTTTTTAAATAAAAAAAATATATTTTTTTATGTAGATAAATTGTCTCAGTTTTTTTCAACAGAAAAAAAAAAATGACTGTAACAGAATAAAGAATCTCAACATGTTGAAAAAAAAAACAAACTGAAACCGTTTTGATGTCTAAAAAACCTTTTTTTTGATACCAAAAATTGAAAAAAAAAACAGATCTATTTGTCAAAAAAATTTCTGCCGAGCCTAGTTATCAAAATGCCCTGTACGTCAGCTCATACGTCAGTGCTGATGTGGCGCAACTACAACACGGCAGATTGTCTTGTGGGGCAATCCAGAATTTGCAGCCGAAGGATGAGCTGAACGCCATCAAATTGTGTGGGTCCTTCAACCGCTTGCTCTGCAAACTAATTTTATTATTATTATTATTATTTTGGCGTCGTTTATATAAACATGTCGTTTGCTGAATCCAAATGCTATGTCGTTTCCTCTATTAAAATGACGTGTAGTTTGCAAAGCAAACTACGACATGTCGCTTCCAATTTGAAAACGACTTGTCATCTACCATGGAGAACGGCATGTGCTTTATCAGTAATGTAGCAGCCCATACGACCTGCCGTTTCATGTCTTTAAAGTGCAGTGCCGTTTTCTGTCTTTGTTTAGTTGCTTGCGCTTTCTTTTTATTAGCTAATGTTTTTGTCCTTTTGGACTTTTGGCTGATCTAGTTGTACTAGAGCCGTGAGCCTACTCTTTTTGGGAACATTTATCCGAGAGTAAATACCTCAGTTGCCCCTAATTTTCTTAAAAAGTTATAATTTGATTCTTAATATTTTTTTACTTATCCAGACTTAACCTTTCAAATTTGGTGCTAAAGTATCAAGTTCACCGATAGTCATCAATTTAGACGTTATGTGGGGAGCGCACTTAGTCTCTAACATTACAAAAAAATGTGACAAATTAGTCCCTCGAACTAAATCTATTTTTTTAATGCAGACAACGAGGATAACAACAATAATATTGCAAAAACTTAATCTACGAGCTACAAATTGAAGAGGACGATGATCTTGATATCTCATTTAGACTTCTAATTCTTTAATCCTCTGCAACAAACCCCGAATAATCATCCTTAATCTTACACACATTGGCGGATCATACCATCTAAAAACACACTTCTACCTGTCTTCACATGAAAAAGAAAATAATGATTAAAACAAAGTTTCAAATTTTTAAAATAATTTCTTCAAAAAAATCAGATTAAAACATAGTAAAACACCCATTTACATTAGCATTCTCACAAACATAAAACCTCCAACCTGAGTTCGCATGAGTCCATGAAGTAACTATCTTGCTCGGCCTAGGACACGGACAAAAGCGCATCGACAGTTGGGTTGCCATCATCACCTGCAGAGATGGAAGGAGGTAAAATTAGCAGTCCCAATTTTACGTTAGATAATCCAAATCAAAACCTTAACTCACATGCCCAATTATTTCCTCCAAATTTTGTCCCCAAATATCCATTTTCTACATGACTGCTAAATTGACGTCCATCAGTAAGGTTGGTCCTTTAGCACCAAATCTGAAAGGTTAAGCCTTGATAAATAATAAAAAAAAAATTGGAGACCAAGTTATGACTTTTTAGAAAGATTGAGGGCTAACCAGACTATTTACCATTTATCTTATTTGCTAAGACTTGACTTCCGTTTAAGAGAGTGGTTTGAATAGCTTTTTATTGTTTGAAATACTATTTGATTTAAGTCTTATGAGAGAAAATCGTTATAGTAAAAATGGTTGCAACTATAAAGAATAATTCCAGCCACTTTTTTTGCCACCCTTGAATGAAGTTATCACCGAGGTCAGGGACAATTCCTGCTCTTTTGAAGAGGTTTTTTTTTAAATAACTTTACTCCTTACGTCAATGATGTAAAACGACGTCACGTGTGTTGTCACCAATATTTTGTTATTCTTGTTCGTTTGTTCAACTCAAACAACACTTGATCATCAATGCCATAAGAAAAATGCAACCTAAGCTTCAGTATACTATAAAGCTTGAGAGAATTCAAAATCGATCTATCCCCATTAATTTTAGTTCTTTTTTTTCCTCTAATTAAAACAACATTTAATTAAAAAAACGTATATATTTGTTAGAAAATGATTATATATATATATATATATATATATATTTACTTAACAACAAGCTTGGAAAACCAAACACTACAGGAGTAGAATCTCCGAATGTGTCAAAAACTTTGCAGAATCCATAGAAAACCGACCGCATAAGCAAACTATCAAAGTGGCACTGTTTACATAAAGTATATGATAAACATCGCTTGCTTTTTATGATAAGGTACCCAAAAAAAAACTTTATATAAATTTGAAACTATGGGATTATGTTTATTTATCTTTTATTTTTGACATGATTATGCTAAATCTGACGTTCGAAAACATTAAGACGCAATTAGTAGTCTTCCAAAAAAGTTGTTCATGTAAATATATATGATCCGGAGCCGAAAGAGTTTTCTCTCCCTCGTGATCTTTCCTTTATTTGGGAGCCTTTTGTTGGTGACAAAGACTTGAGAACCGGATAATTTTCTTTTGGAGGGGGGAAAAACATATGGTCTTTGCACTTCTTTTGATGTAACTTTGGTCCACCTTTTAGGCAAGTGAAAAAAAAAAAAAAAAGGGAGGGAGAAATGGGACATAGGCGATATATAAGAGTCCTCTAATCCAACCAAAAGCAAAGTCTTGTCCGAAGCTATATTGGCTTACCACTTTTACTTTGTGTTGGCTAATTAGCTTCCAATAACTTGGTAATTGGCATGCCTTTTTTCCCCTCCTTCATGGCCATCCGACAAACACCAAATCTTATTGCCTTATCGTTCAATAAAGTAACAAATAGCCTGCTTTAGATTTAAACAATTAACATATATAAGATTTAGTTGTCAAAAAAATAATAATATACATAAGCTTTTTCTCAACATTGGAAATTGTCCTCGAGCAGTTTTTTTTTTTTTCCTAATTGGCAAAATCTCTTTGTGCTTTAGTTGGATGGTGGTGGAGAAAGATTTAAATCTAATTATAGCAATAAAGTTGGAAAAATATAAATTTGTAATGCTTAGAAAGTTGAATAAAGTCACGTGAATTATAGACAAAAGTTGCTAGCTTTACAGTTTAAAAGATCACTAAAGATGTGTATTATTACTGACCATGCGTTAATCCAATGTAATTAAATCAAAACAAAATAGAAGTCTCAAGATTATCAAAAACATTGATTATTCATTCCAATGAACTTTCTTTTTCCTTCTTTTTATTATTCTAGAGTGTGGTTGTTAGGTAAAACTGGCCACGTATTAATCAAAGCCATCGTATTATCGGAAACGGTACTACATAGTATTTCATGTCCAATTAAAGAAGCACGATTCGTTTGGGAAATCAATTATAATTTAAACTTAGAATTTAAACATTATAACATGTTCGGGAAATCAATTATAATTTAAACTTAGAACTTAAATATTATAATATGTGAGAGCTTTACACTATATCAAATTGTTATAGTATGTGAGAGCTTTATATTGTAATAAATTGAACTTGTTTCTCTACTATGCTTTTCAAACGAAGCAGTTAAATTCTCCATGGGGACTTTCTTTGTCAGTCAAGATGGATATTGACGTATGTACTAAAAACAAAAACAAAAAAAAAAAAAGCAAAACAGAAAAACAGAAAAAGAAAAGAAGAGAAAATAAATTTACAGGAGTTACCGCAACTAGGAAAAATTAAGCCAAATCCATTTCTACGGACCCTTAAAAAAGGGAGAGAAAACTCAACTTTAATCAAGGGCGGAGGAAGGTTTTGTGTGCCCGCACTCCTTTTTTCCAAATATTAGTTTTATTTGTGATTTTTGTGTAAAATTTTAGTCAAGCTTCTAGTAATTTTATCTATGTCTCTATTTTGTAAGAAAATTATAATTGTACTTTATTAAATCATTGAAATATATAATTATGTTTGTATTTAATAAAAATTTATTTTTTATTTCTTTAATAGTGCCCTATTCAAATTATTGTTTTGGCACTGTCACTAGCTTTAATAATCAGTATCATCATAATATTCAAGTCTAATTAAGTCTACTCATTACAATAATGAGTGTTTATAATTCACACATAAAATGATAACAAAGTACCCTATTAAGAAAATGACATATCTTTAACAAAAATATAAAGAGAGTAAATTTTATATGGTGCTTTAAGGACGTTCAAAACTCGAAACTTTTGTCTCTTTTTGTGAAATTTTTTTTTTAGTCAAAAAAGTTTTTAGGCTTTTTAAAAAAAATTTTCCCTCTTAAGCTCCCAAAACTTTTTTTCTTTTTTTTTTCTCTTCCAAAACGTGTTTTTTCCTTTTTTTTTTCCCCTTGCGAAACAGTTTTTTTTACTGTTTATTTTTTTGGGTTAATATATTTAATACGCATGCGCTCTTTACACGTACAATTCAACTAGTGCTAGACAAAAGAAAATACATAAAAACCAGAAGTTAAAGGAAGGGCAAAGTAATGAAGTATTCGTCTTCGGGTGTACAATGACAATAGGTCGAACGTCAAAGTGAGTATTATAATGACTATCAAATACAATAGTCAATAAGAAACACCACACGCAGGCTTTTAGCAATAACTCATAATTTCCTGTTCCTGTATATAGACCCAGCTACAAAGTCATCGAATCATAATAATTGTCGTTTTCGAACTTGTCCGCTGATGTAGCATAGGCTTTCGGAACTTTGAATTCAAAAAGTTGATGCAAAATAATAATAATAATAATAATAACAACAACAAAAACAAATAAAAGGAAAAAATAAAAGGAAACAAAAGAAAAATCAATAGTTTTTTTAACCATGCATTGCATCATGCATGGTATTCGACAGGCATGTGTGATGAATTGAGGAGAAACGTGTCTTAAATTATTTAAAGGGTTTCGGCCATGTTTTCATTGCGTCCTTTATGAAACCAAACTGCTACAATTGGTAAAAGGAAAACAAAAAAACTAGTGCATCTGTTTGTTGGTCTAGGATTTGACATTCCATATATATATATGCTAATCACATAAATGTATAGTTGGGCTGGTCAATTACGGCTCTTGTCTCTCATGCAAATATTCAACCTTTTAATTCTGTCTCCTTTTTATTTTTTATTTTTTGTTTTTTTTTTTAATTTTTGCTTTTTCACAACAGATTTAGTAATCGACTCATTGACTAAAGCCAAGAAATACAATAATTCAATTAGTTAAAGCCACAAATAATTTAAAGATGGAGGCACCCTTATTGCCTCCGACTGGAAAGTGACACAAAAAAAAAATTGATGGTGACTAGTAAATTTTGGCCACTGTAAAGTGAAAAGAATGAACAAAAACAAAAATGCACGTGCAAAGTAGAATAATATACCTACAAGTATGTTTGTGACCTTTAAATTAGTGTGTATATATATATATAAACAAAAACAAAAATTCACGTGCAAAGTAGAATAATATACGTACAAGTATGTTTGTGACCTTTAAATTAGTGTGTGTGTATATATATATATATGCGCGCCAATATAAGGTATATTTTTTTATACCTTATCTAATTACCTAAAAATCTCATATATGGATATTATATGTAGACACGAATTATGAAAACCTTTATTTGTGTTTCTAAATGTATAGAATAAAAATATGAATAAATGTTAATAATGTGGAAGGAAAATATTTATGTGGGGCAAAGAGGTTTGGAGTTGCGTCGCTTTCCACTTGACAGAAACAAAGAGGTTTTGGTGAGGGCATCACATGGGGGTGCATAAACCAAGCCTTCATCCTGACATGTCCAAATCGTGGTTTGCCCTAAACAATTAATTCATACTATACCAAAGCCTGTCCCCTCTCATCCATTCCACGCAAATACCCATGATATATATATATATATATATATATATATGTTGATGCTTACCAGCGGATGGCGGCGATTCAACACCATGTGCTGTTGCGCACTCTTAGACGGCCCTTCTTTGCTCGTCTCGGCCTGCTTGGATGCACCTATGATAAGAGGAGAGACGCTTTGAAGATAAAAGAAAGGGGACACTAGTGAAGTACCGAGCAAGAGCTCTTTGACGCTCAAGACAGGTGTTGCTTGACAGACTACGGGAAATGGTAGTTGGGAAAGAGCATGTTGGCCCATAGCCGCAATAAATGCGCTCTATTTATAGGCTGTCACTTGTATCGGGTGTTAGGTGGGTTTCGCCCACGACCCGTATGTCACATCAAGACCTATCAGAAGGCAGGAGACATGTGTCAAAGTCTCTGCAGGTGGATTAGCCTTTATCTGATGGTAGGTAGGTAGCCATTTGGAGGCTTTTGGTGGTGAGTCGCTACTTGTTTGCAGGCTCCAATTATCCGACCCAAGCACGTGTTTCCAACGCGTAAACACAACTGAACTTTGTGACTTTTGAGTTTTAGCTGTCGAGCTTATAGGTCATGACTCGAGAACTTTTAGACTTTCTCGAGCTTTTACAAACCCCAAGCAAGTGATTTTCCTGAGAAGTACACTTAAAAAATGAGTAATATTAGTAACTCCTAAAACGTAAACATCTCTTGGTCGGACAGCAGTACCCATACCGACCAGTCGACAACGTGGAGGTAGACATTGAAGAAGTGTCCCCTAGACATGATGGAGTGGTCCAGCTGGCGAAATACTGAGCCTTAGTGCCAGGACTGTACTTGAGGAGGAGTTTTTGGACATGATTGAAGGGAGACGCCTAGTCAGGCCATGCAGGGGCGAAGACCCATATATCAGGGCAGCCGTCACTGGTACATCTCGAGTTACAGCCTGAGAACGTGCTAGCTTGGTGGTAGCTCCCGATATGCTAAGCACTTTAGGCCGAAGTGCCAGGTTTTTGCTCCTATTGCGGATCGAGTGATCGTGGACGTCTCCTACAAAGATGAGCTAGCCAGGGAGGTGGAACCCAAGGATGCCGCCACTGGAGCTGAGGACGCTAATGAGAGACTTATTATCACAGGGTCAGAGGCATCGTTGCTTACAGGAGATCTCAGCCCGAGTAGTCATTTGCAACATAGTATACGAGCGCATTGACAGAGTTTCAGCTTGAAATGCTACGCCCAGAATAGACATCCTGGACGACGTTGACCTCGTCTTGCCCGGGGATGAAGACTCGTCGCTTAACCTGTCGGTAGGATATATAACACTTTACACCGAGTTCTTCTGAGCTGGGGTTCGTCTACCTTTCCATCCCTTTGTTCGTCGAGTGTTCAATGACCTGAATATATGCCTCGCTTAGTTGAACCCAAACTGCTATCGCTCTATGATCGGGATGTACGTGCTTTAGAGGTACTATTGCGCAACCAAGATATCATGGGAAACCTTCAACAAGTATATAAAATGAAAAGGCTTCCTCGGCAGTCAAGATGGTACTACTTCACCAGTTTTAAGAAGGATTTTTTATTGGGCAACCCCAAGTCAGACAAGCTATAAAAGTTCGAGTGGTTCTTCATTGGGGGAAATTATTTAGCTCAAGCCGATGAGGTAGTGCCCGAAGACCAGCAAGTCCCGAGGACATTTAAGCAGGGGCATGTTTGGTCGAAGAAGCCGTGGGCACCGAGCGAGGTTATCGTGACAGTGGAGGATTTGTAAGTCAAGTTTGAGTCTACTCGGCAATAATCCTTCCTGCTTTGGAAATCTAACCTCTCCCGTTATGGTTGGTTTGGGGAGTTTAGCTTAATAAATCCTCGTCAAAACATTCCTCCTGCCCAGTCAACTAGGCAGGTTATAGTAGCAAGGCCGAGTGTTGTTGACATCTCGGGGCCGAGCACCAGCCATCCCGGGGGTCGATGAGGAAGCCATCGTCATCTAGTTCTGAGGACTCGTCGAGTGATTCCCTCGACTTGGGGCCACCCGTTGCCAACGACGACCTCAAGGACATGATTTGAAGCCTTTATCGGTCGCGCCAGCACTGGATCGACGGTAAGCTCTGATTTTTTTTTTTTGAGCTCCATCTGACTTCTACATTTTCTTGCAGATATGTCTTCTCGGCAGACGTTCAGGGAAGAGCGACAAAGGGATGATGGAGAACCTTCACTGCTCGAAGAAAAAAGCTATCTTGGGGTCTAAGAGAAATAGGACCCCAAGAGCCAAGTAGCCTCCCACCGCAGTCCAATCAGTTGCCCTACTGCCGCCTCTAACTAGAGCGAGGGCCTTGTCCAGCTAGGATGTAACACCAGTCGTCACAACCGTCGTGCCTCCACCATCAATGAAGCCGCCGAGGACGTGAAGAAACACCCGCCGCCCGATGATCGAGACCATCAGGGACGCAGTCCATGGAGACTTGTTTTTAGAAAGTATCCAGGAGGAGTCATTCCTGAGTTTGTTCCAGGCTGCCTTTCGCTCTTGCGCCAAGGTACGTCGAGTTTGCTTCTTGAGCTCCTTTTGACTTGAGTTTTTCTTTTGCCCTAACCATCTCTTTTTCAAGCTTTCGTACTTCTCAAGATGGCCAATATGGCTGACATGCATGAGCTTGGTTTTAAGAAGCAGAAAGTAAAGAAGGCCGCCGTTGAGAAGGTTGAGGTAGAGAAGGTGCTCGAGGTGAAGGAGGCCAAGCTCGAGTAGGCTAAGGCAGACTCTACTCGGGCAAAGGACGAAAGGAGGAGGGCCCAGGAAGAGGCCGACCAGGCGAGGGCAGCCGCAGACCAGGCTCGGGCTGAGCTGCAAGCTACCAGGGAAGAGCACGAGCGCATCCTTAGGGAGGAGCTACCTAGTCGACTCACGTAGGCCGTTAAGGATTTCAAGACCTCTGTAGAATATGCGAACAATTGCTACCTTAGGATGATCGATTTACAGGAACACATTCTAGAGAGGCATCTTAAGTCGGCCAATTTTGACTGGTCGTTGATCATCATGCCGGAGGCGGGTAAGGAGATGGGACAGGCCGACCAGGAGGTCATGGTGGACTTGAATGGCGAGGAAGACGATGGCAGGAACAATAATGCTGGGGATGGGGCCGAAGCTTAATTTATTTTTTGTTTTTGTAATTTTCCATATGGATTTAGGAGCTACATGGTTATTTGTACCTCCCGAAGACAATTTTAATTTTTATTTTCAATGAAATTTTTCTTTCATTTTTCAAGTTTATTGTTCCTTGAAAACGTGTCTTTTTAATTTTTTTTCTCAAGTACAATATTTCTTGGATATGAAATGTTAATTCCATTTTCTTAAATACTTCTCGGAAATGAAATAATAATTTCCAAGTTAAAAGCTCCTCGAAAATGAGACATGGATTTCAATTTCAAGTTAAAAGCTCCTTGGAAATGAAACACGGATTTCAATTTCCAAGTTAAAAGCTCCTCAAAAACGAAACGGTAATCTCGTCATTTTCGAGTTATAGCTTCTTAGACATGAAATACTGATGTTCATTTTTTTCAAGTATGGTTTTCCTCGGGAACAAACTTTCTCGAAAATGAAATATTAATTTCATTTTTTCCAAGTTGAATATTCCTTGAATGAGGTTAACTTTGGTTCGGGTAGTACCTTGCAGCCCCATTAGATTTGTTTAAGTTCGCTTGAACTTTTATATGTCAAATTATGGTTGGGAGTTATGTACTTGGAATCATTGCCATGTCAGGATAACTCTTGGCCAGGTCATCTGTATGGTGGCAAACTAGCTGATTAGTTTTACATCTACTTGTGGTTAGGACCGTGCCGACCAAGCCCCTAGTCTGGTTAATTAGGATGACTCCCTCTCTTCGGAGTTGTAGTCGGGTCCTCCAGACTGGGAGTTAAGGTGGCCCCCCTCTTCGAGAGTTATGGCCTTCTTAACATGAATTGCTTGGAGGAATTATGTAAAATAAGTATTTTCATTAACATTTCTTTATATTCTAGCGTTGCTTAGCAGGCCTAGTTACAAAAGAATGAAGCCAGAGGTCAAAAAATGTGTTCTGGCTTTTGTTAACAAAAGAATCTTTTCAAGTGCTCAACATTCCAAGGGTGGCCGAGCATGTTTCCTTCCATGTCGGATAACTTGTAGGTGCTTGGCCATATGACTTTGACCACCTTGTACGGGCCATCCTACTTTTGTCCGAACGACCCTAGTCTAGGCTGCTAAATGATGACCTTTTTGAGTACCAAGTCACCAACTTTAAAGTTCCTCGGTTGGACCTGCTTGTTGTAGTACCGAGAAACCACCCGATTCCATGTTGCCATGCAAATAATCGCATGGTCTATTTTCTCCTCGAGTAAGTCAAGCTCGGACAACATTATTTTAGCGTTATGGAGCTCATCGTATTGTTCAATCTTGAAGCTCGATAAGCCAACCTCAGCTGGGATAACCGCCTTAGCCCCATAGATGAGGGAGAATGGAGTCTCCCCTGTGGCGGTCCAGGCAGTTGTTTGGTATGCCCAAAGCACTTTTGGGAGCTCGTCAATCCACGTACCCTTGAGGTCCTCTAGCTTTTTCTTCAAGTTGTCTTTGATTGTCTTGTTAACTGTTTCAACCTACCTATTGCTCTGAGTATAACCAGGCAAGGAGAACACCTTCTTGATCCTGACCTGCTTGCACAGGCAGAGTAGACATGACGATTCAAATTGCTTGGCATTATCGGTTACAATGGTATACAGAATTTTGAACCGATAGATGATGTTCTTCCAAATGAAGTTGGTGTACTTTGCCTCAGTCATGTTGGTGCATGGCTCAATTTCCATCCACTTGGTAAGGTAGTCTATGGCTACAATGCTATGCTTAAACTGTGACCGAGCTTAGGCAAGTGGTCTGATCAGGTCAATAGCCCACTTGGCAAAAGGCCAGGCAGATGTCACCGAAGTAAGGGGTTCGACATGGTGTCCAATTGCCCTAGCAAATTGCTAGTACTTGAGGCGTTTTCACACAAAATCCTTACAGTCTTACTCTATGATCGGCCAATAATAACCTTGCTTAAGACACTTCTGAGCCAAAGACCCCTTTGGCGTTGTTGCTGTACAACCCCTTATGGATTTACTTCATCAAATAATGGGCTTCTCTTGGTCCAATGCACCTTAAGCACGGGGTAGTGTACCCTCATCGATAAAGCTTTCACTGATCATCGAATACTGGGCTGAGCTATTACGAATCCGGTGGGCTTATTCTCGATCGTTGGGTAACTTAGTTGTGGTCAGGTATCAGATGATCAGGTCTATCCGGGTGTTCTTTTACTCTTCCACTACACTTGTCACTTTTTTTTATGATGCTCGGCTCTACTAATCTCTCGATGGGGACCGATGTAAGTTCATTGTCGCCTAAGCCTGAGGCCAGCCAAACAAGAGCATCGGCCTTGGAATTTTCAAATCTGGGGATTTGATTGAATGAATAAGCTTTAAAGTGGCCTAACAACACCTTGACTTCTTGCAAATACGTTATCATGGATTCTGTTCGAGCTTGGAATCCCTCGGTAACTTGTTGGACGACAAGCATAGAATCACTATGCATAGATATGTGATCCACCCCGAGGTCTCTTGCAATCCTAAGGCCGGCCAGTAGTGCTTCGTACTAGCCTTGTTGTTAGAGGCCTTGAAGTCGAAGCGAAGGGCATAAATTGCTTTATATCCATCTAGGCTGGTTAATACTAAGTCGACATCTGACCCATTGGCTCAAGATGATCCATCCATGAAGAGTTTTCACTCGAGCTCAAAATCTTTTTTGTCCCCGCTGCTGCTAGGGAAGTCTTGATCTTTTACAGGGGCCTTCTCGACGGAGGGAGTGCTCTGCGCTGCATTAGTGAATTCAACAATAAAGTCAACTAGGGCTTGTGCCTTTATGGCCATTCTCGGAACAAAATGAATGTCGTATTGCCCGAGCTCGACTAACCACCTGGCCATCTACCCAGATATCTCTAGACTTTGGAGAACTTGCCGCAAGGGATATTTGGTCGAGACATGGATCGTATGGCCTTGGAAGTGTGGCCGAAGTTTCCAAGCAGAGATGACGAGGGCGAATGGGTGTTTTTCAAGCAGAGGGTACCTCTCCTCCGTACCCTGGAATGCATGAATCGTGTAGTAGACAGGTTTTTGAATACCATCTTCTTCTCAGACGAGGACTGAGCTCACAGCTTTTCCTGACACGGCTAGGTAGACATACAATATCTCTTTCGGCAAAGGTTTGGATAGGAGAGGGGGCGTAGCTAAATACCTTTTGAGATTTTGAAAGGCTTCTTCACACTCCCTGCTCCATTCAAACCTCCCTTTGAGTGCCTGAAAAAATAGATGGCACTTGTTAATAGACCGAGATACGAATCTAGACAGAGCTGCTACTGTGTCGGTCAGCTTTTGTACCTCCTTAATAGTGTGGGGTGAATGCATGTCAATCACTGCTTGAGCTTTGGCTGGGTTGAGCTTGATCCCTCTTTGGTTCATTATAAACCTGAGAAACTTGCCTGAGCCTACCTCGAAAGCACACTTGGCTGAGCTGAGCTTTATCCTATATTCCCAGAGAATGTCGAAGCTACCTCGAAGATCAACGATGTGATCCGTTGCTCAGACAAACTTGACGAGCATGTCAACCACGTATACTTCCATGGTCTTACCGATCAGCCAGGCAAACATCTTGTTCACCAGGCGCTAGTAAGTTGCTCCAACGTTCTTCAATCCAAAGAGCATAACCACATAGTAGAAAAGCCCTTGGTATGTGGTGTGAATGCGGCCTTGATTTGGTCTTCCTCGGCCATCCTAATTTGGTTGTAGCCAGAGTAGGCATCCATAAAGCTTAGTAGCTCGTGCCCGGTTGTCGTGTCCACGAGTTGGTCTATCCGAGGAAGTGGAAAGCAGTCCTCGGTGCAGGCCTTGTTAATGTCGATATAATTGATGTAGACCCGCCACTTCTCATTGACTTTCTTGACGAGAACTACGCTTGCAAGCCATTCTGAGTACGTGACTTCTTAAATGAATTTGGCCTTCAACAGCTTTTGCACTTCCTTGTTGATAGCGACGTATCTCTCCAGGTTAAAAGCTCTTCGTTTTTAGATGACTGGTTTATACTTCGATCGGATATTAAGGTGGTGGTAGATTATACTAGGGTTGATGCCGGGCATGTCTTCGTGAGACCACACAAATACATCTCGATATTCCATTAGGAACCTCTCTAGGTTGGCTTGAATCTCAGGCCTTGGATGAGAACGGAGTTGGACTGTGCGGTCAGGATGTTCGGGGTCCAAATTATACAACGCCAAATCTTTCAGGGGTGCGGCCCTCATCTCTTCTTCTAGAAGTCAAGGATCCAAGTCAGACAGCATCTTTGGCTTTGGCTAGGTAGGAAATGGCATCTCATCAACCTTATAGATAGCTGAGACGCTTAGAGGCTGAGCCGAGGCTGCCTTGTCAGCATTCGCATAATAGTCGTGAGAATCCTTCTGTCGTGACCTGATGACCACAACCCCATTCTCCGTTGGGAACTTCATTGCTAGATGGTAGGTAGAGACTACGGCCTTTAGGGTGTTCAGGGTTAGTCGCCCGATGATTATGTTGTATTGGGAGGGTTTATCAACGACGAGGAGGTCGACAATGCACGTCACCCAAACAACTCCCTCTCCAAAGGTGACCTGCAGGCCGACCTTTCCAACTGCTCAGACGCACTCTCCTGTGAAGCCATACAGGGGTGTTTGGACTAGGATGAGTGTAGCGTTATTGATCTTGAACTTGTCATAGGCCTGCTTGAAAAGGATGTCGGTCGAACTGTCGTTGTCGATTAGTACGTGTTGAACAATGTTGTTAGCGATCTGCAATTCGCACACAAGGACGCCATTGTATGGGCAAACAAGTTTATCTACCTCTTCCTCAGTGAAAGTGATTGAGATTTCCTGTTGTCGGTAGACCTTGTAAATGTGTTCGAACATATTCATGAGATTGCCCTTTTTAAGCAACCGAGCTTCCTGGGCATAAGCTCGCTGCCCACTTGAGGTATCCTCGGTGACAGGCCTGTCGAAGATTATGTAAACAATGTTTGGGGGTTCCGAGATGTTCCCACCTTCAAGTGGGTGGGTCTGTACTGAAACGCCCCTTAAATTGGACGTCACAGATGTCGTTACATTCATACATTCGTACTTGTATAAACTTTAAACATAGACGTAATTACATAGCTTATACGTTGTTTTCAAATATAAACGTAGTTAAACATACATAACCAGGATCCATTCATACATCTAAATTTTTTTTTATAACTTAACACTTTTCAAAATAACATTGTTTAACTTATTCCATATTATAATTTATTCAACTATACTTTAAATTAATCATGAAATTATTTAATAATATAGGTATATCAAGTTGTAAAATCAGGACTTATAAAATATCACATCATAACTCACGAATCAACACATTTTATTTATTTATTATTTTTTTAAAGGTCATTAACTCCCACAGTTCGGCAGGCCGAACTTGGGACTTCGGCAAGCCGAACATGATCGGCAGGCCGGAGTTCCCTCAACCGACAGGCCGGCAGAGGCTTTGCAAACTGGCTTAAAAATCTCAACATCATTCGACAGGCCGAACTCTCAGACGTCGGCAGGCCGACCAAAGATGTTCGGCAAGCCGACCGAGCCAAAGTCTAAAGAAAACTTATTTTGCAAAACATAATCAACCTTTCATAAAAATGCAGAAAATCATAATACTTAAGATAATGAAATAAAATATGAAAAATAGTTCAAAAATCCTTGAAATGTTTATCATAAAAATAGTGTTCAAAAATATAAAACTTTATTAAAATCATAGAAACGTTTTTCTTGGCGTGCTTCCGGTTACAATTCATCGTGCTTTGTGCTCACACGCCTTCCCATGTCCTCCGCCTAGTCCATGATTTTCTTACCCTTATCTGCAACATGACATAAAACATGATTAAGCTAATGCTTAGTAAGTATATTTAATTCTCACAATTTAAAGCATTTCATAAACATCATCATCATCATGGTCATCATTTCATAAAAGTTCCTTAAGCACAATTTCATAAAAACATATCTTTCAGTACATTGACCATTTTAAAACTTATTCCATTTTTATCTTAAGGGCCCAAGTGTTGCACCATAAACATCATCATAGGTGCGCCGTCATGAGAGGAGAAGGGTAGCTAATCCAAAACCAAACATGACATCATAACATTTCATTTCATAACATTGGTGTGCAACACTTATTAGGTGATACATATATACGTAATTTTCATACTTTAAAACATGCCATAATCATCATGCATAACTTAAAATCATGAAAGTCTTTCATAGAATTTCATAAGGAAAATATCCATAAAACCATCATGAATATCATTATGAACATAACATCAAATCTTGTAAAAAAAAAATGTGTTATGTTGTAGGTGAGAATGTACTTACCTTAAAGTTAGCTTACTTAACCTTAACGTGATTTGGTGACGACGCCGCGGTCTCGTAGTGCTCGTTCCTTGAGTGTTCATGCCATTTATCCATTTAAAGATGCAATAACATTAATACATATCATGAAATATCCATTCACATAACATTCATTCATATAATATTCATGTATACATTCATCACATTTTACATACATATCTCATAATCATCATCGCGAAAACATAATTTTATTATCTTATTTTCATGCATAAAATTATTTCATTATCATAAAATCATTTAAATATATATATATATATATATAACATTTCATAAACAAAAATCCAGAAATAGCATTATTAAAACAGTTTTCTCATTGTAATCTCATAAAATTTCATAACATAAAATACATTCATCATACATACATATGAATATTCTTAACAACTTTTCATGAAAACATCATTCATTTACCTCTTGAATAATCATTACATTTTTTTATGCATCAAGGTTAAACAGTAATATTTACTGTGAAGAGTAGAAGATAGAAATATTCATTTTTTAAAAAATACCGAAAGGACATGAAACGTGAAGAAACATCACATAATACATACATGAACAAAATACAATACCTAGAGAAGGTATTGTAGATGAATTTGAGGAGGAGAATTTCTTTTTCAAAACACTGGAAAACTGAATTCTTACATTGAAATTTCTTCTCAAAATCCTTGAATTTTAACCAACGAAATATGATTTTTCTTTAAATTTTCTTGCAGAAAATTTTGAGAGAGAAGGAAGTAAAATGCGTGGAGAAGAGAAGAGGAAGAGAGAAACAAACGTCTCAGAAATTTTGAGAGAGAAAACGTGAGAATGAGAGAAAAATAATGAAAAAGGAACGTTAAAAATTTTTAACATAATGAGCATAATTGATGGGAATTCAATTCCCTTCATTAAGTCAAAATTTTCTGACTGCTCTTGGTCCAGAATTCACGTGTAGGTGGAGATGATTGAGGGAGAGTCAAACAAATCATCAATCTTACCATAATTTACCCTCTAAAAATAGGAAACTACTTAAAATAATACAAATCAATGCAAAGTCAAACCCCTTATTTCCTTAACTGATAAAATTATTCCATTATTACGCCAATTAATCACATTAAATCATCCAATTAACGTAATTAACTCAGCCTTAATTTTGGAGAGATTTTTGCTAACTGCTCGTCAGCCGTGTTCGGCCTGCCGATTTTCCTCTTCGGCCTGCCGGTTCCACCAAGTTCGGCCTGCCGATACTTCCCATCGGCCTGCCGGTCTTTGGTAGACTGTTCGGCCTGCCGAACTGTCCTTAAATGCCATACATTAAATCATTCAATTCATCATGCATCATAATTAATCATACATTTAAAATTTCACATGAACACTAGAGCACGACGATTCCATTCGGTCGTCACCTGTCATAAAACTTGACATAAAAAGTTAGTAACATTCACATCATATATCATATCATATAACGTAATTTATTAATAAAATTCCTTAACAACGTTACTAACTTAACGTGGTCCGTTACATAAAATAGGCGGGTGTTACATGTGCAGCCCTGGTTAGCTGGTCGTCTCTCCTGGTTGTGGAACCAAGGGTTAGGACTAGCTCAACGAATTCCCGCAAATTTTTGTCTCAAACCAATCGTTCGATCTGGTCCTTGAGCTGGATACAATTACGAGTATTGTGTCCCATATCCTTATGAAAGTTACAATACTTGTTCTAGTCTCTCTTAGCTTTGTTCTCCTTTAGCTTGGGCGGATCTACCAATAGGTTTCTACCACTTACTTGGGCAAGCACCTCGTCGATGCTGGCGACTAAGGGTGTGTACCTCTGGAATTTCTAGGTCGGCACCTTTGTCTTCTCAGTTTTGTTCTCTTTCTTCTGCCTCTTATTCTACTCGGCGCTTGGCTGCTCAAGTGTGGATTTTTGTTTCTTCTCTTTCTTGCTGCCGCTACCACTACCTTCTTCTTGGTGACGCTTCGTGTATTCGGCCGCATCGGTGTACCTTTACGCATAGCCGAGCATCTAAAAAAACATGCACGGCTATTTGAAGGTGAGCGCCCAAGCCAATTTCTCATCTCGGAGACCCCTGAAGAAGGCATGTTTCAGGGTCTCGTCTTCAATATGCCTCACCTCTAGCCCTGCTCAGGTTAAACAGTTGATGTAATCTTTGACATTATTGTTCCCTTGCTTGACGGTGTAGAGGTGAGTTATTTCCTTTCTTTTTGTCCTGGTCATCGAGAATGCAGAAGAAAAGGCATCAGACAATTGTTGAAAGGAGGTAATGGTTCCCGGCTCAATCCTTCTAAACCATTGTCGAGCTGGACTAGTGAATGTAAGGGAAAAGGCTTTGTACATAGCTGCGTCGCTTGCGTTTTGCAAAAGCATATGGCCTCAGTAGAGCTCTAAGTGCTAGTCTGCGTCCGTCGTCCCATCATGGGCCTTGATCTGTGGGACCTTAAATTTTGGCGACATGGGGGCCTACATAACGGCATCAGTGAACGGTGCGTCCAGCATGCCACCTTCATTGAGCCTAAACCTATTGTTTTGGATCTGGTCAATTTGGAATTGTAGCTCCTGGAACTGGCGCTATTGGTATTTTTGGGCAGTTCCACCCTGTACGGGGCACCACCCTCAATCCTGTCGCCAACCCTAGGTTACTTGTCTTATCGACCGTCTCCTTGACGTCCAAGCCGATCAAAGACTGATGCTTGAGATGTAACGACCCTATCTACGTGGCCGTTATTTAACTTAACATAACTATAAAATTAAACATTTAATCATAAAGTACTGAAATTTTGGAATAATTTTTTTTCTCTCAAATGAATTCTTGCTATAGAATCCTTAACATAAAACCTAAAAGGAAATAGTAACAATTTCCCAAAACTTAATTTCGTAACTCTAACATAATAATTAATTTCACAAACGTCATGATAACTTAATAATAATTATTAAATTAAACATAATCATATTGAATTTCTTGAAACTTTTCCTTTAAACATAAGGATAATTATTAACATACTTTAAAAATATACTTAAAAGCTCTTGCGACTTCTATTGCAACTTAAGTTGAGACTGAAACGCCTCTAATTCGGACGTCACAGATGTCGTTACATACTTACATTCGTACATGCTTAAACTTTAAACATATAAATACTATCAAACTATTGATTTTAAAAGTGCTTAAACATACATAACCAGGATCCATTCATACCTTCAAGTTTTTTTTTTTTTGAACTTAACATTGTTTAACTTATTCCATATCTTAATTTGTTCAATTATACTTAAATTAATCATGAACTTACTTAATAATATAGGTTTATCAAGTTGTAAAAATCAGGACTTACCAAAACATCACAACAAATCTCCTTAATCATCTCATCATTTAAAACTTATTTACTCCCACAGTTTGGCAGGCCGAACATGATCGACAGGCTGGAGTTCCCCCAACCGGCAGGCCGGCAGAGGCTTTGCAATTCGGACCAAAAACTCATCCATGTTCGGCAGGCCGAAAAATGTGATCGGCAGGCCAAACTTCTGGACTTCAGCAGGCCGGCCAAAAAGTTTGGCAGGCCATCCGAGACCGATCCTTGAGAAAACTTAAATTTTAAAACATACCAACTTTTCGTAAAATTTAGCGGAAGTTCATAATTCATTAAAAAGTGATAAAATAACTTATAAAACCATAATATAAGTATTCTTAAAACTTAACATAAAAATATATGTTCAAAATATATAACTTAATTAATAAAAACATAAGAGCGTTCTTCTTGGCGTGCTTCTGGTAAGTATTCATCGTGCATTACGCTCACACGCCTTCCCATGTCCTCCTCCTAGTCCATGATTTTCTTACCCTTATCTGCAACATGACATAAAACATGATTAAGCTAATGCTTAGTAAGTACATATGATTCTCACAATTTAAAACATTTCATAAACATCATCATCATCATCATCATCATCATCATCATATCGTAAAAGTGCCTTAAGCACAATTTCATAGAAATATATCTTTCATTACGTTGACCATTTTAAAACTTATTCCATTTTTATCTTAAGGGCCCAAGTGTTGCACCATAAACATCATCATAGGCGCGCCGTCACGAGAGGAGAAGGGTAGCTAATCCCAAACCAAACATGACATCATAACATAACATTTCATAACATTGGGTGTGCAACACTTATTAGGTGATACATATATACATACTTTAATGCTTTGAAACATGTCATCATCATACATGCATAACTTTAAATCATGAAAATCTTTCATAAGAAATCCTTCAAGGAAAATCACCATAAAATCATCATGAATATCCTTGTAAACATATCATCAAACCTTTAAAAAGGTGTCATGTTGCAGGTGAGAATGTACTTACCTTAACGCTAGCTTACTTAACCTTAACGTGATTTGGTGACGACGTCGCGGTCTCGTAGTGCTCGTTCCTTGAGTGTTCATGCTATTTTTCATTTTAAAGATGCAATACACTAATACATATCGTGAAATATCCATTCTCATAACATTCATTCATAGTCTACTTATGTATACATTCATCACATTTTCAAACATATCCCATAATCATTATCATAAAATTATCATCAAAACATATAAACGCTATTCATAACATGCTTCCTTAAATATTATCATCAAAACATTTCATACATTATAAACATGAAAATCTTTTGAAAAACGTTTTCTAATAATTCAAAACACATATTCTTAAATTCATACAACATCTTATTTTCATGCATAAAATTATTTCATTATCATAAAATCATTTAAATATATATATATATATATATATATATAACATTTCATAACAAAATCCAGAAATAGCATTATTAAAACAGTTTTCTCATTGTCATCTCATAAAATTTCATAACCTAAAATACATTCATCATACACACTCATACATATGCATATTTTAACAACTTTTCATGAAAACATCATTCATTTGCCTCTTGAATAATCATTACATTTTTCATACTTCAAAATTAAACAGTAACATTACTATGAAGAGTAGAAGGCAGAAAATTCATATTTTCATAGAACATTCATATTGCATATGACATGAAATTAGAAAAACACCATATAACATATATGCATAACATCACATTTAAAAATTTGAGACAAAACACAATACCTATAGAAAGATATTGTAGACGAAACGAGGAGAAGCATTTCTTTTCAAAAACACCAGAAAAACCGAATTCATACCTTGAAGTTTCTTCTCAAAATTCTTGAATTTTAACCAACGAAACAAGACTTTTTCTTTCAATAATTGCAGAGAATTTTGGTGAGAGAGAGAGAGAGGAAGAACTCGTGGAGAAGAGAAGAGGAAGAGAGAAACAAATGTCTCAGAATTTTGAGAGAGAAAATAATGAAAAAAGGAAACGTTAAAATTTTTAATGTAATAAACATAATTGATGGGAATTCAATTCCCTTCATTAAGGCAGAATTTTCTGACTGTTGAGGGAGACAAGAGGCGTGGAGAAAGGAAAGAAAAGAGAAACCAAACAATCACTCACAACTTTCCATGTTTTGCCCATTTAAAATTGGAAACCATCTAAATTTACACAAATCAATGCAGGTCAAACCCCTTTTAATTTCCTTAACTGATAAAATCAATCCTTAATTATGCCAATTAATCACATTAAATCATCCAATTAACGTAATTAACTCAGCCATAATTTTGGAGAGATTTTTGCTGACTGCTCGTCAACCGTGTTCGGCCTACCGATTTTCCCTCTTCGGCCTGCCAGTTCCACAAGTTCGGCCTGCCGATCTAGGGCAGAATGTTCGGCCTGCCGAACTGTCCTTAAATGCCATACAATAAAACATTCATACATTATTGCATCATAAATAAACATACATTCAAAATTTCACATGAACACTAGAGCACAATGATCCCATGCGATCGTCACCTGTCACAAAACTTGACATAAAAAATTAGTAACATGTACTTTACATATCATATTATATAACGTAATTTATTAATAAAATTCCTTATCAACGTTACTAACTTAACGTGGTCCGTTACATAAAATAGGTGGGTGTTACAGAGACATTGCTCAACATTTGACTTTAATCCATTTCAAATCATTTTTTAAACTCAATAAGAAACATAAACTGAATCGCAGCTTAAAACTTAATTTTATAATTATATAAAACATTTCGTAAAATATATCTTAAAACTTCGACTTTCTTGAACTTTGAAAACACTATATCAAATAGTGGGAAAACATTTTCTTTAAGTAGTAGAACCATACTGTAGTAGCATCCATACCCAAATCTCCACCATGCATCTGTTGCTCACTAGTGCCCACCAATGTCGCCGACAGGTTTTCTTACTTACAGCATGAACATACTTAAATGAGCTTTCGCTCAGCAAGTAGGAAGTCAGTCTCGCAAAACATAATTAAAAATCATTTTAATAACAATATGTATGAACATTTTATGTTGGCTTATTAACTTGTTTTATGCTTAATTATTTTAACTATAACTTATCTTGTTACTTAACTTTCTTTATCTTATAAACTTTAGTGTTCATACCAGCGTCATTAATTATGAGATCATAAACATAATACTTCCCTTGTGGAAGACTTGAGACCATTGAACACCGAGGTCATACTTTAACTTTATTTGTGTATCTTACATCAAGGAGGTTATAACTTTTACTTTGCTTGTGAACCTCACATCAAGGAGGCTGATACGATATTTTATTTTTATCTTTATTTTACCGTCTTTTTAACTTTAATGAGCATATCAAATGTTATCACATCATATGCTAACTCATTTGCAAATTATAACTTGTACTCTAAAACTTATTGCATAACAAATACAATATAAAACTTATAACGTAAGCTGTAAAAATTTATGCATTAACAAAATGCAAATATACTTTAAACATAATTATTACAAATACATTGCAAATCAATACTGCGCTCATCACTTAACATGATCATACCAACACATGACATGGCACATCATAACATAATAATTTAAACTATCATACCATAACAACACATCATAATATATACAATGTGATAAACCACTGATCATGCATTTTCATAAATTTTTATGAAAACATTTAAAATATTTTATTTACAAATCATTCACACTATAGACGAGATTCCTACTTACATGGACTCCGAGCTGAACGGGTCCAGTTGTATTTTGTTGTATCTACAGTCTGTGAAGCATCCTCCATAGTGCTCTTCGAGTAACCATGAATGGCTAGGAACACTTCTTGGATATCATACATTGCTGGAAACGTCATTTTGGATTCCGTTGCTGTAGTTTGAGTCGCCTCGATCCACATACAGTTGGTACCAGACGATTTGCATCGGAGTAGAATTAGCTCAAACGGAGGGCACCATCGTGTTTGGAGCGTGGAAACGAGTCAGAAGGTAGTCTTAGATCGTCGATCGGAGGTCTGGATCACAAATACTCGATGTCACCATTGACCAGCCGTTGACTAGCATTGACTGGCTGTTGACTGATGTGGATCGGCATCGATCGAGCTCTGTTGGTGGCTGAGCTCAAGCCTACTGCCCCTAATTTGACTCTTTTGAGTCTAATGGCGATGTCAATTTCACATAATTTAGCCTTTAACATAGCAGATCGGGCTTTACAATCTCAGCCAAAAATGGCGGCTTGGGCGGCGGTACTCCAGTGGTTGTGGCTTGAAATTGGCTGAGGGGTTTTGCTACCCGTGGCTCTCTAAAGGTTTCCCCCATGATTGGGCTCCTCAAAATCACGTAACACGGCGGTCTGGCGTGCTTGCGATGACGGTAGATGACAAAGGCCATTCCTCTTCTTCCGGCGGTGATTTCATGCAATTGAGGTGTCGATTTTCTTCCTCTTGACCCTCTGAAGGTTTTATGCCATCAATTTGGCACGAAATCACCAGGAATGACGAACCCGAGTTCACCCACGGCAGCAACGGCAGGCCTCATCGATCTCCAACTAGTGGCAATGCTGCCATGCAATTAGGTGAGGCTTCTAGCTCTCCTTGATGGTCTGAATGTGATGGTCATGTCAATTGGGCTTGACAGTGACCAAAGCTACGAGATCGATGAGGTGGCATGGTGGCGAAAATAGGGGCAGCTTTGTCATTTTGCTCTAGCTAAAATCGAGCTGAGAGATTGGTATCTTCTTGCTCCTTTCGTCAATCTAAGTCTCTAGACACTAAGATCACATTGATCAGTGGTCAGACAGTGGAGAAATCTCATCGAAAAGTTTTGGGTTTTCTCTCCTCTTTGACCAGTGCGTGTGGCTTCCTCCAACGGAGTTGTGGTCGGCACAGTACCTCGTTGGAACTAGCTCGTTGAGAGCTTTCTGTTGGTGCAAAAGATGTCGAAGACAAATATCAGAATCTTGACTAGCCTCGAAAGAGAGGGAAAGTGTAGAAAGAGAAAGTAGAGAGAGAAAAAGCTGATTTTTTTGTGAGATTTCTTTTTTTTTTTTTTGTATATGTATTTATAGACAACCTTGTGATCTATACAGTCTAAACTATGTCATGTTGGGTTGATCAAACTTGATCCGTAAACTTGAAATTCTTGTATATATAACTGTACTCTTTCAAACAGTAAAATTCTTACTTTGTTAAAAATAATTTCATAGCTCTAATCTCTTACTGAATTGATATCATATAAGAATTTTCACATAATCATAGCAAGTTAGAAATTTTCACTTTTATCACATAATCTCAATTAAAATATTTTAAGTTAAGATTCTTATAATTGTCACCACTATGGCTCATACAAGAAATTAATGAATCATAAACTTTTAGTTTAGCATATTAATAATTATTTTAATGTACTATCATAACATTATATTGTTACATGTCTCATAAATAAAGCATATAAATTTATGCATTCATAACATTATTTATTTCTAAAGTCTTATAGCTATCAAAACCTTAGAAATTTGCATGTTTATTAAGTCTAGACTTGTATTTTTTTCAAGTACTTAACAGAGTAATTACAAAAAAATCCTTAATTAATCATACTTATTAATTTTTGAATTTTTCCCAGTCATTACATGGGATCTTTGCGATGATTGTCCCTGGCCTCTCTAAGGACCAAGTCGGCCTTCTCGGACAAGCCTATTGTTAGCCGAGACTCCTCTTGTGGATCGTCTGGAGTGCTCGTTATCGGCTTCATTTATGCCCTCGGCTGCTTGTCCAATTCAACCCTTGGCCTGGTCTACCTGGGCTGAGGGAAGGAGGATAGGAGCCTGTTGATGCTCTGCCTGTTGCTACGCGAGTTGCTATGTGAGTATCCAAACAACGTTTGTGAGTTCTCGAATCGGATCCTAGGCAACCGGGTCATTCACTTGTTCAGCTCTGGCCGTGCATCCCTAACCCCCAAACCGGGACCTAGTAGTCTGAGGTTGACCGCGAGGCCTGTTCGGGTTTCGGTTTCGGTTTCAGGCTTCACCCGACCCTTCCTGTTGGACACCCTCATCTCAAGTATTGCCTCGTGTTACCATGCTTGGATTACAAGGTAGGTTGTGGCTGGTGATTTTAAGTGAAGGCATAGGCGCCTTTCTTCTAGCCCCAAAATGTTGATGCTTACCAGCAGATGGCGGCGATTCAACACCACATGTAGCTACGCATGATGCTCAAATGGTCCTTCCCTGCTCATCTTGTCCTGCTTGGATGATCCTGCGACAAGAGAAAGGACGCTTCGGAGATAAAAGAAAGAGGACAATGCTGAAGTACCGGGTAGAGGCTCTCCGACGCTCAAAGCAGGTGCTGCTCGATAGAGTATGGGAAATGGTAGTTGGGAAAGAGCACGTTGGCCCCTAGCTACAGTAAATGCGCTCTATTTAGAGGCTGCCACTTGGACCGGGTGCTAGGTAGGTTTTGCCCACTAACCGTGTGTCACATCAAGGCCTGTCAGAAGGTCGGAGACATGCGTCAAAGTCCCCATCGGTAGATTAGCCTTTATCCAACAGCAAGAAGGTAGCCATTTGGAGGCTTTTGGTGGTGAGTGGTTGTCTGTTTGCAGGCTCCAACGACTCGACCTAAGCACGTGTCTTATCCGTGGTGGCGATACTTATGTCGTAGCCTGCAGGGGCCCTGTGGAGCAGCTCGACTTGACAGTCGAGCTTTTGGGGAGTCATTATCGTGCATCCCGTAGACAATGTCAAGCAGATTTGCCGATCACCGAGGACTTGCTCCTCGACAAACAATGCCGAGAACACCGCTAATATATTTCTTTTTTATTTTTTATTTTTCTGTATATATTTCTTTAACCTTTAGAGAAGGGAACACTCCTTTTGGAGCTATGCTACTTCATGAAGTCCTTTGGAGGGGTCTATTATTGGTTTTGAGAATTGAAATTTCAAGAGACATATATAGAGCTGTATTATTAAGACAAGGACAGTCAAGCTGTTGCTGTATTTGTCTTTGGAGTTCAATTCCTATAAAAAAAATAAAAATAAAAAAATAAAAGACACGAGTAATTGAAAAGCAGACTTGTTTTATAGCAGTGATCTTGATATATGTACGAATGATACATCCTGTGCTATGTAGAAAGCACATAGGGATTTTTACATAAATTTATCAGAACAGTAAAAATTGAATTATCACGTTTGGCTAGCTAGCTGCTACAGTTAGGGTTTTATGTAAAGTGACCGGCCATGCCAATAGTGTTGGCCAAGTTTTAACACAGCGAAAAAACTAAGCATGTGTATGGACAATTGCTTCAACCCAATTGATTTAAACTCAAGTAATGTAAAACTCTTTATTGCTTTAGTGCTTTGAACCAATGCTAAATTTTTCAAACATCATGTAAAATAGATATTCAAGGTCAAGTCCAAATTTAACAAAGAAAGAAAAACATTGATTACAAAGGATTTACGATATTTGATGAAGAAAAAAATGTCATATGGTATGGAAAAAAAAAAACTAGCTATCATTAAACTATATACAGATTTAACCATCAAATTACATCAGTTTTATCATTTTAAATATATATATATATATATATATACAAATTTAACTAAATTTAATAAAGTCTTGCGGTAAAACTATGTTCCTATTTATATTTTCATACCCCATTAATCCTCTAAAAAATCAATAATGTTGAAACATTTACCGGTAAATCATCTAAGTTCCTTTTGGTCAATATTGAAGACCAGTTCACAATCATATAGCCATTATATATTGCTTGATGTACTCTTGATGCATTATAATGGTTATTCCACAAAGTTACTCCTACTCCCCACCCTTAAATGGAAAAATCCACACCCTTGGAAAAGCCTCCGAGAAGTTTCAAAAAAAAAACCCGGAATGTACATAGAATCTGTTAATCATTTATGTCTATTAAATGTCTAACAAAGCTATTTCAGCATAAATTTACCTCTACCTCTACGTATTTAATTGTGAATCTTCTTTAAAAAACGAGCCAACTTAGAGGGTGTTTGAAAGGGACTACTTGTTCAATTATAAACAGTATAAAACTATCACATGTTACAGTAACAATAATCGTTACAGTATAAAGCTCTCACATGCTACAATAAAAATAGTTTTAACCAATGGTTCGCACCATCCCTCCAAACACCCTATTAATTTATCTGAAACTCTGAATTAGATACTTAGCAATACCATAGTACTACTATATATTACTCGTCGAAAAGCAAGCTTTAAGCATGTTAAAAAAATAAATAAAAAAATTGAGGAGGAAAAATAAATATATGAAAAAGGACAAGAACAAGAGAAAAACAATTACATATAAAAAAAATACAAAAATAGAAAAGGAAATAGGATAAAAAATAAGAAAAAAAAACCCTAAAAAAAGGGGGGGAAAGTGGACAAAAGACAAAAAACGACAAATGCAAAAAAAAAAAAAAAAAAAAAAAAAAAAAAAAAAACCAGAAATGATATGAAACGCAGCTTACACGAAAACAGATTCACTTTTTATATTAGATGTTTAAGATTATAAAGTTCACACATGTATGTATGTATGCAGGTGAGATATCTCGTGCATTAAACCACAAAATTTTACTCCTATCACTTTAAATGATTAATGAAAATATGATTCGACTCAAAGTTATGGGGGACAACTAGATTATGGAGATTATATAGGGGGAGAATTTTTTCGTATATATGTATGAATAGATTCCCTATTAGTATTAACATGTCATTTTATAATTCCATTAAGTGGTAACAAAATGTTATTATAACAAAACAAAAATGAAAAAGTTAAATGGTTATGGATTAGAAGGTTTATAATTTTGGCTATTTAATACTTATAATTTCGATTGTCCAGTTTTTCTTATAAAAAAAAGGGGCCACAAATTTAAGGGTTGATTGAATGGCTAGAGAACAAAAGCAAAGTGTACCTAGACGTGCACAATTTTCTTAATTTAATCTCGAGGGCCACAGATTTAGGAGTTAATTAAATGGTTAGAGAATAAAGCAAAGTGTAGTAGGAGGAATATGATTTTCCCTGATAATCTCCTCATTTATCATATCATTTATCATAGTAAACTTTTGATAGCGGCTGAAAGTAGTCATATATTAAGACCTTGGAACATATGTATCTCATAATATTGTCTACTAATTTTTATGAATTTGTTTTTAGACTTTACCTAAAAGGATTCATATATATTCTATCTTTATAAATCCACGTTCTTCTTCATGTACAGTCAATGTAAAACTTTGATTGCATTTGTAAGGACGTAGTTTTCATATTAAAAGTAGAAGTAAGCCGCTGTTGATTTTTTATCTTCTTATTTAACTCGTTTAACTTTTGTTAGTTTATGCACTGTCGCGGGAACTTACCAATCAGTTTTCAATGTATAATCTTGTAATATGTTGCAGTATATGTTTTAATTAATTGATCACAGCCTCTCATTAACTGCCAGATCTGCTTGAATATTACATATAAAAAGGAGCTTTCTTAAAAGACGCACCAACATTGGACCCACGAAGAAAAAAAGAAGAAGGTTGAAAAGGACTATTAAATTAATAAATTAAAAATGAAGCCCTGATTGTGACATTGCGTGTCACATACTTTGATGAATAGCAGCGGATTTTGGACCTTTTAAAGCTTAGCATCGCTTTCTACACCAGCAGATTATATCCTATGATATGCAATTCTCATATAATATTATTTATTTGAAAAAATTCATTATCCCCCCAAATGATCGTATATTTGTGTTCCTGCAAAAGACTAATGCCCTAAATTTAAAAGAAGGAAAAATGACTAGATTCTGAGTTATTCGAATGTAAACCTCATTAAATTGACACTTGTTTATAGACCGGATTTTCCCTATAACAAAACTGAAAAATATTGTTTTAACCTACAAAACTTAAAACATATACGAAATCAAAGATCCTCTTGGAACAAATGGTAGAACTGTTAACCAAAAAAAAAAAAAAAGAGCATTCACTTATTGGAAGTATACTTATACATACATATATACATTTATACTATACCATCATCACAAAACATTAGATTTTTAATCATAGCAATTTTTAATAAAACTTGAAGGCACAACAAAACGTTGTGACTAAAAATTTTGCTATAGTGCATAAAATAAAATATATATATATATATATGTTTTTCTATATTATACATATGTATATGATTATA
Source organism: Artocarpus heterophyllus (assembly GCA_025403435.1). Taxonomy (NCBI): domain Eukaryota; kingdom Viridiplantae; phylum Streptophyta; class Magnoliopsida; order Rosales; family Moraceae; genus Artocarpus; species Artocarpus heterophyllus. The sequence continues at coordinate 34,752,965 of CM046343.1, forward strand.
TATATATATATATATATATAGAAATGTACATGTTTGATTTTTACCTACCTATACCTCATGTGTCCTTGTTGTTGTTGTTGTTGTTGTTTTTTACAGGCGGTACAGTAACAAGTATGTGGAGATATATATTGCTTACCTTTTGGACAGTATTATTGTGCGTTCAGACAAAGTGATAATCTTTTCCAACTTTAACTTGAACTTCTGCGACCATATTGAAAAGATACTACGTACTAAAAAGGAAGAAGGACAACAAAAGAAACAACCAACCAAGAAAAACATAATTATGAGGAGAAAAAACTAAAAAACCATACTGTGCAAGCGTAATGGCTGCATGTCAGTTTGGCTACTAATTTAACATCTTGTTGCCTAATTAGAACATTAATTTCCAAAATTCTTTTACATCATCTGAAAACTAATTTTCTTCTTTGGTTTAACAAAGAAGAATAGATGCAAGAAATGGCCCTCCCTTTGTTTATGTATTTTGCACAAGAATTTGAAGAGAAAACTAATTGATATCCACGCAAATAAATCCCTTTCTCTTAAAGTTACAACTGTTTAGAGGTTATCAATGTGATGTTACAAATCAATGAATGAAAATATCAACAACTTTGTTAATTTCCAAATAATATCCATAATTAGTCGTCACCTCTGATAAGGTTAAAAAAAAATGATACTTTAAGGCATCTATTATTTTTCTTCACAATTTCACAAAGTATACAAATACGCACCGGTATCTGAATATATTTGGAAACTTTTCTTGGATAATTTGATCCCTAAAATAGTTTCACTTTTTGTAAACAATAAGAAATAACTTCTAAATTTTAAATTTCATTAATTACTAAATTTGTTTTTTCATTGTTATAATTACTCAAGACATTTAGGGAGACGCCAAAAGAAAAAAAAAAGCATTTGGGGATCAAACTCTTAAATTATGAAAATTCAGTTGCATAAGTGAAAAACATAAAGTATAATTTAGATTGGAGGCTCACCTTGCCGTCATTTTGTGCTAAGACCAGTAAGACTGACCTTCGTTGACCCAGTTTAAGTAGAACCAGACGGAAAACACGTCTCTACTGGATTGGCCCATCGACCACTTATTTTTCTTACGTGAAACTTGAAAGCAAACGCCATTGGAGCATGTTGACCTTAAGTCTTTTAAATTCTAAAAATCACTCTCAATCTCACATTTTGATCTAATGTGTTCTTTCTCGAGCTTCCTAATCCATTGTCGTGTGCTCTCTTTACGGGGCTCTCCTAGGTAATATCCATAAAAAAATTACAATACAACGTTATGACATACGTTTAGAGGGAAAAATAAACCGAGTATGTGTTTGGTTAAAGTATTTTTTAGACTCAATAAATTTAAATATAAATTTAAGTATCAAGAATTTTTTAAATATGTGTTTGTTTTTTTTCAAAATCTGAATTAAATGAGTATCAATGATTTAAGTTTTTAGAGTTTTGACCTCTAAACTTTTGATACTCGGATATCTTTACAATAAAAGCTAAAATTTCATCTCCTATATTTAAGAAAAAATCATAATTTCTTTATTTGATATCCAAATGAGATGATTCTTTTTTTGTTGTGTTTCTAATGAAGAGAGGAATAAATTAAGATTCATGTTGCATCTTTTTTAGGATCATTAATATTAAGATTTTATTAGATTTGTTATTAAATCAAAAAACTTTTTTCACTCCCTCTCCAAACACAAATTTCAATTTTATTCCATACTTAAATTAAAACTTAAATGCATATCCAAACGTTTTGGTTAACAATTCAAATAACTAACTCAAATCTTAATTTAAATTACATAATTTAAATGAAATCACTAATTCGAATTCATTTATTAAACCAAGAATTCATTTATTAACTAACTCAAATCTGAATATACCAAGAATAGAGTAAGAACACCATACCAAACCCTTATTCAATCCGTAAACCTACCATGAAAGCCGTTAAAATGTCCATTTGCCCTCACTTAAATAGTAGCTTTAGCACCTATGTAACTGAAGCACTAATCTTTCCCACAACAAAAATATATAGTAGTCAATTTTGAGAACAATTTTTTAGACATATTTTAACATTGATATTTTTCAAATTTTTTTTCAGTTGAAATATTTCTTCAAATTTGAGTAAAGATTAAAAAGAGAGTTTTATACTAGTTTCTGAAAACCAAAAAAAAAAAAAAACATAACAATCGAACATCTTGCGTAAGGATCATCTCAAATTAATAAAAAAAGAGAATTTTGTGATAGATTATGAAAAAGTATTTAATGACAGGATACAATTTTAAACTACAATACAGTTTTTTTTTTTTTTTACGTGGGATAAAAGCAAAACCATTTGAAATAAAGTATGACAATTTACTAAAATGGGATAATTTACTGGAAACCTAACCTACCTTAGGATACAATTTTAAACTACAATACAGTTTTTTTTTTTTTTTTTTTACGTGGGATAAAATCAAAACCATTTGAAATAAAGTATGACAATTTACTAAAATGGGATAATTTACTGGAAACCTAACCTTAGGACCTCCGTCACATATTCTATCATGTTTTTTTTTTTTTTAAAATAATAGTGAAAAACACGCGCCTTGTGTGTGCATTTTTCACATTTTCTAGATATAACGATAAAAATATTTATCTAATAAAATTTAGTTTTATTTTATAACTCCCCTGTTGGTTTGAATTAATAAAAAAAAATAAACAGAGAATATTTGAAAGCAAAAAAATTGTTAATCGGAAAAGTTAGAACGAAAGAAAAAATACACAAAAAAGCAAAAAATGAAAAACTAAATATGTAAATAGAAGATGAAAAAAAAAAACTATGCCATGTGTCAACCTTATGTGCAAAAAAAATTCACTCTTTTATATATATACAGTAATAATAGATGATAGTCCTCCCTCTCGTAGTTACTCATTTCTCCTCGGGTGATTTATTTGAACTGCATAGTGCTCAAGGTTATCATATCTGGTTGACATTCAATGCTTTATTTATTTATAAGATATTAAAAAAAAAAAGTAAATTTATTATTACAATTATAAATAATATAAAATTTTTATATATTATAAATTAAAAATAAAAACTTATTATATTATAAAACTTTTACGTATTGCAGCTTTAACAAAAATATTAGATTCAACTGCTTTTCAAACAGCCTACTATTTATTTTTCCTGAGGAGAGAAAACAATTTCAACCCAAGACGTGCAATTTACAGGACAGTAACTTTTTAAAATTGCAGGGAAAGTGACTGGAGAGGAATTGGGAAGCCCCTTACGTATTTTTCCGTAATTGACGTTGCAAGTTGAGGCTAATTTCGGGAAATGACCCACGCAATCTTTTTGGCATTTTGCTAGCGTTACAGCGTGTTGGGGGGAGAAATTCAATAAAGAAGTACTATTTTTGTGATTTGGGCGCTCCAGCTCCATTTTCACTTCTCACGGCGTGCGGTGATAAATACAGTCCATTACTTATTACTGCTGGGCAAAGACAAAAGTGAGATCTCAGAAATCCTGTTAAATGGTTTTTCATTTAAGCTTCTTTTTTTTTTTTTTTTTTTTTAATTCCAAGAGTGATCATTGTTTTTATTGATTTTGAGACGATTGATTCAAACCCAACATTTTTTTGAAGAGTTAGATGTAGAATTATATCTAATTCAATGTTAAGCTATGCATGCACTATTTTAATCGTGATCCTGTTGTATCATTCAAATTTAAAACCTAAAATTTTATTTAAAAAAATTGGAAACTAACATTTAAGCTGGTAGCTTGTGCATTATTCAAAAGTATAGGTATTTTTTTTAATGAAAAAACTGATTTTTAGATTAGTTTTAAACCACTTAAAAAAACATATAGAGTGGATGTTGGCTATAATAAGAAAATAAAACATTGGTATAAAAGAGATAGAAACACGCTAAAAAATGAGGTAAAATCCCAACATTGATGAAGAAAGAAAATGCTAGGTCTTGCACGGAAGGCATATTTGAAACAAAAGTTATAAGCATAAAAAAGGTCACCACATAAGGTTTTGATCATCAAATTTTTAACATTTTATTGTGCATTTTTCATTTCAATATGGTTTTTTTTAATGTTATGGAACTCAAAAATAAAAAAAATACCCCTAGTGATGTTTTGTTATAGATATAGTGCTTCTTTAAAAGAAAAGCATAAATTACAACATGCACCATCTTGAAAATAAAAAAATTACAAATAGGATCGAATCCACAATTTCTTACCTAAGACTTAAGCCAACCCTTTCCCGTGTCACATTAGCTGTATGCAAAGCGCCTTTTTTTTTTCCATCAAACGTGATTAAAAAAAATATCAAAAGATTCCTTTCATTACTCAAATAAAACATTGAATACAAATCTAGTGCGATTATGGGACTCAAATTGATACTATTAGTGCTAGAAAATGGTAACTTTATATGGAAAGTGAATTTAAAAATAAATAATAGACTCGTTATAAGTAGAGAATTGTTTGAAACTCAAGTTAAAATTGAAGTTCATAGTTAAACATTATAATATAGGAAAGCTTTACACTATAATATATATTTTTACTTTACGCCATATGGTATAAGAGTTTTACACTATATCAATTAAAATCTTGTTGTTCAAACTTAGTTTTTAAATACTCCTATAAATATAGATGTGAGATTTTAACGATGAGTCCAATTTAAACCGAAACTAGTATTTGGCAAGCAAAAATTTAATCCATTTGGTAAATAGATTTGAATTAGCGATTTAATTTGAGTTAGTGTGATTTGAATTAGGATTTGAGTTAATGATTTGAATTGTTATTCGAATTAACGTTTAAATGTGTAGTTAAGTTTTAATCTAAGTATGGAATAAAATTAGAATTTGTGTTTGGAGAGATAGTGAAGATAGTTTTTGATTTATTAATAAATCTAATAAAATTTTAATCTTAATGATCTTAAAAAATATGCAATATAGATTTTGATTTATTCCTCTCTTCATTAGGAAGACAGTGAAAAAAGAATCATCTCAATTAAATATCAAATAAAAAGTTATGATTTTTTTTCTTAAATATAAAAAAGATAATTTTAGTTTTTACTGTAGCAAATATATCCAAATATCAAAAGTTTCTACCAAGACATTTACTGAGGAAGCATAATTCCTTTTGAAAGAAGTTATTCAGGAACAGGTGGAGCGTTTTCTCCTTCAAAAACAAGAATAAATAAATTGATCACTTTAAATCTATATATTATTTATTTAAGAGATGAAAACTTTAAAAACTTAGATTTTTAATGCTTAAATGATTTAAACTTTAAAAGAAACAAATACATATTTAAAATATTCTTAATACTTAAATCTAAACTTAAATTTATTAAATTAAAAAAATATATAAAATAAACATGCCTTAAATTTTAATCTTTTTACATGTTATAATTTATATGATTTATAGCGTTTATTTTTTTTTCCCAGCTTAAAAGGGTCAATCAAAACACCCTGATAAGATATACAGTGAAAGTGGTCTTTTTTTTTTTTCTACCCCTTTTACGTACATGAAAATAGTAAACAAACAGCACCCTTAAAAGGCAATAATCACTGTACTACGACAGCTGACAGGGTTTATATAATAATTTAAAAGTTAAAGAGTGCTCAACGCATCAAAAAGTGAAGTGCTCCAAATGTATCTTGTAAATTAAGGGAAAGACATTATACAGTGGTATACCACTATAGGCGGGTGACAGAAACCGGCAGTATCAACGATCAGAGACACAAATCAAAAAAAAAAAAAAACAGGAAAAGAAAAATGGGGAGAGTAATAGAGAGGGATAGGGACTAGAGAGAGAGAGAGAGAGAGATGGAGGGGAGAGGAGAGGTGGGCACTTTATTACCTTTTTCATGATGCACGCATCCATGGCAGAAGAGCAGAGAACAGAAGGGGCTCAGAGTCCTGCCACGACACAACAGCAACAACAACTACTACTACTACTACAAGGTTAGAAGAAGAATAGATAGATTGGAAAGAAGAAACAACAAACAACACAATAATATCAAAGATTCAACCACCAGAAGAGGACCCTATTGAGAGAGAGAAGCAACTTTGTTGGAGAGAGAGAGAGAGAGAGAGAGATGATGGAGCTGAAATGGAGTTAGGCAAAGGAATAGATAGAGATGATAACAAAACTAGTGAGGAGGAAGAGAAAGAAGTTACTGAAAATGGGTTTTGTTTAAGTATGGCTTGCAAGGAGCGATGGTGGGTTTGAAGAAGAACAGAAAGAGAAACTACTTCTGTCTCTTGGAAGAAATCCACTTTGAACCCAGTTGAGCTTATTACTATTATCACAAACAACAAGACATTGGTGGTGATGTTTTTGTTAATAATAATATAAATCTGGCCCTTGTTGGGTTAGGGGGATTTTATTTTTATTTTTGTTTTCATTTTTTTGATCCACTCAGTGAAGATTATTTATCTAGCATTTTGGCTGTATTTATGAATGAGAGGGAGAGGGATGCAATTTGAGGAGCAAGAGAAGAAAGGAGGAGTCTTTTTTGGTGGTAGTTGGAATAATATCAACAAGTTTTGGAGTAAAGAAGAGCAAGAACGAGAACAACTTCTTTATAATTATAGCTTTGCCAACAACATCAACAACGAACCCACTTCGGTTCTTCATATGAGAAGAAGCCCCAGTCCTCCCACTTCGGCTTCCACTCTCTCTTCCTCTTTCGGCGGCGGTGTGGCTACAGTACTTCATCCCGAGACACCGGCTGGGACCACCACGACCACCACCACGAGCACCAAAGACGAGTGGGCGTCGGAGCTTCAGCCGATTCCGGAAAGATGTGGTGGTGGGCTTGTTATTGGTGGTGGGGGTATGGAGGATTGGGAAAGCATGTTGTCTGAAACAACGGCAACGGCGGTGGCGTCTTCTCTGGGGGGCACACAGGACCACTCCCTCCTCCGCTGGATCGCCGGAGATGTTGCTGTTGATGACCCTTCCTTTGGCCTCAAACAGCTCTTGCAGAGTGGCAACATCAACGGCATCAATCCTCTTGATTTCGACGGCAATGCAGGTTTCCCAATGGTCGATTTTGATCCGAATTTAGGGTATTCCGCTTCTGGGTTTGGAAACAGCAGCATCAACAACAACAACAACGGTGGTAATGCTAATGTTGGGAAGATTAATAATATTGGGTCATCACTAGCACAGCCGACGAGCTCTTCTATGGCACTCAATTTGAAGGGTACTAATACTACTCCAACTGCCAGCGTTGGCTTCAACAACAACAGCGGTAATACAGTGCAAAACCCCATCTTGTCTAATGTTTCTTTGCCTCTTGGAATGATTTTTCCTCCGCATTCGTTGGAGGAGAAGCCGCAGATTCTGAATCCGCAGCTGCTGGGTCAAAATCCAAGCTTTCTGCTGCCATTAATTGAGCAGCCGCCCCAACCGAAGCGCCACAACTCCGGCGGAGTAATGATGGCAACAGTAGACCCACCACCAGCCTCTAATCAGATGCCCAAACTCCCCTTTTGCGATCCGGGACACGAGTTCTTGATGATGAGGAAACAGCAGCAGCAGCGGCAGCATCATCTGGGAAGTAGTTTTGTTCCTCAGGGAATGATGATGATGCAGTTTGTTCCAAAGCAAGAGTTACAACAACAGCAACAACAGCAGCAACATCATGCTTTGCTAGACCAGTTGTATAAGGCGGCAGAGCTGGTAGGGACAGGGAATTTCTCACACGCGCAAGGGATATTGGCGCGGCTCAATCACCACCTCTCCTATCCCATTTGGAAAGCCCCTTCACAGGGCTGCTTTCTATTTCAAGGAGGCTTTTCAACTGCTCTTCAACATCAACAACAACAACATTTCCAACTCCAGCACAAATTTCCCTCTGCCTCCTCCCAGATGCCCCACCCCCTTTGACGTCATCTTCAAGATGGGTGCTTACAAGCTCTTCTCCGAAATCTCCCCTCTCATTCAGTTCCTCAATTTCACTTCCAATCAGGCTCTGCTCGAAGCCCTCTCCGACTACCCCAACATCCACATTGTCGATTTCGACATTGGCTTTGGCGCTCAATGGGCTTCCTTTATGCAGGAGCTTAACAGAGGAATTGGAGGAGGAGGAGGTTCCGCTATTCCGTCCTTGAAGATTACCGCCTTTGTCGCCCCCGACGCCCATCACCCCATCGAGCTCGCTCTTATACGCGACAACCTCGGGCAGTTTGCCGCTGAGATTGGCGTGGCATTTGATCTCGAATTTGTTAACTTTGATTCCTTGGAGCAGACGACTTACTCCTTGCCTGTTTTTCGCTCCGAGGGTGAGGTTATTGCCGTGAATTTTCCCATTTGGGCTGCATCCAACCAGCCTGCGACGTTGCCCAATCTTCTCCGGTTTATCAAGCAGCTCTCGCCGAAGATCATGGTGTCGTTAGACCAAGGTTGCGATCGAAGCGACCTTCCTTTCCCGCAACACATTCTGCAGGCCCTGCATTCCTACATTAACCTGTTGGAGTCGCTGGATGCTGCGGTTAACATTACACCAGATGCTATAAACAAAATTGAGAAATTCTTGCTCCAGCCCAAGATCGAGAGCACTGTCTTGGGGCGCCTCCGAGGGCCGGTGCCGGACAAAATGCCGCTCTGGAAGACACTCTTTGCCTCTGCTGGTTTTATGCCCGTGACTTTCAGTAACTTCGCGGAGACTCAGGCAGAATGCGTGGTGAAAAGAACGCCGGTGCGGGGATTCCACGTCGAGAAGCATCAGGCATCGCTCACCCTGTGCTGGCAGCGTCGGGAGCTCGTCTCGGTTTCAGCTTGGAGGTGCTGTTGATTGGAAGGACTAGAAGAGAAACAGGAGAGATGTTGGTTTTTCCGTGGCGAAGCTCAGAATTTTATCATCGCCAGAGGTTTCAACTTATTACTCTATTCTGATGATATTATATTAAGTAAAAAAAAATAAAATAAAAAAAGTTTGAAACTGTGTTCTTGGTCACCTCTGTTATGATTTGAAATCTTTTTGTGAATTATCATCACGATTGTTAGCCATCTACTGCGTCATTATGTATCTATCTATCCATCTGTCTTAGCAACAAACTAGCATTTTAAGTTTGAACAATCAAACATCTAACGGTGGAGTCTACAGAGTGTTATGCTTCTTTTGGCCTTGCATATTCGCTGCTATAGTACTTTGATATTCTAATTGCATTGGTGAGAAGATGCACTTTGGTTTGCTTAAAATGGTTTTGAGTTGCTGTCTTACACTTTACTGCGACTGACAATTGAAATTGGGAGAAATTTTACATGAATTCCGGTCATTATATTCACTGAGTTTTGTATTTCTAGTTTAATTTTGTTGGCTAATATGACTGTCTATTCCCATCTGTGTTATGTTGAGTGTTGATACTGCACTTATTGTTGATGTTACCATACCGTTAAGCCTCTAACTGACTATAACTAACTCTGCCCTGTCTCTCATTTTCATCTAAAATCTTTGCCATGTTTATAAACTTAGTGTGCTTGCAAGGGCTTGGAAATAATTCAAATTAGGCCATCAACCTATTGACTGAAATGAAGCACCAAGGCAAAATACAAAAACTTAACATAATTAGGTGACATAAACTCCAACTAGGTCATCAACTTAGTGTGGCTTATGTAATTGTTCTTGAGTTCAAAAGGTTAACTTGTACGCAATGCACAAGCAAACAAGTCTTGGTACTACTATGCCAAACTTTCCTCTTTGACAAAGAGCAGAATATGTCACAATTTGGCACAAGCTTTACATTTAGGTAATGTGGAAATTTCAGAGATTAAATGCTCTTAACCTGCTTTTGACTGTCTACGAATCGAAATTCAGAAAATAATTCAGGGCAGGGAATATCTTTGAAATCACACAGCATAAAACACATCTTTTCCCTAATCTTCAATTTGGTTAGAAGTGGATCCTCGAATCTGTGTTGGTTTTTCTCTTTGATTTAAGAACTTGTTTGTTATATGCAGAAGCTTAGAGTCTGACTAAAGATCCCATGGTAGTCTAAATGCCTTTTCTTTTCCCTTTCTATTGTCTCGTTGGCAACAGTGATACTTTACAACCTTTGTCCCTAGTTGCACTTGGTGTTCCGAATTTCATGTTTCATTAGAAGATTACATGTCTACATGTAATGTATACGCATAGGGACATAAATAAAATATACGTCAACTGTGAGACAGTGCTTAGATAGATAGGTTGGCCATGACATATTTAAAAAAAGAAAAAAGAAAAAAAAAATTATGTCCTTAGTAGGCCGCAACTATTGTTCAGTTGAAGATAATTTCAAACACGAGTTAGAGGAATTTACTAGAAATGTTTGTTCTCACCCATTGTGCCATTAACCAATTAGAGATTGACATACAAGACTGTGTGAGATCCCGTGTCATGCACTGAGGGTCGTTTGAAAAGTGCCGGCTATGTTCACCAACATTGTTTTGAACTGTTAGATTCGTATTAGATTACGACATATTTACAACATCGTTATGAATTTGATTGCTTAGAAATTTTTTACTCCCAAATTACCTATAAGGCTTTAATGTTGTGAGGAGGCAAATTTGTAAATATTATAATTGATAGCCTCTTTGCAAAAAATATTACAGGCTAGTCTAACAAGGCATGGCTGAAGTCTGCCATACCCTGTCTGAAAATTCTCTTTCTGCATGTATAACACCAAACACGTAACGCGTCATTCTCCTCTTGTTTGAAAGCAATGTTATTTTATTAGCATAACTACATGTATGTACACATATTAGATTGAATTCTTTACATTAATACAGCTCCTAAATACTTGTCCTTTAGTTCATTGAATTTGCTATATTACTATTTTTTTTCCTCTATAGTTTCTACTTTCTAGACATCTGCTAATCAAGTCACATGGGCCATGTTTGAGTGATTTTCCGGTTCATTACTTTATTAATTTTTTTAAGCTTTCATTTTGGAAGCTTTTAATTTAATCCACTTTTTTTTTTTTGTCATGCATTTGCCTAATAAAGTTGCTATGAAAGCTGAAACAGGCTATTTCAATGAATGAGTTTAGTGTAAGATTATATTATGTTTTTAGTTGAACTAAAGAAAACTTAACGAGTATAAAATCTAAAGAAACATGCCTAATATGAAGAGAGACAAAGATTAATCACAGATTATTATGATTTCTTGCGTTTTCTTGATTATTAAAAGAAAGAAATTAATTATAAAATGTCGGCTTCATTGAAAACGAATTACTATAATAATCCTTGTGAACAACGTCGATAATAGCTTATAGATTTGAAGATTAATAATAATCAATTGATTTTAATAAAATAATCTGTCTCTTACCAATGTAAGTTATAAAAATAGGGTGTCTTCGGATTTTGTAATTCTTCTAAAGTTTTCCAACTAGTTGTAAATTATTGCTTAACAATATGTTATTTAATTGCTGAGGATGTTAGGGGCATTGGAACTTGGAAGTGATTAAGATTTATGAACGAATTAAAAATGTTTTTTTTTTTTTTTAATTTGTTAACTAGAAAGCTTTGATCAGACATAAAGATGGCTCATTTACTGAGAGAAAAGCTAGGGTTAGGTACTTGTCTAGAGCCCAATCACTTTCAAATGGGGACGCCCTTGGAAAATAAGACTCTTGTTATTTTTTATTTATTTATTTTTTCATTAAAAAATAATAATAATTGTTAATCTCGTTAATTTCTCTTTCTGATCCATTTATGTGTTTGGAGGTCCAACATAGCTTGTCCCTCATTTTTACCAATGCGACATTTCCTTGTCAAAAGCGAGGCGTGGACTAGGATTGGGTTTAGAAATTTGCATGTTATTGTTATTATTATATGGTGGACAATTTTTTGAGGCCAAGTGTTTCAAACCCATCCCCAGGAGAAAAACTTTTTTGTTGAAAATTTTTACTAATAAAAAAGAAAAAGAAGAAAAAATGAGACCCATGTACAGTGCAGAAAAGCTGTGACCCATTTGTAACATTCAGTGGTCCAATTCAGATAGTGGAAGACACAAATAGAGTCTCGTTTGGCTTTTTTTGTCTTTAAATCATTTTCTTGTATTTTTCACTAATACTACTTTGTAATCAACTCAAATTAGCTAATGGGAAAGTGGTATTGATTTGTGAAATGTGAATTTATGGTTAGTAAAAGAGCATACGGGAAATATATTACATTGCTCATTTTCTTAACGCAAAAAGTGCTAAAAACGTCTTTCTCGGTGGGAACATCTCAATGGTACTTATTTCAAATCATTAGATTTGTTAGATCTTTTTTTTTCTATAAATTTGATGGTAAAAAAATAAAATCTTATATTTGATAAATTAATTTAAACTAATAACAACGTGAAATAAAAAGCTATGATAATATAAAATTTTCTTATATTATAATAATATAAAATTTTCTTATATTATAATTTTTGAATTAATTTTTACAGTTTAAATTAATTTATCAAACGCCTTAAAATACCCACCGTTATATTATTTGTTCAACATCCCCAGAAAAATTGGCAAAAAAAAAGAACCCAAAGGAAAGGACGTGCCTATCAGGCAGTAGATCTGTTGGAAATTGTAGAATAGGTCAGGAAAATCAACGCCTTATATCAATTGACATGCTAACTAGACTAGATCATGTTCATAGTAGAGTCAAAGACTAGCAGGTCTTCACGTGAACCAGAAATTTCCAAGAGCTACTTTGAATGGAAGGGTAAGGTGGGCCCAAATGAATTGAAAACACATTATATGTAGATTGTGTGGTTTTAACCATTAGATTAGATTTGATTTGTTGTTATCATTACTGTAGAGTTTCATATCCATCCCTCTCTTCAATCTTAATCTTCTTTTTAGATCTTTTTAGACAGAGTTGTTAGAACTAGTCTTTCATTTGCCTTGTGTTTGTTTTTTTAATTGCTGAAAATAAAATAAAACAAAGAAGTCTTATTTAGAGATGATCACCCGAAAATGCCCTTGTGCTCTTGGAAATATTTCAAGCATACACCCTTGATCGGTGGGAGGGAGGGATGGAGACATCTCGTCTCATATGCTGCACAATAGGACGAAAACGACATGAGATCTCTTAGGCCCCTTTAGGTGGGTCCCCATGCACCACAGCAGGAGTCGTCTCCATCATATCGTGCCACGTGTACGGAAGATATTTGTAGGAGCCCATGTATGACACGTCATTTTCTACTCGGGGATTGATCAATATCTTGGGGCCTCATATTGATCAGATTTCAGGACTCAGGATTCAGAAGTCACATGTTGGCCGTATGTGATTGATCATAAAACGCTTAGATTTGGGTTATAATTGTCAATCAACATTTATAATCACGTGAAAAAAAATTGTGAAGGTGGAATGTCTTACATTCTTGATTATGTTTTTTTTAAGGGGTTTGTTTGACAACCATGTTAGAAAACTTAAAATTGTAATATATGATAATTTTATACTGTAGTAGATTTTTATATTTTTATTGTAATATGTGAGAGTTTTACAGTATAACAATTGAAACTTTTTAATTTCACAATTGTTGCCAAACAAACCCTTAACTGTTTTTTGAAGTATATTATTAGAGAATTTCTTTGGTGAGAAGAAAAAAGAAAAAAAAAATTCATTGATAAGCATTTATTTGTCTATCTATCATCAAATTTGTAATAAATAAAATAAAATAATCTTGACAAGATTTAATAGTTTTAGAACATAGATACATTATCTATGAGGCTTTCATTGGATTAGTTCTCTTGTTATTAACAATCGATTTAGCAGTGGTTATTTCCTTAAGGGCAAAAATAAATGTTCCACTTTTTATTATTATTTTTTTCTGGATAATATAATGGGATTTTTTTGGTAGCAGGGAATAATAGACTACTTTCCAAGCACAAATAGCGACTCATAAGAGATGAAACAAGGAAACGCAAGGTATCTTTTTAGAACTCGAACTAAACAAAAGAAAAAAGTAGAGGAAAGCAAATAGGTAGCTACAAACAAAATCCTGAAAATAAATAACTTCTGATTTCTGTCTTTGTTTAATCCACATTACATATGCAATATTATCTGGCCAAGAATTATATGGAACATATTCGAGCATCTAGCTATGTTTTACAAATTAAAATTAACACATGATTATGAGTCCTGGATGTGACATGAAGCAAAGTCATTAATAAAAATGACTCGTAAACATTAATGACATATATAAAGTAGATAGATATTGCTTAAGCAATATAAAATGCCGTCGAATGAAATCAGACTGTTTTATAAAGAACTCAGGACATTTCTTTACAGTTTTTAAGCAAAAGACAAGTGATCCAACCAAACCCCCAAAGAGAAAACCATTATTAATTTGGCCGGTTTTGTCTTCAAATTCAGATTGCTATAACATGGCAACCAACCTCCAAAGACAAATTATACATACTATACAGCGTTATTTTTTTTTTTCTCACTTCAAAGAGGTCTAACATCAGTTATAGCTTGTTTAACATAACTAATTAAATAGGCTATTTCTTTAAGTCGCTATGAACCGGCCATTTAGTTATTATAAATAAGTTGACTTAAGAGAACAGCTCCAAGGTCATATGATATGTTAGTTTAACTTGGCTCGAAACATTTCTCAACTAATTTGGAATCATTAGGTTAGTTTTATTTCTTCCTTGACCCTAAAAAATAAAAGACAAAAAAACCTTCTCGAGTTTGCTTACTAAAAATTCGAATCGTATATTTCTCAACAAAATATATCATGAGATCGGAAACATGTCCATGTTCAAAGGTGCATTCTTTTTTTCTCTGAGCATTTCTGGTCTCATCACTCATGTATAATAGTTGCCAAAATTGGGTAACTGGGGGGTTGAACTTGAATAGTGCTTTGGTGGGTCCATTGCATAGCAACATATAGTCAATTGCGAGACCCTACATCATCGTTGGCGTGTTTGGTTGCTCGCCCACATGAAAGAGATCTTTCCTTGTTTAGTTTCAATTTTCAAGGAGATAAAAAAGAAGTGTCCCTTCGCAAATTCTCACAGTCAAACAATTTGCAGAAGTCGAAAGAATATTTGCGAATGATGCCAGTTTGATTAATTTTGGGTACCTCAAAATCAAACATTATTTTATACGTTGGTTTTCAAAGAAAAAAATATTAGAGTGTGTTTCAGAACATTATTTTAACTTATTAATTCTAACTGTTATAGTCTAAAGTTCTCGCATACTATAGTTTTTGTGTTTTAACTAGTTAGTTCTGAATGCTTCAATTGCGCAAGAAGATGAAGTGCATATTCCATTCAATGATATATATTCAAGAGACAAAGATATATTGCTACTTAGTTTCTTAATATATAATTCACGTGGCTTGATAGTACTCGGAAAAACTCACAATCAATTGTAGTCTATTTTAACTTTATATTATAACATATAAGAGTTTTATACTGTAGTGGTTAATATGACAAATTAGAATGACGTTGCCAAACACTCGCAGAGATATTAAAATCTACACAAAACATAATTAAAAAGGTTACATTCTTTTTTCTCTTTCTTTTCTTAGATAAATTACACTAACACCCCTTGTGTTTTATTTAAATTACAGTTGCCCTTTGTTAGTTGATGATGAGTTGACCATTAATTTTGTTAAAATACCAAAAATACCCCTCCATCTATTAAGAAACATTTTTAGTCATTTATATGGCATGAAATGACGATTTTACCCCTTTTGACATTAAAAATAAATTCAAATAATTTGTGCATACTTATAACTATAAATTTGACTCTAATAAAAGATAAAATGTTGTTTTTTTTCTTTTTTCTTTTTTTTTTTTCCCAAAGATAACAATTATGTCCAAAATAAAAAAATACAAGATTAAAATTTCAAAAAGTCCATAATTAATTTTCTAAACATATAATATCTCAATCCACATTTTTAATTCTAATCAAAATCACACATTGTGACACCCATTCTTTTTTCTAACAGGTATTATTATAATTAAATTAATTATTATTGTGCCAATTAAAATTTTGTTTCATCTAAAATTTATTTCATGTTATTTGTTTCCACCTATTTTTAAATTTTCTAAAATTTTTCTATACCTATTTAGTATATTTACCAAAAATGACTTTAGAACTTCTAATTAATTACAAAAATACTATTTGACATCATTTGCTCCAAAAGTCTCCAATGGAGACTCAATCTTACCTACCTAACCTCTTCTTGTCTCTTTTCTCTTTTATTTTTCTTCTTCTTTGTCTTCTCTCACGTCAACTCTTTTGCTCTTTCTCTCCCGTTTTCTCTTCTTTCTCTCTTCTTTGTTTACCTCAAAATCAAGATCATCAACCCAGCTTCAAGGTAATCAAGACAGAAATCTGAAGTTATTTTCTTAGATCTTCTAAAAACACAAAAAAAAAAAGATCAAGGACTTTTGCAAACAAATTCACTAAGTTTCTTCAAGCTTGAGGTAAGGTTTTGTACACTAAAAGTTTAATTTAAATTTGTGTTTTAGGATGAGATTTGTGAGAAGTATGTGTTTGATGTTTATAGGTAATTATACAACGTTTTTGAAGCATGATTTATATAGATCTTTGTTTAAAATGAGTTTTGGGCTAGTTTTATTTTTTTTTTAGATTTGCATGTTGAGCATGAAAATTTTAAGAAAAATAATCTATATGTATTAACTATGATATTCCATAGTTTTTATGCATTTTCTATGTCTTGGAAGTTGATAAAAAAGTGTTAGACTGAGTTTTAAAGTTTGAAACCTTCGAAAGTAGAAAACTGGAATTTCCAAAAATTCTTTTGATCGACAGGCTGAAAGAGAGAAATGAAACGTATAATTTAATCAACAGGCCGATCGGGCAGTCCAAGCTCATTTGTTTTTCATCATTTCGTGTTACGAAATGTTCCAAGAATTTATACTAATGATTATGGCATATTCATAAAAATAGATGGTAAATTAACATGATTATAGATTAGGAATTAAGTTAAAATATGATTATTTTATATGTCGTAGGACAACGAAGTACTTGAAGCTTATGTGGTGAACTGGAAGTTATAAGCATTGTATTCACCAAAAGGTCGGGAATCTATTACTCATCTTTTGTGAGGTTCTGTGAAATTAAAATTAGTTCTTTACATTGTAATATATATATGTCGAACTGTTATTATATGAATGTCACTTATGAGATAATAATATGAACTCGTCCTGTAATATACAGCAAGGAATAAATTGATTTGACATGTATTGAATAAATTGAGAAGCATGGTTAGAAAATATACTCTATACATAACAGCAGTAGTTATGAGAGAAATTGTAAGACGTAAAAAGGACGGCATTTACGTCCTTAGCCACGAGTACCCTAAAAGGTAAAATAAAAAGACAGTGATGACGCACCCTTGAGTCAAAAGTCCTAGAATGCTCTGTACAAGAATCGACTTGCTAAGGATCCGGGCCTTAATGTCCCCTCACTAGACACTCTTAGAATGATTGTAGAGTAGTCAAACGCGTCCATTTGGGTTTTGTTGAATTGAATAATATGATACTCTATTGCACCATGAATACAGATGAGTATTATTAAATCCTAAACTAATATGTGTGTGTGTGTATATATATATGTATAGAACTTAGTAAGAATAATCAAAGGGTATCCACCAAAAATAAACATGATAATATTGATGAATAATGTTGAAAACCAACCATGTAGGTATTAATGTGGCAATGGTAAAAACCTAAAGGTGAAGAATGGTTTTCCCTACAAAACATGTTATCGGTCATTCTCTTATATTTTTATCTTTTTAGGACTCATAAAGTATGAGGTGATGAGGAGAAACATAGTTGAGGAAGCTATGTAATCATACTAAGTTAGAATCTCTTCGTTTATTAAGAATGTTCTTCATGATAATGTAAGTATCGTATGTTGCTATCTGTGATTGTATTAAGATGTATTGAGGGTTGGAATGATGATGATGACTGTTTTATATTATTAATTTAAAGGTGCTACGTCAAACTGTGGTTATTGTTTATATTTTTATTTTGATTTGAGAGTTTTCATTTAAGTTCTGGGTAAATTTGTTTTAAAGTTTTATTTTTATTTTTTGATCTTTATTTAATTTATTAAAAACTACTAACCCTCACTGAGAGGCGTTACACACATCAATCTTAACAAAACTAAAACAAATTAATTCCAACAAAACCAAGCTATTAATTCCACAAAAACCATAAATCAATTATAAAAAGTTAGTTTATTTCTCATAAAAATTTTAAAATTATAAATAAAAATAAAAAAATATATATATTTTTTTTTTATCAAAATGACATATATAAAATTTAAAGAATTATTAAGAAAACAAAAAAACAAAAAAAAATTTTAACTCTCCCACTCTCTCTCAATCTTGATCTCTCACAACACCGATAGAGTTGGGGGCTCAAGTGGTAGACGGATGTCGACTAGGGGGCGATGAGAGGTTGGGCTATGACAATGAACTTCGACGACTAGGGGTGAAGGCGTGGCAGAGGCGAGCAAGGGCGTTGTGACGAGGCCGTGGTGGGCATGGACAAGGTGAAGGAGGGAACGTAGTCGGTGAGGGAGCGACGCCTCTAGGGGAAAGAGTGATTGCATAGCGAGCGAGGGGGCCAGCTAGGGTATGATGGCTTCGAGGGTGATGGCCATGTAGGCTAGGCCACATGGGATCGAGGGAAAGATGTAAAGGCGGCAACAACGTGGTGGGCTGCTCTCTTGAATGTGGACGTGGGATGGTGGATGAAGGAAGAGGTGGGGTGGTGTAATGCCCCGAAATTGATTTAATGATATTAAAATGTAAAATGATAAATTAGTGTACCATAACTAATGTTTTAAAATTAATTTGATCATTTGGTTAAATTTTGAGTTTAAAGTTGTTTTATTGTTTTAATGATTTTAATGACTTCTTATTGCCTTAAAATATTATTTTGAGTTTTTAAAACAAAACAATTTGTTAAATATAAAAAATATTTCGTTTTACAAAACCGTGGGTAGCACATGGTTTTCGCACAATAAAATCACCCACTATTTCTCTCTATTTATTCTCTCTCTCACTCTCTCTCTCTCACTCACTTGCACACTCTCTCTCTCTCACTCACTTGCACACTCTCTCTCACACTCTCCCTCTCATGCTCATCTCTCACTCTCTCGGTCTCTCTCTTTGTCTCTCATTTTTCCTTATAATTTTAGAATCAAATCAAGCTTAAGCTTCAGATTTTGGTGGATTGGAAGCTCGGGAGCTCGATTGAACAACAAAAAACATGAATTGAAGCTTGAATTTGAGGTTAGTTTTGAAATTTGTAAACTTTTTCAAATTTTTAATTTTTCATGCATTTTTGAAATCTAAGTTTGTTTAAGCTTAGAAAACCCTTGATTTGAGTTAAAGGAACTTAGAATAACTAGGATCTATGCTTTGTTTGAAGAAAACCATATTAGATTTAAGATTTTTTATTTTTCCTCATTTTTATCCTATTTTTAGATTTTTGGAATTTTGTGTTCAAATCTTGTTTAAATGAATTCAAAAGTGTCCTAGTATATTTTTCTATCATATATGATTGTTTTCTATGCCTGGGATTTGAGAAAAACAGGTTGAAACAAAGATTTGGGTTTTGGGAGACCCAAAACCCGTGCTTGAAATTTCTAGAAATTTTCCAGTTTGGTAGGCCGAACTTCTTGTTTGGCAGGCCGGACCTAGAGAATGTTCAACTGACCGGACTTGCCCTATGGCAGGCCGAATTGTGCAGTTCGGCCGGCCAAACAAGGGGACTGACAGGCCGACTGAACTAGGGTAAATTTTTATGATTTTTATCTGTTTTCACTGTTTTGAACCCCGATTGAAATTTTAACTTTATAAAATGATTTTAAAGATACAAATGGCACACTAGCACATCATGAAACGGTTTAGTAACATAGAATATCTTAAACTAGATATTGATCGACTTAGTTTGTATTTAGGATTGTTCGTGATTCCGCGGAGCTAACGTATAGCGGACCGGGATTACGGTGTGGGGCACCGGCACGAGTATCAAGGTAGGATTGCTACCCCCCTTCTTTGGTAGCCTAATTTTAAATGATTTAGCCTTGAAAAGGATTTTTATCAAAATGTTTTCAAGGATGGATTAAAAGGGAATTTTATCAGTTGTTTTATGAATCGTGGATTGAGATGAATTTTATAATGAACTCCATAATGAATGTAAATGATAATCTCGATAAATGGGTTTTGAATAATGATGGAAATGAACATAAGGGCATGATGCTATTGGAAACAAAGTGCGCAACGGAATTTTAAAAATTTTTCATCAGAGTATTTTCCAAAACACAAGTTTGACATGTTATACGTATAAATTAAACAGATCTTACTAACCTCAGTGTGCCGAAGAACCTCCGCGACCTGTGTAGAGAAGTAATGTTCCAGAAGAGCCTCAACCAACTGGTCTTCTTTGCTATTCTCTATCCACAACCGGAGTGAGTGTGGGCTCACACGTACAGCTCTTCCACCGGTGACTCTCCTTCCAACCAATAGAGAGAACCCAAAGCTAGTGTTCGTGATTTGTGAACAAAAGCTCTCAGGGAGTTTTCAGATGCTCACTAGAAGAGTATCACTCTTAATCTCTCAAATTGATCTGAGTAAATCATTAGACTCACTCCCTTTTTATACCTATTGGTCCTTGGGGTCAGTCCATATCAGATTAGGTCTCAAAAATCGAAACAGAATCAAGTTCGGATCAATATCTGATAAGATACGCGTGAAAAATGCGTAATCTTAACTGTCGCGGTCGGCATGCCGAACTGTGAGATAGGCAGGCCAAACTGGCCAGTTCGGCAGGCCGAACTTTCTGATAGGCAGGCCGAACTGCCGAGAAAAAATATCCGCGAATCTTTTATTTTCCACCCGAGATTCTAAAGGATAAAGTCTCAGTTTTGATTCAAATAGCCCAATAGAAAAGATATCTGATCAAAACAAACTTTATCAAGATAATCTCTAAGAAAATAAATCAATTCACAATAATTCTACAAGTTTATCTTGTTCTAATTGTCCAAAATTAAAACAACCGATAAACAGACCAGAATTATCCGAACGCCATAATTCAACAAGTTTATCTTGAACTAATTTCTTACATAATTAATTCAACCGATAAACAGACATGAATTATTTGATTCTTATAAATTTTAAACCAATTTGATAAATCCGACATAAGTCACCAATTATTGGAAAAGCACGCCGTGTCGTTACAGGATTTTGTGAGCTAGCAAAGGGGACCAAAATGGACCTATAAAGTTCAAGCTCATGATAATTATGAAACCCAATATCCCAGATATACATTTCACAATTATCAACTCCAACGCTACTCCACTAAAAGCTTGGAGCTGCACTCTCGAACTTTATAGAATTACGAAGCTGGTGTAGCTAAGTCTCCATGACATATCATAGTGTATCGCATCCCCATATGATCATCCATAACCGGCTTAAGGACAAGTTCTGTCTTACCTTCCCGATTATTTTTATCTTACGTTCCATTGTCTCACCATTAGAAAACTTACCATCCAAAGATAGTATACCATTCGGTTACACCTATGTATCCAAATGGTTGAGCGCTCCAGTTTTCCAATTACAGGACAACGCATATAAGAGGATATCATTACTCCTAAAGAGGAGCTATAGATTCCATATCTATGAATAACAAGTCTACGCTATCAAGAGTCATGCCTCCAACGTACCGGCATGCATGCCACTATAGAGATGTGGGAGTCACCCATTGGTACATCAAAAGACACAAGTCGAGACAACGGGCCCATTATTCATCTCAGGATTAAGATACAATACAAATGATTGTCTAAAGTGAATTGATTTGCCAAGACAGAATTATTAATCCAAATCAATTCACTTTATGTCCCGATCCAACACATCGTCACCTATGACAACGCGCCAATGTTTCTATTCACGGAGTCCAACTCCGATGGCCAAGACAAACCATCTCCCAAAAGGGATATAGACAACATAACAATCTTTACATGAATAAAGCGCCCAATTTTATTCCCTCGATTGCGGATCATATATTTTAGACCATCACCTTAAGAGTCGTGTCTACCGCATAATCATCCCATCATATGCCCAACTCTTAAGGTTTAGACTGATAGTCTCAGACTACTGTTTGCTTATCATACATTCAACAAATATGAACGTAAAGAGAACAATATTTGGTATATATAAATGAATAAATTCTTTATTGATAAAAATGTCTCCAAAAACGTATTACATTTTTACTCCTTAGAGCATACATGTCTAACAATCTACCACTTGCACTAAGTGAGTAAATACTGCAAATTTCGCATCCCCATAGCTTCCACATGCCTTTCGAAGACTCTCCCAGAAAGTGTCTTCGTAAATGGATCAGCTAAATTGTCCTCTGACGCGATCTTGCACACCGTGACATGCCCGCTCTCAACGAAGTCCTTTATCACATGATACTTCCGATCAATATGCTTACTCTTCTTGTGAAATCTTGGTTCCTTAGCATTAGCTACCGCCGCACTGTTATCACAGTACAGTGATACCGCTTTATCCATACCAGGAACTACCTCAAGATCCCCAAGGAACTTGCGGAGCCACACTGCTTCTTTCGAAGCATCACTAGCCGCCACATACTCGGCCTCCATCGTTGAATCCGAAGTGCAATCTTGCTTCGCACTTCTCCAACTGATGGCACCGCCACCCAGAGTAAACACAAACCCCGATGTCGATTTCCTAGAATCCAGGCAGGATTGAAAATCCGAATCAGTGTATCCTAGAGGAGTTAAATCCTCACCCGAATACACAAGCATATACCCTCGAGTCCTTCTTAGGTACTTGAAAATATGCTTTACCGCAACCCAATGGTTCGGTCCTGGATCCGCCTGAAATCGACTCACAATCCCGACCTTATAGCTAATATCTGGTCGTGTGCAAAGCATGGCATACATGAGACTACCCACTGCCGAAGCATAAGGCACCTTCTTCATGTATTCTCTTTCTTCCAGACCTAGATGGTTGCCCACCTTTCTTGGAATCCTGCATTGCAAACCTCCTGAGAATTTTATCTATGTAGCCGGCCTGTGACAAAGCGATCATTTTGTTTTTCCTATCCCGAAAGATCTGGATACCGAGACCAAAATTAGCCTCACCCAAGTCCTTCATGTCAAACTGCTTGGTCAACCATAATTTGACCGATGACAACGCCCCAACGTCATTGCCAATTAGCAGAATGTCATCTACATAGAGTAGTAGAAAAACCACCTTCCCATTCTTAATGTGTTTGTAAACACATGGTTCATCCACATTTTGTGAGAACCCATAAGTCTTGATCACTTGATCAAATCTTATGTTCCAAGAATGAGAAGCCTGCTTAAGTCCATAAATTGACTTTAGCAGCTTACAAACCTTACCCTCTTGACCCGTGACCTTGAACCCGTCTGGTTGTTCCATATAAATGGACTCATCAAGATAGCCATTCAGAAAAGCCGTCTTGACATCCATCTGTCAAATCTCGTAGTCGAGAGCGGTAGCTATGGACAAGAGAATCCGGATGGACTTAAGCATGGCTACAGGCGAAAAGGTTTCCTCATAATCAATTCCTTCCTTTTACGTGTAACCCTTAGCTACCAGTCTAGCCTTAAAGGTTTTGACCTTTCCATCCACTCCTCTTTTCCTCTTGTAGATCCACTTACACCCTATGGGTTTTACCCCTTCGGGAAGATCCACAAGCTCCCAGACCCGATTAGTCTCCATAGACTTCATCTCAATGTTCATGGCCTCTGTCCAGAGTCTTGAATCAACATCCTCCATAGCTTCTGCGTAAGTATAAGGATCCCTGTCATGTTCATCTGGTTCAGCCAAAAAGACCTCCCCATTGAACATATACCTCTCAGGTTGACGCCCGATCCTCCCACTACGTCGAAGCCCCTGAGGTTGTTGTTCAGGTTTGTTTGGTTTTTCTACACCGATCGGAATGGTTTCGTTCGGAACCTCCGGAGTAAACGGATTACCCCTCAACTCCTCAAGCACCACTTTGCTTTGAGGTTTAAAGTCGTTCATGTAACTCTCCTCAAGGAAAGTTGCATTAGTTGAAACTACGACTTTATTTTCCTTTGGGTTATAAAAATAACCCCCTTTAGTCCCTTTTGGATATCCTACAAACACGCAAACTTCTGAACGTGCTTCCAACTTATTCGGATCCTTAAACAGGACATGAGCTGGACATCCCCATATGCAAATATGGTTTAAGGATGTCTTCCGTCTTGTCCACAACTCGTGAGGAGTTTTAGGGACCGATTTTGAAGGCACATTGTTCAAAAGATAACATGCGGTTTGTAGTGCATATCCCCAAAAGGATAAAGGCAATGATGAATAACTCATCATGGACCGAATCATGTCCAACAAAGTCCTATTCCTTCTCTCTGCTACGCCATTCTGCTGCGGAGTACCCGGCGCAGTCAAATGGGATAAAATCCCATTCTCTAACAAGTGTCCCAAGAACTCATCAGAAAGGTATTCCCCACCTCGATCAGATCGAAGTGCCTTTATGGGTCTACCCAATTGCTTTTCCACTTCAGCCCGAAACTCCCTGAACTTATCATAAGTTTCGCTTTTGTGGTGCATTAGGTACACATACCCATATCTTGAGTAATCGTCAATAAAAGTAACGAAGTACTCATACCCTCCTCGTGCCCGGATGTTCATCGGTCCGCAAACATCACTATGCACAAGTTCTAGAACCCCTTCGGCCCTATTGCCCTTAGACCCGTATGGTCTTTTGGTCATTTTACCCTCCAAACAAGACTCACATTGAGGTATAGATTCCACCTTTAAGTGACTTAAAGGTCCATCCCTTACCAACCTTTGAATCCTATTTAGGTTAATATGGCCAAGGCGCAAATGCCAAAGATAAGTCTTATTAGAGTGAGAAGTTTTAAGTCTTTTTGAGTCATTATCATTTATCTCAGCATTAAGCAATAGGTCCATCTTAGGTTTGATAAAATATAGATTATTTTGCATCCATCCAGAACAGATAAAAGATTTGTTTTTACGAATCACCACTTTTTCATTAAAAGATACCACGTAGGAGTCTTTAAATAAAGAAGATACAGAAATTAAATTCCTTTTAAATTTAGGAACATAAAAACAATCTCGCAAAATTAAACTCCTATAATTATCAAAATAAAGATGGACATCTCCCACTGCTTCCGCTGAGACCAAGGATCCATCGCCCATCCGAAGCGTTAAGTCTTCACGAAGTAGACTTCTCGTTTCTTTGAATCCTTGCAGAGAAACACAAACATGATTAGTTGCACCGGAATCTATGACCCAAATGTCACTGGATTCCTCAACCAAACAAGTTTCTAAATATAGAAGATCACACCTACCTCCCTTGGAAAGGAAGTCCTTGCAATGCTTCTTTATATGCCCGACCTTACCACAAAAGAAGCACTTAAGCTTCTTTGGGTTCTTCTTCTTCTTCTTCTTGCTCTTGGTAGCAATAGGAATAGAAGACTTCCCACTTTTGGCCCGTTGCTTCTTTCCATTCCCAGAGTTAGGATTGGAACCAGAAGCAGCTACCATATTGGCCTCTCCACCAGCAGGAGACTCCCTGATCAGCAGTTCAAACTCTTGTAACTGTTTCATCAGTTCTGTCAAGGTCATATCCCGTCTATTGCTTAGATTAAAAGTAGCTCTAAACGGAATAAATTCCTTAGACAGAGTCTCAAAGACCATAGTCATCTGAGTTTCAGCATCGATGTCGGCTCCATTGGTTTGAGCCTCAGCGAGGTAACCCATGACCAACATCATGTGCTCCTTTACAGATGTCCCCGGTCTCTGTCTACAGTTTAAGAGTTTCCAAAGCGCCCCTTGCCGCTTTGTTATGGCCTGGCCTCCAAACATGTCCTCAAGATTATCCAAGATCTGCTTCGCAGTCTCATAATCCTGATGTTGAGCCTGCAGCACGTTATTCATGCTAGCCATAACATAGCAGCGGGCCTGATCATTAGCATCTTTCCAGCGGTCGTACGCTTGGAATTGCTCATTACTTGAGTCTCCCGTAGACTCGGGAGGACAAGGAGTTGTCAGAACATATTTCAGTTTCTCAAAGGAAAGGACGATGTCCAGGTTCCGTTTCCAATCATTATAGTTCTCACCGGTTAATTGGTTTTTGTCAAGTATCGATGATAAAGCGTTTTTAGACATTTTCAATCTACAATAAAGAATCATATACCAAACATAAGCAAACATATATAATAATTTAGTAAGATAACACAATCATGTAAAATCATACAAATGTGTTTATGTGTCAAAACCTTGAAAATATCACAACCTTACAACGATAATTCCCAACTCAGAATTCAACAAGCTCCTAGGGGAGTCATGCCAAATTCAATCAGGAACACGGATCCCCTCCTGATTAATATATGCCATCCAGGATCCAGCATATACTAATAATCGTTTCTTTGGCCATTAATTTTATTAACAGAGCTCCTAGGGGAGGTTAATAATAAAATTAACGTGAGTGTATAACCACCGTTTTAATATTTTATCCATGATTTATAATCACCACCTAGGGGTGTGCAACCATAAATCATACTAAAATACCTTATCCTTTCAGAGATCCAATCTGGTACATGATAGAAATCCCTTCCTAGGGGTTGGGACCATCATATTCTTCCTATGGACCAACGATGGAGGCCTTAGGTTCTCTCTTCGAAAACCTTCTCCCACTCAATCTTTTGAAGTCAAGGTTTTATTTTAAAATTATGCATGAACAATTTTAATATGAGCGGCACTCCCTATTCTATATGACATGTTATCAATATACATGGTAAATCATATTATAATGCAGTCAAGCAAAGCAATCAAGCAAAGCTACAAGCATAATAATAATAATAACCGTAATATTATGGTTCCACCCTAGAGAATAGAAAAACTAAGATTACAAGAGAATAATCGAGACATTTATCGATTCTTCATCCTTGAATCCTCAAGCTGTATCCTTCTTCATGTAATATCCATCTTCAAGTCCTCAATCCCGTATGAATCGAACACTTCATATTTCCGGTCATATCCAAATTTAATGTTTCTCAGAATCGTCCCAAAAATAAAATTAAAACTGCACTTGAAAAAATCGCACCTTTTCTGGACACCTGGCAGCTCTCGGTCGGCAGGCCGATCTAGGTGATCGGCCTACCGATCATGGAGGTTTGGCCTGCCGAACATGAAGGTTCGGCCTGCCGGCAGAGCACCAAAATTTCTGCCCCACTGTCGGCCTGCCGGACCGTACGTCCGGCCTGCCGATCTGTGACCTTCGGCCTGCCGAACTGTGAGGTCCGGCATGCCGACCGAGCAGAAAACCCTCAATCCAGAAAATACAATTTTTATGCAATTCATCAATTTTATTTTCAACAATTCAAAAACATAAAATTAGAGACTCAGGAAATACCTGGAGGCGCCATCATCAATCTTTAAGTTCCGACTTCTCGTTCCGTCTTCTCCGAATAATTATTTAATTACAAAATTCTTACAAATTAAAAATTAAATAATAATTCCTAGACGGAGATGATAGTCCGCCATCTAATTACATGAAAAACCTAGATACACATTCTAACCTCTAAGGAACCATAACCGGTATTAATTAATTAATAAATAATTAAACAACAATTTAATCAACCATAATTAATTAATAAACATTCACCATATAATCCATGACAACATATATATTATATAGAAACCTAGAGTGCCATCTCTCTATAAAATTTAATTCAAGCATTGGAGAGATTAAGATCACAAGATTTATGCATATAACATGATCACAAACTTGCAAATTTATGTAAAAACCTGGCTCTGATACCAATTGTTGGAAACAAAGTGCGCAGCGGAATTTTAAAAATTTTTCATCAGAGTATTTTCAAACACAAGTTTGACATGTTATACGTATAAATTAAACAGATCTTACTAACCTCAGTATGCCGAAGAACCTCCGCAACCTGTGTAGAGAAGTAACGTTCCAGAAGAGCCTCAACCAACTGGTCTTCTTTGCTATTCTCTATCCACAACCGGAGTGAGTGTGGGCTCACACGTACAGCTCTTCCACCGGTGACTCTCCTTCCAACCAATAGAGAGAACCCAAAGCTAGTGTTCGTGATTTGTGAACAAAAGCTCTCAGGGAGTTTTCAGATGCTCACTAGAAGAGTATCACTCTTAATCTCTCAAATTGATCTGAGTAAATAATTAGACTCACTCCCTTTTTATACCTATTGGTCCTTGGGGTCAGTCCATATCAGATTAGGTCTCAAAAATCGAAACAGAATCAAGTTCGGATCAATATCTGATAAGATACGCGTGAAAAACGCGTAATCTTAACTGTCGCGGTCGGCATGTCGAACTGTGAGATAGGCAGGCCGAACTTTCTGATAGGCAGGCCGAACTGCCGAGAAAAAATCTCCGCGAATCTTTTATTTTCCACCCGAGATTCTAAAGGATAAAGTCTCAGTTTTGATTCAAATAGCCCAATAGAAAAGATATCTAATCAAAACAAACTTTATCAAGATAATCTCTAAGAAAATAAATCAATTCACAATAATTCTACAAGTTTATCTTGTTCTAAAATTTCAAAATTAAAACAACCGATAAACAGACAAGAATTATCCGAACGTCATAATTCAACAAGTTTATCTTGAACTAATTTCTGACATAATTAATTCAACCGATAAACAGACATGAATTATTTGATTCTTATAAATTTTAAACCAATTTGATAAATCCGACATAAGTCACCAATTATTGGAAAAGCACGCCGTGTCGTTACAGGATTTTGTGAGCTAGCAAAGGGGACCAAAATGGACCTA
Source organism: Artocarpus heterophyllus (assembly GCA_025403435.1). Classification (NCBI taxonomy): domain Eukaryota; kingdom Viridiplantae; phylum Streptophyta; class Magnoliopsida; order Rosales; family Moraceae; genus Artocarpus; species Artocarpus heterophyllus. The sequence continues at coordinate 34,781,815 of CM046343.1, forward strand.
TAAAGTTCAAGCTCATGATAATTATGAAACCCAATATCCCAGATATACATTTCACAATTATCAACTCCAACGCTACTCCACTAAAAGCTTGGAGCTGCACTCTCGAACTTTATAGAATTACGAAGCTGGTGTAGTTAAGTCTCCATGACATATCATAGTGTATCGCATCCCCATATGATCATCCATAACCGGCTTAAGGACAAGTTCTGTCTTACCTTCCCGATTATTTTTATCTTACGTTCCATTGTCTCACCATTAGAAAACTTACCATCCAAAGATAGTATACCATTCGGTTACACCTATGTATCCAAATGGTTGAGCGCTCCAGTTTTCCAATTACAGGACAACGCATATAAGAGGATATCATTACTCCTAAAGAGGAGCTATGGATTCCATATCTATGAATAACAAGTCTACGCTATCAAGAGTCATGCCTCCAACGTATCGGCATGCATGCCACTATAGAGATGTGGGAGTCACCCATTGGTACATCAAAAGACACAAGTCGAGACAACGGGCCCATTATTCATCTCAGGATTAAGATACAATACAAATGATTGTCTAAAGTGAATCGATTTGCCAAGACAGAATTATTAATCCAAATCAATTCACTTTATGTCCCGATCCAACACATCGTCACCTATGACAACGCGCCAATGTTTCTATTCACGGAGTCCAACTCCGATGGCCAAGACAAACCATCTCCCAAAAGGGATATAGACAACATAACAATCTTTACATGAATAAAGCGCCCAACTTTATTCCCTCGATTGTGGATCATATATTTTAGACCATCACCTTAAGAGTCGTGTCTACCGCATAATCATCCCATCATATGCCCAACTCTTAAGGTTTAGACTGATAGTCTCAGACTACTGTTTGCTTATCATACATTCAACAAATATGAACGTAAAGAGGACAATATTTGGTATATATAAATGAATAAATTCTTTATTGATAAAAATGTCTCCAAAAAAGTATTACATTTTTACTCCTTAGAGCATACATGTCTAACAATACGATATCAGAGATCGTTTCGTGTAGCAATCGACCTTAGGGGCAAGTCCTAAAACCCAGCTGAACCACTACGGCGATGATATTCATATGGTTTGCCTAGGAAAAGAAAATGATGATATTTCTAGTTGACCAAATAAACTGTTTTGGGTAAGAACGGTTTTACTTAAATTTATTCGTTCAAGTTTTCTTTTTAAATAATCTCTTGAATAATGATATTTCTTTTTAAATTAAATGATTTTTTTAAAATATAGTCCTACTGAGCCTTTCGCTCACATTTTACTTGTTTTCAAACTTCCCTCTCTAGGTGGATTTCCTCTTAGGTTTAGAGAGTACTCAACGGACAGAACTCAGGAGCTGTAGGAGAATCCATAAACTGTTTAAGTTTTCAAATCGAGGCATGTAACATATTTATTTTCTCTTATTTAGACTATTTATGTAATGAAATATTGTCAGTACTATGTGTGTGCACAAGATGTGGGTCCGTGGGATCCATTTTCGTTCATCCCATTTAATTGTTGTTTCTTATTATCTGTTTAATGAACATATTTATTTAAATTATCGAAAGTGCTTGTTTAAAAAGGTTCTAGATTTTTCAGCTTTTATATTTAATTTAGCCCCTAAACTCATATTTTTAACTAAATTCTTATTTAATTAATTCAAGTAAACTGTCACGTCATCTCCCGTACCTCGGGGCATGACAGAGTGATATCAAAGCTCAAAGTTATAAACCTTGGGAATTGTGCACACATATGTATGACAATGAAGTACCTCTGACAATCAAAAATTTTGTTTTCAGAAGTGAGAGAATGGCACCTAGACATCGTTCGACAGCTGACGCCGAGTTCAGAAATGATGAGGGTATGATGAGGTCTATGTTTACGGCATTTCGGCATATGGCAGCTAGAGCTAGATCGGAGGATTCTGATGGTAGTCGTCGACATGCATATTTTAAGGAATTTTGGCGTGTGTCTATTCTGACTTTTGATGGAAATGGAGATCTGCAATTGACAGAATATTGGCTAGATTCGATTGTGAAGCATTTGGATACCCTTGATGTGCCTGATGAGTATCTTGTGGAATTTGCTGCATATAAGTTCGAGGGTGGTGCTAATACTTGATGGAAGCAAGTTAAGTGTTTGGAACGCGGTGGTAATATCAGTTGGGACAGATTCGATGAGCTGTTCTATGGCCGATATTTTTCGCAGGGGTATAGAGATCAGAAGGCAGCTGAGTTCTATAGGTTGCAGCATGGTGAACTATCTATTCGTGAGTCAGAGGCAAGGTTTAATGAGTTGGCTAGGTTTGCTCCATCAACAGTGGCATCGGAACGTGAAAAATGTTTAAAGTTTTAGGAGGGACTCAAGGTACTATTCGGCCACAGGTGGTTGCTCTGCGACTCAGGAGTTTCAGAGAGCTTGTGTCGTCAGCGATATCAGTGGAAAGTGATTATGCATAGTATTGTGAGGACCGAGCAAATCTTCAGGAGGACCATAGAGGAGCAGTAGGAAGAGCACCAGTAGCCGTCCAGTTACGAGAAAGAACAAGCAGGGTGGCGCGAACAGTGGTAGTAGCAGTTCATCTGGTAGCGGGCGTGGCAATCCCTACAGCTTCCATTGTCATTTTTGCCAGCAGCCAGGACACATCAAGAGGAATTGCCCGATCAAGAGTGCTCGCCTTGGATCTCAGACCGGAGAAGGTGCTAATCGTTAGCCTCAGCCTCAGACCCTACCTCTGCCTCAGCAGTTTTCGCAGTTGTAGTTTTCTCTGTAATCTCCTCAGCAACTATCATATTCAGCTCAGGGGCAGCAGCCGCAGCATTTCCAGCATAATGTCCCTTAGTATCAAGCGCCGAGTGCAGCTAGTGTGCAGTCGTCTCCGTCTCAGCAGTATCGGTAGAATAATCCAGGACCTAGCAATGTAGGTAGAGGAAAGGAAAGGCACCATTGCAGGTTCATGCAATGGCATCGGGGGGTTCAGATGTTCAGACCAGTAATGCGGTAGTCGATGGTACGATCTTAATTTCCCAATCCTTGGCTCACATTTTATTTGATACAGGTGCCACTCATTCTCTCATTTCAAGTCGTTTTGTACATGCCTTGAGATTAGAGATAGAAGAGTTCAATGAACCCCTAGTTATAGCTTCTCCCTTGGGACGGGTGTGTGTAAATTGTATATGCAAAGCTTGTAAAATAAAGATTGGGGATGAGATTTTGAAAAGTGATTTGATTGTATTCCCCATGAGTTCATATGATGTAATTTTAGGAATGGATTGGTTGTCCAGGTAGTTAGACATGTATGCCCTAAGGAGTAAAATTGTAATATGTTTTTAGAGACATTTTTATCAATAAAGAATTTATTCATTGTTTATATACCAAATCTTGAACTCTTTACATTTATATTTGTTGAATGTATATTTTAGCAAACAATAGTCTGAGACTGTCGGTCTAAACCTTAAGAATTGGGCATATGATGGATGGATTATGCAAAATACATGATTCTTAAGGTGATGGTCTAAATTATACGATCCGCAATCAAGAGAATAAAGTTGGGCGTTTTATTCATGCAAAGATTGTTATGTTGTCTATATCCCTTTGAGAGATGGTTTGTCTTGGCCATCGGAGGTGGAATCCATCAATAGAAACATTGGCACATTGTCATAGGTGACGATGTGTTGGATCGTGACATAAAGTGAATTGATTTGGATTAATAATTCTGTCTCAACAAATCGATTCACTTTAGACAATCATTTGTATTGTATCTTAATCCTAAGATGAATAGTGGGCCCGTTGTCTTGGCTTGTGTCTTTTGATGTACCAAAGGGTGACACCTACATCTTAATAGTGGTATGCATGCCGGTACGTTGGAGGCATGACTCTTGATAGCGTAGACCTGTTATTCATAGATATGGAATCCATAGCTCCTCTTTAGGAGTAATGATATCCTCTTATATGCGTTATCCTGTAATTGAAAAACTGGAGCGCTCAACCATTTGGATACATAGGTGTAACCGAATGGTATACTGTCTTTAGATGGTAAGTTTTCTGATGGTGAGATAATGGAACGTAAGATAAAAATAATCAAGAAGGTAAGACAGAACTTGTCCTTAAGCCAATTATGGATTATCATATGGGGATATGATAATGATATGGAATCCATAGCTCCTCTTTAGGAGTAATGATATCCTCTTATATGTGTTATCCTGTAATTGAAAAACTGGAGCGCTCAACCATTTGGATACATAGGTGTAACCGAATGGTATATTGTCTTTGGATGGTAAGTTTTCTAATGGTGAGATAATGGAACGTAAGATAAAAATAATCAAGAAGGTAAGACAAAACTTGTCCTTAAGCCAATTATGGATTATCATATGGGGATATGATACACTATGATATGTCATGAAGACTTAACTATATGAGCTTCGTAATTCTATGTAGTTCGAGAGTGCAACTTCAAGCTTTTAGTGGAGTAGCGTTGGAGTTGATAATTATGAAATGTATATCTGGGATATAGGGTTTCATAATTATCGGGAGCTTGAACTATATGGCTCCATTTGGTCCCCTTTGCTAGCTCATAACATCCTGTAACGATACGACGTGTTTTTTCAATAATTGATTACTTATGTCAGATTTATCAGATTGGTTAAAATTTGGAAGAATTAAATAATTCATGTCTGTTTATCGGTTGAATTAATTTTGTAATAAATTAATTCAAGATAAACTTGTTGAATTATTAGGATCGGATAATTCTTGTCTGTTTATCGGTTGATTTAATTTTGGATAAATTAGATCAAAATAAACTTGTAGAATTATTGGGAATTGATTTATTTTCTTAGAGATTATCTAGATAAAGTTGTTTTGATCAGATAACTTCTCTATTGGGTTATTTGAATTAAAACTGAGACTTTATCCTATAGAATCTCGGGTGGAAAATAAAATATTCACGAGATTTTTTATTCAGCAGTTCAGCTTGCCAATAGACGTGTTCGGCCTACCGATCAAGTGGTTCAGCCTGCCGATCAGCGAAGGATAAGATCACGCGTTTTCACGCGGATCTTATCAGATATTGATCTGAATTTGATTCTGATCTGAATTTTGAGACCTAATCTGATGAGGACTGACCCTAGGACCAACCTCTATAAATAGGGAGTGATTCTCACAAGTTACTTAGATCAATTGAGAGATTAAGAGAGATACTCTGCTAGTGAGAATCTGAAAAACTCCCTGAGAGCTTTTGTTCACAAATCACGAATACTTGCTTTGGGTTCTCTTGATTGGTTGGAAAGAGAGTCACCGGTGGAAGAGCTGTACGTGTGAGCCCACACTCACTCCGGTCGTGGATAGAGAATAGCAAAGAAGACCAGTTGGTTGAGGCTCTTCTAGAACGTTACTTCTCTTCACGTTTTGCGAGAGTTCTTCGGCACACAAAGGTTAGTAAGATCTAGTTAATTTATGCATATAGCATGTCAAACTTCTGTTTTGAAAATTACTCTAATGTAAAATTTTTAAAATTCCACTGCGCACTCTTTTTTCCAACACAGGTATAATGTAGTTATAGACTGCCAGCTTAGAAAAGTGACCTTAGTGTCTGATAGGCGGACAATGATCACTTACTAGGGTGGTTGTGATCAGTTAATGAGTGAGCATCTCATGAAGTCATGTCTTAGAGGGCGAAAGAATCTAGATTGTCATGCTTCTCTTGCGAGTCTAGAAGATGACCCCTATGCCTTAAAAGGAAATATAGCGATTCTGGTGGTTGATGAATATGAGGATGTCTTCCTTGACGAGTTGCCAGGGTTACCACCGCATCAAGAGATCGAGTTTGGCATTGAGTTATTCCCAGGGACAACACTAATTTCAGTAGCACCTTATCGGATGGCATCGATAGAAATGAAAGAATTGAGAAAGCAACTTCAGGAGCTCGCTGATAAGGGATATATTTGGAATAGCACATCACCGTGGGGAGCATCGATTTTGTTTGCTAAGAAATATGATGGGACTCTCAGGTTGTGTATAGATTATCGACAACTGAATCGTGTTACGGTGAAGAATAAGTATCCTTTGCCCAGGATTGATGAGTTGTTTGATCAGTTAGGAGGTTCGTGGTACTTCTGAAAGATAGATTTACGTTCAGGGTACCATCAGCTCAGGATTAAGGAAGAAGATATTCCTAAGACAGCTTTCAGGACCCGGTATGGACATTTTGAGTTTCTGGTGATGCCATTTGGATTGACGAATGCTCCGGCAGCTTTCATGGATTTGATGAACAGGATATTCAGGCCGTATTTGGATCAGTTCGTGATCGTGTTCATCGATGATATTTTAGTGTATTCTAAGACTTGGGAGGAGCATGAGCAGCATCTCAGGATCGTGCTTCAGACTCTGCGGGAGCACTAGTTGTATGCCAAAAAGGAAAAGTACGAGTTTTGGTTGACGAAAGTCAAATTTCTGGGTCATGTCATCTCTGAGCATGGTATTTCTGTGGATCCGTCCAAGATTGAAGCCATAGTAGAATGGGAACGGCCAAGGAATGTAGCAGAAATCCGCAGCTTCTTGGGTCTTGCTGGTTATTATAGGAAATTTGTAAAGGATTTCTTGAAGATTGCAGCTCCGTTGACGAGGTTGATCAGGAAAAACATCAGGTTTGAGTAGGATGAAGAATGTGAGCTTGCTTTTTAGGAATTGAAGAATCAATTGACTTCAGCCCCAGTGTTGGTTATTCCTAGTAGTGACGAGTCGTATGAGGTTTATACAGATGCTTTAGGACGCGGACTTGGATGCGTGTTGATGCAGCATGGACACGTGGTTGCGTACGGATCGAGACAGCTACGACCTCACGAGTTGAATTATCCTACTCACACTTGGAGCTCGCGGCGGTGATTCACATGCTAAAGATTTGGAGATGTTATTTGTATGGGGTGACGTTTCAGGTCTTCTCTGATCATAAGAGTTTGAGGTATCTGTTCACTCAGAGGGACCTTAACTTGAGGCAGCGGAGATGGATGGAGTACATGGAGGATTACGATTTCGCGTTGCGGTACCATCCTGGGAAAGCTAATGTGGTCGCGGATGCGCTTAGCAGGAAATCTTCAGGGATCCTCGCTTGTTTGGCTCTTGAGGACTAGAACAAGAATGCGACAATGAGCAAATATGGACTACAGTATCATGAAGACTATGATCATGTTTCAGTATACCATATGGAAGCAACCCCAGCTCTTGTTCAAATGGTGAAACAGAATCAGTGGCAGGACCAGCATCTTCATGGGATTTGGACGCGGATTCAAAATGGAGAGCAGTTTGAAGAATGAAGAGTGCATGCAGATGGATCATTGTACTTTCGGGAGCATCTTGCAGTTCCAGCCATCGCAGAGGTGACGAAAGCCGTTATGGACGAAGCGCATAGGTCTCAGTTTGTTATTCATCCGGGGAGCACGAAGATGTATCGCGATTTGAAGAGGCAATATTGGTGGAGAGGTATGAAGAAAGATGTTTGAGAGTACGTGGCCAAGTGTACGACGTGTCTCCAGGTGAAAGCCGAGCATCAGAAGCCAGTAGGTCAGCTTCAGCTGCTTCCTATTCCAGGGTGGAAATTGGAGCATGCAACGATGGACTTTCTCATAGGTTTGTCGAGGATGGAGCGACCGCATGATGCAGTTTGGGTCGTGGTCGACAGGTTGATGAAATCGACGCATTAAATTCCGTTCAGGTTGACGTGTTCGAGGAGGATTCTCAGAGAGTTGTATCTGCAGAACATAGTGAGATTACATGGAGTTCCTTTGTCCATCACTTCTGATCGAGACACCAAGTTTAATGCTAAGTACTGGAGGAGTTTTTAGGAGGCTTTGGGTACAGATTTGAACTTCAGTACGTCGTTTCATCCTCAGACTGATGGGTAGTCTGAGCGGGTTATTTAGATTCTCAAGGATATGTTACGTGCCTGTGCGTTAGATTTCAGTGAAAATTAGAAGAAATATTTGCATATGGCAGAATTCACGTACAACAACAGCTATCAGGCAAGCATTGGTATGGCACCATTTGAGGTATTGTATGGGCGACCGTGTAGGTCACTGGTGTGTTGGGCAAAGCCGGAAGACAAGGTTGTTCTTGGGCCAGATGAGATTCGTGATAGCAATGAGAAGGTCGCTGTAATTCGAGAACGATTGAGGGCAGCTCAGAGTCGATAGAAGAGTTATGTGGATAGAAGACGTCGGCCCTTAGAATTCACGGTAGGGGACTTTGTTCTCTTGAAAGTATCACCTCGTAAAGGTATTATGCGGTTCGGAGTGAGTGGGAAGCTTGCATCGAGATATATTGGACCTTTCGAGATCACTCAGCGTGTTGGTGTGGTCACTTATCGGCTCGACCTTCCGCCCAAACTTTCTCATGTTCATGATGTGTTCCATGTGTCGATGCTTAGGAAGTGTCTGCCTGAGCAGGGTAAGATAGTTTCATTTCGCGATGTGCAGGTTCGGGAAGATACGACATACGAGGAAGTGCCGGTTCAGATCATCGATCGGAAAGTGATCAGTTTGCATCGTCGTGAGATACCATTGGTAAAGGTCGTGTGGCAGCATCACGGGGTTGATGAAGCCACTTGGGAATTAGAGTCCAACATGCAGGAGTTGTATCCGCATCTATTTTGTTTCTAGATTGATTTGTAAATTTCGAGGGCGAAATTTCTTTTAGTGGTGGGGAGTTGTAACGTCCCAAAATTGATTTAATGATATTATAATGTAAAATGATAAATTAGTGTGCCATAACTAATGTTTTAAAATTAATTTGATCATTTGGTTAAATTTTGAGTTTAAAGTTGTTTTGTTGTTTTAATGATTTTTAATGACTTCTTATTGCCTTAAAATGTTATTTTGAGTTTTTAAAACAAAACAATTTGTTAAATGTCAAAAATATTCAGTTTTACAAAACTATGGGTGGCACATGGTTTTTGCACAGTAAAATCGCCCACTATTTCTCTCTATTTATTCTCTTTCACTCTCTCTCTCTCACTCACTCGCTCACTCTCTCTCTCACTTTCCTTCTCACGCTCATCACTCTCTCTCTCTTCCTCTCTCATTTTTCCTTAAAATTTTTGAATCAAACCAAGCTTAAGCTTCGAATTTTGGTGGATTGGAAACTCGGGAGCTCGATTGAACAACCAAAAACGTGAATTGAAGCTTGAATTTGAGGTTAGTTTTGAAATTTCTAAACTTTTTCAAATTTTTAAGTTTTCATGCATTTTTGAAATCTAAGTTTGTTTGAGCTTAAAAAACCCTTGATTTGAGTTAAAGGAACTTAGAACAACTAGGATCTATGCTTTGTTTGAAGAAAAATGAATTAGATTCAAGATTTTTCATTTTTCATCATTTTTCTCCTATTTTTTGGATTTGTGAAATTTTGTGTTCAAATATTGTTTAAATGAGTTCAAAAGCGTCTTAGTATGTTTTTCTATCATATATAATTGTTTTCTATGCCTGAGATTTGAGAAAAATAGGTTAAAACAGAGATTTGGGTTTTGGGAGACCCAAAACCCGTGCCTAAAATTTCTGAAAATTTTTCAGTTTGGCAGGCCGGATTCAAAGGATCGACAGGCAGGATTCATCAGTTCGGCAGGCCTAGACCTGGAGAATGTTCAGCCGACCGGACTTGCCCTCCGGTAGGCCAAACTGTGCGGTTCGGTCGGCCGAACCAGGGGACCGACAGGCCGACCAAACTAGGACAAATTTTTGTGATTTTCATCTATTTTCACTATTTTGAACCACAATTAAAATTTCAACTTTATAATATGATTTTAAAGATTCAAATGACACACTAGGACATCATGAAACGGTTTAGTAACATAGAATGTCTCAAACTAGATATTGATCGACTTAGTTTGTATATGGTTTCGCGGAGTTAACGTATAGCGGACTGGGATTACAGTTTGGGGCACCGGCACGAGTATTGAGGTAGGATTTTTACCCCCTTCTTTGGTAGCCTAATTTTAAATGATTTGGCCTTGAAAAGGATTTTTATCAACATGTTTTCAATGATGGATTACAAGGGAATTTTATCGGTTGTTTTATGAACCGTGGATTGCGATGAATTTTATAATGAACTCCATAATAAATGTAAATAATAATACTTGGTAAATGGGTTTTGAATAATGATGAAAATGAACATAAGGGCATGATGCCATATCAGAGATCGAGTCGTGTAGCGATCAATCTTAGGGGTAGGTCCCAAAACCCAACTAGGCCACTATGGTGGTGATATTCATATGGTTTACCTAGGAAAAGAAAATGATGATATTTCTAGTCGACCGAATAAACTGTTTTGGGTAAGAACGGTTTTACTTAAATTTATTTATTCAAGTTTTCTTTTAAATAATCTCTTGAATAATGATATTTCTTTTTAAATTAAATGATTTTTTTAAAATATAGTCCTATTGAGCATTTTGCTCACATTTTACTTGTTTTCAAACTTTCCCCTCTAAGTGGATTTCCTCTTAGGTTCAGAGAGGACTCAACGGACAGAACTCAGGAGCTGTAGAAGAATCCATAGACTGTTTAAGTTTTAAAATCAAGGCATGTAACATATTTATGTTCTCTTATTTGGACTGTGTATATAATAGAATATTGTCAGTACTATGTGTGTACATAAGATGTGGGTTTGTGGGATCCATTTTCGTTCATCCCATTTAATTGTTGTTTCTTATTATCTGTTTAATGAACATATTTATTTAAATTATCGAAAGTGCTTGTTTAAAAAGGTTCTAGATTTTTCAGCTTTTATATTTAATTTAGCCCCTAAACTCATATTTTTAACTAAATTCTTATTTAATTAATTCAAGTAAACTGTCACGTCATCTCCCGTACCCAGGGGCGTAACAGGTGGACAGATTGTGATGGGGAAGGAGGTTGGGGAGGTGGGGGCTCTGGGTAGATCAATTAGGGCTTTTTTTTTTTGTTGGAATTAGATCTAAAGGCTGAAATTTGATGTTGCTATGTCAGTGGCTCAGATTTAAAGGGTAATTTCATCGTCTTACATTTAAAAACTATCAAGTTAAGTTCAAAGGTGTCCATCTAATTAGTTTTGGTCAAGGAAGTGTCACTATAATTTGGGTAAAACACATGGGGTATCAATGTAATTTATTATCTTTTTTTTTTCATGCAAAGACTACAATGTTTCTATATATGCTAGGGCATTATGAGGCCCTTTGGATAAAGAAAATGTCTTTTTAAATTCTACTACAATGATAGTACCCCCTATTAGGGGTTTTCACATATTAGATTTTGTGGATTTAAAGTCAATCAACAGTTCAATTCAAAACCTTCAAATTGAGAAAATCCTAATTCGTAATCCGATCCAAAACCTTCAGATTAGAAACATCTCAATCTGCAATCTGATTGAAGACCTTCGGATTGGATTTATGGATTAAGCTATATCCTTTTGAAATAAGAATATTGAAGGCCAATTTTTCAACATCAAAAATTCAAAAAAATAATCCATAATATAAAAAATCTTTATAAAGAAATTTATTACAACCAATCATTAAAATAAACTAGTTATAAAATTTAAAATTAAGTCTTAAAAAAACCTCAAAATACGTTATTGTTCATTCATCAACAACACTTAAAACTTCAAAGTATTTCAACTTTAATCAATTTTGAATATGAAGCAACATATGACTTGTGAGTAAAAAAATGATAAGCAACAAATAAGATAAGTTATTAAAGAAAGGAAAGCATATACTTTTATAACTGGTAATTATTAATCTTGTAGTGTAAAATTTACCTGAATCAAATACATGTCTTAAGATCTTCTAATTGTGGATGCAGATCCAATAGAAGAAACGTAGCAAAAAACATTGGAAAAGTTTTCTTTTTCTTTTTTATTTTTTATAAAAAGGAAAAAGTTTTATTTAGATATATAATATTAAAATTATAAGTTTTAGGGTTTCGGATCAACGATTGGACTAATAAGTTAGTTTTAGGCTAATTAATTAGATGATTGATTCTGACTTAATATTTTGTTAGTATTGAGTAATTTCGAGGAATTTGACAGTGTTTTATGCTCTTTTATAAGTTTTGAGGAGAAAAATACACATGGGCAAGTTGCGGGGTAAAACAGACCGGAAAGTGAGCACAAGTGGACTTGAAGACAAAATAAAGCTTGGACGCCACTTTATAAGCGCCTAGGTGCTTCTGCGGGCGGAATTTTAGTATTAAAACCTAATAGCATAGTGCCTAGGTGTCAGAATTACGAAGCCAATGCGCCATTATGAAGCCTTGGTGCTAGAAACAGGAAGCCTAGGCGCCATTATGAAGCCTAGGTGCCAGAAACATGGAGCCTAGGCGCCGGTGCAATTTTTTTCAACTCTGAGTTTAATTTCATCCCAAAATTACCTTTGCAAACTCTAGCCTATAAATAGAACATTATGAGGGGTTGAAGAACGGAATTTCTAACAGAAAAAGACTACATAAAAGAGGAGAGAACTCATTGCTTTGAAGAAGAGGAACGGTGTAACCTGAAGACGGAATCCATCTTCGCATCTAAACACAGTTCTTTTTTCTTACTCCTCATATTTAAGTCATTATTTAGGATTGTTTTTACGTTTCGGTATGAACTAATTTTTTTATTCTAGAGCTACGATGTAGCTAGATTATGAATGTTTACTTTTGTTTAATTCAAAAAATTTTGATGTTTATTCATTACCTATGTTGAGTGTTTAATCTAATCTTAATGCTTGTAAAAGCTTACGCACCTTTTGCATGATTTATGATTCAATTTGAGATTGAGAAGCGATAATTAAATTGGATCATGATTGAATGCTATGAGATTATCACAAGATAGAGATATCTATGATACTTGTGTAAGATTATGAATTTCTTGTTCTTAATGAATCTTGTAAGTTTAGAATTTTCACATAAATGTAGAAAATTTGCTAACTATGATAAATTATTAATACTTAAGAAAGATTAACGATTACCTAAAAGAAATTCATCATCGACATAGGTGTAAACATCAGTTGATTAAATTAGATAATTTAAAGGATTAATTTAGTTGAAATTGAATGCCCTAGTCTTTTATTTATTTAGGTTTTCATTTATGTTTTTTTTGTTATTTTTCTATTTTCTATTTGATTGTTTAAATAATTTTAGAGTTAACTAAGTTGGTACTTAGCTAGATTAACGTAATCTTTATGAGAATGATGCTCTACTCACTCTTTATTATTTGTCTATGATTTTGTGCACTTGTAGATTTTTCACACCATGGACGGATTAGGAATTTATCAATCCATAATCCAATCTAAAACTTTCAGATTGGGATTCTCTAAATCTAGAATTGATCAAAAACTCTTTCCAATCTAATCCAAAACCTTCGGATTAGATTGGATGGATCTCATGGATTTTGTAAACACTCTTACCCTCAATTTGAGCTAATAGAGGTGAGAGAGGCTTTTTGTTATGAGGAAGGCTCCTAGGAGTTAAGGACTTGGTTTTGGACAACATAGATGCTATTCTTATGATTATATATATATATATATATATATGTATATATAGACATATATATGTGTGTGTGTAAAGTTTTTCTACGATCCGATCCTATGGCTAGAGCTCTCTCTATTGTAATATGTGGAAATAAAAAACGTGGTATGACATGTAATATCGATATTAGAAAGGTATAAAATGACTGTCATTAAAATATGATTTTATATGTTAAATCTATCGTTGACCTTGAAAATTATGTAACATATATATATATATATTTATGATCTTTCATTTTAATTTATTGGCGTAAGATATCTCTAACACAATTGTTATATTCAATGATAATCATCTTACATTTTTCACTTTAATATATTACATTTGAAGGATGGTCCTTTTCATGGGAATCGTTAACCAATTTTTAGGTTTCGGCTTTCTGGTTTTTATTCAATCACGTAAAATTGTAATATTGTAATGAAGTGTGTAAATCATCAATATGAATTATACATCACACTTCTGCATTTTCTGTTGCTCCATCCATGTTAGATTCAGCAAGCCATTTCACGTACACCATATATACATATACGAAATCTTGTATATTCAATAAACTAAGCGCTCATATTGCAAATTATAACCAGAAGTAAAAAACACAACAAATGACGGTTTTGCTTAGTCCACCCTTTCTAATAGCCTAAGCTGAAGCCTAAGCTTTGAGGAGAATTGATGTACGTAGTCCTATGTTTGAATCTTTATAATTGCAATTTCTACTTTTTGTGTGTGGAATTGTTGTTGCCTTCGCAGTGCATTCTCCCCTCTTTATTGGTTCATGTTGGGTACTTTAATTAATTTGGTTGAGGCCTACACGTGAAAGACAAGTATTAGAGCACTATAATTCTCCTAATTACTTGAGTTTTTGGAAGAATCGGTAAACTAACAGTATAAATCAACTAATCATCACTCTTTTGTGGATTGTATGGGTCTAACTTAAACTTTTGTTTTTATTCCAAAAAAAAAAACAAAAAGAGAACTCACTATAAATAATCGTGTCTTTTTTTCTTGTGAAGTGATGGAGGCGTCGAAAAAACGCTTCCCTTGGTCAAGGCAATCATAAAGGCCTTGGAAATAGTTAATATATGTATAATCTCACTTTCTCGTTTCTTCTCATTGACGTCCCATCCTATTGACTAAATGGGATTTAGTGGCTCTTATTTGGACAACTTTCTTTTCATCGTAACATTTTCCCTGCAGATTTATAGGTTGTTTAATAAGCTGATAGAGATTGAAAATTATTTTTATTGTGATATACGAGAGTTTAATATTATAGTATATTTTTTTATTATTAGTATAAGATATAAAAATTTTATATTATTTATAATAAAAATTATGATAAAAATTAAATAGTTTTTACCGCTGTTAAACACCCCTTAATTAATAAAAGCCTGTGAACAATAGTCCACACAATATCCACTCACATTAGACTACACAGGTGTTTTTTACACGCTTGCATGCACTTTTATATCTAATAAGAAACAAATGAATCATATAAAAGCATTCTAGCAAAAAACAAAAAAATAATATATGATTAAAAATATTAATTACATTTCAGCTTTATGGAAATGCTACTTAATATTTCGTCCGAAGAAGACTCCGAGTTATGTCACTGTATGAATAATATCAATTGTTATGCTATATTGATCGGTGAATCAGATATTTTCATCTATATATATATATATATCCACAACTTCTTCTATAGTACATGCTAAATCAATTAATTTATTCCTTTAACGAAAAGAAAGATTATCTGTAAAAAAAAAAAAAAAGCACACTTTCTCTAGCGTTTGAATCTGCAACAAAAGACACGTCGTTTTCAATAACTCATTAATTTGCTTTAAAGATAAAAACGACACGTCAATTCTGAGGGAAACGACCCAAAAATTGCTTGTGGTTAGACCTTGATTTCTTCATAAAAACAAGACAGACACGGGTTGAGTCTAACGTTTAAGGTTATAAAAAAAAAAAAGTCCTTATGATAACATTAGCACACAAGTTAACCGTGTCGTTTTATCTTTGAAATTGTACGACATGTCGTTTCATTATAAGACAACAAGAAGTGGCAGATGTCGTTTTCCTTTTAAAAATAAACACGGCCACAAGCATATTTGCTTCAATAAAAAAAATATAAAGATGTTAAATCTTTATTGCAGCGAAAAAGGAAGAAAATAAAAAATATGTTGTTTTTTCTCGGTAAAAAGCCACAAATTTTTAGAAAACAATGTCGTTTTCTCCACGTGGAAAGGACATGTCGTCTAAGTAAGGCAAAACGACAAGAAACTTTTCATGTCGTTTCTACTCTGTAGGATATAAACAGTAGGCATTCCTCTAATAAGAGGCAGTAAATAATTTATATCCTTTTAAGAAAATTAAACACATAATGTTGTTTCTCTCCAAACCACCAGACGAGATGGTGATTTTCTTACCAAAAAAGACCAGGAAAACCGCATGTAGTGGGCAACTTTCCTTACTCTAAATAATTAAATAAAGACATGTTTGGTTTATTCAAATGAAAGAGAGCATGTCTTTCTCATGGTAAGGAAAAAGTATAAAAATAGATATAAGGTTTATTTAAAGAGGTTACTTACGTTGCCTTTTTTTGCGCGTTCAAAATTAGATGTCGTTGACTTCCTCGAAAGGGGTCATAGATCCCTATATCTGATATCGTTTTCTTGGTTAGAAACAGAGCCAAGCAGACAAGAGATGGGGATTCTGAAGAGCAGCTTCAACTTTGGGGTGGGCACTTTGGTCGGAGTGTATTTAGCTCAGAACCATGATCTTCCAAACCTTAAGAAGCTCGCCATCACTGCAATCCTCTTCTCCAGGCACATTGACGAGACGACAACGCTTCCTAAATTACCTACTTAGCCAACATCTTTCTCATACCTTTTTTTTCCTTTTTTCTTTTTTCTTTTTTCTTTTTTCTTTTTTCTTTTTTCTTTTTCTGGGGAGAATTTAAGGTTGGGGGATTAATTTTGGATTGATCTGTATTCTATTGGGTGTTTAGTTATTAATTGAATTATGAGATTGATAACTATATTGCACTTTGTAGACTTTTTTTCCCCCTCTTTTCTGAACAAATAGTCAATTTCTTGCAATATTGTTGTCTCAATGTTCTACATAGTAACCAAAATTCTGTAATATTTTCCGTCAATTTCCATCATAGGGATTATTTTTCCATCTGGAATTTTCTGTGCAGTTGGATATCCTAAGTCCTACACTTTAATCAGCAATCTTAAACTGTCATTTTTCCATGTATAAATGGAAAATGTTAATATAAAGAACCTCATTTATCTTGAGCAAAATTTAACCAAGATATGATTAATGTTAATATAACACCCCTATGTGGGGGTTAACAGTTTTAAATAAATAAAAATAATTTTAAATTTTATATTATTTAAATCAATTAAACAATGCCCATGGGTCTTTAAACAACAAGAAAAATAAAAATAAACGTTTTAAATACAAACCACAGGTTTTAGTGTAGCACCAAATATATATAATTACAGTCATCATCACCATAGTACAATTCCCAAATAACTTAACACAGCCATAAAAAAAAATAATACAACTCTTACATGTTGTAGATAAGTTGTAATTAAACAGGGTCTTCTAACACGAAAACAGCAGGATTGTTTTCGCTTATTCCTCTTCAAATATGTTGCACTGAGTTCCACCTGAGATATGAAGATATGATAGGGATGAGCATCGACATGCCCAGTAGGGAAATCATGACTCACCTTATGGTTTATCCATTACCACATTAAAAACTGCATGGTTAGTAGGTTACATCATATTCCAGATTATGAGGTTTATTATGATCACATCTTATGGATACCGTAGTTAATCATTACCAAGTGTCATAATTACACATTTATACAAATATTACCAATCATCATTGTTCCTAGGTATCCATGTTAAATTGAGTATCACTCAACTCATCGAAACCCAAATGGGCGCACTTGATCACCCTATAAACATTCCAAGGGTGTTCCGGTGAGGGGACATCAAGCCCCGAGTCCTCACCAAATCAATTCCTGTACAGTGTGTTCTGGGACTTTCAACCCAAGGAAGCGTCATCACCTTCCCCCTATTTTACCTTTTTGGGTATTCATGCCCAAGGACGTAACTGCCGCCCTCTTCATGTCTCACCATTTCTCTATATTAAATCATTATTAATAGAGTCAGCTTTCCTAACCATGCTTCTCAATTTATAACATGTGTCAATTCATTATGTTCCTCGCCGTACAATACAAGACGAGTCCATGTCATAGTTTCATATGTGATACTCATATAATATCAGTTCAACATAGATATATATATATTGCGGCAAAACAATCAATTTTAATTCTATAAAAACCTCACAAAAATGAGTAATAGAATCCCTACCTTTCAAGCTTATCAACAATCTTTTAATCCTGGAATCAATTAACGTTAGCTCCACACATCCTTGACCCTAAGGCATGCATAAGGACAATTAAAACTAAAGCACAACGTATAATCACATTCATAAGTGAGTTATGTGTAAACCCGTCTACTAGTGCCATTAAAGTATTTTTATGCATTAAACATGGAGAAAATGCATACTAAAAACTAAGTTTAGATTAAAGAAAACCTACCTCAAAACTTCTTTGAAAAGCACCAAAGTTTGGGTTATCAATCAAGCTTGAATTAACTTTAAAACCGCCTCGATCATCGTTGGGAATTATAATTGTCTTGGCCACAAAGAGAGCTTTGTGCTCTTTGTCTTTAGTTAGAAATTTGAAGTGAGAAGGGAGAGAATGAGAACTAGAGAAGAAGGTGGTGATAGTTAAATAAAAAGATATCAAAATGCTTAAGAGGAATGAGATGTTTACGGGAAAAAGTTGTAAGAAGAAACAAAAGAGTCTTAAAGGAAAATATCATCTTATCTCCCATGAAGACTTTTAGCAAATAATGCCAACATAATTGAGGGGATAATTGGAGTGAATTATAGAAGAAGATAAGGAAATAATTAATTAGGTGGTTGAGAAATATCTCCATGTCTTCTATGAATTGACGGAAAATAATTCAATGTCCCCTTCGGATACCTTTAGCAAAATGAGAAGAAGTCTATATAATTGAGCAATAATTTAGGGAGACAAGATTGGTAGAAGTAAGTGTTTGTAAGTTTTGAATGTTTCTTAGGAAGACTTGGTAAGAAAATACTAAAATGGTATTTTTTTTAAATGATCATAAACAACTTAGTAATTTTAAATAGTCACATTTTATTCATTAAATTTTACAAAATTATGCCCGTTAAAAATACGGGTGTTACAGTTAACTTCTTATCTTCTTTTGCAAAATAAAAAATTCTAAGTATCTTATATTACTGCTTTGAAACTGCCCATCAACATGAATTTGGCTCAAAACTAAGTGCTAATTTTCACATAAATACCAAATCCTAGTCATACATTACGTTTACAAGGATGCTTGATACATGTGGAGCATAACTTTGTGGGCTTGAACTTTTGCTAACACAGGAAAAAACCATAAGCTTTTCTCGCGTGATACTATACTATGTAGGTTCTAGTTGATGCGTATGTACAAATCAGTCGAACCAGACAACAGTGTGTCAGTCTCCGGTGAAGATGACGAAGCAGAAGCCGCCCATGAATTCTTGGTCTTGTGTGACGAACGCCACTCGTCAATGCAGGCCATTTGGTTAGAATCCAAATTCGGAACGGTTTTATGGTCAAGAATCTTCAGAATCTCCTCAGTCTTACCAAGAATGAAAACAGCATTCCTGACACTCTCTTCCCTTTCTTCTATTGCGCTGTTCAAACACTTCACTGATATAACTTGTTGTAAGTTGGTCAAACAAGCACACAAGATATCCGAGATCATAACACTTATGGCTTCAAAAAGTTTCTCAGATGTTTGGTGAGTGATTCCTTCATTGTTGAGCAGAAGAGATCGGCTTATTCGGTACATGGAATTGGCAGCCAACAATTTGACAGGCCACTTCAAAGGGTTACCCGTTAGGCATTCAGCCATATGTACTTTCTTAAGCTCCCAAAACTTGTTTTCTGCAATTTGGGCGAGTTCTTCAAGCACTTCATTTGGGGTTGCCTTTGCAAGTGAAATTTTTGTGAGGTCTACTTCTTGCCATTTGTGGTAGAGGTCAACTTCTGTCCATACCACTTCTGCTGCTTTCTTGATGTTCGTCAGGTCTGCTTTGGTATCCAAGTGCTTCTCCATGTGTTTTACATAAATGAGGCCTTCACTCACCCCACGTCTCAACTGATTAATTGAACAGCCGCCAACGTCTGGAAGTGCGAGCGCTATACTTGTCAGCGTCACCACAGGAAGAGCCCAACAATTAGGAGGCTCTTCATTATCTAGACAAGAAGGAACTCGATCACTCAAATCAAACTCAGTCACTCCCCTCAATCCTTGTGAAGATTTCTCCAACAGGTTCATGAGATGTTTGGGATGTCTCTTCTTCCCCAGCTGAAACCAATGATTAGTGGCATCGCAATTTCGCTTGATCATCAACACAACAAGCGCCTCCTCACCTTCGAGGTGCAGAACAAAACGGCTAAGATCCTTTTGGGGGTCTTGAACTGAATCTTGCTCCGATTCATTGCTCGAAACAGCGATGCAGAATCGTAGCTTCCTCTTCAACTCCCACCAGAGTTTGGAGAACAACAAGACTTTACTCACAGTGAAAATAGAAAGGAAACGAATCAACTTGCTTGTGAACACAATCCCAATCTGCATCGAGATGCTCATGTCCAAAACCAGATTTTTTGCATCATGGACAAATCTCCTGCTGTGCCTATTCTGAAGCTTGAAAATCGCAGAAGTCAAGGGCAAATCTTTCATCTCCTCTAGTCTCTGGATCCAGTACTTTTCTACACGGAATTCTTTTCTCCACTCCTTCTTGTTCCCTCTATATGGGCACCTAAAACGGATTGCGAATAACCATCTACAAGCTGGGGCAATTGTACCAACTCCTACTGCTATAGTTTGTGTTACTAGAACTAAACTAGTGGACCACTTGTAGTCTGAATTCCCATTGCAGAACTTAACCGACCGTGGCAGAAAGTAAGACCTAATTATTGCTTCTCCCAAAACCGCAGCACTCACAAGACAGAGTGCTCCAGAAGCAGTACAAGTCACCGATCGCCCCATCACAAACTGAGGACTACAAGTGTAAGCCATCATCCAATACTTATCCAGATCTTTTCTTAGCTTGCACACCAATTTGTTGCCATGAATCATACTTGGGGCTTCATTAAGTGCCAGTTCATGCTTTTTGTTGTACTTATACTCAAGATAATGCTTAGTAGTTGGGACAGTTAGAGCTGAGAAACTCATGACAATAAGCAAAACAAGCATGATAAACATGACCAGAGCGTGTTCTTTCCAGAAAACGAAAATCGCGCCAGTACCTAACTGTATGCAGATATTGACTATGATTGTAATTACCAGAATTCCCAAGGCCATGATGTTCATAAACAATTCTTCATTCCCCATGGTCCCGAGAGACGGCATCGAGTTTCCCATGACGGTGCAGATAAAGGCTGCGCTGCTGAGCTTCGCAAGCTGGTCGCAGCGATTGGGCATAGAGGTGTTTAAGTCCACACAGAGCTTGGCTGCCACGGCTATTAAAGTCAGGGAAGTGGCGTTGATGGAGAAGTAGTTGCAAGGAAACCAGAATTTCCTGAAGCGGAAGCCGTGGATTAGATCTGCAGCCATGGCTGCAAGGCATAACGCAGATGCTGCTGCTATGTAGATTCCGATCCATGGCATGGGCTCGCTGAAGTTGTCGTCGTTTAAGTGGCCGTCCGCGCTGCTGCAACCATGGCCACCACCCATCTGCAACTTGCTTTGTTGGGGACAAGAATTGTCTGACTCTGAATTGCCAATTTTGTGATCAAAAAATTTAGTCAACAAATGCTCACTCTTGCAACTAAATGGCTGCCAAGGCTTTTTAATTTTTGTTTTTTGTTTTTTTTTTGGAGGGCAGGTGTAATTTCTCTGTCTGTGACGTAATCTTGGACCTTCATTTTGGACTTCTATTCTTTGTTGAAAGCATAACTCAAGGTCCCCATCTCCTACACTCCAAAGACTAATCTCTTGTTTATGGGCCTCTTGTTCTATGGGGCCTCTTGTTTGTATGTGGTCTTTGGATGTCAAGAGGACTTGGCCTTCATTCATTTAAAAAGCTTGAGAGGCTTCTACGTAGGGTTCTTTAGTCACGGATGACCTTTTTTTTTTTCCTGGAACGGTCAAATTCTAAATAAGAATATGTTACTAAAATAATACAATAGAAACAAAAAATAAAAACACAGAGAGCTTTGCATAAAAATTCAAGAATGAAAAAAATCATAGACAAAGGAGAAAAATCACTATACTTGAAAAAGATTACAAGTTGGAGGAGATTTGGGAGGTTAAAACGATAATACTAAAATCCAAACATAATACAATATATATCTATATAGGCATAAACAAAA
The DNA here is from genome assembly GCA_025403435.1 of Artocarpus heterophyllus. Taxonomy (NCBI): domain Eukaryota; kingdom Viridiplantae; phylum Streptophyta; class Magnoliopsida; order Rosales; family Moraceae; genus Artocarpus; species Artocarpus heterophyllus. Next base: position 34,803,823 of record CM046343.1, read on the forward strand.
CCCTATGGCCCAAAACATAAATTAAACGGCCTAAAATATAAAGGTCCGTACCATAAGGGTAGAGCCCCGCACTGTTAGACATGTATGTCATTATGAGTAAAAATATAATATGTTTTTAGAGACATTTTTATCAATAAAGAATTTATTTATTATTCATATACTAAATTGTTGTCTTTTATGTTCATATTTGTTGAATATATGATAAGCAAACAAAAATCTAAAACTGTCAGTCTAAACCTTTAGAATCAAGCATATGATGGACAGATTACGGGGAAGATATGATTCTAAAGGTGACGATCTAAATCATAAAATCCGTAATCAAGGGAATAAAGTTGGGCACTTTATTCATGCAAAGATTGTTATGTTGTCTATATCCCTAACCGGAGATTGTTTGTCTTGGCCATCGGAGGTGGACTCAATAGAAACATTAGAACATTATGATAGGCGACGATGTATTGGATTGGGATATAAAGTGTAATTGATTTGGATTAATAATTTTGTCTTAGCAAATCAATTCACTTTAGACAATTATATATGTTATATCTTAATCATGAGATGAATAGTAGGCCTGTTGTCTTGACTTATATATTTTGATGTACCAAAGGGTGACATCCACAATTTATGTTGGTACACATGCTGGTACGTTGGAGACATGATTCTTAATAGCGTAGATCTGTTATTCACAGATACAGAATCTATAACTCCTCTTTCGGAGTCAATGATATAATTGAAAGACTAGAGAGCTCAACCATGTGAATATATATGTGTAATCAAATGGTATACTATATTTGGATGGCAAGTTTTCTGATGTGGGATAATGGAACGTAAGAGAAAAATAATCAGGAAGGTAAGACATAATTTATCCTTAAGCCGATTGTAGATATCTTATGAGAATACGATACATTATGATATGTCATAAAGACTTAGCTATTTGAGTTTTGTAATTCTATACAGTTTGAGAATGTATCTATAAGCTTTTATTGAAGTAGCGTTGGAGTTGATAATTATGAAATATATATTTGGGATATTGGGTTTCATAATTATCGGGAGCTTGAACAATGTAGATCTATTAACTCCCCTTTTAATAAATCCTGTAACGATACGATGTGCTTTTTCAATAAATTTATGGCTTAAGTTAAATTATTAGATTTGCTGAAATTTGATAAGATCAGATTCTTCATGTCCGTTTATTGGTTGAATTAATTTTCTGAAAAATTAATTCAAGATAAACTTATTGAATTATTGGAAATATTTATTTTCTTAGATATTATCTAGATATGGTTGTTTTAATCAGATAATTTCTCTATTGGATTACTTGAATTAAAACTGAGCTTTTATCCAAAGAATCTTGGGTGGAAAATAAAAGATTCTCAGGGATCATTTATTCTAAGTTCGGTAGGACAGTCTTCAAGTTTGGCCTGCCGATGGAATAAGTTCAGCAAGTCGATTTGCCTGCAGTTCGGCCTGTCGATCGAATGATAATCTGATCACGCGTTTTTATGCATTTTTATTAGATATTGATCCAGATTCGAATTTTTGAGGCCTTATCTGATAAGGACTAACCCTTAGATCCAACCTCTATAAATAACGAGTGAGACTCATAACTTATTTAGATCAGTTGAGAAATCAAGAGTGAGCACTTTATTCTCTGAGTCTTTGAAACTCCCCTAAGAGCTATTGTTCAGATATCACGAACCTTAGTTTTGGGTATTTCTTAATTGGTTGGAAAGGAGAGTCACCAAGGAAGAGTTGTACGTGTACATCTACACGCACTCCGATCGTAGATAAAGAATAGCAAAAAAGACCAGTTGGTTTATGCTCTTTTGGAACACCATTCTATTCGTAGATTGCAAGAGCTCTTCAGCATAAAAGGTTAGTAAGATCTAGTTAATTTATGTATATAGCGTATCAAATTTGTGTTTTAGAAAATACTCTAGTATAAAAATTTTTTAAATTTTCGCTGCGTACTATTTTTCTAACACGCACCTTTAGCGAGATCAGTGGTGAGCTACAAGATTAGGGCTATTGGCTTGATTCCTCCGCTACTACCACAGATCTTATAAAAAATCTCACATTTTTCTTATTCAAGTCACCATACTCTAACATAATAAGATCTGGTTAATTTATGTATATAGTGTGTCAAACATGTGTTTTGAAAAATATTCTAGTATAAAAAATTTTTAAATTTTCGCTGCGTACTATTTTTCTAACACGCACCCTTAGTGAGATCAGTGGTGGGCTATAGGATCGGGGCTATTAGCCCGATTCCTCCGCTACTACCACAAATTTTGTAAAAAATCTCACATTTTTCTTATTCGGGTCATTATACTCTAACATAATATATAAAGGCAGACAAATTGAAACTTTGAATTTAAGGGGTTATTATTGTTTTTTGAGTTTGTAGTTAGAAGTTGTTCGTTGTTCTAGTACTTTTTTTTTTGACACAAGAGAAGGGGAGAGGGGGAGGGTAATATCACTATTATTGAGTGAGATTCAGTATATTCAAACCCTCAATCTATAGTTAAAATAGATGGATTTATAATCAACTAGGTTGTCATTATTCAGCCTATTTTAGTACTTTTTATTGACTATTAAAAATTCTTATGGATCTTTTGTCTGTCATGCTGACGTATTAAATCATCACTGCTGAACAAAATTTTAAATGTACCATCGCCGTTACATTTCATGGCATCAAATTCGTCCTTGAACAGGTCTTCTCTTCAAAAAAAAAAAAAAGTTAAAAGGCTGGATTTGGATTTGCATTTTCACACTAAAGATTTCACAGATAATACAAATCTTGCAACCCTTAACATTGCCCTCCAGCTAAAATAATAAATAAATAATTGAACCAGTTGAATAAAAATATTAAAATTCTCAACTAACACCTTTTCGCTATGTTTGTGCTGTATTTATATAAAACAACCCAGCAGGCTAGAAGGAAGTTTTGTCGCTTCAAGTTTATTGTCGTTTGGTCGTTTCATGTTTACTGTGGCTTTACCATTTTTAACCTTTTTTAAAAAAAAAAAATCTTTCGGTGGTTTCTCTAGTTTCAGTTTTTACTGTCGTTTTCCGCATTTCCATCGATTCAGGTTTCACTGTCGTTCATTACCGGGTCCTTTCCTACGTCATATCACTTCTATCCATCATTTCGGGTTCGTATGCTTTATGCCACTCTTTTTTAAGGTGGGCGATTTACGTTTCTCTTAATAAAACCATAGATTTAGTGCCACAGAGCAGATTAAAATTTACAAACAGACTTATTTATCCTCACTCTAAATCAAGGTTTTCAACCCATATCTCATCCTCACTCTAAACCATAAGCCACCTCGCCCTTTCTCTCTCTCTCCCTCTCTCTACAATCCAACTGCGAAAACCGCTAGATCTACATCCTCCAGTTCAATCTGGATCTCCTTTGCCGACGCTATTTAAGTCGGAGTAGGCCGTTGCCAGTCGGCGCCAAAATCATGATGCCCACGACAACATTAGGATCGGCCACGATGGAGAAATCGTGCGAAGTCGTCATCGCTGTAGCCCTGGTCAAGCGAAGTAGGGTGTTGCTTAGTCTCTAGAGTCGCGCAAAGGTGTGAATTGCTAGAGCAGTTCGCTTAGTTTCTTTCTTCTCTCCAGCCGCTCCCTCCAAACTTTCCTCCCTTGTCCGATTATTCAGATCGGTAATATAACAACCGCCAGATCTGTGTGTGTCCTCCCTCATGACTTTGGGAGCCGCGCGACGATGACAAGCATGGAGTAATCATGGTCGACTTCAGAAGCGCCGCGCGACAAGCATGGACCAACCATGGCCAAATTTGCAGCAACAGCTCCTCCCACGACAGACCCGACGCCGCCGTCGGCCTCGCGTCCCTGCAACTCATCGCCACTATTCTCCGGTGGCAGATCCACCTCTGTTTGGATCTTTAGATTTGGAAGAATGTTTTTCTTTTTTTTTTCGTGATTATTTTTTTTCTGGTTTTTGTGCTTTGTCAAATAATTTCCTTAATTTTTGGAATTATTTGTATTTTTTTATGTATTTTGCTAGTGGCGGCTGTCGAAACGGTGGTTCCGGCGGTGGGTACTAGCCAGTTTTGGTGATGACCAACCTGTACTGTGCAAATTCTAGTGATAATTATGGTGGGTAGCATGTACTAGTTGGGGTATATTTGTACTAACAAATATAAAATGCTGACATGGCATTCATTCTTTGTAAATAGTTTTTTATGGCGTAAGTCAATTCAAGACTAATTTTTTGGTATTTGTGTTAAGAGCCTTATATTTGGGCTTAGATATGTAGCCAAATCCGACCTGATTTGATTCATAATGCGGACCGAGTCAGCTAAACAGAGCATGAAGCAAGCCATTTGGTTCGGTCTCTAAAGGAGTAAATTAGGTGGTAGTTCATCTTTTCACTAACATAATTATCTTCTACCCTTTTTATCTCCTTTTTCATCTTCTGATACAATTTTTTCTAACTAAAAAGTTATAACACTTTTAAATAATACATATTTGTTTATTTTTAAGCTAAAATTCTTGAAGAATAATGATGCTTTGTATTTATTATAAATGTTATGTTTTAACTTTCTCGTAAGTGCAGCCCATTTGGAAAAATTAGAAAACAAAAGCAACAGAAAGGGTGATGTTTTTCAAACTGACCCGTAAATATTTTCATGTAACTTCAATTCAACTTCCTCTGACGAAACAAAACAGCCAAATTCTACCTTTCTCTCTTCCTCTAATTGATTACAGAGAGAAATCGAATAGGAATGAGAACGAATTTCTACAAGAGCCCATCCATTTCTTACAAGAAAGAATTCAGCATCTCCTCTGTTTTTCAGAACTTGAGAGGTATTCATTCATATTCTACTTTTCCAAAACCAAATTGATGTTAATTTACTCAGCAGAAAGAATTGATTTATATAACACTCATAAATTAATTAAGTATAATTAGTATATAAAATGGTGAATTAGTATGCCTTCTTGTAATTTGAACTTAATTTAATTATTTCGTGGTATTTCTCAATTTATTTCATCTTAATTATTTTAATTGTTATTTTAAATTTTGAAACAAAAACAATTTGTCAAATGCTCAATACGTTCTTTTTGCAAAATCTTGTGCTGGAAATGGTTTTTATCTTGAAAATCACTCTCTTTTTCCTCTATTTAATCTCCCTCTCACCCTCTCTTCCTCACTCATCCTCTCTCTCTCTTTCTCTCGATGCCTTCCTCTCTCTCTTCCCTTTCTCATTTCATTTCAAAGATTTGAGTTAGAGCCCCAATTCTCAGTTAGATTGGAAGCTAAGAAGCGAGATCAAGCCTTCACAATTCAATCCAAAGCTCAAATTTAAGGTTAGTTTGCTTATTTTCAAAAATTTCAAACTTTTGCCCTATTTTTCAATTTTCCTTGTATGTTAGAAAGCCAAGTTTTTTGAGCTTAAAAAACCTTCAATCTAGGTTTGTAGTACCTGAATCATCACGAATCTAGGCTTGATCGGACAAAAATCGAATTAAATTAAGTTTTTCTCTTTTTCTTATTTTTGGAATAATTTAAAATTTTTTATGTAAAACTTGTTTAAAGGTGTTTAAATGTATTCCAATGTGTTTTTCTATCATTTTTGAACATTATACATGCTTTGGGAATTGAAAAACAGGTTTAGAATGAGATTTTGAGCTCGGGGAGGCTAAGGCTCGAAGTCTCGGACCTCCTAGATTTTGCTAGTTCGACAGGCCGATCTTGACTGTCATAGGCCAGATTCATGAGTCTGGTATCTTTTCAGCAGGTCAAACCTAAAGCAGTTTGGCAGGCCGAACTGTGGAAGTTCGGCAAGCCAATCGAGCTTGAAAAAAAATTGTTATTTTTAACACGTTCTCACTGTTTAAAAACTAGATAAAGACTTTGATTTTGTGACATGATTTTGTGATTATTAAAGGCATACTAAGACACCATAAGATAACATAGTATTGTAGAATACTCTAAGTTAGATATTGACAAACTTAGTTCACATTTAAGGTTGTTTGTGGTTCTATGGAGCTAATGTATAGTGTGTCGAAACTACGGTATTGAGCTTCTATACTGGATATCGAGGTAGGACTCCAAACATCTTTCTTTGGTAGCCATGTTTTAAAAAGGGTTTTGGCCACAAAATAATTTTCTTTAAAATGTTTTCAAGAAATGATTGAGATGAATTTACCGGTTATTTTCATAAATTATTAAATGATAAGATGATCATAATGAATGGCATAATAAATGTAAATGAACACACTTGGTAATGAGAGACCTGAAATAATGATACACATATAGGGCATGATGCCATACTCAGAGATCGGGTCGTGTAGAAAATAACCTTGAGGGTAGGTTCTAAAACCTAGCTAAGTTACTACGTTGGTGTTATTAATGGTTTGCCCGAGATAATAATAATGAGTTTATTTCCAGATGAATGACTGGACTAGATGGTAAGAATGAAAATTTATACATTTCATTTACTCTATTTTATATTTCTTAAGTTAACACAAAATTTTTATATTCAAATTAATAATTTTAAAGCTTAGTTCTATTAAGCCTTTCGCTTACTTTTTTATTTGTTTTGAACTTTTCCTTCGAAGTGAACTTCAGCTTAGGACTGATTGAGACCCTTCTGGTCGGACACGTGAACCGTAGGAACTCCATTTAAGTTATTTGTTTACTTAATCAAGGCATGTGATAGTTTAATCATTATTTTTATATTGGACTGTGGTCGTAATTTATTATTGTTGGTATTATATGTGTACATTATTATGGGTCCAGGATGGCCCGGAACACACTTATTAGTTTTTACTATTTAATTTTAGCTGCCTAGTTTAGAAGTTAGCATTTAGAAGTTTTTTTAAAAAAACTCACTGCATTTTTATAAATAAACTATCACCACCGGTTCGGTGTACGTGACATTTATTTCTCATTTTCTGTTTGTTTTCGATTTCTTCAGCTTACAACACTGCAACTGGCAACGCTTCTTCGACCGGAGAACAGCCACCGACCGATCATCATCACCACCGCGAACGCAAACGCCATTGCCGTCCCAAGCCACCGCTTCGCCAAAGTGAAGTGGATGACGATATTGTTGATGGCCCTATGGTTATATCTCACCGCGATTACATTGAGAAGACAAGGTTCAAAGCTGATGATCGCAACACCAAAACCAAAACAATGGATCTTTACTTTTAAAGAATCTAAATTTTTGTTTTTTACTTGTGTTTTTCAATTAACGTGATCGAAATTGTTTCTGATTATGATTCATGCCTTTTTAATCAACGCAAGCTTAGAAATATTTTTCCGAGCTGATGCTAGTTTTGGTAAATTCGTGAGCAGGAAAGAAATTTCTGCTTCTCGGGCATATGAGGAATTAAGCGCGGACGACGTTCTGGTGATTGAAATGTTCTTGCCTTATCGAGTCTTCTATTTTGATAGAGCTTTTTTTTTTTTCTTTTTTTGGACAGGGAAGTTCTAATTCGAATGGTCGTTTGAATTTGGTAGATTATGAAAGTAAGAATTCCACCAATTTCAACTTGTAGTGTTCTATATCTGAATCATCTTACCATATTAGTTTTTTACTTCTATTTTGCTGGGATACAAACGACAGTAATTTTGTTTGGTTTACAAATTTATTTGGATTAGTAGGTATTGGAAACCTACTTTTTCAGCTCATTTTTATTTCATTAACTGGAGCTATTTCTATGAAAAATTAGGTGATGAAAGCAGTTCTTCAGAATGTGAAGAAAAGCAAGATCCTTTAAATTCTGGTTAGTGTCTTGATTTTTGTGTGAATATGTTGCATGATGAACTAGAGTTTATGAAAGCTAGGAAATTACTCGCGGTTTCCCTTATTATAGGTCATATGTTGAGTTCTGATCAAATAAAATCGGGTAGCTTCTTTTCCATGTTTACCTAGCCTATCCATTAATTGTTAGGTTCTTTTTCTTTTCAAATCCGCGATTTCATATTTTGGGGTGCATCAAGGAGACGAGTATCATTCCTCAACAGGCATGATTTTGAAATGGAAGGAGCAACGAGTTTTAACTTTTACCAAAGACTAACCATGCATGAGTGAAGCGGCAATTGCATCCATCCCTCACCCCCAGGTCTCTTTCCTCATCTTCAAACCCCCCTATTTCCTTATGTTCTCAGCTCCATGGTCGAGTGGGAATACAAATCGAGGAAGTGCTTGGCTGGTGAGAGGATCTTTGTGGCCGGCCATGGAACTACCATATGCAAATACCCAGCGGCGTTATAGTCTGTTATCATGGCCATCTCTCTTACATTAACCTCTTGCTCAAATCAATCAAGGATTTAAAATGAAAGAAGTGTGTAAGTGTAATTTGGGCTATGAGCTATTCCACAAGAAGAAAAGGGTATTAGAAGGAGTTTTGAACGACTGAAAATTGCGTTGCTTTTTTTTTTTTTTTTTTTAACTACACTGCACATTATATATGGCATTACATGTACCTGAGGGTGTGTTTTGTTGTTGTGATGGCATGTGTTGGAAAACCGTAAGTAGACGAGATAATTGGCCTGACAACAGTGCTGCTAGGGTCTAGGGGTTTGGGGTGAGGCGGGAGGAGAAGCAAGGAAGGGGTGGGGTGGGTTGGCCGTCGGGCAAGCGTGGGTTAATTTTTTCTTTCTTATATCTAAGGGTATATTTGGAAATTTAAGGTTAAAATTGAGTGTTGGCTTAGGGATATGTATGAATTTACGTATTAATTATAATTTTAAAGTATATATCTGATAAGATCAAAAATTGAAGTTATATATTTGGCTAAACCTAAAATATAAAATATAAACATAAAAATAACTTTTTTTTTGGGGGGAAAAATGACATTTCTCATATGTGGTGTTAGGGTTAAGATTTGTAATAGAATAAGGTCGGATGTTAAAAAAAATGGCAAATGACAGTAGCAAGTGGGTGTCAAATGTTTGAGGAACATTGTAGCAAGTGTAAATTGTTTTATTAGTCTTTAATTTTTTACAAAAATAACCATTTAGTTTTTATTTTTTATTTAATTAATCTAAATTAATTTTGGTTGCTGAATATCCATTTTGTCTCAAAATGTCTGTGACATGATTTGCATACGACCCCTTTAATGGTATTTTTAATACCCAATATTTTGAAAATAACTTTAAATTAAAACATAAAAAAGAATAAAAGAGGGGTAAAAAACAATAAATTAAAAACAAGCAAATAAAAATCCCATCCTTAAAAAAAAAAATTAAAATCATTTGCAAAGGACAATCGGCCCCCCTCCCCCTTCTTCCCCTTCTCCATCGTTCACCTCCCAAAGTTCCCTTATTTTCTACGCGCGCGCCTTTCCTATATATATCACGCATCCTTTGTCTCTCTCTCTCTTACTGGGAAGCCCAGAAGAACCCAGCCACAATGGGTTCTATGCATCCGATTTCAAGCTCTCTTTCCTTCGTCTTCTTCCCTTGAACCAATCGGCGAATGTTCTCTAGGTACCTTTCTCGCACTTCTTCTTAAAATCTTTCTTTCGCTTATTTTCCAATTATTGTAAATATTTTGTGTTATGAGTTAGGTTGGAATCAACTAACTTGTCTTCGAAATGAAAATGGAAATCAAATTGATTCTTTCTTTTTTGTGCTATGATTATGTACTTATGTGTAAATCTGTGATTTCAGACTTTGCGTTGATGGGTTCCGCCACTAATTTTGGACCGTTCCTGTAACCGTTATTTGATTACAACGGTTTCAAAAATTGAAACCAATTTTGATTTTGCAACGGTCATTCATAATTGGTCTCATATTTATGCTCATTAAATCAGTTTTGGTAACTGTATTTTTCAAGCAATATAAATCAAATCCTTGATGGAAGGATTGAGTACAAAACAGAAGAAGAAATACTCCTCATTTTTGGTCCCTATCACCACTCTCTGATATTTGATTATTCACCATCGCGATTTTGAGTTTTGAATGATAGAAGCAACCGAATAAAGGAAGATGCAGCCACGCTTACAACAAGCAAAGCTTGAATACACAGTACAGAGCAATGGTCGGAGGTAACAAAAATTTTTCATGCTTCCGTTTTAATTCGTGCTTGATAATGCAAATCGTTTTTGGTATTCTAGAATTGTATTATAGCACATAACATTTGGCATCAAAGTCGAATTCACTCTACCTTGCATGTGAATTGTTTTTGTTTGCTTCGGTTAAAAATCCGTGTTCATGGAGCCATGGTTGAATTTTTTTTTTTAATTTCTAGGCTTTGGATTTTGGCCTTTTTTTTTTTTTAATTAAAACTGAGTTTAGAAATCAATTAGTCACTTGATTTCTATGAGTTTTGCGATTTGAAACATCAAAATTGATGTCCGGATAGGAGAATTTGAGGTGAGTCTGCAACCGGGTTAAAACCGGGTTGTCCGGGTCGAGAAGACTCGTTCAGAGGAAGAAGACAACGACAAATGACGTGTCGTTTGGCCTTAGGTCAGCCAAAACGACATGTCGTTTGGGCTGTTTGCAGGTTGTCTCAATTCGAAATGCGATGTCGTTTACGGCTAGGGGGACCTCCTCCAAAATGACGTTGTGCAAGTTTATAAAAAAACAAAAAAAAACCTAAAAATTAAAAAAAAAATTGATATTTTCAAAATTTCATAAGGTGATATTTTTGTGGAAATTTTCATAAAATTTTTAGATTTTATAATTTTAGGAGATTTTTATAATATCTACAATTTTGATATTTTATGAAATTTTTCATATTATGGAATAAATTTATGAAAAATTCATAATTTTTAATATTCATAATTTTTAATATTCATAATTTTTGGTATTTGTTATGAATACTATACAGTATTTTTGTGGATATAATTTTATAAATTTATATGCATATAGTGTTCATTATGTATAATTTGTGATTTAAAATTATGCATGCAATATTAAGTTAAATAATTTAATACATTTAAAATTTATGCAATAATGTGCTAAAATTTTGTTGTTGAATGTATAATTTTAATCTATACATAATGAAAATTGATACATAAATTATGGTTCTTTGTTCATATTTATTTATTGTTTTAAGTAAATGCAATTTATTTATGAGCAAAAATTTTAAAATAAATGTCTAGTGATGTATTTAATTTTTGAATAATTAAAGAGTAGTCATAGCATCTTTGATTATGCAAAAATTATATTAAATGTTTGAATCACATATGGTAAAAGGGCATTAAAATTGTGATTAATCATATGTAATATAATAAATTTTATCCCACAGGAATTTCTATTGTATTTAATATTTTAGTTAAGATGATGTATCAAATTATCTTTCTTAATTTACCCACTGGAATTAAGAAAAGAGAATATAATTTGATAGTGTCATCATAAGGATATATGAATCTGTTTGAATTAAAAATTTAGCCCATAGGCAATTTTTATGTCATTAGAATCATATTTTAATGCATGATTTATATTGGTAAACATGTCATAAAGTATTGTAGCCTCAATTTAGTAACATAAACATGTATGTTTTATTATACAGTTTGCAAATTATGAGTTACTCTGATTTTCAATGTGACATTCTTGAATTTAAGGGTGATAACTATAAGGTGTGGAAGGAGAGAATTCTCCTTTATTTAGGCGTAATAGACATTGACTTTGCTATCCATAAGGATAAACCACCTGCCATTACGGAGACTAGCCAACCGGATGATGTTGATCGTTATGAAAAGTGGGAGCGATCTAATCGGCTCTGCATAATGTTCATAAAGACCAAGATCTCGGCTAGCATACTTGGTTCATTGGAGCAATATGACAATGTGCGAGCTTTGATGAAGGCAATTGATGAGCAATTTGCTACATTAGATAAAGCTTTAGCTAGCACCTTGATAATGAAGTTTTCATCCATGAAGCTTACCGGAATTCATGGTGTGTATGAGCACATCATGGAAATGAGAGATATAGCAGCTCAGCTAAAGACACTTGAGGTTGAGATGTCTGAAACCTTCCTTGTGCACTACATCCTTAATACTCTCCCACAACAATATGGACCTTTCAAGATATCCTACAACACACATAAGGATAAGTGGTCCTTCAATGAATTAATAACCATGTGTGTTCAGGAAGAAGGAAGACTTGTTATGGAAGTGGGAGAGAGTGTGCATTTGGCAACTCAAAGGAAGAATAAGGGACAAGCCAAAAATAAGGGAAAAGGCAAACTGCCTGCACAAGCTAAGATCAAGAAGGAATCTAGGTGCTTCTTTTGCAAAAAAAAAAGGGGCACATAAAGAAGGATTGTCCTAAATATCAGAGATGACTTGACAAAAAAGGTACTTAATTCTCACTTGTTTGTTATGAATCTAATATGTTTGATGTTGAATATAACACATGGTGGATTGATTCTGGTTCTTCAATCCATGTCACTAATTCCTTGCAGAGATTGCAAGGCCTAAGGAAGCCAGTGGGAAGTGAGCAGTGCATCTTTTCAAGCAATAAGATGCGCTCACATGTGAAAGCTGTCGGAATATGTATATTAGTTTTAAGTAGTGTTTTTGTTTTAAAGTTGGAAAAAGACATTTTATATTCCTAGTTTTTCTAGGAATTTAATTTTTATTTCAAGGCTTGTACCGTTGGGTTTTTTCTTTAATTTTTCAGACACTATATTTAATTTGTTTTATAGATATGAACTTATTGGAAATGGTACGTTGTCGAATGGTCTTTTCAAAATTAATTTACAAGATAAAATTTCTTATACTACTATGCATGTTCATGATAATGCTGGCATTAAGAGATGTGTTATGAATGAAGATTCCTCTATGTTGTGGCACCGTAGGTTGGGTCACATCTCTATTGAGAGAATAAAAAGATTAGTAAATGATGGGGTACTTAGTACTTTAGATTTTACTGACTTTGACACTTGTGTGGACTACATAAAAGGAAAGCAGACCAATATGTCAAAGAAGGATGCCAAGAGGAGTTCAGACATATTAGAGATCATATATACAGATATTTGTAGTCTAGACATAGACGCGTATGGTCAAAAGTATTTCATTACTTTATTGATGATTACTCATGATATATGTATCTCTACTTGCTTCATAACAAAAATGAAGCTATAGATGCCTTTAAGGTGTTTAAGGCAAAAGTAGAGAAACAATGTGGTAAGTAAATAAAGATAGTGAGATCTGATAGAGGTGGTGAATACTATGGTAGATACACCGAAGATGGACAAGCGCCTAGTCCATTTGTGAAGTTTCTTCAAGAACATGGGATAGTTGCCTAGTATACTATGCCTGGTTCTTCAAATCAGAATGGTGTGGCAGAAAGAAAAAACCGAACATTGTTAGATATGGTGCGGAGCATGGTTAGCAGCTCCAAGCTTCCTAAGTCTTTGTGGACTAAAGCTTTCAAGATAGCTGTGTATATATTAAACCGAGTTCCAACCAAGGTTATCTCAAAGACACCGTTCGAGTTATGGAAAGGTTGGAAACCGAGTTTGCGACATATACGCATTTGGGCATACCTGTCTGAAGTGAAAGTCTATAATCCACAAGAGAAGAAGTTAGACCCAAGGACCATAAGTGGGTATTTTGTTGGTTATGTTGAACGGTCTAAGGGATACAGATTTTATTATCCATCATATACCACTAGGTTTGTGGACTCAAGGAATGCGAAATTTCTTGAGAATGACTTGATCAGTGGGAGTGATTGAACCTGGAACACTATTCTAAAGAAAGATCATACAGATGCTTAGGCTTCCACTTCATATGATAGAGTGATTTTTATGCACAACACGCCTACAGTTCAAACGCATGTTGAACAACAGCTAGTCATTCAAGTTTCACAGACTACTGATCAAGAAGCAGTAGATCCAGCTGAACAACAGATACAAGAATCTGTTGAACAACCAGCTGATCAACATGCTCCTCAAGAGAATGTTAAACCAACATTAAGGAGATTTACTAGAGTAAGGCGATCAGCCATTCCTAGTGACTATATTGTGTATCTACAAGAGTCTAACTACAACATAGGAGCCGAAACTGATCCAGAAATGTTTTCACAAGCCATGAGTTGCAAGGAATCTAACTTATGGTACGATGCCATGAAAGAAGAGATGAACTCTATACCATCTAATAGAGTCTGGGATCTTGTCAAGTTGCCTAATGGTGTAAAAGCTATTGGATGCAAATGGGTCTTCAAGACAAAGAAAGACTCATTAGGCAACATTGAGAGATATAAGGCAAGACTCGTTGCTAAAGGATTCATTCAAAGGGAGGGTATAGATTACACTAAGACTTTTTCTCTTGTATCCAAAAAGGACTCCCTTAGTGTGATCATGGCATTAGTGGCTCATTTTGATTTTGAGTTACGTCAGATGGATATGAAATCGACATTCCTCAATAGTGATCTAGAGGAAGAGGTTTACATGAAACAACCTGAAGGATTCTCTTCTAGTGATGGTGAGCAATTGGTGTGCAAACTCAAGAAATCCATATATGGTTTGAAACAAGCTTCCCGTCAATGGTATTTGAAATTCCACAATGCCATCACTTCATTTGGGTTTGAAGAGAACATTATGGATCAATGCATATATCAGAAGGTTAGTGAGAGCAAGATTTGTTTCCTTGTTTTGTATGTGGATGATATCCTCTTGTAACCAATGATAAGGGGTTTCTAGATGAGGTGAAACAATTCTTTTCTAAGAACTTCGATATGAAGGATATGGGTGAGGCATCTTATGTCATTGGCATTAAGATCTATAGGGATAGATCTCGATGCATTTTAGGACTATCACAAGAAACCTATATTAATAAGGACTTAGACATATTTTGGATGAAAGATTATTCACCAAGTGTAGCACCCATTGTGAAGGGTGATAAGTTTAATTTAAACCAATGCCCAAGGAATGATTTCGAGAAAATTCAAATAAGCAACATTCTTTATGCTTCAGCTGTTGGAAGCCTTATGTATGCTCAGGACTGCATAAGACCTGACATTGCATTTGCTGTAAGAATGTTGGGGAGATATCAGAGTAACCCAGGCATTGACCACTAGAGGGCTGCAAAGAAGGTGATGGGGTACCTTCAAGGCACAAAGGATTACATGCTTATGTATAGGCGAACTGACTTTCTAGAGGTTTTTGGCTACTCTGATTCAGACTTTGCTGGCCGTGTTGATTCAAGAAAATCAACTTCTGGTTATATTTTCATGCTAGCTAGAGGATCTATATCTTGGAGAAGTGGAAAGCAAACATTGGTTGCTACTTCCACAATGGAGGCAGAGTTCGTTTCTTGTTTTAAGACTACTTCACATGGTGTATGGTTAAAGAGTTTCATGTCAGGCCTTAGAATTGTAGATTCTGTATCTAGGCCATTAAAGATATATTGTGACAATTCAACTACTGTCTTTATGGCTAAGAATAATAAGAGTGACAGTCGAAGTAAACACATCGACATTAAGTACTTAGCCATAAGGGAATGGATTAAGGAAAATAAAATGGTCATTGAGCATAAAAGCACTGAATTGATGATCGCAGATCCTCTGACAAAAAGAATGCTACCGAAGTCATTTAAGGATCATGTAGTTCAAATGGGACTTGATTCCATAATGTAAATTTGTTTGTACATACAATTTACAGTCTTAATGAAACTCTTATTTAGTTGTGAAGTTTTCTCAAATTTGATTTGCTCATAAAGTTATTGGAGGAAAATTCACATTTAGTAGGACCAAGAATAAACATTGGGTTTATTCATAAAGTTAAGTTACCATATAGGGAATAAAGTCTGAGAAATAATATATAGTAATACATGGAAGATAATACTCACAATTTAGAAAAATTATCGCCATGATTCATGTATTTGTTTCTTGAAAGTTTAGATTTAATGAATATAAGGATAAATATAGAGACCAAGTGGGAGAATGTAACCGTTATTTGATTACAACGGTTTCAAGAATTGAAGTCAATTTTTATTTTGCAACAGTTATTCATAAGTGGCCTCATATTTATGCTCATTAAATCAATTTTGGTAACTGTATTTTTCAAGCAGTATAAATCAAATCCTTGATGGAAGGATTGAGTACAGAACAGAAGAAAAAATACTCCTCATTTTTGGTCCCTATCACCACTCTCTAAAATTTGATTATTCACCATCGCGATTTTGAGTTTTGGGTGATAGAAGCAACCGAATAGGAGGAGGCAGCCATGCTTACAACAAGCAAAGCTTGAATACACAGTACAGAGCAATGGCCGGAGGTAACAAAAAATTTTCATGCTTCCGTTTTAATTCGTGCTTGATAATGCAAATCGTTTTTGGTATTCTAGAATTGTATTATAGCACATAATAGTTCCAGCTCCCAAGTTGGCTTACTGTTGATTGATATGTGATTTTTGTTCCTCTTTCCATCATGTGATAATGAAGAAAAAGATCTGAGAAAGATCTAGGTTGTTGCTTTTTTTTATTATTATTGTTTGTATTGTTTGCTTTATTTGTTAGATTTTTTAATAAATATAGTTTTTATTAATTTTTTAATGTATCATTTATTTGGAGGTAATTTAATAATTTTAATTGAAAGATGGTGTTTTATACTTTTTTAATTCAAAATTAACAATTTGTTTGTTAAATTATTCTCTCGGCGACTAAACTAAAGTTTGGAGTCGGTTAAATAAAAAAAAAAATTGAGAGACATTGGATGACACATTTTAAAATTTCAGGGGCAAAGTAGAATAAACAACATAGTTTGGGGATGTTTATGTAATTAATCCGAGGGGTTAATACGAAAATAAACTGGCAAAATGAACAATAAATTTTAGCGGAGCCCGAACTCACAAGGACAAGGTCAAAGGGGGTTTTGTATTGAGGGATTTGTAAAAATGTCATTTTTCTTATTTTTTTTTGAAAAAAATTAGGGCAGTTTACCTGCCTAAAAAAACGTGTTTTTTGGTTCCAAAAAAAAGAGGTCATTTCCTCAATTCAAATTTTTTTTAGGCCCTTTCTTCAAATTCTTCCGTTTTTGAGTTTTGTATGGGGATTTGTAAAAATCACTTTTTGGGAAAAAATTTTTTAGTCAATGAGCCTTTTTTTTGTTAGTTTTTGGCACAAAAAAGGCTTTTTAGACATCAAAACGTTTTCAGTTTTTTTTTTTTCATCTTGTTAAGGTTCCTTATCTTGTTACAGTCATTTGTCTTATTTTTTTGAAAAAAACCGAGACAGTTTATCTACACAAAAAAACGTGTTTTTTGGTTTAAAAAAATGTTTTTTTTGGTTAAAAAAAAAAGAGGTCATTTCCTCAATTCAAAATTTTTTTTGACCCTGTCTTCGAATTCTTCCGTTTTGTATCGTAGTGTCATCTGCTAGAAATGAAGAATTTCCCTTTTGTTCTGTTTTGTTTTCCGATTTGTTCGATTTGAAGAAGAGATAACGCATATAAGCAAGTTGATCAGAAGTAAGCAATTCATTCTACTCGTCAAACTCTTTGTCGCAAAAGGGAGAATTTGAC
Organism: Artocarpus heterophyllus; assembly: GCA_025403435.1. NCBI lineage: Eukaryota > Viridiplantae > Streptophyta > Magnoliopsida > Rosales > Moraceae > Artocarpus > Artocarpus heterophyllus. The sequence goes on from CM046343.1 coordinate 34,821,284, forward strand.
AAAAGGGCAAAAAAAAAAATCCTAATTGAAGAAATGATCTCTTTTTTTTTGTGCACAAAAAAAACACGTTTTTCTAGGCTGGTAAACTGTCCTAGTTTTTTTCAGAAAAAAGACGAAAATAACTGTAATGAAGAGATGAACCTCAACAGAGTGAAAAAAAAAATGGAACTATTTTCATGCCTAAAAAGCATGTTTTTTAGCGTCAAAAAACTACCCAAAAAAGAAATTATTTGCCCAAAATCAATTTTTCTTAAAATTACTTTTCAAAATCGCCCGTCGTAAAATCCTAATTTTGAATTTAAATTTTGCAAAACGGCCTTTGTTTCGTTTGCTTGTCCTTTTTGTATATCAAGTTCTATTCTTTTTCCCCCCACTTTTTACATTCCTATAATATGATAACCCTAAATTTCCAAATCATTTTGTGCTTGTCAATATTATGGATCTTTTGAAGTTAAATCTTGCAAGAGCCTTACCAGAAATAGCATTAATTTTGCAGTTAAAGTTGTGATTTTGAGGATCAATTGAAGAACATGGGAGGCCATGGAGGCCTCAACATTCTACCCCAGAAACGGTGGAACGTCTACAACTACGAGAACAGAGAGAAAGTCCGCCGAGACGAAGAAGCAGCCGCCAAAGAAGAGCAGCACAAGCATGAGCAGGCTCGCAAGCGGGACGCCGAGTTTCGTCTTGAACAGCTCCGAGCTGCACGCGGCTTGGCTCCAGTGAAGAGAACCAACGGCGCCATACCATCCGGCAGCGATTCCAAACAGAAATCGGGCAGCCACATTAATCTCTTTGAAGGAATTAAGATTTTTGATCCATTGGAGGAGGAGGGTGGTGATGAAAAAAATGGTTCTAAGAAGAATAAGATGAGGAAAGAGGTGGCCACGACCAAGGTTATAACCAAGGAAGATGAGAAGTATAGATTAGGATATGGTGTTGCTGGGAAGGGAGTTAAGTTGCCTTGGTATCTTGAGAGAAGAAATGGAGATGCAAATGTGAATGCCAATGCTGAAGGCGAGGATAGTAATGGGGGATCATTGAGAGTGGCGAAGGAGGAGGGCAAGAAGAGCGGGAAGAAGACGGTGGAGGAGTTGAGAGAAGAGCGGCTAAAAAGAGAGAGGCGGGAGAAGGAGAGGGAATGTGCGTTGTTGATGGAGAAGAGCAGAAGAGATGGAGGGTTTTTCAAGGAGAGAGCATTCTAGGAGGTGAGTTTGGAACTATGTTTTGTGCTTGTCAGTTTATTTGCTTATTTGCTGGTTTTGATTGAACGTTATACAAGTTTATGGGCATAATTATGTATTCTGGCTATCTAAGTTGTTATTTTGGCAACTTGTACTGTCTTGTTTCTTGCTATAAGTTGGGTGTTTCTGGAATTGGAGGGCTAAAGCGATTAATTCGGAAATCTAGGGAGTAGAAAGCCTCTTGAGAAAGAAAGAATAAAAACTTTGTATCTATAGTATGCCATGGATTGGTAGGTATAAATTTCACTAGTTTTGGATTCTCAAGAATATCTATCTTGGCTATGGTCAGTTGTTATTATTTTGATTTTCCCGGGATAACTTTGGAAACATACAATGAACTAACGGGCGGAGGGTCCTGTAAATGAGCATCGATTGTGTTCCAGTTTCACTCTTTCTATGATTTCTATTGGGAAGCGATGATGAAGATCCCTGTTTGTTGAAATGGTTCTAATTAGCTAAGTTGAAAGTTTTCTTATGAAGATAAAAGAGTTTCTAATGAAGTCATATGGTACCGGTACACGCCTACCTTTACCTGCTCTGCTCATCAGAGGAACCAACTTTGAGGCGCACGCTGTAGTATAGCGGTATACTGTCGTTATGTTCAGAAGATAAATAAAAACAAGGCATCATCTGGAACTTTATTTTATTATTACACTGGACAAACTACAAATTAAGCAAACTCGCACTTTTTTTTAAATAAAAATAAAAAAGGAAGAAAAACAGAAGAGTTGGCATTAATTAGCAACATAATACTCAACATGTGAAAATATGACTCGTGTAACAAACATAACATTATTATAAGACCTAATTATCATACATACATACATACATACATACATATATATATATATATATATATAGACACATCCCAGTGATGATCAAAATAGTGAGTATAGTGTGAGCAAGTGTGGTAATAATTAATGTTATTATCACTGGACATGCATTTGATAAACATCCTCTCATCGTCCTTGACTTTTGGAATGACCAACCTCAGAACTCCATTCTTCATCTCAGCCTTGATGGAGTCCAACTTGTAGACGTCAGGAGGCAAGTCCAGGCGGCTCACATACCTCCTCCTGGGATGTTATCTTCCTTGTCCTGCTCCTCCTGGTCCTGGGCGGAGGATTCTTCTCCTTTGACAATCAGGGTGTTCTGCTCCACAGTCACCTTGACGTCGTCTTTGCTAAGACCAGGCATGTCCATTCTCAGATAAAGAGCCGTCTCGTCCTCCTCAGCATCCCACGCCCTCCTTGGCCCACCTCCCTTGATTCTCGGCGCCATCACTGAAAACGGGTCGTCCATCAACCGGTCCACCCAGTTCAGCACCTGGCTTAAGCTCCTTGCCGGTGAAAATGGGTCCACCACGTCTGTACAGTAGTGTAATTTTAAAACATATATTACATGTATGATATGGATATATGCATATATATATATATATGTATGTATGTACGTACGTACCTGAGAAAAGGGGAGGAGAAGAGTCGGTGGGGCGAGAGAGGGACGTATCAGAGCGACCACTGATGTCGACATCCACGTTGACGGAGCAGTTGTTGTCGTTTTGGGAATCAGTGTTGAAGGAACGAGAGAGTAGGGTAGCAGGACGACAAACGGCATGATGGTTGTTAAGCAGCAGCTTCCTCCTGGGGAAAGTTGGAGCTGCTGTCTTTCTCAGCAGACCAATTGACATCCACCGCGACGCCATTAATCAATTGAGATTCGAAGTCAGAAAAGAAAGGGGTTTTATTTTGGCCTATGAAATATGTGATAGAGAGAATTAGATAGATGTGAATGTGTATCTGTTTTTGAAGCTGTATATATATATATATATATATATATATATATATATATATATATATATATATATATATTTGTCTTGTCTTGTGTTTTGAGGAAGTGGGGAGTTGATTGAGGTGGCCATTCCTGGGAAAACAAGTGGTACTTGAACAAGGCCAAACAGGCCAGCTTCGGATACGTCCGCCACTTGGGGGAAATCTACTAGATTTTACTCTCTCATTTTTCCCCCTTTTTGCTATGACTGCCTTATGTAGGTTACACAGTCTATTTTAAGATATCCGGGTCATTCATGCTCACTTGGGATCAAGGCTATCACATACATTGACACACATTCATGCTTTATTATAAAAGACGCAGCACGTGCCAGTACACCACTAAAGTTACTGAAGCTTAATATACAATGCAGTGTCAGAGAGAGAAGGAAATGGACAAAACTTGCGTTCTATTCTTAGGACCATGCTCTCAATGATGCTTTCATGTTACAAAGGAAAACATTTAATGTTGACTTTTAATAAGATGATTTCCAACCAGTAAAACAGACAAGGATTCACTCCACTATAACTTGATCTCGATGACGTTTTCATGTTACATCTGATCTGCCATGATAGTTGACACCCATTAATCGCTACATAAATTGGTGATTGTGTGCATGGTGGGATCTTCTTTTTAAGCACATGACATGAAAATGAAAATGAAAATGAAAAGAAAGGAGATAAAAACAATGGAGCATAGGGTTTCATATGGTGATGGGCTACTTTGCAAAATGAAGAGACCCAACTTTTTAACATGTAGAGTGCACTTTCCACCAGCAAATGAAACATCTAGTAACAAACTGAAATCATTATAAAATCAAGAAACTATCCTGCAGCAGCACACGATAAATGTATAAATTTATTGACAGTCATGAGAGGTGTTGTTTACCAGAATCTCCCTAGTTAAAACCACAAGAGAAGCAAAATGGAATCATCCTTTCTTTAAGTTACAAAAAGAATGGCATGTTCCTGGAGATCATCATAAGTTACCAAAAAACTACCGCAAAAGTCCAGCGACAGCTACAAGAACCCATCAACCAACCCACCTAAATCCTCAGCTTTCACAGGGCTAACAACAACTAACAGAAACCACCACCTCCTCTTAGCTACTTTCTTCTCGTCCCCTCCTCGTTCTTCAATAATTTGGGGTCAAAAAAGGAACCAAGAAGGCAGTTTCAAAAAAAAATTGCTAGTGGACAGGTGTTTACGTCCTCTTCATGAGATATCCCAAAATTATGCCAACCAAACCAACAAGGATGACGAACAAGAATGAAACACCTCCGCCATGGCTTTTGCTGCCTTCACGTTTCAAAAGTTCCTACACAATACAGTCTCATAAGGTTCTGAACAATCCAAACATATATCTTTATGCTATGACAAAGGAAGTTATGCGATGAAAAGTTGTCTTTTACTTTCATTTTTCTCTTTTCGTTCTAAAATCTGTAGAAAATGTATCGTAATTTATTCACCTTGATGTATAAAGAAGTTACCAAAGAATTTTCATATCTTCGGGACAAAAAGTAAAATGTATACACTAGAGTTCATTTATTATTATTATTATTTTTTAATTCTTCAAAGTTAGTTCGGAGATAAAGACAAGCTTTCAAATCTAGAAATTGGAGATAAAGACGCGCTTTCAAATCTAGAAAAAGGTCGTAAGTGAATAAAAAGCACCCATAACGGTTTGTTATTTTCAGATCCACTACCCGTAAGGAAACAAAAAGAGGGAAAAAAATGTAAAACGTAATTATCCCAATGAATGTACTAAGAAAAATAATTGCAGCAATCAAATAGACTGAAACATATCAAGTCCAATATATGTAAGTACGAGAAGACTCGTGCTGGGGCCTTACCAGTTCCTGACAAAGCTTGCTATTTTGTTGAATTGCATTGTTCTTTTCCTCGGTCAATCTCGAAATAAGAGCTTTTGCCTGCAATGTTTAGTATTGCAAAGAAAGTGCAAACTGGAATTACGTAGAACACCTACTAAAGCAAATGCATCACATACAGACTACAAAGCACATATCCAACTGAAGTAGAAGATGCAGAAGTGTTGCGATCATTTGATTCAGTGCTAAAAGTTGAACGTCACAATATGCTTCTAAGACAATGACAAGATGAATCATCAAAACTACTCTTCTTCACGCAAATTGATGAAGCAGCTCCAGGAGAGCTACCACAACATATGTCTAGTAAGAAATATCAATGAGACAGTATGATAGAATAGGCAATTAGGTCAAACACCGTTTATAGTGACAGCTCTTAGTTTATTAGAACAAATCAATAAATATAATTTGGAAATTACGTCAACTGCCTTTGTTGTCAAAATAACAGTTGAACATGACAGAAAAGTGAAACCGAGGCAGTAGAATGGCCTTAAAATGACAAAATCTTTGCATGTCAGAGGTAAAATGAAAGCAGTAGAACGCCTTAAAATGAAATCATCTTTGCATGGGAATGCGTGTGAATGAGGATGTGCAAATGGGAAAAAGTATTTAACTTTCTGAATTACAAACTACAGAAACTACATCATGGTTTCACAAAATCGAATGATCTCATTTCTACTCTGGGTGTACCTCTGAAGATTTGTCCTGGACCTCAAGCCGATCGACGAATGTCCTTGTAGCCTGTGATCACCAGCAAAAGATACGAAGTCGTCACCTTTCCATCAACCAAAAGACCATAATTAATCTCAAGATGATTTGATTCAAGTACTCACATTTGCAAACTCAGCACCATTGGAGCTTCCATTCTCTGAAACAGAACCTCTTGGCGAAGATCCTTCTTCTGATCCTTCTGCCACAGGAGAAGGTGGTTCAGGCGGAGAAACGTAAACCACTTTCAATTTACATTCCTCAACCACATGCCCTGCCTCTTTATTGAACTGCATCAAGACCCAAATTCCTAAATCAATCAAAATTTAACAGAAATCTCAAAAAGTAAAACGCAATTTGTAAAATTTTGTCATTGTGCATGTGTCATCGGCAACATCCCAACATAAAATTACCATCTCTGCGTTAATATCCTTGGCAGTAGTACCATCATCCACTCTTACACTCTGCAGGAGAAACTTGTCCTTGCATTGCATGTCTGGAGGAGCCTCCTTTTGCGCTTGCATCGTTACTAAACCAAGAAACAGAAAACAACATTTAATATAATTGAAACTAAAATCGAAATAATACACGAACCCATTGTAAAAAATTGAAGTCGCACCTATAACATCACATGTGGAGCGAGGTAAAACAATTCCAGTGTTGGGACGAACGCAGTACTTCTTAGGATTCGTAGTCTTGACCTGGAACACGTTGAATTTTATCACCAAAAGCATAAAAGATCCATTTTTTATTGGAGCCCGATTGAGAACAATGAAGAAAATTGAATCCCAAATCTACCTATTGAATCTCGAGATTTAAATCTACATTTCCTATAATTGTTGGGCATAATACCAAATTTGAGCTTTGAAAAAACCCATCGAAGGCAAAAGGAAGCAAATTTAGCTGAAAGAAGCGTCCCGATAAGATAACCCTAAATTCCGAACATTTGAAGACAGAGAGAAAAGAAAAGGGAAGGAAGAAAGAGGGATGAATTACCTTGAAAGCTACATAGTTATCGGTCTTATTGGACAACTGAAGCGAACAAGAGATCTGCTTCTTCAATTCGACTTCAAAAAGGAAAACAGTAGAAAACCATAAACAGACGCGATATAGAAATCAGAAACAAAGAAAAAAATCGAAAAACCTAGAGAAAGAGAGAGAGAGAGAGAAGCGAGATCCGAGAAAAGGAAAGAAATACCGACAGGGAAACTTGAGCTCGAGGGGCTCGATGTTGAGAAGGTCTCCGGTGCTCATTGCGTCGAACAATTAGAGGGCCAACTATGGATTTAGGAAAAAGATCAGACGAGAAAATGGAAAAGAAAAAACAAATAAGTGAATTTTATGTGTGTTTGAGAGAAAGACGAAGAGGAGGAGGAGGATCGACAAGTATCTGAAGAAATTGTTTGGGTGTTGGGTTCAGAGAAGAGAAGAGAAGAGAAGAGAAGAGCCGGAGAGATCGAGAGAGGAAATGAGATTATTGTTACATTTATTTCATATCACAATCGCAATCGCATCATCTGATTATTCTGATCATATAATCATATTCAGTTGCTTTTCTTTTGCTTTTATTAGTTTTTCTTTTTACGAGATTTATTGGTTTTTTTTTTTGTTTTGGAAAACATTTATTTATTTTTTTATAGAAATTTATAAGGTTTTTTAACGGTGAGAAAAATGTTTTGTTTTTTAATTTTAATTCTGAATAATTATTCTAGTATTATCAATCTTTTTTAGCAAAATTCAATTACTATTTAGGCAATGTTGGTAAAATACCGTTTCTGGAGATAAAAATTGATGATGTAACACCGAAAATGATTATAAATTTAAATCGTAAAATTATGTTAAAATCAGACTTGTAATTTATAAATCTTAATGAAAATCCAATCATATTATGCTTTTTTATATCCTAATGTAGAATTCTCCATCCAGTAATTAGTGGACGTAATTACTAAATAGGGAACATGCCTCCGAGAATAGAAACTACTGACTCACCATTATCATATTTTTATTTCGTTTGATTGCGTGAGCTTCCCTAATAGTTAGAATACTCCCTCTGTCTTTAATTTTTAATTTTCTAGTTTGTTTCTATCCATTGTTTCTTTTCTTTTTCCCTCTCCTGTCACTAAATAGAGAAGAAGCGAAATTTGTTAAAACGACATCAAAACTTATATAAGGGCTGTACTCGTCTTCTACACCATGTCGTTTATCCCAAGAACAAATAACGACAAATATGTTTTAGACTATATTTCAACATGTCGTTCACCCTGATTAACAAGACAATTTGACACAATTTTTTTTTAAAAAAAAAAAAGAAAGAAAACAAAACAAAAAACTTGCATTGCAATCTACAGCTTTGGCCAAATTCTTTTGCAAAACTTGAAAATAAAAATATCTCCATAATGAACAATATGACTTGTCAGTAGATGAATATGCTAAGCTTATATACCCACATATACATGCCACCTAATCCTAGTATATGATAGGGACCGGCGATCACTCTGAAGAACTTGAATTTGTGCCTTTGCTTCAAAATATGGCAGTTGTTGCTGAGCCTAAAATGCTTCCCTAGTGAACTACCATCATAATGCCAAAACGCCCTCCTCATATTTCGATATATCCCCCCTATTTGCTCATAGCCATGGCACACGTAGCCCAGCATTTCACCTAAATCTGCCAACCCCAAATGCCAAATGCTAAATCATTGCTCTATTCTACTCTCCTATTGAGGTTGAATACAGAGTAATTATTTGCATTGCATATGCCCTGTGGAAGTTAACCACTACTTGAAGCCAACAAATTATTGGCGTCTCTCTGGTTGAAATTGCAATGGGATTTTTTTGTCTTTTATGAGGGAAACAGTTTTGTGCTTTTGATGTGCCTTACTACATGTTATACTTAATCCAAAGCAGAATCACATCATTGTCTTCCTTTGCGGACAAACACAAACACTGTGGTGATTCCAAAAACTTTGGGGGGTTACATTCTTTTGTGTTCTAATGCTATCTACTATCTAGGCAGAAATTATGCTTCATCCAAAGCACTAATATATATATATATATATCATTGTAAAGAAATGATGTTAGTCAAATGATAAAAAAAGAAAAAAAAATCAAAGCTGGGGAGTAATGAATATGATTATGATCTCTCCACTCATGGGCTTCACCCACACATGATTAAAGTTCCTTTCTTTGCTTTTTAAAGCTGAGATAATTAGATCCACTTGTCTAGTATATTGAATAACTTTTTTATGAATTTTGGAAAGCTACATATTAGTTGTAAAATGTGACTTTTTTAATACCCAATGAGGCCAAAAAGAATCTTACAACTTTTATTATTTGCCTTCTTTCATTTTTGTTATGCAACACCAATATATATGCACATATATATATATATATATATATATATGTGCACATGGACAACATTTGTAGAAACTTATTTGAAGAAAAAAAAAAGGGAAATAATAACAAGAGGGTTTGTGACTCCCTAAAAGGCTCTCAGCTGTTCAATATGCAGTGCAAGTCCTTCCAGGGCCTGTGAAGGGAAACAACAAATTATTTGAGCACCCACATGTTTAAAAATATTGATAATTAATTTATGGAAAATGTTTTGGCTACTTACGCTCTTGGTTTCTTCAAGTAGAGCCTCCAATGCCTCGATTTTCTGCATATAATATAGTTAACATCTATTCAAATGATGTTTGATTAAATTGTAACAAAATATATAGAGGCGAAACTCACTGGTTTGGTGTCTGAAAGTGCAGCTTTCAACGCCTGGATTTTCTGTCATATAAAGTCAGCTTATTATTATATATATTATATTTCAGGTCATCAAAAAAGAATTGACTATAAAATAAACCTTATCTTTGTTTTTCTTTATCGTCTTCTTAATTAACCACAAAGCACATTTGAGTGAGCACAATGGCGTTTATGGAACACGGTTCTTTTGGAGTTTGCCTCAAAGTTTGCCCGTGAGGGGTTATTTCTTTGTTTCGCATTTAAATTTTCAAAAGGCAAAACGAAAATCTAATAAATACGTATAAACTTAAGGTGTCTAATTCTTAACATTTACTTGTGTTAAAGGTAATATTTCTTTTAAAACCTACCATGTTACGCTCTATGCCAGCTTCTGAAGCTGTTTCCTCCTCATCATCGTTATCCTCATCAGCTTTCGAGATTGTCTGTAACACATAGATGAAACACCCATGTCAATTATAGTACTAGAGAACAAGGTACGAGAATAATAATCTTTCTTAATAAGAAGAAGTTGACCTCAACAATTTCTGCAATATCTGGATTGTTCCAGGGTCCTTTGTCGCTTAACAAGCAACCACCAGGAGCAGAACACGTGCAATTCCCACCCAGAAAGGTTGGCAAATTACTGCCATTTGAACATTATATATATACAAACCTTATTGCACTACTTGATATACATATACTACAAAAAGTGGTACTAATGTTTACAGACGCATAATCGGATTTTTTTTTAGAAATTTATGCTAAAGCATCAACACAATTTTAGAACATTAAATCACATCAAAATCGTATTGAAAAAATTACATTAGCAGTAAATTACAACGTTGTGTCAGTGTTTGATTTTATTTTTTCATATCCTATAAAAGAATTTACTATATTTATCATTTATCCATGATAGAAAATAGAAAAATTCATAGTAGAGCACTTGGCTTGAAATGCTACCTCAAATCAATAACTTGAAGCAGGTCATTAATGTAGTTGTGTCCCAACACCTGAAATGAAAGAAAAATGCATGTCCGGAATATTTATCCACAATTTTTCATTTAAAGGAAAATCATATATATTAATATTGTAAATAACTAATGTACCGCAGATAAGAAGAAATCCCTTACGTGAATCTTGGCTAGAGTACGTGCATCCAGAAAAGCCTTTAGTGCTTTCCACAGCATTCTGAACCCAGAACCCGCATTCACAATGAACAGACGATGCAAAGTCTGAGAGCATCATATCAAATATTGCTTATTAATCTGTATCTGTAAACATATATCTGTTCTATTTAATTCAAAGGTGGTTCTTTTGTGGCTGTTCTTCCAGTTAAAATATAAATTTAAGTGCAGAGAGTTTACTTGGTTGCTGCTCTGAAACTTATTGTTAAATTTTCCACTCAGTACACTCCGTAATCACTGAAATTAAAAACATTACCAACATCTAGTTAATTATTGGTACCTCTGGATAGTAATTGCTGTCAATCTTCTGAATTTCCATAAAAATGGTTCTTGCAGGCCTTGAGAAATTAGCCAATCCCTAAACAAACACAAAAGTAGTTGCCAGTGCCACACTAATAAAAAATTCATGATTATCAATGTTAATAAAGCTCACTTAATATATAATTAATGAATAAGATTTTTTGCTAATTACCACTCCCCGCACATCAAGAATACTTGTTGTGGAAGCAATATGCTTCTTAGCTGCAATAGAACACGCCGGGTATCTGATGTCTAAGGTTCTTTCTTGTTCTGAAACGTGGTACCTGACAAATCTTTCAACCGATGTTACTTTGAGTAGTCCATTAAGATCTATCATCCCGATCCTCTCAATGTACAGCGGTCTGCCGTATCGATCCACACCATGATAACCATGAGGATAGCATCTCTTTAGCCTTTCGTGGTCCTCAAAATGAAATTCCTGTATAATTCATGATTATCCCACATTCAATGGAGAAATGCAACATGACGCCATTGGAATAGGAGATCAAGTTGAAAAAAAAAAAAAAAGGGCCTTTTTTTGGACTTGTGTGTGCCAAGCTTGTTAGCTAAGGGCCATGTTAATCTTCTTTATATTGTTTCAATTATATATGGATCGGATGTCTATTTCTGAAAACTAGCAAAAATTTTAGAAAGAGAAAAAGAAAATCACCTTTGAAATAGTATCAACCCTATAGTCCTCCCTCCACCGGAGGTAATTCAAGAACATCTCTTTTGCTTTAGCAACATCAAAGTCCCGCATTCGAAGAAATCTATTTTATGATACCGAAGAGAAAACAAAAGGAGATCAGAAAACGACACAAATATCATACGATTCTTGTATTCAAAATATATAACATGTGAGATTTATGACGAAAAAATTATATACAAGCATTGAAAAGTAAAAAGGCTTTGGTTTCATGTATAGATGCAAAAATGGTAGCATGAAATTAGTACTAATTACCGCAAAAGGGTATGATAATCATTGTGCTTTGGGGGAACCTGGACCTCGAGGAGAAGCATTTCGCGGAAAGATTGAACAATTTGTTCGTCCTTGGGATCTCGAGTTCCCTCTACCACTGCTTGCATGCTTTTGGTCCTCCTTAGTTTCTTCAACCTGAGCGGGTATGACAACATCGATTTGAAGCCCGAAGAAGAACGTTTTTCTTCCTTTAAAGGAGGAAGTTGCCAATGGCATTCAATAGGTGGATGAATGGTCTTGGTCTTCTTTGTGGTCTTTTGTGGTTGCTGCCCACTTCTTGAAGAGGGTTGATCTAATTCTTCTTCGCCCTCACTGCCTCTTGATATCACTACTCTAACGTCGGGATACTTTGAGTTATGCATGTGTGCGAGCAACAGAGGAATATAGTAATGCACTTTCTAATACGGGTTATCAATTTCGCCTACTTGAGACAATCTAGTCAATGCAACACAAGATTACTCTATATATATTTTTTAAAATCAATCAGACAAACATATAACTAAATCTTAAGTAAGCTTTCCAAGTGAAAGAAAACAAAAACAAGAGTTCCCTCGTTGTGCTAGAGAGAATCAATGTGAAACCATATTATGCAACAAGGGTGGGTTGAAAATAGTGGAAGAGAAACCAAATGTTGAAACAATGGCAGATCAAGGGAGAAAAAAAGGAATGAATTAAAACAGGCGAAAGTGCACAAAGCAATATTGTTGGGAGGGATGAGGAATCAAAGCGATGCTTTGCTTGCATTGACCAAGGAATCCAGAACAATGACACAACCGAAGTTTACACGTTTGGTATGGTCAAAGTGCATTTTGCGGTGGGTCAAACAATATATTCTCAATGTCCTGGGCCTTCAGACGAGCGCAGGCTTTGGTTTGGACCAAATTTTGGGTTGTACTATGAGACTGTTTGGTGTCAATCGGGCTAATTGTGTACACGATGATGGAATTTGGAGTCATTTGCCCTCCCACCTTAAAAAGGTTAACCTGTTGGAGAATTTATGGTTAGAACAAAAAATAAAGCCTAAGAAAATTTAAAAATGTGAAAGGACATGAGGTGTATAGGAATACTTTTCCTGCGTCCTATGATGACTACATATTGCTCTTGAAGTTCTACGTTTTAGATTATACGCTAGCTAATTGTTGGAAAATCTGTATCAAAGAAGAAAGATATTATCTACGTAGTTGTTATAATAAGTACTACACATAATTTTCAGTGAAAAAGCCTTGTACGGATCTTATAAGATTAACATTATTTGGCCTATGCTCATTTTAGTTATCATTTTAACATAAAACAAAAGACATTCATTTTTATTATTATTATTATTATTTGAGAATCTTGTTAATTTATTATTATTAATTTTTTATTCTCATTTGAGTTCAACTTTAGAAATGGCAATCTTACTAAATTATATGCAGCATGCATATGCCATAACCCAACAAACTACGGAGAGCCTTACAATATATTTTGCTTCTACACGCTTCTAGGTACTATTCCATCATAATGCCAATAATACGCAATAAAATAGGGGCATTTTGATAACTAGTCTCGGGGAAAATTTTTTTTGAGAAATAGACCTGTTTTTTTTTTACAGTTTTTGGGATCAAAAAAAAGGTTTTTTAGACATCAAAACGGTTCTAGTTTTTTTTTTTTTAACACGTTGAGATTCTTTATTCTGTTACAGTCATTTTTCTTTTTCTGTTAAAAAAAACTGAGACAGTTTACCTGCATAGAAAAACGTGTTTTTTTTATTCCAAAAAAAAAGAAGCCTTTTGTCCAATTTGGGTTTTTTTTTTGCCCTTTCATCAAAATCTTCCCAATAGGATAATAAAAATACTGGACTTTTTTAATTGTTGAAGTCAAACTGTCAATCTTTCATCCTTCCCACGTCGCGTGGTGATGACTAAATGCGCTTCGCATTAACAGATCCTGTGTGTATCAATTTGTATTAGAAAACATCAACTTAAACCCACCCTATTTATTAAACATGCTACAAAATTCAATCCGAACACACGTTTATTACACTCATCAACATGACTATTGTTATAAGAACCTATTTAATTGAATATGTTGAATATATAATTAACACAATTATGACTCATGTGACACGATTATGACAAGTTTAATATATATTTATTGATAACTTCTCTTTTCTCATTCAAGAGAATAAAATGAAACCTGACCACTGACTCCAAATTTCATATTGTTTCTATGTAATGAATCGTGGAAACTGTATATAATTTGTCTTTTATTATTATGCTATGTCAATCAAATTATGACTCAAACATATTTATAGTAAATCCAAGGATTAATTTTAAAAATGCATCCTAAACTTCGGACCTCGTGTCAAGTTTGTGACATCCTAGAATTTTTAGTTTATAAAAAATGCAATAATTAAAGATTATGTTAACTAAATTATGTAGAAATTTTGTGAGCCAAATTTTATGCTAAAAATTTGTTAAAAATTTAAATGGGTAATTTTAGTGTCAAGAGGATTATTGTTTAAATCTGATTTTTACGAAAAATTTCAAAAAGGTAACAATGACATTTTTAAGGTTAAAAGTCATATCATAGTCTTATAGAAGGAAGAAATGAAATAAAAGTAAGCTAACGTATTACAACAAATTTTAAGAGAAAGATACAATGTAAGAAACACACAGTATGAAAATTATACAGTATGAGAAAAATACAGTCAGTATAAAAATTATACTAATAAAGTTAAGTACTATAGAAATAATACTGTATAAAGTTAAATAGTATGACAAGTATACTACAAAAAGTAATACAATATAGAAATTAGACTGTGTTAAGCTAAGCAATACAGGGAATACATTGTGTGAATGATGTGGAAGCTTATGGATCATGAAACACAGTATAGAAAAGAATACTAGCAATATGAGACATATACTAGTAGTATAGAAAAAATACAGCCAACATAAATTTGGACTGTTAAAGAAAATCTTGTGGATGCCACTTGATGCCACCTTTTAGGTGGAGAAATGGCCACCTCGCCCCATAATTTGCACAGTTGTGCAATTCACAAAAGGAGACCAAAAGTTGGGTCTCCATCATTTCATGTAAAAAGACATGAAAAAGAAAGAAAAGAAAAGAAAGGAAGAAAAACTCTCCCTAATTTCTCCATGAAAAACTGACCTTTCCTCAGGATCCTCCCAATTATTTTTCAAAGCCCAAGCCTCCAAATCATGATTTGAAGCAAAGTCAAGAGTTCTAGAGGAAGATAAAAGAGTTTTCAAGGTAAAAACTCAAGTTTTTCCCTATGGTGTTTTAGGGTTTTTGCTTATGATTTGAATGGATTTTAATGGGGGTTTTGCTATGATTATGTCAAGGGTTTTGAGAAGGTTTTCAAGCATTCCAAAGGAGGAGCTAAAGCTTGAAAATTCTTTGGTAAAATCCTAACTCTAGTTTGAAAAAGTTTACGTTTTAACGTGTACAACAAGTGTTTATTGTAATGTTTATGGATTATGGCATGTAAAATAAACTTTATGGTATGATTTGTTATATTTTATGTTGATGTGATGATGATACTATTGATGGGAAGTTAAGAAAATTAGGGTTTTGTGCAAAAATGAAAAGATTGTTAAACATTGTTAATATACAAAGTTTAACTAGTTTTTTAGAAATGATGATTTTAAGGGCCTTAGAGGCCAATTTATTCTCTAAATATAGTCTGAAATTTGCCAAAACAGGGAGGGTAACAACTTTTGTGAACAAAGTTTTGTAATAATCTAAAAGGACTAAGTTGAAAAGTTTTGTAAAAACTAGGTAGAATTAAAAATCAATCAAAAAGTCCATTTTAACGTTGGAATTTCAAGAAAGTTAAAACACAAAAAATGTAAAATTCATTGAAATTGTTAAGGCAACATGAATAATTTGTCAAAATTCTTCCCAGTTTGTAAGTTATGAATTTTACGAGATTTTAAGCACAAAATTTTGTAAAATGAAAACGTTATGAAATGTTTGGAATCAAATCAATAATATTTTGAAAATTTTAATCCTTGTTAAAAACTAAATGTTTTGGCATAGGATAGTTGTTTTTGGTCCTGGGGGCAAAAATGTCAAGATTTTTGTGTTTCAGGCTAAAACCATTAAACCTAGTGAAACTGGGTTTTCATCAAGAAAATTTTGGTTTCCTGCATTGTTGTGGGTAGTGAGTAACCACAAGTGCTAAGTTATTAAGGATCGAAAGTTTTAATAAGAAATGAAAGAGAATTATGTTAAGGGCAAAAACATTAAGGTTTTCACAAACGGGACAAAACTGTAATGTTGTGCTAAAAGGGATTTTTCTACGAGAAAGAAACTAAAGTTTTTTTTTTTGGCAACGTTACGAATAGTAAGGAATGTAAGTTTTTGAATGTTTTCAAAGACCCGTCAAAGGCAAATGATCATTTTTCATAAGTGGCCAAAACGGACCTAAAACCCTTGATATCAAAAAATGCCCCTTAGTAGGAATTTTTTCGTAACATGAAAGTAATAAGATGATAAAGTTAAATGAGAAGTTAAGTAAAGCCACAAAGTTTATGAAAAATCTATTAAAGGTAAAATCGACATTTTTAAGAGAATGACTAAAATGGAAACACTCCAAATTAACAAAACACTCTTAGACAGAAAATGTTCCTAATATGTTAAGTAACAAAACTGTCGAGTAAGACGGGAGATTTAACTAAGAGACATTTAAGCTAAGTAAAAAAAAGGTAAACCGATGGTTTACAAAGGGAAGGTGTACCGATGGTTTACAAAGGGAAAGTAAACCGATAGTTTACAAAAGAAAGGTAAACTGATGGTTTACAAAGCTAAGTAAAAAAAAGATAAACCAGTGGATTATAAAGTCAAGAAAGGGAACAGTGAACCGATGGATGCAAAGTAAAAGAAAAGTAAACTGATAAAAATACAAGGTTAAATAAAAAGGAAAGAATGTTTAATGATTAAGTTTTGTTATCAATCGATTAGATTGGTAATAAAAAAAAGTTAGCTAATAAGTCGAGTGTTATTTGAACAGGATACAGAAGCCAACTAATAAAAGAAAAATGAATGAAATAGGAATGCTAGAGCATTATCTAGGTAAATTTTGAACCTCACCTATAGCATGAAAAAATTGATTTCAAATGCTTTATAATATGTTTGCAACTGTTATGTAAGTTGTTTTAAAGGCGTGTTTGCATATGATATGTTTAACGTTGTAAAGATCAAGTCAAGTTTTGCAATGTGTTTGCAAAAGTTATGTTTAAAATATGTTTGCATTTTGTTAATACATAATGTTTTAAAGTACAAGTTATATGTTTTATGCTTGCATTTGTTATGCAATAAGTTTTAAAGATTAAGAAATGGTTTGCAAGGGTGTTTGCAATTATTAAGTTTAAAGAATATTTGCATGTGTTATGCATCATGTTTTAAAGTTCAAGTCATGATTGGCAATATGTTTACACATGTTATGTTAGCATTTAATATGCTCATTAAAGTTTAAAAGAAGGTAAAGCAAAGATGATAAGTAAAGTGTCGTATCGGCTTCCTTGTTGTGAGGTTACAAATTATGTTAAAGTTATGACCTTGGTGTTTGATAGTCTAAAGTCTTCCACAAGAGAATTATCATGTTTATGATCTCATAATTAATGATGTTGGTACGAATACTCAAGGTTACAAGATATGTAAATGGAATGATAATAAGTATGAAGGATGAAAAGAAATTAAAAAAGATACAAATGGTAATAAGAATGCTCATGATTGAATGTTCATAATTGAGTATAATTGGAATCACACACAATGATCTTGCTTGCATTGCTTTTTATGATAGATGTATATGAAAAATATTTTAAGGAAAATGTTTATAAGAAAAGGTTTATTAAGAACTTTTTATGAAAAATGGTTCAGAAGGCTTTGTGAGAAACATTTATGAAAAATGTTTTACGAGAAAAGTTTTATGAAAGATGTTTTTATGATTTGTGAGATAATGTTTGAACTTACGGAGTGTAGGCTCATTATAAGTTCTTTCGTAGTATAGGTAGTCCTACGGGAGACCAGTATGACTGGTCGAATAACTTAGTGTTGCGGTAGACAAATGCGAAGATTAGATATGGATACCATTACAAGGAGCTTTCCGCAAGTAAAAGAAAAGTTTTCCACTAATTAATATAGTGTTGTCAAAGTTTTAAGAAAGTTAAAGTTTAAAGAAGTGTTTTCAAAGTTTTAAAATATATTTACGAAATGTTTTAAATAATTATAAAGTTGAATTTTAAGTTATGTTATAATTAATGTTTCTTATAACTTTTAAGAAACATTTTTAATGGTTTTAAAGTAAAGTGTTGAGCCATATCTCAACTACGGTTGCAACGAGAGTTGCAACAGGTTTAAACTTGTTTAAGAAAAAAAATTATTTTGCATTTTTCTTACTAAGTAAGTAAGATTAATGTTTAAACAAGTTAAGTGGCCTGAAAAGGCGAGACGTTACAAAATTGCCCTCTTATCTTTTAAAAGTGTATTTCTTACCCTCTTACGTATGAAAAGTTTTCAAGAAAAGTCCTTCCTTTTACTATTTAATAACTACAACCATTGTTCTAACTATTAGTTTGAAATTAACTTTCAAAAAGTCTCATTAGCTTTTATTATTGGGTGTAGAGTCCAAATTTCTATTCAATGTTAAGGAAAGGGAGAGATTTGTTAAATTCACAAAAAAAAAAAAAAAAAAAAAACAAGAGTGCCTAGGAGCGAAGTTTCAACACTAAAATTCTAATTACTAGAGTATAAAATTTTTATATACTATAATGTAAAGTAAAAAATATGCTACGATATAAACTTTGACATGCTACAATATTAAGGGATGATTAGGTGTGCAGGTTTAGAATTGTGTGGTTTAGAACTTTATGGTTTAAACTATAGGTTATAAACTATATAGTTTAAACGGTGATTTTGAAGTGATGTTTAGAATATAAAGGTATAAAACGAAAACTGATGTTTAAAAAACTATAATTTATAAAAAAAATAAGAACAAAAATGATTTTATTATAGAAAATGGTTTAAAACCACTTAAAACTTAAAAAACCACCAAACGTTTGTTTGCGTTTATAGTTTAAAACTGACTACTCAAACAATAGATAAATTATAACTTGACTTCTAGACATACTTAAATAAAAAGAAAAAAAGTATGTATATACACACTATACATATATATAGAAGCTATATATATGTGGGGCTTAGGGGAGGAAAGACACGAGTGGAGATAGGTAGCTTAGTTGTATCCAGAGTTTGAGACAGAACACACGCCTCATTAGTAGGGGTGAACAACGGGCGGGTTTGTGGTTTTTGGACGGGTGCGGGTTGGTTTTTTTAAGTGGCGGGTTGGCGATTAACCAACCCACAAACCGCCCATGGAGTGGCGGGCGGTTTCGGTTTGGGGGCGGGCGGGTGCGGGCGGTGCGGGCGGGTGGGGCATGTTGGGTCTACACTAATGTACAATATAATTTTTTGAGCTCTTTTTTATTAAAAAAAAGTGAAGAAAATTTGTAGAAAATATAAGACGATAATGTATGAAGCATTCTCAACAACAACCAAGTTTGACGCCTAAAGACAATAACCATATTCACAACAAATTAAGAAACATAATCATTCATTGCAACAAGAAACATCAACTACATATGAAGTGATAAACAAAGTCAAGAATTCTTGTTCTTCCATAAAACCTGTTCATTGGGTTCAAAAATAACAGGATACTACAGATGAAATGATGAACAAAGTCAAATGTTTTTTTTCTTTTTAAAGAATGAGGAGTGGGAGAGGTTTAGATTAAGATTTTTGTTTTTTTTTTTTTTTTAAGAATTAGGCGGGCGGGTTCGGGTTGAACCCGCCCCCTAAAATTTAAAACCATACCCGCCCGCCAATATATGTAGGCGGACGGGTTGAACCAACCAATGGACGGGTTGAACCTACATAGTCTTTTTTTTCGGGCGGACCGAAGACGGTTGCGGGCGGCCGACGGTTTTTGTACACCCCTATCGTTATTCATTCTTATTTCTTACTTCAATGGGGTACACTCTCCTTCCTCTCGGACGGACTTGTCAATCTTGTTGACGTCAGCCTCATCCTCATGCTTTCCTTTTATTTGTCGCCGCATCACTTCTATTCATCCACGTGTCCACCTCTCATTCTTACACTTCCATCACAAAAGATAAAAGCTATTGCTTTCGTATTCGTTAGATTAAATAAAAAGAAATACGACATATATTGATAAAACGAAAGGTCTCTAAGATACAAAAAATTTATTATTTATTTTTCCATCATTAAATGATAAATGATTTGAATCGTTTTGAAAATAAGGAAAAAAAAAACTGTCAATTGGGGTTTCATAAACATTACAACAAGTTCAACACAAACGAGATCATCTTTCATCTCATTCAATTCTTAATCAATAATTTTTGTGGTAGGATTACAATGCATTTTAAAAGTTTATCCATCTTATTTTTCAAGGATTCAATGATGAAAAAAAAAAGTAGGTTATTGACAACAAATGTGTCATTTTTTTTATTATAATACATAAAACAGAAAAGTTTAACAAATGAAATTATCTTCGTTTGATATTGTTTTAAAAATTTTTAAAAATATTTTTACATAGTTTTTTAAAACAACAATTTTAAAAATACTTTTACTATAATTTTTTAAAAAAATTTATTTTTTAAAATAAAATTATTTTTAATTATTTTAAAAACACTATTAAACTTACTTAAATCTCGAGATTTAAGTTGAGGTATCATGATGTATACCTAAAAAGAGTGATCTTTTGTGATGAATAACATTCTTTGAAATAAAGACATAAGGATAAAATAGAAAAAGGGCAACTAAGAGAACAGTAGGACGAATAACGTGGAAGAGAAATGATGGTCAAAGTGACTGAGTGAGAGCCGTGCCGAGTTGGTGCGAGAGTACAGCTGGTTGGCAAAAAAGTCTAAGCCAACCCTATGTGTGTGTTACCTTTTTCGAAAGGTGCACTCTTCCTCTTGGTTTAACCTCTGGCAAAATAATTCCCATCCTTATTTTTAAGTTATAAATAATATAAATCTTTTAATACTAATAAAAAATTATTATAATATAAAATTTTAATATACTATAATAAAAATAGTTCTAACTAATAATTCGTATCACCTTTTTTAACACCCCTTAAACCTTTCCTAAGACACAAGTAGCCATGAAAAGTGCAAGCCCCATGCTACGTTACGTTTTTGTTTGTTTTTTGTGGTTGAAATTTGAGGTTGTTTAGTATTATTTTTAAAATAGGTAAAAATATTTTTGTTTTAAAAAATAATTTTTTTAAAAAAATTATATTGAAAGTATTTTTAAAATTTTTGCCTCAAAAAAGTGCGACAACATTTCTAAAAATCCTGAGAATGAAACAAACGGAGCCAATGATTCAATTTTTTTTTATTTTAAGATAAAAAGTTTAAAAAGTGTGATTTAAAATTAAAATTATAATGGTTTAAACTAACATTTAGATACATTTTTTATTTTTAGCTCAAATTTAGATATGAAAGAAGCTTAGTTTGAGTTTAAAGGGGAGATGAATATGAAATTCTCCACCTTTTTAAGCTCAACATATCACATCAAAAGTTTAGAATGAGAGAAAATTTCTTTTGCTAAACATTTACTTAACTAAGTTTTTGGATTCAAAATATATAAACCTTTCAAACAAACAAGTATCAATCGATGTTTGTTCATAAAATACATTCACGTGCAATCTATGAGTATGAATTGTCACAATAATAAAGTGTTTGAGAGACTTGGTTTAAACTATAGTTTGCTGTTCAAATTAATCTTATTATAATTTTTTTATAAAATTTAAATTGGACAAACGATCTAATAAAAACATGGATAGTGTTTGTTTCAGTAGCTCAAACAAATAAGTTTTGGTTCAAATAATTTTATTACGGTATTTTTTATTATAAAATTTAAATTACTATAGCATTTTTAGTTTAAACTTTCGGCTCAAACTGCCAAAACAAACATCCCTGTTTGTCTTTGCACAGTTTTTTTGTCACGGACTAATATAATGCTCATCATCTTTAGTTTCATAATGTTATAACAAATTACTGGCAAAAAAGGCGTATTTACTATGAAGAGTTTGTTTTCTGTTTAAATTACTTACCTCTTTATACCTTGTATTTTAGGTTTATCCAAACAACATACTTTTTGTTTTTGATTTCATTAAATTTATACAGTCAGATTAAATTTAATACATAAATTCATACTTTTTTTTAATCAATCTTTAATTTTGTCCTATAAAATTGTTCAAAACACCCTCAAATAAAAAATAAGATAACTTTAAAAGCTTTAAAAACTTTATATTAAGATTTTTGCCTTAAAAATGTATAGAATACCTTCAAAAACAAGTGTTTTGTATGTTTTTATTTTTGTTTTCTTTTTAATTCTTGAAAGTTAATTTTTTTTCCTTTTACTTAAAGATCATTTTGTCATTTTAGAGATTAAAATTAACTATTGATTAAGATAAGGTATAAAATTATGTGTTAAGTTTAATATAAAAATATATATTTGATGAAATTAAAAACCAAAAACATAGCTTTTAAATTGAGTTGCGATAAAGATAGAGTTTATAAAAGGATAAATATCCTTTTTGGTTTTTTGTTTTCTTTTTGTTGCAGCTACAGGCGTGCAAAGTTGGGCCTGACCTCACTACATAAAAGTTTGCATTATGCTCTCAAATCAATCAGGTGGTGCGTGCATAAATTTTGCAGCTCTCTATAACTTCGGTTGGGACCGGGGGGGTACCCATTCATGAGTCTTATATAATCCTGCAAATAAAATAAAATAAAATAAATCTAGTTAAATACATCATAATAAACCTTATCATAGAGAGGTAGGCTAAGTTGAGTTGAAGTCGTAAGAGCAATGAATTGGGAAAAGAAAGTTGAACCAATAATTAAGTGGCCTTTGCATGGTCGGCCAAAAATGAGCCTAATTTGCTCCAATCAAATGCACTCCAACTCTTTAAGATGAGACCACCTTCAATGCATGTCACATTAGTCCATGGACGACGTAAATTACAATTTAAGCACCCCGCAATAGGCATGGTGACAAGAAAATAAAAAGAGGCTAGAGTCAATAATAATAAAGATTGACTGAGGCATCACTTTATTCGTTACTTTGCCGAGGGTGTACGCCATGCCACTTTATAGGAGCCTGCCAATCAAAGTTGGTGTATGTTGCTCTTGTTTTGCTCATTATTTATTATTTATTATTTATTATTTATTTTTCATTTTAACTCAACATGCTCTACAACAAACAAATTGGATTAGACTCTGGTAGACAAAGCACATGGTCGATAATAGTGGGCCATTCACCAAATTTTTTTTCCTTATAATTTTGTATGTATATTTAGTTAAAAACAAAATTATAGCTTTCTTACTTGTTTTTCTAGCTCTGCTCTGGCCCTAAGTGAATTCTCTTCTCCTTTTTAACTCCTCGTTTCTCAAAGACCTTCCTCTGCCCCGTCATCTGCTGTGTTCTTTTATCCTCATCTCTTTTTTTTCCCCTTTATCTTTTCTAAATGAGTGTGTAAGCTGCAAGGTGGCTCAGAAAAAGAAGTTACGAACATTACAAGGCACGAGGAAAGCAAAATTACACATGCTAAATTCACGGGCAGCTCAAATTATCTGAAAATGGGGACAAAAAGGAAATATATTTCTGTGTTCTGGGCATTTCATTAGATGGTCTTCCCACATCTTTCAATTCTAGGGGCCATAAGCCTTTAAGAAACACGCCCTGTCCCAACCCATGTCTCTCAGTATTTGGAGCCAACTCCCAAATTCATTTAAAGAATAATCCAAATGATAAGTAAGTACGCTTTATTAAATGAACAATCAGTTTGCTTGGGATAGACTCAACAAATTAACTGCTTTACAAAATTTACGCTCAATTTGAATAGCTTCATTATGCTACACACGCCTTTTGGTTTGTTTGCACTTCATTCTTTGCTTCATGTCCCACTTTCTAATATGGACATTATAAATACACATATACATATATTTATATATATATATATATATATGTGTGTGTGTGTGTGTGTGTGTGCATTTTCCAGTGGAACAATAAGCAAGAAGTGAATTGCAGCTCTAATACCAACTTTCATAACCCACTTAATTACAAAACTAAAAATAAAAATAAAAATAAAAGCATTTACATTGGTGAGAAATGTGATCAAATCCCCCACGTGGACGAGGGAGTCAAAACTTGAAATCCACCCAAAGTCATGGAGAAAGTCAACCTCCAAGGCAAGAGAGTTTCCATAGTTTCATTTTCAATGTTTCAAACTATCCCAAAGAGATGAGCATTGCCTCCTTGCAAAACCAACCCTCCGATTCTCCAAATCATAGGCCACCTCGAACCCTTGCTGTTGATAGTTCCCCAGCGTCGCCCCTGGCCCACCACTCAACTCCTCCTCATCTCCACCGTTCATCAGCATCAAGCACCCCACCTTCCTATTCTTCGCATCGTCACTGTCCAAAAACTCATGGAAATAGTTCCTTCTAGGCAACACCACACCCGATGATTTATTTTTCTCCCCAGCAAAGTGAAGTGTCACTGTCGGAACGACAAATATCTTATTGTCGTTGTAGTAATAACAAGGCGCCAGCCCCGTCTTGTCCTCAATCTCCCTGGCCCGCTCGTGAACTCGCCCGACTCGGCGGTCGAACTCAGCCACCAACGAGTCATAAAAACTCGCCGGCAAGATGGTGAACGTGGTCCCAGAATCCACTACCATACATCCTCCGCCCCTCCCGTCGACCCTCAGCAGAAACTCCGGCGCCGGAATATTCCTCTTCCCGACGGAAATCCCGAGGAGCCCGACGGAATAGAAGTAGGGATGCCTAGGGTTATCAGTCATGGCGGTGTACACAAACTCAACTAGTTCGTCCCCCCCAACCCGCTTCTCTTTCCGGCCGAGGATGAGCGGACTCGGTCTTCTCACTCGATCGGCGTCGAACGAGTGAGAAACCAAACAGTAGGAAAAGTGCTGACCTAATTGAGGAGAGAGATTGGCGAGCTGAGCAGGCATGGAGAGCGATCCCTGGCCGAATCCGGCGACACCGGTGGGCTCGCCGAGAGCCGTGTTGGCGCAGCCAAAAGTGAAGTCGTGGAGGATCAACGAAGGAGAGGTGGGAATGGACAAGGAGTATTTAAGGAGGCGAGCGACCAGGCTTCCGTCGGCGTAAGCGTTGTAGAAAGGCGGACAAGAAAATTTGGAGCAGTCGGAGGTTTCGATGGAGTCGAGAGGGCAGCGAGAGATGGCGCAGAGGTCGGAGGAGGAGTGAGAGGAGTGTGCGGCGGCGCAGGAAGGGGAGCTGCATGAAACGGTGGCGTTATGAGGGAGTTTGGGAGGAGGTAGGGTGGTGGAAGGATTGGATTTGCCTTCGCAGAGGATGCATTCGAAAGGCGAGCAGGGAAACCAAACGAGGTCGGAGCCGGTGTCCATGTAGAGAGAGACTGGCTGAGGAGGAGTGGAGGCCAGGGTGAGAGAGAGTGTGTAGTCGCTGCCCGAGGAGAGAGGGAGGGACACTTGACGGTGCTGCTTCTGGTTTGGGTGGTGACGGCGGAAGCGGCTGGCGGAACGGCTGGCGGTTGACTTTAAGAGGTGGTGGATGGTGGTGGAGGAGGAGGCGGAGGAGGAATTGTGTTGGGTTTTGGAGAGAGAGTGGGTTAGGGGGAGGAAGACAATGTGAATGGAGGAATGAGAAACAGAGAAGAGTGTTGGTAGGCTAAAACAGAGCATGTAGTTGAATAGCAAAAACAGAGATGGAGAAGCCATTTAGATTAGATTAGATTAGATAAATGGGGGCTTTATATGGGGGATGGTAATTGGTATTGAATTTGAAGTGGAGGAAGGGAGGAAGCTTCTTCTTCTCTTCTCTTTGGTTTGCTTGTGAATTGTGAGTTTTGAAGACAGCATTGTTTATTTTTATATAAATATTAGTAAATAGTGATTGTCATTTCAAATTGAAGCGTCTCGTGGGCGTTCTAGGATCCTGAGGCCAAAGTGCCCATTGCTTTTGATTAAGTTTGCCCTTTGCTCTAAGTGTATGATTAAGGTTTCTAGGGTACAAGCCCTTGTTAAAGATTTGGTAAATAGATTCGAATTAGTGATTTAATTTGAGTTAATGTTATTTGAATTAGGATTTGAGTTAGTGATTTGAATTTTTATTCGAATTGACGTTTGGATGTGCATTTAAGTTTTAATCTGAATATGAAATAAAATTAGAATTTGTGTTTGGAGAAATAGTGAAGATAGTTTTTAATTTATTAATAAATTTAATAAAATCTTAATATTAATGATCTTAAAAAATATGCAATATTGATCTTGATTTATTGCTCTTTTTATCAGAAATACAGTGAAAAAGGATCATCTTAATTGGATATCAAATGAAGAAGTTATGATTTTTTTCATCAAATATAGGAGAGAGAATTTTAATTTTTACTGTAGCAAATATATCTGAGTATCAAAAGTTTAAGGAGACGAGAACTCTAAAAATTTAAATTTTTAATACTTAAATGATTTAAATTTTTTAAAAAATAAACACATATTTAAATATTTTTTGATATTTAAATCTAAATTTAAGTTTATTAAATTTTAAAAATTGTATGAAACAAACGTACCTTTGATTTTTTTGATGTCTATAAAGGTGAATTTTAGAACATAAACTCAAAGCCAAAATCATTCACATAATTACACTTCGGTCAAATCAAATCATCCATTTCATCAAGAAGCTGGATTTTTATTTTAAATTTTGTTTTATATAATATAATAAAAAGGAAAAAAACATTTAAAAAATAAACTGGGTCCATGAATTATATATATATATATATATATATATATATATATATATATATCTTACTAGTTAAAGAGCCACGTGATTGAGGATGTGAAAGTAATTTTGTAATTAAATATAGGTGTTAAAGGTATTATCACTTTGTTGTTATTTAAATGTTTATAAAGATCATTATTAAAATAATGTTTTATATTTAAAAAAATAAGTATAGACATATTTGAAAAAATATACTAATAAGAACAAGCAAGGAAAATTTTAATAGTGTTTGAGTTCTTGGCAAAAAAAAAAAAAAAGAAACCTAAAAAATTAAGATAGATACGTATAGAAGAAATTATTTTAATAGGAGTATAAAGCAAGAGAAAAAAAAAGTATTTCATACAAGGACAACATAAAAATATTAAGTTGAAACAAAATGACAAATTATGCTTTAGAAAGGGAAATGAAGAACAAAAAGAAAAAAGTTAAAAAAAAATGATGAATCAATAAGACAAGCCAAAAAAGATTGTTATAAAAACACAAGAAGACAATCTCATTTGTGAGCATCATTTGTGATAATCTCGTGCTTGCTATACATGTTTTAGTTATCTAACATGTTTATTAAGTTTAATTTTGGTATTTTAGATTTATTTTTAAAATAATTTTGTTACTTTCATGAAAAAATTTAAGGAGTTACAATTGTAGTTTGAATAAAAAATGTTGTGATGAAAGATACATTTAATAAAATAATATTTAAGATGATCCTAAGAAAAGAAAAGATTAGATTGAACGATGCAAAAAGAAGAGTTAATAAAAATTAAAGTAAAAATAAACATAAAAAAATAAAAAAAATCACTAAAGGACAAAATAACTTGATCCCATTTTTGAATAGTGTTTTAAGAAACTTCTACTTATTATATAGTGTATATATATATTAAATATAAATGAAGAAGAGAAAAGAAGAAATTTTAAGAAAATAAACTAGGTATCAATAAGACAATCCAAAAAAGATTGTCAAAAAACACTAGAAGACAATCTCACTTGTAAGCATAACTCATGATAATCTCATGCTTGTTATATGTGTTTTAGACATCAACGTGTTTATTAAGTTTAATTTTGGTATTCTGGATTTGTTTTAAAAATAATTTTGTTGACTTCATAAAAAAATTAAAGAGTTGCAATTTGTAGTTTGAATAAAAAATGTTGTTATGAAAGTTACATTTAATAGAATAATATTTGAGATGATTATAAAAAAATAGGCTGTTTGAAAAAGTAGTTTTAACCATCAATTACAATTATAAACAGTATAAAGCTCTCACATACTACAGTAAAGATCTATAATATAAAGTTTTCACATGTTATAGTTCTTAAAGTAAAACTGTTTATTCTAACCGTTTTTTCAAACAGCCTCAAAATAAGATTTTAGATTGAAAGATACAAAAGAAGGGTTAGTAAAAATTAAATTTAAAATAAATAAAAAATTAAAAAAAGTCACTAAAAAATAAAATAATTTGACTAAATTTTTGAACAGTATTTTAGGGAACTTCCATTTGTTATATGGCATATAGATAAATATGAAAAACATCGGGTGGCACGCCAAATTACATGTCTATTCTATATTTCGTTTCAATCCATCTACTTAACATTTGTCCTTGTACGACTCCCCTATTCAAGTTCCTCAAAGTCACTGCAAAATTATACATGGGATTTTTGTTTTGGTTCTTCTATATGGCAATTAAAACAACTAAAGAGAGCAATTCAATTAGTGGAAACCCTAGAATTTAAAAGTTGTGCATGCTGTTCATATATTAGGAAATATAAATAACAAAATGTCAGCATTTTGTTAATTGTATATAATATATGATAAAAGATAATGTGATTATATTTCTAAAGAAAAAAAAAGACTATGCGATTATAAATAAAAAGGAATGAAAAGAACGCATTAACTTTGAACTTTTTTTTTTCCTTTCAAGTATATTTTTTTAAAAATAAAGACATTAATAAAATATGATATGTAATGAATGCTCGCGTACTAATATTGTGTTGCCACAACAAAAGAAGAGATATATAAACATTCCTAATATGGTGATAAAATAATTGTCAAGATGCTTGTTTGATTGTCCATTTCTTATAACAACACAACTTTCATTTAAGTATGCAGTTGTCAAAGCAAAAGCGCAAAACCACAAATTCGTGGGTGGTCAATATATATATATATATATATATTAAAAGAAGCATTGTCGGGTATAATTCATCTTAAAAAAAAAAAAACGAAAAGAAAACTCTTGCATTGTACCAAGAAATAAAAATCCTCCGTTCGAAAAGCAACAATATTACACGATTTGATATTGTCAACACTTCAAATATGCACCACGTACCCAAACTTTGAAAGAAAAAAAAAAAGGAAAGAAAACACACAGAAATACGAAAAATGAGTGACGGTGACGATATATATATGAAGTATCATTTATTTAATTTCTTTTTTCTTGAAAGTATATATACATATATATATTTTTTAAATTAAAAGGATTACATGGAAAAGACCACAGAGAAGCAGTGCCACTCACAGAGAGGAGCAGACGCGTGGCATTATTAGCTGGCTAGTTTTAGACCTTTGTTGTAGTCTGTGCCAAATGCCAAATTTGCTCCTATTTATGGGCCATGTACAAGGTGGGCCCCAAGGTTAGGTGGCACAGCGCCTCCCGTTTCACTTTTAACTTTTTACGCTGAATGTTGTTTTTTTTAAATGTGTATTGATAAACGATGGGACCAAAATAATATTCTGGTGCATGTTACACTTGTTCAAACAAAATTATTGGCATTGCCATTTTATCATTGGATATTTATCTAAATTTTATATGTATTTTTTTAATCTCATATCATCGAACTTTTTTATATTGTATATTTAAAATACTATATGTAATATAATAATGTGATAATAATATTATCTGTAAATTTTTTTAAGGTGGTACAAACTAATTTAAATTATTGGTATTACGATTTTATCATTGAATATTTATCTAAATTTTATATGTATTTTTTTAATCTCATATCATCAAACCTCTTTATATTGTATATTTAAAATACTATTTGTAATATAATAATGTGATAATAATATTATTTTTAAATTTTTTAAGGTGGTATAAATCAATCTAAATTTTATTTTTGTAACATTTACATAAAGAGCCCTTTCACTTTTGGATTTTGAGTTGGATTGTTGAGCGCCCACAGCCCAATATCGTAGAAACAAGTACGAGCCCGTTGCTCTTAGTTTTGGTTGCAACCAACATTTTCCCTTAAACATGCATTCGCAGGGATGTTTAGAAACATGATTTGTATTAAGAATTGAAAACATTATATTTAAATTTTATAAAAAAAAATATTACAATAAAATTGATTTGAACTAAAACTTTTTTGTTGGAACTTATGTATCCAAACGCACTGTAATGCCCCTATATGGGGGTTAACAGTTTTTAATGAGATAAAATAAAAATAAATAATAAAAGTAAAACCTTAAAAATAAAATTTGCCCGGGACTTAAATGAAAACTCTCAACTCAAAAATAAAAATATAAACGACAAATAAACCACAGTTTTAATGTAGCACCTTAAATTTAATAATATAAACTGTTGTCATCATCATTTTAACCCTCAACACATTGTAATACAGTCACAGAAAGTAACAATTGATGCTTACATTATCATGAAGAACATTCTCAACAATTGAAGCAGTCCCAATGTAATATAGCTACATCACTTCCTCAACTATATTTCTCGTAGCCACCTCACACTTAGTGAGTCCTGAAAAGATAAAAATATAAGGGTATGAGCAACACTATGCTCAGTAGAGAAAGCCATTACTCACCTTTAGGTTTTTATCATTACCACATTAAAATCTGCATGGTTAGTAAGTCACATCATATTCCAGATTATGAGGTTTATTATGATCACATCTTATGGATACCGTAGTTAATCATTACCAAGTGTCATAATTACACATTTATACAAATATTACCAATCATCATTGTTCCTAGGTATCCATGTTAAATTGAGTATCACTCAACTCATCGAAACCCAAATGGGCGCACTTGATCACCCTATAAACATTCCAAGGGTGTTCCGGTGAGGGGACATCAAGCCCCGAGTCCTCACCAAATCAATTCCTATACAGTGTGTTCTGGGACTTTCAACCCAAGGAAGCGTCATCGCCTTCCCCCTACTTTACCTTTTAGGGTATTCATGCCCAAGGACGTAACCGTCGCCCTTTTCATGTCTCACAATTTCTCTATATTAAATCATTATTAATAGAGTTAATTTTCCTAACCATGCTTCTCAATTTATAACATATGTCAATTCATTATGTTCCTCGCCGTACAATACAAGACGAGTCCATGTCATAGTTTCATATGTGATACTCATATAATATCAGTTCAACATAGATATATATATATTGCGGCAAAACAATCAATTTTAATTCTATAAAAACCTCACAAAAGATGAGTAATAGAATCCCTACCTTTCAAGCTTATCAACAGTCTCTTAATCCTGGAATCAATTAACGTTAGCTCCATACTCCCTTGATCTTGAACTCCAAGCAAAACAGATCCAGTTGTATCTCGCTGTATCTACGAAGCATCCTCTGTAGTGCTCCTCGAGCGACTATGAATGGCTAGGAATGCTTCCTGGAGATCATACATTCTTGAAAACGTCATTCTGGACTCTGATACTGCTGTTTGAATCGCCTCGATTCGCGTGCAGTCGGTACCGAATGATTTTCATCGAAGTGGAATTTGCTCAAACGGAGGTCACCATTGCATCCAGAGCATCGAAACGAGTCAGGAGGCGGTCTCGGATCTTCGATCGGAGGTCCGGATCACAAAATCCCATTTTGGCCTTTGACCGGCCGTTGACCGGCGTTGACCACCGTTGATCGGCCGTTGACCGGCGGCGGTTGGCTCCGTTGAGGGCTGAGCTCGAGCCTACCCCCCCTAATTTGACCCTCCTGAGTCGATTGGTGGGGTCAATTTCATCCAATTCGGCCTCTAACATAGCAAATCGAAGACGGGTTTCACGGCCAAAACCGGCGGCTCCGATTTCGGTCCTCCGGCGACGGTAGCCCAAAATTGACTTGGGTGTTTTCTTCCCCGTGACCCTCTGAGCATTTCCCCTATGGTGGGGCAGCTCAACATCACGTGGAACGGCGGCTCCACCTCCTCACGGCGGCGCTCCACGGTGGATCTTGGTTCTCCGCCTTCTCGCGGTGTTTCCCCAAAATTGAGGTGTTGGGAAGCTTCCTCTCGGTCCTCTGAAGGTGTTTGTGCCTTCAATTTGGCACAAAACGGCCTAAAATGGCCAACCCAACCTCACCCACGGCGACGGTGGCGGGCGTCTTCGTTATCCGGCGAGGGGCGGCGGAATGGAGCAATTGACCGAGGGGTCTTGCTCGCCGTCGCCCTCTGATCATTTTGGCACCGGCGGTGTGCCACACCGCTGCCATATGCGGCGGCTCCGACGACGGCTCCACGGCGGCGACGGGGCAGCTCCGACGAAGCTGTTCCAGCCAGAATTGAGCTGGGAAATTGGTAC